>OX392491.1:6115229-7463949 GCA_947623365.1 Achlya flavicornis
GCAGGTACAAAATCCTATTTCACCGTCTACATAACAGTACATCTAAAAAACATGAAATCACAAATCAAATACTAATTAATTTTAGTTTGTAAGTAGGTAGCGTGAACATTTTCTTAACAAATTTAAGTATATGTAAAGATAAGTAAATAATACATGAAAATACAATAAATATAGTGACTAAGAAAATTAATACAAGTTCCAGCTCTAAGTACTGTGTCCAGGAGATGTTGGCAGCGGGCGCGCGCAGATGCGTGGCGCCGCCGTGTCTCAGCACGTGCTCCGTCCACCACACGGCGCGCTCTAACGCACTCTGTGGCTGATCGGTACATCAATGTACGAAGTTTAACCACATTCTGACGATAACTGAAATTATAATTTCGTTAAGTATCTAAAAGGTTACTAACTGGCTCTCATACACAGTTGCCTGCAACATCTGTTGGTGGAGATATATAGTTATTTGTGTAGTGTGCCTCAACCTTGCTATGGTTTCCTCACAATAATTCCTTTCAGTGAAACCTCAAGAAAAAACCTAATCTATACATATAAAATGCTTTGTCCTGAATGACTGACCGATGGACAACGCACAGCCTAAACCGCTAATCGTAGAGTTCTGAAACTAGGAGGGTGTGTTCTTTGTATAACGTGGGCATCCGATAAGAAAGCAAATTCTACCCTAAGGGGGTGAAAAACAGAGGCAAAGTTTTGTATAAGACAACGTGATTCCTTGATCCAATATATCTTCTGTTCCGTTCATAGCTGATGTTATAAGGAGTTACTTAGTTACTTTTATTTTTGAAAAATAATCAATGTTCCGCACAAAAAAATTCAAACCGGACGCAGTTGAAACCGCGGGGGTCTGCTAGTGTAATGTTATATAACAAAATACATATTATGTACTGAGATTTAAAATTAATGGAACCAATTACCCGTCCTCTGTAGTCAAACTAAGTTACCATTTGGCTACGGAAACGAATATCTAATTGGCAGTCCAATCTATTTTTAGCAGCATTTTCCTTTAAATTACAAGAAATTTTCGCTAACCTTTCATCAGTAATCACAGTTTTAATGGCATTCCTGAGTTGATCCTCTTCAAGAGTTTCTATTTCTAGTTTTAATCCAATTTTGTGATGGACATATTTCTCAGCATTACACCATTGGTCGAATAACATAGGTATTCCAATTAATGGTACTCCGGCTATTATTGCTTCATCTGTAGACTGAAGGCCCGCTTGTGTGATGAACAATTTTACTTTTGGGTGTCCTGTAATAGAGTATGTAGTTATTAACTAAGCAATAATAATAATAATATAATCTAATTCGTTTTGAAAAGAGTAATTGCAGAGTTTATTGCCGGCTCTTCTCAGCAAATGCAACCTGCCGAACCGGTATTAGAGTCAGACTTTTCATAAGTGCCTGCGAACGTATATTTGAATAATGATTTTGAATTGGAATTTAACTTTATTTATAGTAATGATTCCTTTTGATTTTCGATTCGGTAGTTTTCACAATCTAGTACTTACTCAAAAGATCCGATTGCGGAAACCATTTTGCAGTTTTAATATTTTTAGCGGTCCCAGGCTGTTCATCATTTTCCCACTTCCACAAAACATTGTACGGAAGTTCAGAAAAAACTTTTATGAAAATATCCACCTTTTTCTTTGGGATTAATGTAGAGTTCACGCTTGTGCCAAAACTCATGTAAATAACACCGTTTTTTGATGAATTCAAATATTTTTGAAGATCCTGTGACATAAAAATATAAAAAAACATTAATATTTTGGCGATGTTATACACGTAAGAATGCCATACTATTTATTATTATTTATGTATTAATTTTATTTGACTCTTATACAATGAGTACACTAATAAAAAAAAACAACACAATTCAAAACTAATTCTAAGTGTCACATTACTTCATCATCATCAACATCAGATGTGCACAGCATGCACTATTTAATATTCATCATATCAGCCTAAGGATGTCCACTGCTGAACATAAGCCTCTCCCATTAACTTCCTCTTGGAACTAATATACTAGCATAATAATACATAATTATTACATTTTCAGTAATATTACCTTCGGGAGTTCCATTTTAGGTTTCAGATGTACACCCCCTAAATGAACCACACTAAGAGGCACTGGCCTATTTCCTTCCCAAATTTTATGAGTGTTCAATACTAACATGTTGACATTATCAAATAATTCGTCAATTGACGGGATGTTATGGAAAAAGCTCGTCATTGCACGATTTTCTAAATAAGCATTAGAATAAAAAACACGAGAGTTTAAGAGATCACTAGTCGTTTCTTTTAATTGTTTCCATATATTATAATTTTTGTAACTGTATGGAACCACAGATGGAAACAGTATTGGGTGAGTTGGTGCACCCACAATTTCGTAAGTGCTCAGCGCGTAATGTGAACTCATCAAAATAACAGGCACTTTATAAACAAACGATAACATTATTGTTAATCTGTAATAATGTTCTAAAATGATCAGATCAAATGATTGCTCTTTATCGTGAATCATATTTTGTATCGCATCACATGCAAAATGAAGAACAGATATTTTAAAGTTCATTATTTGTAAATGTCTATTTAATTTAAGTAGATTGTCTTTTTTACCGATTGCTTGATTTACAGGTATATTATATTCTGTTGTATTATGACTAATGTTAATTTCAGTGAGATTTTTAGCTGATTCTACTGATAAATTTGTTGGGATAGCTGTTATGGCTACTATTTCGTGGCCGCGACTCAACAGTTCTTGTATAATGTTATGGAAGACAGCCTGATGGCTAACAGAATCTATTGGAAACATGGCTAATATCCGAGCAGATTCATGATGCGGTATTGAAGAAATTGTTAACATGAACAAAGCTAATACTTTTATCATTTTAATTGAAAAATATTGTAGTTTTTATCGGCATTGATAGCGAGCAATATTATAAATGAAGCGCTTACCACATGCAACGAAAATTGTCGATAAATGAAAATAAAATGGAAATTAATTAAATATTGGTTCATTAAATATTAATTTACTATTGTTGTTAAATAATAAAAAGCAACTGTTTTTAAAGCATCATTGTGTTAATTGACATAACCTTTGGAATTGTAAATAAAAAGAACATTTTGTTTTTCATGTGACATTCATTTTTGTGTATTTGCATATTCATGTGTGTATAAAGGAGGATGCCATTATTCTATTAAACCGCGAAAAACTAAAATAAACGAATCTATCGTATAATCTATAAGTGAGTGTTAAGGCCATCGCCTTTTACTCTGTAGTCTGGGAGAACTTCGGCCCGCTTAAGTCTTTTTATTGTGCCCCTTAACAACAGTTCATTGGCAAGAGGGTTAGGGTGATTTATTAAGCGCTCTTTGTGACTTTTTTTATAGTGCTCAATTTCTTCTGTGACAGTTGGCATAGCCAAGTAATCATGGATTTCTGATACACGTGCATACCAGGGTGCACTTGTGATAGTTCGCAGTATGCTATTTTGAACACTTTGTAGGCGCTGAATGTTTGACTTGCTGGCTGTGGACCATAGCTGAATGCCATAAAGCCAGATAGGTTTCAGAATTGAGCAATAAATCATGACTTTGTTATTGACTGACAGCGTAGACTGTCTCCCTAGCAACCATAGAAGGTTTCTAAAGCGGTTGTTTATATCATCTCGCTTGCGCTTTATATGATCCGCCCACGTGAGTCTACGATCCAGATAAAAGCCAAGATATTTTACGCAAGATGTTTCTGGTAGAAAATCCATACCCAGTTTGACAGGAGGACATGTATCTTTCCTGAGGGCAAATGTTATGTGATGTGATTTTGCTGCGCTAGCTTTTATACGCCATTTTGTTAACCATTTGTTTGTTACATCAAGTTGCTTTTTAAGGTAATAACTTGCTTGATTAGGTTCATTGCTACAGCATAGGAATGAGGCATCGTCAGCAAATGTAGCAACAGTAGCATTTGGTGTTTGCGGTAAGTCACACGTGAATATATTATAGAGTGTGGGTCCAAGAACCGACCCTTGGGGTACTCCTGCTTTACACTCATGTATGTTTGATCTGGGATCACCATGTTTAACTTGGAAAGTTCTACCCGATAAGTATGATGCTATTATTGGAAACATAGAGTGTGGCAGAAACTATTTTATCTTGAATATAAGTCCTTTATGCCAAATCCGGTCAAATGCCTGCTGCACATCAAGAAATGCAGCTGAGCAGTAGTTCTTTCTTTCAAAAGCCTGTCTTACTGTATGGTAGACTCTGTGGACTTGCTCCACTATTGAGTGATGCTCTCGAAAACCAAACTGGTGTTGTGGTATTATATTCCTTTCGTTTAAGCTTTCGTTTAGTCTCGTCAGGAAAATCCTTTCCTATAATTTTGACAAGACTGGAGTTAAGCTGATTGGGCGATATGAGGTAGTAGCTTCAACTGGCTTGCCATGTTTATGGATCATAATAATTTGGGATGATTTCCAAACTATAGGAAAGTGATTGGCCCGAAGTATTCCGTTAAATAATTGCGTAAGAAAGACAAGGCACTTCCTGGGAAGTTCTTTCAGCAGTTTAGGGTTGATCAGGTCAAATCCTGGGGCTTTTTTGGAGTCCATCTTCCTGATAGTTCTTGCGATTTCTGCTTTTTCTGATTTTCTGCTTGCAACACCTGGGGTATCACTCGCGCGTTGCCGACCCTGAAGAAATCTCTTCACGCCCTTTTTGAAGAACCCCATGCTGTACTCCATTGGGAAAACCACGGCGGGGAGCTCATTCCACAACCTGAGCGTCCGCGGAAGAAAGCTCGTTTGAGCCCGCACAGTTCGAAACAATTCTGGTCTCAATGTGTGAGGATGGATTCCCCGTATATGGCGTGAGTTGCGATGGTGGAAGGTAGCTGTGGGCAAAAAGTCGAACAATTAGAACGAGGCGACTTATAAAGTTGTAGTTTTTGCCCCGATGTGTGTTGCCTGGCCCTGTTGAGCTCTCCAAGCTTTTTGGATGCCAGCTTCACCTTGTCTTCCAAGTGACCTCGGAACAGCACGTCGCTGGAAATGTCGACGCCAAGGATCCCGATGCTTTGACTGAAGTTCAAGGAAGTGTTCTAGAATTGTGGAGCCATAGACCATGGGGTTTTCTTAGCGGTGAACGCGCAGGCTTGGGTCTTGGTGGGGTTGAAATGGACTAGGTTTAGTCGACCCCAATCGGAAACACTAGTTAGTGTACTCTCGATTTTAGACATATTTTTTACGCAGATTATCTTTCTAGGGTTAAGGCTGATTACTTTCCTATTTATATAAGAACAAACATTACGCAGGAATAAACTCTTATTTCACAGAATAATAATTATATTATATCATAGGTATTGTCTAATGGTGCATCCATGCTTGGCGAACCGAGCACGAGCCGAGCCAGGAACGAGCACACTGCGAGCACGATTCGCGTAGCGTGGACGGGCTTGCGAGCCTCGAACGAGAATTCGTAGTGTGCTCGCCTGCGCTCCGCCTAATTGACAGTTTATTCAAGAACACAGGGATTCGCATCGCGCTTGTTGTAGGCTCGTTGAAGGGCGAGCAACGAACGAATCTTGTTCGTTCGAGGCTTGGCTCGTGCTCGCTTCGCGTAGCATGGACGCACCAAAATATATCTAAAAGGTAACAATAAAACCAAAAATCAAATCTTAATGAAATTTAGTTTTGAAAATACACATAAAAAATTGTTTTACACATTTTAGTAAACGAGAAACAAAGTATATAATTAAACAAAATACAATAATTATAGCAGCTAAGAAAATTTATACAAGTTCCAGCTCTAAATACTGTGTCCAGTAGATGTTGGCAGCGGGTGCGCGCAGATGCGTGGCGCCGCCGTGTCTCAGCACGTGCTCCGTCCACCACACGGCGCGCTCTAACGCACTCTGTGGCTGATCGTACATCAATGTACGAAGTTTAACCACATTCTGACGATAACTGAAATTATAATTTCGTTAAGTATCTAAAAGGTTACTAACTGGCTCTCATACACAGTTGCCTGAAAAATCGGTTGGTTTATGGAGATATATTCCGATTTCCTGAGTGAACGGTCTATACGAGTGGTCATAGACGGGTGCTCGTCGGACCTCTTGCCAATAAATGCCGGAGTTCCTCAGGGATCATTTCTCTCTGCAACCTTATTTCTGCTGCATATCAACGATCTGTTAAAACCCGGTATCTTTGGGTACGCAGACGACAGCACTGTTGCAGAGAGATACATTTCCAGCGCACGAGCCACTAGTGATGAGATCCAATTGTTTCGAGAGGCCATGGTTGAGCGTTTGAACATGACCTTACAGGCAGTCTCTGATTGGGGCAAAGTCAATCTGGTCACGTTTAACCCCAGCAAGATACAGGCGTGTCTTTTCACCGCCAAACGGAGTCCATACCATCAGGCTCCTACTTTTTACAAAATAATATATCCTTGCCAATATGCGATCGGCTTGATCGGGCATAACATTAACAGCCAAAATAAACTTTGGCTGTTCTATTGAGTCGAAGGCAGAAACAGCTACCAGAAAGCTGGGTATCCTCTCTAAGGTTGTAGTGTCTGTACTTCAAAGTGCTTCCACCGTGCTATGGTTTCCTCATAATAATTCCTTTCAGTGAAACCTCTAGTTTTCATAATATACCGTAGTGAGTTATGTACGATGAGCAGCTGCACATGACAACAAAATTGACTGAGATTTAAAATTAATGGAACCAATACCCTTCCTCTGAAGTCAAACTAAGTTTCCATTTGGCTGCGGAAACGAATATCTAATTGGCAGTCCAATTTATTTTTAGCAGCATTTTCCTTTATATTAGAAGACATTTTCGCTAACCTTTCATCAGAAATCACAGTTTTAATTGCATTCCTCAGTTGATCCTCTTCAAGCGTTTCTATTTCTAGTTTTAATCCAATTTTGTGATGGACATATTTCTCAGCATTACACCATTGGTCGAATAACATAGGTATTCCAATTAATGGCACTCCGGCTGTTATTGCTTCATCTGTAGACTGAAGGCCCGCTTGTGTGATGAACAATTTTACTTTTGGGTGTCCTGTAATTAACTTTATTTATAGTACTGATTCCTTTTGATTTTCGATTCGATAGTTTTCAAAATCTAGTACTTACTCAAATGATCCGATTGCGGAAACCATTTTGCAGTTTTAATATTTTTAGCGGTCCCAGGCTGTTCATCATTTTCCCACTTCCATAAAACATTGTACGGAAGTTCAGAAAAAACTTTTCTAAAAATATCCACCTTGTTCTTTGGGATAAATGTAGAGTTCACGCTTGTGCCAAAACTCATGTAAATAACACCGTTTTTTGATGAATCGAAGTATTTTTTAAGATTCTGTGGAATAGTTGTATAAATAAACATTAATAGATTCATAAGACTTATTACTACGTAATATTCATAATTCTTACATGAACCATTCATAATTATATTTTACACCTAATTATTAAATTTTTGGTAAGTTACCTTCGGCAGTTCCATTTGAGGTGCCTGATGCACACCACCTAAATGAACCACACTGAGTGGCACAGGTCTAATACCTTCCCAAATTATATGAGTGTTCAATACTAGCATGTTGACATTATTAAATAACTCGTCTATTGTCGGGATGTTATGGAAAAAATTCGCCATTGCACGATTCTCTAAATCAGAATTAGTAAATACAATTCGTGCGAATAAAATATCAGTAGTGGATTCTTTTATTTGTTTGTACATATTAAAATTTTTGTAACTGTATGGAAGCACAGATGGAAACAGTAGTGGGTGAGTTGGTGCACCCACAATTTCGTAAGAGCTCAGCGCGAAATATGAACTCATCAAAATAACAGGCACTTTATAAACAAACGATAACATTATTGTGAATCTATAATAATTTTCTAAAATGATCAGATCAAATGATTGCTCTTTGTCGTTGATTAAATTTTGTATCGCATCACATCCAAAATGAATAACAGATATTTCATTGTACATTATTTGTAAATGTCTACCCAATTCCAGATTCATGTATTTTTTACCGATTCCTTTATTTAGAGCTTCATTTATAAAATTATGTTGTGTTGCATTATGACTAATGTTAATTTCAGTAAGATTTTTAGCTGATTTTCCTTTTAAATTTGATGGGACAGTTGATATAACTACAATTTCGTGTCCGCGATTCAACAGTTCTTGTATAATGTTACGGAAGACAGACTGATGGGTTACAGAATGTATTGGAAACATGGCTAATATCCGAGCAGATTGATAGCATGGTATTGAAGCAAAAGTAAACATTAATAAAACTATAACTTTTAACATTTTCATTGAAAAAATTCTTTATCAGTTTCGAAAACCACTCATAAATAAATGCAACTAAAGTTGAATATAATAAATGAAAATAAAAAGGGATATAAAAAAAAAAAAAAAAAAAATATTTGTTCATCAAATATGACTTGACTTACTGTTGAAATAATAAATATTACTGAAGCAACTGTTCATAAAAGATCACAATGTTAATTCAAATGTTATTGATGTGACATTTATTTATTTCACCTTTTTTATGTTTACTTATGCTAGTTGGATGCCTCCTAGGCGGCTTGAAAAATTCCAACAGTAGGTTGACCACTAGCCTACCTCCACCAATCCGCAGTGGGCACGCGTGGTGGAGTATCGCCCAGTCCCTTTCACCCTCATTTGTGAAAGGAGGCCTGTTCTCAGCAGTGGGACATTATAGGCTGATGATGATGATGATGATGATGATGTTTACCTATGGATGAATGCTCGCCGCTAAAATAAATTACTCCTTATGATACTAGTCGACCCACTTTCCCTAGCTATCGTGCAGGCTTCTTATGGTTATAATCTTGGGAAACGAGTACTTCTTGATTATTGATGTTTTACTATCAAGGTTTCATATTTTAGACCATGTGGACCACCGTGTAATAAAAAAAATCTCAAAATGTAAACTTTTTATCCAGTTTACGTAATACTTATCCCATCTTGTTACCCGTTCCCGTTATATTATATTTTTTCCAGAGAGTGTACACACGACTATACATCAAGCTATACATTTCCAGTATAAGCTGATCTCGCATTGTATAAGATTTCCGTACGATGAGAGGTCAGCTTATATTGGCAATGCATAGCTTGATCTGTAGCCGTGCGTACATACATCAGTTATTATGTATGTCTATTTATATCCTTTATTCAATTAGATATATAAACTACAAGTGAGTCTGCTTAAAACATGAAAACGATTGTACCGAATAAGATAAGAATCATAAAAAAACAGACAAAAAACTTAAACCGACTTCAAAGTACAGTAAGAAGTAATCAAATCCTGATCTGATGTTAATGGGACCAAACGGGATATGGGGTTCTTCAAAAAAGGCGTAAAAAGAGCTCTACAAGGTCGGCAACACATTGGCGATCCCCCTGGTATTGCAAATGTCCATAGGCGGCGGTGACCACTTACCATCAGGTGGCCCGTCTGCCTGCTTGTCAACCTATTGACATAAAAAAAAAAAAAAAAAAAACGGGAAGTGTATCCTTCCAAACAAAAAAATAATTTTAACTCACGCTATCTTCGTATTTTTTGTTTAATTGACAAAAGAAAAATTTCGAAACTTATATTTTTTGATAATGGCCCTGATTCTATTGTTTACAACTGAACTAATTTTAATCTCAGTATGTCTCTTTCTAACAAAGAACATAGGAAAAGTTTGAAAGAAATTTGTCATATAGCCTTTTGGCTATTCTCAATAGGATTTCTTTGATATTTGAGTAACGATACTCAAAGAAATATTACAAATCCCCTGATCAAGGTTAGAAAACATACAACAGCAACCTTCATATTGTTTTCAAACCCTCACGTGTATTCACAGGAGTTTGTAACTATTTATGATGTACCGTTATTGAATTCAATTATAATAATAGGACCAGAAAATCCTTGAGTAGCTTTAAACTATTGTGTTGTTATAAATACCTATTTATACAGCCTGTGTCTATTATACGAGCGCAAGCAACTTGGAACTTTGTTAAAACTTTAGTGTAGACAACATGTCACAATAACAAACTTTTATTTGCCGATCATATACGTTATATTGGACCTTATTTCAATGGGACTGGATAAAGAAAACCAGAATAACGCTACTGGTGAATTGTAAATTAGAGCAAGCGGCTTGTAGCACCAGAACGCTCTATATTATGGACTATGTTGTTTGCTGATGCCACATACGGTTAAGAAGGTCCTACAATCGTTTTAACTTATACCTTATACCAGGTGATTACTTTTTTTTCAATTTATTGAGAGAGGTAGAGCATAGCGTTTATTCGCTCAAAGAGCAGCTCGACTGGGGAAGTACCTCCCCTCCACCTTACAGAATATCGCAGCCAAATAACTTTATGTTGTGTAAAGTTGTGTTCCTGCGCGTGAGTAAGGTCGCCAGAGCTCATAGGGGAGGGGGGAAAGGTCGGTAACGCGCGAGCGATGCTTCTCGTGTTGCAAGCGTCCATATGGCTATGGTAACCGCTTACCATCAGGTGGGCCGTATGCTTGTTTACCGACTAAGTTGTATAAAAAAATAAAAAAAAACTAGAGCCATTTCAGCCACTGCTGAGATGTGTCATCGACTTTTACAATGAATGACCGTAAGTGACAATGTGAGTGGCCATCCGTCGGCTTTCGGTGAGTCTACTCTTTCGATAATGATTATTCGGCAAACAAGCATAGGGCCCGCCTACGCCTGGTGGTAAGCGGTGTACACACAAGGCATCACTCACGCGTTACTGAACCTTCCACCCTCCCCAATTAGCTATGGCGACCTTACTCACGCGCAGGAATACAACATAAAGTTATTTGGCTACGGTATTTTGTAAGATAGGTATAGGATACTTCCCCAGTCGAGCTGCTCTTTGAGCGAAAAAAAGTGTAATGTTCTACCTCTCTTAAATATCAAACTTTCATTACATCACTCAATACATATTAAAGTTTTTTTTGCCAATTTCTGTATTTGTCTATTTATTAATTAACATGAGCGGGAACGGTGTGTCTCTCAAAACTTTCTGAATGTAACTTGCGTTCGGTTTTACTACATGCACTGAATAGTTGAGTGGTTGGCTGAAAACAATCCAGTGATAGCTTTAGCAACTTTATGAATCTATTGTTTCGATGATAGGATAAATCTAGCGTATCCTGAAAGGAAGTAGACTAACGCTTTTACACAATGGTAAGGCTCAAAAGAAAATAGAAGGCAACTTAAACCAAAAAAGCGATGGACAGACCAACTGGAAAAACATCGTCAAAATGTGGTCTGAAACCATCAAATAGAAAGACATGGAATTAGCTGGAGGAGGCCGATATCCAGGGGCTCTACCAAGTAACTTTGGTGGTAATTGTAACGAACACCATTTAAGAATTTCATCCAATCAGGGCCCACGAATGTTCATCGTCGCGTCGAAACGCGTGCGCGTCGTTGGATGAAATAATTAATGGGGTTCGTTAAGATTACCACCAAAGATACGCAATAGCCCGGCAGAAGGGGTCTTGAGCTATCCCCTGACTGTGTGATGCTACGCCAAGTCGCTAGTTCAATTCCCATTTAGAGCAAGCATTTGTGTGCATAAAGTAGCTGCTTAGTTTGGGATCAGAAAGTGTGTGAAAATATTCCAGGATATTATTGACAGAGCGAGCGAAGTCTACAGCTAACAGAGAAACTAGTAATTATTACAAGGTTGTATTTACTTTCACCTGTCCCGTTGTATGTAATGGAATTTTGCAAGTTAAATTTGAGCAACTTTCTGGTTTCCGATTGAGACCAAATTTTGCATGAATATGCACGTCGCGTGACAATGATGACGTGGAGCTGATCTGATGATGGAGCTGGAAGGTGGCCATAGGAACTCCGTCATAAAACCACATAACCCCATCGAGTTTGGGCTCGTTTGATTCGTCTTGATGAGTACTTTGTCTTCAGACAAGTACAGACACCAAAAAGTACAGTCACCAAAAAAAACTTCTATTTTTTTTTTATATAACCTTATTTATATTAGCTGTCCCCCGTTCCCATACTAGCAGTACAAACAGATATAAAAACTCTCATTTTTAACCGACTTCAAAAAAAGGAGGAGGTTCTCAATTCGGTTGTATGTTTTTTTTTTATGTTTGTTACCTCATAACTCTGTCATTTATGAACCGATTTGGAAAAATCTTTTTTTTTCTGGAAGTGTACACTTCCCGTTTGGTCCCATTGTCATCAGATCAGGATTTGATTACTTCTTAGTGTACTTTGAGTTTTAAGTTTTTGTAAAACAATCCAATTATGTAATAGAGAATATAAGTTATTACTAAATTAGACCAAAACAAAAGCCCATAATTAAATTGTGAAAACAAACAACATGAATTTTGTCCTCCAACAATAAATGCTGAAATACTCACGACTTTGGAAACTACAGGTCATTTACTAAAAGCGGCCAGCCTAATTACGACTGACTTATTTTGTTAGGAAAACTTTAGGAATTTTCTGTTTCGCCGTTTGTTTGCTGTGTCCTACGTTGTCTGTGTGTTAATAATTTGTTTTTCTGGCCTTCATTTGATTTTTGCATGAGCTGGTATTTTTGGAAAGGACAGAACCTTTCGTTTTCTGAGCGAGTACTACTTAATCATGAGCCAAATCAATGCCACTTTTCGTTGTAATTTTATAACTCAAGAACGGGCTCACCTATCCAAACCAAATGTTTAGGCTTTGTTCGGACTATTTAGTAGATGGTTTATGTGAAGTTTGCACAAAATCGGTCGAGCGGTTCTTCATTTATCACATTTTTTGTAACAAACGAATTCAATAAATGGCGGATCATTTTGTTAATGGGGATTTTGCTGTCAGGGTAGGGTAGGGTAGATTTTTGCTTCTACCTCAAACATTGTTGAAGCCTATATTTGTGCTGTTTCTCTTTCATACTAGTTCTCGCATTTATTCCTCTCGCACTTTCATTCTGCATACTACTCTATCATCCATCATCTACTTTGAGGGTGGGATTCCCATCTATCTATCCTTTTTTTGTATCTATTCTATGCATTTCTTTATTTCTAAAATTTTCTAAGGCTTAGGTAAAACGACAAGTTTTATTTTTATTTATTTTACACAATTTCATCCTATCTATTACATTTTAAACAATTTGTAGATCTAAGTAGGGCAGGGCAGGGCAGGGCAGGGCAGGGCAGGGCAGGGCAGGGCAGGGCAGGGCAGGGCAGGGCAGGGCAGGGCAGGGTAGGGCAGGGCAGGGCAGGGCAGGGCAGGGCAGGGCAGAGCAGGGCAGGGTAGGGTAGGGTAGGGTAGCACCACGCAAAGGAAGTGGCGCCGGGCAGCTAGTATGAAATAAAAACTGTAGGAATGTAACTCCACCAAACACGAAATAGAAGTCGTTTGAATATATTGTCCTAATAATATTTGAGATCTTTGATCTCGTTGATCGCATGAAGCTTTTGAGGACGCTCCCAGAATACTGATCTAAACAGTTAGCTTTTACAGTGTGGTAGTGCTTCGACTTGGTAATAATGTATTAATTTATTCACAGGCACGTGTTGGTATCAACTTCTCATGATATCGGCAAGTAGTTTACACAATCTAGTGTAGAAATAAGCAATGGCATTAAATAATTTCTTTCTTTTTCTTTCTTTATTTTTTTATTAAATGGGCTTGCGTTTGAAGGGACGATGACGAAGCCTAAGTTGGAACACGCTTACGCAGAAGAAACCTATCGACTCTGGCCTTGAAAAATCCTAGATTGTAAGAGTTAGGAAAAACAGACGCTGGAAACAAGTTCCCTTGCTGTCCGCATTATAAATGAGGAAGCAAAACGCTGTGTCCGTATTTTCGGTACGGTACCTATACTTCGGTATATGAATAAGATTATTAGAACTCCCAGTGCGCACCACTCCTTCCTATTCTCACGTATCCAGGCCACTCCGGTCACCTTTTGAGGTCGTCTGTCCATCTAGCTGGGGGTTGTCCCACATTACGCTTGCCTAGCCGTGGTCTTTACCTCTAATAAGATTCTCTATTCTATTATTATGATACAATATTCAACTGTGAGTGTGATTTTACCGATAAAGTTATTGGAAACAAAGACAATAAAGAACTATGAAAGCAAACGATGTCGGAAGTTTGTTTGAGATCGCTCTAAAGTATACCTAGCTTTATTTCACATAATCCTAGCTGTATGGAACTAACATTTGACATCGATTCGGCTTCACATGCCGCCGGTTGGAAAAAATAACGCAATCATAAAACATAAACTTTACAGCATGACGTTTTTAGTGTATGTCTAAAACTTTATTGAGACTTTGTTTTTGAGTTTGAAAAACGTTTGTTTGAATGTATGCTACTGCGAACAATTCTTAGTTCGTATGTTCATGAGAATGAAATACGTTATCGCGAATGTATAGGTATGCTATTGCGAAAAACTCCAGTTTTAATGTTTTTCATCTTCTAAAGTTAGTAATAATAATAACAAAATATTAATATTTAAAAAACCTCATTCACAATTTCGGTCATTATTTTTGATTTGACATTTCCGGTATCTTTGGGTACGCAGACGACAGCACGGTTGTGGAGAGCTATTTTTCTAGCGCACAGGCTTCCAGATAAGAAACCTTGACGCTTAGAGAGGCCATGGTTGAGCGTATTAACTTGAACCTGCAAGCAGTCTCCGATTGGGGTAAAGATAATCAGGTCCAGTTTAATCCCTCCAAGACTCAGGAGTGTATATTCACCTCTAAAAGGAGTCCATTCAACCTCACTCCTTCTTTTCAGAATATATCCTTACCGATTTCCGACCAACTTGAAGTCCTAGGCATAACATTAACTACCAAAATAAATTTTGGTAGTTCTATTGAGTCAAAGGCTAAAACCGCTGCAAAAAAGTTGGGCATCCTATGTAAGGTCAAGCGGTACTTTCGTGTTTGTCGGTCTTCTATAGGATATATTTTGGAGAGTGTGCTACAGCATTGTTCAATCTAATTCCTTCATCCCCATTTCTCCACCGAAACACAAGACGCCGGGAGAATTTCCACCCATACGTTGTCGACATCCCGCGTACCCGGACTCAACGCTTCGCTTCATCGTTTCTTATACGAACAGCAAAGGAGTGGAACTCTCTTCCGGGATCTGTGTTTCCCGATACCTACAACCTAGATGTATTCAAGGCCAGAGTGAATAGGCTTTTTCTGGGTAAGCGTGCTACATCCTCGGCCTCGTCTTAACTCCTCATGGGGTCAGTCGAAAGTCAAACGCAAGCCCATTTAAAAAAAAAAAAAAAGATACAGGTATAAAATGAATAAATAAATCGACGGTTTGGACTCCGGGAGGGGCCGGCAGAAATGAAAACTTGCAAAACTACCATTTTTGTTCCCATTTTAAGTTAATAAAAAAAATCTTATTCAAAAGTATTATATGTACATGTATCTTGAACTAGCTTTTCCTTGTATAAAAACATGTGAAAAATTTCTCGTTTCAAAACAACGTTAATATTCAAGTTTTCACTTCTGCCGGCAATCCCGGAGTGCAAGCCGTTGTTTTTGTTATGTCAATAGTTTGACAAGCAGGCAGACGGGCCACCTGATGGTAAGTGGTCACCACCACCTTGGACATTTGCAATATCAGGGGGATTGCCGATGTGTTGCCGACCTTGTAGAGCTCTTTTTACGCTTTTTTTGAAAACGCCATATCGTAGCGCTGAGGGAAAACCTATGTAGGATGTAGTTTGATGTAGGATATAATCTGCGGAACTACAAATCTGATTCCAAAAAATCTTTCACTAATCGGAAGCTACATTATCCCAAAGTTTTTAAGGCTACTTTTTATCCTGGGAACGCGGATGAAACCGCATAGGACAGCTACACAATGTAAAATAAATACAACTCTAATTAAATTCTATATTTTTAAAAACAGCCTAGATGTTTCCTGTTTACAATGTTACGTGCAAATTTTCAATTGCGTGTTAAATACGTCATACCTTTTGTTCATGTGGGTAAACTGACCTGTTCTCGGCTGTATGTGCTTTTCGGTGCGTCCATGCTGGAAGCGAGCACGAGCCGAGCTTTTATACGTTCGTTGCTTTCGATGTCATGTGTGGACGTACAACGAGCCTCCAACAAGCCAACACGAGCGCGATGCAAATTTCTGTGTTTGCTAAAAATTCAACAATTGGCGGTGCGCAGTTAAGCGCGAGCCAAACGCTCGTTTGAGGCTCGTACGTTCATTACGTTTTATAACATGTCGGACATTATATCTCATTTAACGAATAATAAATCTGACTTCACAGTAAGTTTTTTATAAGCTGATACATTTCAGTTGCTAGGTACGTAGACGATGGAAGGAATTGTATAATAAAGAATCTAAAACGAAAACATGAAAGAACCCGCAATAATTCTTAATCCATAATTTTTAAATCTCTTGCCCTGGAGCTTAATGTTGAAGTATTACTTTTAAAGACATCGTTCTTCCATTATTTTAATTTAAATCTTTGCTTAACTTGTCCTCAAAAATGAATTATAGTTGCTTGGGGATTTTAGAGACCCGCGATAATTTAACTTCTAAATGTTCCAACCAAAATCTTCATTGTTTACTTTACGTTTGTAGTTTCTACTGTGGTTTAGATACAAGAGCAGTTAAATTAGGTGGTAAGTAGTTTTATTTTTGAATGTTATAATCCTACGTTACGAATTTCATCCAAATTTATTCTACGGACTTGCGTGGCAACAACTCACCTCGCAACTCGCACTCACTTCGATTGTCATCTCGCTTTTTGTATTGGTATTCTCAAGATAAAATCAAGGTCAAGTGAAGTGAAGTGAGTTTTGAAAATAGAAAAAAAAAAATAGAAAATATTTATTTTCGGTAACTTATCATCTACACTAAAAATATAGTTCATTGGGGTCTCCTTTTAAGTATAATAAATACCTGTGCTAGGAGGCCCCGCTCTTCCATATCTAGTACATAACAATATAGTAGTAAAAGGTGTTACAATTTTAATTTTAAATTTAGTTCCGAGTTTTAGAATAAATTATTAAAAAGAAAAAAATATAAAGTATTGAGATATAAACAAAAACATAAAATCTAATATATTTAGTGTTTGTGTATATGTGTGTGTATGTGTTGTTTCTGTATGCGTGTGACTGTGTGTGTGTGTGTGTGAGTTTTGAGAACTCAAAAGTATCGTAATGTCAAAATACTCACCTGTCGTGGTTCATCTCACTTCCGTCATCACTCAGTGGCGCTAGTGTCGAACTCACTCATTTTAAGAATATGAAACTTTAATCTCATCGCGGATTCAGAAGTGACATTTCAAATGTATCAGTGTCTCACTTGAACGGAACATAGTTGTGATGTGTGGCGTCTTCTCGATACGTAGTAATTATAGCTCAATGACCTTTTATAAATATTCGCTAGGAAAGGTAATAATATCACGTCTCAGATAACCTTGTCACGCACGTAGGCTTTGGCTATCTGCCTTACTATCAGCCTACGACCGGAGCATTCAAAATAGTAGATGTTGAAGAAAACGAAACTTATAGACTGTCTTCCATACAGTTTATTGAGTAAAATAAAGAACTGTAACAATGAAAATACGATATAAAACACTTGTAAGAAAGAATATAATAGATATGAATACTGAGACAACAATTTGGGATACAAGGAAGTGGTGATATGAAACGAAGGAACTTACCCCAGCTGGGTTCTAGTAGTATGTTAATTATTTATATTATAAGTGCACTGATATTGTCACATTGTACACACGGCTATATATCAAGTATTGTACACACTGGTAACTTATTCAATTATTAAAAGAAACAAAAAACCCGACTGCGTAAAACAAAAATTAACTGAAAAGAGAATAACAAGATCTATCTATAGAATATATCTATAGAATTTGGAATATTACTTGAATGTTATAAGGTATTGCAGTTGGGGACAAACCAATAACCTAGGTAGTTATGTGTTTTTTTGTAATATTTGTTTATCCCCGACTGCAATAGATTTCAAAAATTTGAAAATTAGAATTCGAAAATTGATCATATGAAAATTTTGAAATTAGAATAAAGATTTGTGACCAGAAGCAATAATAGAAATAGGAGAGGTCGCATCGTTACAACCTTAGGGAACTTAACACACTGATATAGTACTATTGAGGACTATGTCTACATTCCTGATTTCCAGAGGAGGATGAAAGAAAAAAGCATTTAGGTCAAAATATACATACCTTCTTTTACATTCCTATATGGGATAATTCAGCCTCGTTTGGTGGGCTTTGGCCCAATAACCCCTGCGTGAATCCAATTTGATTGATACCTCCTATTTCCGGTCCCAAAATATACGAGGCCCAATTTTATTGTTACAAATAGTTATAGGATTTTGTGCTTATTAGTATTTATTGCAGAAAGCAAAGTAAATAACATTTTCTGGTTCATGTCATACAGACGGACGGACAAAAGTCGATGCAAAAGTATAAAAATGATAACGAATTTTTTTTAGGCAGAAGCAATAGATTGAATGTCGATTTTGGTTTGACTAGTACGGTACGTAATTTAATAGTACATTATGATACATGTGTGCAAAGTCGAGGCGGTATTAAGTGTGTGAGCCGCAGGCTTAGGCGAACGCGATAAGTGAGCCGAGAGTGTAATAATCAATGCACACGCGTGTCATACGACGTTTTTCAACACACTTGTGATGACAAAAACAGACTTGTATTTTTTAAAGTAGATTTTTTGATAATAATCAACCACACAATGAGAACGTTTACAAATATGGCGCGCAAATTTTTTTTTTTTATAGCCGTCATCTGTCAAACTATTTTTCCCGTTTAAATTAAGAATGCTTAGTCTACACACATATCACTTGCAGTGAGGTACAAACTTATCATAATCGTAATGATACCTATCGTAAAACTGTGCTGTAATGTAAAGTAAAAAGCACTAGTGCGTAATAAGCTGCATTAAGATACTAAAAACGGTGCAATAAATGTCACTTTACGAGCGAGTGTGTTGAAAATATTGTTATGTTAATGTGTTCGTCAAATAAATGAGTTTCTTTCTCTTTTCTTTCTTTACTATTATTTATTCTGTGCTAATAATTCCTATTTGCGGTAATAAAGCTGAAATTAGAACCCCATATTTCCAATAACTATACTCAACCGTGATAACAGACAGACACCAGATTCTCACCATAACTGTTCCTTTTTACCGTTTTGGTACAAAACGCTAAAAACAGGCAACAGGGCATTACGTACCCATGATAAGTACATACATTGTTCCCAGTTTTACTACAGGATTTGCAAATCCCTGGTAAATCGCGTAAAGTGAAATATATGGTTGGTATATTGAAATTTATTGTTATATTTCGGCTCGTATTGATACCATCATATAACACATTTACAAGCCCGACTGATGTTATTTTGTAAATGTGCTTTTTAGGGTTATCTGGTGGTAATTCAGTATCACATTTGCCATTAAAGTAATGCAATAGCTTCGAATAATGATGAATATTGTAAATTATCATCAGCTAAGATTTATTCTTTAGATGCTTTATTTGTATACTGTTTTAGGTCAAGCAACCCTACAATAGTGATGTGGTTTGGGTAAGAAAAAGTATAAAGCCCATCACAGACGTAGCTATAATATATATTAATATAAATCAGAGCAAGGCATATTACGAGATTTAGATTTTTGAGAGAGGTAGAGCATAGCGTTTATTCGCTCAAAGAGCAGCTCGACTGGGGAAGTACCTCCACCTTACAGAATACCGCAGCCAAATATAATGTAATGTAATGTATATAAGCTATGTTGTGTAAATTTGTGTTCCTGCGCGTGAGTAAGGTCGCCAGAGCTCATAGGGGAGGGGGGAAAGGTCGGTAACGCGTGAGCGATGCTTCTTGTGTTGCAAGCGTCCATATGCCTACGGTAACCGCTTACCATCAGGTGGGCCGTATGCTTGTTTACCGACGAAGTTGTATTAGATACGATATATTTTCAATACTAATCTTTGAGTGACCGCACAAGCTATAATATTTATTTCTGTTACTTCACCAAATTGTACCGTAATTTATATTATAGCTCAGCATATTATAGCTACGTCTGTGATGGGCTTAATTCTAATAAGTCCGTCAGTTAGATTATCAAAAAATATTGTACACGTATTTTTTGGTTTATCAAGTCAATAAAAAATGACAAAGACAAAGTGCATCAAAGTGGGGGCTCGTGACGTGACTTGTTTGTGAACCGTGTACCATGGCGTGACGTCACGCGGAACTCCATTTTTTGTTTTATATTGCCAGAAAATAATACGTGTAATTTGTAATGTAAATGGTTTAAATATAATCTTTCAGAATACTAGCCTATTCTAACTTGGCAATTCTTAATTTACCTATAAGAAGACCAAACTACTTAAGAGGAAAGGCTGGCGGCGTTTGTTCCATACAAACGTAATCCTCAGTTTCCTCTCTGGATAATGACAGTAGAGCAATGATTATTCTACCATGCAATCTGTAGGTACCACTGTAAGTCCCTCTAAATTAATTAGTTTAAGAATTAGGAGCCTTCTAAAATCACAACAACTTACCATTTTCGCCCTTATCAGACGTCCAGTGAACAAATTTGACGAATATAAAACAACAAAAGAAAACCGACAGACATAGCCAAAGCCATTCTAATTATGATTCTTGTTTTTTTTTTTATCGATCCAGTTTTGGAGGAGAAAACAGGAGATTACGAAATAGCGATTTCGTCTAATTTAAATAGGTATAATCGGTCCAAGCTGTAGTTGCCTCTATCGCCCTCGGGCGGGATAGCTCGGGCACATTACGACAGCAATAGATATGTTAAAAACCTATTTTCCAAATTTCTTGCAGCCATCTTTTCCTCTTCTTTATTTTTAAGGTTATCTTTGAAAAGTTTAGGTGGAGTCTACTACGGCTGGAATTTTATCTTTAAGAAAACTATTAAGGAAATTATTATCAAGTATTCTTCATTTATTCAAGTTACTCTACTATTGAACATTTGTTTAATGAAAACCGTGTATAAACATAAGCCTGATATCAATCTTCATCAATTGAATTAATGTTGTTTGTTTTGTTTATAACAACTATACCATAGCCAGTTCTCAGCAACATTTGCTATTCTAAGTTTTCTAATTAATTTAGTTGGATCTCACAACGTGTTATGTACATGATTGATTGCTGTCCAAATACTCAGATGTTTGTGCTTACTTTGTTTTATTAATTGTATCTTCAAAATTAGTCATATTTGGTTGATGTTACCAAACAAACTTAAATTTAACAACCACATCAAAAAAAAATTCATCATCAATATTTATTGAGTCTACTTTTTTAAATATTTACTGTGTGTGTCACCACATGGTCACGACACACTACCAGTATATATTGACAGCTGCATTTTTGACCCATTTATCTTCCAGGCTATGATTACCACATTCAGCAATATCATAACCGTGGTAAGATTATGGTCAACCACTATACATAGGTATATGCAACTATCCCCAAAATTCAACATTAAGTGGGCAAGTTTTATACTTATTGTAGCTACAAGTAAAGAACTGCGTTGCTCTATGGGCATTCGTTACTTTTCACTTTGGTTACTTCGCAGTATCTCATGCACATATTTATGATAAATTAGTAAGTCAGGGCTTGTGATAAAGTTCATACACGTTCATACAATTAGCCAATGGCGTATAAATATATCTTACGCTTGAATAATTCGAAGAGATGGAAACAAAAGAATTGAGCGTCGCCTAAACCAAAATTGCCAAAATATCGGGCTGAAGTGGTATTGACATTGAATTATTACTCATCAGAATTGAGTCCAAGTTATGAACATAATTCATTAATTTGAGGACACCTCAAACATGTTTTTTTTTTTTTTTTTACTGTGTTTAGGCCTGTGTTTGACCACAATCTCACTATGTTAAGTGATGATGTGGTCGAAGGTGGTAAGCACACAAAGCCTAGAAGGAACTGGCTCTCAAGTGCAGCTGACGGAACACACGGATAGGTGCTTGGCGACAGATTTTCAACTTGAGGGTGGTAGCCAGCCAGACGGGTACTACAAAGTACCCTACCACCGTGCTATGGTTTCCTCACGATGTTTTCCTTCACCGAAAGCTCAAGCTCATTGTAGGATTCGAACCCGGGACCTTCGTCTCGGTATCCGACGTCACTACCACTGAGCTATCATCGCCTTAAAACGTTGGTAAAGAGATGAATCAGTAGAATGAATTTGAGAGAAATTGCGTTTCTTTTGTGAAACTCCTTAGCTCTTTATTGGCTGTAAGCAGAAACTTTAAGAATTCCACAAAAAACTGGAGATTTTAATGTCTGAGAAGTTCATGGCAAAACAGTAAATGATTTATGTTGTAATACCATTGAGTCTGACTATAAATTAACCCGTGGCAGATATTATTTAATTTATTTATTTGAAGCGCTTGTGGTGTAGCATGATAAGCCGTGCTTAATCGATCGGCAAGTTAAACTACCACCGTCGTGGTCGATACCTGGATGGGTGACCAGCTATTGGTATTTCAAATCGAGCGTTTCCGTGTTTCGGAAGGCACGTAAAGCCGTTAGTCACTTGTCACTTAATTGTGATAATCGTTAAGCTAGTTGGAGGCCTTCTAGGAGGCTTGAAAACTCCACCGATCCGCAGTGGGCACGCGTGGTGGAGTATCTGCCCATTCCCTTTCACCCTCATTTGTGAAAGGAGGCCTGTGCTCAGCAGTGGGACATTATAGGCTGATGCGCATGTGGTGACACACACAGTAAAAAAGTTATGAATATGAAAGTGGATGGATATACGGGAAGAGGAAGACCGAAAAAGAGATGGATGGATTGTGTGAAAGATGATATGGGTAAGAAAGGAGTGGATACTAGTATGACGGATAGAAGAGATGAATGGAAGAAGCGTACATATTGCGCCGACCCCAATTGATTGGGAACAGGGCAGGCAGATGATGATGATGATGATGATTTTTTAATTATTCAAGCCTCCTTTAATTTGGGCCACGGTTAAAGGCGTGGCATAAGTAATAGGAGATCGTTTAACGGTCGCTTTCACGAGAGCTGTCTTTTATTCGAGCCGTAGACTGCTCGTAATATTCTCAAGACTTTGAAGGACTCTTTATCTAGTAACCATCCGACTCTTTAACATTAGCAGTTGATAATTTACTAGTCATACAATTTAAAAAGTTATCCATTACATATTTTTGTTTGGTCTGGGAGTCTAGTTATCAAGTTAAAGTTGTACTTTCATCAATTTACATATAATATCTTCATATATAAAATTCTACTACACGTGTGTATGTCACTGAATTCCTCTTGAACGGCTGGACCGATTTGAATGGTGTTGCAGTCGATAATATAACCTATATACCGACCGCAGCGCCATCTGCCGGCCTGATTTGTGAATTCAGGGCGCCACCCAAACGCATACAAAAAAAATATTTCTAATCGGTCCAGCCGTTTAGGAGTTCAGTGACAAACACACGTACAGTTGAATTATTTTTTATGCGTTTGGGTGACGCCCTGGATGGTTTAGATAGGGTAGGGTAGGGTAGCACCACAGGGTAGGGTAGCACCACTCGAAAGAAGTCGCGCCGGGCAGCTAGTGTAAGTATATTTTGTCAATTTATGTAAGTAGGTATATTTTGTAAATTTACTGCATACAAGATATTTTCATATCTTCATAAATTATAACGTCGTTTTAGCATAATGTGATAATTCTTCGGCATTTTTTAAGTAGATGCACTACAAAATTTAAAATGTACCAAAAAAATCTTTGTCAAGCCACAGGGGAGCGAGAAGTTTAACCTTTCGCCTCATTAACTCCTCAACAAAGCGTAGCAAATGTGTTTAAATTTTTACACCACCAAGTTTTATAGCTCAAAGTTTTGGTTTACATGCGGCGCAGTTTGGTCCCAAAGTTAATTCATTAGCGCCTCAACAGATGGTGCCACTGGGAAAAACAGGACCGTCTGTTTTATGAAACATTTGGGACGGTTTGTCACAGTAGTCAACCCCTTTTGAGTCTTCCTGATTGGTAATGGAACATCTTCACACTTTTTTACTTCTCTGAAAAAAAGACTATGTCTAAAAGATAGGTAATGGAGATTTTTTAACGAAATGGTAATTTCGCCTTTATGATAATGATACGAAGTCATAAAAAAATTCTTAGAAATAAGCCTCATGAAATAAACCTCACCTAAGTTTTTTTTTTAAATATACAGGCTCTTTTACAATTATGCTTTTCTTCATCGTACTTGTAGTCAGTTGTTGACCTGGCTTCACGACGGGTACTTTAATTAAGTGACTAAGTTTTTTTTTTAATTTATGAATCAAATAAAATCCATAGCTCTTAGTATAATTTGAATGAACATATAAAATTAATCAAACAGCCAATGACGAATTTACATAAAAAAAAATGGGATACATTTTAAGACAGCGATTATTCAATTTATAGTAAATTAATTTGTATTAAAATATAAATTAAAAAAAAGGGTGTGAGTCAGTTTGAATGGAGTGGGGGTGTGTGTGAGTGTGTAACGAATGTTTGTGCTCAATTTAATATATTATAAATAAAAATACAAAATATATTAAATAAAAAAAAAAAACAATAGTAATATTGTTTTATTTTATTTTAGGGTCAACTAACTACTATGGCTTTCATCTGATGGAAACATACATGTGGTTAATGTGAGTCCAGAAGTGCGTGGTTGCTCCTGTTGCAATTTGAAGCATAAGGTTGCAGCGAAGTATTAATAATTGTGTTACCTAGTAGGCTTATACAAATAAGCATACCACAGATTATCATTATACATTTTATGTAGCCTAATGATGTAATTCGAAAACGAAACTATTTAATTAATTCAGTACATTAATTCATACACAATGATTATGTTTATTATTTTAATACCAATGGTATACTACTTATAATTCTATATTATAATTTTAATAAATATTTTATTATTATTAATCATATTAAATATAATCACAATGCATTAATTTGCAGGATAATTATGAATTTGAATAACGACTGGAATTCAATAGTTTTGTATAAAACCAGTTTTACCATTGAATTATTACGCTGCGTTTCCGTGCTTCGCCGTTGGTCCCGGTCACGGGTTCCGGTTATTACTTAATTGTGATAGTCGTTAAGCTAGTTGGATGCCTCATAGGCGGCTTGAAAAATTCCAACAGTAGGTTGACCACTAGCCTACCTCCACCAATCCGCAGAGGGCACGCGTGGTGGAGTATCGCCCAGTCTCTTTCACCCTCATATGTGAAAGGAGGCCTGTGCTCAGCAGTGGGACAGTATAGGCTGATGATGATGAAACATACATACACCATAAGATAGGTACAGCGTAGCGTTTATTCGCTCAAAGAGCAGCTCCTGTCCTACGCGTTAGTAAGGTACCCAGAGCTCATTGGGGAGGGAGGAAGTGTCGGTAACGCGTGAGCGATGCACTGTATGTTTCAAGCTTCCATATGGCTATGGTAACTGCTTACCATTCGGTGGGCCGTATCGTATGCCAGTTTACCGACATGGTCCTATAAAAAAAAGTCCATCATCTCACAGAGAAAAGAACTTTTCAGTGATCTATCTTATACCAGGATATGAGGGGCATGATATCCCAACTATTGCTATATGAGAGTAAACTTCCAGTGCAGCACAAAAGCTTCGGAACAGAGCTTTACTAAAGGTTCCCTTCAATGGATTCTTTTGAGTGAAATCCAATGAAAATGGGTCATGTTTGAAAGCACTACTCTAATAGATTTTTGATGGTAATGCGATAATCGACGCTTTTCAACTGTGTGAATGGGATCTGTGGCTTATAGTAAGATTAAACGATCGGTCAGCGCTTTACTGTAGCTATCTACTGATTCGTATATTTTTTTTTTTTTTTTATACGACTAAGTCGGTAAACAAGCATACGGCCCACCTGATGGTAAGCGGTTACCGTAGCCATATGGACGCTTGCAACACACGAAGCATCGCTCACGCGTTACCGACCTTTCCCCCCTCCCCAATGAGCTCTGGCGGCCTTACTCACGCGCAGGAACACAACTTTACACAACATAAAGTTATTTGGCTGCGGTATTCTGTAAGGTGGAGGTACTTCCCCAGTCGAGCTGCTCTTTGAGCGACGCTATGCTCTACCTCTCTTATATACTCTTATATGGTGGGGGCATAGAGTAAGAATATGGTTAGAGTTATAGCGCTAACAAACTTACCTTGTGCGAAGCCTTAGCAGTTTGTATTCAGTTGATTTACTATCACAAAAAATACGATATGACTTTCTTGCCATTTTGTTCTCGATAAAAAAAACTATAAACGCGCAGTTCGTTTCAAGGAAGCATTGCACATACCCGTGGTGCTCACGGCACATACTCTAGTACAGTCGCTATATATTAATATTCTATGGGTATGCATAGCTAAACATCGTCGAGTAGTCATTCATGCCATACTTTTCCGACGATTCCAAATGGCCGCCATACCACCGCAAAGGTGCGATTAACGCCCACGTGATTGGGCCGCCGCCGGTACCAGCGCTATGACCATAAATGTTCTTTTCGTCATTACGTAATTAGACCCCTGAAGGGTCGCCATACTGGTACAAATGACCAGGAAATTTGTGCCAGTATCTCCCGGTCTATAAATGTTGTCTCAATATTTTGTACTAGTTGTTCTAGAGATTAGCCCATTTATCAAGCAAAAAACTCTTAAATTTTTTTCTCTAAATTTTTATCAAATCTATTTAAATATAAACAAAGTATTTTTATACATTTAAATTATGATCAAAATAAAACAAATTTCAGTTCCTACAAAAAAAGTAAATCATAAAAAAAGACAATGATACATAATAATAAAACATTATTTGGAATAGATATAGCGCTGTTAAATGCTTCAGCGTTTAATAGTCTTGACAACACAGTACCGGGGGGTCGAGGATCACCACCAGGGCAGTTGGAGTACATCATGTTGTGGTCACAGTCCTGGGGACAACATTAATAATGACAATACCAGAAGACGAATAATAAAAAAAAAATACTTACTAAAGTCGCCACAGTCTAAAGGCTACGCTAGACTGGCTGACTGGCTCGACCCGCTTAGCGTAGACCTACCTCTATAGGGCCTATTAGAGACGTGAACGCGGCGTGCACTATTATACATTTACGCGTATTCGAATTCTCACAGAAATATGTAGGTACTTTTTCTGTAGTAAATAAAGTTAGGTGCCGATTCTGTTGTAAATCGCACTAAACTAAATTGAGACACATCGCATCTCTTTCTTACGAACATTATTGAAAAAGGATAGAACATATTTAAAGCTGTCAAATTAATCTTTTCCGTCTTATTTTGCACTTTCAAACCTAACAAAACTGACTTTATTTTGTCACTGACAAAATAAAGTCACTCACTCACTCACTCACTGACTCACTGACTCCGATCATCAAAATTATAAGGTACTTCCTGAAGTCCTAGAAAAATAAAAATAAAAAAATAAAAAGGGATGGAAGTTGAAACGGCCAAGCCACATATTTTGACTAAGGTGTAGAGTTTGTGGAGATAGGGCTTCTAGAGTTAGGGAGTGTAGAATTATATGCTTGGCTCTACATGAGATCAGATAACTTTTTGACAGTGCGAGCGATGGTCTCATCTTGGCAACATTTTACATGAAAATGTTTTTGGTGGGATAGATCTCAAAGTTTACAAGTATAAGTACTGTGACATATAAGATTGAAGACTCTATACGGGTTCTGTTTGACTACGGAACCGTAAAACGCTCTGCAATTCGAAATAACTGAGCAGTTTCTGTTATAACAAATAAATAGCGACGAGAAAAGTTGAAAAGGAATTTCAAAACAGGAAACACAAAGTAGCTGCCAAAGCACTCAGCTAAACTTCAGGCAAATTAGATTGAGATTCTAGACTGCAGGCAAGTATTCTTGTAAATTTGATCGCACTTGTGTTGTGTTGTGTCTCTTTAGTTATTTTCACTCGGTGGTCACACTGTAGAGTGTGGTTCTTATGGTTACTCCTTTGTAAAATTTATTAATTTAAATTTTTATTTTTTTAAAACTATGTTCTAACATAAATATAAATAAATATCCTGGGACATTCCTCACACACGGTCACCTGATCCCAAACTAAGCAGAGCTTGTACTATGGAAACCAGATAACTGATATACTACATATACTACTTTTTGTTTGTAAATACATACTTAATATACATAATTACACCCAGACTCAGGACATACAGACATGTTCATGCACACAAATGTATGTCCTGTGTGGGAATCGAACCCACGACCTGCGGCGCTATAGGTTAAGACTCCACGTCTTAACCAACTGCGCCAGCTGGCCCGTCCGACATATTTTAGTATTCAATTATATTGACGCCATTACTGAAATGTAACTGTTTTAGAAAGTTGAAATGAATTTGAATAATTCAAAACAAATCATTTAAATAAAAACAAGGAAAAATACGTATCTCCGTTTTATTAACAAGTAATAAAATCTCGAGATTTCTCTCCTCGAGCGAATTCCTTTGAGCATTTTGAGATCTGTTGTTATGTAAGCAAATCTTGTGGTGAGGGTATTTTGTGACAGGACATTTTCTAACCAACTCATTGCTGGTTTTAAGATTTTAGTTGGAAAAATATGGGATAAAAAATTATACATAACAATATTACTCAAAAAAAAAAGTAATCCAAGTGAAAGTATGTAATTTTACATATGTGGACCTTCTGCCTGCTTAACAAGCCTTCTTACAAAAACAAAACATTTGGAACAATATTAGTGTGTAGCCCTGTTGCAATTAAATTCAATTTAAAACAACCTTTAAGCGATGGGAACATTAATTTGAATGGCATAAAATATGCCAGCTTGTTTGTACACTACTGCCGATCGTAAATAAACATTTAACTGAGTTACCAAGATCATTATCGGTAAATACTGAAAAAAACATATTGAAAATAAATATATCTTAGAATCTTATGGACTTTCGAGGCCGGAGCGAATAGGTTTCTTCTGGGTAAACGTCTTATGGACGGACGGGTTAGTCGCCGAATGCAAGCTCATCCATACTTAATATTATAAATACGAATGTAATCTGTCCGTCTGTTACTCTTTCACGCCTAAGCCGCTGAACCGATCACGATAAACTTTAGCAAGCCTGTTGTACGGAGAAGGATACTTAGGCATCTTTTTATACAGGGAACGCAAGTGATGTGATACCGCAGGGACAGCTAGATATGGAGGTGCAAGGTGGCCAGGCTGGGTTATCGTGCCTGGGGACCACAGGCCAACTGTACATGTCGGACAGTTGTATATTATGTAGATTCTCAAGAAAACTTCTTAAGCGCGATGCAGGATACTGTAGCGCCACGCCATCTATCTATCGGCGTGTGAACTTCTTTATATAGGTGGTCGCTAAATAAAAGAAACATATCCTTACCTGATAGACGTCACCTTCAGAGACAATCACTGAAAATTTTTGCAATGTGACAGCCTGCTCGTAGACACATTTCGTTGGCTTTTGAAAGAGATGATCGAGCGTACACCGACGAAACCGTGCTCGAGCACTGAAATATTAATAACAGGATTAT
Organism: Achlya flavicornis; assembly: GCA_947623365.1. Lineage (NCBI taxonomy): Eukaryota > Metazoa > Arthropoda > Insecta > Lepidoptera > Drepanidae > Achlya > Achlya flavicornis. The sequence continues at coordinate 6,144,917 of OX392491.1, forward strand.
TTTAGGATATAAATTCCGTACAACGCTGATGGATTTTAGACTAGATGGGTGTTAATTTTAGACTAGATGGGTGTTAATTTTAGACTAGATGGTTGTTAATTTTAGAATAGATGGGTGTTAATTTTAGACTAGATGGTTGTTAATTTTAGACTAGATGGGTGTTAATTTTAGACTAGATGGGTGTTAATTTTAGATTAGATGGTTGTTAATTTTAGACTAGATGGGTGTTATTTTTAGACTAGATGGTTGTTAATTTTAGAATAGATGGGTGTTAATTTTAGACTAGATGGTTGTTAATTTTAGACTAGATGGGTGTTAATTTTAGACTAGATGGGTGTTAATTTTAGACTAGATGGGTGTTAATTTTAGACTAGATGGGTGTTAATTTTAGACTAGATGGTTGTTAATTTTAGACTACATGGGTGTTAATTTTTAGGGTTCCAAAACCAAAAGGTAAAAAAAAGAACCCTTGCGATACGACTCCCTCGTCTATCCGACTGTCACATCGATATAATTCAGCTACTACCAAAGCTATTGATTTGAAATTTGGAATAGTTTTAAATATTGCTTACGCAACCTTATCGCAAATGAAGAAAATAAAATTTTCTTTGAAAAAGAGGCTGGAATGGGAAACCGCAATTTTAAAGAATTTTATAGTACAATACAGGTTTTTTTCTTTTATGTAACGTAGTTTTTGATCCCTTATCTCCGAAGTTCGCAATGCGAAATATCTGGAATACTTACAGACGATAGATATTGATGTAAATATTACAAGAAAAATAAAACGATATTTCGGATTCTTAGAATCATGTTGCCTTTGATAGGACTTTCCTAGAAATTCCTTTTATTTTAGTATAAAGTACGTAAGCGCATTTACAACGATTTTTTGTTATTGAATAAGCGTTTCATATGATCTTTTGTGTAATAGAACAGTAATAGGTTTAACAAACTTTCCATTAGAGTTCAAAATATTCACATGTTATTTGGAATAGTCAATTTACCTATTTATTTTTTATTCCAGAAAACTTGTTCCATATATTTTCAGTTAATTTTATAATAATAATATGTTGGTATGGAATAGTGTTTAACAATTAAAATGTTTCCTTTTTGTCTTTTGACTTCATTGAATAAGCATATACTCACCAGCACAAATAAAAGTGTGTTTTGAAATGTGTCCACTCCTGGGTAGAGTTTTTCTGGCCTTCCACTTCCAACTTGAAGACTGAGTAGCATGCTTCCCATGCATCGGATGAACTTTCTATGCAAGTTGGTAATTCATCGTATCCTGAAAACAAACAACTTAACACTTTATTTTGATTACAGAACTCAAAGTCTGTAAAAAAATAAAAAAACAATTTTACCTTCAAACGAAGGGTCAGCTCACACTGAGACGCGACGCGACGCGATATAATATAGAACTTTATTTAGTAAACAAAGAGGTATACATTTCAGTGCGAGAATTCGGATACTCCTCGTGACATCGAGAGTCATTGTCACGAATTATCTCACTGAAATGTGTACCTTTTATGTAGTATACAGAGTTACATTGAAACGCTTTAAAAAAATTGTATGGGACTTATTCTGCAAATGATTTCAAAAACATCTACGTCTCTTTAGCTATTCAGAAAGGTAAACATTTACGAGGTATGTTTATAAAATCTTAAAATAATGTTAATAGTGGTTTAACAATTGCAATTTATCGGAACTTCGAATTTTAAAATTCAATATCTCCATAACTGTTAAGTTTTAGATACCATATTATAAATCAAATTCATCAGAAATGACCTGAATAATAACGTCCGCGCACAAGGCAGCCAGGCTGCGGTAGCCAGGCTGCGGCAGCCACTCCAACATATGACGGCATATGGGAGCCCGCGCATTAGGCAGCCACGAATTCCTATCAATATTTCGGCTGCCACAGCCTGGCTGCCTAGTGCGCGGGCAGTCTAATATTCAGTACTACTTTCCCTGTAACCCTGTATATTGTATTGCTATCTTAAAAAGTTTGCTCGCATCACTTCGCGTCGCGTCGCGTCTCAGTGTGAACTGACCCTTAGATATACTTATTTTGGAGGGAATATCATTAGAACGATAGATTAACCTAATATTCTAAAAATTTAGTGTGGAAAGCTACTTTACTTTAAAATAAGCGAACATAAAAAAGTGGAAGTACTAAAAATTTAATCCTTTACATAATGTTTAAGATAAAAAAAACTTAGAGGTAGATGACCCAGAGACTTGAGCAGATCGTAAATTTAAGTCTGCTGATAAAGCGGAAATATTTTATAACTCACCTAACTGTTCAGTCGAGTGGTTCATTTTTGATACACTATGAATGTATAGAACGAGATCAAAACTCAGATCAAGTCTCAAGAATAGATCGTATTAATCGAAAATTAACCTAATATCATTGGTGCAGGATCCAAATCCAATTGTTTGAATATTGACTCAAAAAATTACTAGAATTTTATTGATGGATGTTCTAGAATACGGACCAAAGTCATTCACTTTTTTGACCATAACCATCAAATATTTTTCACTAGTGTCATAATTGAGGAGGTTTTTGTCTTTCTCTCATAAAAAAACTAAGACTAAAGCCTGTCTCACTAAATATTACTCTTGTTTCTACGAAACCCCACTTCTCCTTAATTTAGGGAAACCTTTACGCTTCAATTTTCACGCGACCTTAGTCTCTTTGAATCTGAACTTAATACATAATGTAATAAGGTTGTTAATAATTTACAAAGCTTACTTGTAAGGTACCACTCATCATTGCAGACATTGTTGACGACGTGCATGTGACCCTTAATGCTCTCTTCGTTAAAGTGGCTCTCAGTCACATCCCTGCAGTCTGCGTTCCATTCTATGGCGCAATTGGTTAGATGATTTATTGCTCTGAGAAAATTACAATGTTTAATAAATAAATACTATCTCTTCGTACCGCAGTTTCATACGCATTCCTTCGAAACCTGAGAATGTCTACGTTATAAGCTATACATTTCCAGTATAAGCTGATCTCGCATTGTATAGAATTTCCGTACAATGGAAGGTCAGCTTATACTAGAAATGCATAGCTTGATCTGTAGCCATGTGTAAAACACTTCAAGTTCCTAGACTTTGTCTGTCTTTTACAGATGTGTGTCTTTCAATCAATTTGTAGATCCTTTTGCAAAACTTTCTCAGATAAAATGTCATGGATAGATAATGATGTTGTATCTGGCTATAATACTGGGTGGAGATATCGAGATAGCATATTTTTGAAACCTATGGTGGGGTTAGTCATGCTGAACAACTTTTAGGTACTATGGGACTACAAGGAATTCTCAAATTTTTTTGGATTTTGGACTATGGAAAGTAAAAAAAAATGTTAGAGAATTCACTATTGGTGCCATAGTAAAAGTTGTTCAGCATAACTAACCCAACATAAATTTCGAAAATATTCCATCTCAAAATCTCCACCTGTTATAGTCTGACAATAGCGGTTCGAAGTGTTCGAACCACTTCATCAAAGACGTCAATCACCTCATCACGTGGATCTTATTGGCTCCATCTCATGACGTAGATCACATGGATGTTGCAACCAATAATCACTCGGTTGATATGTGAATCAACCTCTTAATTTAAAAAAATATTACAATGTCAGAAATGGTTTACATTATGGAAATACCAGATCGTACAAAAGTAATTAGAAACCCCACAGTTTCAAATAAAAACTTATTGAAATTGATTGCAACAAAGATAAGAATATATGTATAAGGTCCTAAAAAAAAAGTGAATTTCCTCTTGAGGGATGAATGATATATATATAGGTCATTCAAAATAATCCGTGGGAAAAAAACAAAATTCCGAAATTGAACATTAATAACATTAATATCAGTACAAAGTATTAATTTAACCATTTATCTAAAAACCCACGGATTATTTTTCTAATATTAATTTTTGAATACTAATGACCTATACATTCATTCATCAAGAGAAAATTCACAAATTTATTAGGACCTTATATAACCCTACTGTTTTCGGATTGATCTTATTTATTAATAAGTTCTTATGTCTCTTTCTTATGTTCTTCTCGTTCTATCAATCCAATGTAATCTTACGTTAGCTGACAATGTGACCAACACCTGATATTCCTCTGAGTATCGTTATAATCTAAGGCTATTAACTGGACGATGTGCAGTAGCTATAAACCGTGCATATTAAAATTTTATGACGTGTGGAAAGCAGACATTGTCATGTGAGGCTAAAATTAATTGTCTTTAAACACAAACTTCATCCACAGAATAGTGACCACGATATTTCTATTATATATCATAAACGTCATTCCAATTTCGTATTTTTTTAGGCATCAACACAAAACAACTAGAAAAAAAAAACACAGTGGCTGCCACGTGTATCTGTCAACAGGTTGAGCTTGAGCTTTCGGTGAAGGAAAACACCGTGAGGAAACCATAGCACGGTGGTAGGGTACTTTGTAGTACCCGTCTGGCTGGCTACCACCCTCAAGTTGAAAATCTGTCGCCAAGCACCTATCCGTGTGTTCCGTCAGCTGCACTTGAGAGCCAGTTCCTTCTAGGCTTTGTGTGCTTACCACCTTCGACCACATCATCACTTACCATAGTGAGATTGTGGTCAAACACAGGCCTATACACAGTAAAAAAAAAAAAAAAAGGTGGTGTGGTAACTGGGGCCTACGTTATGAATTCTATCGGGGTGAAGAGGTACTGTTTTATGATTAAACTATGACTTTCCGCAAACATGTGAATTGGTAAAGCTCACTCTTCACTTCACTCTTCCGAATCTGACACTTGTCTGGCACACAAGTGGACACAGGGAGTGCAGACTAGTAGAGTCATCATCATCATCATCAGCCTATAATGTCCCACTGTTGAGCACAGGCCTCCTTTCACAAATGAGGGTGAAAGGGAATGGGCAGATACTCCACCACGCGTGCCCACTGCGGATTGGTGGAGGTAGGCTAGTGGTCAACCTACTGTTGGAATTTTTCAAGCCGCTTAGGAGGCATCCAACTAGCTTAACGACTATCACAATTAAGCGATAACCGGGACCAACGGCTTTACGTGCCTTCCGAAGCACGTGAACGCTCGAATTGAAATACCACTAGACGGTCACCCATCCAGGTACCAACCACGACAGACGTAGCTTAACTTTGCGATCGATTAAGAACGGCTACTCATGCTACACCACGAGCGCTTCAACTTGTAGAGTAGTTACATAAAACAGGCCCCTGATCTGCTTGAGTATTCTGTTAATTATATCCCGAAAGCATGCAGTTGTTGTTAGTAACACTAGAATGTAAATTTTACAATTCTGTTATGCTTACTTGCACCAGTTACTTATTTTAGCAGGCATCGGAGGACTCTTTCTACTCGAATTATATATCAGAGCTGCTTCAGTAGTACAGTTTCTGGCATATTTTGGGAAATCGTCACAGTTTATGTTCTTTACAAACATAATCTTCTCTTGGTCTTTGGTCAGCGTTACTATTGGCTCAAAGTTCAGGTCATCTGATGATGGGAAATATGGCTTGTTGGCTGAAGGTTCCTCGTCGTCTCCATCGTAAACGTCTGTAACAACGGATACATGAAACTAAGCTTAAAAATCGAAAATTTCTTAATTTATCTTTAGTATTTGTGATTGTCAATTTAATTTCCTAAGTAGGAGTTATGTACGGGTTAATATGAAATCAGTAATAGGGGTATTAAAATTACATAATTTTATAGTCAGGCAAAGTTAAAATGAATAACATAAAAATGTATCGTCATGATTACATCTCTTACATCCAATGTGTTATCAGGATAATCAGGATGTTGGCTTTTTAGGGTTCCGTAGCCAAATGGCAAAAAACGGAACCCTTATAGATTCGTCATGTCTGTCTGTCTGTCTGTCCGTCCGTATGTCACAGCCATTTTTTTCCGAAACTATAAGAACTATAATGTTGAAACTTGGTAAGTAGATGTATTCTGTGAACCGCATTAAGATTTTCACACAAAAATAGAAAAAAAACAAAAAATTTTGGGGGTTCCCCATACTTAGAACTGAAACTCAATTTTTTTTTTCATCAAACCCATAAGTGTGGGGTGTCTATGGATAGGTATTCAAAAATGATATTGAGGTTTCTAATATCATTTTTTTCTAAACTGAATAGTTTGCGCGAGAGACACTTCCAAAGTCTAAGTGTCTCTCAATGTCTCTAAGTGTCATGTAATCTCATTCACGAAAAGAAAAAATAAAACGTTATTCAATTACTATCTAGACGGCCATTTACTAAATCGTTCAGTACTTGTCAGAGACCTTGGTATACTGTTTGATGATCAGTTAACGTTCAGGGGTCACTATGACAGCATCGTAGGACTCAAAACCCTCGGTTTCATAGCACGAGTTACAAAAGATTTCAAAAATATTCAGAGTCTGATTTATCTTTACAATAGCCTTACTAGAACAACCCTAGAGTATGGTTCTGTAATATGGTCACCCTGCTATGCTATCCACTCTGACCGTGTTGAAAGTGTCCAGAGGAAATTTGTAAAAATTCTATGTTATAGATTGCATCTGGGCCGTCGCTTGACTTCTTATTCTGAGAGATTGCAGTATTTCAAATTTACATCCTTGCAGGCGCGTCGCAAGCAGCAGGACCTTTTCATGCTTCATAAAGTGCTCCACTCGGTTCTGGACTCACCTGACTTACTTTCCCTTCTCAACATAAACACAAGACATAAGAGTCGCCGCCCCAAGACATTTGTATAATAATAACACCTCATACTACAACCCAATAATAAGGATGTGCCGATTATATAATGAATTGTCTGCCGCAAATGGTCAGACAGTTCTTGACATCTTTGATGATAACTTCTTCAAATTTAAAAAAAAAGTCCGAAATATCCTCGCTTGAAATTGTTTTGAAATAATGTCCACTATAATACTATTGTAATAATCATGCTTATTTATCTATTTACTATTTTTTTATTATTTTTCAGTTTATTTATGCGTTAAGATTAAGAATATTGTGTAAAGTCATTACTTTGGTGCGCTAAGCTTATCATGCTGTGCGTATACGCCCTTGGGTCTCGATCTGGATCAGATATAATATGTACTTCATACTAGCTTTAAATTACTTGATTGTGACCTGTTGTATATGCCTATGTAAAATAAAATAAAAAAATAATAATAAAGTGGTAAAATATGTGTCCCTCCTGTAACTTCTAAAATAAGAGAATGATAAATCTATAAAAAATACATGAATACATACGATGCAAACTTCCACCGAAAATTGGTTTGAACGAGATCTAGTAAGAAGTTTTTTTTAATACGTCATAAATTGAAATTCATATCAAATACGTATAGTTCATATCAGGTCTATACTACCATTTACTTATATACCTACAGCGTTGTACGGAACCCTCGGTGCGCGAGTCTGACTCGCACTTGGCCGGTTTTATTTTCATTTATTATCAGGTTTTACTTACATACAGCATTCAGAGGGTCCAAAATAATTGCCAAAATACAAATGACTAACATTTCTTGATTGAATTCATTTTACGAGCATTTCTTTTAAATATTATACCCCAATTCTAATTTGCTGTTTATATTTTACTCACTCATTTTTCCCATAAAATAGCGTGTACTTCTTTCATGTCAGTTTTGACATTGATCTTAACTTTCTTTATAAATAACTTGGCTGTCAAAATAATTAATCTAGGATTTTCTATATTTTCCTCCTTTGTATGAACCATTATGAAAAAATAAGTTATAACGCCCATGTTGTGGAATGAGCTCCTCGCTGGCATGAGGCTCTTCAAGAATAGTGTTAGAATATATTTGTAGGATAGGCAACGAGTTAGTGATAGCCCTGGGGTCCAAGTCGGCTGACATGACTTATAATCTCCCGTTCGAAATTCGGAGCAGCCCGACTGGGGAAGTACCTCCACCTTACAGAAGATCGCAGCCAAATAACATCACTTTAATGTGGTGTTGTGTTCCTGCGGTGAGTAAGGTCGCCAGAGCTCCATGAGAAGGCGCTGTGCTGGCAGTGTGTGGGGACCAGCGGTGTAGATCTGCCGTAGGACTGTACAGGCGTGGCGTGTTGTTGCGGCGGTCAGGGAGACCCGGTGATACATAACATGATTTCATAATGGTACAGTAGTACTCAACTGATAAGGCGCGTCGTGAATCTTCGGTCGCACAGAAAAGAAAGTATGGCCCGAAGATTAACTAAAGAATGCTTATAACTTACAATCAATCTTAGATACTATAAGGTTCATAATACACTGCAGCTGTTAGTTCCATCTCACTCGCAAGTCATGCCCCTCCGCACACATAGCGGCAGCTGCCAACCAATAGCATTTCCCGCGCTTTCAAAATGTATCTTCTGCCCAGGTACATCGGTAAGCCATATCAGTTGGGTACTACTGTATCATCATGAATGAAAAGAATTTTAGTACAAAAACTGTCAATACTGTCAGCAAAAATATCATTGTGGCACGATTGTAGTTTCAGTGGAAAATCATCGGAACCATTATGACGCTATTGTGTTAGTAGACTACCATAACTGTAAAATGTGTCAAATTTAACGCCACTGATAGTTCATTGGAACACGATTGTAATAGCAGACTTGGGCCCCTGGTGTTACGAGCGTCAATAGTGACCGCTTATCATCAGATAGGCCATAAGCATGTTTGCTACCTAAGTAGTAAAAAAATATAACACAGATTTTATCATAGGTACTTCTTTATTTGCTCTCTATGTTGGTTTTGTTAATCATCATCATCAGCCTATAATGTCCAACTGCTGAGCACAGGCCTCCTTTCACAAATGAGGGTGAAAGAGAAAGGGTGATACTCCACCACGCGTGCCCACTGCGGATTGGTGGAGGTAGGCTAGTAGTCAACCTACTGTTGGAATTTTTCAAGCCGCCTAGGAGGCATCCAACTAGCTTAACGACTTACCAACGACGACCAACGGCTTTACGTGCCTTCCGAAGCACGGAAACGCTCGATTTGAAATACCACTAGGCGTCACCCATCCAGGTACCGACCACGACAGACGTAGCTTAGCTTTGCGCTAATCATGCTACACCACGAGCGCGTCAGTTTTGTTAATAAATAACATTATTAAAATCCAAGAGACGCATGATCGTACTAAGTAATTAGCTTCTAACAATATATCAATTGGTGTTATAATTTATACAAATTGATTAATCAAATCATTTGCGAAGCAATCAAAGGCTATATTATTCGGTAGTTAAGGTCCATTATTGTCAACATTATATTGGTAATTGGATGTCTGAGCCATATTAATCAGTACCTAGATATGATAGTGTGTATGATTGATTAAAATTTGCAAAGCCAAAAATCTGAAATAATTACAGTAGATAGACATTGATGAAAATTTAAAAAGCTTTTTCAGCACTTTTTTTTTTTCAAAATCATCAAAATTCTACCAAAATAACCAAAAAATTATACGTCTATGGAAGGTCGGACCCCTCGATTTGCGAGTCAGACTCAGACTCTTGCCCGGTTTTATTTAATATAATGGGTATTCTTGAATTTCCAACTTCACGTGAAACTTGCAGATACTTATTACAGACGCACCTGAACGTGAGTGCATTGTGGTAGTCTGTAGTTAGGATATCATACGTCCTACTAATATAATAAATACGAAAGCGATTGACGCCTCAATAGCACAACTAATCGTCATGAAATTGGTTGAATGAGTTGACTCGCAGATAGTTACCTGAAATATCATCCTAATGCTAACTATATATATATATATAATATTATAAATGCGAAAGTGAGTTTGTTTGATTGTTTGTTTGTTTGTTACGCCTTCACGCCTCAACTATTCAACGGATCATCATGAAATTTGGCATGCAGATAGCCTATGGTATGGAAAAGGACATAGGGTACTTTTTATCCCGGGAACGCGGGTGAAACCGCGGGGGACAGCTAGTATAGGATAATTTTAACCCAGGAAAATATACGTGGAAGGTCGTAACACTCGATTCGCGAGTCAGACTTAGAGTCTTGTCCGGTTTTATTTAATATAATGGGTATTCTTGAATTTCCAACTTCACGTGAAACTTGCAGATACTTATTACAGACGCACCTGAACGTGGGTGCATTGTGGTAGTCTGTAGTTAGGATATCATACGTCCTACTAATATAATAAATACGAAAGTGATTGACGCCTCGATAGCACAACATCGTCATGAAATTGGAAGAATGAGTTGACACGAAAATAGTTACCTGAAATAACATATAGGATAATTTTTATCCCAGGAAAATATAATCTCTCGGGAACGCGTGTGAAAACGCAGGGCGAAAGCAAGTGTAATGATCATAGAGATAGAATATTTTAGAATGAAAGCACTAACGTCACGTTGTGCGAAGCTTGAGCATCTAATATTATGTATAAAAATCAATGCCACTTTTCGTTGTAATTTTATAACTCAAGAACGGGGCTCACCTATCCAAACCAAATGTTTAGGCTTTGTTCGGACTATTTAGTAGATGATTTATGTGAAGTTTGCAGTTCTTCATTTATCACATTTTTTGTAACAAATGATTTGAATAAATGGCGGATCATTTTGTTAATGGGGAAATTTAATATTTTTTCAGATGGGTATTGTCACAGTTTTACTATGCATACAGTTGCGCAACGAATGTACTTACGCAGAGAGACGGAGGGGAACTCGCGGGGTGTCGGAGCGACGCGACCGCGTCCCGCCATCGCGCTTAGATGACGGGAGCGTCCGCGGAAGGAAGACGCATTCGAGTTTATCTTATTATTTAAACATTATCCATAGGTATTAAGTGTTCAGTGAATTTTATAGGTCTATTATATATATTATATCTGTTCTGTATACGGCTGCAAATCAACGCCGTAATATAATAGGTATTTAAAATTTCATAGATTTCCCCGTGACGCGAGGTAAGTTGTTCCTATATATGTCCCAGGATTTATATACCGTTGTAGTTAAACCTATATATTTTATTCTGCGTGTACAGTCGACGAACGCAGAAGTAATTTAACATTTTAGTAGGTACCTAACCTACCTTGTATTAGTAAATAGTTAAGTGAGAGAGGTTTTAATTTGTCAAATAATGCGTTTATTATGATTAAATTGACAACTATAATATAATTGTAAGTATTCTGATGCTTTTTCTGATTATTAGGGTTCCGTACCTCAAAAAGAACCCTTATCACATTGTTGTCCAACTGTCCTAAAAATACCATACCTATCTATATGTCAAGACTAAGGGAATCAAAACCTATTGAGTACCTACCTACTGCTCGTTGACCTAGAATCATGCATTTCGGCATGAAGTAAGGTCTTATAGCACAAATGAAGGAAACTATCCGAAATCCGTAAATTTTTGTGCGACCTATTGCGAGGTATGGGAAAACAGTTTTCCAATGGCAACGTTTAGTTTGTACATACCTACCAATAAGTTTCTACTTCCCTCGTTGTGCGAGTCCGACTCGCACTTGGCTGGTTATTTTCATCAAAATCAAGAAAGTAATTTGATTAAATAACTTGCACAAGCCTTGGAAGCCTTTTTAAGATGTTTATGAAGTATAAAGTAGTATTCCTTACGGGTGTGTAGTTAGTCACTTACCTGCATTGGACCCTTGTGATCACTATGGATTTCCCATTTGGCCTTGTATAGAAGGTAGGCCTGTGCCCCGGCGGCAGTGAGGAAGTCTATAGTCAATGCTGATTGAAGTGCGAGTAGAACTAGCGCTGTAGAGGTTTCATACCTTAGAGAAAAATAATAATTTTAAATTTGGTTTTGACAAAGGATATTGTATGTCACTCTCTATCGATTTTTTTCCACGTCATTTTATAAATAATTTTTGTAATAGTAATTAGTAAATTTCCTTCAACCTTTTCTACCTATGAGTTTTCTTTAAACTGTTCACATGAGACCATAGGACCGCACGCATAAAAAAGAACCCCTCGATTCTACGACATCTGGCGACCGCGAACATGGAGCGTGCAAAGACGGAACGGAAGGTAACCCGGCGCAGATTCACCATATGTGCCAATAAGTTGGACGAGTTGCTCGCCGCAGGTACGGAAGATAGAGACACTATTACTATTTTATATAAAAATCTAGCAAAAATTTATGACGAATTATTAATCGCCCAGGCTAAAGTTTTAAATATGTGGCTAGATGATGAACAAAGAGATGAAGCTCTATTTGACCAAGATTTAGACGCTTCAGACGAATATGTAACACGTTGGTTTACGCTAGAACATAAAGCAAATAAACATATTCAGTCAGAATCTGCATCTGCATCTAATCAATCCTGCATGACAAAAAAGGAAGTGAATGATGAGGAAACGTCATCAGGAGGTAGACATTATCGTCATTTCAGATTGCCGAAACTAGAACTGCCGAAATTTAACGGCGAAATAAAAAACTGGCTAGCATTTTGGACACAGTTCCAAAAAATACATAATGACGATGACATAGATGAAGACGATAAATTTCAATACTTACTTCAATGTATAGAGCGCGGATCAATTGCAAGAGAATTTGTTGAAAGTTTTCCACCATCAGGAAAAAACTATAAAAACGTAATAGCACAAATGCAACAGAGATTTGCAAAAGATGATCTTATAATTGAACACTATGTAAGAGAGCTACTACAATTAGTACTTGCTCAAGCTAATTGTGTCCAGAAAGTGTCCATTAGATCCTTGTATGATAAAATTATTACACAAATACTGGCACTTGAGACAATGGGAGTAACACAAGATAAGTATGCTTCTTTTCTCTACCCACTAGTTGAGTCAGCTTTACCAGAAGACCTTCTTAAAGCATGGCACAGATCTCATTTGAATTCCGGAAATGACTCTAATTTCCTGTCAAAACTTTTGAACTTCGTCAAACAAGAAGTAGAGTCAGAGGAGAGGATAAATCAAGCAAGAATGGGATTTTCTACAGATGCAAAGAACGCAGCTATTCCATCTACATCTTGTTTTATGACAACTGACAAGGGAAAATTCAACAAAGGTAACCCCAAGAATTTCGTAGAAAGTACCGCTAAGCCCTGCATATTCTGCGACAAGAACACACACGTGAGCTCGGAGTGCGTGACAGCTGTTAATAAAACATTAAATGAACGCATACATATTGTTAAGGGTAAGAACGCATGTGGCATATGTTTGAACGTTGGGCATTACTGGAAGAATTGCAGGAGGCACCCTAAATGTGTCATTTGTAGTAAGAGGCACTTTCCTATTATGTGTACGAGACAAATGGCGATAGATGAAAAGGTACCTTTAAAAGATGAGTCAGTTACTGTAACCCAGGCAATAAGTGCATGTAAAAAGACTGTTTTATTACAAACTTTGAAATTAAAGTTAATTAATGGTAATAATGTTATTACTGTAAGAGCTCTTTTGGATTCAGGCTCACAGCGTTCCTATTTAAAATCGGATATAGTAAATAAATTAAATTTAAAACCGATAGGTCAACAGGAACTTAGTCATAATCTCTTTGGTGGCTCTGTATTAAAAAGACAATTGCATAAACTCTTTAATGTAAATATATGTAGTTTAGATAATAGTTATACTTGTAATATGGATGTGTTGGAACAACGTGTAATCTGTGGGCATTTACCTCAAATAAGACAAGGTGAACTTATGTCTCAATTACAAAGTCTAGGGATTTATATTACTGACTGTACTGATGATATTTCAGATATAAGTATGTTAATTGGGTCTGATGTTTTAGGTTCTTTTTTCACGGGACGGGCAGTACGAGTTGATGATAATCTTCTGGCAGTTGAGACTAAGCTCGGTTGGACTGTTCAGGGTCCAGCAGTTGGTGTTTATTGTTCTACGAATTCCAATAATAATGTAAATATTTTAAATTGTACTTTAAACATAGAAGATTTTTGGAAATTGGAAACAAACGGTATAAGAGTTGGTTACAAACAAAAACACAGAAGAGGAAAAGTAAGAATAATTTATAGGGACAATGGTACGAATTTTCGTGGCGCTAGTAACGTCCTTAGTAATGCGAATTGGCAGGAAATAGCGCAGAAGGTATCTGTTCAAAAAAGTTAATTATGTTTTTCATTCCACCTTCAGCACCATGGTGGGGAGGGTTCTTGGAGAGGATGGTGAGGACGCTTAAAGACATTATGAGTAGGATTCTCGGTAAAGCAGCGTTAAAAGAAAACGAGCTGTACACTGTTTATGTGAAGTAGAAGCTGTCATTAATTTAAGACCCCTCACATACATAGCTGACATTACCGAAAATTTAAGACCACTCACACCGCAAATGTTTCTTAATATTGATGGTGTAGGTAATGATTTAAATTTTATGGATCACTTAGACGGTAATATTTTGACTTCACGATTGAGATACATGAATGATTTGAATAATCAATTGAAGCAACGATTTCGTTCTGAATACTTATCTCGTCTAACTGAGAATGCTAATATTAATAGAGTACGGATTTAGACGTTGGTGACGTAGTATTGGTTGAATCTAATAGTTAAACTTGACATGCATAGTATCAACCCAGGTACAATCGTCACTCGTGCTGGTCGTCTCGTTAAAGTCCCACAAAGGCTTAACTTGTAGTTATTTTATTTTATGTTAGTTACTTATGTGTTTTGGTACTAGTTTTTATGGAGTTGCCCTTCCCAATTGTGCAAGGTGGGGAGGATGTAGAGGTTTCATACCTTAGAGAAAAATAATAATTTTAAATTTGGTTTTGACAAAGGATATTGTATGTCACTCTCTATCGATTTTTTTCCACGTCATTTTATAAATAATTTTTGTAATAGTAATTAGTAAATTTCCTTCAACCTTTTCTACCTATGAGTTTTCTTTAAACTGTTCACATGAGACCATAGGACCGCACGCATAAAAAAGAACCCCTCGATTCTTCGACAAGCGCACTGAACTTTACTAAGACATAGTGCACGGTGTGCGTGCGGCGTTGTTGTAGGAAATTGGCCTGCGCACTGCCGTGCGCTTAGATAAGTACAGTGCTACACATGTAAATGTTTATTACTCATAAATAAATGATGACATTATCATAACAATAAAATTATTTTATTTTACATTTTGTGACAACCCTTGCGTATCTGCTCGTGACAGCGTAGGTACTCAGACGGACGGCGGCACGGCCCGACATCAAAGGCGTTTCCCTACTGTTAGAGATTGTAATACTGTGGTATTGTGCTGTCAAATTGAAACTTTTTTCAGTGTTGACAAGCATGTTGTTATGTCATTCATTTCTGTAATTTCATTTTGGACGTGCTTCGATTAAACCTTGCTGTCGATAATATAACCTAGATTAGATACCCACTGCAGCGCCATCTGCCGGGCTGATTTGTGAATCTAATGTGATGGCTGAGATAGGGTAGGGTAGGAGAGTAGGTTAGGGTAGGGTAGGGTAGGGTAGGGTAGGATAGCACCATAGGGTAGGGTAGCACCACGCGAACGAAGTCGCGCCGGGCAGCTAGTTTTCCATATAGATGCATTCACTTCGTACACTAGTTGATTTAAACTATGTACGCGCACTTCGTTTCAAGGCATTTTGCCCGTACCCCGTGCTCACGGCACGTACTCTAGTACAGTCGCTCTATTAGTATTCTAACTCTATGGTAAAGTGTAGTGTGTGTGTATGTGTAAGTATATCGTGTAGGTAGATATATCAATATCTACCTACACGTCCTACCTACAAACACAGCCATTCGATTCCATACTAAGCAGAACTGTGGGGCGATTACGTAACTAAATTTCAATCATTTTCGAATTGAAATCGGTTCAATATAGCGGTTTTCTGATTATTTTTAACCGACTTCAAAAAAAGGAGGAGGTTCTCAATTCGGTTGTGTTTTTTTTTTTTTTTTTTTTTTATGTTTGTTACATCATATCTCCGTCATTTATTAACCGATTTGGAAAATTATTTTTTTGTCTGGAAGGGTACACTTCCCGTTTGGTCCCATTGTCATCAGATCAGGATTTGATAACTTTTTAGTGTACTTTGAAGTCGGTTTAAGTTTTTTGTAAAACAGTCCAATTATTTAGTTTCATCTCAATATCATACCACACAGCATCCACATAAGCCCGCTTAAATTCCATGCAAATAAGAGCACCTTGGCTTCAAACGGTTCGTATCCAGAATTTTAGTGCTCCCTATGATATTACGTGGAATCCTTTTTTAGGCTAAGACCGCATTATGTACACATTTTTATACGCGACACTCGTATGTTTAGTGCGGCATTTTTGGAATTTATCTTCACGGCATCTGCGTTAAAACCTTTTTGCGCCGCCAATATTGTTGGTTTCATATGTAAAACTGTCCTAGTGGTAGTATATAGTATCTCTCGATTCAAGTAAAGTTTGGTTGTTATTTTGCAATGTTTTTAATATTTTGTTCTGATAGTCTAATAGGAATAATAGTCTAATATGAAGCGCTCGTAGTTTAGCATGATAAGCCGTTCGTAATCGATCGGCAAGTTAAGCTACCCCGTCGTGGTCGGTACCTGGCTGGGTGACCGCCTGGTGGTATTTCAAATCGAGCGTTTCCGTGCTTCGGAAGGCACGTAAAGCCGTTGGTTCCGGTTATCACTATTAAGCTAGTTGGAGGCCTTCTAGGTGGCTTGAAAACTCCAACAGTAGGTTGACCACTAGCCTACCAGCCCATTCACCCCGATTTGTGAAAGAAGGCCTGTGCTCAGCAGTGGGACATTATAGGCTGATGATGATGATGAGTCTAATAGAAATACATGGACAGTTTAATTGTATAGATAAACGCTTCTTAAGTACCTACCTATTTCGGACGTTCCTAAATAAATAATAATATAATAATTTATTCAAGAAGAAAAACATACACATAAATGGCGTTTCAGTATTTATTGGCCGTATAGGAATTTAGAGAGAAATCATAAACTCAATTTTTCCGAATTATAAAAAAAAACCTACTTAATTATCAAAAGTTAATCCTACCTAAATATTCAAATCCATTATGCAAATTATGATTTATTATGCTCAAATAGTAAATGTTGAATGCCTGAGTTTATAACTTTGTTAAAACTATATTTGCTAGGTTCAGAAATTAGTGAATTTAACATTATGAGTTTTCCAACTCAAATTATGGTAATAATTCTATTACCGGCGTTTCTATCCTCGGTTTAGTTTTCTTACCTGTCCGATGCTAGAGACGCCTGACAGGCAGCTTTTCCAGGCATAAATATTCTGACCTTGAGACACTCTCAGAGAGCGTGGGACAAGCCTCAATGTGAAAAAACTTGGAAAAAATTATAATATAACTTTTCTATAGATACAGCCCGCACGCGATTGTTAGCTGTCTCTCAGTGATTTAGGTAACTGGCTTTTTCCGCCAACGCATCAGCTTGGCTATCCAAAGATGAAACGCTGCCAGCCTTCTGGGAACCTTGCCGTTAATCGGAAGCAGCGGCAGACTTGAGGAAATTCTATATATATAGATTGTAATTTGTATATATTTGTCGTAAATAAGTCGTTATTTACTGAAAAATACACTAAGAAGTATTTTAATAATTCTGTTGGATTTCAATTTAATGTATTCAGATATTGCATTCGTAGTGTAGCATGATTAGCCGTTCTTTATCGATCGGCAAAGTTCAGCTACAACTGGTGAGGCTGGTACCTGGATGGCTGACCGCCTGGTGGTATTTCTACTCGAGTATTTTCCATGCTTCGGAAGGCAAGTAAAGCCGTTGCGTTGGTCCCGGTTATAACTTAAATTGTGATAGTCGTTATGCTAGTTGGAGGCCTCCTAGGCGGCTTGAAAACTCCAACAGTAGGTTGACCACTAGCCTACCTCCACCGATCCGCAGTGGGCACGCGTGGTGGAGTATCTGCCATTTTCTTTTCGCCCTCATTTGTGAAAGGAGGCCTGTGCTCAGCAGTGGGACATTATAGGCTGATGATGATGTATCACAAACACGAACCGGATATTATACTATTACTTATGTACAGTCGCGGTCTGAAAATGTTTATCACTTTTCAAACTCAATTCCATCCATTCCGCGCGCAATAAGGTCTAATATATCATAACTACAAACATATTACATTTTAAAATTGTGAAATGTTTTTGAGTATCGAACATAGCAAAATGCTGTCAATAACTTTTTGATTATGTAAACTCATTTAATCAAATGTTTTTTTTTTATAAATAAATAATAAATAAAATATCTTTATTTCAGACATACACATTGATATACATCCATATTGGCACACAAGAAAAGCTAACAATAACAAAACAAAATTACTTACAAAATGACTTAGATTACTTATATCTCAGGTGGCAATGTCCAACCGGCGTGAAGTTAGCAGCCAAAAGTTAGCGGCCAATATAATCCGACCAAATTAAGAAGAATCCAAAAAATTGCTTTATTTACCTTATTTACAGAGGAAAATTAATTTAAATATAAGGAAATTATAAAAACAATTGAAAAAAGTCCTAACAGGCGTTAAAATATATTAAATAGACATGAATTCAGAATTAACAAAAACCCAAAGTCTTTTGTAATTTAATCGGTTTCAAGAGTTCAAATCTAAAAAAAAATGCTAATTACTAAAGACTACATAGTACCTTCGTAGTGAATTGAGATTTGATGATCCCATTAAAGTTTCAGAGTCATTAATCGAACAAAAACAAACGTAATGCAATAATCATACGTTTTCGCTTCTAAAGAAAGAGTATAAGATATCAAAAATGTGATGGTGTCACTCTGAAAATGTATTTATTTTAACTATGTATATGTATACTAAGTAAATAATATCATTCTATGTACTTACCGAGGGGACACATAGGTTTATTAGCCACCGGCGACAATAATATCGACAACAATCTTTACTTTGATTTTGATGATAGATTAACCTCTCAAGACATGTCCTTGTCAATCCAGCTATGTATTCAGATTATAGATACATAAGTTATCTAAGTAAATAACAGCATTCTATGAACTTAGCGAGGGGATATCATAGGTTTGTGAGCTGTCAGCTAAAAATATATCGAAAAAAAAAACCCTTTGACTTTGATGGTAGATTAAACTTTCAAGACTGGTCCTTGTCACTCCAGCTTTGTATTTAGATTATAGATACATAAGTTTACTAGGTAAATAACAGCAGTCTATGAACTTAGCAAGGGGACATCATAGGTTTAAAAGCTGGCAGCTAAAAATATATCCTCAAAAAAATTCCCTTTGATATTAATGGTAGATTTACCTCCCAAATCTTATCCTTGTCACTTCAGCTATGTACTAAGATTATAGATACATAAGTTATCTAAGTAAATAACAGCATTCTATGAACTTACCGAGGGGATATGAAAGGTTTGTGAGCTGTCATCTAAAAATATATCGGAAAAATCTCTTTTTTAATTTTGATGGTAGATTAACCTCTCAGGACTTGTCCTTGTCACTCCAGCTATGTATTTAGATTATAGATACGTAAGTCTTCTAAGTAAATAACAGCATTCTATGAACTTAGCAAGGGGATATGAAAGGTTTGTGAGCTGTCATCTAAAAATATATCGAAAAAATGTCTACATTATTTTTGATGGTAGATTAACCTCTTTAGACTTGTCCTTGTCACTCCAAGTACGTATTTATATTATAGATACATAAGTTATCTAAGTAAATAACAGCATTCTATGTACTTAGCGAGGGGATATCATAGGTTTGTGAGCTGTCAGCTGAAAATATATCGAAAAAAAAATCCCTTTGATTTTGATGGTAGATTAACCTCCCAAAATTTGTCCTTGTCACACCAGCTATGTATTTATATTATAGATACATACGTTATCTAAGTAAATAACAGTATTCTATGAACTTAGCGAGGGGATATGAAAGGTTTGTGAGCTGTCATCTAAAAATATATCGGAAAAATCTCTTTTTTAATTTTGATGGTAGATTAACCTCTCAGGACTTGTCCTTGTCACTCCAGCTATGTATTTATATTATAGATACATAAGTCTTATAAGTAAATAACAGTATTCTATGAACTTAGCAAGGGGATATGAAAGGTTTGTGAGCTGTCATCTAAAAATATGTCGAAAAAATCTCTACATTAATTTTGATGGTAGATTAACCTCGTTAGACTTGTCCTTGTCACTCCAAATACGTATTTATATTAAAGATACATAAGTTATCTAAGTAAATAACAGCATTCTATGTACTTAGCGAGGGGATATCAAAGGTTTGTGAGCTGTCAGCTAAAAATATATCGAAAAAGATCCCTTTGATTTTGATGGTAGATTAACCTCCCAAAATTTGTGCTTGTCACACCAGCTATGTATTTATATTATAGATACATAAGTTATCTAAGTAAATAACAGCATTCTATGAACTTAGCGAGGGGATATCATAGGTTTGTGAGCTGTCAGCTAAAAATATATCGAAACAAAAAACCCTTTGAATTTGATGGTAGATTAACCTCCCAAAACTTGTCCTTGTCACACCAGCTATGTATTTATATTATAGATACATAAGTTATCTAAGTAAATAACAGCAT
Organism: Achlya flavicornis; assembly: GCA_947623365.1. Classification (NCBI taxonomy): domain Eukaryota; kingdom Metazoa; phylum Arthropoda; class Insecta; order Lepidoptera; family Drepanidae; genus Achlya; species Achlya flavicornis. The sequence continues at coordinate 6,165,472 of OX392491.1, forward strand.
TCTATGAACTTAGCGAGGGGATATCATAGGTTTGTGAGCTGTCAGCTAAAAATATATCGAAAAAAAAAACCCTTTGACTTTGATGGTAGATTCACCTCCCAAAACTTGTCCTTGTTACACCAGCTATGTATTTAGATTATAGATACATAAGTTATCTAAGTAAATAACAGCATTCTATGAACTTAGCGAGGGGATATCAAAGGTTTGTGAGCTGTCAGCTAAAAATATATCGAAAAAAAATCCCTTTGATTTTGATGGTAGATTAACCTCCCAAAATTTGTCCTTGTCACACCAGCTATGTATTTTTATTATAGATACATAAGTTATCTAAGTAAATAACAGCATTCTATGTACTTAGCGAGGGGATATCATAGGTTTGTGAGCGGTCAGCTGAAAATATATCGAAAAAAAATCCCTTTGATTTTGATGGTAGATTAACCTCCCAAAATTTGTCCTTGTCACACCAGCTATGTATTTATATTATAGATACATAAGTTATCTAAGTAAATAACAGTATTCTATTAACTTAGCGAGGGGATATGAAAGGTTTGTGAGCTGTCATCTAAAAATATATCGGAAAAATCTCTTTAATTTTGATGGTAGATTAACCTCTCAGGACTTATCCTTGTCACTCCAACTATGTATTAATATTATAGATACATAAGTCTTCAAAGTAAATAACAGCATTCTATGAACTTAGCAAGGGGATATGAAAGGTTTGTGAGCTGTCATCTAAAAATATATCGAAAAAATCTCTACATTAGTTTTGATGGTAGATTAACCTCTTTAGACTTGTCCTTGTCACTCCAAATACGTATTTATATTATAGATACATAAGTTATCTAAGTAAATAACAGCATTCTATGAACTTAGCGAGGGGATATCATAGGTTTGTGAGCTGTCAGCTAAAAATATATCGAAAAAAAAACCCTTTGATTTTGATGGTAGATTAACCTCCCAAAACTTATACTTGTCACTTCAGGTATGTACTAAGATTATAGATACATAAGTTATCTAAGTAAATAACAGCATTCTATGAACTTAGCGAGGGGATATCAAAGGTTTGTGAGCTGTCAGCTAAAAATATATCGAAAAAAAATCCCTTTGATTTTGATGGTAGATTAACCTCCCAAAATTTGTCCTTGTCACACCAGCTATGTATTTATATTATAGATACATAAGTTATCTAAGTAAATGACAGCATTCTATGAACTTAGCAAGGGGATATGTAAGGTTTGTGAGCTGTCAATTAAAAATGTATCGAAAAAATCTCTACATTAATTTTGATGGTAGATTAACCTCTTTAGACTTGTCCTTGTCACTCCAAATACGTATTTATATTATAGATACACAAGTTATCTAAGTAAATAACAGCATTCTATGAACTTAGCGAGGGGATATCATAGGTTTGTGAGCTGTCAGCTAAAAATATATCGAAACAAAAAACCCTTTGACTTTGATGGTAGATTCACCTCCCAAAACTTGTCCTTGTCACACCAGCTATGTATTTAGATTATAGATACATAAGTTATCTAAGTAAATAACAGCATTCTATGAACTTAGCGAGGGGATATCAAAGGTTTGTGAGCTAGCAGCTAATATTATATCGAAAAAATCTCTACATTAATTTTGATGGTAGATTAACCTCTTTAGACTTGTCCTTGTCACTCCAAGTACGTATTTATATTCTAGATACATAAGTTATCTAAGTAAATAACAGCATTCTATGTACTTAGCGAGGGGATATCATAGGTTTGTGAGCGGTCAGCTGAAAATATATCGAAAAAAAATCCCTTTGATTTTGATGGTAGATTAACCTCCCAAAATTTGTCCTTGTCACACCAGCTATGTATTTATATTATAGATACATAAGTTATCTAAGTAAATAACAGTATTCTATTAACTTAGCGAGGGGATATGAAAGGTTTGTGAGCTGTCATCTAAAAATATATCGGAAAAATCTCTTTAATTTTGATGGTAGATTAACCTCTCAGGACTTATCCTTGTCACTCCAACTATGTATTAATATTATAGATACATAAGTCTTCAAAGTAAATAACAGCATTCTATGAACTTAGCAAGGGGATATGAAAGGTTTGTGAGCTGTCATCTAAAAATATATCGAAAAAATCTCTACATTAGTTTTGATGGTAGATTAACCTCTTTAGACTTGTCCTTGTCACTCCAAATACGTATTTATATTATAGATACATAAGTTATCTAAGTAAATAACAGCATTCTATGAACTTAGCGAGGGGATATCATAGGTTTGTGAGCTGTCAGCTAAAAATATATCGAAAAAAAAACCCTTTGATTTTGATGGTAGATTAACCTCCCAAAACTTATCCTTGTCACTTCAGGTATGTACTAAGATTATAGATACATAAGTTATCTAAGTAAATAACAGCATTCTATGAACTTAGCGAGGGGATATCAAAGGTTTGTGAGCTGTCAGCTAAAAATATATCGAAAAAAAATCCCTTTGATTTTGATGGTAGATTAACCTCCCAAAATTTGTCCTTGTCACACCAGCTATGTATTTATATTATAGATACATAAGTTATCTAAGTAAATGACAGCATTCTATGAACTTAGCAAGGGGATATGTAAGGTTTGTGAGCTGTCAATTAAAAATGTATCGAAAAAATCTCTACATTAATTTTGATGGTAGATTAACCTCTTTAGACTTGTCCTTGTCACTCCAAATACGTATTTATATTATAGATACACAAGTTATCTAAGTAAATAACAGCATTCTATGAACTTAGCGAGGGGATATCATAGGTTTGTGAGCTGTCAGCTAAAAATATATCGAAACAAAAAACCCTTTGACTTTGATGGTAGATTCACCTCCCAAAACTTGTCCTTGTCACACCAGCTATGTATTTAGATTATAGATACATAAGTTATCTAAGTAAATAACAGCATTCTATGAACTTAGCGAGGGGATATCAAAGGTTTGTGAGCTAGCAGCTAATATTATATCGAAAAAATCTCTACATTAATTTTGATGGTAGATTAACCTCTTTAGACTTGTCCTTGTCACTCCAAGTACGTATTTATATTCTAGATACATAAGTTATCTAAGTAAATAACAGCATTCTATGTACTTAGCGAGGGGATATCATAGGTTTGTGAGCTGTCAGCTGAAAATATATCGAAAAAAAATCCCTTTGATTTTGATGGTAGATTAACCTCCCAAAATTTGTCCTTGTCACACCAGCTATGTATTTATATTATAGATACATAAGTTATCTAAGTAAATAACAGTATTCTATTAACTTAGCGAGGGGATATGAAAGGTTTGTGAGCTGTCATCTAAAAATATATCGGAAAAATCTCTTTAATTTTGATGGTAGATTAACCTCTCAGGACTTATCCTTGTCACTCCAACTATGTATTTATATTATAGATACATAAGTCTTCTAAGTAAATAACAGCATTCTATGAACTTAGCAAGGGGGTATGAAAGGTTTGTGAGCTGTCATCTAAAAATATATCGAAAAAATCTCTACATTAGTTTTGATGGTAGATTAACCTCTTTAGACTTGTCCTTGTCACTCCAAATACGTATTTACATTATAGATACATAAGTTATCTAAGTAAATAACAGCATTCTATGAACTTAGCGAGGGGATATCATAGGTTTGTGAGCTGTCAGCTAAAAATATATCGAAAAAAAAACCCTTTGATTTTGATGGTAGATTAACCTCCCAAAACTTGTCCTTGTCACACCACCTATGTATTTAGATTATAGATACATAAGTCTTCTAAGTAAATAACAGCATTCTATGAACTTAGCAAGGGGATATGAAAGGTTTGTGAGCTGTCATCTAAAAGTGTATCGAAAAAATCTCTACATTAATTTTGATGGTAGATTAACCTCTTTAGACTTGTCCTTGTCACTCCAAGTACGTATTTATATTATAGATACATAAGTTATCTAAGTAAATAACAGCATTGTATGTACTTAGCGAGGGGATATCATAGGTTTGTGAGCTGTCAGCTAAAAATATATCGAAAATAAAAACCCTTTGACTTTGATGGTAGATTAACATTTCTTGACTGGTCCTTGTCACTCCAGCTTTGTATTTAGATTATAGATACATAAGTTTACTAAGTAAATAACAGCAGTCTATGAACTTAGCAAGGGGACATCATAGGTTTAAAAGCTGGCAGCTAAAAATATATCCTCTAAAAAAATCCCTTTGATAATAATAGTAGATTAACCTCTTTAGACTTGTCCTTGTCACTCTAAGTACGTATTTATATTATAGATACATAAGTAATCTAAGTAAATAACAGCATTCTATGAACTTAGCGAGGGGATATCATAGGTTTGTGAGCTGTCAGCTAAAAATATATCGAAACAAAAAACCCTTTGACTTTGATGGTAGATTAACCTCCCAAAACTTGTCCTTGTCACACCAGCTATGTATTCATATTATAGATACATAAGTTATCTAAGTAAATAACAGCATTCTATGAACTTAGCGAGGGGATATCAAAGGTTTGTGAGCTAGCAGCTAATAATATATCGAAAAAATCTCTACATTAATTTTGATGGTAGATTAACCTCTTTAGACTTGTCCTTGTCACTCCAAGAACGTATTTATATTATAGATACATAAGTTATCTAAGTAAATAACAGCATTGTATGTACTTAGCGAGGGGATATCATAGGTTTGTGAGCTGTCAGCTAAAAATATATCGAAAAAAAAACCCTTTGACTTTGATGGTAGATTAACATTTCATGACTGGTCCTTGTCACTCCAGCTTTGTATTTAGATTATAGATACATAAGTTTACTAAGTAAATAACAGCAGTCTATGAACTTAGCAAGGGGACATCATAGATTTAAAAGCTGGCAGCTAAAAATATATCCTCTAAAAAAATCCCTTTGATAATAATAGTAGATTAACCTCCCAAAACTTATCCTTGTCACTTCAGGTATGTACTAAGATTATAGATACATAAGTTATCTAAGTAAATAACAGCATTCTATGAACTTAGCGAGGGGATATCAAAGGTTTGTGAGCTGTCAGCTAAAAATATATCGAAAAAAATCCCTTTGAATTTGATGGTAGATTAACCTCCCAAAATTTGTCCTTGTCACACCAGCTATGTATTTTTATTATAGATACATAAGTTATCTAAGTAAATAACAGCATTCTATGAACTTAGCGAGGGGATTTCATAGGTTTGTGAGCTGTCAGCTAAAAATATATCGAAACAAAAAACCCTTTGACTTTGATGGTAGATTCACCTCCCAAAACTTGTCCTTGTCACACCAGCTATGTATTTAGATTATAGATACATAAGTTATCTAAGTAAATAACAGCATTCTATGAACTTAGCGAGGGGATATCAAAGGTTTGTGAGCTAGCAGCTAATATTATATCGAAAAAATCTCTACAATAATTTTGATGGTAGATTAACCTCTTTAGACTTGTCCTTGTCACTCCAAGTACGTATTTATATTCTAGATACATAAGTTATCTAAGTAAATAACAGCATTCTATGTACTTAGCGAGGGGATATCATAGGTTTGTGAGCTGTCAGCTGAAAATATATCGAAAAAAAAATCCCTTTGATTTTGATGGTAGACTATCCTCCCAAAATTTGTCCTTGTCACTCCAGCTATGTATTTAGATTATAGATACATAAGTCTTCTAAGTAAATAACAGCATTCTATGAACTTAGCAAGGGGATATGAAAGGTTTGTGAGCTGTCATCTAAAAATGTATCGAAAAAATCTCTACATTAATTTTGATGGTAGATTAACCTCTTTAGACTTGTCCTTGTCACTCCAAATACGTATTTATATTATAGATACACAAGTTATCTAAGTAAATAACAGCATTCTATGAACTTAGCGAGGGGATTTCATAGGTTTGTGAGCTGTCAGCTAAAAATATATCGAAACAAAAAACCCTTTGACTTTGATGGTAGATTCACCTCCCAAAACTTGTCCTTGTCACACCAGCTATGTATTTAGATTATAGATACATAAGTTATCTAAGTAAATAACAGCATTCTATGATCTTAGCGAGGGGATATCATAGGTTTGTGAGCTGTCAGCTAAAAATATATCGAAACAAAAAACCCTTTGACTTTGATGGTAGATTAACCTCCCAAAACATGTCCTTGTCACACCAGCTATGTATTTATATTATAGATACATAAGTTATCTAAGTAAATAACGGCATTCTATGAACTTAGCGAGGGGATATCAAAGGTTTGTGAGCTAGCAGCTAATATTATATCAAAAAAATCTCTACATTAATTTTGATGGTAGATTAACCTCTTAAGACTTGTCATTGTCACTCCATATACGTATTTATATTATAGATACATAAGTTATCTAAGTAAATAACAGCATTGTAAATGTTAATCTACCATCAAAATTAATGTAGAGATATTTCGATATATTTTTAGCTGCTAGCTCACAAGCCTTTGATATCCCCTCGCTAAGTTCATAGAATGCTGTTATTTACTTAGATAACTTATGTATCTATAATCTTAGTACATACCTGAAGTGACAAGGATAAGTTTTGGGAGGTTAATCTACTATTATTATCAAAGGGATTTTTTTAGAGGATATATTTTTAACTGCCAGCTTTTAAACGTATGATTTCCCCTTGCTAAGTTCATAGACTGCTGTTATTTACTTAGTAAACTTATGTATCTATAATCTAAATACAAAGCTGGAGTGACAAGGACCAGTCATGAAATGTTAATCTACCATCAAAGTCAAAGGGTTTTTATTTTCGATATATTTTTAGCTGACAGCTCACAAACCTATGATATCCCCTCGCTAAGTACATACAATGCTGTTATTTACTTAGATAACTTATGTATCTATAATATAAATACATAGCTGGTGTGACAAGGACAAATTTTGGGAGGTTAATCTACCATCAAAATCAAAGGGATTTTTTTTTCGATATATTTTCAGCTGACAGCTCACAAACCTATGATATCCCCTCGCTAAGTACATAGAATGCTGTTATTTACTTAGATAACTTATGTATCTATAATATAAATACGTACTTGGAGTGACAAGGAAAAGTCTAAAGAGGTTAATCTACCATCAAAATTAATGTAGAGATTTTTTCGATATATTTTTAGATGACAGCTCACAAACCTTTCATATCCCCTTGCTAAGTTCATAGAATGCTGTTATTTACTTAGAAGACTTATGTATCTATAATCTAAATACATAGCTGGTGTGACAAGGACAAGTTTTGGGAGGTGAATCTACCATCAAAGTCAAAGGGTTTTTTGTTTCGATATATTTTTAGCTGACAGCTCACAAACCTATGAAATACCCTCGCTAAGTTCATAGAATGCTGTTATTTACTTAGATAACTTGTGTATCTAGAATATAAATACGTATTTGGAGTGACAAGGACAAGTCTAAAGAGGTTAATCTACCATCAAAATTAATGTAGAGATTTTTTCGATACATTTTTAATTGACAGCTCACAAACCTTACATATCCCCTTGCTAAGTTCATAGAATGCTGTCATTTACTTAGATAACTTATGTATCTATAATATTAATACTTACTTGGAGTGACAAGGACAAGTCTAAAGAGGTTAATCTACCATCAAAATTAATGTAGAGATTTTTTCGATATATTTTTAGATGACAGCTCACAAACCTTTCATATCCCCTCGCTAAGTACATAGAATGCTGTTATTTACTTAGATAACTTATGTATCTATAATATAAGTACGTATTTGGAGTGACAAGGACAAGTCTAACGAGGTTAATCTACCATCAAAATTAATGTAGAGATTTTTTCGACATATTTTTAGATGACAGCTCACAAACCTTTCATATCCCCTTGCTAAGTTCATAGAATACTGTTATTTACTTATAAGACTTATGTATCTATAATATAAATACATAGCTGGAGTGACAAGGACAAGTCCTGAGAGGTTAATCTACCATCAAAATAAAAAAAGAGATTTTTCCGATATATTTTTAGATGATAGCTCACAAACCTATCATATCCCCTCGCTAAGTTCATAGAATGCTGTTATTTACTTAGATAACTTATGTATCTATAATCTTAGTACATAGCTGAAGTGACAAGGATAAGATTTGGGAGGTAAATCTACCATTAATATCAAAGGGTTTTTTTTTTCGATATATTTTTAGCTGACAGCTCACAAACCTATGATATCCCCTCGCTAAGTTCATAGAATGCTGTTATTTACTTAGATAACTTATGTATCTATAATATAAATACGTACTTGGAGTGACAAGGACAAGTCTAAAGAGGTTAATCTACCATCAAAATTAATGTAGAAATTTTTTCGATATATTTTTAGATGATAGCTCACAAACCTTTCATATCCCCTCGCTAAGTTCATAGAATGCTGTTATTTACTTAGATAACTTATGTATCTATAATATAAATACGTACTTGGAGTGACAAGGATAAGTCTAAAGAGGTTAATCTACCATCAAAATTAATGTAGAGATTTTTTCGATATAATATTAGCTGCTAGCTCACAAACCTTTGATATCCCCTCGCTAAGTTCATAGAATGCTGTTATTTACGTAGATAACTTATGTATCTATAATCTAAATACATAGCTGGTGTGACAAGGACAAGTTTTGGGAGGTGAATCTACCATCAAAGTCAAAGGGTTTTTTTTTTCGATATATTTTTAGCTGACAGCTCACAAACCTATGATATCCCCTCGCTAAGTTCATAGAATGCTGTTATTTACTTAGATAACTTATGTTTCTATAATATAAATACATAGCTGGTGTGACAAGGACAAGTTTTGGGAGGTTAATATACCATCAAAGTCAAAGGGTTTTTTGTTTCGATATATTTTTAGCTGACAGCTCACAAACCTATGATATCCCCTCGCTAAGTTCATAGAATGCTGTTATTTACTTAGATAACTTATGTATCTATAATATAAATACATAGCTGGTGTGACAAGCACAAATTTTGGGAGGTTAATCTACCATCAAAATCAAAGGGATCTTTTTCGATATATTTTTAGCTGACAGCTCACAAACCTTTGATATCCCCTCGCTAAGTACATAGAATGCTGTTATTTACTTAGATAACTTATGTATCTATAATATAAATACGTATTTGGAGTGACAAGGACAAGTCTAACGAGGTTAATCTACCATCAAAATTAATGTAGAGATTTTTTCGACATATTTTTAGATGACAGCTCACAAACCTTTCATATCCCCTTGCTAAGTTCATAGAATACTGCTATTTACTTATAAGACTTATGTATCTATAATATAAATACATAGCTGGAGTGACAAGGACAAGTCCTGAGAGGTTAATCTACCATCAAAATTAAAAAAGAGATTTTTTCGATATAATATTAGCTGCTAGCTCACAAACCTTTCATATCCCCTCGCTAAGTTCATAGAATACTGTTATTTACTTAGATAACTTATGTATCTATAGTATAAATACATAGCTGGTGTGACAAGGACAAATTTTGGGAGGTTAATCTACCATCAAAATCAAAGGGATTTTTTTTTCGATATATTTTCAGCTGACAGCTCACAAACCTATGATATCCCCTCGCTAAGTACATAGAATGCTGTTATTTACTTAGATAACTTATGTATCTATAATATAAATACGTACTTGGAGTGACAAGGACAAGTCTAAAGTGGTTAATCTACCATCAAAATTAATGTAGACATTTTTTCGATATATTTTTAGATGACAGCTCACAAACCTTTCATATCCCCTTGCTAAGTTCATAGAATGCTGTTATTTACTTAGAAGACTTATGTATCTATAATCTAAATACATAGCTGGAGTGACAAGGACAAGTCCTGAGAGGTTAATCTACCATCAAAATTAAAAAAGAGATTTTTCCGATATATTTTTAGATGATAGCTCACAAACCTATCATATCCCCTCGCTAAGTTCATAGAATGCTGTTATTTACTTAGATAACTTATGTATCTATAATCTTAGTACATAGCTGAAGTGACAAGGATAAGATTTGGGAGGTAAATCTACCATTAATATCAAAGGGAATTTTTTTGAGGATATATTTTTAGCTGCCAGCTTTTAAACCTATGATGTCCCCTTGCTAAGTTCATAGACTGCTGTTATTTACTTAGTAAACTTATGTATCTATAATCTAAATACAAAGCTGGAGTGACAAGGACCAGTCTTGAAATGTTAATCTACCATCATAGTCAAAGGTTTTTTTTTCTTCGATATATTTTTAGCTGACAGCTCACAAACCTATGATATCCCCTCGCTAAGTTCATAGAATGCTGTTATTTACTTAGATAACTTATGTATCTATAATCTGAATACATAGCTGGATTGACAAGGACATGTCTTGAGAGGTTAATCTACCATCAAAATCAAAGTAAAGATTGTTGTCGATATTATTGTCGCCGGTGGCTAATAAACCTATGTGTCCCCTCGGTAAGTACATAGAATGATATTATTTACTTAGTATACATATACATGTTTAAAATAAATACATTTTCAGAGTGACACCATCACATTTTTGATATCTTATACTCTTTCTTAAGAAGCGAAAACTTATGATTATTGCATTACGTTTGTTTTTGTTCGATTAATGACTCTGAAACTTTAATGGGATCATCAAATCTCAATTCACTACGAAGGTACTATGTAGTCTTTAGTAATTAGCATTTTTTTTTAGATTTGAACTCTTGAAACCGATTAAATTACAAAAGACTTTGGGTTTTTGTTAATTCTGAATTCATGTCTATTTAATATATTTTAACGCCTGTTAGGACTTTTTTCAATTGTTTTTATAATTTCCTTATATTTAAATTAATTTTCCTCTGTAAATAAGGTAAATAAAGCAATTTTTTGGATTCTTCTTAATTTGGTCGGATTATATTGGCCGCTAACTTTTGGCTGCTAACTTCACGCCGGTCAATGTCCACCCATCGTCCGTACATTGACGTCTGTATCAGTCTTTCCGACAGACTCGCTATGATAGAATTTTTATTAGGTACGTATATTGTAGTATTTGTCATTTGATCTCAATACTTAGTTTAACACCTCTTTGAATTGTTTGTCATGTCAAATACAATTCACGTCTATCAATAGTAATTTTATTTCCAGTCAACCTTATGAAACAGAAATGTGCAAGCGATTATTGACCGTCAGGTGGTAAACATTTTTAGTACCCGACTGTACACAGCTTTAGAGATCGTGTCAAAATTTGCAACGCTTAATTCAAAATTATGCAGAACAAGCGCAACTCTCCGGTCTTAGGGCTTGCATTTAAATTATACTGAATACCGTTATTCCTAGAACTAGACAAAGCTTTAAGCCTATACATATAAATATATTGACGGGCCTGTTAGAGTTTTCAAGCCTCCTAGGAGCCCTTCAACCTCTTTAATTCCCTAAAAGCCAAAAAGGGAAAATATGAGAGAAAGCCTTATGTCATAGCCAGTCAGTTATATATAGGTACTTACAAGTATTTTCCAGTCTACCTGAAAATAGGCTCCGATTACTGCTTAGACAGCGAGTCGTATGTTGTTTGCTATCTAAAGCCCGGTTTCTATAAACAAAAACGAATCGTTTTGCTTACCAATGGTAGGTTTTTGGATTGCCAAACTGGGCATATCGATCATTTCGTAAGCTAATTTTACCTATGATAGCTACTTCCATATGGGAGGGTCTGCTATGCAATACTTTGAGGCCTTTGCTTAATTATTAGTAAAAATATAAGAGTTTTAATTTTAACCGATAACGGTCAGTAAATTATAGGAATCGGCTATTAGTTATATAAAAAAAGTTTGATGACGTATGACTCATGTCGTATAACGGTGCGTTTAGGCTTAGCGAACCGAGCACGAGCCGAGCCTCGAACGAGCACACTGCGAGCACGATTCGCGTAGCGTGGACGGGCTTGCGAGCCTCGAACGAGCGCGATTGTCAGTTTTTTCACGGACAAAGGGATTCGCATCGTGCACGTTGTAAGCTCGTTGTAGGTTCGTTCGTGACTCGTGCTCGATTCGCGTAGCATGGACGCACCATTATACCTAAGTTTAAAGAACAGCTTCCCTTAATTCCTAGCTGCCTGTGAAAGGAAATGAAATCAACCTGCAGAGTTCAGTTCAGTCTGTAGATAACAACTTTAGAATCTCATTAGTGGCTGACCTGAATCGAAGAATTGAAAACGGGTAGAGCAAATGCTTTGTTGTGTACCCGGTGTAATTAGTGCTAGTGCGGGGTATACGACCTTATTGTAAGAACACTAGATATGCAATTAAGCAATAATAATCAGCATCATCAGCCTATAATGTCCCACTGCTGAGCACAGGCCTCCTTTCACAAATGAGGGTGAAAGGGAATGGGCAGATACTCCACCACGCGTGCCCACTGCGGATTGGTGGAGGTAGGCTAGTGGTCAACCTACTGTTGGAATTTTTCAAGCCACCTAGGCATCCAACTAGCTTAACACCTATCACAATTAAGTGATAACCGGGACCAACGGCCGGAGTCTACGTGCCTTCCGAAGCATGGAAACGCTCGATATGAAATACCACTAGACGGTCACCCATCCAGGTACCGACCACGACAGACGTAGCTTAACTTTGCCGATCGATTAAGAACGGCTAATCATGCTACACCACGAGCGCTTCACTGAATCTATAAATCTATAAATGAATAATAATCAAGATACTTATAATATACTAGCTGCCCTGCACGACTTCGTTCGCGTGGTGCTACCCTACCCTGTGGTGCTACCCTACCCTACACTATCTGATCTAAACCATCCAAGGAGTTAATTCTACTGTACGTGTGTATGTCACTGAACTCCTCCTAAACGGCTGGCTATTCTTAGATTGCGCTGCAATCGGTATCTAGGTTATATTGTAAACTGCAGCGCCATCTGCCGGGTTGATTTGTGAATCTAAACCATCCAGGGCGCCACCCAAACGCATGCAAAAAAAAACATTCAAATCGGTCCAGCCTTTTAGGAGGAATTCAGTGACATACACACGTACAGTAGAATTTTATATATAAAGATAAACATAAACTACATTTCCGTCTCACTTTATACTCGTAAACAAAATTACATGAGATAATAACATTCTTTCTTTGTAGAAATCGAATAATGATAGAGGTTTTAGCATAGAGATACTTATATTTATGGGTTTTAGGTAGGTATATAAATGTAAGTAGGTATATCCTTCTAATTCTATAAATACGAATGTGAGTTTGTTTACTTGTTTTTTCTACTTAACTGATTGCAACGAAATTTGGCACGCAACTAGACTATGGTTGAAAAAGGACATCGGCTTTCATTATCCCAGGAACGCAAGTGAAACAGCGGGGGACAACTAGTTTTGTTTTTATTTATTTTTTGTTTTCAATAAAAAAAAAAAAACCTGGGACATTTTATTTTAGTTACGCTGTTCGTGACGTCACCGATGGCAGCGACTGAAAATCAGTGCTGTAGCCCTGTACCTGTACTGGGCTTGCAGTATACAACATACAACTGAGTCGCTGTCCATTTTTGATGTCACATTACACAATTTATTATTACTTTTATTTTCTTTTTTACTGTTTTTTGTGTATGTTACATGTAACAGTGTATGTAATTGTGTTGTGTTACTTTCAAAATAAATGTTTTTTCTTTCTTCTTTCTTTCTTTCTATTGTATAAATTGTAGGTTTAGGTTCTCGAAAAAAGCAAAAAGCTCTAAAAGTACCGCCAATATTCGACCCGATTGAAGAGCTTCTGCATGCATATTAAAGCGCTTAGTCAGTTCCAATAAAAAAATATTTTTCAATCAGTCGACAACTGAGTCTTCACCCCTATCAGATACGTGGTAGTGTACAAGTCAAGTTCTAGTTGTCAAAAGTATAATTCTTTGTAATTAACTACAATTTTTTTTAATACACTGCTTTTCAACTTAGACGGTAAATCTATTGACTATCAGACTCCTTATTATCCTAATCCTATCCTAATCCTAACTAATATTACAAATGCGAAAGTGGGTTTGTTTGTTACGTCTTCACGCCTCTACTTCTCAACGGATCATCATGAAATTTGGCATGCAGATAGCCTATGGTATGGAGAAAGACGTTGGCTACTTTTTATCCGGGGAACGCGGGTGAAACCGCGGGGGACAGCTAGTAAAGGATATTTGAGTTGGCCAGATGGAAGAACAAATACAGATACAATAGATATTTAGATAAATTGTTACACCACATGGAAAAATAATAATACAAGAACTTAAAAAAGAAAGTGTTACAATGTTATGTTACATTTGAGAAATTGTAATATTACTAATAAAGTTAGAAATGGTATGTCTCATAACGCTGGTACATGGTACCTAAGCTAGTATAACAAGTGTATATTTGGAAATTCAGCCCCAGACTGTAAATTAAAGGATATACGTATGGAGAAAAATAGTGATCAATTTAGGTCAATCGTTCATAAATGAACTTGGCTCTTCTTTCACATGTATGTTATCTGTGGGTTTCTTTTATCTGCGAACAATAATCTCACGCTTGGCGAGAGCGTTCTGTCGTCGTTGAGTTTTGTATTAAATTCCTTTTACGTACATACTTTCACAGATTTGTCAGTTTGTTTCGGTGTAATAGGATTTCTTATTGATTCTGTTTGAATGTGTATCGTGTTGATGTGATGGTTCGAGATATGGAATTCGATTTATTTGGAACGTTTGCATAATCTCAGGCCGAAACGAAATCTATGAGCTTCATTCGTCTCGCGTTTTGTTGACTCGCCATAATAATTTTAACAAGATAAAACTAATTGAGACCAAGATTTCAGATGGAAATGTTAAAGGAGCCGCCAAGCTCCTTTTTTCTGCAGACTCGTTAGCTCCAAATTCATCGGATACCTTACTTACCCTCCATGAGAAACATCCCTCTTCACCCACAGCCCACATCCCAATCATCCCTTCTCACACCTCTCACCTGCCTTTAACTGTTGATTCCGAAACTGTTTTTAATGCAATTCGGTCATTTCCCAATGGGTCTGCTGGTGGCCTGGATGGAATCACCCCGCAGCATCTAAAAGATATGACTGAACCCGTTTTAGGAGAACCAGCAAATGAGTTAGTCAAAGGTCTTACAGAGCTCGTTAACATTATTCTCTCAGGTTCAGTCCCAACCGATATTACCCCCATTTTATTTGGAGCAAATTTAATTGCATTAAAAAAGAAAGATGGGGGTATCCGCCCTATCGCCGTTGGGAGTACAATTAGACGACTGGTTTCCAAAGTATGCTGCCGGGAGTTTCACTCCAGACTCATTTCATTATTTGAACCAAAACAGTTAGGCTTTGGAGTTAGAGGCGGGTGCGAAGCAGCCGTACATGCAGCCCGCACTTTTCTTCAATCTTCTGATTTTGATGTTTTTGTTAAAATTGACGTTCAGAATGCATTCAATTCAGTGGACAGGGCCTCGTTTTTACTAGAAGTTGAAAGAGAACTACCTGAAATTTCAAAATACCTTTTCCAAGCTTATGGGGCCCCTTCTAAATTATTTTACGGAGAAAAAGAGATTGAGTCTTGTGTTGGTTGCCAACAAGGAGATCCCCTTGGACCAGTAATTTTTAGTTTGGCAATCAACCCGATCATAAAAAAATTAGTCTCAAAATTTAACCTTTGGTACCTTGATGATGGCTCACTGGCAGGAGACGTGTCTTCAGTAATTAGAGATCTTAAGACCATCACCAGCAGCTTCAACAACATTGGTCTAAAGCTAAATTTTACCAAATGTGAAATATTTTTTGCTGATCACGTAAACGACGTAACAAAATTAAAGTTACTCAGCGATTTTAATAATTTAATGCCAAATATCTCAGTATCAGATAAAGGTAACCTTTCCCTGCTTGGTGCACCAATTTTCGACGACGCGTTTCCTGACCATATAAATTCTAAATTAGAAAAATTCCAACAGTCGTCTGATCTTTTATTTAAAATAAAACCACACATGGCACTTTTTATCCTTAGACTGTGTCTATTCACTCCAAAATTTTTGTATCTCCTACGAAGTTGTAGTTTTTGGCATTTTCCTGCTGTTATCTACCCGATAGACAATGTTATGAAAAATGCATTAACCCAAATTTTAAATTTACAGTTTGACGACCGCTCTTGGAGACAAGCAACACTTCCTATTAGGTTAGGTGGCCTTGGTATTCGGACTGCTTCAAGTATAGCCCTCCCGGCTTTCCTTTCATCAACTCACAGCACTCTGACACTCATCAGCAAAATTCTTAATTTACCATTAGCTGATGTTCGTGTCAGTGGTCTTGCGGATGCACTGACTTTCTGGATTTCTTCATCCCCGGGGGAAAATATTCCTAATAATCGAGAGTCACAAAAAGAGTGGGATTCGCCACAGGTAAATTCTAAATTCGCTTGTCTTCTTGAGCACAGTAATGACACAGATAAAGCTAGACTGTTGGCAGTTTCTCAAAAAGAATCTGGCTATTGGTTGCACTCGCTCCCTTCAGCTAACATAGGTACCCTTTTAGAGGCGGCGGTGCTCCGTATTGCCATATGTCTTCGCTTAGGTGCCAAAATTTGCGAACCTCACACCTGTCGCAGTTGTAGTTGTCATGTTGATGATCAAGGACTCCATGGTCTTTCCTGCATAAAAAGTGCAGGTCGGATATATCGCCATGCCACGCTAAATGACCTAATCCGCCGGGCTCTTGCCACCGCCGCCGTCCCAGCTAAACTGGAACCCAGCGGCCTCTCCAGAGACGATGGCAAGAGACCGGATGGTGTGACATTGGTGCCATGGCGATTAGGCCGTGCCCTGGTGTGGGATGTTACCTGTGTAGACACATTGGCAGCCTCCCACATCCATTGCACGCGCCACAAAGCAGGAGCGGCCGCAGAAAATGCGCAGTTCCTCAAGCGCCGCAAGTACTCATGTCTAACTGACGACTATGAATTTGCGGCGCTTGCGGTAGAGACTATGGGCCCTTGGTCATCAGACACTAAATCCATAGTAGAAGACATTGGCAAGCGTTTGGTCTTAGCCTCTGGGGACTTGAGAGCGAAGTGTTTTTTTGCCCAGAGACTAAGCTTGACCGTTCAGCGGGGTAACGCCGCTAGCATAATGGGTACAATGAATAATTTAGAAGATAGTTTATTTTAAATATGTTTTTAAATACCTTTATGTTTTTTGTTTTTTGTACATATAGTTTTTAGTATTTAGTATTAGAAATACCTTGTAATATTTTTGTTAACATCCTATATAGATACATCGGTATCCACAACGAAGATCGCATTTTTTAACCGACTTCAAAAAAAGGAGTAGGTTCTCAATTCGGTTGTATTTTTTTTTAAGTTTGTTACCTCATAACTTCGTCATTTATTAACCGATTTGGATTTTTTTTTTTTAATTGACTGGTTACACTTCCCATTTGGTCCCATTGTCATCAGATCAGGATTCGATTACTTCTTAGTGTACTTTGAAGTCGGTTTAAGTTTTTAACCGACTTCAAAAAAAGGAGGAGGTTCTCAATTCGGTTGTATGTTTTTTTTTTTTTTTTTTTTTTTTTTTATGTTTGTTACCTCATAACTCCGTCATTTATGAACTAATATGAACCGATTTAGAAAATTATTTTTTTGTCTGGAAGGGTACACTTCCCGTTTGGTCCCATTGTCATCAGATCAGGATTTGATTACTTCTTAGTGTACTTTGAAGTCGGTTTAAGTTTTTTGTAAAACAGTCCAATTATTATTATTTGTAAAACAGTCCAATTATTGTAAAACAGTTCAATTTATTAGTAACTATTAAGATGTTTCCTCACTTTTTTGAGGGAAAATTCAGCATACATTGTTCGTCGATTTTGCGGAAAAAAATGTTCCGCCCCCGCCTCAGACCTCATACCACAAAAATTAAGTCATCACCAATGATGTCAGACGTCAACCAAGTGGTGTTTCAAGACTCATCTTTACTGGCACTCAAGTGGCAGACGTATTGTATCGGCTGAAATAACTAAAAAAGGTTTTATTGATAATCAACACCTAAGGGATAAAAATGAGGGATTGCGGGTGAAACCATGAGCAGTATGGTTGGTTATCAATTGCGATAGTCGTTAATTAATCAGGCCTCCTAGGTGGCTTGAAAACTCCAACGGTAGGTTGGCCACAATCCTATCTCCATAGACCCATAGTGGACATGCGTGGTAGCATGCATTTTCCCCCTCATTTGTGAAAGGAAGCCTGTGCTCAGCAGTAGGACATTAATAATGATAAAAGCATAGAAATATATATACCTAGATAGAACGACGCCATACTTTTTTTTTTATACCACTTAGGTGGCAAACAAGCATACTACCCGCCTGATGGTAAGCGGTTACCGTAGCCTATGGACGCTTGCAACACCAGGGGTATCACGCGCGCGTTGCCGACCCTGCAGAAATCTCTTCACATCCCTTTTGAAGAACCCCATGCTGTACTACTACTACACGAATATATAAAACAGACCAACTTTTACAGGCTGCTGTGCGTAACAGCTACGTTTTACGCTCCCTCTGCTTCATTCGGCTTGTCATAGAGACGTTCATAATGATAGCAGTTGTTGAAATATTCCATTTAAAATCGGGAGAAATTTAAATATAAAAACATTATTTTGCAATTTTATTTATTTTTATTTGATTTAGCCCCTAACAGTTAGGGGCTATTTTTTCAGCTTCGACACTCAATCTGGATGCATCCTTAATCAAAGGATAAAAGGTATAAAATTATTTTAAAAAAAATACACATTAACATTTTTGTAAAGAACATACTTATGCCGAAAAGTACTACTCGTAGACTGAAAATAAATCTTTACACTACAACACAGGCTTACTTATGCTAATTCAGGCTTCTGTTGTGCTCCTTTGATCAGATACCAGCGATAAATAAGCGGATCCATTCTTTCGCTAACTTATATCCCAGTTTGCAACTTTATATCTTGCTACAAAAGCCCAGTATATCCCAAAGAGAGACTGAACAAGAATTTCAATAATATTTTAAACTTTATTACATTACCCATAAGGAACAAAATTACATTCAATTCAAGGGAACATAAAGGTAAGCATTAAAGATGTAATGTTTCTTTATCAAAGTGCTTTGGGAGTATAAACACATGGTAATGGGTGCAAGAGAATAGCAATTTACCGCTAAAGGAAGTGATGCCACGAAAAGCGCGAGTGTCTGGGTGTTATAGAATACTAGCTGTCACCCGCGGTTTTATACGCGTTCCGGGGATAAAAAGTAGCCTATGTCCAGCCAAGGAGGCCTCCAACTAGCTTAACGACTATCACAATTAAGTGATATCAGGGGCCAACAGCTTTCGTCCCTTCCGAAGTACGGAAACGCTCGATTTGAAATACCACTAGGCGGTCACCCATCCAGGTACCAACCACGAGACGGTGGTAGCTTAACTTTGCGAACGGCGAATCATGCTACACCACGAGCGCTTCTATATAGACCATAAACTATATACGCTGACAGCCTATCTACCTACAATTCTCTATCTACACATTGCACCAAGCTTTTATGTGAATTCAACTTTTTTTTAATAAAATCGGATTGAGTTTTTAAACATTTTTATCTGTCTGTTCCGGTTCATAGTTAATGTTATAAAGGATTACTTTTCTTTTTGAAAAATAATTAGTGTTCCGCGCAAAAAAATTCAAACCGTTCGCGGGTGAAACCGCGGGGGTCTGCTAGTTAGGAAATAAAATCGCTAATTTAATGGCTACACTAAACGATATGTTGCTGGATTTTCTTGTGATTTTTCTAAAGGTTTTTTTTATTATAATATAAACATTGAAACCAAATTTTTGGGTGTTGTGTCGGATTTACTGGCAATAAATACCGGAGTTCCTCAGGGATCAGCTTTCTCCGCGACATAGTTCTTGCTGCATATCATCGACCTGCTGGAACCCGATATCTTTGGTTGGATACTCTTATGGAGAGATATACATCATGTAATCTAAACTCTGGGGTTTGAAGGCAGGCGTAAGATAAAATTTAAGTGAAATAAATTAAACTCAATATAATAATATGCCCTAAAATTAAGAAATAACACCAAAGGAATCCCATGGAAGACTACACAGATCTAATTGGTAAAATAAATATTTGTGGTGTTTTTTGGCTCTATTCCCATAACGCAGGATTTGTAGCAGAAATGAAAGCCAGCCAGCCTATAAAGAAAATTAAATATGTCTGGACCTCACTCAAACTGTTCTGAACAAATTACACCAATGACTGACTGTTAGGGGGAAAATATTTAGGTAATATGAAACAAACCTTGGGGACTTACACCCAAATAGATGAACTATGACATTAATCTTGTACATGATACAAATAAAAGTATATGTACAAATAAGGTTTTCACGAATATGCTGTAGGCTGCCACACGCGTCATACTTGTGAACAGGTGCTGCTTGTGGGGGCTGGTCTGCTTAAGTTTGCCATTTATTTACTTATTATTATTATAATATGCAATTCATCAATCCCAACTCTTTTAATGAATTGAATTCTATACTCCGTGTCTTTTTATTCGTCTTAGAAACGAAGCCAACATAATGTACCCAATGAAAAGGTACTTATAATTAAAAATTCATCTGTCAAATTAAAAGTTGCTATTTAATGAGTGTGACATGTGAGATATCTTTCGATGCCTGATAATTTAAGAATATGATTTACTTTTTCGAAATAGGTGATATCAAACGATTGGCTGGTGCCGTTACGCCTACGTACACGGTACCTAGAATCTTTTCGTTCTTGATCTCGGTAGATTATTTTCATTTTCTTCTGACTTTTCGCTTCATTTTGCTATATTTTTAGATTGCCTTTCGATTTGGTTTTTAGGAATAAATCATGTGAGGAATCAGACTCAGTTTTGTTCTAGCTTATCGAATTAATTTTGGAGATTGGTTTCGTTCTCTCATAATTCTTTTTATGTTTTAAGATCCCTTTCAATATTTGATATAAGTATCGTTGATTTTGCGATTGCTGATTGCAATTTTGACACATTTTTGACATTATTTAAATGAAATGTAATATTAAATATCAAGCATAAAACGCACATAGTAAAAACAAACCCTTTGCGCAGACCGTCGAGATCTCGGACAGCGAAAATTGGTCTTATGCAATACTCATAATCCGTTTCATAATTAAATGAGAAGGCATGAAAAAGCGGAACGTCTAGCGTCTAGCTTCGGAGACTCCCTAGACTCCCTAGACACAGACTCAGCTCAGGTTAGAAGATCAAGTTGAGTGATCAATCTCTAGCATAGAAGGACGTAGCGGTTATTTACCGATCGCCACGCACGCAACGGCACGCAATTGTTGTCAGTGCGATTGGTTTTGGAAAGCGGAATTGCGGAGTTTAAGGTTGACGTCTCTTTTCAGAAAATGCAACCTTCCGAAGAGTATTAGATTCAGACGTCAGACTATTCATAAGTGCCTGCGAAGGTCTATTTGAATTTGAATAATTGGACTGTTTTACAAAAAACTTAAACCGACTTCAAAGTACACTAAGAAGTTATTAAATCCTGATCTGATGACAATGGGACTAAACGGGAAGTGTACCCTTCCAGTCAAAAAAAGAATTTTCCAAATCGGTTAATAAATGACGGAGTTATGAGGTAACAAACATAAAAAAAAAAAAAAAAAAAAAACATACAATCGAATTGAGAACCTCCTCCTTTTTTTGAAGTCGGTTAAAAAATAAAGTCCCAGCGTTTCTTTCAACATAATAAGAAAATAGAAGTCATAATAATAAAATAAGAGAGGTAGAGCATAGCGTTTATTCGCTCAAAGAGCAGCTCGACTGGAGAAGTACCTCCACCTTACAGAATACCGCAGCCAAATAACTTTATGTTGTGTAAAGTTGTGTTCCTGCGCGTGAGTAAGGTTGCCAGAGCTCATAGGGGAGGGGGGATAGCTCGATAACGCGTGAGCGATGTTTCGTGTGTTGCAAGCGTCTATATGGCTACGGTAACCGCTTACCATCAGGCGGGCCGTATGCTTGTTTATAGACTAAGCTGTATAAAAAAAAAAGTCATGTTTCCAGATGACCCTTTTGGAGATGACAAAGAAATAAGTAATGATGCCCGAAAATAATTCCTACAAATTATATTTAATTCCAAAAAAAAAATACAGTCTTAAGGCGCGGACTGACTACGATTTTGACAGCACTCGTTCTTCACTGGAATAGGAATGAAAATGGTAAATCATAAATGTGTCGACTCTATGAAATGGAAATTTATTTACGGGTTTTCTTTAGATTATACAGAATATACACATTAAATTGGATAAGTATTCGGTTAACATTCTAATATAATTCTGTATCTAATATATTCTTAAAAATAAAATTGTTGTCATCGCTGAAACTACTATTTTTTTGTGACGTAACTTACGAATTTTTTATTGGGAACATCAAAGCACTTTTTAATATTCTATTTGATTTAAAAAAAAAACACAAAACCCTCTTCTGTCCACAGTATTTTTTTGTGTTAGGTATTTTCATTGCGTTACGTCATACTCGACTCTCAAAGAAACCCATTTTTGTGAATTGGAGGTAAGACCTCGTCTTAAAACCCCGAAGCGACAAAATAAATGTTACGCATAATAAAAACCACAATATTTAAAAGTCTGACAGCAGTAAATTGTCGATCCAAGCTCGAAGGCAAAAATCTACTAACTGAATACTCGCCCCATTTCCTGCCACCAATAATAAATTGTAATGATTTTGAATCACTGAAAAAAGGACTTTATGGTGAGGTTTATGGAATGAAATTTAAACGTTGGGAGGAAACACAATAAGTCAATGTCAGTCACACGTCCGCCTCTGATGTTTTCTCAATTCTACGTGTTATTTTGTTTTGATTATATATTTTCATTATAATCAAATTGTTTTTATTATAGCCTCTATCTCCAATGTGAGCACATATAACAGGTCACGGTTGGCATGGACTACCACACCTCAGGCCATGGGTTAAATTCCCGTTCAATCGTTATTAACCCTGTTTGTCCTGAGTCTGGGTCTACCTATACATTTAAAAGTAGTATTATTTTGTCATGTGTTTCAGTTATCTGGTCTGGTTTTCGTAGTACAAGCTCTGACTGAGTGAAGAACCAGGATTTTTAAACTATTTTGTATACGAGTTATAGGAATTAAACATCAAATCAGACGAACTAATAGAATCAATTTATTATTAGTGCTGCTTATTGTTGGCATTAAGAAGATTATTAAAAAAAAACCGGCCAAGTGCGAGTCAGACTCGCGCACCGAGGGTTCGTACAAACCTGTAGGTATATAAGTATATGGTAGTATAGACCTGAGTATTTGATATTAATTTCAATTTATGACGTATTAAAAAAAACTACTTACTAGATCTCGTTCAAACCAATTTTCGGTGGAAGTTTGCACCGTAATGTCATATATTACATCATATATTTTTTATAGATTTATCATTCTCTTATTTTAGAAGTTACAGGGGGGGGGACACACATTTTACCACTTTGGAAGTGTCTCTCGCGCAAACTATTCAGTTTAGAAAAAAATGATATTAGAAACCTCAATATCATTTTTGAAGACCTATCCATAGATACCCCACAATTATGGGTTTGATGAAAAAAAAAATTGTGTTTCAGTTCTAAGTATGGGGAACCCCCAAATTTTTTTGTTTTTTTTCTATTTTTGTGTGAAAATCTTAATGCGGTTCACAGAATACATCTACTTACCAAGTTTCAATATTATAGTTCTTATAGTTTCGGAAATAAATGGCTGTGACATACGGACGGACAGACAGACAGACAGACAGACAGACAGACATGACGAATCTATAAGGGTTCCGTTTTTTGCCATTTGGCTACGGAACCCTAAAAAGACTCAGCAGCGTGTTTACTTAATAATGTATTTTTTTCTAATTAATGAAACATTGAAACTGCAATGAAAACACAAAGATCTAAAATCACAATTATTTTTGATATGAAACTTTTAATAACACTGTGTGTTTTGTGTTGTTCAAAAACTCATTTATTCCGTTCTCTAAATTGGGAACCTAACGGAGGTCGCCCACAATAACACGGCTTTATCAGTATTTTGTTACTCGATTCGCATTGGAAAGCTACAAACAGCGATCTCTGGGGACCACTTCAGTGACAAAGTCCAAAGTAGATTAAACATTCATGAATTTCAGGTCTGAAAGGGTTGGAAATGTGATTTAGGTGACCTACGCTTTGTTTATGGAGTGGATTATGTTAAAAAGGTAATTTAAGTTCACGAAATGGAAAGAGGTATAGAGTAATACGTTTAGTTTAGTTTAGTTTAAAACAATACCTGATAATCTAAACTTTTTTTATTTGTTTAAACGCGCTAATCTCTGGTACAACCGGTCTGATTCGAAAAATTCTTTCACTAATAGGAAGCTACATTATCCCCGAGTATTATAGGATTTGTTAAGTAAATACATACTTAATATAATAATAATAATTTTATTTATTGCCACGCATTAAAAGCATTGTACATTGTTTTGAACTAATAAAGTAAAGTTTTTTGTGAATAGATTTGTCTGGCTGGTCAACTCAAAGATTTGAATCGCATCAGGCTAAAGATGGAGATAATAGGAAAATGAGTAGGTTAGGTACTTACAAGGTTTCACGTACCACCACAACACTGATAATTTTGATAGATTTATATTTTTCACGAGATAGCGGCCGCTTCGGTTCGGTTTTGAATAAAGATGTCCGCTGCACCGTGTTCTTTTTTCTCACACGTATGTCATTCGCCGTGAGAGGGCGATTGACCGTTGATTGGTTTTAGTTTGTGGGGTTTAGGCGCGAAATTTAAATATGCAAGTTAGGTTTGGGAAAGGGATGGAAAGGAGGATGGAAAATTAGGGATTATCTCTAAGCCTGTTCATATCCCCTCACTTGAAATAAACCGAGTATTTCAAAAGATAAATAAGAAGATAAAGACTACTACTATGCGGATTCATATAGTCATTTTATATTTACCTAAGTGTATTAGTTATAACAATAATTGTGTTGAATAAAAGCTATGTTAAGTATAAGATAAAAAGTTGAGTTAGGAATGTAATGTTAATTATTTAATCTATCGGAAGTGGACAGATTATGATAGCAGGCCTCACAAGTAAACCTTTTGAAGTCTTAACCGTCACAACACGAATGATATTGTCTCTACCTGGATGAAGCTGTACTACGCGACCTAGTCGCCATTCGTTAGCTGGTAAGTTAGGTTCGTAAATGGTAACAAGATCGTTCAGTTTTGGTTGACGGTTATCGCTTTTAAACCATTTCATTCGTTGTTGCAACGTATGCAAATAATCTCTTTGCCAAGTTCGCCAGAAACTTTGAGATAGTCTCTGTAACAGTTGCCATCGAGATCGTAGAGTTTCGTTTTCGGAATATACCGGTTCCGGCAACGATACCAACGGTCGGCCTATCAGAAAATGGCCTGCTGTAAGAGCGTCAACTTCACCGGGATCGGATGAGATTTCTACCAGAGGTCTAGAGTTCAACATGGCTTCCACCTTCGTCAAAATAGTATAAAACTCTTCAAATGTAAGAATTTGGGATCCGATAATCCGTTTTAAATGATATTTGGTTGATTTTATACCACTTTCAAATATACCTCCGAAGTGAGGTCCCGATGGTGGATTAATCTTCCAAGTTATACCGCGAGATGAAAGTTGATTAGAAATATGATCGCTTTCTTTGCTAAGCATTTCAGAAACTTCAGACAGATAGCGCTTGGCGCCTACAAAATTGGTTCCTCCGTCAGTAACTATAAATTTACAAAGGCCTCTCCTAGATACAAAACGGTCTAAAGCTGCAATAAAGGCTTCGGTGGTCAATTCGGTGACCAACTCAAGATGAACGGCTTTGATTGCGTGGCATACTATGAGGCACAAATATCCCTTATAAGCTCTAGCGTTACGTCGCTTACTCTCTTTAATCATGAACGGACCTCCGAAGTCGATTCCAACTGTTTGAAAGCAGTGACCTGATTTCAATCGGGAAGGTGGAAGATCGCCCATGACAGGCTGAAGAGATTTAGGTTTTACTTTAAAGCAAATTACACATTTAGATAATCGCGATCTGATAAGATTTCGAATGCCGAGTATCCAAAATCGACGTTGAATTAAAGATTGCAGTAGGCGGGGCCCACAATGAAGGTAAGTTGCATGATGGTGATCTACCAGGAGAGTACTTAAACGAGATAATTTTGGCAAGAGATATGGATGTTTGACACTTTCAGGTAAGTCTGTGTGTTTGAGTCGCCCCCCCACTCGCAAGGCTTCGCAAGAATCAATGAATGGAGAAAGCTTCAATAAATGTTTTGGAAGTAGTTTATGATTATTAGATTTAAGATGAAGTATGACTTCATCAAAATGTTGACGCTGAACATGTTTAACTAAACATTGTAAAGATTGATCGTATTCTGTGGCGGTTAGAAAAGATGAAAGGTTACGCTCGGAACGTGTAACTTTCGCGTTATTAATGAAACGATAAATCCAAGCTACTACTCTTTTTACACGTAAAAGAGTGGAGGAACGTTCCAGGAGGTTGTCAAGAACGTCAGCATCTGGTGTCACTACAGCGGCATGACACAAGTGTGACGACGACTTAAGCTCTTCGACGTTGTCGAGCTTTTCAACTACTGACACAGGCCAGTTAGTTGACTCGCTAGTCAGCCACTTAGGACCTGACCACCAGTTTTCACAAGTAGCCAACTGTAAACATGATAAACCGCGACTACAGATGTCGGCTGGGTTGTCATGAGTGGAAACATGTCGCCACACAGTTGGAACGATAGAATCATTAATTTGCACTACGCGATGTGCTACAAAAGTTTTAAGTTTGTGTGGTTCCGTGCTCAACCATGACAACACAGTCGAACTGTCTGAGAATAACACTGTTTGATTAAGATTAAGTTTTTTACTAAGTAAGGCGTGGATACGATTTACTACTTTGGTGAGTAATACCGCGCCGCAGAGTTCCAAACGGTTAACGGTAAGAACCTTTAAAGGTGCTACCTTAGACTTAGCAATAAGAAGATGGATTTGAACTTCACTATGAGTAACAACGCGCAGATAGACACAACATCCATATGCTTTTGTGGATCCATCACAAAATCCAATAAGTTGGAATTCATTTGACTGACATGGTATGACTCGACGCGGAATTTCGATATGTTTTAAGTTGTAAAGATCTGAGATGAAATTTTGCCAATCATGGGATATGTCTCTAGGCACAAGTTCATCCCAGGAAAGATTGAGACGCCATATATCTTGAAGGAGCAATTTTGCTTTGAGAATGAATGGTGTAAGCCACCCAAGTGGATCAAAGATTCTAGCCACGTTGGATAAAATAGAACGCTTAGTGACATTGCCATCCTCGATCGGAGATTGTGAATAGGTAAAGTTATCACCTACGGGGTCATATTGGACTCCTAAGATTTTAAGCGTAGACTTGTTGCTTTCTTCTGAGAAAGGCTTTGGAACTTGACAATGATCTACTGGTAAGGTGGTAAGAAAAGATTTTGAATTACTGCTCCATTTGCGAAGTTCAAGTTGAGCACATCCTAATAGATTTACAAGTTGATTTTTTAGTTCGATAGCTTGCTCTAATGAGGGTGCCCCGGTAGTGACGTCATCGACAAACGTTTCATGACGGAGAGCCTCAGCGGCGAGTGGATACTCAACGCTATGATCATTAGCTAGCTGATGGAGAGTACGGATGGCGA
The DNA here is from genome assembly GCA_947623365.1 of Achlya flavicornis. Classification (NCBI taxonomy): domain Eukaryota; kingdom Metazoa; phylum Arthropoda; class Insecta; order Lepidoptera; family Drepanidae; genus Achlya; species Achlya flavicornis. The sequence goes on from OX392491.1 coordinate 6,193,252, forward strand.
GGTAAGGTGAACTACTAACTCCGTAGGTGACAGTCGCGAGTTCGTACTCATTTACGGGATCACTAGGAGATTCTCGCCATAGCACGTGCTGATAGTTGCGATCCTCAGGCCTAACCAAAATTCCTCGGTACATTTTTGATATGTCACACGTGAATACTACCGTATGTAGTCTGAAGCCAGTAATAATGTCTATGATATCAACTTGCAGCTTAGGTCCAGTAAATACAATGTCGTTTAAAGATAAACCGTTTGTGGTTTTGCAGCTTGCGTCGAACACTACTCGCAGCTTGGTAGTTGTGCTCTCAGGGCGAAGGACGCAATGATGCGGGATGAGGTAACGCTTTTCCGTTTGTAAGGAAGCATTAGGTACAGGATACATGTGATCTAGACTTTCGTACTCGCGCATGAAATTAATATAATCAATTTTAAGTTGACTTTGACGGCTAAGCTTTTTTTCGAGATGAGTTAAACGCGACAAAGAACTGTTATATGAAGTACCTAACGGGCCATCGCGATCCTTTAAGAGGAGTGGTACGACGTAGCGACCATTAGATTCTCTATAAGTTAAACTAGTATATAAATGCTCACAGACATCATCCTCGGGTACAGTAATAGGTAGGCGCGGTGGTTCCTCGACTTCCCAGAACTGCCGAACTTGTTCATCGAGGCTGCATGTAGTGACTAATAGGGAAGACGTTGCAATAGGAGGTAACGATAAATCAACATCGATAGCACCGGTAAGTATCCAACCGAAAATGCTATGCAGAGCGGCCGGCAGGCCGGGCCCCAGCTTGATACGTTGACCATCATATATTTCATGGAATAGTTCTGCCCCTATTAATATGTCGACTTCCGCGGGAACATCATAATCGCGATCGGCTAATATTAAATGCTTGCAATATTCACGAACGACTGACGGTACTTTACTGCTAGGCATCTGAGCTGTGATATGATCTAACACGATCGGCTTAATGTTAAACTGCGGATCGTTACTATCGAGCGGTTTTAAAACGCATTCCGTCACACCCCTAACTTGAAATACTGTGTTTTGTCCTAAGCCAGCGACTGTAAGATTACACCGGCGGAGCTTTAAACCGAGAGCCCTGGCGCAAGTCGTAGTGATAAAACAATCCTGCGCGCCGCTGTCCACCAATGCGCGCACGGTGCGCTGTGTGCCGGCGACAGGGTTGCACACGCGCAGCTGACACGTACCTAGTAGTACTATACCGCTACTGCTTCCGACATGAGCACCGGTGCTCGCTTGAGTGGCAGCGCTAGAGCTGGGCTGCGTTTGCTCAGTATGTAGTAAGGTATGATGACGTAATCCGCATAAAGTACAAAATACTTTAGAAAAGCATTTATCTACGACATGATTAGTACGTAAACAGTTGGTGCACATTTTTTTATTTTCAATTAAAGTGAGTCTTGCACCAGAGTCTAAGGATTGAAAAGTCGGGCACCTATAGATTGAGTGCGCTTCATTACAACAAGAACAAGTGAATGATGTCGTAGGTGAGATTTAGTAAGATAAGATGAGCGTTTTGATCCGCTGCTATTCTGCCGATTACTCGCTGGCAATTGTTTTCTTTCAATGGTACGGGTAGAATTGGTAGAACTCAAAGATAGTTGACTAGTTTCTAAGATCTTTACGTAGTCTTGAAGAAACTTTAATAGTTCACAAAATGAAGGTATTTGTGAACTGTTCTGAGTTTCGAACCGTTTGCGGGTATCCGAATCGAGGGTACGAGAGGCTAAATGAAATAAAATAAAATCACCAAAGTTTTTGATATTTAAAGATTGGAGCGCATGATATGATTCATAAAACACGTTTGTTAATACTTGTAGTTCTTCGAAGTTACCAGATTTAACTGCTGGATAATTTAAGAATTTTTCTAAATATGTCAAAGCTAAGATACGTTTGTTTTGGTAACGTTCGATCAAGGCATCGAAAACAACTTCATAATTATTTGCCGTCATTGGAATCCCTTTTACAATCGATAGGGCGGGTCCGCGTAAACACGACACAAGGTAATGGTATTTTTCTATTTGTGATATAGAATTATTCTCATGAATTAAATGAACAAACGTATCGTAAAACGTTTGCCAGTTTTCGATATTGCTATCAAATTTAGGTAAATCAAATTTAGGTAAACGCGCATTGACTTTGGAATTCCCGGAATGCGTGAGATCGGAGTCGACCCGCGCCGGCGACCCGGACGCGCCGCCCGAGCCGTCCGCTGGCGATCCGGTGACGTTGAAGCTCTTCTCGCATATCGGCAACGTGCTACCCGCTGCGATCACCGCATAATACAATTCGTCAAATGAAACCATAGAATTTTGGTTTATTTGTACATCGGGTTTGATTGTTACCTCTAAAGTTTGTATTTCCTTACACAACGAACCAAATTCTTCGCGAATTGAATGAACTCGAGAGTATCTGGACTTGAACGCCGATACCTTTGAACGATCTTGAACCATTTCGTTAGATAAGTCGTAAAGGATTTGCATAGCTCGGAATACATATTCGCGTTGTGATTGAAGTATTTTAAGTTTACTTGCTTCCATGTTTAGTTCGAAGATAAAAATGAAATAATGTTAGGTAGGTGTATGAAGGTAAATGAAATCAATCTAGGTGTAGATTTGAGGTGGAGTATGTAAGTACCTACATACATATATAAGTTTTACAATGTAAATGTAACATAAATACAATAAAATATTGTTACGGATTTATAAAATTTATAAATATAATGGAGGTAGGTTCCAATCTTATATGAAGACTCGAACAAAATGTAATGAAGATGTAATGCTACTAAATTGTAAATGACTTGTGAATCCGTGTAGTATAACTGTACGTATAACCAACACAATTTTATAAGGTTATACCTAGTTTTACAATGAAATGCGTAATTTTGCTAATTTCTCAGAGTTTTCGATCGAAATTGAACCTGAGATTAACAAAATACTATTTTTTCCATAGGTATTCGTTCGCTCGTAATGGACCAACTTTATGTTTTGAACTAATAAAGTAAAGTTTTTTGTGAATAGATTTGTCTGGCTGGTCAACTCAAAGATTTGAATCGCATCAGGCTAAAGATGGAGATAATAGGAAAATGAGTAGGTTAGGTACTTACAAGGTTTCACGTACCACCACAACACTGATAATTTTGATAGATTTATATTTTTCACGAGATAGCGGCCGCTTCGGTTCGGTTTTGAATAAAGATGTCCGCTGCACCGTGTTCTTTTTTCTCACACGTATGTCATTCGCCGTGAGAGGGCGACACCGTTGATTGGTTTTAGTTTGTGGGGTTTAGGCGCGAAATTTAAATATGCAAGTTAGGTTTGGGAAAGGGATGGAAAGGAGGATGGAAAATTAGGGATTATCTCTAAGCCTGTTCATACATATTAAGACAAAAATTACGGCTAAGTTTATACAAGTCTCATAGTGTGTAATAATTAATGCACACACGTGTCATACGACGTTCTTTTATCTTTTTTTTTCATATAAAGTAGGTACTAAAATATTTACATAATCACAGTTTGTCGGCAGTTTTTCAACACACTTGCGAGGAAAAAAACAGACTTGTAATTTTTTAATTTTTTTTTTTTCATGTTCATACTTCTTTATAATGTAAGAGTCAAGTATTGGTATAACAAAACTGCCCCTTCAAAATATACCTACCTACATAAAATATCCAAACAGGACTGCAATGTATTCTCTTTACGTGCTGTATAGAGTTGCAGACCTGGATTTTTAATATTTTATATAGAACATGACCAAAACAGAATATTCAATAAAATAGTTTTTCATGACAAAGGAGCAAATTTTTGTTTTAAAAACAATTTGCTTAACTATTTATACACTAACTTCTTTATGACTTTATGCGTAAAAAAACCTACCAAGCCTACCAAAATCAGCACCATTTCTTCGATCTATAGTCCGCATATTACCAGATTACTTAGAGAGAGACAAAATTTCTCTTTGATGAACTTAGGTAGGACTCAAGAGATAGCAGAGCCCAATATAAACTTTATAACGTATCTCATAACCAAGGAAAGATTTCCTGAAATTCAACCAGTAAGGGATAAAGGGATAAAAAAGGGATGGCAGGTGAAACTGTTTATACCGTAATAATTAAAGATAATGATAATTTATTCTGTGCACAGAAGTATTTTATAAAATAGCTACATATTCCGCCTTAACACAATGTAGGCATGCAAATATACAATTGGAATTCAATAATAAGAAGTTCAAATCTAACTAAAAATAAATAAAACATAATTAATTAAACCAGGATGTAAAACAATATAGATACATTAATTAAGATTAACAAATTATCAATTAAAAAATGGCATATTAGTATAAAAAAAACAGGCTATATATAGTAACACTTCTCGCTCAACCACTTGTATAATTTTGATTTAAAGCTTTATATTTAATTCTCTTATGCCATTTGGAATACTGTTAAAATCTTATCGGGTCTTATCGTAAGGTAACATAATTCTAGTAGGATCTCGTTTTCAACAATATCTACATTATACAAACGCCTCTACTGATTGACTACAGTTGCTAATACAAAAAAAAAGTAAAAAAATAAACTTAAATCCATTTACATTCATTCACACTTTATACCCAGAAATACTCACGCAATTCCCTTGTGATGATGATGAACTGATGATGACAAAAACTACATTGCCACAGCACTGAAAGTATCTCACTTTATTGAAATGAGTTTCCTAATATGCAACAGAAATGTAATGAAAAAATTAAAAAGCAAAAAATATTATGTATCGAAACTGGTAACCATCTGGAATACATTCCACTATTGGGATGAAGGTCCCTCTAACAACGAACGGGATTTATGGTACAAAACTATGAGTAAACACAAATCCTTCGGTACGTTTTTACATCAAAACGATTCGATTTCGAACAAATTGGCAAAAAGTTTGAACCCCATAAATAGATTGGTGTTGGCGCGCCACCTATCGACGGGCTTGGACAACTATCCGAACCAACCATAGAGAAGAGGGCGCCACGGACACGTACTTTTTTTGCGCGCCAATACAAAACGTCAATACGAAAATTTTATTTGCTGAAATCGTACAATATTTTATAATTATTAAACTGTATACGAATAAACGTTATTTATATAAACGAATAATAAATACGTCATTTCAACACTCGACAAAGAAGAACAGCAATCGACTGACACCTTGGCGCATCACATCACAGCGTAAACAATTGGTATAGATGGTAACTTCAGTAAATTTGACCGTCATGGGTGCAGAAGGCGAAAATGCAGGTGAAACTGCGGGGCACTGGGGCCCAGCTAATAAACTGAAACATTTGGGCATACCTACCTTGTACAAGGGAAAGCCTTAATATTGTTTTACCAACAATGCGATCATAGTTAATGTGGCTGACTGTACTGTTCCAGTTGGCAGTTGTATTATATGCAGAGTTTTACATAATGGACCGTGTCCTTAAACACCATTCATTTTCTTAGTTTCCATGCAAAAACCAACAAATTGTATACATAATTAAATAAATATTATGCAAAGAAAATTGCACAAACTGAAAACAAAACAGGTACCTACCGGAAAATATTCCTTTTCCACACAATTACAATTATGAGGAAAACTTTATGAATTGCTGCTAAGAGAAACTGTTGTAGCAATTTTAATGGCGCAAAAAGAAAAAGTCGTAACCAGTTATTGCGAAAGCTGTATTCGTGTCGCAGGAAATTAATTTTCCATTGTTTTTTAGGAATAATTGTAAGAAGCTGCTTGTCATTAGTAATGGGAACCAAAATTCTTACCAAATCCATCTGTGAGCCAATAGTGAATATAAAGCCTCTAAGAAAAGTGGGGGGACCGAAATTTCAAAGTGGGGCTACAAGTTTAAATGGGGTATCATAATACAATGGATACGACAATGCGACTGTTTCACACATTTTAGCCGCGGAGACATTAGCCTTTTGTATGAAACAGCTGTTTTCTTTTTGCGATTTGGAAGTTGGTCCAATAGTAAAAGTTGTTTGTATTTATGAGTACTTTACGTGGTTTCATTGATTGTTGCATAGTCGTATCCATCCTGGGGCCCAAGTCTGCTATTTCAATTGTGTTCCAATGAACTTTCAATGGTGTCAAAATTGTGACATTTTACAGTTTTGGTAGTCTACTAATACAATAGCGTCATTATGGCGTCATAATGGAGTCATTATGGCGTCATGATGGTGCCATTATTATGACGCCATTATTATAATATTGTGTTAGTAGACTACCAAAACTGTAAAATGTCCCAAGTCTGCTATTTCAATTGTGTTCCAATGAACTTTCAATGGTGTCATTATGGCGTCATTATGGTGCCATTATTATGACGCCCTTATTATACTATTGTGTTAGTAGACTACCAAAACTGTAAAATGTCACAATTTTAACACCACTAAAAGTTAATTGGCACACAATCGTAATAGCAGACTTGGGCCCCTGATCTTCAACTTAAGATATACGAATATCTTAAGTTGAAGATCAGTCGCCAACCACTTACCAATATTTCCCGGTAAGCCGTAATTGAGAGCCCCTATTTAATATACTTGCGACTTTAGGCCACACCATTACTTATTTATAAAAGTTGCGCCTAAGTAAATTACTTACGATAATTTGTGAAGTCTTTTGAGTGGTGACGAACCTCGGTGCGGAACGAGCAGGCCATTTATTTAGTCAAGAACTTTAGGGAAATTACTTCGCTAAGTTAGTTTTTAACTTTGAATAATTGGATGGACAAAAATACTTTATACGAATTCTTTGAGAACTAGAAAATAAGATGCTTATTACATACTAAATTTTCGAGTCAAATTTTATGGTGCATCCATGCTTGGCGAACCGAGCACGAGCCGAGCCACGAACGAGCACACTGCGATTCGCGTAGCGTAGACGGGCTTGCGAGCCTCGAATGAGCGTGATTATCAGTTCATTTTTTTTCATTCAGTGATTATCACGTACAAGAGGCTCGTGCTCGATTCGCGTAGCATGGACGCACCATTAGGTCTTAAAGTCAACCATGCTCTTGACTGGTATTATTTACCGGTCAAGAGCATGCTTGACTTTTGGAAAGGATTATGTTTGACATGTTTTGTTCACTGTAGTTAAGTGATGACGTGGCAGAAGGTGGTAGTGCATAAAGTCCATGAAAGAACTGGCTTTCTGACTATAGCTGATGGATTTCAAATATGCAGGTGGCCAGCAGGTATTACAAAGTACTTTATTTATCACTGTGCTATAGTTTCCTCCTGATATTTTCATTCACCAAAAGCTCGATCTCACTGTAGACTACGAACTCACGACCTTCGACATATCCATATGGACGCTGCACCTGGAGCACCTCAGCATCAGAACCTTCTCCCCTCCCCGAAGAGCTCTGGAGCCTTCCTAAAGCACAGAAACACAACATTTAGTTATTTGTGAGCGGTATTATGTAATGTGCCTACCAAAATCCTTGCAAAATAATTGTTTTTATATAAAGACATATAATTTTATGTATGTATATTTTTTTTACCTATTTTTGTTATAAAAGTATACACCACCGTCTAATAACGTATCTAAATTCCTCTCCATCCTAAGGTTGTCTGGAAGAGATCGCTTCTTAGCGATAAGACCGCCTATTGTACTTACAGTAGGTATTTTTAGGGTTCCGTAGCCAAATGGCAAAAAACGGAACCCTTATAGATTCGTCATGTCTGTCTGTCTGTCTGTCTGTCTGTCTGTCTGTCTGTCCGTGTATGTCACAGCCATTTATTTCCGAAACTATAAGAACTATAATGTTGAAACTTGGTAAGTAGATGTATTCTGTGAACCGCATTAAGATTTTTACACAAAAATAGAAAAATAACAATAAATTTTGGGGGTTCCCCATACTTAGAACTGAAATTAAAAATTTTTTTTTTCATCAAACCTATAAGTGTGGGGTGTCTATGGATAGGTCTTCAAAAATGATATTGAGGTTTCTAATATCATTTTTTTCTAAACTGAATAGTTTGCGCGAGAGACACTTCCAAAGTGGTAAAATGTGTGTCCCCCCCCCCTGTAACTTCTAAAATAAGAGAATGATAAATCTATAAAAAATATATGATGTACATTACGGTGCAAACTTCCACTGAAAATTGGTTTGAACGAGATCTAGTAAGTAGTTTTTTTTTTAATAGGTCATAAATTGAAATTAATATCAAATACTCAGGTCTATACTACCATTTACTTATATACCTACAGGTTTGTACGGAACCCTCGGTGCGCGAGTCTGACTCGCACTTGGCCGGTTTTTTTTAAAATTTTAAGCATTTATTTTTATACTTTGTTAAATACTTTTTGTACAATAAAGAGTTATCTATCTATCTATCTATCAAAATACTTACCCAGTCCAGCTGCGCTTTGATTGAAAAAGCGCTAAGTTCTACCTCTCTTGTGGGATTATAAAAACTAGAAGAATAATTGAAATATAAATAAAGTTAAACCGTTTACTATCAGTTAAATATGAACAAAAAATTATATTACTAAACGTAGGATAAACATACTCCAAAGGGCAGGTCAAAAACTTCCAACTTTTGGTCATTCATACAATTTTGTCGTCGTATCTCTTTAAAATTATCCAGTTAATGTTAAATTTTGTTTGCTAACTAATTAAAAACAAAATACCGATACAATAATAGGATCCACCGCTGTTATATTTATCAGTCCCTACACATATTTATGTAAGGCTGAGGCGTCACTGATAGCGAGTATCTAGCTCATGGTGTAGCATGATTAGCCGTTCTTAATCGATCGGCAAAGTTAAGCTACGTCTGTCGTGGGCGGTACCTGGATGGGTGACCGCCTAGTGGTATTTCAAATCGAGCGTTTCCGTGCTTCGGAAGGCACGTAAAGCCGTTGGTCCCGGTTATCACTGCCACCTAGGCGGCTTGAAAAATTTCAACAGTATGTTGACCACTAGCCTACCTCCACCAATCCGCAGTAGGCACGCGTGGTGGAGTATCGCCAAGTCCCTTTCACCCTCATTTTGTGAAAGGAGGCCTGTGCTCAGCAGTGGGACATTATATGTTGATGATGATGATGATGTAGCTCATAATGTACCACTGCTAAGCACATTAGGGCTACTACGCAGTACTACTCAATTTTCTGTGCTTTCGGCTCCGTGATCCCCTAAACTCCATACTGGGCTTAATTGTATCAAAAAGCAAGTAATACAAGTTTCTAGTAATACCAAAAATATAAATACAAACTTTCATCCCCTATTTTATTCACTTTATGGTGATTTGAAATTTTTATTTTTAACCAAATTGCTAACATTTATACATACCTAAATATCATAATTATAGAAAGTAGATTTTCAAAAAAACTGACATATCCTTTTTATCCTTTTAAAAGAGGAATTTCTTTGAATTCATTCTTAGTGTTCTTAAATCACAAAATAAAAAAAAACATCCACCAAACATTGTTCTATGGCCGGATGCTCTCTGCGAACCAGTCTCAGTCAAGCTAGTCAGTTTTTTATATACCTATACAGATTATCAAAACGATAATTAACATCATCTATTTCGCTAACGTTTGCACCCCGGCCTTATAACTCATAAGCGAAGTTCCCACTCCCAGTTAAAGCGATAAGCGCACGAAATTGTGCGCATTTAGTTGATAACATGCCAAATTAAGCGCAGCGAATGCCGTTAAGCCTAGATGGGCTGGCGAGGATGCTGAAGGCATTTCACTGTCTATACTGGATGCGAGAACTTGCTCAAGTTACTTGCTTATCTTGGCGAGAATTCCTGATAAACATGACTGTCAGCCAGGCAATCGACCAACATGAATATCAGAATGCACATTTCATGTCTCATACAATTTACATTCCGGATAAAGACGTATTTTTAGGGTTCCGTAGCCAAATGGCAAAAAACGGAACCCTTATAGATTCGTCATGTCTGTCTGTCTGTCTGTCTGTCTGTCCGTCCGTATGTCACAGCCATTTATTTCCGAAACTATAAGAACTATAATGTTGAAACTTGGTAAGTAGATGTATTCTGTAAACCGCATTAAGATTTTTACACAAAAATAGAAAAAAAACAATAAATTTTGGGGGTTCCCCACACCTAGAACTGAAACTCAATTTTTTTTTTTTCATCAAACCCATAAGTGTGGGGTGTCTATGGATAGGTCTTCAAAAATGATATTGAGGTTTCTAATATCATTTTTTTCTAAACTGAATAGTTTGCGCAAGAGACACTTCCAAAGTGGTAAAATGTGTGTCCCCCCCCCCTGTAACTTCTAAAATAAGAGAATGATAAATCTATAAAAAATATATGATGTACATTACGGTGCAAACTTCCACCGAAAATTGGTTTGAACGAGATCTAGTAAGTAGTTTTTTTTTAATGTCATAAATTGAAATTAATATCAAATACTCAGGTCAATACTACCATTTACTTATATACCTACAGGTTTGTACGGAACCCTCGGTGCGTGAGTCTGACTCGCACTTGGCCGGTTTTTTTGTTCGTCTATGATTCTGGAAATGTGCAAAAAGAAAATGCTTACCTTCGAAAATCGAAGTGGCGACTAGTGCGTTTGTTAATTTTTTTGTTAAGTATTTCAAAGCACTACTATATAATGAAGGTCTGGAGTCGATCGATGGAGCCGAAAGACAGTCGAAGGGACTCCTCAACGTTTTACAGCAATTACCTGATGTTTGGGCTTGTTTAATTTGTATTGATGAGAACTTTACACCTAGATGGGTTGTGATGTGACTTATCCTTGGCAAATCTTGATAAGTATTGAAAACTCATACACGAATCTCAAAATTGAAAAATAAAAACTTTATAACAAAAAAAATAAACCGCCTTCAAAATACACTAGAAAGTATGAAATAACTCTAATAGTTGACGAACCAAAACGTATAACGATTAAGTCACATTTCTATCTAACTACAATAAACTATTTATTTACATGTTATTTGGTTAAATAAATTATTGAATTGAATTAAAATAAATCATTCTGAGGAAACTTTACCACGGTGGTAAAACGCTTTTTACCCACGTGGGTGACCACCACCATCACTCATGTTGGTAAGCGGTTACCGTAGCCGTATGAACGCTTGTGATCCCCAGGACATCACTCAGGAGCTTAGAGAATGTATTAGATTCTCTAAACTCAGGAGTTACCGACCCTTCCCCAATGCGACAAGCTTATAACTCTACACGCCCGAACTCTACAACTTAGTCAAACAATGTGGCCGTTTCGCAACTACAAGAATTATTATTATATAACAGACAGTGACTACATTTTTCACATTACGCCCATGTGATGGTAGCGAAACGGCCAAGCCACATATTTTGACAAAGGTGTAAAGTTTGTTAAGTTAGGGCGTGTAGCTGAAAGCTTAGCTCTGCATGAGATCTGATAACTTTACAGCAGCCATATGGTCTAGTCTTGGCAACATTTTATGGTTCGTCCATGCTACGCGAAGCGAGCACGAGCCGAGCCCCGAACGAACAGGATTCGTTCGTTGCTCGCGATTTCAAGCGTGGACGTACTTAACGAGCCTTCAACGAGCCTACAACGAGCGCGATGCGATTCCCTGTGTTCGTGAAAAAACTGACAATCGGGCGGAGCGCAGTCGAGCACGCTACGAATGCTCGTTCGTGCTCGGAGTGTGCTCGTTCGTGGCTCGGGTCGGGCTCGGTTCGCCAAGCATGGACGCACCATAACATGAAAATGTTTTTGGTGGAATATTTATTTCTACTCAGAATTACAAAATTAGATTGTATTATTTGAAAATAAACCTTGTAGGTTCAATATTGCGTATTAAGTTATCACGTCTTCTATGTAATAAAAAAACATAGTTTTCGACCGTGACAGGACTCGAACCTGCAATCTTCGGATCCGAAGTCCGACGCCTTATCCATTAGGCCACACGGTCCTGTAAAGTAGGCCTGCTAATTCTAAAATGGTAGCAAAGAAGAAATAAGAAAGAAGGATTAGTAATTCAATTCCACTGTGAAAAAAGGTTGTCCGATAGTTGTTACAAAAATAAATACATGCACTCGTCAATAGACTGGATGAAAAACTATTTAAAAGATAAATATATAAATAAATATCTGTCTATAAAAATGTGTGCGAAAATAAAATATTATCGTCAGTTTACATTTTGAAAGCACCATAGGTATCCGCGAGAATACAATTTAAGAGGGGTTCCTAGCTGCGAGGAATTTGAAAAATAGCTATTTGAAGAAACTATTGCCGATGCCGCTATGCTATGCGCTATGTGCGATAGGAACATCTGCAGTTCAGACCGATTTATTCACAAAAAAAAATACGAAATCGACGTTTCGTTTTCCCCATTTTCCTCCTCGAAGCTGAGCCGCTTCAATTATTTTTTAAATTAAAATTTTAAGTAAGGGGCTATCTAGGTCCCTATTACTTTCTTTTATGTTAAAATCTTTTCGAAAAATTCACAAGGACAATCACGGCGGAAAAATAGGGCATTTATTGTAATTTTTGGAGGGTCATAATTTCTTTAATAATTAGTTACTAACTAACAGAGATGTGTCCAAAGCAGAACATGATTTTATGAAAAAAATAAAAATTAAGACTCTAGAGGCATGATTCAGAAAGAAAACAGGGGAATACATTTGTATGAAATAATCGCAGCCCAACTCCCGTCTTAACAATATACGTATGCCCATACGTTATCCGGCACATATTTCAACCGGTCCCATCCGACGTCTCCGGCAATCCACATTTCCTCAGTAACTTTCACCGTTTCGCACCATTACGCTGCAAGAATTTACAAAAGAAAATATAGTCAAAATAGAGACAAAAGTATTGTTAATCCATTAGGATTTAGAAATAATTCATTTTTTTATAAGAATACCAGAATTCTAAAGAAATATGGCAGGATCCGCTATGAAGCCATGCGTAACGTTTCGTAAAAACGCCGAAACATGATGTCGTTGGCTGAAAGTCTGCTTTTGCTTAGAAATAAAACATTTAATATAAAGGCCGATAAAGTGTTATGGATTTAGTTAGTTACCTTACTATACAATCCATAGTTGTAGATATTTGTATACATAGTATATTGTAGGTATATACTATGAAAATTACTACTAAACTAAGTTACAGACAGACGGCGGCGTCGATTGTTCCATTCCCAAAAGGACCAATTTTACTACCTATAGTAAAATTGGTCCTTTTGGGAATGGAACTCTCCCTATTATTTAAAAAAAAAACTACTATTTTAGAAAAAGCTTGATACCAATTAGAACAAAATGGTCCTTACTAGGCATCAGTTCACCCCAAGAATGTTGTAAACTATCCTTTAATAATCCTTCAAGATGTTCTTCTTAGCTTGGCTATGTTGAGATTGTAATAAAAAGCAAGTCTATCTACAGCAAATAATATGTATGTAGGTATATATAACGACATTAAAGACCACAGAAAAGAGGCACGAATTCAAAAAAAGATTCAGTCTGTCCTCTTTCGTAAGTTATGAGAGGTTATATCGCCGATAAGCTAAACTTGCGCGACCGCTTACCGTGAAATATGGGCATCGAAATAAATTCACCGCAAATTGTTGAGGTTGAATTATTCTTCGTTGGGAAAAAGCCTGGATGTTGGGTTTCTTTGAATATATTGTCAATGTAAGTTTAAGAAGAGGGTAAAAATATTACATAAAATTTCTTACCTTACGAGAGATTTACCTTAAGACCTACCTATGATAAAAATATTAATAGCTTTCATTTGAACAATAACAAAAGCTCCTATCTGTGCCCATTGTGATGTATTTTTACAAGCTTTTATTTAGTTTCACCTGGCCGATGTCTGTAATCGAATCTCGCAAGTAAAATTTACCCACTTCCCAGTGTCCGACAGAGCAATACATTAACCCCCTTATTCATAATGAAGTTATCGAACGTTGATTAGCTAAAATTCTGAAGTCTTTATCTGACACGTGACATTTGGTGATCGAAAGAGTGAGACGGAGAACACTATTACACTGATTTAGTTAAAAAGCGATTATGAATAAGGGGGTAAGTATATTGGATGACAATGCAAGTACAGACAACATTAATTGGACTGTTTTACAAAAAACTTTTAAACCGACTTCAAAGTACACTAAGAAGTAATCAAATCCTGATCTGATGACAATGGGACCAAACGGGAAGTGACCAGTCCAGACAAAAAAAGAATTTTCCAAATCGGTTCATAAATGACGGAGTTATGAGGAAACAAACATAAAAAAAAAAAATACAACCGAATTGAGAACCTTCTCCTTTTTTTGAAGTCGGTTAAAAAAGGCACGTCACCATAACAGTATTGTATAAAAAAAAATAGTAGGTATTTATTACTAACCAAAATTCCTTGGTGTCAAATCCAATAACAAAGCCGTCTTCTAAAATGCATTGTATTATAAATCAGATTGAATTACAAATTCAATTGAAGACGATGAAATTAATACGAACAGTAGAGCACTTAGGCCTGAAAGAACGAGATCAAGTCTCAAGAATTCTCGTGTTAATCGAAAATAAGCCTAATATCATTAATGCGAGTTCCAAATTCAATTGATTTAATCTCAATTAAATACTTGACTTGAGCATTTATTTACCTTAGTGTTATGTGGTCATGATTGGCTGTGGATATTTTTAAATTAATGTTTATAAATCGTTAAAAGTATTATATGTAGCAGAATTACTGTCTTCATAATTAGGGTACCTAATTATGAAGACAGTAATTCTGTAATTCCGAATGTTCAGAATACAATCCTGAACATTCGGTGAAATTGCAACCTTGGGACTAAACAGTTTGTGGTTTGAAACTTAATGGAAACTTTCTAGTTCATGAACTGTGACTAGCATGGCTAGCATTAAACAAATAGACGAGGTCTAACTCAGTTTGTTGACCCACAGTTTGAACTCGCAAGCATGTTGTATAATATTGTCCCAAGGAAATAGGACAAGAACGTTTTTATGAAAAAAATCCGGATAGAATGTCCTTATTTTGTTGAACCGCTAATATAATATTAACGTTCTTAAGCTCAGACGCAGTAATATTTTCCACCAACGCATCAGCTTGGCTGTCTAAAGAGGAAACGCCTGCCGGGAACCCTGCCGTTTATCGGTAGTAGTGGCAGACTCGAGAACATTTTCTATATATACATTGTAATTTGTACAATTGTGTTAATTTTTGTTTATCTCTCTCTCTCCCAACAGACTGAAGGTAGCATTATTCGTTAAAAAACCTTATATAAATTTCCATTTAATTTTTCTGTGCATCCAAACATAAAAGTTTTCGTCACTCAATGTGGTCAACTGATAAAGCGATTGATGCAATACCATTAGTTGGTATTGCAGTTCTGGGCGATCAGTGGTTCAATGCTAACAAGTACGTACAATTTGGCATCGGTGTTGAACTCGATATCATCACAATGCAAGCCAAGGATTTAATCGATGCTATTAACACTGTCATTGCGGATAACAGGTAAGTTCTCATAACAAACGCAACTTCAGTAGCTCTTCATAAGTCATCATCATCATCATCAGCCTATAATGTCCCACTGCTGAGCACAGGCCTCCTTTCACAAATCAGAGTGAAAGGGAATGGGCAGATACTCCACCACGCGTGCCCACTGCGGATCGGTGGAGGTAGGCTAGTGGTCAACCTATTGTTGGAATTTTTCAATTTTTGCCTAGGAGGCATCCAACTAGCTTAACGACTATCACAATTAAGTGATAACCGGGACCAAACGGCTTTACGTGCCTTCCGAAGCACGGAAACGCTCGATTTGAAATACCACTAGGCGGTCACCCATCGAGGTACCGACCAAGACAGACGTAGCTTAACTTTGCCGATCGATTAAGAACGCCTAATCATGCTACACCACGAGCGCTTCTTCATAAGTGCCAGTTGAATAATGGCTTTCTTTGACTTTTACATGAAATATTATGATGGAATTCCTCAACGGAAAAGAGCACAAATGTCGCGATTGAAGCATTTCATAATTTCAATATTGTCGACTATTTTACTATCAATGTATGCATGTTCTCGGTCAGTGACTTTTGAGAGGTACTGAAAATGCACATGGCACCCAAAGTAGAGAAATAAATTAAATTTTATAGTACACTAATAAGTGTGAAAACATTCTAATCTGCCACCATTTGGAAGTCAGCAAAAGAGCACGACTTGTTCCAAAAAGAATATTTCGCTGACTTCGGTGTAATTTTTAGGTTTATTTTTTTGTTAAAAAGTTAATTTATATACCTAGTTACAGAGAAAACGTTAAACACTTGAGATCTCTAATGTGTGACCTGCCAGATACGCCGATAGAGCGAGCGATGAGGTGGACGCTGCGGCACGGCGCGGGCTGCGAGTAGCATCTGCGCACGCCCGCTGCCAACATCTCTGGACTGAATACTTCATGCTAGATGTGCTAGCAATTTTATTATTAGGCAACCAAGCTTTTAATTATTTTCATCATCTCCAAAATATTTAGGAGTATACGACGTATATTAAGTACGAAATGTAATATTAATAAGAAAAAAAATATTAACTACTTTTTAATGTAATTGCTTTTGATGTACTGTAATATAGAAAGAAACAAATAAACTAAAAACAAAATTACAATAATATTTTGATGTGTTCGATGCTAGGATGAGTTTAATGCATCACTCATTGGAAATTATGACATCAAACAGATGAGGTCCCCCAGTTTGAGGGTGTCAAATACAATGAAGGAAAAAGATTTCTGCTTCTACCTAATGTCTCATCTTGATCCGGCAACGCACTACCGATTTACACCACTGCACCTAGACTGTATAATTTTCTAGAAGGGTGATTGGCCACCTAACTTTAAAGTCAGAAAATCACCCATCTTACCTATGAACTGAGAAAATCACACATCTAGAAAATTATCCACTCATACACAAAAAAACATTAATCATACGAAACACCCTTGATGCGAAGAATGACACATAATCTTCTATCTCTGAGCTATTATACCGAGATATTGCAAGTATTATGACATTGGACCTTCATCATGTGATCCTTAGAGTAAGTTGACGTTTTAATTAATTCTGGCACACTTATTTTTTTTCTATTTTGGGATCATTCTCTCTCTTGCGATAACTCTATTACTTGAGGGTCATTACCTCCTTTGTTTAGCACAGTAAGAGGATTCTTGATATTAAGTACGGTACTGATATCAGGAGACTAGAAGATATTATTATTCTCTTTATTTATTTTCATACTTAAAATTATTATTTTTAGTAACATTGGTATAAAAATCAAAAATACTATAAAAAACCTAATCCTATGTAAATATGATTATTTTTTTTACAATATCTTTACAAAATCTAAAAATGTTATAAAAAAACCTAATCCTAGTGTACCGCCGGCAGCGGGGAAGGGCCCAAGCTACCGGTGGTTAGGGCTGCAGAGAGAGGAATCTCCTGACGATGCGCGCCGTGTCTAGGAGTACCGCCTTCTGTATCTGACCCTTGATCCAGCCATCCAGCGAGAGCCTCTCAAGATGTTGGTCGAGACTCTTCGCTATGAGACCGTTCGCAGAAACAACTATCGGGACAATGATGGTCGAATCAACATCCCACATGACGTTCACCTCGTGAGCCAAGTCAAGGTACTTGCTGAGCTTGTCCTTCTCGGCCTTCACGAGGTTCTCGTCATGGGGGATGGTGATGTCAACGAGCACTGCCCGGCGCTTCAATCGATCTGTCAGCACGATATCAGGCATATTGGCTACAATAGTCCTGTCCGTGATGACAGATCGATCCCAATATTATTATTATTATTTGTATCTTTCCTTTTGGAATTTCACGGTCCGAGGACCGGTCCTTTTGGAAGGCGTGCATGGGGATACAGATCCAACACGTAGAGGCCCCTTTAAGATACTTTAATGTGTTGGGATATGTACACTAAGCAGATTCTATCTCTGCCCGTACTATTGAAGAGATACGGCCAAAGACAGCATCCGCGAAGTGCAAGGACTATTGCAGAGAAGAAGGAAACTATACTGGGTCTATGGGAGGGAGCTTGCTGGACTGGATGCTGGGCTATTGATTGAGATAACGGAACGCCTGCCAAATCAAACGTCTCAATCTTGATAATCCTGGCAGACGGTGACTCGCCGCTAACTAAATGGGCCCCCCAAAAACAGTCACCGCACGGTGACAAAGGGAGCAACATTGGTGTCAGCAGCTAAGGGTGTCGAGAGGTGTGCACCGGTTTCACCATCGCGAGTAATCTCGGAGCGGGTTTCCCCGCTATTACGCAGATTGAGCACTTCCACCCTTTCGAGCATATAGCTCTCGCGCTCCACTCAGGCCGGCCAGTGAAGGCAAGCCAGAGGTGGGGGCATAGGTACCGCCCCCGGTAGATCTCGGGTCCGTGGTGTCGCTACTCACCAACAGCTCGCCACAAGCTGCCCTGCGGCTTTATTACTATTATTATTAGTGACTCGATTGATGAGGACTCGTGACCACGATCAATGCAACTGGGTACTCTCACAAACATTTGTTAAAAATTGTGAACAATTTGATTAGATGGAGGCATAATTAGCATGAACGAAGTACCGTTTCTTCGCTCAAAGAGCAGCTCGACTGGGGAAGTACCTCCACCTTACAGAATACCGCAGCCAAATAACTTTATGTTGTGTAAAGTTGTGTTCCTGTGCGTGAGTAAGGTCGCCAGAGCTCATAAGGGAGGGGGGAAAGGTTGGTTACGCGTGAGCAATGCTTTTTGTGTTGCGAGCGTCCATATGGCTACGGTAACCGCTTACCATCAGGCGGGCCGTATGCTAGTTTACCGACATAGCTGTATAAAAAAAACACTCGCGCTTTGATATTATTATGGTAACGAAACAAATATTCTCATCGTAATTTCAAAGATATTGATGACTTGAAACAATCTTTGGAAAATATCTAAATGGAGTTAAGTGTTGTGATGCAGAATGCAGTAGGTACTTCAAATCAGTAAATGAAACAGTTGTTCAAACATCATAATATGAATACTTGTCATTGTCAAGGAGATCAATGACGCAGTGTATTACATAATTATATGCAATTGCATAAATACACGCTTACTAAACAATAATGTTCTATAATTCAAATGTGCTATTATGTAGTATTATCTTAATGACATACCTAAAAGTACCTATATATCATGATGATTTGTATCTAGAACAATTATAACAATGTCAAAGAATACTAACTATTTCTACGTAAAGAAGGGACACTACGCTACCGTGAATTTATCGTCTCCAACAAAGTACTGACGTGGCAGTACTCCTGTTAGTATTGCCTCGCCCGTTTACCATAGCCTATCACCACTTGCAAGCATAGTTAATTAAATTAGTTATTTGTATAAGGTACTTAGGGTGTGACAATGTGCTTTCCATTTTGAGATGCAAGAAACCTTTAATGTTTTTTTTGTTGAGGAGGATGTTCGTTCGTTTTTTTATGTATGTTCACCGATTACTCAAAAACGGCTTATGCGATTTGGATGATTTAAACTTTATTGGATTTCAATAGATTCCGTGGTCCATATAAATTATTATATCATGATCTGAGTATGGTAATTGAAGTTATGATTGAATTCCTCAACGGAAAAGAGCTCAATAATCGCGATTGAAGCATTTTGTTCAATAATGTCGACAGTTTATCAATGATATCATGAGATTTTTGTCATTACATCACAAATAAATATCTACATGCACTTGGCCGTATGAGTTAGGTACTTATCGATTATTCAATAACTATATAGCAAGTAGATATTACTTGTTAGAAAATTAATAATACAATATTGATTTGGCCGTCTGTAGATGAACAAGTACAAACATTTAAATATTAAGGAAGCATTATCACCAGTGACTCTAGAACCCCAGATATTAAAAGCAGGTTAGCCATAGCCAAGCAAACTTTTCAAAATAAAACAACATTATATTCAGGGCAAAAATAGCAAGTAAAGTTAAAAAGAAATTTATTAAAACATACGTTTGGTTTTGGCATAGCGATGTATGGGTGTGAGACGTGGACAAAGACGCACAGGGATAAAGAAAGACTGGAGGCCTTTGAAATGTGGTGTTGGAAGAGAATGGAGAGGATAAGCTTGACTGACGAATGAGGAAGTATTGAGTTGAGTAAAAGAGAAAAGGAACATTATGGAGATGATAGAGAATAGGAGGGGAAAGGCCACCTTATACGACACGACGAATTTATCAAAAATGATTTTATAGAAGAAGGCAAGTTAGAGATAGAGGGAAAGCGAATAGGAGGAAGAGGAAGAACAAGAAGAAGTTACACAGATCAAGTGAAGGCAAAAATAGGCGTCGTGCCGTATAAGGAGGTGCAAAATGTGGCTAGTGATAGAGCAGATTGGAAGCTACACCGGCAAGAGCACAGCTCTTAAATACAGAAGAAAGATATTACTTACCTATGTAACATTTAAGGAACGGGCAGCGATTTTGAGTCGAATTAACAGAAATTTCCGTTTCAAACTTCTATTATTAAATAGGAGTGATGGTTTCATCCGTCAGTCTTGAAGCTCTGTAATTGGAAAAGTTTGTTCAAATATAATATAATTAATATACATTCCGAAGATATTTACGAGATGAAATGGGCTTGAGAAATAATATGGATTTGCGAAGTGGCGGTCTAGATTCGACGTTATTTATTTATACATATATGTAAGCAATTATAATTATTGTAAGAGTGGGGTAAATAAAACTTTGACATTATTATACGTATATATTTTTACCGTGATATAATATAGTTTATTT
This sequence comes from Achlya flavicornis, assembly GCA_947623365.1. Classification (NCBI taxonomy): domain Eukaryota; kingdom Metazoa; phylum Arthropoda; class Insecta; order Lepidoptera; family Drepanidae; genus Achlya; species Achlya flavicornis. The sequence goes on from OX392491.1 coordinate 6,214,082, forward strand.
ATTTTTTATTTTTTTATTATCAAACAGAAAATATACAATAGGGATTAGTATGAAGTCATTCTCAATAAAACTAAATAAATAAGTTAAATTGCGTTTTGTGAGTATGGTCGTATGAGAATACGAATTTATAAATTACGCAGATAAGTCTATGATCTTATTTATTTTCAGCTAAAAAAAACTGGCAAAGTGCGAGACTGACTTGCATACTGGGGATTCCGTACCTTCCTTCGAAGTTTATATCCTTGTCGTAACTATTGTTAAAATTGAAATGTGAAAACCGGATCGTATAAAACATTGTTTGAGAAGAATGATTTGAAAAAAAACCGGCCAAGTGCGAGTCAGACTCGCGCACCGAGGGTTCCGTACAAACCTGTAGGTATATAAGTAAATGGTAGTATAGACCTGAGTATTTGATATTAATTTCAATCTATACATATAATAAAACTGTAGAAAAGTCGTGTCTGTACATTGAATATATTTACCAAAAACTGATTGGGGGTGATGTAGAATGACTAACACAATACATAAATACCATTTAAAAAATAATTGTCTGTCTGTCTGTCTGTCTGTTTGTCTGTTTGAACAGGATAATCTTCGAATCCACTGAACGGATTTGCATGGGGTTTCCACAGGGTGATTGAGCGTTGCTGGGCGCTTCAACTAGGCTTTGTTTCATCAAAATCGGCGCACGGGAAAAAAAGATATCTCAATTTATTTATTTACAGGCCGTCTCACGGCTATGAGACACAGAGGGAGAGAACTACTAGATGGCGTTGTCTTTTTCCTGAATCGCACTATGGTTTCGTTCTCACAATTTTATGACAGGATGGACAATGGTTTTGATATAATTTTTTGGTTGTTGAGAGTACATCAGCGCTCTCCCGTTTGACCTTTTAGTTTTGTTCACTACAAAAAAAAACTTGAATGAACAAATAAAATAAGTACAGCTGCATTGACGAACTTATGAAAAACCGGCCAAGTGCGAGTCAGACTCGCGCACCGAGGGTTCCGTACAAACCTGTAGGTATATAAGTAAATGGTAGTATAGACCTGAGTATTTGATATTAATTTCAATTTATGACCTATTAAAAAAAACTACTAACTAGATCTCGTTCAAACCAATTTTCAGTGGAAGTTTGCACCGTAATGTACATCATATATTTTTTATAGATTTATCATTCTCTTATTTTAGAAGTTACAGGGGGGGGGGGACACACATTTTACCACTTTGGAAGTGTCTCTCGCGCAAACTATTCAGTTTAGAAAAAAATGATATTAGAAACCTCAATATCATTTTTGAAGACCTATCCATAGACACCCCACACTTATGGGTTTGATGAAAAAAAAATATTTGAGTTTCAGTTCTAAGTATGGGGAACCCCCAAAATTTATTGTTTTTTTTCTATTTTTGTGTAAAAATCTTAATGCGGTTCACAGAATACATCTACTTACCAAGTTTCAACATTATAGTTCTTATAGTTTCGGAAATAAATGGCTGTGACATACACGGACAGACAGACAGACAGACAGACAGACAGACAGACAGACAGACAGACATGACGAATCTATAAGGGTTCCGTTTTTTGCCATTTGGCTACGGAACCCTAAAAATGTGGCAGTTCTTTCTATTTTTCCTTTAAGATTTACTGAAATGTTAATCAAATGAATAATTATTTTATAGTCCCGTTTATAGAATTTCAATGGTAACGGAATGGTTTTACTTTAAAATTTTCATCATAAGTTGAAATATCCACAACATAAAATAAAAACCGGCCAAGTGCGAGTCAGACTCACTCACCGAGGGTTCCGTACAAACCTGTAGGTATATAAGTAAATGGTAGTATAGACCTGAGTATTTGATATTAATTTCATTAATGACGTATTAAAAAAAAACTAGTTACTAGATCTCGTTCAAACCAATTTTCGGTGGAAGTTTGCACCGTAATGTACATCATATATTTTTTACAGATTTATCAATCTCTTATTTTTGAAGTTACAGGGGGGGGGACACACAATTTACCACTTTGGAAGTGTCTCTCGCGCAAACTATTCAGTTTAGAAAAAAATGATATTAGAAACCTCAATATCATTTTTGAAGACCTATCCACAGACACCCCACACTTATGGGTTTGATGAAAAAAAATTTTTTGAGTTTCAGTTCTAAGTATGGGGAACCCCTAAAATTTATTGTTTTTTTTCTATTTTTGTGTGAAAATCTTAATGCGGTTCACAGAATACATCTACTTACCAAGTTTCAACATTATAGTTCTTATAGTTTCGGAAATAAATGGCTGTGACATACGGACAGACAGACAGACAGACAGACATGACGAATCTATAAGGGTTCCGTTTTTTGCCATTTGGCTACGGAACCCTAAAAACAGTAGGTATTGGATTGTGCAAATGACGCCATATCATTATGATACCCCATTAGAACTAGTAGCCCTAATTCGATATGACGATCTATCATTTAATCCCCTTTTGCAGAGAAAGTTTTTTTTTCATTTTCACCCGTTCCTAGGGTAACCAAAATTTAAAATCATTCCAAATTAAAATCGACAGCATTATTAGTTGCTATGCCGCGTGGCAGACGGACGGATTCGCCCCATAGAGTTCCTTTAACGTTTTTGTTACTCAACTCTAAAAACATCAGAGACTAAGACCAAGGTCGAATGGACTCCTATGGCATGTATGTCGTACAACGTAAGAATATAAATTAATGTGCATAAAATATTATAGTAGGTACCTACCTAACACACCACTTTAATAATGCAAGTCATGTTTAATCAGCGGAGTATTACAGAATGTTGGTGCAAGATAAAATAATAATATTCACACGATATAGACCGGGAGATACTGGCACAAATTTCCTGGTCATTAGTACCAGTATTGCGATCTTTCAGAGGTCTAGGTAACGACGAAAATGAAAATGATTGTCATAGCGCTGTTACCGGCGCCGGCGGCCCAATCGCGTGGGCGTTAATCGAACGTGTCGGATAAATTACGAGTGTCGAACGATTTGTTCCACAACATTTTTGTATTTTACACCTGTCGTGGGTTCGATTCCCACACAGGACATGTATTTGAGTGCATGAACATGTCCGTTTGTCCTGTGTCTGGGTGTAATTATGTATATTAAGTATTTATTTACAAACAAAAAGTAGTATGTGTATTATATCAATTATCTGGTTTCCATAGTACAAGCTCTGCTTAGTTTGGGATCAGATGACCGTGTGTGAGGAATGTCCCAGGATATTTATTTATTATCAAGCTTCCAAAAAGCGACTTGCTCGCTGCGACTAGAAGTCGCCAGTTTAATTTGGCCCTAAGGCAGCCGACAAGAGCAGTCGTCGTAAAACGTTGAATCTATGCTATCGTTCTAATATCTACATATTTACGACACCAACCTCCGACAAAAGTCAAATAAAAATCTTGAATTAAGTTTACTTTGACAAAGTGACGACTACTGTGGCAGAATTTTTTCATTTTTATCTTTTATTTAGGTGCCGTCACAGAATAAATAATAGTACTTGTACGTAGTATTTATATACTCTGAGATAGTACTAACGTAGTGCCTTGTCAAAAGTATTTTACACTTTTTTTTATCACAGACCGATCTCCTATGATGCTAAATAGTGACGCTTATAATTATGTTAACATTTTGCATTCGAAACGTTATTGAAATTTTTGAAATTTGAAATTTTCAGAGAGTTAGAGCATAGCGTTTATTCACTCAAAGAGCAGCTCGACTGGGGAAGTACCCTCCACCTTACAGAATACCGCAGCCAAATAACTTTATGTTGCGTAAAGTTGTGTTCCTGCGACTGAGTAAGGTTGCCAGAGCTCATTGGGGAGGGGGGAAAGTTGGTAACGCGTGAGCGATGCTTCGTATGTTGCAAGCGTCCATATGGCTACGGTAACCGCATACCATCAGGTGGGCCGTATGCTGGTTTGCCGACTTAGTAGTAAAAAAAAACAAAAATGTTTTTTAAGGCGATGATAGCTCAGTTGTAGTTACGTTACGTCGGATACCGATACGAAGGTCCCGGGTTCGAATCCTTCGATATTTTCGAATTCTTCGAGCTTGAGCTTTCGGTGAAGGAAAACATACGTGAGGAAACCATAGCACGTTGGTAGGGTACTTTGTAGTACCTACCCATCTGGCTGGCTACCACTCCCAAGTTGAAAATCTGTCGCTGAGCACCTATCGGTGTCTTCCAACAGCTGCACTTGAGAGCCAGTTCCTTCAAGGCTTTGTGTGTGCACCACAAATCACACAATTCTCACACTTATCACTCACACGCTTCTCCGTTAACTTAGTAATCCATATTTACACGGAGAAGAGTGTAATAAATGCGTGTTTGTGACACACGTGCTAAAAAGTAGTAGGTACTTATACGATACTCGTGTACATTAATGCACGAAGATAACGCCGTGCAATAATATACTACTTAGGTCACACGTAACGCAACATACTACTAAAATTTAATACATACATTAATCCTTTGCTGTACGAATCAAGTGCGAATCAAACAAAATTAAATTAAATATAATAATTCATGTAATAAATTAAAACGCAACAAAAATTCGTTCAACATTTATGTACTTTAAAATATTTAAATGCTTTTATAAAACAAAAACTAAATCCCACCCTATTAAACTAAATTAAAAAAAAAATCCTATTAAAGAAACTGTTTATCAAAATAAAAAATACTTAACCAGTTAAAACAGGTGGAGATTTCGAGATGGCAAAATATGCCATCTCGAAACCTATTGTTGGGTTAGTCATTCTGAACAACTTTTACTATGGGAGCAATAGTGAATTCTGAAAAAAAAAAATTCTTACAAAATGTCAACCTTGCTCGATCATAATAATGTATGAAAAGTAAAAAAAAAAAATTGAGAATTCAGTTTTGGTCCCATCGTAAAAGTTGTTCAGCATGACTTATCCAACATAGGTTTCGAAAATATGCCATCTCGAAATCTCCACCCAGTATAATTAATAAAGATATTTCAATATTCAGAGACATGGCCAAAATATGCCCAAATGAAAATTCCAATCTGAAAGGCCCGAAAATATTTCAATATAACTTACTATTAAATATATATCAGGTTATTATGTGGATATATGGAAATAAAAGTGGGTGAATTTCGACTCGATATGAGGAAACACTACCGAAATTATTTACATACCGGGTTATTGGAATTGGTTTATCTTTTCAGTTATTTATTTGTTGTTTTACGCGGTCGGGTTTTTGGTTTCTGTTAATAATTTTTGAATCTAAACTAACATACTGTTTAGATACGACAATACGACAAAAAATACAGCTTTTCATTTAAAAATGTATAAAAAGCTGTATTTTTTTTTGCGATTTCGTAATTGATCCCATAGTAAAAGTTATTCGTAATTTATGAGTACTTTACGTGGATTAATTTATAGTCGCATTTTCGTATCCACCCGTATACAGGTGATTTTATTTTCTAGCCAGTATGGGCAAATTCTCAAATACAGGTTTTAGAGAAAAACGCTGAAAGGAACCCCGATATAATGAAGAATGATTAATAAATAAAAATCATTCTGTATAACGAAGCGAAGAGTTTTTTATGTTTATTTAAACGGGCTAAACTACCATTAGGATTCAAAAATATCTTTCACATTAGTGTAGCTTCCCAATAATGTAGCTTCCTATTAAGGAAGCTACATTATTGGGCTACTTTTTATCCCGAGAACGCGGGTGAAACCGCGGGGGACAGCTAGTTATATTATACCCGCGTCTTAGATACTATCAGGTCTAATTTCAGTGTACGAGAGATGAAAAAGAATTATGTTATTCCAAATAACTATTAAAAGTAACTATAGCCTATTTCCGGTAAGATGACTGTTGTGATTGTGACAATGTAATGGTGCGTCCATGCTACGCGAAGCGAACACGAGCCGAGCCTCAAACGAACAGGATTCGTTCGTTGCTCGCAATTTCAAGCGTGGACGTACTTAACGAGCCTACAACGAGCGCGATACGAATCCCTGTGTTCGTGAAAAAACTGACAATCGGGCGGAGCGCAGTCGAGCACGCTACGAATGCTCGCAAGCCCGTCCACGCTACGCGAATCGTGCTCGTGTGCTCATTCGTGGCTCGGCTCGTGCTCGGTTCGCCAAGCATGGACGCACCATAAGGTTTTTTTACCCGTATCTTGGTAAAAGCGTAGAGGGGAAATTTAATTAATTCGCCAAGGGGGCCTAGAGTATTTTGTTGAAGAAAAATATTGTGATTAAACCATAGCCCGATGAAAGGGTACTTGTAGTACCCACTTGGCTAGATGGCATTGATATAACGCGTATCATTGTTGACACCTAGTTGATGAGTTGTTTATATTTGCATGTCATTGTGCATACTTACAACTCAGCGGAAGAAGCGTATATTTTTAACCGAGTTCAAAAAAAAGGAGGAGGTTCTCAATTCAGTTGTATTTTTTTTTATGTTTGTTACCTCATAACTCCGTCATTTATTAACTTGGTTTGTTTTAATTTTGTTACAAGAAACGCAAATTGCAATCCCAAAAGCTCATGAGTCATTTATATAGACATAGGTCACGTTTGTTCAACACTGAACTGGTAGAACTGGTTTCCTCAATAGATGTTGATCACTGATTACAAACAATCATAAGCCGCTGTTATCCAATGGCAACAGGAAATACATCAGACTATATTACCTGACAAATAAATTGTGAATCTGTATATATAAAATTCAAAGTCCTGACTGACTGACTGACTGACTGACTGACTGACTGATATATGCACGCACAGCCTAAACCGCTGGTTCTAGAGACATGAAATTTGGAGAGTGTATTCTTTGTGAAGAGTAGGTATCCACTAAGAAAGGGTTTTTCGAAATTCCACCCCTGAGGGGGTAATATAGGGGATGAAAGTTTGTATGAAAGTCCGTCAGTTTCGAAGTTAGAATCTTCAAATTTTGGGTTTAGGCTAAAGATTGAAAATTAATGTATAGGTGTCTGAGCGTTTGTTTTAATTACACCCCCGTAGGGGGGAAAAGAGGGATGAAGTTACTTATGCAAGTCCTTCATTTCCACATTAAACACCACTAAATATATTATTATACAGTGTAGGCATCTCCTAACGAAGGATTTTTGATATTACACTCCTAAGGGAGTAAAAAAGGGGATGAAAGTTTGTATGAAAGTCCGTCAGTTTCGAAGTTAGGATGTTTAAAATTAGTGTTAAGGCTGACGATTGAAAATTAATTTATACCTGTCTCAGCGTTTTTGATAATTCCACCCTCGAAGGGATGAAAAAGCGGGATGAAGTTGTGTATGGAAAATCACTGATTGATATATCAACGCACAGCTTAAACTGCTGGTCTTAGAGACATGAAATTTGAAGGGTGTGTTCTTTTGAAGTGTACGTATCAAATATGAATGGGTTTTTCGAAATTCCACCCCTGAGGGGGTAAAATAGGGAATGAAAGTTTGTATGAAAATCCGTCGGTTTTGAAATTAGGGCACTGAAAATTAATTCATACGTGTCTTAGCTTTTTTTGATAATCCACCCTCGAAGGGATGAAAAGCAGGATGAAGTTGTGTATGGGAAATCACTGATTGATATATTAACGCACAGCTTAAACTGCTGGTCTTAGAGACATGAAATTTGAAGGGTGTGTTCTTTGGGAAGTGTACGTATCAAATATGAATGGGTTTTTCGAAATTCAACCCCAAAGAGGGTGAAACGGGGGTTGAATTTTCTGTGAAACATATTATTACACGTAAGTTATTGGTTTTTACATGTTTTTTTATGATTGTGTATTTTGTAAATAAATAAAATGTTTTGAAAAAAAAAAATATAAATATCACAATATACAATTCAAAGTCCTGACTGACTGACAGATATATCAACGCACAGCCTAAACCGCTGGTTCTAGATACATGAAATTTAGAGAGTGTATTCTTTGTGAAGAGTCGGTATCCACTAAGAAAGGGTTGATCGAAATTCCACCCCTAAGGGGGTAAAATAGGGGATGAAAGTTTGTATGAAAGTCCGTCAGTTATGAAGTTAGGATCTTCAAATTTTGTGTTTAGACTGAAGACTGAAAATTAATTCATACGTGTCTTAGCGTTTTTGATAATTCACCCTCGAAGGGATGAAAAGCAGGATGAAGTTTTGTATGGGAAGTCACTGATATATCAATGCACAGTATTGCACAACTTAAACCGCTGGTCTTAGAGACATGAAATTTGCAGGGTGTGTTCTTTGTGAAGTGTACGTATCAAATATAAAAGGGTTTATCGAAATTACAACCCCCGTTTCACCCTGTAGGCCACGCGGGCGAAGCCGCGGGCAGAAGCTAGTACAATTATAAACAACGTTAGTAGGGTACTTTGTTTACAACAGTTTGGATCATGATATCTTTTGTGTAAAAGCTACTCTGTGTCAAACTAATGAAATAAGTCTTAAGCAAAGTTATTAATAATAAATCTCTCTATAAACATTTCTAGAAATCGCTGCACAAGCGCTTTGTGAGTGCTAGATAATGTTGATAACTAAGAACTTATGTATGTCTTACACTTATAATAAAATATGATTGAGTTTTGAGAAACTCATTGCCGATTTAAGTGGCATAAGTGTAGCATTTAAAACAAAGATGTTAATATATGTTATTTGTTTATTCATATTTTTAAGTTTTGCATCGGTAAATGATGCAGCAAGAATTTTAGCTGTGTTTCCAACTGCATCAATCAGTCATCAAGTTGTCTTTCGTCCTCTAACTCAAGAACTAGCAAAACGAGGACATGAAGTTGTTGTTATAACTACAGATCCAGCATTTCCAAAAGGAAGAACTCCAGCAAATCTTACAGAAATAGACGTACATGATATATCTTATGATATGTGGAAGAAACAGGTCGGTGTTATGTCGACAGGACATAAAAATGATCTACAAACACAAATATATATAATTTTGGACATGATAACAAAGTTATTTGACGAGCAACTGCAGAGTCCAGCAGTAAAAGATTTGATAGAAGATAAAAGGCAGAATTTTGATTTGTTAATGTTGGAAGCATGTGTGAGACCTGCGTTGGTACTGTCACATAGATACAAAGTGCCAGTGATTCAAGTTAGCTCCTTAGGATCAACGTTTGGTAACTATGAAGCTATGGGAGCACCTGTCCATCCTCTTCTTTATCCGACAGCTCTGCGGCAAAGACTTTACAATCTTACAATTTGGGAGAAACTGTACGAACTATACAACCACTATAATATAGAACGTATCTATATGAATCAAGAAGAGATAAATAATGCATATGCTAAAAAACAATTCGGTCCCGACACACCAGCTTTAAGTGAATTATCAGAAAATATTCATATGTTATTCTTAAATACGCATGTAATTTGGGAGGGTAATCGACCTGTGCCTCCTGGTGTTATTCACATGGGTGGACTCCATCAGAATCCTGAAAGAAAATTACCTGAGGTAAGTATATATAAATTCCAACTTTTTTTTTAAAATTTATCACTTTAGTGGTGAGCCTTGCGAAATTTAGACACTGGCTATAAATGAAAAAGTAACTCTGTCTGTCGGTTTGTCACCTTTTCCAAACTAAACATCTGAACCGATCACGATTAGAGAATCATGGCGAGATCCATAGGTACATTGATGTGTACAAAAAAAACATTTTAAAGGGTTTTGAATCACTTCCAATGTTGAGATTACATTACCAGTAACATGTTAATATACATGAATTATTTTATAAACCCCGCAAAATTTAACAACCACAAAACGCTTTTGGTCGCGGATAGTCGCGATTCGCCGGCATGCCATAGAAATTCACATTTTTATCCCGGGGCTCCAAACCTTAGCTCCAAACATATTTTAAATGGCTCAAGTTATTCCTCAGGCACAAAGGATCAATTATAACTTCATTCTAACGTCTCTAAAAATATTTATTTTTTTGTACAAATCTCGCCATGATTCTTTGACTTTCCCATACCATGGGCTATATACCCATGGTATGGGAAAGTCACAGGTTGCTTTTTATTTCGGAAACGCTGTTGAAACCGCGGGGGCAGCTAGTGTAAAATAATTTTACTAGTCATCGGCATCTTAAAGAAAGAATATTAATAAAATTGTTTGTCAACCATTTTTTTTATCTCTGCTTGCCAAATATTGTCAACAATAAGTTCAACATAATCGTTACCACAAAACTCACATTTCAGGATCTTAAAGCATACTTGGACTCCTCAAAAAATGGCGTGATCTATTTAAGTTATGGTACAAACGTAAATCCATCGTTATTACCTCCCGAAAAGATACAAATGTTAATAAACGTCTTCTCTCGGTTACCTTACGACGTTTTGTGGAAATGGAATAAAGATGTGCTACCTGGACAATCAAAAAATATCAAAATATCCAAGTGGTTGCCACAGTCCGATTTATTGAGTAAGTTGATCTTTTATTTTCAATTTTAATCGAAATATATAATTATGTCTAAAACTATCAATGCGAATTTAATTTACCATTATTACCGTTTCGAAAATATATAAATAATCACTTAGTAAGCGAGCCGCACGCGTATTTTTGGATACTGCCGTCAATCACCGTAATCTGCTCATAGTCAAAACCGTCAAGCACACGCCTCTCCTTATACCCCAAATTCGCAGACCTCGACTCGCCCTCAGCGAGCCAGACGACCCAATCACAGCTCAAATTGCAGTTGACGAAGCAATTGCAACACAACCACAACACACAACCGATCAACACGATATCAACCTCGCCAACGAGGACGTCCTGTCGTGACGTCCCTCCCAGACTCCCAGTCTCGTCCCTTCCAAGCGGGCCGAGCTGCATCCGACCGTCCTTGTGCTAGCTTAATTTAACGTGGTTAGATTATTATAGCCAAACACAAATGATAGCGTATTTACTAATTATTTGTAACAATTATTTCAGGACACCCAAAAATTAAATTATTCATAACACAAGGAGGTCTGCAATCTACTGATGAAACTATATCAGCTGGAGTGCCAGTAATTGGAATGCCGATGTTAGCTGATCAATGGTACAATGTTGAGAAATATGTCCACCACGGAATAGGACTGAGACTTGACATGGAGACTCTTACTGAGGAGAAATTTGAGAATGGAATCAATACTGTTATTGGAGATGATAGGTATGAACAATAAATAATTATAAGTAATGGTATTTTCATGAGGACCGTGATATAAGATCTTCAAATGATAAGTCAAATCGTAACTTGCGAATGAAACAGTACATACATTTTATACGTTTTCGTCATTTTATGTACTCTTACGTCCAATTTCGTGTTTCAAATCTATAGCATTTGTGTTTGCAGAAATATACCACTGTGATATACGGACAGACAGACAGACGGACAGACAAATATATGGACGGAGTCGGGGATTAAGAGATCCCTAAAAAAATCACCTCATTTTGCTTAGATTACTTCAATATACATATATTACAGGCCATAGTAGTACATAAGTAATCTATGAAAATATCAACTAGCTACCGATTACCGCTAAAAAGATACAGCCCTGTGACAGACAGACGGACAGACGGCGTAGGTTTAGTAATAGGGTTCTGCTGGGCACCCTTTGGTAACAAGGATTAAATATAGATAACTCTACTCTGTGCTTTGGGTAGTGGTTCAGGTTGAAGATGACAACGATACTAAATCTCTACATTATAAAAATAAAAAACATACTTTTATAAAAATATTTAAATGGTTTCTTTTTCTACAGCTACCGTCGCAACATAGTTAAGCTGCGTGCGCTGATGCGGGATCAGCCGCAGCGTCCGCTAGAGCGCGCCGTGTGGTGGACGGAGCACGTGCTGCGACACGGTGGCGCCACACATCTGCGCGCGCCCGCTGCCAACATCTCCTGGACACAGTACTTAGAGCTGGAACTTGTCATTATAATTACAATCATTTTATTAGCAATATTATTTTTATTTTTTATATTTATCTACTACGTATTAAAACTTATAGGAAACAAAAGTGTAAGAATTAAATCCAAAAAAAATTAGGTAGTTGCAAATCGCACAGAATTAAATATTTATTTTTTTAAATAAATTATTTTCTTATACCATTTTCTTATGTTTTATGTTAGTAAGACTTCGTTAGTTTTGTTTTTAAACAACAGAATCATCACAATTATGGAATCATTACTATACTTATGTTATTATAGAAAATATTATTTGTTTCCTGGTTTTAATTGTTTGTTATCTTGATTAACCCCTTAAATATAGTTTTTTTTATTTTGACAGCTTTTGTTTTATAAGTATTATGTGATGTGTGTAATCTATATATTATTTTATATCCTAAATCTTTATAACCTTAGATAGATAAACATCCAAACATCAATGTTTCCCATTTATAAAATTAGTTTACAAGACATGACATTTGGATTTGGAATAAAATATTTCAACAAAATGCTTATTACGATATTAAAAAAAAAACTGAACTAACATTTTTTTCTAAACGAAGTATTTTACAGATAGCAGTTTGTTTTTTGCTGCTCTCAATTTGTCTGATTTTTGCCGTTGGCTCGCAAATGGCATGCGTGTCCTATTACTATTAAATAAAAAAACTAATCTCAGAGACTACGAGACAATTGATTAATTTTTGTGCGATCATTGAATAATGTCCATGAAGGTGATGAGTGCAAAAATCAAACGCAATCATTATTCCAAACAGGTGGAGCTACTTGGCGCATGTAGAATAAAGCTAGCTACTTAAAACCCCATACTTTAAGATATTAGAATCAGTATGTACGGCAGTCATCACTCGAAATGTTGAAGATAACGTGTTACCTCGTGTATTTTGTGTCTATTGTGATACATTTTAATGATTGTGCTCGAATTTTAGCATTGTTTCCCGTTCCATCAATAAGCCACCAAGTAGTTTTTCGCCCGTTGACCCAAGCACTTATCAAAAATGGACATGAAGTCATTGTGATAACTCCAGATCCTGCATTCCCAAAGGGAAATACTCCAGAAAATCTAACTGAAATCGATGTTCACGATATATCATATGCATTCGTTGGTGCAGTTCATTCATTAGCAACCGGAAGAAGTGATAATTTACCGGCGCAAGTTAAATTACTATTCCATACATTCTCAAGACTGTTCGAGGAGCAGATAAAAGTGGACGAAGTAAAAAGAATAATTTTCGATAAAAATGAAAAGTTTGATTTATTGCTATTAGAAGCCTGCGTTCAATCAACATTGGCAGTGACCCATATTTTTAAAGTTCCAGTAATCCAAATAAGTTCTTTTGGCCCTTTGGAAATAAATAATAAAGTGATTGGTACGCCCATACATCCACTGCTCTACCCAACAATATTTCATCAAAGATTATACAATCTAACACAATGGGAGAAGTTAAAACAATTATATGATTACTATTTATTTGAAAATATTATTAGAAATAATGAAATCGAAGAAGATATAATGATCAAGAAGTATTTTGGAACAAACACACCGCCACTTAGTGAATTAAGTGACAATGTTGATATGCTCTTCCTGAATACGCATCCTATTTGGGAAGGAAATCGTCCCGTGCCACCGAATGTGATCTTTATGGGAGGATTGCATCAAAATCCTGAGAAAGATTTACCAAGGGTAACTAATTAGCTATTACTCGGTTTATAATCGGTCATCTAATTATTTTCGCTAATATTTATAAGGAACCTATTTTTTTGCAGGATCTAAAGATGTACTTAGATTCTTCAAAGAATGGTGTTATATACGTAAGTTTTGGCACAAATGTACGACCTTCTTTGTTGCCTCCAGAAACCATACAAACATTCGTCAAAGTATTTTCAAAATTACCCTTTAATATTTTGTGGAAGTTTGACGCTGATGAAGTACCTGGACTATCTAAGAATGTCAGAATATCGAAATGGTTACCGCAATCAGATCTATTACGTAAGTTGTTATTATTACTGTATTTCCGTATAACCTTGACATTTCCTTTTAGAATCTAGTTAAACGATCATGCATTGTATAAGTTATTTATGTATCATAACATTAAAATAAATTAATACTAATTATAAATATTTTGTATAATATAATGACTAATGTATTTTATATACATCCTAGGACATCCTAAAATAAAATTATTCATAACACAAGGAGGATTACAGTCTACAGACGAAGCTATTACAGCTGGTGTACCATTAATTGGAATCCCGATGCTAGCTGACCAGTGGTTCAATGTAGAAAAATATGTTTACCATAATATTGGATTAAAACTTGATATGGGAACAATCGACGAGGAAAAGTTAGAAGGGGCAATTCAAACTATTATTGAGAACGATAGGTGAGTAATTGATGATACATTAAAAATACACGTAGAATATCGTTAAATATAAAACGTTCACAGTCCCAAGAACAAAAGTTTTGAATCTCTGTATTTTTTATCATTATCTCTAGCATTATTATCTTTATCATTATCTCTGAATTTCCTAATACAATAGTCTCAGAAAAGAGTAAAAAATAAACACTGAATTCCTAAATTGTGCATACATAACACGTATATGATGAAATGTGTGTGAATAAATATTAATAATGTAACATCTAATTTTCTATTCACACGTCCATGATAACGTTTCTAGTCTTCTCTATACGTCCAGTACAATAGAAACAATAGATGAGCCCTATGAATGTGAACACGTCACGGAATTACCGAGTTCGGCATAAGTGTGACTCCCTTTGGAGTCACTGGACAGTGAACGTGATCATAAATACAAAGCTAGCTGATCTTTCTTAAAAGGGAGTAGGCTAAAAATATAGAGTCCCTAATAGTCGCTCACTACATAACTATGTTTTTTTTTATATACGTCTAATTCGGTAAACAAGCATACGGCCCGCCTGATGGTAAGCGGTTACCGTAGCCATTTGGACGCTTGCAACACACGAAGCATCGCTCACGCGTTACCGACCTTTCCCCCCTCCCCAATGAGCTCTGGCGACCTTACTCACGCGCAGGAACACAACTTTACACAACATAAAGTTATTTGGCTGCGGTATTCTGTAAGGTGGAGGTACTTCCCCAGTCGAGCTGCTCTTTGAGCGAATAAACGCTACGTACTACGTAGGTACTGCTATAATTACCACAATTGACCCAGGTTCCAGATTTATAAAAATCTAGATTATTTCAGCTACCGTCGCAACATAGTTAAGCTACGTACATTGATGTACGATCAGCCGCAGCGTCCGCTAGAGCGCGCCGTGTGGTGGACGGAGCACGTGCTGCGACACGGCGGCGCCACACATCTGCGCGCGCCCGCTGCCAACATCTCCTGGACACAGTACTTAGAGCTGGAACTATTGCTTACACTTCTAATAACCATTCTAGTGATACTAACATCTACGTATTATTCAGTTAAATACCTTAGATGCTATTTATTTGGTGCTAAACTCAAACTCAAGTAATGTTTTTTTTTTACAATAAGTTAAAGTCAATCACTTTTTTCTTGTCTTAGTTGAATCTAATAATTAAACCCCGCAAGTAAATTATAATCATCTGACTCAAGTATTTTGTTGCGTTGCGATAAATCGTAGCCTTGAGTATGCTTCCTCATCATTATGAGTTTGTAGTACCGGTATTATAGGGTTTCGGAGCGCCAGATGATTCTATGTTATATCAAAAATTACTGGAGCATTCAGTTTGCTACCGCTACTGTTTCGGAAACTCTACGATTGCTTAAATTTTATTTATAGAAATAAATAACTTAAGCAAATCCAACAATTCATTTTCAATTTGCCCTTAGCATTTTCAATTATTATAAATATTGTAAATCAGAACATAAATATTTTCGTAATGTAACACATTTTAAAAGTAAACCAAAAGAAGTTTCTTTTGGTGCGCGTAATAGCTAGTGTGCGAGCGGGATAGAGAGCGACATAAAGTAGAGACTGAGGGGGACACAATTCCGAGGTAGCACGGAGACTTTACAACTCGTCACACATGACCTAGAACTTACTTGATGTTGCTCCCACAATTATCACATTGACCTTGTCATTGTATTGTTTGATGCACGATAATTTATTTTGCTACCTGTAGTTATATTTACTTGGTCTCAATGACATCCCCATAAATGGAATACAATGCGTTGTATGTCATACAGTGAGATAAATTTGTATAGGCGTTGCATAAATGAAATGCAATGGACTCTATCTATTCTATCTCTACTCAAATAATTTTGTCGACATCCCGCGTACCCGGACACAACGCTTCGCTTCATCGTTTCTTATACGAACAGCAAAGGAGTGGAACTCTCTTCCGGGATCTGTGTTTCCCGACACCTACAACCTAGATTTATTCAAGGCCAGAGTGAATAGGCTTTTTCTGGGTAAGCGTGCTACATCCTCGGCCTCGTCGTCACTCCTCATGGGGTCAGTCGAAGGTCAAAGGCAAGCCCACTTAAAATAAAAATAAAAAGTGGAAGAGTATTTTTGTTTGTTTAAACGCGCTAATCTCTGAAACTACCAGTCGGACTCGAAATATTCTTTTACTAATAGGAAGCGCCTTATCTATATATACTTTAGCTATATTATGTCCAAGTCACAGTTTTACTTATAATGGTAATACTATGACCAATTATTATAGTTATTATGTTATATTATATATTATTATTATATACAAAGAAATATAATAAAAATCTAATGAAAAATAATTTTAATATTCTGTAAGAATCTTCTATAGTTTAAGTAAGGTGACTTTATATTATATTGTGCATTATAACTTAATACATAATATATATCATGTTTATAATATAATGTATTTGTTGATTGCAAGAAATAAAAGGTTGTTTAATAAGATAAACTTTATTTACAACAAATATATACAAATTACAATCTATATATATAAAATTTCTTCAAGTCTGCCGCTGCTTCCGATTAACGGCAAGGTTCCCAGAAGGCTGGCAGCGTTTCCTCTTTGGATAGCCAAGCTGATGCGTTGGCGGAAAAAGCTCCCCGCCTGCTGATCTCCTGAAGCTTAAATCAATTTTGATGACAAAGCGCGATCAAAACGGCGAGCTTCGGACCAACACGGTCTCATGGTCTCGACCGCATGCGTATTTTTTAGGTTGTTTGATGTTATTTTATCATATTACTAGCTCAGAGTATATAAATACTTTACTAGTATCCACCCCGCGGTTTTACCAAAGTTTCTGATGGATCTTATATTTTCCCGGAATGAAAAATATCGTATATCCCAATAACACAAAATCAATATAATGGAAAAAGTGGACACCAGATTTTGCCTTCTTACTTCATTAGAAAATTTGAAGGTTTTTGGTAACGTCTTTTCCTGGTTAGCAGCATTTTAACAGGCGAAATCCAGACAATTGATTAAATTACAAACTTTCATTATTAGTTTTCCAAAACTACCCCTCAAAGGGGTTTTAGCGGGTGTTAAAGTTTGTATGGAAGAAACCTGACGCGCGTGATAGATTTATGGGCCGATCATCATTAAGAAAGTGCTGATCATCTCATTTAGGAAGATTATAAATATCGACTAAAAATAAATAAATTAATATATCATCTGAATATATCGATGTGCTAAATTTTAATCCTGAGTTGCCAAGTTTTCTAAACTGTTTCTAGTTATGTAATTACTATTTACTTAAAGTTCCACATTATAGAATGAAGAAACATCGGAATTAAAGTAGAGTAGGTATTAATAAATAAATCACAAGACCACAATTTTGAACTGATTTTAC
Organism: Achlya flavicornis; assembly: GCA_947623365.1. NCBI lineage: Eukaryota > Metazoa > Arthropoda > Insecta > Lepidoptera > Drepanidae > Achlya > Achlya flavicornis. The sequence goes on from OX392491.1 coordinate 6,231,843, forward strand.
TCCTTTAAATTCTAGTATAATTGTCAATAAATTAATCAATTCAGATAATGGACAATAAGTATCAGATTACGTGATTCAAACGTTAGGAATAACTATCCTATTTCAAAATCAGGTATACTTAACTATATCAGAGTACTTTATATTAGGTCGGAATAATAAATAATCATTTAGGCCAGACTTTAGAAAGTATTTATTCAACATATCCATGGCCACAACTATGAATTTACTCTCAAATCTACTTCCGGTTCGGATGGCCGACCATATTGAGAAGATACCGGTAAGAAACTCAATATTAAGGTCTTATGTATGGCCACTACACATAAAGAGTTATTCTCAGTATATAACAGAAATACACAGAACACACATTATAAAATTATCAATTGTTACAGTTGACAATATCAAATATACTTATCTTTATATCGACGGGCAGTAACACGATTATAATAAGCAACCACTTCCAAAATACACAAGACTGAACTGAGCCCAGACCTTCCCGCTTATTTTATATTTTACAAGTACACTTCAAGAATACAGACTGAAGTATCAACCAATCACAGAGACGGAAGTCTCAATACACCATAACCGGATACATTTTATCAGGAAGTGTCACACAATCTCATAATAACAAATTTAGTAAACCATTATCACAAAATTACAACATTCGTTGTTAATTATTGGAATAATTACTATCGAATTTAGGTATGATTAATTATATGATTTATCAAAGCCATTACATTGTTCAATTAAAATATCAATCGGAAGTCTATTGAAATCTCCTTACATTACAATAAAATGTTTATCAACAATTAAATTATCGCAGTAGTGATTTGATGACTTTGTAATTATTCCAATCCAATTATCATAAATATTACAATTTAAAATAACATTAAGTTACACCGGAAGTTTAATTTAATTATTGCACCGGAAGTTTAAATAATAATCAAACCTTCAGTTCAACAGTGTTGCCATTGCAAATAATAAATTTATCAAAAACTTATTTCAATAGTGTTGCCACTGCAAATAATACATCTTTGAAGTACTTATTTAACTCAGATATTTGACTCAGATTTAACCAAATATCTAACACGCGCGGTTCAATTAACTTGAAACTGGGTTTCTCTAAAATCAACCCCTAATGGGGCAAAAAGGAGAAATTTTAATTTAAGGGGAGGAGTTTCCTGCGTGTCGGTTAACACAAAAGTTGGTAAGCATCTAAGAAAGGATTTATGGAAATTACAACTCTATGGGGTAAAGTATAAAGCGCCGGATATGTATAAAGAGAGAAAATAATGTTCTTATCCTTTCATATGCTAAATTCTATGCTTATTTGGTTCCTATATTCTTCGTAGCCGATCCCCATCGAACAATTAACCCAAAGAAGCGCAATGACGTTCATTTTGGTTGAAATATATTCCGCCAATTTCCCACCGCCGACAACGCGCTCTGATTGGCTAAGTCAAGCACGTATGCACTCTGATTGGCCAAGTCAAAAACACACGATGCAGTGATTGGTGCTGACTGTTCAAATTCAGTGACAAATCACTGACGAGTTTCGGAATTTAATGATTCATTATTACTACTCTAAAGGGATCTTTCCTCGATGCCGATCCCCTATTCGTTCGTTCCTCGTGATGTCAAGTGTGGACGTTCTACGAGCCTACAACACGAGCGTAATGCAAATCCCTGTGTTCGTCAAAAAACTGACAATCGGCGGAGCGCAGTCGAGCGCGAGCCGAAAGCTTGTTCGAGGCTCGCAATTCCGTCCACAAATCCGCGTGCTCCACGTGTGCTCAGCTGATGCTCGGTTTGCGAAGCGTGGACGTACCATTAGGTTTTGTAAACGAAGGTTTTGCTACTGCTTAGGGTTTTATAATTTTGGTTTTGTTCTTGTTGCAGTAAGCTACAATGTTTAAATAGTTTATACCTAAATTGTTTCCTTTGTAAGACCAAGGTGGATGTTTATACTAACAATGTCATTATTTCAATACATGTTTTTTTAATAGATAGGTATTAAAAGTGCACCAACTGTACCAATACTATTTTCAACAAGAGCTACGATAAATTTTTATCATCTAAGCCAACATTGATCATAACCACAGCGCACGTCTGTTTCATACATATTTAAATAAACATTAACATGGCAAAAAAATATTTACTTCTAATAATATTTTTAATTGGACATAATAGAGGAGCAAGAATTTTGTCCGTGTACCCAGTACCCAGCAAAAGTCACCAAATATTTTTTCGCACTCTGACGAATGAACTACTTAATAGAGGCCATGAAGTTACTGTCATCACCCCTTATCCCATGTACCAGCAAGGACAATCACCGCCTAACCTTACAGAAATAGACACGCATGACGTATCGTATAAAATCTGGCAAGACAGATTCATCAATACGCCACGTGGAACCAAACATGGAATACGAAGTCAATTGAAATCTGCATTTGAAATAATACCAGAAATATTTGACCAACAGATGAAAACTGAACAACTTCAAGATCTTCTTCAAGATAGTAACAGAAAATTTGATTTAATTCTTTCAGAGTCTGCAGCGAAGCTATCAATTGTTTTTTCTCATGTTTATAAAGCTCCTGTGATTCAAATTAGTTCTATATCGTCTATTTATGGTTTCTATGAAATTGTAGGTGCTCCAGTGCACCCAGTTTTGTATACGTCTATGGTACGTCAGCGGTTATGTAATCTAACGTTTTATGAAACGTTGACAGAATTATTTAATTATTACTACATGGAATTTACGCTCCGCATGTCTGAAGATACAGGAAACAAGATGATCAAACAATATGGTGCTGATTATCCAATTTTGAATGAATTAAGCAATAATGTTCATATGTTATTCATGAATTTATATCCTGTTTTGGATGGAAATAGACCTGTCCCACCAGGTGTTAATTTTATAGGAGGGATACAACAAGTAGCCCCAAAAGAATTGCCCAAGGTTAGTTGAATGGAATACGTAATCTTTTAAAATTTATAGAATATCTGTTATGCAATTATTTTTATAGAATTTTCTTTTAGGATCTCAAAGCTTATTTAGATTCCTCTGAAAATGGTGTAATTTACATAAGTTTTGGAACAAACGTGATTCCTTCACGATTGCCATCAAAGATTATTAAATTGTTGGTAAAAGTTTTGTCCCAAATGCCCTATGATGTTTTATGGAAGTGGGATCAAGATGAATTACCGGGACAATCTAAGAATATTAAAATATCAAAGTGGTTTCCTCAAGCTGACCTTCTGAGTAAGTTTATTTTATTTTCTTAAATATTCTATTTAATGTAAAATAATGCGTAGACTTGCAACGCAGTCCTTCTACCGCAAAAAGTTATGAGACCTCATGTAAACCTAAGCCAGTTAATTTAGTCCGTATCTATCTATGGAAGCACCTATTCAACAACTTTAAAAATAAATTGTTATCTCAAAAGTTACCTACCAACATAAATAGTGACCGTTTTAATTAGACATCTGTATTCATTATATAAATATAAACATAATTTCTGCTATTAAAAATACTTTATCCATTAGCCCACTGTTTAGACTTACTTCATAAATTTGCCATCGATTATTCCTATTTGAGCAGGATAGAACACAACTTATTGCGGCGGAGGACTGCATTGCGAACCTTGGCATTTGTTTACATGTAATTTTTTTGATGGGATATGATTTTCTTTTTGTATGCGGTCCTCTTTTTTTCTTCTCGGTTAATATTTCTTGACAGATTTCGAAAATTGGCGAGTTAAAGTTAAAAGTATGGTCATTTAATTGATCATATGGATCTCCTTATGATAAATTAATGAGTATTTACTCCAGTGGCACTAGTATTGGGAAGAAGCACTTCATAAAGACCTGATGAGCAACCAGAGAATCTTAAACGTTTTTTTGGCTTCCCAGAATCACCAACAAATGCTCTTCTCAAACGGCCATTTTATTATTATCCAGTAAATAAGATTCACAACCAGCACCTTAGTCAAAATAAACGTCGTATCTAAAACAATATCTTTTAATCGTTGTTGTTAATAAAGTAAATGTTTGAATTCAACTAAATAAAATGTATAACTCTATTTCTATTAATTTAAAGGCAAATCTACACGAACTTTGCGATGTTAACTTTGACACTTAAATCTGAATATTATTATTACCTAGGATTGTGCCCCTGTAGTAAAAAGTCTAAACTTTATAATTAACCATCGCTGTTTCTCGTTCTTACTTAAAGTAATGCCGCACTTATGTTTACTTCAGGACACCCAAATATTAAATTGTTCATCACACAAGGAGGTTTGCACTCTACAGATGAAGCAATGGCTGCTGGGGTACCATTGATTGGTATACCGTTACTAGCTGATCAGTGGTTTAACACAGAATATTACGTTTATTTCAAATTTGGTATGAAGCTGGAAATTGAATTCCTTACCGAGAAACAATTTAGAAGTGCAATAGAAAATGTTATTGGTGATGACAGGTTAGTTGTTCTTCATGGATTTTTCTATACCCTTCCAATATATTCTTTTACGATATTTTCACGTAAAACTATGGATTTTTTTGAACATGCAGATGGTCCACCTGATCGTAAGTAGTCACCACCAACTAAGGACATTGGCAATAACATAGTGATTGCCAATGTGTTGCCGGTATGCTGCGGACCTTGAAATGCACTTTATAAGCCCTTTTTTAAGAACCCCATAAATCCAAGCAGAGGTAACACCGTAATGGAGAGCTAATTCCACATTTCAAAGGTCCATAGTAAGAGCTTCAGACTGAATCATTTCGTGGACGATTTATTTCCGAAGATTTAGAAACTATTTTTCTTTCTGTTTCAGCTACCGTCGTAACATGATAAAATTTCGATCATTAGTACTCGATCAGCCACAAACAGCAATGGAGCGGTCAATGTGGTGGATCGAGCATATCCTGAAGCACGGCGGCTCGCACTTGCGTACGACCGCTGCCAACATTTCCTTGTCACAGTATTTAGAATTCGATGTCATATTACTTGTGTTAACTGTTTTAGTTTTCATGGTATTATTATTTTGCTTGACTGTTATCGGTTTAATAAAGTGTATTCTTAAGAAAGTCACAAAGGTCAAAACGAAATTAAATTAATAGAATCAGCGTATTACATGCTTGGAGCACAATATCAGAAATGTACGTGGCAATAATATTTAGCCATTGGGCGCTTCATCATTGGGGCGACACGACACATGTTGCCGGCGGCGACGTATCTACGGGCGACTACGGCAGCTACGTTTTTTATTGGAACGACACGACAAGATGCGCGGTAATAATGAGAGCCGAGAGGGCGCGGGCGGCGCGTCCACTCGCACGCCTACATGGAAGCTTGCGCGCATAAAGATGCCCCAACACGATCAGTGGGAGCCTTGCTGCCGACGACATGTCGCCGCCGTTCCGGCCCAGTGAGATAGCGTGCAGTACAATCTCATAGAATTATGTATCCACTGATGTCGTGCACCATGCGACCGGTGCCGTGTCGTGTCGTGTCACCCCAATGAAGAAACGCTCATTTCTGAACCAAAATTAAGCAATTACAAAAACAGTCCATATTAATATTTTCAATAAAATACCAAATAGAATCAATGCTAATAGGGAGAAAGGTTTTTCTTAAAAAACTACAAATATTATTACATTGAAAACTATCCTGTGGAGTAATTTATTACTGCAAGTTACATAAATTGAAGAATACACAAGTTTTAATAATTATGTAATAAATAATGTATGTAATAAATAATCTCAAGTTTCTAGCTTCCCAATTTTATTTTTATCTTACCTACTTTAAATTCTAAAATGTAATTTTAAGGAATTACATAACAGATATAATTAAGTTTATTTATGTGATATTCTCAGGAATTATATTATGATAAAATTGCAATACGCTTACAGAGTGCAATGTATGTTTCTACTTTAAATGTACATGTACTTACTTGTTGTAATAAATAAATAAATGAATATAAAATATAAAGAGCCTGGTGAATTATTATTACTACGAAAAAAGGTATAATAACATTGCCAAGTTGTTTCTTTGGGTCCAACGGCACAACATCATTAAAATAGCATAACAAAAGATTCCGGGAGGAATCACGGCCCCCAGTTATGAGGAATACAATACCAATAGGAGTTGTTCACTTGCGTTCCCGGATACAAAATTAATATACTTCTGGGTCCAAGTTACTTAGACTGCTGACGAAATTAAGAAGTTCGGTTGCTTAAAATGTTCCTTAAAAATAACATCAACAACTCTATCAAACTTTTTTTTTACAACTTTTTTTATTTACATTTAGGTACTATCTATATGTAGAAAATTTCCTCAAGTCTGCCGCTGCTTCCGATTAACAGCAAGGTTCCCAGAAGGCTGGCAGCGTTTCCTCTTTGGATAGTCAAGCTGACGCGTTTGCGGAAAAAGCTCCCCGCCCGCTGGTCTCCGGAGGTCTCGATCAATTTTGATGACAAAGTGCGAGCAAAACGGCGAGCTTCGGACCCCCATGGTCTCATTTTCCCATTCTATCACTCTTATAAGTCCTATCAATATTGAGTCTATTATCCAGATCAATTTAGAGGATGCTATCTATGAAGCGTCGTGCAAGTGCGTAGTCGATTAATATCAGTATTGTCTCACTGCCTGACCCTTTTCAAACTGGCAGGGTCAGAGCGGGCGTGAGGAATCTCGACCGCATGCCATTGACACAGACGACAGTTTATGAAGCTATTGTCATCGAATTATTTGTGGAACTTTGTGTACAATATAATACGACACATTTTGTACTTCTGGAAAAAAACCTGAGTAATAATAATAATAATTTAATAATAATTTTTATTTCCAATAATATCCATAAGTTTTACATATTTTTCTTGACATAATTAAAATAAAGCACACAGTCGTCTTGAGACCTGAGTTGCTGAGCTAGGCTTGACGCCTGTATTACAGCAAACCGCGCCCACCCCAGATTATTGAGCAAATAGGTCGTAAAAAAATAATGATTAAATTATATAAATAAGGCAAAATCATTACATAATAAATTTAAATTTAAACAGTTATAATTTATCACAAAAAATAAACATGAGGAAAATAGTCAGTATGAGATCCTCTCTGTGTGTGGGATGTGAGTGTCATGTGTGTATGTGAGAGGGTGTGTTATGGTTTGGAAAATGGGTGAATATAATAATAAAACAATAAATCAATTATGCGTAGACAGTGAGCATTTTTTCTGTTTCTTCATATGATAAGGTTTGAAGCCATTTGAAAGATTTATGTTTATAATCAATTTTGTTCAGCGAATATACTGACAGCAATTTATTAACTTCGTTGTATAAAACACCTCCAAGGAAACAGTAAAATCTATGAATAAAAGCCGTATTAAATTTTTGCATTCCACTACATACAGTATGCTTTCTACGTCTTGAGAGTATTTCCGAATCAAACTTGAGTTCATTATGCTGCCTGAATAAAATACTTTGTATGAAAAGTTGTCGCACAGTGAGAACCTCGCAAGATTTGTATAAAAGCTCAGTCGAAAACAAAAATGGTCGAAAAGTGCATACCTTAAGCACAGCATGTTGAGCTACTTCTAAAGTTTTAAGAGTAGTTTTGTTTGCTCCACCCCAAGATGAAATGCAATACGTAAGCAGTGACTGACAGAGGGCTAAGTAAATTCGCTTTAAAAGGGTGGTGTCAGCAACATACCTAAGGTTTTTGAAGATATATATTAATTTACGAATCCTACTACTTAAGGTAATGATGTGCTGTTTGAAATTAAGATTATTGTCCAAAGTTATTCCCAAATATTTTACTGTATCAGTACGTTCTAATTTGTCACATGCACAAGTTGTGCTTGGAGTTATTAAACAGTCGTGAGCAATTATCTTAAAGTCCATACTAGGCTGAGCAGAGTCCCGCAATGAAAATGTTAAGTAATTAGTTTTATCATTGTTCAGTGTCAAAAAATTGCGACGTAACCATTCAGTAACCATGTTAAAACCAGCTTGAGCGGCAGTGAAAGCTTCCTCCCAGGTATCAGCTGCAAACACTAGCGCAGTATCATCTGCATATGAAAAAAGCCTACCATGAGGGAGTGCCATTTGACAGAGGTCGTTAATATAAACTAGGAAGAGAATTGGACCAAGTATACTGCCCTGCGGAACACCGTGTGTGATATGTTTATAGGAGCTAACATATTTACCAATTCTGACACACTGATAACGTTCAGAGAGATAGCTTCCAAACAGTTTCAATTGTGTGCCCCTAACACCCAAACATTCAAGTTTATTTAGGAGAATAGGGATAGAAACCGTGTCAAAAGCCTTTGCCAGGTCTAGGAATATTGAGATTGTTCTTTTACCGTTGTCTAAATTCTGTGCGACAAAATTGGTCAATTCGTGTACCGCGTCTGCCGTAGATTTACCACTACGGAAGCCGAATTGATTTGCGGAGAGTATATTATTTTTTTCTAAAAAATTAACGAATCTTGTGCACAAAATACGTTCCAGAATTTTTGATAATGCTGGAAGAATAGATATAGGCCTATAATTATTGACGCGACTTCTATCCCCAGTCTTGTGTATAGGATAAATAAGTGACATCTTAAGAACATCGGGAAAGGTTCCACTCTGTAAACACATATTAAATATATATGTTAAAGGGGGTATTATAAAATCCCTATTTAACTTAAGCATAAGGTTAGATATTCCATCCATCCCTACAGAACACTCATTTTTTAAACCTAATATTAATCGCTCAATTTCTTCATTGTCTGTGTTCATTAAGACGAAAGAGTTTGGGTTAGGTGATATCATGGAGCTGTTTGTTTGTATAATAGGAGGAGCTCCATTAAGTACCACATTTTCAGCTAAACTCCTGCCAACATTAACAAAGTACTTGTTAACTTCATCAACAGAAAGCTGTGGCGATGCCGTCAGTGCTAGTAATTCGTGGGGGCAAAGTAAAGAATGCAAAAACATTTGAGACAAACAATTACAAAGTTATATTCAGGATACATAGGTACCTACATATTATGAAATCTTCTTTCTTCTCTTCTTTCTTCAGTGAAATAAAATTATTAAAGTATTAAATCCATACCAGGGGGAGATATTTAAAGTTAATAATGTTTGTATTTTTTTTTTTTATGTATGTACGGGCATAACTCCGTCGTATGTAGACGGATTTTCAAAATTCTTTTTTTGTTCGTAAGGGGTTTATTCCGAAATAGTCCCATATAAATTTCATATAGATCTGATGATGAGTTTCGGAGACAGACAACGGAACTCTTAAAAAATGACAGCAAATCAACCGCGATTGCTGCTATCGCATAAATATGCATTGTTTATGCAGGCCTTTACACGCGAAAGTATTATATGAAACTAAAAATTCAAAAATAAACAGCTTTTTAGAATCTAAATTATTTCCCCCAAAACGGCGACAGTAACCAGTGATAATATAAACCTTTTGGGAGTTATTGATGACTTCCTAGGACAGTGTCGTATTCTTTACTAACCTTAAGCGATTGTAGTTAAGATTTTCATGAATGATTTTATTTTGAGTATACTTTTAATATCTACTTTTAGTTTATTTGAATGTTTGCCGGTTTATTCCAATGTTTGAATATGATGCAAACACCTTTCTTGTCTTTGTGTAGTAATTAAAGCCTCTAAGATTTTGATTAATCAAACTCCTATTCTTTCAAATTGTAATAAAGCCAATAAAAAGTGTCATCGCCCAAAAGAAAAAAAACTCAATTACGAAAAAACCCATCCAAAAACTTCTTACGCAATATTTAATAATAACACGCTTTTTTACGAATTTCATGCTCATATAATATCGTATGTGAGAGGCCTTATATTATTAAGCTACGTCCAGATGTCACTACGCGATGTATTATATATATTTGCTTCTCATAAACTTAATTTACGTAGGAAAATTCAACTTTGATGTAAGTAATAAGGTTTAACTATTTGGATCTCTAATGGATTCGTATATAATTTCGTACCAAAATTTGAGTTTTTGCTAATTTCAACGTTAAGTAGCGCTTTTTTTTTAAACGTTAAAATATAATGGTGTGAATATACGAGTATGCTCATTTTATATTTAGAGGAAACTTAAACTTGCATTTTATTAGCTACAAATACGTTTATATCAATTCACAAATCGACAAAACATCTTTTAAACTCTACTCGTACAATTGCTGTTTATAGTTTTTGCAAACTTAGTTATAAGTTTGTTTGTAATATTAAATTTCAACATGGAATATTGTTCATATTTAATTTTATAAGTTTATGTTTATAACTAGTTGTCTCGCATGGTTTTACGTGCGTTTCCTGGATAAAAAGTAGCCTATGTCCGTCCACATACCAAAGGCTCCATGTTCAGTCGAGGACATAAATATGTATACACTTTTTGAAATTCAATAGCGATTTTCTCGCATGTTTAACATTTAAGTGTTAAACTATTACACAAATCATAATAGTATATGTTAGAAGATTCTGCCTTTATAATATCTCATAATTTCAATCAGTAGTTTAAGAGGAAACCGTTGTTGAATTTTACTAAGTGTATACATATTTATGTCCTCGACTGTTCATCGCAATCAGTCTATTCATTTTTGAGTGATGCTTGAATAGAAATGTCAATGCACTTGTTTTGGGGTCTGTATTAAGAAGAAAGAATCAGAAAGAAATAAAATAGGACATAGGGAAGAGTAACCTATATTGAAAGGGCGCGCGGCGGCACTTAAATTGAAATCTAAACAATATTACATACATACGTGTCGAATTTATAACTTGTTTTTGAAGTCGATTAGTAGGAGGCGACTGTAGAACCACGCACTGCCATTTTGAATCGACGTTTGATATAAAATAAATGTTTTTTGGTGTTTTAATGTTGCTAATTTTGTCTACGGAAGTTGTCTATCGTAACGGTAAGACATAGACATTGTCATTCTAATAGACTTTGAAACCAGACGAGAAAAAGAAATAAAAGACGAATATGCTAATTTTATTTAATTTCATACGTCGGGAACGAATGGAAGAAACGGAGTGGGATTCTCAATAAATAAAAGGATAAGAATCTTTTTCTGAATTGTGCACCGAGGGTTCCGACCTTCCTTATACATATATTTTAACCGATGGAACACCCGGTACATTGTTATACTAGGACAAGGAAAAAAATATTAAAGGAATAATTATATCTAGGGAAGCTTGCATCGTTTGCGAATAGCACAGAAAAGAAGACACTAAGGAAAAGAGCTTTAGCCTGGAAAAAGTAGTTACTAAATTAAAACAAATATGTAAATTATTATCATTACATTTATTTAATATGTGTATATTATCGCTTACTTCAGCGTTGATTGTATTTTATTGAAAATATGATTTTGGACTGTTTTTGTAGATGCTTAATTTTGGTTCAGAAAAAGCTAAATATTATTGCAATTTCTTGTATTGTGCTCCAGACCTGTATTAGCTGACGCTATTTATTTAATTTGCGTTTTAACCTTTGTTACTTTCTTAAGAATATACTTTATTAAACCGATAACAGTAAAACAAAATAATAATACGATGATAACTAAAACGGATGACACAAGTAATATTACATCGAATTCTAAATACTGTGACCAGGAAATGTTGGCAGCGGTCGTACGCAAGTGCGAGCCGCCGTGCTTCAGGATATGCTCGATCCACCACATCGACCGCTCCATTGCTGTTTGTGGCTGATCGAGTACTAATGATCTAAATTGTATCATGTTGCGACGGTAGCTAAAACAGAAAGAAATATACTTTATAAATCTTCGGAAATAATCGTCCACACAATGATTCAGTCGAACGCTCTTACTGTGGACCATTGGAATGTCGAGATTGTTAGCTCTCCATTGCAGTGTTACCTCTGCTTAAATTTATGGGCTTCTTCAAAGAGGGCAACACATTGGCAATCACTATGTTATTGCCAATGTCCTTAAACCGCGGGCGAAAACTAGTCATCATCATCATCATCAGCCTATACTGATGATGAGCAGTCTTATTTACGAGTATTATATGCTATGCTGCACGTAAAGTACTCAAGTATACGATCAACTTTTACTATGGGACCAAATTCGAAATCGCAAAAAAATTACAGATTTTCATACATTTTTGCCGAAGAGACATTATACCATTTGTATGAAAAGCAGTAATTTTTATTGCGATTTCAAATTTGGTCCCATAGTAAAAGTTGATCGTATACTTGAGTACTTTACGTGGTTTCATTTAATGTCGTATTGTCGGCAGTGGGCAGATTTATTTATTATATATGGGGTGGCCATATATAATAAATAAATCTGCCCACTGCCTGCGGTTTCACCCGCATTCCCGGGATAGAAAGCCTAGCATATAATACTCGTGGATAGTTATACAGTTTACGCAATATAATATTACTTCGCTAATACAACCCGCTGTGTTGTCAACACATAACAGAAGTTAATTCATTAACACAAACGTAAACTGCACCGGAGGGCACAGAGACCTTGTTATTAGTTCTTCCCAAACTTCGGTGTGAGTAAGACATATTATGTTATACAGCAGAGTAAAAGAAAGATAGTAATATAACAAGGAGCCTCGACTTTAAAACTATACAGAGTTACGGACGAAAAATTGGCATGTGTTTTTAGTACCACGAAGTAAGATGTTTACGTTTAATTGCTTGGTCTGGTTAGGTTACTAAACGGGGTCCTCCGGGGTCGTGTTCAATCGGGGCGGGGCCTGAACGACCAGTAGGCCTAGACAAAGTACATTTCGTTGCGTTTGCGCGAATAAAAACGTTACTAAATGTATGAGATTGACATAAGAAAACTCTAGATCCTAGCATAACCAATTGTCAATCACATACGTACTTTGTCTAGGGGGGTTGAAGCGTCTCCGAGGAGGACGCTAGGTCGTTGTGGGCACACCTCATCGTCGATAGCACTACAAGGGTGCTGGGGGAGGTATCACACTTCCCCGGGACGGGCTACCTCAGCGCCGCGCGTGGATGGGTGTGCAGGTGGCGACCACCGTGGGATTTAGCCGGTAAAAGTCCGGCATAACTTAGCCACTCCTAAGGTGGGGTATCCGATGAGGATTTCTCCAATGTAATAAAAAGCCCTTTAATAATTTTGATACCCTATTTAAAATTGTAGCCCTACTTTGAAATTTCAATCCCCCATTTCGGCTTGATATGCAAAGTTTTTTTTTAAATTATTTTACAATAAGATTGGCTAAACATTATTTATAACTATTCCAAATCAATAGTATCAGTGGTTGCTGAAATATAACGCATTGACAGACGGACAGACAGAAGTACGTAGTGGCAGGTTCTTTTTAACCTTTTTGGTTCAAAAGTCCATTTTGTTCATAAAAGGGAAGTTAATAAAGTGATCATCTATTTTTGAAGGTGACTGTACCAAGAAAACACTATGAAACAGCTACTGAAACAAATTATTTTATTATAGTTGGATAACTTTGATAGATTACACGCGTAACAAAATTATGGTAGCAGTTTGAAATCTGTCGAAAGATAGATGTCGAAGCTCACGTAACGGCTTATGCCCGGTTTCAATAATTTACGGACCGTTAACGGTTGAGATTCATTAAATAAATAAATAAATATCTTTACTAATAATAAAGCAAATACCTCAAAGCTTTACATAGCAGACCCTCTCATATGGAAGTAGCTATCACAGGTAAAATTTGCTTACGAAATTATCTATATGCCCAGTTAGGCAATAAAAAACCTACCATTGGTAAGCAAGGAGTTTTTTTTTATGTATGTTCGGGCATAACTCCGTCATATGCGGATGGATTTTCAAAATTCTTTTTTTGTTCGAAAGGGGTTTATTCCGAAATGATCTCATATAAATTTCATATAGATCTGATGATGAGTTTCGGAGACAGACAACGGAACTCAGCAAATCAATTGCGATTGCTGCTATCGCATAAATACGCGTTGTTTACACGGAAAAGTATTTAGTATAATTATATGAAACTAAAAATTCAACAAAAAATAAACCGCCTTCAAACTATGTATATTTGGCGGTTTTTTTTGTTAAAAAGTTAATTTATTGTTTATTGAAACCGGGCATTAGACTGATAATACTAATATGGTACAGAGGCCGGCAAACAACTTGAGCCAAAGTCGACGAAGTTCGCGCATGTACACTCATGCTCGGCCAATAGCGTGGACGCGTGCCGACAGAATGCCCCCGCGCACCTCTCTTTCCACCAACGACACCTTAAAATCGTCTACTGCGCACTCAAGGTCATGGCTCAAGTTGTTTGCCGGCCACTGTAATAAAGGTTCCGTTGGCATATCTAACTTATAAAATAGCTTTTCCCGCGGCTCTGTCCGGTTTAACTATATTTTTAGGAGTAGTTTTTTTTATATATGTCGCACATAAATAAAATATATCTGTGCAGTTTCAAAAAGGCTTCCTAACAAGTCGCTCAGGATGTGTAATGAGCTGCCCGCCGTTTCCGCTTCTCCTTAACAGGATGTGAGACTTTTCCAAAAAAACTTACTTGAAAAGGGAACGAAGATAACTCGGGAACATGGGTCAAACCGGAGGCGAAATTATATGAATAAAATAAACCATATTATCATTAGAATTCTTTCTTAAATAGCTTAAGCCAGACTCCAAGCTTCTCATGTTCTCTTTGAGACGTTAAATGAACCCATTCTCAAAGCTTACACAGAAAGTGCATTACGAGAGCACTGATATATGTTCCCTGAATGATGCCATAGCATACCATGTACGTACACTTTACCATAGCCATGCAAACATTATGAGGTAGGTATCTCTGTGAAAATGCAAAAAAGAAATTCATTTTTTTGCCCGTGTTCCTGTGTGATACTGTGCTCCCGGGATTAAAATTATCCTATATGCTATTCCAGATTATAACCTACCCGGGTGCCAAATTTCATCGCGATTGGTTGTTCCGTTGAGGCGTCAAGAGGTGACAACAAACAAACAAATTCACTCACATTTTTTTATTACTAGGATAACTAGCTTTTACGCCATCGGTCTTATTTGAAATCCCCTATTTTAACCCCTTAGGGATTAAAATCCAAATAAGCTTTCTTAGGACGCCAACGTCATAAAATAAATTATGTAGGTACAAAACTAGCTGTCCATTGATTTGACCCGCTCTTCTGTTAGCTATAAACTATAAGATAACTATGTCAATCGAATGGAAATGCCCGAATTAGTCTAATCTCCCAGCAACTTTTCCATTTATAAAAAGCCTTATTCGGACCACAGGTATATAATGTCTGTGATTCGGTCTTAGTCTTATTAAAACAAAATACACATTCGTCCAGCCGTTCTCAAATGATGCGCTACATCTATTATTATTACTATATCTATGTCTATTAGGGATAAAATTATAATGACCACCAAAACGAATTTTGTGACCAAAACCGCTATTACCTAAAATTGTACTATGAAACCAAATTTAGTAAATGATCACCAAATTTTAAAAATACACACCTAAATACACAGATTGATTGCCATAAAATGTTGCTATACTACCAAATATGGTTTTTATGGAAAGTGAGTTTATTCCCCTCAGAACCGACTCGGGGCACTCCAAATACCAGACAATCCAAGTTAGTGCTTTGTGTACATTTTTGGTGGTCATTGACTACTTTTGGATTAAAAAATCATAATTTGGAGTTGGTTGCTTTAATTAGAATCGCAAGTTGTAAAATTTTTGTTTCTAATTTCACGCTAAAATGGGTATTTAATTTTGGTGATAATTTACTAATTTTGGTGATCTTTTATGATTTTTGGCAATATAAAATGATTTTTTACCGTAACATTTTACTAGATGTTACTGGTTCGTAAAAAATAAGCCATTTTTATTTATACATTTCATGTTTCTAACCGCAGTGGTTTATATTGCATTGATATTATAAGTGAGTCAGTGAAGACAAGTCTTTTTATATATAATAGAAGATTTATAGAAGCCTTTCCGCAGTCAAAGTCAATACAACAATACAATACAACAAACTTGGTAACTATGACGAGATACATTTTACAGGGCAGTTTTAAAACACCCGTGGACAAACTTTAACTATTATCTATTTACGTTGAAACGTCACATATAAATGAAAAGTTCCGGACGTCCCGTACTTTATTGAATTAGAGCCATAGCAAAGATGTCAATATAATCCTGGATAATACCATTTGAATATTTTAGCAGGGAAAATTTATTACACCCTTACCACCAACCTCCTTGGTCGAACTCGGAGGAATAGGTAAATCATCTCGAGTTTCAAGTGTGTTAAACTTTTCCCCCTGATTGCAACTCACTCACTTTCTTAAGTCATATAAAAAGAGGCTATAAAACCTAAGTTTACTTTAAAATATGTTTTGTAATAAGGGGGTAACCTCTTATTAAAGTTTAATCACTTTAAACTTATAGAAAAAAATACTGTTAAGAAATCGCAAGGTGAGCAAAATTGAAAGGTATCTTCACTGCCACTGTTAGTACACTTTTCAAGAAAAAAATATGGAAAACAATAATATAATTTGTAGTTAGATTCAAACAACTTTCTAAAATCCTGTATCAAAGTCATTTCCAGGGAAACACATGCTTGGAAATAGTTCAGAGCGGAGCAGAAAACTTTGAAGTCGCGACAGAGAAATCTCGTTAGTAAGTATCACTTTCTGATATCTGTAAGCATCACAGAACAGAAAAAACAGATAGAAAGCGCAAGTGGGCGGAACCGCCGTAGTACATAGTAAGCGTAGTTCCGCGCACTTAGAGCTCCGCTCAATTCAGTCGTGATTTGTCACTACATTGTTTTGGTGGCGTCGTAAAAGATTTAAAATGTTAGTAAAATGCCTTATTGTGCTGTTTTACAGTGCAAAAACGATAGCCGTACAAAAAATTTAACGAAAGGAGGTATATCATACCATCCGTAAGTTATATTTTGTGAGTAAATTAATTTAAAATTAAGAAAAACCTAATTGTCTTCAAGATGAATGATCGCGAACGAAAGTTGACTTTAAAACTTAAACTTTAAGGTCTAGTTTCTTTCAAACTTAAAACTTACTGCTTCTCGAAGTTTCCATACATGCACTTGATGTGACGGTTGCTACTCGATTAGAGACGTGACACACTTCTTTATAGTATGAGTTATCGATAGTTTAAACTTTTACAGTTGTGATTAGTAGTGCCATTTTGATTTTATATTTAAATATTATTATTATTTATTTGAACGCGTTATGTTATATTTTTGTGATTTTAGATTTCCTAAGGCTCCAGATATAAAGGAAAAATGGATTCAAGCTACAGGAAGGCAAAATTGGTTTCTTTCAAAATCAAGCACAATTTGTTCAGAGCACTTTGAAGACAAATATTTTATAATTTTAAAAAAGGGAAATAAATACTTGTATGAAACAGCCATACCAGAGCAAAAATAAAAATATTTCCAATATGTGTCCTTTTGTTATTCCAAAAGGTGTCTCACTGGGCTTACTACAGAACACTCAAAGAACAGAATCTGTTTAATTTTCATAAATTGAATAAAGAGAAAATCTATCGACAAGTAACAATTTTTATCCTTCTTTACCAAGCGTGAATTTTTACAAAACGTGCTTACAGTTTAAGGCCTTTGAATTTTATACTATCCTAGCTTCGCCCGCTTTGAATTCGTTTATAAGTGTAATTTCAATAATATGTGTAATTTGTTTATCCTACGGGAACTGCTAGCGAGCAGTTCCCGGAAAAGTGTTTCCTGTACAAAAAGTAAATATATATATATATATTATATTTATAAATTATATTTGATTTGTTGTTTTTTTGTTTTTTTTTTTTTATGTTTATTAGTTTTGATGATTGTGTATTTTATTTTGTAAAATAAAAAGTATGTATGTATACTAATGTTTTGGAAAAAAATAGCCACTATATAGTCAGATTGTAAAAAAACAAAGAAAATATTAAAAAATGTACCTTCATAGGTGCCCTTCTTGGGCCTAAATTGAATAAATGGCTTTGACTTGACTTGACTATAAGCTGTGTGTTAATCTAGCGTGTCATCTATCTACATACATTTCATCGAAATCTGTTCCGCCGTTTAGGCGGAATAGATTTCATTCATAATATTAGTGTCATATTTATAATAATATTAGATGTCCCGCGCGGTTTCACCCACATTCCCGAGTAATCGTATGATTTCCCGGCATAAAAAGTATCCTATGTGTTAATCCAGAACATATCTGAGAATCTGTGTTCCAAATTTCATCCAAATCCGTTCAGTAGTTTTTGCGTGAAAGAGTAACAAACACTCACAAACTTTCGCATTTATAATATTAGTAGGATATGCAATAAACATTTATCGATACTTTCACTTATGACGTCATCTATCACCTACATCACTAATTGAGTAGCTGACGAAATCAAATAGCGCATGGTGTTATAATCAGAATGTTATAAATCCATCGACATGCTACACGAATGTCAACTTTATCTTGAATGTAATTAGGATGATAATAACATACACTGATAATAACGCCATCTATTGTTGGATAGCGAAACTTACTCGTCAATTGTTTTCCTTCATCTTCATATTACAAAACGTCGTATACACATTCTACAGAATAACAAAATGAATTCTATTTGTACATGTCAAGGTATATTTTCAAATGTAGAATCTGTGATTTCTGCTAGTTTTGTGTTGAATAAAATCTACCAATGAAACGAATTGTTTGTTGGTAGTGCAGTGTATGAATAATTGTTTATTTGTGTGAGTTTTGCCACACTGGTTCCCGTGCTAATATTGTCACTTGCGATTTCTAAGTGTTTTTTCTGTTCTGTGGTAAGCATAGTTCGAGATTACGTGAAAGGGTGAACTTGTTGGTGCCACTTGTTTGAGGAAATTTTATTATTTGTTTTTCCTATTGAGTTTTTATATTATTTTATTAATAACTAGTTTTAGCCTTGCGGTTTTACCTGCGTTCACTAGGGTTCCTTATATTATTTCAGGTTATGGTCTATAGCAAACTATGGCAGTAAAAACATAAGTTTTGAAGGAGCGCAACTTTACAATAAATTGCCAGATTGTATAAAAAATGTTAAATCTTTTAATATTTTTAAAAGAAAACTACAGACCCATATTATTATCAATACTATTAAAAAAAAAACTAATTCTGTAATACGCAATCAGTCTTATCTTATTAACTCTTAATACTTGTTTGTTGTTGTGTCTAGACTTACAAACGCACACTGTTAATTATCATAATTTAAAGTATTTTTATGTACTTTCTCATATATAAGTGAAATGTCATTTCTTTTGAGATAATAAATTCTTTAAACCTACTATAGGGGAAAGTCGGTTAAAATGGCCAAAGTACAATGAAGTAAGTTACTTATCGTGCTGCCAATAAAAAAAACTACTACACGGGGTGTTGATGGTTGTCCAACTTAGCAAACGGTCAAATATACCATACTTTAACTATCAGTGAGACGCGGTTATTAACAATGTGTCTGGAGAATCATGAAGGTTATGCCGGTTATATAAGTAGCTCAAAATGGAGAGATGTCTCCAAAATAGATTTATAGTATACTAGCACTCCGCCCCGCGGTTTTCCCCTGGTTTACCAACGGGATGGAAGGATGAAATTTCTAAAATCCTTTGTTAGGCTAATCTATTCCAATTTTTGGGAGAGACACGTAGTGAAATCCTCCCCTTAAAACATATAGTAGGTACCGCTTTTTGCCCTGTTAGGGGTCAATTTTCACTAAACCCAAAAACACGTGTTTCTTTATTTTCTATCAGAAGTAATAATATCGTGTTTCAAGTTAATCGGACCGCGCGGTAGGTTTCTTCCAGGCCCGCCTGATGGTTTAAGCCGTTGCCGTAGCCATCTGGACACTTGCAACACACGAGGCACCACTCACGCGGTACTGACCCTTCCCTCCTTCCCAATGTGATCTGGCAACCTTACTCACGCGCAGGAACATATCATAAAGTTATTTGGCTGCGTTTTTCTGTTAGGTGGAGGTACCTACTTCCCCTATCTTAAATATTTATAGGTATATACTTTTTATACCGATAAAACATAAGAACCCTGGAAACACTGGGTGAAAACTAATAAATAATAATTTCTACTCTCACCAGTAGGTAGTTTAAGGTGGAATCAAGATATGATCAAACAGGCGTGCCTTTTCTAAATAGATTGGAATAAATATTGATGCGGGACTATTTCATAAAAGGAACCGGGGGATCGCCGGATATTTGGCGATGTAGGGTCTAGCTATTGGCGTTTTTGAACGCTATCTTCAAACTTTTTATCTATACTAATATTATAAAGCTGATCAGTTTGTTAATTTGAAATCACTAATCTCTGGAACTACCAGTCGGATTCAAAGATATATTTCACTTAGGAAGCTGAATTGTCCGATTGTCCGGGAATGTGGGAGGCAGCCTCTAATTTATATAATCTGAAGCAGGCCATGCGCTTATTATTATTTCCTATCCTAAATATTTAGCACCAAAAGGGACATTTAGCAGCATGAATTTTGCTTGGAATGTGGATGCAAATTATTAATTTAGTTTCTATACTTACCTCTCCGCCTGATAGAAAGCGGAGAACCTCACGCTGGAAAACCACGGGGGCTCATTCCACAATCTGGCGTCCGCGGAAGGAAGCTCCTAATTATTATTAATTAATTTTTCTAGACAGTTTTTTAGGAATAACACACAGTACAGTTAAGGGTACGTGGAGATTCACACATTGGAGTTTGTACAATCCTTATTAAAATCACCATAGGTGGCATGACTCGCAATATTATAAGTATAAAAATTCATTATGCTCTTGACTGTACCTACAATTCAGACTTTTTCCTTGCTCTAATCATCTTGCTTTTCCCTGGGCCATCAGCTCCCATGGCTGTCACTGATAATGAGAGCGACCGTCCCTTTACTTGTCAGCCTTTTGTCCGAAATAAAGAATCCCCTCAATCTCGCTGACTCTGAGACCTCAACTTTACGGATAAACGGTCAGCATTTCCCAAAAAGTAACCAATATCAGTAGAAAAATGACTTTCTCGCATCTAATGTGTTCAAATATGTACAGATACAGATACTACAGCACCTTCTACTCTATTCTAAAAACGAAGGAGTTCTAAAACTTCTACCTAGAATAATACTAAGGCAAGATTTTTCATACCATGTCATGGTATTATAATCCTTTCAATGCATTGATTTTGTGATTGTACAAGACTGCCTGAGAAAATAAGCTTAAAGTTTTCAGGGTTCTGTATGTTTTTATGTTTCTTTATTATATCTTTACTTCTAATGCTTGAACCGATGCAGAGGTTTATGCTATTGTTGGAATTCTTATGGTGCGTCCATGCTTGGTGAACCGAGCACGAGTCGAGCCACGAACGAGCACGATTCGCGTAGCGTGAACGGGCTTGCGAGCCTCGAACGAGCGCGATTGTTAGTTTTTTCACAAACATAGGGATTCGCATCATGCTCGTTGTAGGCTCGTTCGTGGCTCGGCTCGTGCTCGATTCGCGTAGCATGCACGCACCATTAGGACATAGGGTCAATAAAAGGCATGAAATAAAAATACGCAGTAACAATATTTACAATGGTTTGTAGCGGCAGTTTATTCTGGAGGAGGTCTTTTTTAAATGATTTTTACCTCATAACTCCGTCATGTATTAACCGATTTGGAAAAATCTTTTTTTATTTGGAAGGGTATACTTCCAGTTTGGTTTCTTTGTCATCAAGTTAGGATTTGATTACTTTTTAGTGTACTTTGAAGACGGTTTAAGTTTTGTGTAAAATAGTTTATAAAAGATAATCAAATACCTAATAACCACAGAATAAACATTTGTTTCATGTGAGTTATGTTGTCCCAGAAAAGTGGACCATAAAGAAACGCAAGGAGCGCTACGCGCCTGTGAGCCTTTACTGGCTCTGGGCCAAACTAAAATCAACAAACATATTGACAAATGACTTCACACATCACTTGGTAGGGCCCAGTTAGCCTTAACAGATTTATTTGTTGTGTACTAACTTATTAGTCCCGTACCTACCTCAAAAAAAAAACTGAACCCTTATAGGTTCACTTTGTTGTCCGTCTGTCTGTCTGTCTGTCAATATGCTTTTTCTCAGGAACGCGTGAAGGTAACAAGGTGAAATAAATATCAAATACTCAGGTCTGCAATCCGTTGGAGCAGTGAAAAAAAAAACAAACTTCTAAGTCAACGCAATCAAAAGACACGGCCGTTTAATGCCGAATATTTTGACGATCGCAAGGGGGAATCAAAACATATAGGGTACTTCCCGTTGACCTAGAATCATGTTTGGCGCGAAGCAAGGCCAATTAAAGGAAGAAATCAGAAATCTTATAACCGTAAATTTGTAGTTACATCGCATAAAAAAACCGAGACTCGATTTCCGTGATGAACGTAGTATTTAATACCTAGTAAGTACGGTACCCTCGGTGTGCGAGTCCGACTCGCACTTGGCTATTTTTATTTTGAATGGAATACTATTTCGCCCGTCGTTGGTTGTAAGGCCATGAGTCAAAATATTCGTAGGGTAATTTTGAAATATTGACAAACGTGCGTTTTCAAACAAGGTGTGATATTATAATACTTTACCCATGAAGCTTCGATTTGAGTGCGTTATTATGCATTCGTCATACATAAGGCTGTACAGTAGTACCCAACTAATATGGCTTACCGATGTACCTGCGCAGAAGATACATTTTCAAAGCATGGGAAATGCTATTGGTCGGCAGCTGCCGCCATGCCGCGGAGAGGCGTGACTTGCGAATGAGATGGAACTAACAGCTGCAGTGTATTATGAACCTTATAGTAGTGATCTAAGGTTGATTGTAAATTTTAAGCATTCTTTCGTTAATCTTCGGGGCCATACTTTCTTTTAAACGAAGATTCATGACGCGCCTTATCAGTTGGGTACTACTGTACCCGCTATTTATTTTCATTCTCTTAGGATAATATTTCAGCAAAACCGACTTACGGTGCATGTTCAAACCACTGGCCCATTTCTATATATATGTAGTATTACGTGTATATATAGTGGTGAACCACTGTCACAAGTCATGATCTTGCATAGCGGACTTTTAGGAGCTGTTCACGAAAAAATAATATCATATCCTAAAATACTATTCACTGTAAAAAGTAAAAGGCTTTCAAAATACACAAACTTAAGTTTGAAAAAAGTTGAAACTTTTACTTTATTTAAATTTTACATTGTCGGTAAAAAGAATCCCAGATACAAAAATTCTTGTTATTTTAGTAGAGCAAAAGTTATTTTAAGGAACATAAATATAGTCTGAAACTCACCCTTTTCAGTTGCGACTTATAAAATACTAGCTTCTGCCGGTGGCTTCGCCCGCGTGGCCTACAGGAAACAAATGACATATTTTTCTTCAAAAACAAACATTATATGAGCTCTCACTCCCTCTCAATTGAATATACAAACTAACATTATCCCAAACAAAGCAATAAAGACGAAGTTCTCCGTAAAACCTGGGATGAGAGACTCGAAGAGTGTGTGAAAAGCTTCTTCTTATATGCCTGTGGTGAAAATACCTAAAAAGGAGACGGACAGAAGTGTATACTAAATAATTTATATTGTTTACAACGTTTGTCAAATTCCGATGACAATACGCTATCAAATTCAACCCCCGTTTCACCATTTTAGGGGTGGAATTCGGAAAAACCCTTTCTTATTGGATACCTACACTTAACAAAGAACACTCCCCCTAAATTTCATGTCTCTAAGACCAGCGGTTTAGGCTGTGCGTTGATATCAATCAGTGAGTTCCCATACACAACTCCATCCTGCTTTTCATCCCTTCGAGGGCGGATTTAACAAAAACGCTTTGACACATATATAAATTAATTTCCAATCTTCAGCCTAAACACCAAATTTGAAGATCCTAACTTCTTAACTCTTCACAAATAATACACCCTCCAAATTTAATGTCAATTGCATTCGTGTGCATGAACCTGAGTCTGGTTGCATTGATGTATACAAAAAGTAGTATATCAGTTGTCTGGTTTCCATAGTACAAGCTCTGCTTAGTTTGGGATCAGATAACCGTGTGTGAGGAATATCCCAGGATACTTATTGCTAGATGAAGAGAGGATAGTTTGTTTTTTTTTAACATAAAGCATGTCCATGCAAAAACTGCATTTTGTTTCCAGAAGAAGAAGCAATGTACACCAACCCCAACCGTGGACTATATTTCAGAGTTTCGAAATTCGAAACACCCCGATTAACTTAAATACGAAAGTTCAAGAGTTAGAAATACGTTAGTTTGAATATACCTATACTCCTATACTATTACGAAAATCTCTGGTTTGAATATAGTTTAAGCTAGTAAATATTATTTTGTATAATGATTTGCTGAGCTTTGGGGTTTACCCGGGCGAGAATCACTTGTGTAAATAAATAAATGATAATAACTAATACGATATGCGAATGTTTATTTGTTCGTTTGTGTTCGTTACGCTTTCATGCCTTAACTATATTATATACTCAACCGATCGTCATCAAATTTGGCACGCAAATAGCCTATAGAGAAGGCTACATAGGCTACTTTTTACCCCGGGAACGCGAGTGAAACCGCGGGGGACAGCTAGTAATATTATAAACGCGAATGTTTGTCAGTATATATGGATGTTTGTTACTTTTCACGAAAAAACTATTGAACCTATTTGGATGAATTTTGGCTGGATTAAAACACAGGGTACTTTTAATTTTAACAAAATAATAGGTCCTTCGGGTACTCTGTTGAAATTGAAACCCCAGCGGGGGAACTAGTAGAATATTTTTAATCAATCTCACATTGGTAAGATAATGTGGTCAATGGTGGTGAGCACATAAAGCCTAGAAGGAACTGGCTCTCAAATGCAGCTATTGGAACACACCGATAAGTACCTGGAGACAGATTTTCAACTTGAGGGTGGTAGCCAGTCAGATGGGTACTTGAAGTATGCTACCACCGTACTATGGTTTCCTCACGATTTTTACCTTCACAATCTCAAGCTTCAATAAGCTTCAATAGGATTTGAATCCGGGACCTAGGTCACAGCATCCGACCTCACTATCATCGCCCTAAAACAATATCGATAAAAAAACACTATTATCGATATCAAAAGTATCTTCCTTTCACATTTAATATTCGACCCTGGATCTGTCTTTTTGAGGTACCTCTTTTATTTGAAATTCGACCCACTTGAGTCTCACCGATATATAAAAACCGCGAGTCAGACTCGCGCACCGAGGGTTCCGTACAAACCTGTAGGTATATAAGTAAATGGTAGTATAGACCTGAGTGTTTGATATGAATTTCAATTTCTACTTACTAGATCTCGTTCAAACCAAATTTTCGGTGGAAGTTTGCATCGTAATGTACATCATATTTTTTTTTTATCATTCTCTTATTTTAGAAGTTACAGGGGGGGGACAGACATTTTATCACTTTGGAAGTGTCTCTCGCGCAAACTATTCAGTTTAGAAAAAAAATATATTAGAAACCTCAATATCATTTTTGAAGACCTATCCATCCTATCCAAAAATTGAGTTTCAGTTCTAAGTATGGGGAACCCTCAAAATTTATTGTTTTTTTTTTCTATTTTTGTGTGAAAATGTTAATGCGGTTCACAGAATAAATCTACTTACCAAGTTTCAACATTATAGTTCTTATAGTTTCACACAGACAGACAGACATAACGAATCTATAAGAGTTCCGTTTTTTGCCATTTGGCTACGGAACCCTAAAAATGTGACCTCAAATAATCAGAAGTAACTGAATTATTGTCCTTTGAACATCCATCATTTTGTGACACAGAATTTTAAGATAAAAACTAAAATCCAGGTTCATTAGACTACGTATCTAAATGGCAAAAGTTTTGAATGGTTCAGCAGTTACTTGCGGACACGTAAAGTCAAATTAACTATTTGGAAGTTTTATATTATGATATGGCATTTTTATCGCTGGAAACTAGAGATAATATTCGATTGTTTCAAATACAAAGTATTGAATTGATGTGCACAATATGCCTGGTTGTGCACATCAATCAATACTTTGTATTTTAATTAATTAAAATATAGTTAAAAAGAAATAAGTCATAAAAAAATATTGAATAAAATTTATTATAAAAATTTATCAACACAAAAAATCTGGGTATCCTTACTAATATTATAAATGCGAAAGTGAGTTTGTTTGTTTGTTTGTTACGCCTTCACGCCTCAACTACTCAACGGATCATCATGAAATTTGGCATGCAGATAGCCTTTGGTATGGAAAAGGACATAGGCTACTTTTATCCTGAGAACGCGGGTGAAACCGCGGGGGACAGCTAGTAAGTTATATTTAAGAACATAAAACCATAAAAATATATCAAAAAGGTATCGTATTCCCTGTGAGCCGCCCCTATTATCTAAATGTATTATAATTACAAAAAAAAATGTACATGTCTGATATAATCATAATGGTTGAACAGATTTGGACTTAACTTGCCATTAAAGATACATCATGCCGTAGAATTACACGTAACAATATCATTATCATGTAATAACATAGTAGGCATATGATAATGTTTGTCCCGAGTCAACAAGTCTCTCGAAAATACGGGTAAATTGAGGTACGAATGCTTTGAATTAAAAGACACTAAAGGTACCGATCCCACAGCGAGTGGTTTAGAGTTCCACGGTCAAAGTTCTGCCACAGTCTATAAAACCATACAGTCGTCCGACGCCTTTGATCTCGTGGAAAATGCCGGCAACGTCTAGACAGTATCGCGACGGCCATATAAAGTATGCTGTGTCCCGAGCTACTAACATCGTTTTGTTCGCAGGTCGGGCTCGGCTTTTCCGGGTCTCGCCCCTCACACCCCGCACGATTGCCCTTTCTAGAAGTCTCCGTCGAACGAATGTATGGTTTTATGCTCATTGTTTGCACAGTAGTGACCGCAGTACGCAGAACGGAGACTGCAGACCGTTTGCTTTGCGATCGGCGCCGGTCCGTATTCTAGAACGTCAATGAATGCTCATGTCAAGTTTTGATTAAAATTAAATGTGTAACCTGCACCAATGATATTAGGTTTATTTTCGATTAAAACGATATATTCCTGAGACATATATCTGAAATTTTATAATACAGGCGTTATACGGATAAAAATGTACAAAATATAAAAGCATTGCAGAAAATATCATTGCAAATAGCTTTTCAAAAGGGTCAACCACCTGGAAAATTAATTTAAATGTGAAAACTCATTTGAAGTTCTTGTATCCTTGTTTAAGCTATGATTTAAACCACACGCAGGCTTTCACTAGGAATGTGGGACGGGACTGAAATATGTAAAGCTAAGCTTAAAATATAAGCAGTTAAAGTTACATATACGCTTAGCGATGAGCGAAGCGGAACTTTAATAAATATGACGTAGTCAAAGAGATATAGATTTTTCTATCCCTTTTGGATTTAGTGAATTTGAACCAAACATGTTGGTAGGTAAATAAAAATTGTATTTAGTCCGTCAGTTAGATTATCAGAAAATATTGGACACGTATTTGTTTTTTCGTCAATCAAACAAAGTTCTGCTTGACGTCACATTTCACTAAACAAATTATAGAGATGTGACGTCACGTGAATCATTAACGTTCTATATCTTCAAAAATGTATGACAAACAGACAGACGTCTACAGGTCAGTTGAGATTAAAGAGCTTGTAATAAATCAAAGATTTAGCCCTGGCAGTAAATAAGTCAAATTATCCAATTTAAAACTAAATAACAGAGGGAGTTTCGATTCGTGGCTCAAAAGAGTGGGCAATTTTCTTATTAATGGTTTTATTTAAGTAGTAATAATAGCTCGATGGGTTATTTTGATTTTATTTTCATCGAATCAATACTAAAGATGTAAATCATTATTTAAGGGTTCCGTATCCGTACCTCAAAAGAAATAAAACGGAATACTTATAGAATCACGCTTCCGACTCTCACTCGTTCGGTTTTTTCATCATAAAGAGGTAAAGTTGGTTTGTGAGTTTTGATCTGATCCCATTTTGGAAATTATTTCACTTATATACAGCTACATAATTCCTAAGTACCTAAAAACCAGGCAACTTTTTTTTCTCGAAAACGCGGATAAAACCACGCAGTCGCCCGCAATACTAGTAAGTATATTAGTTATATTATGGAGCTAATTATAACTTTAGAAGCACTCTAATAACACGAGTGCTCGCAAATTCCAATTAATGTGTAATATCAGCAGCATACACTAATGAATGACAGAAACATCTCTAAATAAGTTTGTATACGGCGCGCAGGCCTATTTATTGAAGTCGTAGGCATATTGTAGAATACGACTAAATGTAACCTAGTTTGTGGTAACATGATTTACCCTACCAACTTAAGACAGGATTTTTAGGGTTCCGTTAGCTCGAATGAAAAAAAAACGTAACCCTTATAGGATCACTTTGTTGTCCGTCAGCACATCTGTCAAGACCCTTTTTTTCAGGAACGCGTGGACGTAAAAAGCTTAAATTAATATCAAATATCCTGAATATTTTATTTTAATATCAGTTTTTTACCTCCCGCTGATCCCTTAAAGCAGTGGAAAAGAAATCAAACTTCTAAGTCAACACAATCAAAAGATACAGCCGTTTATGCCGCATATTTTGACGCTCGCAAAGGAATCAAAATCTATAGGGTAATTCCCGTTGACCTAGAATCATGAAATTTGCCAAGAAGCAAGTCCATATAGCATAAGTAAGGGAAGAAATCTGAGAACAGTAAAGTTATATTTACATGAAAAAAAAGGGAACAATCTTCGAGACACGATTCCCGTAATGAACGAACTATTTACCTACCTTCAAGTTTGTACGGAACCGTAGGTGCGCGATTCCGACTTGCACTTGGCCGTGGTAGTCAAACATACTTTAGACAAGCCCGCCTGGTTGTAATTGGTTAAATTAGGCATATGGACGCTTGCAACACCAGGCAGATATTAACTGACCAAATTTAAGGTTTCTCTATTTTTGTGTTCAGCATATTTAATAAATAATTTTAGATTTATGTTATACGTATGAAATAAAATAATAATTATCTTAAATATGTATAATGTTTCTTCACCAAAACCGCTACCTAATAGCCAAAGAGAGCACATTTTACAGTAATTAAGATATTAAAGGGGCGAGTGTTTTGAGCTGTTTTGCGCATTCATTTGGACGCGTAAAAGCCTAGCATTTTCAGGTTATTCGTAAGAGCAAGGTATTTTTTATGTTTTGTAAGCTGTGCTATGTTTACTGCAGAGTGCAGATTATATACAAGTACTGCACTACGAAAAGGCTTGGCATTTTGTCTTTTAACTTTATGACTTCCTCACAGACCCACAGACTCAATGCACCTACATAGATGTATCCTCACATTTTCACAAACTCAATGGATTTCCACAACAAGAAGAATTGAGCCGACCGTCTTGTATCTCTTAGCAAACTGAACCTATCGGTGTGTTCCGACAGCTTCCCTTGAGAGCCAGTTCTTTCTAGGCTTTGTGTGCGTACCACCTTCGGCTACATCATCACTTACTATGGTGAGATTTTGGTGAAATACAAGGCATTTTTTTTAAACGACTATACCCCTTTTTTATACAACTAAGGTGGCAAACAAGCATACGGCCCGCCTGATGGTAAGCAGTTACCATTGCCTATGGACGCTTGCAACACCAGGGGTATCACTCGCGCGTTTCCGACCCTGAAAAAATCTCTTCGGACCCTTTTTGAAGAACCCCATGCTGTACTCAATTGGGAAAACCATGGTGGGTAGCTCATTCTACAGTCCGAGCGTCCCCAGAAGAAAACTCCTTTTAGCACGCACAGTTCGAAACAATTCTGGTTTCAATGTGTGAGGATGGACTCCCCGTCAATGGCGAGAGTTGCGATGGTGAAAAGTAGCCGTGGGCATCATATCAAACACTTCTTTAGAACACTCTCCGTTGTAAAAGCGGTAGAACACACATACGGAGGCAAAGTCTCTCCTCAGACTGAGGGGCTCTAAGCCGCTTGTGAGCTCGGGATCGTCAACAATTCTAATGGCACGTCGCTGAACCGAGTCTAAAGGCCCAAGCTGGTATCCAGGTGCTCCCGCCCATAGATGACAGCAGTACTCTATATGAGGCCGGACCTGCGTCCAGTTAAACTGTATATTTGTTAAATAGCGCTTTATGAGTAAGTAAGGGGGTATGTCGGTAACGGGAATACAGCCCGGACTGTAAGTAAAAAAAATTCTTTAACAGTAATTTACAAAAAATAGTATAAGTCGCATAAACCCATAAATGAATACATTTTCAGTGACAGCAATTACCCAAAAATATTATTCAGACTCAAAGTAAAGTCCGGCCATGCAAACATCGTTTGAAAAGACTGTCGCTCTAACTGTTCCTATTCTGCGCCGACTGAAAACGCTAATTTTGCTCCGATGGCACCACTAATGAAGTTGCAAACTCTAACTGAATCGTAAAATGATTTTAATCGCGTGCTCTCGGAAAGTTCTACTGTGTGATTATGTCGGGAATCTTGTCTCAGGAATTCATACATTTCCTGTAATGTAAACCTACATGAAAGCGCTCTTGGTGTGGCATGATTAGCCGTTCTTAATCGATTGGCAAAGTTAGGCGGTACCTGAATGGGTGAACGCCTAGTGGTAATTCAGATCGAGCATTTCCGTGCTTCGGAAGGCATGTAAAGCCGTTGGTCCCGGTTACCACTTAATTGTGATAGTTGTTAAGCTAGTTGGAGGCCTCCTAGGTGACTTGAAGACTCCAACAGTAGGTTGACCATTAGCCGATCTTCTCTGATCCGTAGTAGGCACGCGTGGTGGAGTATCTTATTATCTCGTAAACTTTAAGTAAGCCAAATCTCACACTCTTCCGAGCGCGCAATATAGGCATATTGCGCGCTCTCTCTCGCGATTTCTCTTCACGTATAGATATTTCATTTATAGATTACTGTCGACCCGCCCCAGCTTCTCACGGGTGCAATGTCAGTGGAGCGATTTGCGCGCCGCCCGCGCCCGCCCTGTCACCGTATCGCGAATACAATTTCTTGCTAATTTTAAATCAGTGTATTCTTTGGAAATATCAATGAAAATGATTGCTGTAAATTGCGGAATGTGTCATTTCATACTATTTAGAAAATAGACAAGACATTATTACTTTTAAAAACACTCTAGATAATAATAGTAATCATAATAATATCCTGGGACATTCCTCACACATGGTCATCTGATCCCAAACTAAGCAGGGCTTGTACTATGGGAACCAGATAACTGATATAATACATATACTACTTTTTGTTTGTAAATACATACTTAATATACATAATTACACCCAGACTCAGGACATACAGACATGTTCATGTACACAAAGGCATGTCCTGTGTGGGAATCGAACCCACGACCTGAGGCGCGTAAGTTGAAACTTAACCAACTGCACCAACTAGCCCGTCAAATACATATATATACATATTACATATATATACGTAGATATACACATTACACATACAACAAAATTAATACCACAATGAATCAAAGTTGAAAGTGAATTGTTTAATTAATAATTAAACAAGAAACTATCAGAAGTTTTATGTAAACTATGTATTGTGTTTATATTCATTTGTTTGTCGTCTACTATAGCTCGAACTTCAATTTGACTATACCCAGAAACTGTGTTTTATGACACTTCAACTCAGCAATGACACTAATATATGACATTGTAACTTTACTGGGTAGCAGGTGCCTCTACAATAAAGCTGTTTGCTCCGAGTTGTCATATTATATCTCAAATTTAATACCAAAGTTTATATTAGTTTATACAAATTGTTGCAACTTCCTAATATAATTATTAATACGAAAATATGTTTTTTGTTATATCAACGGGTTGAAAATCAGGTGGTCCAGCGGTCACCGTCGCCGACGGACATTTGCAATACCAGGGGTATTACAGATATATTGCCGACCTAGAAAAGTTCTTTTTGCAGAGTCCCAGAACCCTCGGTGCGCGAGTCAGACTCAAACTAGCACTTGGCCAGCGTTTTATATGAGTACTTAAGGGGTATATTTGTAAGTTGGGAATAATAAAGCAGTTGGGTTGCAGCGCGGAATCGCGCAAAAACTGTGCAAGGCCTACCGTACGGTCTCTTTGAATTCGGTCTTGGTGCTGGCTGGAATACTCCCTCTCGACCTCCGAGTCCGAGAGGTGGCTTCATTATATGAGGCCAAGAAGGGGCCCCAGCCAGCGCTAGGTAACAGAGAAGTCACCAGAACAGATCCAGCGGAACGTATCGACCTGGAGTTCGTCAGCTTGGTAGATCAAGAACAATAAGTGCCCACAACGAATTTGACGTTCGCATCTTTATAGATGGGAGCAAGACTGCTAATACTTATATTTTTAAACTCGTGATATCTTTCGTATGGAATATCCGAATTGAATAATTCAAAAAGTTATATAAAGGTATTGAAGCAGTCTTCAATATGAAGGAATTTATTTTGATAAGGATTAATACCAAGATACAAATAAAGAGCCTTTTCTAGCGGCGGCATTTCAATTAAACTTTTTAAAATAGAAAAACACTTATCATGGCATAACTATAATAGTTAGGCATATGGTATCCAAACCCTGTTTTAAATAATAATATGTTCTGCAAAGTCGTAGTACATTATTTTGTTTTATCATCAATAGTTTTCGCAGCGCACGCGATATAATGAATATTTTATGTAATATATTTACACCTTGGGTTACATTATTGGAGTTTTAGTAAGGATCCCATTTTTTTTTTGTAAATATGATGTAGCCTATGTTACCCGGGGATAGTGTAGCTTCCCAACAGTGAAAGAATTTTTCAAATCGGTTCAGTACTTTCGGAGCCTATTCAATGCAAACAAACAAACGATCAAATCTTTCCTCTTTATAATATTAGTATAAATAAAAGGCCAGATTGTATGTGACAAAAGCTAGTTAATTATATTTGCATATTTTATGCTAAGTCACTGTCACGTCTGATGAAGTCATCACTAGATTGCAATTTATGTTATCTCTACTGTTACATAAGTATGTCTGTATATTCAAGATATAACGAATAAAAGCTGACGATAACTTAAGTGCTTAGGTGTCTTTGACCATAAATCACTATTTGACAAAACATTAAATCGTGGTTTTTCCAAGAAAGTACAGTATGGGGTTCTTCGAAGGAGATGTGAAGACATTTCTGCACAGTTGGCAAAGGTTATATCTGTTTTAGATTTTCACACCAAAAATAAAGATTCGAATTTCATAAAACTATAACCCCCTTACTACGTAACATGTTTTAAAGCAAGTCTAGAAAAACTCTGGTTAATATATCCGTCACTATAGCCGGGACTATCTTAAAACCTGGGTTTCACAAGACTTGGATAATTTAACCTTCTTAATGTAATAAGACAGAATTTTAAAAAAAAAATATTAGTCATAAACACTAATATTTATAATTAACTAGATGCCCGGCACGACTTCGTTCGCGTGGTGTCCTACTAATCTATACCCTACCCTACCCTACATAACTTACCCTACCCCTACCCTACCCTCGCAACTTTCTTAATATTTTCTTTCATAACAACGTTCTCCTGACAATAACAAACACAAGAAAAAAGAATTAACGAAATCGGTCCAGCCGTTGTTCACGCGTTACCAAGGGAAATAGGGATTCATTTTTATGTATATAGATAAATCAGTGATGACTTGTGCCGTTTATATAACAACAAACCACGTTTCCTGTATGTATAGTGAGCTCACATTTCAAGTAGGTATAAGTATAATAGGTATACAGATTAAAGGGAGGTCAGATTTGAATGACCCTCGTAATAAATATCACGCGGGCGAAACTACTGTAGTAGCATGTAACCAAAGTCACAAGACTGATAAATATATAATCACCTTTTTTTACTACTTAAGTAACATACAAGCACATGGCCCGCCTGATGGTAAGCGGTTACCGTAGCCAATAGACGCTTGAAACACCAGGGGCGTAATTCGCGCGTTGCCGACCCTATAAATCCAGCTTAACACGTAAGAGAAAATATGCATATTAATTGCATAAATTAAGCTAAATTTGACACTTATAATCAACTAGCTGTCCCCCGTGGATACACCTGCGTTACCGGGATAAAAAGTAGCCTATGTCCTTCTCCATACCATAGGCTATCTGAATGCCAAATTTCATGATGATCCGTTGAGTAGTAAAGGCTTCAATCTTTCGCAATTTATAATATTAGTTAGGATATAATTGTCTATAATCATAATAATAATAATAAACTGATAATGAATCTGCACTGTGTCTAACTGTAATTAATGAACATTAATATCCCACCAAAAACATTTTCATGCAAATATTGGCAAGACGAAACCATGGCTTGCACTGTCAAAAAGTTATTAGATCTCATGTAGAGCTCAACTTATAATTCTACACGTCCTAACTTTACAAGCCCTATCTTCAGAAACTCTACACCTTAGTCAAAATATGTGGCTTGGCACTTTTTCTAGCCAGTATTTTTTAATTTAAGTTTGTTTTTTATAGAATAGCGTGACAGAGTGTCTAATCCAAATTGTTCCCTGCTAAAAACGGCCACTCTGGAATACCACCATAAAGGAAAAAAAACTTTTCGGCAGGGAAATTATATCTAATAAAAATACTTGCAACGTTTATAAAAATCAAATATCAAAAGCATAATATTGATAGTTTAAAAACTCAAAAATCAGAAAAAAATTAAAACACTGTTGGTAAAAAGAAGAACGACCCGGCTAAGCACTCAGTAGCACGTGAACTATACATGTATCTAATATTACGTTAACTCCAGCAAGATAAGATAGATACTTATTAACTAGAATGACAAACTGTACCAGGGATATAAATGTTAAGTATGCGTACAGTCAATGTCAGTCAAGCAACACAATCATACCATACAAGTTTATCATTAGATGATAGGAAGTTATTTGCATTTAAGATGTTTAGAATACTGTGTATCATTGTGTTCTTAAGTGTAGAGACCCAAACTGCAAGAATATTAGCTGTATTTCCAGTTCCTTCCATCAGCCATCAAGTAGTCTTCCGACCTTTGACTCAGGAGTTAGCCAAACGAGGACACGAAGTCGTTGTGATCACACCAGATCCTGCTTTTCCCAAAGGAAGAACACCAGAAAATCTGACGGAAATCGATGTTCATGAAATATCATATTCTATTTGGAGAGAAACTTTTCTTGCTACTGCTACGGGAAAGAAAGACGATTTGGCAACCCAATTAAAAGTAGCATTCAAGTCGCTAACGAAAATATTCGTTAAACAAATGAAGGTTGACGAAGTGCAAAATATACTACACGATAAGAATATAAAATTTGATCTATTACTTATCGAAGCCTGTGTGAGGCCTGCTCTAGCTGTTTCGCATATCTATAAAGTGCCCGTTATACAAATTAGTTCATTCGGTGGAATGTATGATAATTTTGAAACTATAGGTGCTCCTGTACATCCGACACTCAATCCAATTGCACTTAATCAAAGGGTGTATGACCTTACAAATTGGGAAAAACTTGCAGAATTGTATAATTACTACTCTTTCAAAAACATGTTTCAATCAGTAGAAAAATCTGACATTGATATTCTCAGAAGGGAGTTTAGATCTGACCTACCTAGTTTACATGATTTGAGCAATAATGTGCACATGTTATTTTTAAATATACATCCATTGTGGGATGGAAATAGACCTGTACCTCCTGGAGTTATTTATATGGGAGGTTTACATCAAAAAGTTGAAAAGGAACTACCAAAGGTGAGTAATCATTATAATATAAAATAATTCTAATCCAAATTTTTACGATTTATATTTTTTTTATTTGAGTTCATTGTTGTTAAAAATGAACATCTAACGTGGTGACAAATAGCATTTTCTATGAGACTTATGAAGACATATTATTCTTGAGATTATAAGGGTTGTGTAAAAAATAGACTAGTTACTGTTATTTTATGTACGAGTAGGTTCAAACGGTGCGTCCATGCTTGTCGAACCGAGCACGAGCCGAGCCTCGAACGAGCACACTGCGAGCACGATTAGCGTAGCATGGACGCACCATTAAATTTTAAACATATTAAATATTTTCAAGAGACTGTCAATTACATTGCTTATGGAAGCTTTTACGAGTCCGAAGATATTATAATTATTTATTTTATTTGGGCAGATTGCCAAGTCATTAGATTCGATGGTGCTTGCTTGCTTGATTAAGCTTGCAAATTAATTTAAAAAAAAAAACAAATATAATAAGTAGTTTTATCCATTTCATGCTTCTTACTTATTTATTTTGCAGGAACTTGAATTATACTTAAACTCGTGCAAAAACGATGTTATATACGTAAGCTTCGGTACAAACGTGAACCCTTCAGATTTACCACCAGAGAAGATACAAATATTGGTAAACGTATTCTCAAAGTTACCTTATGATATCCTATGGAAGTGGGATAAAGATGAACTGGCGGGAAGATCGAAAAATATTAGAATATCGAAGTGGTTTCCGCAATCGGATCTTTTGAGTAAGTTTAGCTTAGGATATAGACATTTATTCAATTCGGATAAAAAAACCTTTCGAAATTTCAAAATATTGAAAAGATCGTCCATTTAGGGCTAGCGCGCACGGGTGACTTTTGTCAACGTGACAAAGAGTTTCTGTCACTTTTGGGTCTCGTCTTTAAAGTGGAGTGCACTTGCGAAAGGTGTCAGCCACAACACTTTTTTGAAATAAATTGTTCGTTCACGATATCGGAGACAGGCATTATATGAAACGAAGAAATAATCTAAGGAATACAAGGTTCATCTCCTTTGGAGTGGCTAAGCTGTGGATTAGCTAATTAGTGAAATATTCAGTGTCTTTCATAAGCAGTTCATTACCAGCTTTCATTTTTTCTTGCGGCAACAAGATAGCTCAAAAATTATAAAATATTATTCTACTGATTTCTTACTGATGCTTTAATTTTCAAATTTACATCCGAATATACCTTCAATTTTTTATCGAAAATTGCTAGTATTTTTTTCCAATTCTATAAGCACAACATTATCAATATCGTCTTCAAACACAGGCGCGTTTTGTGAAGACATGCCATTTTTAATCGACTTCAAAGAATGGATATTATTAGTATAGTTTGAAGTATGAAATCTATATATATAAAAATCAATGCCACTTTTCGTTGTAATTTTATAACTTAAGAACGGGCTCACCTATCCAAACCTAATGTTTAGGCTTTGTTCGGACTATTTAGTAGATGGTTTATGTGAAGTTTGCACAAAATCGG
This sequence comes from Achlya flavicornis, assembly GCA_947623365.1. NCBI lineage: Eukaryota > Metazoa > Arthropoda > Insecta > Lepidoptera > Drepanidae > Achlya > Achlya flavicornis. Next base: position 6,269,234 of record OX392491.1, read on the forward strand.
TCGAGCGGTTCTTCATTTATCACATTTTTATTATGTCACTTTATACGTAGCGAAGCACGTATCGGGCCGCTAGTAACTTATAATTTCTTGTTATTCGTGCTAGGTACGATATACATTGTGAGGAGTGTCAATTTTGTAATCCGTGCGCGTGCGGCTATAGAAACCTAGAGGCGTGTGACAGCAGATGACAGTTGTCACGGGCTTGTTTGACGGTCGGCGGACAAGAATGTCACCCGGTTGTCACGTCGTAACGTGCGCGCACCTCCATACATATCCACGGACTTGCCAAAAGTGACGAAACAGTCACGTTGAGAAAAGTCACTCGTGCGCGTTAGCTCTTATATATAGGTATATAACTAAACTGTCCTTAAGATATTGTATTATACTGTCCTTATAACACCATTGTATGTACCTATATTCAACAAATAAATATTTTTGATTTGAAGATAACCTATACTATTTTACCATAATAATTTTCTGATTAGCTGAATATTGCAGTAGGCTTGTATACTATACTAGCCATCCCTTTGGAATCATTTGATGAATAACTATTATGTTACAGAACACCCAAAAATCAAACTGTTCATAACTCAAGGAGGTTTGCAGTCTACAGACGAAGCAATCACAGCTGGTGTACCACTAATAGGTATACCGATGCTTGGCGATCAATGGTATAATACAGAGCAATATGGATATCATAAAATTGGAATGAAACTTGATATAGAAACAATAACTGAAGAAGCTTTCAAGAATGCAATCAATACTGTAGCTCAAGATGAAAGGTAAATCATACAACCAAAATATCTAATGTGAAAAAAATACCAAAGAATTGGGCTGAAAGTCTAGTGTCAATAACTTTATTATTTATCATTTAGAAATATGAATGTAAACTAAGTATAATGAGAATGAGACATTCAAGTCATTCAAATCATTTTAATTTAACACTATGACTTGACGGGCCAGTTGGCGCAGTTGGTTAAGAGTCTGGTAAAGAATCCACCTATTGCGCCGCAGGTCGTGGGTTCGATTCCCGCACAGGACATGCATTTGTGTGCATGAACATGTCTGTATGTCCTGAGTCTGGGTGTAATTATGTATATTAAGTATGTATTTAAAAACAAAAAGTAGTATATGTATTATATCAGTTATCTGGTTTCCATAGTACAAGCTCTGCTTAGTTTGGGATCAGATGACCGTGTGTGAGGAATGTCCCAGGATTTATTTATTTATTATTATTTATTACTATTGGTCTATTAGCAAAGAAAATTAGTTCACACTAAAGACAGAATCGGTTGTATTTGTTTATACTACCAAGGGCCCGCCTGATGTTGAGCGAATGAAGTTTTAAGAGTGCTTATAAAGCAAAATAACATAATCTTAGAATTGAAATTTACCAAAGTAAATAATATTTTAATGAAAAAATATTTTATATGTGTACATGCAAGGGTTCACTCTGAGAAAAAACATAATGGAAAGAAAACTCCTCGATACAAAAAAAACACATAGATACCTCTAATATTAATTAATTTTCGTTTTCATGGTGTATCTAATTAACACAAAAAATCGATAAATAATATCAGTAACGTATGACCTAGGGCTGATACTAACGATGTTTTAAAATATTCTATACTTTACGAGTTATTTAGATTAGAAGCGCTTAGATCATTTTTGTTCCGCGAAACACGCTATCTCCGTCTCATGCCACGCGAATATTAGACGTAAGTCTGTTTAATCTGCCATTCGCATTTTTTTCTGGCTTTATTCGCTGCTGGGGCATCGCCAAAATCACTTCAAACCCAAAGAACCCCATGCTGTACTTGGGAAAACCGTGACAGCTCATTCCAAAACCTGCGTGTCTATGGTAGAAAGAAAGCTCCTTTGAAACTGCAGACCATTTTGTTGTCAATATTCTTATTCGAGAAGCGCTCGTGGTGTAGCATGATTAGCCGTTCCTAATCGATCGGCAAAGTTAAGCTACGTCTGTCGTGGTGGGTACCTGGATGGGTGACCGTCTAGTAGTATTTCAAATCGAGCGTTTCCATGCTTCGGAAGGCACGTAAAGCCGTTGGTCCCGGTTATCACTTAATTGTGATAGTCGTTAAGCTCGTTGGATGCCTCCTAGGCGGCTTGAAAAATTCCAACTGTAGGTTGACCACTAGCCTACCTCCACCGATCAGCAGTGGGCACGCGTGGTGGAGTATCTGCCCATTCCCTTTCACCCTCATTTGTGAAAGGAGGCCTGTGCTCAGCAGTGGAACATTATAGGCTGATGATGATGATGATGATTCTTATTCGTGCTTTTCTTATTGCCTATAGCTACCGTCGTAACATAGCTAAGTTACGATCTGTGATGCGTGACCAACCAGACACACCTCTGGAGCGTGCCGTGTGGTGGACGGAGTATGTGCTGCGACACGGCGGCGCCGTGCACCTTCGTTCGCCTGCTGCCAACATTTCCTGGACACAGTACATGGAGATGGATTTAATAGTCAGCGTTCTTACTGCATTAGTATTAATGATTATTACCTTGTATTATTTGATAAGGTTAGTTGTTTGTAAGAGTAAAGATAAAGTCAAGGAAAGCTAAGTGAATCTTTATGTGTGTCAGGAAAATAATGAACTCAAATCTATTTTAGATTCCAACTAATTGTTTACTTGGTAATAAGCCCAGTTTAAGTTTAAGTACATAAGTTGTTAAGTTAAAGTTAACTAAATCATGCGAGTAAACAAGTCACTTAGTTAAACCATTCACTTAGTAAACAAGTAGGCAGTGATTGAGTAAAGAAGTGAAATATAATTTATTTATTCTATTTTCGGTTAATTAGTCGCCTTCGCCACATTTCTGTGATCCTCAGTGCTCTGAAGTATTTTGCACTTATTTTCTGTAAGCAGAAGTGTACTGAAATAAAGCTCTTTTCTCCTACTAATCCATTTTCTTTCCCCTGTTTGGGCTTCTTAGTTTCTTTAGGGTTTACTTCTTCAGTAACTTCTCTCAGCATATGAAAAAATACTGGGTTTATAATCGCACGCACCTCGCTGGTCAATGCGGAACAAACGAATTTGCTTTGCTACATTACTTTAAAAAAAATTATACTTAAAATTAACTTGAATTTTATTACTACTTAGTCATAGGGGCCCAAGTCTGCTATTCAATTGTGTTCCAATGATCTTTCAGTGGTGTCAAAATTGTGCCATAATGACACTATTCTGTTAGTAAAGAACACTTTTTTTAAGGCGATGATAGCTCAGTGGTAGTGACGTCGGATACCGAGACGAAGGTCCCGGGTTCGAATCCTACAATGAGCTTGAGCTTTCGGTGAAGGAAAACATCGTGAGGAAACCATAGCACGGTGGTAGGGTACTTTGTAGTACCCGTCTGGCTGGCAACCACCCTCAAGTTGAAAATCTGTCGCCAAGCACCTATCGGTGTGTTCCGTCAGCTGCACTTGAGAGCCAGTTCCTTCTAGGCTTTGTGTGCTTACCACCTTCGACCACATCATCACTTACCATAGTGAGATTGTGGTCAAACACAGGCCTATACACAGTAAAAAAAAAAAAAAAAAAAAAAAAAGGAAGTAGACTATCAAAACTGCAAAATGTCACAATTGCAAAGCACAAAACTGCAAAGTGCCATAATGAAACTATTCTGTTAGTAAGTAGACTATCAAAACTGCAAAATGTCACAATTTAGACACCACTGAAAGTTCATTGGAACACAATTGAAATAGTAGACTTGGGCCCAGGGGCCTCATCATCCTCTTTGATTTTTCAAAATTACTATAATATTTAATGTTTACATGACAGCTGTCATGTGTACTACATGATAGTTTATTATTGACTAAAACATTATTGCTTATTGTTTGTTTGTCCCAAACTATTAATTCAAACTCATATCTATCAACATTTGGTCCGCAATCTCCGATAACATCCTGAAGGTATTTGAAATTGATTATAGTTTAATTTGTTCCAATAGTGAGTTAATTAGTTTTCATTAACATATTATTTATTAGTTAGTGATCAAATTTATTGGTTGTAACTACTTGAACTTATTATTATCTTATTATTATTATATTTGGTTGCCTGGAAGAAATTGCTTAGGCGATAAGACAATGAAGTTGGATGCAACTGTCTGTAATTATTGTTCAAAATAGGAAACAAGGAATTAGATAATGGCAATAATAATGTGTATAATTTAACAATATTTTATGTTTATTCTTTTATGTATTAATTGAATCTATTCTAATTGACTAACGAAATATATTTCAAGTACCTAAACAACTTCTTTATACAGCATTTTTACAATCCTCGTAGTTGTTAAATCGACTTAAAAAAAGGAGATTATCAATTTATCTTCTACAATATCTTCAACTTAGGGAACAGTGCAAGTTTCATCGAAATCGGTTCAGTAGTTTTCAAGATATGGACAAATATGTGTGACGGCCTGGCTTCATACGAGCTACGGGTGTGGTGTCAAAGGAAAACCATCTCAAAACCTTGGTCAAATTCTAGTGCATTAAAAATTACGAAGTAAAAAAGTAATTTAAACAAATTAAATCGACTTCAAAATACACTAAAAAAAGGTATGAAATAAATCTGATCTGATACTGATTTGAAGTCAGCGAAATATTTTTAATGCAATACGTCGAGCTCTGTCGCTGACTTTAAATCAGTATTTTTTTTAAATTACTTCTTTATGTTTATACGTAGAAGTCCGTAAACAAGCGTACGGCCCTGATGGTAAGCGGTTACCGTAGCCACATGAACGCTAACAATACACAGGGCATCAGTCACGCGTTATCGACCCTTCTCCCCTCTCCAATGAGCACTGGCGACACTATTTTTAGTCTGTATCGCATGATCCGACGGCCTTGTTTGTACACACGTAGTTTCATTTAATGTCCATGGCCAACAACCACCCGTAATAAAAATAGACTAGTTACTCTGAGTAAAAAAGTAATCATCATCATCATCATCATCATCATCAGCCTATAATGTCCCACTACTGAGCACAGGCCTCTTTTCATTAATGAGGGTGAAAGGGAATGGGCAGATACTCCACCACGCGTGCCCACAGCGGATCAGTAATTCCAATAAAATTATATTTTTTATGCTTTAATAATGTAATTAATGTAATTTTTATTTGAAGCATTCCGTACGTCTGAATGAAAAAACGGAACCTCACTTGTCTTTTATTTATGAGTATTTTAGTTTGTACATCATAATAGCACATCTCTATGTATAAAAACCAGCCAAGTGCGAGTCAGACTCGCGCCCGAGGGTTGCGTACAAACCGTGAATTTCAATTTATGACGTATATAAAAAAACTTACTAGATCTCGTTCAAACCAATTTTCGGTGGAAGTTTGCATCGTAATGTACATCATATATTTTTTTTTGTTTTATCATTCTCTTATTTCAGAAGTTACAGGGGGGGGGACACACATTTTACCACTTTGGAAGTGTCTCTCGCGCAAACTATTCAGTTTAGAAAAAAAATATATTAGAAACCTCAATATCATTTTTGAAGACCTATCAGTAGACACCCCAAACTTATAGGTTTTATTAAAAAAAAAATGAGTTCAGTTCTAAGTATGGGGAACCCCCAATTTTTTTTGTTTTTATTCTATTTTTGTGTGTAAATCTTAATGCGGTTCACAGAATACATCTACTAACCAACTTACAACATTTTAGTTCTTATAGTTTCGGAAAAATGTGGCTGTAACATACGGACGGACGGACAGACAGACAGATAGACAGACATGAGAATCTATAAGGGTTCCGTTTTTTGCCATTTGGCTACGGATCCCTAAAAATGAATCCCTATTTCCCTTGGTCACGCCATAACTTGAAAACGACTTTACCGATTTCATCCATGTTTTTTTCAAATACTTTGTAGAAGGTAGTTACGGTATTTTTTTTGAAAATTAGAAAACCTAAGTGTAGGGTAGGGTATAGAGTAAGACACCACGCAAACGAAGTCGCGCCGGGCATTTAGTTAATAAATAAAAATAAATAACTCTAAAAATAGATAAAGTTATATCCATAGGCATGAGGTTCCACAAATAGTAGTTTGTTGTTTGTACATCCAAGTAATCCAATGCATCGTAAATAGTCGTCCGTAGATTTTCATCTGGAAGATAAATAAATTAAGCATGAATGTCTCAAAACGGATGATTTTAGATTTAGAAGCTTGATATCGAAGTTAATACGTTAACAATTGACTGTAACACCCCGGTTAGTAAACTGAGAAGACTCCAGGAAGTACTAGCTATGAGTTTGGACACTCCGGCATAGGAACCGGACGACAGGGTCCGTTCTTCAGTCCGACAGTCCGTCAGTCCATGAATCCGTCAGTCCGTCAGTCCCATACAAGAAACATCTTTAGGGAACCCTTCGTGTGTGAGTCCGTGTTGCACTTGATCGGTTTTTACAAGCTTTTATTTAACTTTTAACGTATGTATGTATGTTTGTTCGTTCGGGTGGAATCTTGCAAGTCGAATTTCATCCACTTCCAGTGGTCGGATTGACTTGATATTTGGTATATATTAGTATATTGGAAGACAATGTAAGTACACTCAACAAAAAATACAGTCACCAAAAAAGCTTGTATTAAAAATGAAAATTTTAACAAAAAAACTTATTTATTATTTACAAGCTTTTGTTAAACTTGCTATGTACAGTCGAGGACAGAAAATGTTAATCACATTTCAAAATCGATTTCATCTCATACCGCGCGCAAAAAGGTTTAATATGTTATAACAATCCAAGTCTATCAATAAGTAGTATTTTTATTTCTGGTCAACCTTATGAAAAAGAAATGTGCAAGCGATTATAGACCGTAAGGTGGTAAACATTTTTAGCCCGAGACTGTATGTATGTTCGGGTCAAATCTTGAAAGTAAAATTTCACCCACTTTCAGTATTCGGATTCACTTGATAATTGGTATGCATTATCTTAAATAATAATGTTTTTAGTTTATTTTCCCTACTAACATAGTATTTAAGCACATACTAACAATATATGGATTATTATCTGAATTAAATGAATAAATTAAAAAAATATATTAGTATATTCTTTCCCCTGTTTGGGCTTCTTAGTTTCTTTAGGGTTTACTTCTTCAGTATCTTCTCTCAGCATATGAAAAAATACTGGGTTTATAATCGCACGCACCTCGCTGGTCAATGCGGAACAAACGAATTTGCTTTGCTACATTACTTTAAAAAAAATGATACTTGAAATTAACTTGAATTTTATTACTACTTAGTCATAGGGGCCCAAGTCTGCTATTCAATTGTGTTCCAATGATCTTTCAGTGGTGTCAAAATTGTGCCATAATGACACTATTCTGTTAGTAAGTAGACTATCAAAACTGCAAAATGTCACAATTTTGACACCACTGAAAGTTCATTGGAACACAATTGAAATAGTAGACTTGGGCCCAGGGGCCTCATCATCCTCTTTGATTTTTCAAAATTACTATAATATTTAATGTTTACATGACAGCTGTCATGTGTACTACATGATAGTTTATTATTGACTAAAACATAATTGCTCATTGTTTGTATGTCCCAAACTATTAGTTCAAAGTCATATGTATCAACATTTGATCCGCAATCTTCGATAACATCCTGAAGGTATTTGAAATTGATTATAGTTTAATTTGTTCCAATAGTGAGTTAATTAGTTTTCATTAACATATTATTTATTAGTTAGTGATCAAATTTATTGGTTGTAACTACTTGAACTTATTATTATCTTATTATTATTATATTTGGTTGCCTGTAAGAAATTGCTTAGGCGATAAGACAATGAAGTTGGATGCAACTGTCTGTAATTATTGTTCAAAATAGGAAACAAGGAATTAGATAATGGCAATAATAATGTGTATAATTTAACAATATTCTATGTTTATTATTTTATGTATTAATTGAATCTATTCTAATTGACTAACGAAATATATTTCAAGTACCTAAACAACTTCTTTATACAGCATTTTTACAATCCTCGTAGTTTTTAAATCGACTTATAAAGGGGAGATTATCAATTTATCTTCTAGAATATCTTCAACTTAGGGAACAGTGCAAGTTTCATCGAAATCGGTTCAGTAGTTGTCAATATATGGACAAATATGTGTGACGGCCTGGCTTAATACGAGCTACGGGTGTGGTGTCAAAGAAAAACCATCTTAAAACCTTGGTCGAATTCTAGTGCATTAAATATTACGAAGTAAAAAAGTAATTTAAACAAATTAAAATACACTAAAAAAAGGTATGAAATAAATCTAATCTGACACTGATTTGAAGTCAGTATTTTTTTTTTAATTACTTCTTTATTTTTATACGTAGAAATCCGTAAACAAGCGTACGGCCCTGATGGTAAGCGGTTTCCGTAGCCACATGAACGCTAACAATACACGGGGCATCACTCACGTGTTATCGACCCTCCTCCCCCCTCCAATGAGCACTGGCGACACTATTTTTAGTCTGTATCGCATGATCCGGCGGCCTTGTTTGTACACACGTAGTTTCATTTAATGTCAATGTAATTTTTATTTGAAGGATTCCGTACGTCTGAATGAAAATACGGAACCTTTATTGGATCATTTGTCTTTTATTTATGAGTATTTTAGTTGGTACATCATAATAGCACATCTCTATGTATAAAAATGAATCCCTATTTCCCTTGGTCACGCCATAATGAAAACGACTTTACCAATTTCATCCATCTTTTTTTTAAAGTTTTCTAAAACTTTGTAGAAAAAAACCGTAAGAACCTTTTACGGTTTTTTTTATAATATTTTCAAACTTAACGGTAGGGTAGGGTATATAGAGTAAGACACCACGCAAACGAAGTCGCGCCGATTTTATTATGGCATATATGTTACGAACCCGCAATCCAACCGGATTGATAAATATGCAATAGGTCATCAATAGGTCAATAAAAGACATCTATTAATAATCTCGAATAAACGGTATGCTCTATCATGAGCAAGGCTTGACTTTGGAAGTCAACCTTACAGAATACCGCAGCCAAATAACTTTATGCTGTGTTCCTGCGCGTGAGTAAGGTCGCCACAGCTCTTTGGGGAGGGGTGAAAAGTCGACAGCGCATGACTGTTGCAAGCGTCAATGCGGCGTAACCGCTTACCATCAGGCGAGCCGCTTATACGCCTGTTTACTGACTACGTCGTATAAAAAAAACAATAATATTTACTTACAAACTACCACTAAGGTACTCGTATCATAGCAAATACATTAAAATTCCGAGGGAGAGAAGAAAAATATATGCAACAGAAAATTATGCATTAGTACTTAAACTGTAGTAAGGCTATAACATAATTAGCACTTTGTAATAAAAAACTTGAAGATAAAGTTATATCCATAGGCATGAGGTTCCACAAATAGTAGTTTGTTGTTTGTACATCCAAGTAATCCAATGCATCGTAAATAGTCGTCCGTAGATTTTCATCTGGAAGATAAATAAATTAAGCATGAATATCTCAAAACGGATGATTTTAGATTTAGAAGCTTGATATCGAAGTTAATACGTTAACAATTGACTGTAACACCCCGGTTAGTAAACTGAGAAGACTCCAGGAAGTACTAGCTATGAGTTTGGACACTCCGGCATAGGAACCGGACGACAGGGTCCGTTCTTCAGTCCGACAGTCCGTCAGTCCATCAATCCGTCAGTCAGTCAGTCCCATACAAGAAACATCTTTAGGGAACCCTTCGTGTGTGAGTCCGTGTCGCACTTGATCGGTTTTTACAAACTTTTATTTAACTTGCAATGTATTTATGTATGTTCGTTCGTTCGGGTGGAATCTTGCAAGTCGAATTACACCCACTTCCAGTGGTCGGATTGACTTGATATTTGGTATGCATTAGTATATTGGGAGACAATGCAAGTACAGTCAACAAAAAATACAGTCACCAAAAAAAGCTTGTATTAAAAATGAAAATTTTAACAAAAATCTTATTTATTATTTACATGCTTTTGTTAAACTTGCAATGTATGCATGTTCGGGTCAAATCTTATTATATTAGTACGTAACGTATATATTGGTACGTAATCTTACTGATTGCGTACCAACGTAATTTTTACCTTATTTCTTTAACCTTATTCCACCATCCCCAATTTACACCAAACGACAAGACGCCGGGAAAATTCTCACCCCTGTTGACATACCGAAAATACGGACACAGCGATTTGCTTCTTCAATTATAATGCGGATAGCAAGGGAGTGGACCTTGTTTCCGGCGTCTGTGTTTCCTGACTCTTACAATCTAGGAACTTTCAAGGCCAGAGTGAATAGGTTTCTTCTGGGTAAGCGTGTTTGATCTTATGGTGCGTCCATGCTACGCGAATCGAGCAAGAGCCGAGCCACGAACGAACCTACAACGAGCACGATGCGAATCCCATTGTTCGTGAAAAAGCTGGCATTCGCGCTCGTTCGAGGCTCGCAAGCCCGTCCACGCTACGCGAATCATGCTCGCAGTGTGCTCGGTTCGCCAAGCATGGACGCACCATTAGGTTTCGTCATCGTCCCGTATGGGCGGGTCAGTGGCCAAAGGCAAGCCCATTTAATTAAAAAAGAAAGTCTACTGCGGCGGAAAGCTTGTTGTTTTAATATTTTATTTGCTCGACTACAACTTATCTCGTAAAACATCTATTTTTCAAACAATACTGAAAATCAATAACTACCCTGTCAATATTCAGAGCCTACCTGCCGTTCCGTGTCCGTATTACCATCCGAAAGTGTAAAGAACCCATCCAAACTTTTGGCAGCATATAACTGAAGTCTTAAAAGCTGTAAAGTTTTATGATGATACACAGATAAATACGAATTAAATACAGGCGGTTTTATGAAATTTTAATGCAAAACAGCCCAAATAAAAGTAAGGCTACGCGCGAAGTTGCGTAAGCAAGACCTTAAAGCGGGAGCGGATAGCGATTTGGATGTAGAAGACACTGTACAGCACAACAAGCTGAAGCGCAAGATTAATAGGACTAGTATAGAGGTGAAATTCATACTCTTCAAACCCGTTTTTAGGGTTCCGTGGCCAAATGGCAAAAAACGGAACCCTTATAGATTCGTCATGTCTGTCTGTCTGTCCGTGTATGTCACAGCCATTTATTTCCGAAACTATAAGAACTATAATGTTGAAACTTGGTAAGTAGATGTATTCTGTGAACCGCATTAAGATTTTTACACAAAAATAGAAAAAAAAACAATAAATTTTGGGGGTTCCCCATACTTAGAACTGAAACTCAAATTTTTTTTTTCATCAAACCAATAGTGTGGGGTGTCTATGGATAGGTCATCAAAAATGATATTGAGGTTTCTAATATCATTTTTTTCTAAACTGAATAGTTTGCGCGAGAGACACTTCCAAAGTGGTAAAATGTGTGTCCCCCCCCCTGTAACTTCTAAAATAAGAGAATGATAAATCTATAAAAAATATATGATGTACATTACGGTGCAAACTTCCACTGAAAATTGGTTTGAACGAGATCTAGTAAGTAGTTTTTTTTTAATAGGTCATAAATTGAAATTAATATCAAATACTCAGGTCTATACTACCATTTACTTATATACCTACAGGTTTGTACGGAACCCTCGGTGCGCGAGTCTGACTCGCACTTGGCCGGTTTTTTTTATCTGGGGAACTTTGTCATGAATACCCAACCGGTTCGACCATTCGAAGATTTCCTTTTCAAACCATTCGAAGTGGAAATCAATGGGGGAGGCCTATGTTCAGCAGTGGACATCCTTCGGCTGATATGATGATGATGAACAATTATTAAATGTAAAATAATCACATTATTGTTTTATAAAAAATTATAGTACTGAAGTTGTTGTTTATGTTGTTAGCAATACAGTCGTTCAAGATTGTTGGTGTTTTACTAGTAACCCGTATAATTTTATTGCAGTATATCAGCTAAGTAGCTGGGAACAAATGGCACCTACAAATGAAAAACGAAGCAGCCTGTGATACGAAGTAGCTCGGTAATCGCTGATCCCATGATTATATACCATCCTAATGATCAAGGTAAGAATGGCTCGTCGTTTTACGATACCATAAAAATATATTATTATGTGTCTACATTTCTGTCTGAAATATGCCACTGAATTAGTTTTTGTTGGGCTACCAACGTGAAAACTCCAAATTTCTCTTTGAGAAAGCCTTTTGAGAGAGAATTGGCTGCGGTGGACGACTGTTTATGGCTGGAACTTGTAAAATAACAAAGTGCGAGAAACTTTACAAGCTTATAAGCTTTATTTAGCCATTTTTAGGGTTCCGTAGCCAAATGGCAAAAGCGGAACCCTTATGGTTTCGTCATGTCTGCCTGTCTGTCTGTCCGTCCGTATGTCACAGCCACTTTTTTCCGAAACTATAAGAACTATACTGTTGAAACTTGGTAAGTAGATGTATATGATCTACATTACCATGCAAATTTCCACCGAAAACTGGTTTGAACGAGATCTATAGTTTTTTTAATACTTCATAAATTGTATTTCATATCAAATACTCAGGTCTATACCATTACTTACATATACCTACAGGTTTGTACGGAACCCTCGGTGCGCGAGTCTGACTCGCACTTGGCCGGTTTTTTTCTGTTCCAAGACTTATAATCTTCTAGTGACGTGACAACTATTACTAAAATATCGTGTCAGTATTGCAATTAGTCAAAAAATTATAAGAGTGCTTATTATAATGCAAATTAACTGACAATTCCCTATAAGATTTACCTAACATATTTTTTTAATTCAAATTAACATACATTTTCACCAAAGAATTTAAAACGTCCAGAAGGATAGTCGCCTCTATGGGAACATGAAATAAACAAGCCAGAATTGACAGTATTTGACAGCCGTGCGCAGTACGAACTGAGAGCGATTTGCTCAGGGAGCCCCTCAAGCGGAGTGAAATTAAATGTCATGCTTTTGTAATGCGGATTATCCATCTGGGTAGAGGCACGATGCCCTATGAAAATCTTTGATTTTCACGTTATTTTAAACTCTAAACAAACTAATATAACTGCTTGACTTTCATCTATTCTATCAGCTATTTATCAAAAAGGACTACCCCAATTTTATCCCAAAGATAATAGAGTATAAAATAGTTCCAAAATAACATCTTGTGTAATGTTATTCAGTACATCACTAATATTATTCCCGCAGTGTCGACAAACTTTAATATTACGAAAAAGTTTTAATGCAGAATTAGTTCAGAAAGTTTGTACATGTGAAACATTTTTAGTATTCCTTAGATTCTTTCAGATTAATTTTAAATTATAATTATTGTATTGTAACCATAATAAGCTTAATATTATTATAGCAATATAAAAAATAAATGAAAAACTAAATGCCGTTATTTACATCGATGATTTGTTTGACGAAGAGCAAGTTAGTTATGTATATTGCAGCCGCGATCACAATTCTTCTTGTTTTTGTATTGTATTGTTATATTATTAGCATTAGTTAATGTATTACAATGTTTATATTAGTATTTATTTATTCATATATCTTACTTCATTAGATTATTTTATTCTACACTGTACTATTCGTCCGTGATCACTAGACGCCCAGAGATAATAATATAGCTAGAGGTGTCAACTGAAAAACTTTTGCAACTTTATATGCGCGCCCAATTAAGGGTTATGTGTAGATTCTGGAGGCTTACTCCCGAAACTGATTCGAATTTGATTTTGTTTTTGATTCGATTTCGTTTCTGATTTGAACTTGATCCAAAATCGTACTCCCGAGCAAATTCGAATTGTAAACAGAGATCGACTTACGTTCGAGTGTTATCAGCGCTGTATCCGGAACATTACGTCATCATCAAGTGCTATTTGTCTTTGGTTAAATTATTGTATGCGGTTGAACATTTTTGATATTCTGCCATTTTCTTACATGATATACTAATATGCTATTGGTTTTAATACACATGTCAGGTTAAAAATTAAAACATCATCATATTTCAATAATATTTTTGGTATACAGAGTGACCATATACAATACGAACAACGTGCGATGGCGCGGTCGGTGTCAAATTTCAAAATGTTGATAGCTAACTTCAACTTATAACAATAGGTGCGCTTGCTTCTACAAGTACAAAGTTTTTGTTAGTTTTAATATTTTGATAAACGTGTGTTAATAGGTATAAGTTTTAATTGAAGTGATTAATGAAATTGATGATTTTAGTGTGAGTTTGTGATAATATTAGTGATATTTCAGAGTGCATCTAAATTATTATTATAAAATACGCCAAATCATGGGCCAAGGTAAGAGCACCACAGAGAACACTAGTGATAACGTAAACACTTATGCAAACCGAATACAGATGTAGTGCATTGCCTTGTTTGGTTAAATAAAAATATCACTCCATTATTTGGTAATTTTCGAACTTATTCTTTGTCGTACGTATGTCTATTCGGTTCGCTTGTTCAAGAACATTGAAAAACATCGCAATGCAAGTCATAATAGCGACGAATTTTAAGTAATATAACAATAAATCAAACTAAACAATCTCATTCGAACCAAACAAAGTAACTATTTTGCTATCGTGTAATTTGACGTTTAGTTTCGATCCTACGACTCGATACATAACTGTTATCGAGAGTGGAGAGTAAGGATTATTCGATCCCAATTCGATCCTAACGAATATTACGATCGAAGTTAGTTCCAATTAGAGCCACCGCACGATCGTGCGCTCGTGTTGAATTCAAGAGTACGGATAGGCATTAGATTCGAATGAAACTCGATTGATTCAGAATTCGAAGCTGTCGGGAGTAAGCCCCCTGATCAAACGACCTCTATTTTAAAAGCAATTATTTAACTTGCAATATATTATGTATGTAACAATTTTTCTTCGGGAGGAATCTTGCAAGTCGAATTTCACCCACTTCAAATGGTCGGATTGAATTGATATTTGCTATCTATAGTAATCTATAAAAATGCTTTGTCGTGAATGACTGACTGATGGATCAACGCACAGCCGATCGGAGAGACCTGAAACTTGGAGGGTATGTTTTTTGTATGACGGAGGCATCCGATAAGAAAGGATTTTCCGAAATTCTACCTTCGAACTTTCTAGGGGGTGAAAAACGGGGCCAAAGTTTGTATGGGACAACGTGATTCCTTGGTCCAATTTACTTCAAATGTTGCATAAACATTCTTTAAAAGAATTGGTGTAAGACGTGTTTCGTATTTTATTGAAACTCATAACATAATAAGATTAATAAGGGGTAGCAAGTTATTTTAGGGGTGATTTGCTTTGAAGTTGATATCAATACTCCTTAGTGCTTTAATTTAAATATTATTTTATATTTGACATTCTAATTTTAAAGAGCTTTGCACTTTTATGTGAGTTCAACATTTTATGAATAAAATAGGTTTGAGTTTTAAAAAAATATACTCTTTCTGTTCTGGTTCATAGCTGTTATAAGGAGTAACTTAGCTAGCTACTTTTTGTTTTTACCCGACTGACCCGGAAGGAGGGTTATGTTTTTCGAGTGTATGTATGTATGTATGTATGTCTATTTCTTTGGCACGCTCTGCAGCCTAAACGGCTTGATGGATTTAAGCATATGAGGTGTCGTTAGATTCGCCTTGACTGTGGGAGTGTCATAGGGTATATTGTTTTTATTGACAAATATTTTTTTTTTGAAAAAATGACAATTCGCTGTTGAAACCGCGGGGTCAAAACATTGCAAGTATATTCAACAAAAAGTATAGTCACCAAAAGAAGCTTATATTAAAAATGATGTTTTTAACAAAAACTCATATCCTTCACTTAGCTGATTTCAATATGTTGGCAATTGGCAACGAAAGCCCTCTTCAAAATTATTTAATATTTTAACTCTTCTCAGAGTACTTAAACGTTATTGAAACAAAGTCATCTCACAAAATATCATGAGAATACCCTTGTTAAATTCTCGTTATATTCACAAAAAAAAATATCTTTCAAAGAACCATGTACCTTATTCCGCTGGAATAACATTTGAAATTAAACGTTAGCAGAATTTAGTTGGCATCAATTTCACTGGTCAGAAGTATTCTTCAAAGGTCAACTAGAGGGACAATGGTGGGCCCAATTGTTATTTTCAGCAATTTATATGGGAATAAGTATGGTTTTATGATGTCTCCAATTGGGAACCTTTTTTCACAGATGTGGAAGAGATGTCTTTTGTTAACAGGAATATATATGGGATACGCCCAGGTCTGGTCGGGATAGGCAGTATGTGTCACTGTCAGTGCCTTCGCTCAATTTAAATGAAGACTTATTGAAGGCAGGGTAGCTTAGATAAATCAACGACCTTTGCATAATGTTGCCAGAATTCCGAAATTGCTTTCCTTTTGCTTGGATAATAGACTAATGATATTCATGTTTTCCTCGAAGTGTTATTAAGTGTGATTGTTTTTTTACCGTGTATTGACTTCAATCTCACCATGGCAAGTGATGATGTGGTGGTAAGCACAAACAGCCTAGAAGGAACTGGTCTCAAGTACAGCTGTTGGAACACACCGATAGGTGTTTAGCGACTGATTTTCAACTTGAGGGTGTTAGCCAGCCAGGTGGGTACTGCAAAGTACCCTACCACCGTGCTACGGTTTCCTCGCGATGTTTTCTTTTACCGAAAGCTCAAAGTCCAAATCCAAACCTTCCAGACCTTCGTCTTGATATCCGACGTCACTACTAAGTTATAGGTAATAAAGATTTCGAAGATTTTTATTTGGGAATAACATTACGAAAACATCTTCAGGTTTAAGTAACGTGAAAAGTAGTACCTATACAACCTATATTACGAATCTTTTAAAGTATTAACACATTTGCTGCCAAAAAAACAAGGTGAAACGAAATCAAGTTACTTAACAGAGTGACGTTTACTGGGAATTCGGTCGCACAACAGCCAGGCTGTCGGATAACTCAATCACCTTTGTTGCTTCTCATATAGCCCAGAAGAAAAACAAATGGAATAGCAAAGGCTTTGTTCATGATCAGCCAGAACTGTGACTAATAAAAAACATGGTGGTTGCAAATGACTAATAGTTGAGTTTTCGGTTAAGGAAAAAGTTTAGAGGAAACCGTAGCACGTAAGGTATTTTTTAGTATTTATCTGGGTTGCTAACATCCTCAAGTTGAAAATCTGATGCCAAGCACCTATCGGTGTGTTCCGACAGCTGCACTTGAGAGCCAGTTCCTTCTAGGCTTCGTGTGCTTACCACCTTCGGCCACATCATCACTTACCGTGGTGAGATTGTCGTTAAACACAGGTCTGTATAGAGTAAAAAACAAACGTTAAAATATTTACAGTCAAAACTGTTTAGCAGTAAGAAGCAAAATGTTTAAATTAACTCATTGACTCGCGGTTAAATATAACAATGACATCAATTGTTATAATAGGACGCACGTACAGTATTACCCAACGTACCCAACTGATAAGGCGCGTCGTGAATCTTCGTTCGCACAGAAAAGAAAGTATGGCCCGTAGATTAACGAAAGAATGCTTCAAACTTACAATCAACCTTAGATCACTACTATAAGGTTCATAATTGCAGATGTTAGTTCCGACTCACTCGCAAGTCACGCCCTTTCGCACACATGGCGGCTGCTGCCGACCAATAGCAATTCCCGCGCTGTGAAATTGTATCTTCTGCGCAAGTACATCGGTAAGCCATATCAGTTGGGTAATACTGTACAACGGGTCAAGATTAAATTCAGACAACTTAAAAAAATGTTTAATTATTATATCACGCATTAGCACTATCATAAAGGATAGGATAAAGAATTATCAAAATCACAATAGAATTTAGTTATTAGTCCGTTTTTTTTAATTAGTTCTTATTGAGTCAGACTCGGTCTTGGCTGTTTTCATTATTTTATATTAGTCAGCCAAATATTTAATACGTTCAACAAATATTTCTGTTTTTTTTTAAGTTTATTTAAATTGAATATTTTTCTTACAAATAAATTAATATTTTATGAATTACGGGTGAACAATACAAGTATTTAAATTATGTGCATTTCTAATGATGTTTTTTTTAAATCGTCAATATTGCGTTTATTGACCTCCATAGTTTTATCCTACTCAGATAGTAAACTAGTATACGGTCCGCTTGATGGTAAGCGGTTACCGTAGCTCGGACGCTTGGACCTTTGAACCTCGTCACATCGTTTTTGAAGAGATGTTGAGAGGAGTATCTGTATCGGTAGCTAAATGGACAAGACCCCACACAATCGCGCCTCTTAATGGAGCTCAGCACCGGATCTAGGTGGGGGCAAACCGTGGCCAATTTCAGGGAGCGCCAAAATCATTGTTTCAAACGTAAGTAGTTTTTTTTAATACGTCATAAATTGAAATTCATATCAAATACTCAGGTCTATACATATATAGGTCCATTTACTTATATACCTACATGTTTGTACGGAATCCTCGGTGCGCGAGTCTGACTCGCACTTCGCACTTTTCGGAAAAAATGTGGCTGTAACATACGGACGGACAGACAGACAGACATGACGAATCCATAAGGGTTCCGTTTTTTGCCATTTGGCTATGAAACCCTAAAAATGTATAACAATAAAATTAAACCTACTAACAAATCAAAATTACCTTTTTCCGACGAAATACGCGGGTAAAATCACAGGATGGTTGCTAGTTTCAATAATTATTTAAAAAGTTTTTTTTTTTAGGTGTAATCTGCTAGTATGTGGCTCGTATGGCCCATGCTTGCCACGCTGTGGTTATTTGTAATTTGCGCCGCATCGCATTCTATGTCATAGTGGCTAAGCAACCTATACGAAGGCTATGCCTGCCGCCTTATTTGACTTCTCCGTGACCTGAGTAGTCCATTATTACACGGAGAAGCCTGTTCTTAATGTCACACGTGCTATAAAATAGTATACGATATGTATTAGTGAACTAAGTATATTATATTGGCCACGTATCATAACATACTATTTTTGTTTTGATAATATGGATTATATTGCAGAACAGCACCTGAGCGACCGAGTTTTGGCTTATTCGTGGATACGATTAAACAATATTCATAGTGCCAATTACGTAAAATACATTGTTGACTCTCGTAGTTAGGAGATAAGAATGACAAGGGATGTAAAGGAATAGTTAATTCAATAGACTAAAGACCCAGAACCTCATACATATTATTATGCGAAAAAGTTTGTTTGTTTGTTACGCCTTCACGCCTCAACTACTCAACGGATCATTATGAAAGGAGACGGATAATAGTGGTATAATATTCTGAAGAAATTTGAACAGTAATGTGATATACCTTATTAGAAAGGTTATTGATAAAGCTACTAGATTATGATAAAAATATTTTTTTAAGCCCTACGTTTTTGTAAAAAAGTGAAAAATGTTTCAGCAAAAATAAAACGCAAAGTATCTTTTGTTATTCGTTTCCCGAGCAATATATATATTATAATGTAGCTAAAGTTGCCGTTTCTATTGAGAACTTTGAGTTTTTATTTTAATTTCATCTGCATACAGCTCCATGTAATTAAATCCAAAACTATTGAATAATTTAAATGCATTGCAATATCAAAACGTGTCGTTATAAGGTCAGTCAAATCTGTAATGTCATAATGACAGACATCATGACATGACGTTTGTATGAACTCTCATTTACTTTGCAACATACATACACGCCACATGGCTACCAACCAAGCTTACTCTGAGCTACCAACTCTAAAAATTTTTTAACTACTCAAAAAAAATTTAAAAATTACATCCTTTCAGCCTATATAGCTCAGATTGTGGTTCAAATTATTAATTATTTTAGTACCAAGCCCCATAAATTTTTTGGACGTCTCCTTTGGCATGCAGATAGCCTGGTATGTAGAAGGACATAGGCTACTGTTTATCCCGGGAACGCGGGTGAAACCGCGGGGGATAGCTAGTAAATAAATTTAAAAAAGTTACTCTCTTAAGAGGAAAGGATGGCTGCCAGAAATTTGAAAAATAGGTTTTTAATATATCTATTGCTGTCGCGCTGTGCCCGAGCTATCCCGCCCAAGGGCGATAGCGACAACTACAGCTTGGACCGATTATACCTATTTAAATTAGACGAAATCGCTATTTCGTAATTAAAATATTTCGTAAGTAAATTAAATTAAACCGGGGGTTTTCTGGTCCAAAACTGGATTGATAAAAAAAAAAACAAGAATCATAATCTATAAATAAGTCTGTCGGTTTTCCTTTGTTTTTTTTATATTCGTCTTTGTTCGCTGGACGTCTGATAAAAGCGTTAAAAATGGTAACTTTTTGTGATTTTAGAAGGCTCCTAATTCTTATAGTAATTAATTTATGGAGAAAAACACAACCGAGGGTACCAGGGTACCTACAGATTGCATGGTAGAATAATTATTACTCTAGTGTCATTATCCAGAGAGAAAACTGAGAATTACGTTTGTATGGAACAAACGCCACCAGCATATCCTCCAAATAGCGTTGCTCAGCCAATGAGGTGTCTTGCATCGCTACGTTCATTAGATGGCTTTACCTTTTGTGAATCATGCACATAAATCCCGAACGTGTGTTCAGAACATTTGCAACAAAATGGCATTTTATGGTAAAACTGATGTTTTACGAGCCATCTCTTTAAATTGACTACTAACTAGAGATGCTATAATATAGATTATGATACGGTATGAGGCACGAATTGTGAGCACAGATAGGCAGTAGCCCCACTACAAGCTCGCGTATCGCTTTTGGCCAAATCACAGTAGCCAAATTACACGAAAGAATCCAATAGACGACGAGCATCGACTGACGAACCAATCGTGTGCAGCTCGGCGCTCCCACCTGCTTCATTCCGCCATACAGACCGAAAATTAACTACTGCGCAGGTGGCAATCTGTGCTCACGACGCGTGCCCCTTACTATTCGAAAATAGAAATATACACCATCGGGCAATCTAAAAAAGCCACTAACTTTTCATGAAATTTTTCCGAATCCACGCAAGATAGCTTCTTCAAGTGCAAAGCATCATTCAAATTTATTTAATAATGTATTAAAATATAATAATGTATTCAAGTTTTTAGGGTTCCGTAGCCAAATGGCAAAAACGGAACCCTTATAGATTCGTCATGTCTGTCTGTCTGTCTGTCTGTCCGTCCGTATGTCACAGCCATTTATTTCCGAAACTAAATATCATTTTTTTCTAAACTGAACAGTTTGCGCGAGAGACACTTCCAAAGTGGTAAAATGTGTGACCCCCCCCCTGTAACTTCTAAAATAAGAGAATGATAAATCTATAAAAAATATATAATGTACATTACGGTGGAAACTTCCACCGAAAATTGGTTTGAACGAGATCTAGTAAGTAGTTTTTTTTTAATACGTCATAAATTGAAATTAATATCAAATACTCAGGTCTATACTACCATTTACTTATATACCTACAGGTTTGTACGGAACCCTCGGAGCGCGAGTCTGACTCGCACTTGGCCGGTTTTTTTTTTATTTCATGAAAATAACTTGTGTGGTTTATGAGATATTTAGATTTATCTCGTGTCTTACACAGTGTTTCATAATTATTACAATCTGGCTTTAGCTACCACAAAATGGCCTGATTGGCCATTGGCCCCAAACCTTAAATTGAAAATCTACAAATTGACCACAATAATAAAATTGTACGACCTCAATAAATTATATATAATCAGCCACAATACCAACTGGTTCCCGATTGTCTTTCGAACAAAACGGAAATTCACGGGATTCGACAGTGAAAAACGACTTTCTGTCAACCAGATAAGACGTAATATCTTTTGTTTAAGCCAAAATATCAACACGGCTCCGCTTGACTTCACTTTGATAAATGGTGGGTATCCATGTATATTCAATTAATGGTTAAGGGCTTTTTGAGGTCACGTAACTGTGGAGTTAGAAATAAATATAATTATTATATAGCTCCGTTTACAAAACCTTATAGGAGGAGATCCCCGTGCCGCCAGACATTACTTATTTTCTGACAGACAAAATTTATTGAATCGAGTAGTGTTAGTACGTAGTAGTACGTACTTCAAACATATGAATACCTGCTAGCTTGTACCATGGGCCAATGTTCAGGTACCAGGTATGAATGGTATGTTATGCACATTTCGTACTTTTCTTAAATTCTGTGAGCTGATTTGTATGTATGTTACTGAGGGAACTATTTCAATATTTTTTGCAAGCAGCCGGACCAAACGTAGCAGCCAAACATCCCCTAAACACAATTAAAATGTCGCTGGATTATTTGCGCGAAAGCATTATTATAATGCAAATAAGACGTCCATAGAATAAGCAATGTTTGGCAGCCCTGGGATCTCGGTCTCTTAGGAAAGGATTATAGCGCTCAAGAAGTAATTTTTTCGACTTCTTTAACATATTTTAATAACCAAAAATAATGAGTTATTTTGGCCAACATAGTATTTGTCTTTATCAAATTAAACATTAGTTAGTAACATCTGAACTAATATCATAAACGCCTTGTTACGCCTTCACGCCTCAATTACTCAACGGATTATCATGAAATTAGGCATGCAGATAGCCTATGGCGTGGAGAAGGATATAGGCTACATTTTTATCCCGGGAATGCGGGTGGCGGGGGACAACTAGTTATGCAATAAATGTGTATCAAAATGGTATTTTACACCATGTACCTACCTAACTAGACAGTGATATTTTCATAGATATTATTTTTTCATAACAAACCAAGATTAATTTTGCTGTTTTAAATTCCTATAAATATTTAATTAAACGTATATCATGAGATATCGCGAGCTGAATTCACTTCCATCAAATAATTTCAACGCCAATTATTAGACCCCACACAGGCGAAACTGAAGCAGTACGCTAGAATATAGATGAGAATAAAGCCCTCTTCAGACAGTAAAATCACAATGAATAAATCTACATTCAACAAAACATGAAAAGCCTATAAAATATTGGAATAACAATGAATACTTGAAAGTATCGGAAGGTTCAATAATCAGCGTTAGAACACTCGTAACAAATTTATGGGCAATCGTAAAACAATCGTTTGCTGATGTAACAGGCAATCAAACTGTATTGCTGGGATAATGTCTTCATCAATTTTATGTTGAAACGAAACTTTTCATTGTTCAAGTTAAGATAGGTTAATTGGAAAATACACTTAGTGGATTACCTTCGAATTATTTCTAATATCATCATCATCATCATTAGCCTATTATGTCCCACTGCTGAGCACAGGCCTCCATTCACGAATGAGGGTGAAAGTGACTGGGCGATACTCCACCACACGTGCCCACTGCGGATTGGTGGAGGTAGGCTAGTGGTCAACCTACTGTTGAATTTTTTCAAGCCGCCTAGGTGGCATCCAACTAGCTTAACGACTATCACAATTAAGTGATAACCGGGACCAACGGCTTTACGTGCCTTCCGAAGCACGGAAACGCTCGATTTGAAATACCACTAGGCGGTCACCCATCCAGGTACCGACCACGACAGACGTAGCTTAAATTTGCTGATCGATTAAGAACGGCTAATCATGCTACACCACGAGCGCTTCTAATATCAATGATGGGCAAAAGGTGGCTTCGGAATAGCTATCATCTCGTAAAATTTTAGGTTACGCCCTAGCGGTTATTAGAAAGATTATTATGGCATGGCTGACATTTCAGAGTATTTCTAATCATGTCAGTAGATGCCAAGGTACTTGTGTTCCTAAAAAACAGATCATATATAGTAAAGCTATTTATAAATTAAGTGCAGGAAATTGAATATGTTTTTCAAACAAAGTAGCAATTATGACAGTAACTGTTTGACCTTATTGTATCGATAAAATAAATGGGCCCATTGCCGAAATTGGAATGAATGGGCCATTATGTCCCCTATAAGTATGTTTTAGATAGATTGTACGAAATTAAATTGGTTTGTTTCGTTTTGTAAGTACAAATTATTACTTATAGTAAAAAAAAAATATCAGTGTATAAATGCGAAAGCGAAAATATACACAAACATGTTCAAACTATCCTAGAAAATAAAATATGGAACATAATACTACTTTTTACTAATAATTTTGATATTGTGAAAAAGAGACTTACGAATTATTACTTATATATAAATAATTTGAAGGAAGTGCTCAAAATAATTTTAATAAAATCAAAATTGATCGAAGGGCTTCACTCCTAAGCTGCTTGCAATGCAATGCATGTGAAAAAGCAAAGGTGAGAGACATTTCAATACAACAAAGTTTATCCCTTTGTTCGTGAAAAAACTAACAATCGCGCTCGATCGAGGCTCGTAAGCTACGTGAATCGTGCTCGCAGTGTGCTCGTTTGAGGCTCGGCTTGTGCTCGGTTCGCCAAGCATGGACGCACCATTTTACTCTTTAAAAAGTACAAGAACTACTTACTGTAAAATGAGCGGTCTAATCACTAAGGAGCGATCTCTGCCAGACAACCTTTTAATATTTTACTGTATATTTTTTTAATTTTGTGGAAATTAATTATAATTATTCCTTAGTTTTTTTTACTGTAATTTAAAATTCTATTGTTAAAAAATTGATTGCTTTTAAATTATTTCTGTTTTTAAAATATCTATATATACAAACAACTGAAATAAACAATAAGAATAAAAATAATATATTTGTAAGGCTTTTTTCTACAATATTCGGCAACAGAAATCCTATACCCAAATACTTGTTCATAACACAAAACTAGTGTAGCATAGTGGTAATGACATAAATTGTCGTGTTATCGCTTTCCGGGCCACTTGATGTCGCGTTCGATCGTTACCTACACAAACAATTGTGGTTGGCCGGGGACGTTAGCGGCCATTTTACGATAGCACCGCTTTGCAGCCAGGCAGTGAATCTACCAGCCTGAGTGAATCTCACTGACTTTATGGTTTATTACCTTGGTAGGGATAGAAAGGGCTATGTGATGTTTATTGAGCTATCGTCTCGCCTATGAGTAGCCCAGGTGGATTGTTTTTTTTATCGACCTCTGTCTAGAAAGAAGTTAGCACTCGAATGCAACTGCTGGATAACAGCACTGTTTGTGTCAATTTTTGATTCTTAATTAGAGGAGATATCCTGGGAATTTATGTAAATAAATAAGTCTCCTCTCCTAAAAGTCAGTCCCCTAATCCCTTGGTAAAGCCGAGTCGAGGTTTGTGCCCCACCTGGGGCGCTCCCTAAGGCTAGGCCTCCCGGAGCTAA
Source organism: Achlya flavicornis (assembly GCA_947623365.1). Classification (NCBI taxonomy): domain Eukaryota; kingdom Metazoa; phylum Arthropoda; class Insecta; order Lepidoptera; family Drepanidae; genus Achlya; species Achlya flavicornis. Next base: position 6,294,449 of record OX392491.1, read on the forward strand.
CACCTTTAGTCAGTTAAAAAAAGGGACACATGCACACGGGAATTTGACCCCAAACTAACCAGAGCATGTACTATGGAAACCAGATAGCTGATATACTACATATACTACTTTTTGTTTGTAAATACATACTTAATATACATTGTTACACTGAGACTCCTAGACATGCAGACATGTTCATGCACACAAATGCATGTCCTGTGTGGGAATCGAACCCACGACCTACAAGATAGGTAAAGATTTTTACGGATCTACGGGCTACGGCCCTGTCTAAGAAGGCCTAAGTTCAGCCATATTTATGGTTGTACTCATTATTATTCCGGACATCTGTCCGGCCTGAAAATAATGATGATAATATGACCTAAACGATTCTTTCCAAAGTACGATAAGTGTCAATCGAATAAATTAAATTTTTAGGGTTCCGTAGAAACTCATTTTTTTTTTTTAATAAAACCCGTTAGTATAGGGTGTCTATGGATAGGTCTTCAAAAATGATATTGAGGTTTCTAATATATTTTTTTTCTAAACTGAATAGTTTGCGCGAGAGAATGTTCCAAAGTGGTAAAATGTGTGTCCCCCCCTGTAACTTCTAAAATAAGAGAATGCTAAATCTATAAAAAATATATGATATACATTACGATGCAAACTTCCACCGAAAATTGGTTTGAACGAGATCTAGTAAGTAGTTTTTTTTAATACGTCATAAATTGAAATTCATATCAAATACTCAGGTCTATACTACCATTCACTTATATACCTACAGGTTTGTACGGAACCGTCGGTGCGCGAGTCTGACTCGCACTTGGCCGGTTTTTTTTAATACGTCATAAATTGAAATTCATATAAAATACTCAGGTCTATACTACCATTTACTTATATACCTACAGGTTTCTACGGAACCCTCGGTGCGCGAGTCGCACTTGCCCACAGGTGCACTTGGCCGGTTTTTTTTAAATACAAATGCATGCACAGTTCGTTTATAATGCGCATAATTTAAATTACTTGCCCTTCAAATAGGTAATTAAAAATACCTACCTATATTAATAAAATTACAAAGAATCCAATAAATATAAGTAACTTATTCATTCATTTCAATTCGCAGTTTCGAATCGCATTGTTATCAAAGATGAATATTTCAATCCTGGATATTTTTAAAAGTGTCGAAATGAAATTTGGTTTCAAAACCTCAATAAAATGGAAAACATTTATTACGATTACTTTTTATCATATTTTTGGTGTATATTGGTGCTATTATTATGCATTTCCTGTTAAAATTCAAACAATAATCTTTGGTAAGTTTATAATCTCACGAAAAACATTTTCATGTAAATTGTTGCCAAGATGAGACCATATGACTCACAATGTCAAAATGATCAAATGTAGAGCCAAGCTTATAACTCTACTACGGCCAAGCCACATATTTTGACTAAGTTGTAGAGTTTGTGATGATCGGGCTTGTTGAGTTAGGCTTATATTTTTAATTTTATCAATTAATATTTTTACTATTTTTGCAGCGTGTGTAATGTTCATTATAAGTGGATTTGGAATTACTGGCGGCGTTCATCGTCTGTGGACTCACAGGTCGTACAAAGCGCGGAAACCACTTCAAATTCTACTTATTATAGCTTTTAGTAGTGCGGGACAGGTAACTTGTAACTCTTTATTGATTATATTGTACATACAGGGTTTATTACTTAAAAAAAAATGATTTTCTTTTCATACATTATGATCGAGCAAGGTTGACATATACTATTTAAATTTTTTTTTTTTTTTTTTTATTAAATGGGCTTGCGTTTGGCCACTGACCCGCCCATAAGGGGCGATGACGAAGCCTAAGATGAAACACGCTTACCCAGAAGAAACCTATTCACTCTGGCCTTGAAAGTTCCTAGATTGTAGGCGTCAGGAAACACAGACGCCGGAAGCAGGTTCCACTCCCTTGCTGTCCGCATTATAAATGAGGATGCAAAACGCTGTGTCCGTGTTTTCGGTATGTCAACAACGTACGGGTGAAAATTTTCCCGGCGTCTTGTGGTTCGGTGTAAAAATGGGGATGGTGGAATTAGGTTGAACAATTCCTGCGCACACTCTCCAAAATATATCCTGTAGAAAACCGATAAGCAAGCAACCTTTCTTCGATGGTCGAAGCTCGTGAGTTTCGCCTTAATTAAAGACATCTCCGATGAGTCTCCTGGCTCGGCGGTCTATTGAGTCGAGGGCCTCAAGCTGGCACTTAGCTGATCCATCCCAAAGATGGCAGCAGTACTCCATGCATGACCAGTATTATTAAAATAATAGTATAAGTAAAAGTTGTTCAGCATGACTAACCCAACATAGGTTTCGTGTTCTATCTCGCTGAATAACTAAACTATTTAATACTTACGATAACTTGACAATACCTCAAATTGTTTTACAGAATTCAATTTACCAATGGGTCCGTGACCACAGGGTGCACCATAAGTACAGTGACACGGACGCTGATCCCCATGACTCGACCCGTGGTATATTCTTCTCACACATCGGTTGGCTGTTCTTGGAGAAGAATGATAAAGTGAAAGAAGCTGGTAAGAAGATTGACATGAGCGATATCGAGAAGGATTCGATGTTGATGTTCCAACATGCGTAAGTATTAATGAAAATGAGTGGGAGAATTTATCCTTTCCAGATAAGAGAAAGAATAATATAAGATAAGGATAAGGTTGAAGGTTCTTCAAAAAGGGCATGAAGAGATTTCTTCAGGGTCGGCAACGCGCTAGTGATACCCCTGGTGTTGCAAGCGTCCATAGGCTACGTTAACTGCTTACCATCAGGTGGGCCGTATGCTTGTCTGCCACCTTAGTGGTATAACAAGAAAAATAATGATTAAAAAATATTATAATAAGCATGATGGTAAGCAGTTACCGTAGCCTATGGACGCTAGCAACACCAGAGGTATCACTCGTGAGTTGCCGACCCTGAAGAAATCTCTTGACACCCTTTTTGAAGTACCCCATGCGGCTAGTAAGCTGCATGCTTATTATACTCCTAAAATTTTCAAAATATACCATCTGAGTTTTTTTTAATTTGCAGGCACAGAAGATATTTCACTATTTTATCGTACATCGTTCCAATATTCATAAATACGTTCTTACTGAAGGAAGAATGGCAATGCGCGATCGCATGGCAGTCGTTCATTAAATTACTTTATTTACTACATACTGAAATGACAGTCAACAGTCTTGCTCATGCATATGGATACAAACCTTATAACAAGTAATTATTAATTTTATTATTATTCATTTTTTTTTTTTCAGCAATTATACCTTTTATTTTTAACTAAACTAAAATTATAAAGGCAATATATACATGGAAATAATTATAAATAAATCGCCGCCTGCAGGCAGGGTTCCCAAAAAGCTGGCGACGTTACCTCGTTGAATTGCAAGGCTAATGCGTTGCCCGAGGTAAGCGCCAGCTCTTTGGTCCCCTGTATCATCAAATAGGCGTCTCGACATAAATTATATAATATCACTGAAATAATCTTATTTTTGGTATCATATTTACTAAACTCATACTTGTGAACAGGTGCTGTTTATGGGGGCTGGTCTACTTAAGTTTGCCATTTACTTATTTTTAATATCGATTCAGTCTACTTTTTAGTTTTGCCGCTACGCAATTTATTTCAGTGCGACTTATGTAATGCGATTAGAATGTAAATATTATGTAATGAGTCAAAGCTTGTTTAGAAAAGAGTAATTGCTGAGTTTCTTGCCGGCTCTTCTCAGCAAATGCAACCATCCGAACCGGTATTAGAGTCAGACTTTTCATAACTGCCTGCGAAGGTCTATTTGAATTGATGATTTTGAATTCGGAATACTGAATAAATGTGAAAATAGGATGGGAATCGAGCCCACAACCTGTCGTGGTTATTAGGGTACCTAAAACCCACAGCGACCAGCCCATCAATAATTGCAACCTTTATACCTACTGCTCGAACACCGAAGTGATATCATTAGAAGATAATTTATTTTAAATGTTTTCAGAAACATTTTAGCAAGAGAAAGTCCAGTCGTCGGAGTTCTTACTATGGGTGAAGGCTGGCACAACTACCACCACGTATTCCCAAATGACTACAAAGCAGCTGAAGTATTCGATGTCTTTAACTGGACCACGGCTCTAATTCACATGTTTGCTAAAATTGGATGGGCGTATGACCTTAAAGAACCTACTCCTGAAAGGATCAAGGATGTCGTAGCACGATTAAGCAATAAGTCATGCTGAATTGGACAAACGATATGCGATATTCTCAATAAAAAATTTACAACTTTTAACAGAAAGTATATTATTCCGAAGGAGCTGAAGACGACACTCCTACAAAAAGGTTTCAAGACATAATAAATTACTCAAAAATGTATAGTTTAGTAAGCGGCACGCGTCGTGAGCACACTTTTAAACATAAAGTTTAAAAGTTATTAGTGTTCTAGCATTTAAATACATTTATTGAAATGCATTTAAATAAGGTCACGTAACCTTATTTTATATACATTTTAACAACTTTAACTTTAATAACTTAACTCTAAGAACTTTTAAACTTTATGTTCAAAAGTGTGCTCACGACTCGTGCCGCTTACTAAATTATACATTTTTGAGTAATTTATTTTGACTTGAAACCTTTTTGTAGGAGTGTCGTCTTACTATATCAAATGTTTGCTTCCAAGTATATTGAATTAAAATCATAACCAAAGTGTCTGGGGCTCAATGAGGGTTTTCACGTCCCTTGCTAATATTATTATAAGATTTTCTCTTTCGGTGTCTGTGCGCCTCGTACCAAAGAAGTTGTGTACTTTTCTGGATATACACTTTCCGTTACACGTTGTGTACACTATATTATTACACTCAAATAAATGTGTTTTCTCTCTTTTATTTTCTTTCGACTTCAGTTCATTTAAAAAATACGTAGTTATGTAGTATGAGATTATGCAGTTTGTGCGCAATTTAGGCTTAGATTTATTACTTTGTACACAATTCTGCATAACCCGAATAAATATAGACATACATTGGCCCTACGCCAACCTAATTGATTTTCTCTTGAGGTAAGACAAACAGGCAATTATAGGTATATAAATAATTTCTAACTCAAACAATACTCCCTTGAAAAGGCCAATTTACTTGAGCTTCGTTCTTATAATAAACCACCTTTTGTGCAGATTCTGTTATAATGATATCATTTGTTAACATCTCGCCTCACACAATTATTTCGTTTATTACATAAAATCCCCAATTTGTTCGACCAATTAATTTATCAAGGATTCTTTACATGAGTTGATTGTCAGATTACAAGTCTTCAGAATGTTTATAATATACCATGAATAAAATATATCGGTAAAGTGAAAGTTAAGGCTGGGGTTGGTGCACACTTACACCCCCCCACACACAAACACACATGCCTAAATCTTATTTCATATATATAGAAGCTAAAATATGTAATGGCTGAATATAAAACTCAATTACATAAAAACAAGATAGAGAATAGGAAAGCATACATAAACAAAACACTAAATAACACTGACAACATAAGTAAAACCATTTGGAAAATCATAAATTCTGAAAGAAGAATGGGTAAAAACGTCCCCAGACTGTAGCAAGATGAGCTATAGTGGTGATTGTAGGTCTCGTTGAGCACATTATTTTATTCTATGACAGCAAGTCAGAATTCCATGGGAGAAAAAAGATATTCACATTTGAAGTTACAAAAATGTTCCTTTGGTAATGATTGTTTTTTGTAATTATTAGCTATGCCCTGCGGCACAGAATACTGAATACCAGTGATTCCAATCGAGTTTTTAAGACAAAAAGAACTGTATGTCAATTTCCAGGATCCTTGCTATCTTTCTGCTAATATTTATCGATATCGGTCCAGTAACATAGTTGTGAAAGCATAACAATACGGATAGATCTACTGTCGCATTTATCATATTAAAGTACTAGCTGTGCCTCGTGGCTTCACCTGTGTTCCTGAGAAAATAGTATTGCTTGTCCATCTGTAGGCTCTATGCTGCCGCGTGTGGTAATTTTAATTGCTATCAACCTAGTCCAGTAATTTAGCTGGAAAACGTAACATAAGACATACTAACCCGAAGAAAACCCCTATAGTGTGGCCCTACAATTCCAGAACACTTCCTTAAACATCAGTCAAAGCATCGGGATCCCTAGCGTCGATATTTCTAGCGACACGTGCTGTTTCGTGTATAGTCACTTAGACGACAAAAAAAGCTCGGAGTGCTCAATAGAGCGAGGCAGTACTTATAACAACTTTATAAGTCGCAAGTCCGGGCTCAAATGGAGTACTGCTGTCATCTATAGGCGGCGGTACCTGGATACCAGCTTGGGCCTTTGGACTCGGTTCAGCGACGTGCCATTAGAATTGTCGACGATCCCCAGCTCACAAGTGGTTTAGACCCCGTTAGACTGAGCCACCATCGCAACTCTCGCCATCGACGGGGATCCAACCTCACACATTGGAACCGAAATGGTTTCGTACTCTGTGGTTTCAAAGGAGCTCACTACCGGAGGTTTTCCCAAGGGAGAACAGCATGGGATTCTTCAAAAAGGGTGTGAACAGATTTTTACAGGGTCAGCAACGCGCGAGTGGTACCCTTGGTGTTACAAGTGTCTTTAAAGGCTATGGTAACCGCTTACCACCAGGCGGGCCGGGTATACTTGTTTGTTGCCTTAGTGGTATACAAAAAAAACTATCTTTCGCATTAATAACGTTAAAGTACTATGTTTACCTCGCGATTTCAAATGTGTTCCCGGTATACAAAGTAAATCCGTACCTATTTTATGGACATCTTCGGTTATCATTAACTATTTGGAACATAATACAGTGTTTATAGTCATGTTCAAGTTTTCTTTTTTATTGTGTTTTGCTATTTACCATTATCCAGTCAGTCTATGGGGCTATCAGTCTGCCTATGGGGCTGATTCATTGACTACACGTAAATAACGACAATGAAACATAATGTCACATAGTAGGTAGATACCTAATATGCGAGTGTAATTGTTTGCTGTGTCAAAAAAAAAAGATCTTTACCTTATCCTAGTAATAGTAATGTAAGTAAACAATGCTTAAGTTTTTCGGTGTTTGTTATTAAATGACGCCGAAATGGCTTATCAGATGTGGGTGGAACTTAGCAAAAAGATAGATTAAACTCTGGATAAGCATATATAATACTTTTAAATTAGAAAAGTTATACAAATACTGCGGGACGATATCAAAGTTACTCAGTATTTTGTTTGCTTTAACCGTGAATATCTTTTTTTTCCCATGGAATCCAGACTTGGTGTCATACAATAAAATGATGCCCTCGATGTGGCCAACAAACTCCACCATAGCTTATAGTGCTACATTCTGGGGACGCGTTTCATACAAATGGACTCTTTGTTCTTTGTAAACCTAATCCTATTGACACTCTAATGTTTGCAATCACAAATGCTAATAATAAACCTAAAGTACTTGCAAACAGAATAAATGTATATTTTCTATCGTTAAATATAAACCTAAGCAATCTAACACACGTGCAAGTCGCAATAGGCATGTGATCCCATTTACGGGTGAAATACAAATGGATATGTTTACAATAGGAGAAATTAAAGGACATTAAAGATTCACCTTCTTATGAGTCCTTCATTAATAGACTGAAATCATTTTTATTAGATAAGGCTTACTATAGCCTTGATGATTTACCGAATGAAAAATTATAATTTTGAAAAATATTTACCTAAGTGTAAAATATGTACTCATAAATAAATAATATAAAATGTGTTGCAATAAATTTTATGTAGCAAGTTGGTAGGTAATTGTAGGTATAATGTAAAATAAATTTGTAGAAGATAATTGTATATTGTGTTGATTGTAATGATAATTATATTGTGTGAATTTTATCTAATGACCTGTGTATTAAGCCCATCACACACGTAGCTATAATATATATTAATATGCCGAGCTATAATATAAATGCCAGTACAAGTTGGTGAAGTAACAGAAGTATTAGCTGCGTGTGCGGTTAACTCTAACAATAAAAAGCTCCCTTTAAACTTGTAGCCTTACTTTGAAATTTTGGTACCTATCCCATTCCAATATTTTTTGCGAAAATAAAACTAAAAGACGTTTGCGATAATAACCAAAGTTATCATGTTTTTTTATGTTTTTTTATTATTTATGGTACGGCTTTTTATTATTTATGGTACGGTACCCCGAACGAAAGTTTTCGAAAGTATTAACGTAACTATAGCGTTTGCCTTTTTTAAGACAAGGTTTTCATATAAAAACGCAAACGTTAAATCTTTGCAAACTTTGGTATTTGAAGGCTTTGGTATTTATTAATCACTAATAGTATCGCAGTACATTCTGCATTATTGTGGTTTCTTATCAAATGACTTGGTATATAAAGTAATTAAAAACTATGCAGTGGATAATGGGTTCGCAATATGTTATTTATATTTATGTTTATTGATAACTTTCAAAAAGTAAGGCCAGTTTCGAGGTATTTTAAATTGACTGCTTCCTCCATTTTGAAAATAATTTATTCATTTCCTATTAGCGATTTTATTCTTAAACTAGGTGCGCCCTTCGGTTACACCCGTTTTCCTGATGATGCTCGTTTTCTATTCCAAGTACCTATGGTTTGTAAAATATAGTATTAACCATACCTTATTTACTGAAAAGAAAGTCGGCTTAAACAAGCTAAATCTCTATTTACACCGTTGGTAAACTTGGTAATTACAACAAAATGAATTGAAACACTTTTTCCATTGGCCGCCATTGTTACAACATGCTTTTCTGGTGTTGCCATCCCTCGATATTCAAATACACCATGAAGATAAACTGTAACTAATTATAATTAATCAATATTCAATGGTTTGAAATTAAATAATAAAATGTTATTGCTAACAATAGCTTGATCTCTGCGACAGTTGTTTGAGTCATATGAAAATCCTCCTTATTGTAAATAATCTTATAGATTTACAATAAGGTTCATCTGTTTAATCTGTGGTTGATTTTATGATGATACAGATAAACCTTATGCTACAGCCATAAGGTTCATTTTCATATGACTCAAACAACTCATATGTCCCAGAGATCAAACTATCTTTTTTTAGGTGTAAAGTAACTGTAGGTATATAAATAATATGTAGAAATTAGTCTACAGTTTTTCAAGGCAGGCACCTTAAATATTTGAGAGATAATAAGTAGCCTAGATTACTCTCTGAAGTGCTCTCAACCTGCATATTAAGTCCCAGCAAAATCGGTTCAGCCATTTCGGAGATTAACCGAGACAAACAGACAGGGTAACATTTTGAAAAGACGTGTTTTTATAAAGCCTTAATATTGATATAATGGATCTACACTACACTGTTTGTTTTGTTTCTAAGCAACAATAATAAATACTACATTTCAATTTTCATGAAATATTGGGTCATTGATTTAGTCACCTATTATGTAGTCAAATAGGATGTGTTTACTGTTGGTAGGTACTTGAACATTGTACCTTGTTATTGTATAAGTAAGGATACCTTTTCTATGACACCGATAGACTGAGATTTACCTTGGGAACCATAGATACTATGGACTCCATAGTGTGGACCCGTCTGGCTGGCTACCAACTTCATGTTGCCGACAAGCACCATCAAACAATTAACCCAAAGAAGCGTAAAGACGTCGCTTTTGCTTGCAAACTCTTCCGCCAATTTCCCACCATCGACAATGCGCTCTGATTGGCCAAGTCAAGAACACACGATGCAGTGATTGGTCCTTACTGTTCAAAATCAGTGACAAATCACTGACTAGTTTCGGAATCGGATTGCTCGATACTACTCTTGTTCCTAGATGCCAAGCACCTACCGAATGTTAGGACCTACCTATTTATGGAAGTAAGGACTGTATCCACCAAAGCGAAGATAAGCAAAAAGGAGATTTGTTTTCGTACAAATGAAAATCAAAGTGGATTGGAGCTGACTTTGCTTGGTTGTCAAATCTCCGCCATCTCCACTTTGATGGATTCTCCGGGCGGGCGTAATAAACAGACCACGTGGACCAATCAAAACTGTAATTAGCAATTTCATAAAGGTTATAGAATATTGTACAGTTATGTTAATTGATTATACACCCGCGAACAAAGGCACATGCTAATTAATGTCTTCTAAAATACCTATTAATGTTTTTACAAACGTGTGAAAATATAAACTAAATTATTAAAAGAAACAAAAAACCCGACTGCGTAAAACAAAAATTAACTGAAAAGAGAAAAACAAGCTCTTTAATCTATAGAATTTTGAATATAACTTGAATGCTATAAGGTATTGCAGTCGGGGACAAACCAATAACCTAAATATGTGTTTTTTTTGTAATATTTGTTTATCCCCGACTGCAATACCTTATAAAATTCAATTTATATGATTACTCATCATTATGAGTATAATATTATTCCACCTTACAGAAGAACGCAGCCAAATAACATGACTTTAATGTGGTGGTGTAGGTTCCCAGAGCTCCATGGGAGGTGCTGTGCTGCCAGTATAGTACCTGAGTACCTGGGACCAGAGTTGTAGTACACAATGACACAGCGCATAGTCCATTAGGGACCTTTCACACAGCCAATTTCAAACTTTACACACGGGGTACCGAAACCTTCACTGAGCGTGGCCTAACGTGCACTTGGCTATTTTTTTTAGATTGTAGGTTTATAGATTATGGAGCAAAAACTTTATTAGGTAAAATAACCTACAGACAAAAATTTGTTAAAGCAGCGTGATGACAACAAAAACTAGTAGATGTTTCTTATATTAATGCGTCGTCATTCTGACGTTATTCAATATCCTGCTATATTTTTTTATATGTTTGTTTGGTACAAAAACAATTGGAATAAATTAAATTATTAAATGAAACAAAAAAACCGGACTACTTAAGAGGAAAGGATGGCTGCAAGAAATAAATGGAAAATAGGATTTTAACATATCATATTGCTGTCGTGCTGTGCCCGAGCTATCCCGCCCGAGGGCGATAGAGACAACTACAGCTTGGACCGATTATACCTATTTAAATTAGACGAAATCGATATTTCGTAATCCCCGGTTTACTCCTCCAAAACTGGATCGATAAAAATTTTTTTTTCAAGAATCATAATAAGAAGGTCTTTGGCTATGTCTGTCCGTTTGGTTTTTTGTTTTATATTCGTCAAATTTGTTTGCTGGACGTCTGATAAGGGCGTTAAAAATGGTAAGTTTTTGTGATTTAAGAAGGCTAATTTTTATAATAATTAATTAATGGAGAAAAACACAACCGAGGGACATACAGTGCTATCTACAGATTGCATGGTAGAATAATAATTGTTCTAGTGTTATTATCCATAGAGGAAACTGAGGATTACGTTTGTATGGAACAAACGCCACCAGCATTTCCTCTTAAAACTAAAATTAATTGAAAAGAGAAAAACAAGCTCTTTAATCTATAGAATTTTGAATATAACTTGAATGCTTTAAGGTATTGCAGTCGGGGATAAACAAATATTATTAAAAATACATACATAGGTTATTGGATTGTCACCGACTGCAATACCTTGTACACCAATACCTTGTGTCGACTGTTTTCATGCCATAATACGTCCGTCATGTTCGTCCGTCTGTCTGTCACTTTTAATCGGAAAATGATTTGCTAACTCGACTTCAAAAATAGGAGATCTAATCAAAAAAACAAACTAAGTCCGCGTAAAGAATACAATCAGTCTCACAGGCGCTGAATTCGTCTTTATATTTAACAGATTATGTTCATAATAAACGCCCTTTATAAGGTTCTTTCTATCTAAAGATTCCCATATATGCCAACCTCATAGAGTTATAGATAATAATGTTCAACATAGTCAAAAGTCAATTCAAGGTCAATAATTTTAAAACACAAATTTTATTTTACTTTTTTAATACTCAGATCAGGTTTGTGTACTCGTATAAATATTCTAAATAAATAAAAAATGACACAAACAAATAAAGTAATCATAGTCATTAGAAGGCCAAATACAGTCAAGACAAGGTCCAGCTCTAAGTACTCTCTCCAGGAGATGTTGGCAGCGGGCGCGCGCAGATGTGTGGCGCCACCGTGTCGCAACACGTGCTCCGTCCACCACACGGCGCGCTCTAGCGGACGCTGCGGCTGGTCCCGCATCAGCGCACTCAGCTTAACTATGTTCCGTCGGTAGCTGTAGAATAATTGGTTCATTAATAAAACGTTATTAGGAATAAACAATAACCTTTTCAATTTAATTATACCTCTCATCGCCAATTACTGAATGTATTGCATTTTTTAATGCTGCCTCGGTGAGAGTTTCCATTTCAAATTTCATTCCTATTTTATGAAATGCATATTTCTCTGCATTATACCATTGATCACCTAACATTGGAATGCCAATGAGTGGTACTCCGGCATTAATTGCTTCATCAGTCGATTGTAAGCCTCCTTGAGTTATAAATAGTTTTACCTTTGGATGTCCTGTAAATAAACGCGTGTAGTTGATTAAAGTTTATACAAAAAATCAACAAAACGTAACTATTAAAAAAACATAATACACAAACAATAAAAAAACATAATATACAGGATGTCACACGATAAGATAGGGCAGATAAGATAAGATAAAGTCCGATAAGGCAGGCAATTCAAAAAATAAACTATGAAACCAGCGGTACTTATTTTTGAAAGTGAAATGAAGTTTATTTCTCTATTTCGTACGTTCAATATTTCAATACATTCCCTCTACTAGGTATAGCCGTGCGATGCCCTGAATTCATACTTTAAAGGTGCATAATTAAAATCTAAAACATACTTAGAAGATCCGACTGTGGTAACCATTTGAATATTTTTATGTTTTCGGTCCTTCCTGGTAGTTCGTCCTTATCCCATTTCCATAAAATATCATACGGCAATTCGGAAAACACTTTCAGAAACATTTGAATCTTTTCTTGCTTTAAAAACGATGGGTTTACATTTGTTCCAAAGCTTACATACACTACGCCATTCTTAGAAGAATCTAGGTAGTTTTTGAGATCCTTAAATAAACACATTATAATTAAACTATTTTACAGTTCAATATTGTTTGAGTTGAAATTAAATCTATGGATTAGTCAACATACCTCTGGCAAGTGTTTCTCAGGTTTTTGATGCAAACCACCCATATAAATAACCCCTGGAGGTACAGGAAAATTCCCCTCCCAGATTGGACGTATATTCAAGAAAAGCATGTTCACATTATTCTCAAGTTCACTTAATGACGGAATATTGGGATCTATTTCTTTTCGCAACATCTCGTTTTCAATTTCTTCCAATTCATTGAAAATATAGTTAATCGTTCTGTAATGATTATACAATTCTGTTATCTTCTCCCACGTGGAAAGATTGTAAATCCTTTGCCGTAAATTTGTCGGGTAGAGAATTGGATGCACTGGAGCACCAATACTTTCGTAATTACCGTACATGGCACCAAAAGAACTCACTAATATAACTGGAGCTTTAAAAATATGTGATATTGCTAATGCAGGTCGAACCCAAGCTTCTATTAACAACAAATCAAATTTTTGTCCTTTGTCATTTATTATGTGTTGCACTTCACTGGTATTCATTTGGTGTAAAAATATTTTTGCAATCAAATAAAAACCTAATTTTATTTGCTCCTGTAAATCCGCTTTGTTTCCTTTCGCTGTTGATGCAAATTGTTTCCAAATATCGTAAGAGATACCGTGGACGTCAATTTCTGTTAGATTTGATGGAGTTTCTCCTTTCGGGAAAGCAGGATCTGTAGTGATCACCACTACTTCATGACCTCGTTCTGCTAACTCTTGTGTTAAAGGTCGGAAAACCACTTGATGGCTTATCGAAGGTGTTGGAAAGAAAGCTAAGATTCTAGCGGCTTCATTATTCACTATTGTATTAACGAAAATTAATGCAACGAAATATTTAAATTTAAACATCTTGACCGTATTCTAGCAAATAAATCTTGCGGCAAACATGCCGAGCGTTTTATACTCTTACAACGGCAAACCTGTTTGTTAAACGCGGTGATGCTGCATAAGTCGTGGAATAATCAGCATGACATGTACTCAATTAGCGTTATTACAATAACTTGTGGCAACGCATTGATAAATTATATGCCGTTGAGTGTAGTAGTGGTTATGACAAACAAAAATATATGAACTACTTAATTTTGGTCTGTTGTAAGCCAAATAATGAAAAGTTATATAAACCATAAACCTTTTTTAGGGTTCCGTAGCCAAATGGCAAAAAACGGAACCCTTATGGATTCGTCATGTCTGTCTGTCTGTCTGTCCGTCAGTATGCCACTTTTTTCCGAAACCATAAGAACTATACTGTGAAACTTGGTAATTAGATGTATTCTGTGAACCGCATTAAGATTTTCACACAAAAATAGACAAAAACAAATTTTTGGGGTTCCCCCAAAATGGAACTGAAACTCAAAATTTTTTTTTATTCAAACCCTTATGTGTTTGGTGTCTATGGATAGGTCTTCAAAAATGATATTGTGGTTTCTAATATTATTTTTTTCTAAACTGAATAGTTTGCGGGAGAGACACTTCCAAAGTGGTAAAATATGTGTCATGTGTGTAAGTTACAAGTCAAGGGATTAAGCAGATCAGTCCCCACAAGCAGCAACTGTTAACAAGTATGACGCGTGTGGCAGCCATCGCCCTCCTCGCAATATTGGAAAATATGTGTCATGTGTGTAAGATACAGGCCCCCCCCTGTAACTTACACACATGACATATATTTTACCCTGTAACTACTAAAATAATGATAAATCTAAAAAAAATATATGATGTACATTACCATGCAAACTTCCACCAAAAATTGGTTTGAACGAGATCTAGTTAGTAGTTTTTTTAATACGTCAAATAAGGTTTGTACAGAACCCTCGATGCGCGAGTCTGACTCGCACTGGGCGAGTTTTTTTTAATAGATATTAATAAACATAACCATAACATGGATCCTTTGAAAACTCTGGTTCGAGACCCTAGCATAAAGCAATAACCTCTGAATTGCAACCATCCCGGCCCAACTTAACAATTCCTATCTGGCGTAATAGCACTAATAGCCTTGAGAGTAAAGGAATTTATACCGTCATTGAGGTCTCCTCCGGATGAATTTAAATCGCAAATAGGTGTGATATGATCTGAATAATGACACTGCCTTTTTAAACAAGTGGTAAATGGATAATACAATTTTTATACCTTTACCAGAGCCCAAAAGCAGTAAAGGGAAATGAAGACTAGAAGTATTTCACAATATTCGGGTAAAGCGTAGCCTCAGCACGCTGTGTAGAGTGTAAACAATGGAGAAAGGACTTGTTCTGAATTTAGGAGCGATTTTTTTGATTCATTCTTTGTCGTTGCATTCCCGAGACACTAGTGACGGAGATAGGATTTTGAAAATTGACTTTACTCGTGTTCGAAACCAATAATTTCGGCACTCAGACCAAGGAAAAATGTAAGACGGAACGGTCTGTGTTCTTCAGTGACGCAAGTAATAGGAAGCCGGCGTTCTTGTAAATACATGGTCTCACACACACATATAGACCATAGGAAGCCGATCGGTTGTTATTCCGTATTGAGACGTTGACAGTGACAATAAAGCTCAGTACCATTTGTGCCTGCTTGGGCCAGTACTGATTATACTCACGCACGCGCAGGAAATTTTTTGCTTCACTTTCTTATAAGGTGACACTTCGTCTTGATTTTTTTATATGTCTATGTTTCGGCGTTTTTCTTGTTTTGTTGCACAGGCATCATTTTGATTACGTCACCTATATAACACAGTGAGGTTATGTTTTTGAATATCTGTTAATGTAAGGTCATGGTTATCGCGCGTTTTTTTATACCTTAAACTTTATTAACTGGTTGATATCACCGGTTTTATATTCGTGTATTGAGGCTCTCGTTGGGTTCCGCGAAACCCGGTGATAATTTTGGCTTTCAAGATTCTTATTCCCAAACGGAGAATCTCGTGGCAAATACCCATCGTGGGTTAGTGGACGAATCATCGTTGATTTGGCTTAGGAAAAGCGGTCTAGTAGTCTGGGGAAGTCCCTAACCCGCTCCTTTAACCATATTTCCTGTGTGCGCCCCCTTCCCAGATTATAATAATATGTATCACCTACTATTTTCCCCCCTGATCGACCCTTCAAGAGCTGCAATAGGAATACATAGGTCACGAGGTACTAAATCTTGATAAATCCACTTAGTTGTGTAGTCATGAGTCGCCCCGTAGCTATAAAAGTAACAAAAAATAATCCTTGTCGGTAAACTGCCGCCGCGTATTGAGGTTCCGCAGGTACCCCTGTACAGAGTCCAAAGTCACTCGGAGACGCTGAAGAGCCCCAGAGCTTTGGTTGTTGCTCTACAGTTGATTACCAATAGCTAGTTAGTCTCTGACCCGGTTTAACTATGTTATATTCGGCAGGTTCTTTTAAAAGAAAGGGATTATACCGCGTGTAACGGCAGAGCAAAAACTGTGAGCAAAATAATACTTTAACATTATATAAGTGTTAATTCATAATCAACATAAAAACCTTCAACAGGTTCAGAGTTTTTTCTTTTTGTTTTTTTTTTTAAATCAGTATACAAACCACAGCAGTCACTCGGTTCCATTCAATCAACAGTGGGCCAACCACAGGCTCTAATCCCTTGACATTAAAAAACAAAAAACCGGCCAAGTGCGAGTCAGACACGCGCACCGAGGGTTCCGTACAAACCTATAGGTATATAAGTAAATGGTAGTATAGATCTGAGTAAGTATTTGATATGAATTTCAATTTATGACGTATTAAAAAAAACTACTTACTAGATCTCGTTCAAACCAATTTTCGTTGGTAGTTTGCATCGTAATGTACATCATATATTTTTTATAGATTTATCATTCTCTTATTTTAG
Source organism: Achlya flavicornis (assembly GCA_947623365.1). Classification (NCBI taxonomy): domain Eukaryota; kingdom Metazoa; phylum Arthropoda; class Insecta; order Lepidoptera; family Drepanidae; genus Achlya; species Achlya flavicornis. The sequence continues at coordinate 6,311,411 of OX392491.1, forward strand.
AAGTTACGGGGGGGGGGGGGACACACATTTTACCACTTTGGAAGTGTCTCTCGCTCAAACTATTCAGTTTAGAAAAAAATGATATTAGAAACCTCAATATCATGTTTGAAGACCTATCCATAGACACCCCACACTTATGGGTTTGATGAAAAAAAAAAATTTGAGTTTCAGTTCTAAGTATAGTATAGTAAGTGTGAAAATCTTAATTGCGTTCACAGAATACATTTACTTACCAAGTTACAACATTTTAGTTCTGATAGTTTCGGAAATAAATGGCTGTGACATACGGACAGACAGACAGACAGACAGACAGACAGACATGACGAATCTATAAGGGTTCCGTTTTTTGCCATTTGGCTACGGTACTTATTTATTTTGATATAAATGCATCGATATATTATGTCTGTCTAATTGTTATATTTATTTTTTATTTTTGTGATATTTAGTCTAAACTTGTCAATAGTCACAGTGATAACAAATTGTGTGTTTAGTGTTTCCCTTTAGTTATTTTTTATTTTTAAGGCAGACTTAAGTAAGTCATGCTCACTTTAAGGCCTTTGCTTGCGGCGGCGTCGTGTGACGGGTCGCTCACTTCCCTCCAATATGGCGAGGAGGGCGATGGCTGCCACACGCGTCATACTTGTGAACAGGTGCTGCTTGTGGGGGCTGGTCTGCTTAAGTTTGCTATTTATTTACTTATTAAATATTTATTCAGTCTACTTTGTAATTTTGCCGCCGCGCCGGGGCACGCAATTGTTTTCAGTGGGATTAGAATGTAAATATTATGTAATGAATCTAAGCCTGTTTTGAAAAGAGTAATTGCTGAGTTTATTGCCGGCTCTTCTCAGCAAATGCAACCTTCCGAACCGGTATTAGAGTATTAGAGTCAGACTTTTCATAAGTGCCTGCGAAGGTCTATTTGAATAAATGATTTTGAATTTTGAATTTTTGAATTTTGAATTTTTTGAATTTTTGAACCCTAAAAAAAATTATTACAATTGATTTCTATTGTTTTTCTCGCCTGCGCGGATCACCAAACAGTCAAAGGATAACAATATTATTATAACCTTATTTGTCTTTCATCCGGCGTCAAAACAAGACAAAAGACAATTAAGGTTAATTAAATATGTTTTAATTAAATAATATTGGTTTAAGAGCTTGTGGTTGGTCCCCTGGTATTTATATTAACCACGTATTTAAATTAAATAAATAAAAAACAAATTATTTATATTCATCTTCGAAGCTATATTAAATTATTTAGTCTAACGTTTTGTGTTTTATTTTAAATACAGAAGAAGCTAAATAATTCATTCTTCAATTTAAGATTATCTGATTTAATTTCATTGGGTGCTGTCTTCCTTTGTTAGACTTAATGCTATGTTTTACGGCTTTGAAATCGTATTTCTAACAAAGCCTATTTCGTATTCCCTAAATTTAGATCTAGACGAAAATTACTAAATACCTTTGTAAGGCGTACTAGTTACAATTACAAATAGAAATTGGCATAGCATAGCAAGCAATATACAAATTATACTTTAACAGGTAAATACGTATTTTTGAATGTTTTTAGCTATATCATCACATTAATCGGCTCCTAAATCAGTTTTTTTAGAACAGGATATCTATTTATCTATATCTAAAAGTAAGTAAGTAACTCAAGACTATTTTTTATTTTTCCCATACAAATCCCTAACATTCATTTTCGCCTCGTCATATAATATAACTGGCTTTGTTCCTCTTGTACACACAAATTCTTTGGTGGTAACACATATTTCCCAAATTGCTTAGCTTCCATATTTTCTATCCTTATTCAATAATGCTTTTCGTAAAGAAATGTTACTTAATTAATATTATTTTACCAATAACATAATTTAATCTACTTAAGGAGCCAAAATAATATTTGAAGTAGAAAGTAATCTTTTAATATTTTGAACAAACAGAGAATTCGATTATCTAGATAATAGAGCTTACAAATAAATTAAAGGAAAAATCTGTGTTGTCTGAGAAGCTCTGGGTTTAACCAAGAGTAACAATAATGTTAAAATTACCTATAATCATAATAAAGTCATTGTATTCTTGTAAGATGTTCTTTAGATAACATTATATTGTAGTAAAAGTAAATAGGTAAATATGAAGTGCACTTGTCGATATTATTTGTTTAAATCTCGAACCAGAGTTATTTGAACCTTTTATTGATTTTGTTCTTATGTATCCTGATATTTCAATTAACCGGATAAAGACAATCAATCGTTAAGAAAGATAAAACATGTATATCATATATCCCGCCTGATGGTTAGCAGATACTGTATATCTATTGACTCTTGCAATAAACGGGGCATTAATCACGTGTTCTCGATCCATACTTCTCTCTGAAGACCTCTGGCGACCTTACTCACGCGCAGGAACAACATTGAATTGTTTGCTTGCGGTGATATGTAAGATATTTCCACAGACAGCCTTTGCTTGCGGCAGCGTCGTGTGACGGGCGCCCACTTCCCTCCAATATTGCGAGGAGGGCGATGGCTGCCACACGCGTCATACTTGTTAACAGTTGCTGCTTGTGGGGGCTGATCTGCTTAATCCCTTAACTTGCGGTAAAAAAATAACAATTGATTTCTATTGTTTTCCTCGCCCGCGCGTATTACCAAACAGTCAAAAGATTAAGTTTGCTAGTCACTTATTAAATATCGATTCAGTCTACTTTATAGTGTTACCGCCGCGCCGGGGTAACAATTGTTGTCAGTGCGACTAGAATGTAAATATTATGTAATTAATCTCAGCATATTTTGAAAATAGTAATTGCTGAGTTTATTGCCGGCTGTTATCAGCAAATCGAAATATAATAAATGGAAACCTATGTAAAAAAAAGCCTTTTCATATGATATCCCACCACGTGAACTTGAATGAATGAATGAAATATTATTTATTGTATACACTTACATAGAAAACATCATAATAACAACACAAATTAAAGGAAGTTATACGATATAGGCGGCCTGCGGTCTCTTCCAGGCCTTCCAGGCAACTTTTGCGTACAGGAAAAACTTGAAAACGCGGCAGGTTGAGCATCTACCTACAAATAATACAATATATATGAAATAAACTAATACTATTTATACACAAATACTATTATACTTTATATAAAGTTATATACTAATTCTTACATACATACAATAAATAAAGATAAGTGGGTAAATTAACTAAATACTAATATTGAATAATATTTTAGTCCCACATTCCGGCCCCTATTAATTAGGAAGTCAAAAAAAATCACTTGCGATTAGGTGGGTAAGTAATATTTAAAACTATAACCAATTATAAATCAATTGCATTAATGGTTGCTGAAATATACCGCTGTAACATACGAACATACAGACGAAAGGAGTGGCACCAGGTTCCTTTTCATGGAGGAGGTTTGTTTATGTATATTCACTGATTTCTGAGGTAAACATCACAGATCTATTTTTCCGCCTAGAACTTTCCTTTGAGTTAGCTCTTCAAACGGTTCTTCACTTGACACTGTTCTAGCAGAAGCCTTAATTTAGACCTATGTTACGTCATAACTCTTTACTTCCCTCCAGATAAATCCCATAGAGAACCACCAAGTTCCAAAAGTAGTATTAAACGAGTAAAAAGTTACTTTAAATCGGCAAGAAATTGCGACTGGGACGATCTACGTGTCGGCTAAATTAGACTTATAGAGGAAGTTTCGGCAAGTTTCGACCAAGACTATTGAAGTGAAATTTGATTCAGATATTATTTTATTGAATATTCCTTTCCCATCCAGTAAAAGTAGAAATCAGTTTTATTACCTCTGATTTGCCGCGCGCCCGCTAAGTGTCATATTACAGAAACGCGGTGGGTGGTCGGCGGTGTCGGATTACGTCATCGGCGCGCGGTACTTGAGTTGCCTTATCGCCTTTTGTGTTTGAATGATTCAAGTTACGGTAAACAAACTTATGTTTCCTAGCAGAGAATGATATCATCTATATATTGTAACATAAATAATACTGTTCCCGTGTTTATTTTGGTTTATGCAACATCTTGAATTGAGAGAAGTGAATAAAGTTACGACTAATTCAATAAGTATGATAATAGAAACAAATATACAAAATATCCTGAGGTTTATTTTATTCTACTCGTTTATTTATAATATTTACTTGAACATAAAAATAAAATATACATGTATATTCATCAAAAATATACAACATTCATCATTTCAAAATAGCAGTGAAGCGCGCGGTCAATCATTTTTACGCGGGTCGCGACGAAGATTTGTAAACCTTCTTGTAAAGTAATCACGATATATTTGGGGTTTATTTTTAGCATTTATCGTTCAAAATATTATCTTTTATAGAAATCAGTTAGTAGAATGCTAAAATATGACAGATTACCATGTTAGAAAAGGCTAAATATCAACATAGTAAAATAATCATGGTAAAAGCAAGAGGTTTGTTTATGTTCGAGTTTGTAATGATCAGGGGGCCTACCACAAGCTCTTAAAACAAGGTTAAAATAACCTTATTTGTCTTTTGTCCCTCTTTGACATCCAACGTCAAAACAAGACAAAACACAAATAAGGTTATTTTAACCTGAATACTTACGATAACTTGACAATACCTCAAATTGTTTTACAGAATTCAATTTACCAATGGGTCCGTGACCACAGGGTGCACCATAAGTACAGTGACACGGACGCTGATCCCCATGACTCGACCCGTGGTATATTCTTCTCACACATCGGTTGGCTGTTCTTGGAGAAGAATGATAAAGTGAAAGAAGCTGGTAAGAAGATTGACATGAGCGATATCGAGAAGGATTCGATGTTGATGTTCCAACATGCGTAAGTATTAATGAAAATGAGTGGGAGAATTTATCCTTTCCAGATAAGAGAAAGAATAATATAAGATAAGGATAAGGTTGAAGGTTCTTCAAAAAGGGCATGAAGAGATTTCTTCAGGGTCGGCAACGCGCTAGTGATACCCCTGGTGTTGCAAGCGTCCATAGGCTACGTTAACTGCTTACCATCAGGTGGGCCGTATGCTTGTCTGCCACCTTAGTGGTATAACAAGAAAAATAATGATTAAAAAATATTATAATAAGCATGATGGTAAGCAGTTACCGTAGCCTATGGACGCTAGCAACACCAGAGGTATCACTCGTGAGTTGCCGACCCTGAAGAAATCTCTTGACACCCTTTTTGAAGTACCCCATGCGGCTAGTAAGCTGCATGCTTATTATACTCCTAAAATTTTCAAAATATACCATCTGAGTTTTTTTTAATTTGCAGGCACAGAAGATATTTCACTATTTTATCGTACATCGTTCCAATATTCATAAATACGTTCTTACTGAAGGAAGAATGGCAATGCGCGATCGCATGGCAGTCGTTCATTAAATTACTTTATTTACTACATACTGAAATGACAGTCAACAGTCTTGCTCATGCATATGGATACAAACCTTATAACAAGTAATTATTAATTTTATTATTATTCATTTTTTTTTTTTCAGCAATTATACCTTTTATTTTTAACTAAACTAAAATTATAAAGGCAATATATACATGGAAATAATTATAAATAAATCGCCGCCTGCAGGCAGGGTTCCCAAAAAGCTGGCGACGTTACCTCGTTGAATTGCAAGGCTAATGCGTTGCCCGAGGTAAGCGCCAGCTCTTTGGTCCCCTGTATCATCAAATAGGCGTCTCGACATAAATTATATAATATCACTGAAATAATCTTATTTTTGGTATCATATTTACTAAACTCATACTTGTGAACAGGTGCTGTTTATGGGGGCTGGTCTACTTAAGTTTGCCATTTACTTATTTTTAATATCGATTCAGTCTACTTTTTAGTTTTGCCGCTACGCAATTTATTTCAGTGCGACTTATGTAATGCGATTAGAATGTAAATATTATGTAATGAGTCAAAGCTTGTTTAGAAAAGAGTAATTGCTGAGTTTCTTGCCGGCTCTTCTCAGCAAATGCAACCATCCGAACCGGTATTAGAGTCAGACTTTTCATAACTGCCTGCGAAGGTCTATTTGAATTGATGATTTTGAATTCGGAATACTGAATAAATGTGAAAATAGGATGGGAATCGAGCCCACAACCTGTCGTGGTTATTAGGGTACCTAAAACCCACAGCGACCAGCCCATCAATAATTGCAACCTTTATACCTACTGCTCGAACACCGAAGTGATATCATTAGAAGATAATTTATTTTAAATGTTTTCAGAAACATTTTAGCAAGAGAAAGTCCAGTCGTCGGAGTTCTTACTATGGGTGAAGGCTGGCACAACTACCACCACGTATTCCCAAATGACTACAAAGCAGCTGAAGTATTCGATGTCTTTAACTGGACCACGGCTCTAATTCACATGTTTGCTAAAATTGGATGGGCGTATGACCTTAAAGAACCTACTCCTGAAAGGATCAAGGATGTCGTAGCACGATTAAGCAATAAGTCATGCTGAATTGGACAAACGATATGCGATATTCTCAATAAAAAATTTACAACTTTTAACAGAAAGTATATTATTCCGAAGGAGCTGAAGACGACACTCCTACAAAAAGGTTTCAAGACATAATAAATTACTCAAAAATGTATAGTTTAGTAAGCGGCACGCGTCGTGAGCACACTTTTAAACATAAAGTTTAAAAGTTATTAGTGTTCTAGCATTTAAATACATTTATTGAAATGCATTTAAATAAGGTCACGTAACCTTATTTTATATACATTTTAACAACTTTAACTTTAATAACTTAACTCTAAGAACTTTTAAACTTTATGTTCAAAAGTGTGCTCACGACTCGTGCCGCTTACTAAATTATACATTTTTGAGTAATTTATTTTGACTTGAAACCTTTTTGTAGGAGTGTCGTCTTACTATATCAAATGTTTGCTTCCAAGTATATTGAATTAAAATCATAACCAAAGTGTCTGGGGCTCAATGAGGGTTTTCACGTCCCTTGCTAATATTATTATAAGATTTTCTCTTTCGGTGTCTGTGCGCCTCGTACCAAAGAAGTTGTGTACTTTTCTGGATATACACTTTCCGTTACACGTTGTGTACACTATATTATTACACTCAAATAAATGTGTTTTCTCTCTTTTATTTTCTTTCGACTTCAGTTCATTTAAAAAATACGTAGTTATGTAGTATGAGATTATGCAGTTTGTGCGCAATTTAGGCTTAGATTTATTACTTTGTACACAATTCTGCATAACCCGAATAAATATAGACATACATTGGCCCTACGCCAACCTAATTGATTTTCTCTTGAGGTAAGACAAACAGGCAATTATAGGTATATAAATAATTTCTAACTCAAACAATACTCCCTTGAAAAGGCCAATTTACTTGAGCTTCGTTCTTATAATAAACCACCTTTTGTGCAGATTCTGTTATAATGATATCATTTGTTAACATCTCGCCTCACACAATTATTTCGTTTATTACATAAAATCCCCAATTTGTTCGACCAATTAATTTATCAAGGATTCTTTACATGAGTTGATTGTCAGATTACAAGTCTTCAGAATGTTTATAATATACCATGAATAAAATATATCGGTAAAGTGAAAGTTAAGGCTGGGGTTGGTGCACACTTACACCCCCCCACACACAAACACACATGCCTAAATCTTATTTCATATATATAGAAGCTAAAATATGTAATGGCTGAATATAAAACTCAATTACATAAAAACAAGATAGAGAATAGGAAAGCATACATAAACAAAACACTAAATAACACTGACAACATAAGTAAAACCATTTGGAAAATCATAAATTCTGAAAGAAGAATGGGTAAAAACGTCCCCAGACTGTAGCAAGATGAGCTATAGTGGTGATTGTAGGTCTCGTTGAGCACATTATTTTATTCTATGACAGCAAGTCAGAATTCCATGGGAGAAAAAAGATATTCACATTTGAAGTTACAAAAATGTTCCTTTGGTAATGATTGTTTTTTGTAATTATTAGCTATGCCCTGCGGCACAGAATACTGAATACCAGTGATTCCAATCGAGTTTTTAAGACAAAAAGAACTGTATGTCAATTTCCAGGATCCTTGCTATCTTTCTGCTAATATTTATCGATATCGGTCCAGTAACATAGTTGTGAAAGCATAACAATACGGATAGATCTACTGTCGCATTTATCATATTAAAGTACTAGCTGTGCCTCGTGGCTTCACCTGTGTTCCTGAGAAAATAGTATTGCTTGTCCATCTGTAGGCTCTATGCTGCCGCGTGTGGTAATTTTAATTGCTATCAACCTAGTCCAGTAATTTAGCTGGAAAACGTAACATAAGACATACTAACCCGAAGAAAACCCCTATAGTGTGGCCCTACAATTCCAGAACACTTCCTTAAACATCAGTCAAAGCATCGGGATCCCTAGCGTCGATATTTCTAGCGACACGTGCTGTTTCGTGTATAGTCACTTAGACGACAAAAAAAGCTCGGAGTGCTCAATAGAGCGAGGCAGTACTTATAACAACTTTATAAGTCGCAAGTCCGGGCTCAAATGGAGTACTGCTGTCATCTATAGGCGGCGGTACCTGGATACCAGCTTGGGCCTTTGGACTCGGTTCAGCGACGTGCCATTAGAATTGTCGACGATCCCCAGCTCACAAGTGGTTTAGACCCCGTTAGACTGAGCCACCATCGCAACTCTCGCCATCGACGGGGATCCAACCTCACACATTGGAACCGAAATGGTTTCGTACTCTGTGGTTTCAAAGGAGCTCACTACCGGAGGTTTTCCCAAGGGAGAACAGCATGGGATTCTTCAAAAAGGGTGTGAACAGATTTTTACAGGGTCAGCAACGCGCGAGTGGTACCCTTGGTGTTACAAGTGTCTTTAAAGGCTATGGTAACCGCTTACCACCAGGCGGGCCGGGTATACTTGTTTGTTGCCTTAGTGGTATACAAAAAAAACTATCTTTCGCATTAATAACGTTAAAGTACTATGTTTACCTCGCGATTTCAAATGTGTTCCCGGTATACAAAGTAAATCCGTACCTATTTTATGGACATCTTCGGTTATCATTAACTATTTGGAACATAATACAGTGTTTATAGTCATGTTCAAGTTTTCTTTTTTATTGTGTTTTGCTATTTACCATTATCCAGTCAGTCTATGGGGCTATCAGTCTGCCTATGGGGCTGATTCATTGACTACACGTAAATAACGACAATGAAACATAATGTCACATAGTAGGTAGATACCTAATATGCGAGTGTAATTGTTTGCTGTGTCAAAAAAAAAAGATCTTTACCTTATCCTAGTAATAGTAATGTAAGTAAACAATGCTTAAGTTTTTCGGTGTTTGTTATTAAATGACGCCGAAATGGCTTATCAGATGTGGGTGGAACTTAGCAAAAAGATAGATTAAACTCTGGATAAGCATATATAATACTTTTAAATTAGAAAAGTTATACAAATACTGCGGGACGATATCAAAGTTACTCAGTATTTTGTTTGCTTTAACCGTGAATATCTTTTTTTTCCCATGGAATCCAGACTTGGTGTCATACAATAAAATGATGCCCTCGATGTGGCCAACAAACTCCACCATAGCTTATAGTGCTACATTCTGGGGACGCGTTTCATACAAATGGACTCTTTGTTCTTTGTAAACCTAATCCTATTGACACTCTAATGTTTGCAATCACAAATGCTAATAATAAACCTAAAGTACTTGCAAACAGAATAAATGTATATTTTCTATCGTTAAATATAAACCTAAGCAATCTAACACACGTGCAAGTCGCAATAGGCATGTGATCCCATTTACGGGTGAAATACAAATGGATATGTTTACAATAGGAGAAATTAAAGGACATTAAAGATTCACCTTCTTATGAGTCCTTCATTAATAGACTGAAATCATTTTTATTAGATAAGGCTTACTATAGCCTTGATGATTTACCGAATGAAAAATTATAATTTTGAAAAATATTTACCTAAGTGTAAAATATGTACTCATAAATAAATAATATAAAATGTGTTGCAATAAATTTTATGTAGCAAGTTGGTAGGTAATTGTAGGTATAATGTAAAATAAATTTGTAGAAGATAATTGTATATTGTGTTGATTGTAATGATAATTATATTGTGTGAATTTTATCTAATGACCTGTGTATTAAGCCCATCACACACGTAGCTATAATATATATTAATATGCCGAGCTATAATATAAATGCCAGTACAAGTTGGTGAAGTAACAGAAGTATTAGCTGCGTGTGCGGTTAACTCTAACAATAAAAAGCTCCCTTTAAACTTGTAGCCTTACTTTGAAATTTTGGTACCTATCCCATTCCAATATTTTTTGCGAAAATAAAACTAAAAGACGTTTGCGATAATAACCAAAGTTATCATGTTTTTTTAGTTTTTTTTATTATTTATGGTACGGTACCCCGAACGAAAGTTGTCGAAAGTATTAACGTAACTATAGCGTTTGCCTTTTTTAAGACAAGGTTTTCATATAAAAAACGCAAACGTTAAATCTTTGCAAACTTTGGTATTTGAAGGCTTTGGTATTTATTAATCACTAATAGTATCGCAGTACATTCTGCATTATTGTGGTTTCTTATCAAATGACTTGGTATATAAAGTAATTAAAAACTATGCAGTGGATAATGGGTTCGCAATATGTTATTTATATTTATTTTTATTGATAACTTTCAAAAAGTAAGGCCAGTTTCAAGGTATTTTAAATTGACTGCTTCCTCCATTTTGAAAACAATTTATTCATTTCCTATTAGCGATTTTATTCTTAAACTAGGTGCGCCCTTCGGTTACACCCGTTTTCCTGATGATGCTCGTTTTCTATTCCAAGTACCTATGGTTTGTAAAATATAGTATTAACCATACCTTATTTACTGAAAAGAAAGTCGGCTTAAACAAGCTAAATCTCTATTTACACCGTTGGTAAACTTGGTAATTACAACAAAATGAATTGAAACACTTTTTCCATTGGCCGCCATTGTTACAACATGCTTTTCTGGTGTTGCCATCCCTCGATATTCAAATACACCATGAAGATAAACTGTAACTAATTATAATTAATCAATATTCAATGGTTTGAAATTAAATAATAAAATGTTATTGCTAACAATAGCTTGATCTCTGCGACAGTTGTTTGAGTCATATGAAAATCCTCCTTATTGTAAATAATCTTATAGATTTACAATAAGGTTCATCTGTTTAATCTGTGGTTGATTTTATGATGATACAGATAAACCTTATGCTACAGCCATAAGGTTAATTTTCATACTCAAACAACTGTCCCAGAGATCAAGCTATCTTTTTTTAGGTGTAAAGTAACTGTAGGCATATAAATAATAATGTAGAAATTAGTCTACAGTTTTTCAAGGCAGGCAACTTAAATATATGAAAGATAATAAGTAGCCTAGATTACTCTCTGAAGTGCTCTCAACCTACATATTAAGTCCCAGCAAAATCGGTTCAGCCATTTCGGAGATTAACCGAGACAAACAGACAGGGTAACATTTTGAAAAGACGTGTTTTTATAAAGCCTTAATATTGATATAATGGATCTACACTACACTGTTTGTTTTGTTTCTAAGCAACAATAATAAATACTACATGTAAATTTTCATGAAATATTGGGTCATTGATTTAGTCACCTATTATGTAGTCAAATAGGATGTGTTTACTGTTGGTAGGTACTTGAACATTGTACCTTGTTATTGTATAAGTAAGGATACCTTTTCTATGACACCGATAGACTGAGATTTACCTTGGGAACCATAGATACTATGGACTCCATAGTGTGGACCCGTCTGGCTGGCTACCAACTTCATGTTGCCGACAAGCACCATCAAACAATTAACCCAAAGAAGCGTAAAGACGTCGCTTTTGCTTGCAAACTCTTCCGCCAATTTCCCACCATCGACAATGCGCTCTGATTGGCCAAGTCAAGAACACACGATGCAGTGATTGGTCCTTACTGTTCAAAATCAGTGACAAATCACTGACTAGTTTCGGAATCGGATTGCTCGATACTACTCTTGTTCCTAGATGCCAAGCACCTACCGAATGTTAGGACCTACCTATTTATGGAAGTAAGGACTGTATCCACCAAAGCGAAGATAAGCAAAAAGGAGATTTGTTTTCGTACAAATGAAAATCAAAGTGGATTGGAGCTGACTTTGCTTGGTTGTCAAATCTCCGCCATCTCCACTTTGATGGATTCTCCGGGCGGGCGTAATAAACAGACCACGTGGACCAATCAAAACTGTAATTAGCAATTTCATAAAGGTTATAGAATATTGTACAGTTATGTTAATTGATTATACACCCGCGAACAAAGGCACATGCTAATTAATGTCTTCTAAAATACCTATTAATGTTTTTACAAACGTGTGAAAATATAAACTAAATTATTAAAAGAAACAAAAAACCCGACTGCGTAAAACAAAAATTAACTGAAAAGAGAAAAACAAGCTCTTTAATCTATAGAATTTTGAATATAACTTGAATGCTATAAGGTATTGCAGTCGGGGACAAACCAATAACCTAAATATGTGTTTTTTTTGTAATATTTGTTTATCCCCGACTGCAATACCTTATAAAATTCAATTTATATGATTACTCATCATTATGAGTATAATATTATTCCACCTTACAGAAGAACGCAGCCAAATAACATGACTTTAATGTGGTGGTGTAGGTTCCCAGAGCTCCATGGGAGGTGCTGTGCTGCCAGTATAGTACCTGAGTACCTGGGACCAGAGTTGTAGTACACAATGACACAGCGCATAGTCCATTAGGGACCTTTCACACAGCCAATTTCAAACTTTACACACGGGGTACCGAAACCTTCACTGAGCGTGGCCTAACGTGCACTTGGCTATTTTTTCTAGATTGTAGGTTTGTAGATTATGGAGCAAAAACTTTATTAGGTAAAATAACCTACAGACGAAAATTTGTTAAAGCAGTGTGATGACGACAAAAACTAGTAGATGTTTCTTATATTAATGCGTCGTCATTCTGACGTTATTCAATATCCTGCTATATTATTTATACTTACATCAGTATGTTTGTTCGGGGCAAAAACAATTGGAATAAATTAAATTATTAAATGAAACAAAAAAACCGGACTACTTAAGAGGAAAGGATGGCTGCAAGAAATAAATGGAAAATAGGATTTTAACATATCATATTGCTGTCGTGCTGTGCCCGAGCTATCCCGCCCGAGGGCGATAGAGACAACTACAGCTTGGACCGATTATACCTATTTAAATTAGACGAAATCGATATTTCGTAATCCCCGGTTTACTCCTCCAAAACTGGATCGATAAAATTTTTTTTTTTCAAGAATCATAATAAGAAGGGCTTTGGCTATGTCTGTCCGTTTGGTTTTTTGTTTTATATTCGTCAAATTTGTTTGCTGGACGTCTGATAAGGGCGTAAAAAATGGTAAGTTTTTGTGATTTAAGAAGGCTAATTTTTATAATAATTAATTATTGGAGCAAAACACAACCGAGGGACATACAGTGCTATCTACAGATTGCATGGTAGAATAATAATTGTTCTAGTGTTATTATCCATAGAGGAAACTGAGGATTACGTTTGTATGGAACAAACGCCACCAGCATTTCCTCTTAAAACTAAAATTAATTGAAAAGAGAAAAACAAGCTCTTTAATCTATAGAATTTTGAATATAACTTGAATGCTTTAAGGTATTGCAGTCGGGGATAAACAAATATTATTAAAAATACATACTTAGGTTATTGGATTGTCACCGACTGCAATACCTTGTACACCAATACCTTGTGTCGACTGTTTTCATGCCATAATACGTCCGTCATGTTCGTCCGTCTGTCTGTCACTTTTAATCGGAAAATGATTTGGTAACTCGACTTCAAAAATAGGAGATTTAATCAAAAAAACAAACTAAGTCCGCGTAAAGAATACAATCAGTCTCACAGGCGCTGAATTCGTCTTTATATTTAACAGATTATGTTCATAATAAACGCCCTTTATAAGGTTCTTTCTATCTAAAGATTCCCATATATGCCAACCTCATAGAGTTATAGATAATAATGTTCAACATAGTCAAAAGTCAATTCAAGGTCAATAATTTTAAAACACAAATTTTATTTTACTTTTTTAATACTCAGATCAGGTTTGTGTACTCGTATAAATATTCTAAATAAATAAAAAATGACACAAACGAATAAAGTAATCATAGTCATTAGAAGGCCAAATACAGTTAAGACAAGGTCCAGCTCTAAGTACTCTCTCCAGGAGATGTTGGCAGCGGGCGCACGCAGATGCGTGGCGCCGCCGTGTCTCAGCACGTGCTCCGTCCACCACACGGCGCGCTCTAGCGGACGCTGCGGCTGATCCCGCATCAGCGCACTCAGCTTAACTATGTTCCGTCGGTAGCTGTAGAATAATTGGTTCATTAATAAAACGTAATTAGGAATAAACAATAACCTTTTCTATTTGATTATACCTCTCATCGCCAATTACTGAATGTATTGCATTTTTTAATGCAGCCTCGGTGAGAGTTTCCATTTCAAATTTCATTCCTATTTTATGAAATGCATATTTCTCTGCATTATACCATTGATCACCTAACATTGGAATGCCAATGAGTGGTACTCCGGCATTAATTGCTTCATCAGTCGATTGTAAGCCTCCTTGAGTTATAAATAGTTTTACCTTTGGATGTCCTGTAAATAAACGCGTGTAGTTGATTAAAGTTTATACAAAAAATCAACAAAACGTAACTATTAAAAAAACATAATACACAAACAATAAAAAAACATAATATACAGAATGTCACACGATAAGATAGGGCAGATAAGATAAGATAAAGTCCGATAAGGCAGGCAATTCAAAAAATAAACTATGAAACCAGCGGTACTTATTTTTGAAAGTGAAATGAAGTTTATTTCTCTATTTCGTACGTTCAATATTTCAATACATTCCCTCTACTAGGTATAGCCGTGCGATGCCCTGAATTCATACTTTAAAGGTGCATAATTAAAATCTAAAACATACTTAGAAGATCCGACTGTGGTAACCATTTGAATATTTTTATGTTTTCGGTCCTTCCTGGTAGTTCGTCCTTATCCCATTTCCATAAAATATCATACGGCAATTCGGAAAACACTTTCAGAAACATTTGAATCTTTTCTTGCTTTAAAAACGATGGGTTTACATTTGTTCCAAAGCTTACATACACTACGCCATTCTTAGAAGAATCTAGGTAGTTTTTGAGATCCTTAAATAAACACATTATAATTAAACTATTTTACAGTTCAATATTGTTTGAGTTGAAATTAAATCTATGGATTAGTCAACATACCTCTGGCAAGTGTTTCTCAGGTTTTTGATGCAAACCACCCATATAAATAACCCCTGGAGGTACAGGAAAATTCCCCTCCCAGATTGGACGTATATTCAAGAAAAGCATGTTCACATTATTCTCAAGTTCACTTAATGACGGAATATTGGGATCTATTTCTTTTCGCAACATCTCGTTTTCAATTTCTTCCAATTCATTGAAAATATAGTTAATCGTTCTGTAATGATTATACAATTCTGTTATCTTCTCCCACGTGGAAAGATTGTAAATCCTTTGCCGTAAATTTGTCGGGTAGAGAATTGGATGCACTGGAGCACCAATACTTTCGTAATTACCGTACATGGCACCAAAAGAACTCACTAATATAACTGGAGCTTTAAAAATATGTGATATTGCTAATGCAGGTCGAACCCAAGCTTCTATTAACAACAAATCAAATTTTTGTCCTTTGTCATTTATTATGTGTTGCACTTCACTGGTATTCATTTGGTGTAAAAATATTTTTGCAATCAAATAAAAACCTAATTTTATTTGCTCCTGTAAATCCGCTTTGTTTCCTTTCGCTGTTGATGCAAATTGTTTCCAAATATCGTAAGAGATACCGTGGACGTCAATTTCTGTTAGATTTGATGGAGTTTCTCCTTTCGGGAAAGCAGGATCTGTAGTGATCACCACTACTTCATGACCTCGTTCTGCTAACTCTTGTGTTAAAGGTCGGAAAACCACTTGATGGCTTATCGAAGGTGTTGGAAAGAAAGCTAAGATTCTAGCGGCTTCATTATTCACTATTGTATTAACGAAAATTAATGCAACGAAATATTTAAATTTAAACATCTTGACCGTATTCTAGCAAATAAATCTTGCGGCAAACATGCCGAGCGTTTTATACTCTTACAACGGCAAACCTGTTTGTTAAACGCGGTGATGCTGCATAAGTCGTGGAATAATCAGCATGACATGTACTCAATTAGCGTTATTACAATAACTTGTGGCAACGCATTGATAAATTATATGCCGTTGAGTGTAGTAGTGGTTATGACAAACAAAAATATATGAACTACTTAATTTTGGTCTGTTGTAAGCCAAATAATGAAAAGTTATATAAACCATAAACCTTTTTTAGGGTTCCGTAGCCAAATGGCAAAAAACGGAACCCTTATGGATTCGTCATGTCTGTCTGTCTGTCTGTCCGTCAGTATGCCACTTTTTTCCGAAACCATAAGAACTATACTGTGAAACTTGGTAATTAGATGTATTCTGTGAACCGCATTAAGATTTTCACACAAAAATAGACAAAAACAAATTTTTGGGGTTCCCCCAAAATGGAACTGAAACTCAAAATTTTTTTTTATTCAAACCCTTATGTGTTTGGTGTCTATGGATAGGTCTTCAAAAATGATATTGTGGTTTCTAATATTATTTTTTTCTAAACTGAATAGTTTGCGGGAGAGACACTTCCAAAGTGGTAAAATATGTGTCATGTGTGTAAGTTACAAGTCAAGGGATTAAGCAGATCAGTCCCCACAAGCAGCAACTGTTAACAAGTATGACGCGTGTGGCAGCCATCGCCCTCCTCGCAATATTGGAAAATATGTGTCATGTGTGTAAGATACAGGGCCCCCCCTGTAACTTACACACATGACATATATTTTACCCTGTAACTACTAAAATAATGATAAATCTAAAAAAAATATATGATGTACATTACCATGCAAACTTCCACCAAAAATTGGTTTGAACGAGATCTAGTTAGTAGTTTTTTTAATACGTCAAATAAGGTTTGTACAGAACCCTCGATGCGCGAGTCTGACTCGCACTGGGCGAGTTTTTTTTAATAGATATTAATAAACATAACCATAACATGGATCCTTTGAAAACTCTGGTTCGAGACCCTAGCATAAAGCAATAACCTCTGAATTGCAACCATCCCGGCCCAACTTAACAATTCCTATCTGGCGTAATAGCACTAATAGCCTTGAGAGTAAAGGAATTTATACCGTCATTGAGGTCTCCTCCGGATGAATTTAAATCGCAAATAGGTGTGATATGATCTGAATAATGACACTGCCTTTTTAAACAAGTGGTAAATGGATAATACAATTTTTATACCTTTACCAGAGCCCAAAAGCAGTAAAGGGAAATGAAGACTAGAAGTATTTCACAATATTCGGGTAAAGCGTAGCCTCAGCACGCTGTGTAGAGTGTAAACAATGGAGAAAGGACTTGTTCTGAATTTAGGAGCGATTTTTTTGATTCATTCTTTGTCGTTGCATTCCCGAGACACTAGTGACGGAGATGAGATTTTGAAAATTGACTTTACTCGTGTTCGAAACCAATAATTTCGGCACTCAGACCAAGGAAAAATGTAAGACGGAACGGTCTGTGTTCTTCAGTGACGCAAGTAATAGGAAGCCGGCGTTCTTGTAAATACATGGTCTCACACACACATATAGACCATAGGAAGCCGATCGGTTGTTATTCCGTATTGAGACGTTGACAGTGACAATAAAGCTCAGTACCATTTGTGCCTGCTTGGGCCAGTACTGATTATACTCACGCACGCGCAGGAAATTTTTTGCTTCACTTTCTTATAAGGTGACACTTCGTCTTGATTTTTTTATATGTCTATGTTTCGGCGTTTTTCTTGTTTTGTTGCACAGGCATCATTTTGATTACGTCACCTATATAACACAGTGAGGTTATGTTTTTGAATATCTGTTAATGTAAGGTCATGGTTATCGCGCGTTTTTTTATACCTTAAACTTTATTAACTGGTTGATATCACCGGTTTTATATTCGTGTATTGAGGCTCTCGTTGGGTTCCGCGAAACCCGGTGATAATTTTGGCTTTCAAGATTCTTATTCCCAAACGGAGAATCTCGTGGCAAATACCCATCGTGGGTTAGTGGACGAATCATCGTTGATTTGGCTTAGGAAAAGCGGTCTAGTAGTCTGGGGAAGTCCCTAACCCGCTCCTTTAACCATATTTCCTGTGTGCGCCCCCTTCCCAGATTATAATAATATGTATCACCTACTATTTTCCCCCCTGATCGACCCTTCAAGAGCTGCAATAGGAATACATAGGTCACGAGGTACTAAATCTTGATAAATCCACTTAGTTGTGTAGTCATGAGTCGCCCCGTAGCTATAAAAGTAACAAAAAATAATCCTTGTCGGTAAACTGCCGCCGCGTATTGAGGTTCCGCAGGTACCCCTGTACAGAGTCCAAAGTCACTCGGAGACGCTGAAGAGCCCCAGAGCTTTGGTTGTTGCTCTACAGTTGATTACCAATAGCTAGTTAGTCTCTGACCCGGTTTAACTATGTTATATTCGGCAGGTTCTTTTAAAAGAAAGGGATTATACCGCGTGTAACGGCAGAGCAAAAACTGTGAGCAAAATAATACTTTAACATTATATAAGTGTTAATTCATAATCAACATAAAAACCTTCAACAGGTTCAGAGTTTTTTCTTTTTGTTTTTTTTTTTAAATCAGTATACAAACCACAGCAGTCACTCGGTTCCATTCAATCAACAGTGGGCCAACCACAGGCTCTAATCCCTTGACATTAAAAAACAAAAAACCGGCCAAGTGCGAGTCAGACACGCGCACCGAGGGTTCCGTACAAACCTATAGGTATATAAGTAAATGGTAGTATAGATCTGAGTAAGTATTTGATATGAATTTCAATTTATGACGTATTAAAAAAAACTACTTACTAGATCTCGTTCAAACCAATTTTCGTTGGTAGTTTGCATCGTAATGTACATCATATATTTTTTATAGATTTATCATTCTCTTATTTTAGAAGTTACGGGGGGGGGGGGACACACATTTTACCACTTTGGAAGTGTCTCTCGCTCAAACTATTCAGTTTAGAAAAAAATGATATTAGAAACCTCAATATCATGTTTGAAGACCTATCCATAGACACCCCACACTTATGGGTTTGATGAAAAAAAAAAATTTGAGTTTCAGTTCTAAGTATAGTATAGTAAGTGTGAAAATCTTAATTGCGTTCACAGAATACATTTACTTACCAAGTTTCAACATTTTAGTTCTGATAGTTTCGGAAATAAATGGCTGTGACATACGGACAGACAGACAGACAGACAGACAGACAGACATGACGAATCTATAAGGGTTCCGTTTTTTGCCATTTGGCTACGGTACTTATTTATTTTGATATAAATGCATCGATATATTATGTCTGTCTAATTGTTATATTTATTTTTTATTTTTGTGATATTTAGTCTAAACTTGTCAATAGTCACAGTGATAACAAATTGTGTGTTTAGTGTTTCCCTTTAGTTATTTTTTATTTTTAAGGCAGACTTAAGTAAGTCATGCTCACTTTAAGGCCTTTGCTTGCGGCGGCGTCGTGTGACGGGTCGCTCACTTCCCTCCAATATGGCGAGGAGGGCGATGGCTGCCACACGCGTCATACTTGTGAACAGGTGCTGCTTGTGGGGGCTGGTCTGCTTAAGTTTGCTATTTATTTACTTATTAAATATTTATTCAGTCTACTTTGTAATTTTGCCGCCGCGCCGGGGCACGCAATTGTTTTCAGTGGGATTAGAATGTAAATATTATGTAATGAATCTAAGCCTGTTTTGAAAAGAGTAATTGCTGAGTTTATTGCCGGCTCTTCTCAGCAAATGCAACCTTCCGAACCGGTATTAGAGTATTAGAGTCAGACTTTTCATAAGTGCCTGCGAAGGTCTATTTGAATAAATGATTTTGAATTTTGAATTTTTGAATTTTGAATTTTTTGAATTTTTGAACCCTAAAAAAAATTATTACAATTGATTTCTATTGTTTTTCTCGCCTGCGCGGATCACCAAACAGTCAAAGGATAACAATATTATTATAACCTTATTTGTCTTTTGTCCTTCTTTGTCATCCGGCGTCAAAACAAGACAAAAGACAATTAAGGTTAATTAAATATGTTTTAATTAAATAATATTGGTTTAAGAGCTTGTGGTTGGTCCCCTGGTATTTATATTAACCACGTATTTAAATTAAATAAATAAAAAACAAATTATTTATATTCATCTTCGAAGCTATATTAAATTATTTAGTCTAACGTTTTGTGTTTTATTTTAAATACAGAAGAAGCTAAATAATTCATTCTTCAATTTAAGATTATCTGATTTAATTTCATTGGGTGCTGTCTTCCTTTGTTAGACTTAATGCTATGTTTTACGGCTTTGAAATCGTATTTCTAACAAAGCCTATTTCGTATTCCCTAAATTTAGATCTAGACGAAAATTACTAAATACCTTTGTAAGGCGTACTAGTTACAATTACAAATAGAAATTGGCATAGCATAGCAAGCAATATACAAATTATACTTTAACAGGTAAATACGTATTTTTGAATGTTTTTAGCTATATCATCACATTAATCGGCTCCTAAATCAGTTTTTTTAGAACAGGATATCTATTTATCTATATCTAAAAGTAAGTAAGTAACTCAAGACTATTTTTTATTTTTCCCATACAAATCCCTAACATTCATTTTCGCCTCGTCATATAATATAACTGGCTTTGTTCCTCTTGTACACACAAATTCTTTGGTGGTAACACATATTTCCCAAATTGCTTAGCTTCCATATTTTCTATCCTTATTCAATAATGCTTTTCGTAAAGAAATGTTACTTAATTAATATTATTTTACCAATAACATAATTTAATCTACTTAAGGAGCCAAAATAATATTTGAAGTAGAAAGTAATCTTTTAATATTTTGAACAAACAGAGAATTCGATTATCTAGATAATAGAGCTTACAAATAAATTAAAGGAAAAATCTGTGTTGTCTGAGAAGCTCTGGGTTTAACCAAGAGTAACAATAATGTTAAAATTACCTATAATCATAATAAAGTCATTGTATTCTTGTAAGATGTTCTTTAGATAACATTATATTGTAGTAAAAGTAAATAGGTAAATATGAAGTGCACTTGTCGATATTATTTGTTTAAATCTCGAACCAGAGTTATTTGAACCTTTTATTGATTTTGTTCTTATGTATCCTGATATTTCAATTAACCGGATAAAGACAATCAATCGTTAAGAAAGATAAAACATGTATATCATATATCCCGCCTGATGGTTAGCAGATACTGTATATCTATTGACTCTTGCAATAAACGGGGCATTAATCACGTGTTCTCGATCCATACTTCTCTCTGAAGACCTCTGGCGACCTTACTCACGCGCAGGAACAACATTGAATTGTTTGCTTGCGGTGATATGTAAGATATTTCCACAGACAGCCTTTGCTTGCGGCAGCGTCGTGTGACGGGCGCCCACTTCCCTCCAATATTGCGAGGAGGGCGATGGCTGCCACACGCGTCATACTTGTTAACAGTTGCTGCTTGTGGGGGCTGATCTGCTTAATCCCTTAACTTGCGGTAAAAAAATAACAATTGATTTCTATTGTTTTCCTCGCCCGCGCGTATTACCAAACAGTCAAAAGATTAAGTTTGCTAGTCACTTATTAAATATCGATTCAGTCTACTTTATAGTGTTACCGCCGCGCCGGGGTAACAATTGTTGTCAGTGCGACTAGAATGTAAATATTATGTAATTAATCTCAACATATTTTGAAAATAGTAATTGCTGAGTTTATTGCCGGCTGTTATCAGCAAATCGAAATATAATAAATGGAAACCTATGTAAAAAAAAGCCTTTTCATATGATATCCCACCACGTGAACTTGAATGAATGAATGAAATATTATTTATTGTATACACTTACATAGAAAACATCATAATAACAACACAAATTAAAGGAAGTTATACGATATAGGCGGCCTGCGGTCTCTTCCAGGCCTTCCAGGCAACTTTTGCGTACAGGAAAAACTTGAAAACGCGGCAGGTTGAGCATCTACCTACAAATAATACAATATATATGAAATAAACTAATACTATTTATACACAAATACTATTATACTTTATATAAAGTTATATACTAATTCTTACATACATACAATAAATAAAGATAAGTGGGTAAATTAACTAAATACTAATATTGAATAATATTTTAGTCCCACATTCCGGCCCCTATTAATTAGGAAGTCAAAAAAAATCACTTGCGATTAGGTGGGTAAGTAATATTTAAAACTATAACCAATTATAAATCAATTGCATTAATGGTTGCTGAAATATACCGCTGTAACATACGAACATACAGACGAAAGGAGTGGCACCAGGTTCCTTTTCATGGAGGAGGTTTGTTTATGTATATTCACTGATTTCTGAGGTAAACATCACAGATCTATTTTTCCGCCTAGAACTTTCCTTTGAGTTAGCTCTTCAAACGGTTCTTCACTTGACACTGTTCTAGCAGAAGCCTTAATTTAGACCTATGTTACGTCATAACTCTTTACTTCCCTCCAGATAAATCCCATAGAGAACCACCAAGTTCCAAAAGTAGTATTAAACGAGTAAAAAGTTACTTTAAATCGGCAAGAAATTGCGACTGGGACGATCTACGTGTCGGCTAAATTAGACTTATAGAGGAAGTTTCGGCAAGTTTCGACCAAGACTATTGAAGTGAAATTTGATTCAGATATTATTTTATTGAATATTCCTTTCCCATCCAGTAAAAGTAGAAATCAGTTTTATTACCTCTGATTTGCCGCGCGCCCGCTAAGTGTCATATTACAGAAACGCGGTGGGTGGTCGGCGGTGTCGGATTACGTCATCGGCGCGCGGTACTTGAGTTGCCTTATCGCCTTTTGTGTTTGAATGATTCAAGTTACGGTAAACAAACTTATGTTTCCTAGCAGAGAATGATATCATCTATATATTGTAACATAAATAATACTGTTCCCGTGTTTATTTTGGTTTATGCAACATCTTGAATTGAGAGAAGTGAATAAAGTTACGACTAATTCAATAAGTATGATAATAGAAACAAATATACAAAATATCCTGAGGTTTATTTTATTCTACTCGTTTATTTATAATATTTACTTGAACATAAAAATAAAATATACATGTATATTCATCAAAAATATACAACATTCATCATTTCAAAATAGCAGTGAAGCGCGCGGTCAATCATTTTTACGCGGGTCGCGACGAAGATTTGTAAACCTTCTTGTAAAGTAATCACGATATATTTGGGGTTTATTTTTAGCATTTATCGTTCAAAATATTATCTTTTATAGAAATCAGTTAGTAGAATGCTAAAATATGACAATTTGTAATGATCAGGGGGCCTACCACAAGCTCTTAAAACAAGGTTAAAATAACCTTATTTGTGTTTTGTCTTGTTTTGACGTTGGATGTCAAAGAGGGACAAAAGACAAATAAGGTTATTTTAACCTTGTTTTAAGAGCTTGTGGTAGGCCCCCTGATCATTACAAACTCGAACATAAACAAACCTCTTGCTTTTACCATGATTATTTTACTATGTTGATATTTAGCCTTTTCTAACATGGTAATCTGTCATATTTTAGCATTCTACTAACTGATTTCTATAAAAGATAATATTTTGAACGATAAATGCTAAAAATAAACCCCAAATATATCGTGATTACTTTACAAGAAGGTTTACAAATCTTCGTCGCGACCCGCGTAAAAATGATTGACCGCGCGCTTCACTGCTATTTTGAAATGATGAATGTTGTATATTTTTGATGAATATACATGTATATTTTATTTTTATGTTCAAGTAAATATTATAAATAAACGAGTAGAATAAAATAAACCTCAGGATATTTTGTATATTTGTTTCTATTATCATACTTATTGAATTAGTCGTAACTTTATTCACTTCTCTCAATTCAAGATGTTGCATAAACCAAAATAAACACGGGAACAGTATTATTTATGTTACAATATATAGATGATATCATTCTCTGCTAGGAAACATAAGTTTGTTTACCGTAACTTGAATCATTCAAACACAAAAGGCGATAAGGCAACTCAAGTACCGCGCGCCGATGACGTAATCCGACACCGCCGACCACCCACCGCGTTTCTGTAATATGACACTTAGCGGGCGCGCGGCAAATCAGAGGTAATAAAACTGATTTCTACTTTTACTGGATGGGAAAGGAATATTCAATAAAATAATATCTGAATCAAATTTCACTTCAATAGTCTTGGTCGAAACTTGCCGAAACTTCCTCTATAAGTCTAATTTAGCCGACACGTAGATCGTCCCAGTCGCAATTTCTTGCCGATTTAAAGTAACTTTTTACTCGTTTAATACTACTTTTGGAACTTGGTGGTTCTCTATGGGATTTATCTGGAGGGAAGTAAAGAGTTATGACGTAACATAGGTCTAAATTAAGGCTTCTGCTAGAACAGTGTCAAGTGAAGAACCGTTTGAAGAGCTAACTCAAAGGAAAGTTCTAGGCGGAAAAATAGATCTGTGATGTTTACCTCAGAAATCAGTGAATATACATAAACAAACCTCCTCCATGAAAAGGAACCTGGTGCCACTCCTTTCGTCTGTATGTTCGTATGTTACAGCGGTATATTTCAGCAACCATTAATGCAATTGATTTATAATTGGTTATAGTTTTAAATATTACTTACCCACCTAATCGCAAGTGATTTTTTTTGACTTCCTAATTAATAGGGGCCGGAATGTGGGACTAAAATATTATTCAATATTAGTATTTAGTTAATTTACCCACTTATCTTTATTTATTGTATGTATGTAAGAATTAGTATATAACTTTATATAAAGTATAATAGTATTTGTGTATAAATAGTATTAGTTTATTTCATATATATTGTATTATTTGTAGGTAGATGCTCAACCTGCCGCGTTTTCAAGTTTTTCCTGTACGCAAAAGTTGCCTGGAAGGCCTGGAAGAGACCGCAGGCCGCCTATATCGTATAACTTCCTTTAATTTGTGTTGTTATTATGATGTTTTCTATGTAAGTGTATACAATAAATAATATTTCATTCATTCATTCAAGTTCACGTGGTGGGATATCATATGAAAAGGCTTTTTTTTACATAGGTTTCCATTTATTATATTTCGATTTGCTGATAACAGCCGGCAATAAACTCAGCAATTACTATTTTCAAAATATGCTGAGATTAATTACATAATATTTACATTCTAGTCGCACTGACAACAATTGTTACCCCGGCGCGGCGGTAACACTATAAAGTAGACTGAATCGATATTTAATAAGTGACTAGCAAACTTAATCTTTTGACTGTTTGGTAATACGCGCGGGCGAGGAAAACAATAGAAATCAATTGTTATTTTTTTACCGCAAGTTAAGGGATTAAGCAGATCAGCCCCCACAAGCAGCAACTGTTAACAAGTATGACGCGTGTGGCAGCCATCGCCCTCCTCGCAATATTGGAGGGAAGTGGGCGCCCGTCACACGACGCTGCCGCAAGCAAAGGCTGTCTGTGGAAATATCTTACATATCACCGCAAGCAAACAATTCAATGTTGTTCCTGCGCGTGAGTAAGGTCGCCAGAGGTCTTCAGAGAGAAGTATGGATCGAGAACACGTGATTAATGCCCCGTTTATTGCAAGAGTCAATAGATATACAGTATCTGCTAACCATCAGGCGGGATATATGATATACATGTTTTATCTTTCTTAACGATTGATTGTCTTTATCCGGTTAATTGAAATATCAGGATACATAAGAACAAAATCAATAAAAGGTTCAAATAACTCTGGTTCGAGATTTAAACAAATAATATCGACAAGTGCACTTCATATTTACCTATTTACTTTTACTACAATATAATGTTATCTAAAGAACATCTTACAAGAATACAATGACTTTATTATGATTATAGGTAATTTTAACATTATTGTTACTCTTGGTTAAACCCAGAGCTTCTCAGACAACACAGATTTTTCCTTTAATTTATTTGTAAGCTCTATTATCTAGATAATCGAATTCTCTGTTTGTTCAAAATATTAAAAGATTACTTTCTACTTCAAATATTATTTTGGCTCCTTAAGTAGATTAAATTATGTTATTGGTAAAATAATATTAATTAAGTAACATTTCTTTACGAAAAGCATTATTGAATAAGGATAGAAAATATGGAAGCTAAGCAATTTGGGAAATATGTGTTACCACCAAAGAATTTGTGTGTACAAGAGGAACAAAGCCAGTTATATTATATGACGAGGCGAAAATGAATGTTAGGGATTTGTATGGGAAAAATAAAAAATAGTCTTGAGTTACTTACTTACTTTTAGATATAGATAAATAGATATCCTGTTCTAAAAAAACTGATTTAGGAGCCGATTAATGTGATGATATAGCTAAAAACATTCAAAAATACGTATTTACCTGTTAAAGTATAATTTGTATATTGCTTGCTATGCTATGCCAATTTCTATTTGTAATTGTAACTAGTACGCCTTACAAAGGTATTTAGTAATTTTCGTCTAGATCTAAATTTAGGGAATACGAAATAGGCTTTGTTAGAAATACGATTTCAAAGCCGTAAAACATAGCATTAAGTCTAACAAAGGAAGACAGCACCCAATGAAATTAAATCAGATAATCTTAAATTGAAGAATGAATTATTTAGCTTCTTCTGTATTTAAAATAAAACACAAAACGTTAGACTAAATAATTTAATATAGCTTCGAAGATGAATATAAATAATTTGTTTTTTATTTATTTAATTTAAATACGTGGTTAATATAAATACCAGGGGACCAACCACAAGCTCTTAAACCAATATTATTTAATTAAAACATATTTAATTAACCTTAATTGTCTTTTGTCTTGTTTTGACGCCGGATGACAAAGAAGGACAAAAGACAAATAAGGTTATAATAATATTGTTATCCTTTGACTGTTTGGTGATCCGCGCAGGCGAGAAAAACAATAGAAATCAATTGTAATAATTTTTTTTAGGGTTCAAAAATTCAAAAAATTCAAAATTCAAAAATTCAAAATTCAAAATCATTTATTCAAATAGACCTTCGCAGGCACTTATGAAAAGTCTGACTCTAATACTCTAATACCGGTTCGGAAGGTTGCATTTGCTGAGAAGAGCCGGCAATAAACTCAGCAATTACTCTTTTCAAAACAGGCTTAGATTCATTACATAATATTTACATTCTAATCCCACTGAAAACAATTGCGTGCCCCGGCGCGGCGGCAAAATTACAAAGTAGACTGAATAAATATTTAATAAGTAAATAAATAGCAAACTTAAGCAGACCAGCCCCCACAAGCAGCACCTGTTCACAAGTATGACGCGTGTGGCAGCCATCGCCCTCCTCGCCATATTGGAGGGAAGTGAGTGACCCGTCACACGACGCCGCCGCAAGCAAAGGCCTTAAAGTGAGCATGACTTACTTAAGTCTGCCTTAAAAATAAAAAATAACTAAAGGGAAACACTAAACACACAATTTGTTATCACTGTGACTATTGACAAGTTTAGACTAAATATCACAAAAATAAAAAATAAATATAACAATTAGACAGACATAATATATCGATGCATTTATATCAAAATAAATAAGTACCGTAGCCAAATGGCAAAAAACGGAACCCTTATAGATTCGTCATGTCTGTCTGTCTGTCTGTCTGTCTGTCTGTCCGTATGTCACAGCCATTTATTTCCGAAACTATCAGAACTAAAATGTTGTAACTTGGTAAGTAAATGTATTCTGTGAACGCAATTAAGATTTTCACACTTACTATACTATACTTAGAACTGAAACTCAAATTTTTTTTTTTCATCAAACCCATAAGTGTGGGGTGTCTATGGATAGGTCTTCAAACATGATATTGAGGTTTCTAATATCATTTTTTTCTAAACTGAATAGTTTGAGCGAGAGACACTTCCAAAGTGGTAAAATGTGTGTCCCCCCCCCCCCGTAACTTCTAAAATAAGAGAATGATAAATCTATAAAAAATATATGATGTACATTACGATGCAAACTACCAACGAAAATTGGTTTGAACGAGATCTAGTAAGTAGTTTTTTTTAATACGTCATAAATTGAAATTCATATCAAATACTTACTCAGATCTATACTACCATTTACTTATATACCTATAGGTTTGTAAATAATACTGTTCCCGTGTTTATTTTGGTTTATGCAACATCTTGAATTGAGAGAAGTGAATAAAGTTACGACTAATTCAATAAGTATGATAATAGAAACAAATATACAAAATATCCTGAGGTTTATTTTATTCTACTCGTTTATTTATAATATTTACTTGAACATAAAAATAAAATATACATGTATATTCATCAAAAATATACAACATTCATCATTTCAAAATAGCAGTGAAGCGCGCGGTCAATCATTTTTACGCGGGTCGCGACGAAGATTTGTAAACCTTCTTGTAAAGTAATCACGATATATTTGGGGTTTATTTTTAGCATTTATCGTTCAAAATATTATCTTTTATAGAAATCAGTTAGTAGAATGCTAAAATATGACAGATTACCATGTTAGAAAAGGCTAAATATCAACATAGTAAAATAATCATGGTAAAAGCAAGAGGTTTGTTTATGTTCGAGTTTGTAATGATCAGGGGGCCTACCACAAGCTCTTAAAACAAGGTTAAAATAACCTTATTTGTGTTTTGTCTTGTTTTGACGTTGGATGTCAAAGAGGGACAAAAGACAAATAAGGTTATTTTAACCT
The DNA here is from genome assembly GCA_947623365.1 of Achlya flavicornis. Taxonomy (NCBI): domain Eukaryota; kingdom Metazoa; phylum Arthropoda; class Insecta; order Lepidoptera; family Drepanidae; genus Achlya; species Achlya flavicornis. The sequence goes on from OX392491.1 coordinate 6,340,404, forward strand.
TGTTTTAAGAGCTTGTGGTAGGCCCCCTGTTCATACAAATTGGCAAATTTATATTGTAACCAGAAGAAGAATAAACAGCCATTCTAATGATGTATAATACTTATACTCTGTCAATACAAAAACACATAAAAAAAAGGGTCCATAACTTCAAGTCGCAGCAGGTAGTTTTCGTCCCGTTCCGGGAAGTCATTGCCCCCGGCTTGTGTGTAGACACACTGCGCCATATTGGCACGTCCAGCTGCATGATTATACGGGCGGTTCACTTTCGTAAAAAATATTGTCAATTTTATTTTGTTGTCAGTCGGTTGTGATGTCATGTTACTTGGTGTACTATGGGTATTATAATATTATATCTATATATATTATATCTGTATATAGATATAATATTGCAAAAAAAATTTTTTTACCGTTTCCTATATTTTACAATCGAAATTAGATATAACGATAATTCTAGCTTTGCTACCGTCCTGGTTACGATCAGATTTTCCTAGCTTTACTCATTGCGAAAATCCCTTTGCTGCAGTCCTGGTCATCATCAGACCCTCAAGAATTCCTGTGACCAAGCGCCACTCTAAAGTATAATATACTATTCAAATTCGATGATCCTAGCTTTACCCCTTGCGAAGTCCTTTGATGCAGACCTGGTCATCATCAGACCCTCAAGAATTCCTGTGACCAAGCGCCACTCTAAAATATAATATACTATTCAACTTTGATGATCCTAACTGTACCCCTTGCGAAATTCTCTTTGCTGCAGTCCTGGTCATCATCAGACCCTCAAGAATTCCTGTGACCAAGCGCCACTCTAAAGTATAATATACTATTCAACTTTGATGATCCTAACTGTACCCCTTGCGAAATTCTCTTTGCTGCAGTCCTGGTCATCATCAGACCCTCAAGAATTCCTGTGACCAAGCGCCACTCTTAAGTATAATATACTATTCAAATTCGATGATCCTAGCTTTAACCCCTTGCGAAGTCCTTTGATGCAGACCTGGTCATCATCAGACCCTCAAGAATTCCTGTGACCAAGCGCCACTCTAAAATATAATATACTATTCAACTTTGATGATCCTAACTGTACCCCTTGCGAAATTCTCTTTGCTGCAGTCCTGGTCATCATCAGACCCTCAAGAATTCCTGTGACCAAGCGCCACTCTAAAGTATAATATACTATTCAAATTCGATGATCCTAGCTTTACCCCTTGCGAAGTCCTTTGATGCAGACCTGGTCATCATCAGACCCTCAAGAATTCCTGTGACCAAGCGCCACTCTAAAATATAATATACTATTCAACTTTGATGATCCTAACTATACCCCTTGCGAAATTCTCTTTGCTGCAGTCCTGGTCATCATCAGACCCTCAAGAATTCCTGTGACCAAGCGCCACTCTAATGTATAATATACTATTCAAATTCGATAATCCTAGCGTTACCCCTTGCGAAGTCCTTTGATGCAGACCTGGTCATCATCAGACCCTCAAGAATTCCTGTGACCAAGCGCCACTCTAAAATATAATATACTATTCAACTTTGATGATCCTAACTGTACCCCTTGCGAAATTCTCTTTGCTGCAGTCCTGGTCATCATCAGACCCTCAAGAATTCCTGTGACCAAGCGCCACTCTAAAATATAATATACTATTCAAATTCGATGATCCTAGCTTTACCCCTTGCGAAGTCCTTTGATGCAGACCTGGTCATCATCAGACCCTAAGGGTTTACGGATAGTATAAGATTATCTAACGTTACAACATTGGCATTTGGTATTGCAAATTCCCATAGGCAGCGGTGACCACTTACTATTATCATCCGAACACATATTCAAATAGTGATCACTCTGTAGATACACACGAAAACACACCACTTGAAGTAAACTGCCAGTTTCAAATTTCTACGCACACATGCGTAACGCGCCATCTTTGTATGTGTGAGTGACATAACGGAAACATTATGTTTACGAATGAAATACTAAAAAACTGTGGTGTATTTTATAAAAATACTAACAAATACGTGTTCCTCATAAAAAAACCAATAAGAAATGTAAAATTCTTATCAGATTACATTGAAAATAGCAATCAAATCATAAATAGAAAGTTCCAATACCAGAAATCTGACGTATATCATTTTTTTTATCAATTTTGTTTTGTTTTTTTACAAAGTTGACATTCAAAACTTGGCATTCTTATACTATTTTTAGCAAGAATATATAATAAATTTACGATAACTTACAGGTTTCTGATATAAATCCACACAAAAACATAAATGCCGAACATTTCAAAAACTTATGTGCCGAAACACCGAGAGGCGCGCGGCCATAGCGCGGAGAGTGAAATTCAACTGGTCATATTTTTTTAATTTTCTACTAATACCGAATGAACTTCGTCCACCAATCAGAAGCTTAGCTCACTCTCCAGTGATTCTAATACCATTCAAGCGAATTTAAACTGTCCCTTTATCGAAATAAGGCAAAATCTTACCTGTAGTCGAACAAACCGTCCCGACCCCAATTGGGGTCGGCCGGTAGACGCGCGTACAAATCTGCCGACGCCAATTGGGGGCGGTTGGTTTTAACGAAATAGCAAGCAGATATTATACCTAATCTTACTGACTTACTTTCTCATGAAGCTATTTTCAACACACTCGCTCGTAAAGTAACATTTATTTCACCGTTTTTAGTATCTTAATGCAGCTTATTACGCACTTTGTGCTTTTTACTTTACAGTACCGCAGTTTTATGATAGGTATAATCCCGATTATGATAAGTTTGTACCTCACTGCTAGTCATATGTGTGTAGACCAAGCATTCTTAATTTAAACGGGTAATAATGTTAAAAATAACTTCACAAACTCTACACACCGTAGTCAAAATATGTGGTTTGGTTTTTCACTACTACTAGAACTATTGTATAACAAAAAAGTAATGAAAAGTGAATACATTTTTCACCTTTCTGCCATGTGACGGCAGTAAAACGGCAAAGCCACATATTTTGACTAAGGTGTAGAGTTTGTGAAGTTAGGGCTTGTAGAGTAAGGGCATGTTGAGTTATAAGCTTGGCTCTACATGAGATCTGATAACTTTTTGACAGTGCGAGCCATATGTCTTGGCAACATTTTAAATAAAAATTTTTTTGGTGGAATAAGTTTAACAATGACAGTTATGTAATCGATATATGTGACAACTTAAACAGTGTTTTAGTTAAATAGCGTTATATAAGGAAGGAGGAATTATAAATGATTGGATAACCATATTCGGCAATACAAAAATCCTTTTTGGCCCAATAAAATAGATGTTGAAATAAAACAGTTTAATCGTGATCTATTATATCTTCTATATCAAGTTACATAAAATTTAGCAAACAAAAATAATAATTTAGAAACATAACAAACCAAATAAATAATTTAACCGATACATTTTTTACGCTTAACTTATTAAGATCTCATAACATGCCTCAATCTGAGGAACAAAATGTTTTCATCCAGCCAACTTCTCAGTGAAGATACCTTGGCGTAGACTCCTGGGTAATCTGGACGAGCGCAGCCGAGGCCCCATGATACAACTCCAGCCAATTTGTTTTTATGGACTAACGGGCCACCGCTATCACCCTGAAAATAAACAATATTTTAAGAGTCAGATGACGGGCTTCTTGGCGCAGTTGGTTAAGACTCCACCTATCGCGCCGCAGGTCGTTGGTTCGATTCCCACACAGGACATGCATTTGTGTACATGAACATGTCTGTATGTCCTGAGTCTGGATTATGTATATTAAGTATGTATTTACAAACTAATAATACATACTATGTATTTTATTAGTTATCTAGTTTCCATAGTACAAGCTTTGCTTAGTTTGGGATCAGATGACCGTGTGTGAGGAATGTCCCAGGATATTCATAGTATTAGATATTTAAAGATTTTACAAGGTTTCCTTTTTTAACCGACTTCAAAAAAAGGAGGAGGTTCTCAAGTCGGTTGTTTTTTTTTTGTTTTTTTTTTTAATGTTTGTTACCTCATAACTCCGTCATTTATTAACCGATTTGGAAAATTCTTTTTGGACTGGAAGGGTACACTTCCCGTTTGGTCTCATTGTCATCAGATTAGGATTTGATAACTTCTTAGTGAACTTTGAAGTCGGTTTAAGTTTTTTTGTAAAACAGTCCAAACGTAGCAAAAGAAATTAAACTGATCATTAACCAATATACTACTACATATTACTAACTAGTTAGTAAACAACCTTCACACACGGAACTACTCAAATCACGGTAATTTTGGTCACTTGTCGACAAACTTTGTTTGACGCACCTTGCTATTATGTGTACTTATTCAAGTGATGATATTACGTATACATTGATTTGGTTTTGTTAGTAACTATTAGCGTGAAGACCAGGAGCCCGTTTTATGTAGCTAGTTAGAATTATTAGGAGCCAATTACTCTATATCATTTTTCTCAGATTTTTCCGAACCCCGTAAATACCTATTACTATGCGACTGAAACGTCAGCATCTGACTCTGTGAAAACAAGTGGTGTGGGTGGTAATAAAATTTGAATAGAATTCTAGAAATATGTTTGTGACTGTACTTCAAACTTTACTATAAGCCAATGATATATCAGTGGTAATAACGAACATTTGACACGAAAGATCAGATTTTCATAGTCTTACCTGGCATGCATCTTTACCACCTCCAGGTGCTCCAGCGCATAGCATTCTAGGGCTGATGCTGTACAGCGGACTGTAAGCATCATTACAGAACTTCTCATTCACTTTTGGCACCATCACTTTCTGTAGAGTTGATGGGAAACCACCACCTTCCTGAAATAAAATTATACCATTACCCCCTTATTCATAATGAAGTTATCAAACGTTGATTAGCTAAAATTCTGAAGTCTTTCATCTGACACGTGACATTTGGTGATCGAAAGAGTGAGACGGAGGACACTATTACACTGATTTAGTTAAAAAGCGATTATGAATAAGGGGGTTAGTATTTAAGGTGTGACTGGCTGGATTTAGTACGAACTGTCATGGCATTTTGGTATACCTGAGGCCCTACTCATTCAACCTTCTTGTCTTTTGTCCTTCTTTGTCATCCGGCGTTAAAACAAAACAAAAGACAATATAGGGTTATAATAATATTGCTTTAAGAGCTGTGGTTGTGAGTATATTGGTTAAAACTGTCAATTGACAGAAAAAAGGCAGTTTCAGTAGAAATGGAACGCCATAAAAGTTGATAGTGCTCCTAGGTCTGGACCATAATCTAAACTTATAAGAAGAATAAACGTTAACTCTTTGGTTTTTCCAAAATGCTTTGATGAAATTAAGGAGCTCTTCATGGCCAACGTAGCTTCAACGCAAGCGTATTCTAAAAGCTTGTTATTTCACCCAGCGTAATGTTTGACTGCGAAAAAATAGAGACAGCAGCTGATCACTCGCGGCCGCTTCGTGTAGGTCGTCATTCATGATTTCGCATATAATAAAACTTGTTACAAGAGTATACTGTTTATGAAAAAATCTTACAAGTTTATGAAAAAAAATGTTTGTCATTTAGAATCTCCAATACATATGCAAGACCGGTATGAAGCTGTTTTCTTTACTTTTATAATTTTTAAGTACATTAGATGTAGCCAATGTTCAGGTATTTTTTTTCCAAATAAGCTGCTTTACGGAGGCTTTTACTGAATTAGTTTCACATTTTTATTTTATTTTCGCGTTCATATAGGCCTAGATATAGTACACAAAATACATATTTGCTTAAAATATCTATCGAAAAATGTTTAACAATGCAATAATCAGTAAAGAGTTTTGTATGAAAGTACAGCGTGTTGGCTGCTCTGAAAATCATCATTAGGATTATTTTGAATCATTCAAAATAAACCTAACTTACGGGGATGATGAAGACTTTACAACCTCCATTTTTGACTAAGCCATTTTGCGCATAAAAAAATACTAACCCTAAGATAACCCCATCCAGTGACTGCTGTCAACTCTCCATCATGAATCTCTTCACCAGCTCCGAACATGTCAATAGGAGCTACTCCCACACCGTAAGTTATGGGGTGTGCTAACCACAAGATTGCAATATCGTAGTCCATTTTAGAGTAGGTGAATCCTGGATGCCATATTAGGTCACCGACGGCATAGATCTGACCTCCAGATTCGCTTGATGAAGATCCTACTCTAACTTGGTAGCTATTTGGAGAAGTTCTGTAACAATTGATCGTTATTGGTTATTCTTAACTAGTGTTTCTGTGAACAGTCCTCGCGAGTCTCGATAATTAAATGTAATTTTTTCGTCAATTCAGTTTACAAATTCCCAAAAATCCGAATCGACAAAAATTTCGATATATTTACTGAAACAGTTCACAAAATTTCACAAGAAACAGTTGAGAAATGCTTCCTGTGGAGGAGAACAGCCGCTCATCCACCGGACATACGAAAGCATTTTTGTCCAAGCTGAAACGCAGACGCTTCGCTCGCTCGGTCAACTATTTTTTTGAGTCATATGTATTTTGGTAACTGGATATTGTGACTATTAAGATTAGGATTTTTATTTTAATACCTGTGACTTGAAAGTTTCTGGTACTTACTTAAATATAAAAGAGTAGATTAACCAAGCTAAAAATTCCTATTCTAGAACATCAATCATTGCTCAAGTCCAGTTTTGATTCGAGGTTAAAATATTTGAATTTGGTACCTGCACCCTTTGATTAATGATATATCCAGATTGAGTGTGGCAGCTGTTCACGCGTCGAAAAAAGTAGCCCCTAACTATTAGAGCCTAAATCAAGAATTTAACTCCCGATTTTAATTGGAATAGTTCAACAACTGCATTTAGAACGTTACTATGACAAGCAGAATGACGCAGAACAAGTAAAACGTAGCTATCACGTACATCAGACTAAAAAAGTTGGCATGTTTTATTTAGTCGTGTAGTATGGCGACACTCTTTCTAGGTATATGTAATTCTATGCCGGCACCATTGATTTTAGGTTTATTTCGATTAACACGATCATTCTTGAGAATTGTTCTGAGATCTTAGTATTGATCTCGTTCAGGCCTTTAATTCTTCTTGAAACCATCTTTGGGTTTGACTTCGAAGGAACTACTCTATAATCTTTTAAAAGATCAAACTTCCAGGACCAAAATGTCGCAAGTATCCCAGTGGCTGTAGGTACATTGAATTTTCCAATATACATTTAATTTTTAATTTAAAAAAGTATATTATTTTCTTTGTAGCGAAGATTATAGCCGATTTTTACGATTGGATATCTGGTTGTTAATATTCGTTTAGTTTTAATTTTCTTTCACGGTTAGGAAACTACAATGTCCCTGAATGCTAAAGGCTACTTATTATCCTGAGATTGCAAGTGAAAACACAGGGGGCAGGTAGTAAACAAGATGGTTACCCAATAACACAATGAGCAGCAGTCACAATGATATCACTGCCGATGATGGTGCCTCCACAGGAATGTCTACCTCTATACAGTATGGATGCCTGGTAGGGAGCTCCGGTAATATCAATGTCTTCGCCTCCAACTATTCTTACATCTTGATGATCTATCGTTGGTAATGCACCTGGAAACATGATGAAGAAGCTTTTTTATTTTTATACACTTTAGTCGGTAAACAAGCATACGGTCCACCTGATGGTAAGCGGTCACCGTAGCCATATGGACGCTTGCAACACACGAAGCTTTCCCCCCCCCCCACCCCTATGAGCTGTGGCGACCTTACTCACGCGCAGGAACACAACTTTACACAACATAAAGTTATTTGGCTGCGGTATTCTGTAAGGTGGAGGTACTTCCCCAGTCGAGCTGCTCTTTGAGCGAATAAACGCTATGCTCTACCTCTCTCTCATGCTCTCTCAAATAGCTTTTGTGATAATATCTAGTAAAATTTTCTAAAAACTTCCCAAAGGGACCTTACTATAACTACTAACAGCTGCGAGCCAGTACCTTCGACCACATCGTCAGTTACCATGAGGACGAAATCTCATCAAATTCAAAAAAGCCTATTTATAATAAAAATAGTAAATAATAAATAGATATTACAAGAAACATACCAACTAATCCAAGAACGGTAACCCCCAAAATAAATAAGACCATGTTGGCACCTCTACTTGCACTGACCAATCTTCCCAACCACGAAACATCATTTATACCTGACAAAAGATTATTAGGTCAACATCATTAACTGATAATGCCGAACCTTCACACTAATTCTCAACGAGTGACTGATAATACTAGACTCGAGATATAGATTTGATAAGTGCTAGATACATGTGAGCAATGTAAATAATAAATAATAACAATGATTTTGTGAAGTGACTGTTGATTTTAATTACGATAAGATAATAAAGGATCTTGACCTCTTAAAACTTGTGTGTTCGTGTGTACTTGTGATAAGAAAAATATTTGAAGTTCAACGTTTACGCGTGGCTTTTTAGGGTTCAATCTAGTTCAATAAATTGAACTAATTAATAAATTAGTTAGTATAAGAGTTAAGTTAACTTAGTAAGACCTGTGTTTTTAACCATTATATTCAAAGAAGTTCTGTTAGAAAATTAAGTGAAATAAGTTTCTCCTTTCTTTTGTAAGAGTTCAATAAATAAATTGAAGAGATAAAGTAAATTACATTTTAATTATGCAGAAAGTTTGGGGTTTGGTGCGTAAAATTAGCTAAATTTAATTTTAAACATAAACACCATCATATTTACTTTAAAAAATTCTACTTCATTTTACTACAAATAAATAAAATTGAAGTGTCTGTTTGTAATGTCAAAGTAATAGGTTTTTTATTAATATGAAAGTAGATATAGGAACGTTACTTATAAAAAAAAACCGGCCAAGTGCGAGTCAGACTCGCGCACCGAGGGTTCCGTACAAACCTGTAGGTATATAAGTAAATGGTAGTATAGACCTGAGTATTTGATATTAATTTCAATTTATGACCTATTAAAAAAAAACTACTTACTAGATCTCGTTCAAACCAATTTTCAGTGGAAGTTTGCACCGTAATGTACATCATATATTTTTTATAGATTTATCATTCTCTTATTTTAGAAGTTACAGGGGGGGGGACACACATTTTACCACTTTGGAAGTGTCTCTCGCGCAAACTATTCAGTTTAGAAAAAAATGATATTAGAAACCTCAATATCATTTTTGAAGACCTATCCATACCCACACCCCACACTTATGGGTATGATGAAAAAAAATAATTTGAGTTTCAGTTCTAAGTATGGGGAACCCCCAAAATTTATTGTTTTTTTTCTATTTTTGTGTAAAAATCTTAATGCGGTTCTCAGAATACATCTACTTACCAAGTTTCAACATTATAGTTCTTATAGTTTCGGAAATAAATGGCTGTGACATACACGGACAGACAGACAGACATGACGAATCTATAAGGGTTCCGTTTTTTGCCATTTGGCTACGGAACCCTAAAAACGGTCTGTTTGCTCCGGCTAATCTCCAAAATGGCAAGAATCGCCACGATTTCACTCCTTCTGGACAGGCTCAAAAATCCCTACGTGGGTCCCGCGGGGGTCAGCTAGATTTATCTATATGTATAAAAATCAGTTTTTGTCTGTTTGTGACGTATGCATTTCTATACCACTTACCCGATTGCGATAAAACTTTGATGAGTCGTAATGCATAGGGAAGATTTCTGACATAGAGTTAATAAAACGTGGAAAGCACGCAGGGCAATTAAATTTATAATTATATAATTTATTATTATATTAAATTAAAAATTATATTAAAAAAAATCTTTTTTTTATTAAGAAATGATAATGAAAATGTAGATTTCTCAGTCATAAATAGAAAATTACTTAGATAAAAGCGGCCGCTGGTCAGCAAGGCCCGAGCAGGCTTACTACATTTTTTAGATGGTCGTTGGTGGAAAATTACACAAAAAAGATTTTTAAACTGTGTGGTTTATGATTATTTTAAAATCACAAGGGCACGTCTTAATAGGAAAAGATTAAACATTGGCTAATGGAAAGTTATACGCAAGATTTACGTAAAAAAAAAACAACTGCCTGGCATATCAAATATTGCAATAAATATTTAAACTTGTAATACGGAACCCAGACAAAGGTACGAATAAAAACATCAGATATGTTAATGTAGTTTAATTAATTGAGTAATAGTTTTAATAAATAATATCAAAACTATAGATAACATATAATCATGTCAAGGTAATTAGAACAATTACTGACTAAGCGCCGTTTACGCCATATCAAATTAACTGCTATCAAACTGAATTACATGATAGCTACTTAATGATTTGATAATATAATAAACTAGCTTCTGCTCGCGGCTTCGCCCCGTGGCCTACAGGAAACAAATGACATATTTTTCTACAACAATAAAAGAAAACAAAACAAAACAACTTCATCTAGCTTTGAGGGTGGAATTATTAAAATCGCTGAGACACGTATAAATTATTTTTCAATCTTCAGCCTAAACACAAAATTTGAAGACCCTATCCTCGAAACTGACGGACTTTCGTACAAAATTTCATCCCCAATTTTACCCCCTTAGGGGTGGAATTTCTAAAAACTCTTTCTTAGTGGATACCTACTCTTCACAAAGAATATACCCTCAAAATTTTATGTCTCTAGGACCAGCGGCTTAAGCTGTGCGTTGATATATCAGTCAGTCAGTCAATCAGTTAGTCAGGACTTTGAATTTTATATATATAGATGTCCTTGGACATTTATAACACATGGCCATCTCTGATCTCAAACTAAACAAATTGACTAGTAACTTTTGTGGAAACCAGATAACTGGGTACATCTAAATCTAGCTACTTGTAAATATAATAGGTACTAATGAACCTATTACATATTTTTTCCATTTGGGGTCGAAACAATGGGGTTCCGAGGCGCGCAATTTGGTAAGGAAGTTTTCCAGATTAGCCAATAGAGTTGAACAAAATTTACGTCTCGTCAGCTTTTCTTCAATTCTATTGGTAAACATTTTGACAACGATGATTGGACTATCGTGTAATGTTTTTAGGAGCAGGCCCTCAGACTCTGCAGAAAGTCAGATTGTCCAAAAAATATATAAAAATGTAACCTCGCTGAGTTTCTTACCGGATTCGTCTCAGTTGAAGGCCGAGTTCCGAACCGGTGGTAACTTCAGCAAATGTGACCTTCATAAGTGCCCTTCTGGGGCCTAAATTGAATAAATGGCTTTGACCTGATTTTGACTTTGAGACGCCTAATACTTACTACGGGAGACCAAATAGCTGGCGCTTACCTCGGGTAACGTCATCGCCAGCTCTTTGGGAAACCTGTCTGCGGGCGATCTAAACGCTATTTTTTATGCATCATGGTTGACTTTTTGGACCATTTTGACATAAATATCCTGGACTAAAACCGTAATATACTTTTAATCCCGGAAAATTTCAATGTTTACTTTTATGTGAAAATTCTACTTTTCAGATAAAGTGTGAGATGAGGTGGAGAGATAAATTTTACAAACAAATCCAATAGCAAATCCTTTCAGGTGCGTCGATCGTTAATTCAAATTTTTTTTCGTTTTCTTTTTCTTTCGAAACACACCGCTTTGAAGTTTGCTGAACAACTGTTTGCTTTTTATATGACTTAAGTCTATGGCTTCTGGAATTGTTGAACCAGAATGAATAGGTGCTTTAATCAAGTCTCAATATATACCGTGGTAATCGAAAAGAAACCTCATGTCATTGGCCCTTGATTAAAATTATTTTGAAAATCGACTCAAAACTTTAAATAAGTTTACAAAAATACAGCTTCTTTAAAACTCTTATTAGATTAAATGTTTTAGTCTAACTGAAAATCTTATATTTAAAAATTTCTTAAAATTCAAAATTCAAAATTTCTAAGTATGGGCCATAACTGTAGAAAAAACCTGACCGCATAACTAAATTTATTTGTGAAGGAAATCGATGATTTCGAAAAACTGTGGTAGTTAGAACCATCGTTCCATTTTTCTCGCATATTTACATCAATGTCTATCTACTGTAATTATTTCAGACTTTTTGGACTTCGGAGATAATGGAATTTTATTTTTTTGTAATTTTTCATCATAAAGTAAAAAAAAAAAACAAAAGAAAATTGTTGGGGCTGTCCAACCTCCGTGGCCGTGATATGACTGACTGGTTGATTAGACGAAACATACCAAGACTTGAATTTGAATAAAACTGACATAGAAGAAAAACAAATAATACATGAAGTGACAGGAAGTGACTTCACGAGACGAGACTTCACTTCATGTATTATTGTTTTTCGTTACGAGCAAACACATTGCAAGACCGGTCAAAAATAAAAACCTGTTTTAGAATAAACAAATGAAGCACTTCTATAATTGATAACACCCCAATTTAACTAGTAGCCCCACCCCACCACTGAAGCCCCAGCAGCCCCACCACTGAAACGTTGCCCCCCATTTCAGTCCCTTTCGCAAAAAAACTAAAAATATTGTTTTTTCATTTTTAACTTTCTATAAGCAATATTTATGACTACTTATTCCAAATTTCAAGTCAATACAATCTGGTTGCTGAAATATACCGCTATGACAGACGGACAGACTGACGGAGTGGCACCGGGAGTGGTGGGTGGATAAGGGTTGTATCGTTTTGGTTTGGAACCCTAATTACTCTTAAGAAAATAATGTCCAACATATTCGTCGAAATTATAACCTCTATGTCACACATCGAACTGAAAATTCCTATTCAAGTCTTGATTTCGCTTTAAAAGTTAACTTCTGTTTTAAGAGTTTTTTATAACTCACGATATTTTTCCCATTTCCGGAAAACAAACAGAGGCTGAGTTTCGTTTCTTTTTACCTTATCTTATGCTTCAGGCTTTATTTATGTTAGTACGTATTCTGAGTGAAAAGTAAGCTGGTTTAAACAATTGTTTGTATACTGTACAGATAGATAGATAGATAGATAACTCTTTATTGTACAAAACGTATTTAACAAAGTATAAAAATAAAAGCTTAAAATTAAAATTACTGTAAGTACAATAGGCGGTCTTATCGCTAAGAAGCGATCTCTTCCAGACAACCTTGACAACTGTATAATACAAGTTTTTCATCAGATTTGACTAGAGAGGTATCCTTGATGAGATCTCAGCAATTAAATATGCAAAATACTTATGGCATTAGGTTATTTTTAAATAATATGTCAAGATTTGATTTATACTTTGTGTGTTTGTAACATGTAGGAATCTGTTGTATTTTGCAGCAATAAATATTGTTCATTTCAATTTTTCAGAATGTAACGCCTCTTCAGACTTCCGCTGTTTAGATCAAATTAACACTCAGTATTACTGTTTTGAATTCTACTGAATTCCTACTCTTACAATTACATCACTTATTTTATCAAAATCTGCTGAACTGCTGAACATAGGCCTCCCCAACTTCGAACGGTTTTGGGCCGCCTGCATCCAGCAGTGCCCAGCGACTCTGACTCAGGTCGTCGATCCTGGTGAGAGGGCGTCCCGCTCGGCGTTTTCCACCTAATTACTTATTACAAAACCAATAACGTGGACCGAAGTGCCCCAACCCCCGAATGTAGCAATGTGTTTTATTCATAACAAATAAAAAATATTGCTATTATATAATAATTATTAACCCATCGGCAAAGTTTCATAGGTTCTGATAAAAATAATTCCGACAGCTTCATTATCATCACAAAGGTGTTTCGATTTTAAGATCCCCAGTAAATTTAATAAATTACCCGTATTACCGGAGTGTCAAGAAACCTATAAATAAACATGGCTGTTAAAAATAAACAGTGATGAAAATCACATTGACCCACTTTCGGTGGAGGTCTAAAATAATCCATATAATAAACCATACAGTTCAATGTTTTTTTTTTTTATACCGCTATGGTGGCAAACTAACATACGGCCCGCCTGTTGGTAAGTAGTTACCGTAGCATATGGACGCTTGCAACACCAGGGGTATCTCTCGCACGTTGCCGACCGTGAAGAAATCTCTTCACGCCCTTTTTGAAGAACCCCATGCTGTAAGTACTCCATTGGGAATTGAATCAAATTCGCGATAGCTCCCATTAGATGTGATCTAGAACGTGAATCATCTAGAAGTTTTGAGTCGAGCTTACAACAAACGAATTTGGAACCTGTAGCAATGATATTAGGTTTATTCTCAATTAACACGATCTATTCTTGAGTTTGATATAAGTTTTGATAGTTTAGTTCTCAAGGTGATCAAGATCGCTAAGTACCTATTTTTCCTATCTTTCTACAATTTTGTTACTTATATGAGCATTGATAAAGCAAATTGAAGATAATATTCTTCAATTTGCTTTATCATCATCATCATCATCAGCCTATAATGTCCCACTGCTGAGTACAGGCCTACTTTCACAAATTAGGGTGAAAGGGGAGAAGGGATGGGCAGATACTCCACCACGCGTGCCCACTGCGGATTGGCGGAGGTAGGCTAGTGGTCAACCTACAGTTGGAGTTTTCAAGCCGCCTAGAAGGCCTCCAACTAGCTTAACGACTATCACAATTAAGTGATAACCGGGACCAACGGCTTTACGTGCCTTCCGAAGCACGGATACGCTCGATTTGAAATACCACTAGGCGGTCACCCATCCAGGTAGCGACCACGACGGTGGTAGCTTAACTTGCCGATCGATTAAAAACGGCTAATCATGCTACACCGAGCGCTTCTTTGCTTTATAACCCGACTAGCTGGCCCCGCAGTTTCACCCGCGTTCCCGGGATAAAAAGTAGCCTATGTCCTTCTCCATACCATAGTCTATCTGCATGCTAAATTTCATGGTGATCTATTGAGTAGTTGAGGCGTGAAGGCTTAACAAACAAACAAACAAACTCACTTTCGAATTTATAATATTAGTAAGGATGTAATGATCCATCTGTAAAGTTCCCATATTCTACATTTATGATGACACACTAAAGCTGAAATAAAAAGGGAAATCGATCCCCAACTTTGTGGACGAGGAACAAAAAGGAAGCGTATATGAAACGCGGTCACGGCTATTAAATGTCACCCAACTTTTAATGAAAATGGTCTGACGAAGCTACCAAATCTCTTTTGAAAGGAATTCTGATTACAACGCCTTCTGATTGTTCATAGCTACGTGACTGATAAAACGGCAAAGCACAGGGTTTTCTGCGAAAGAAACAAATGAGCTGAAATCTACATAACCACACGGTATAAACTTCCTATGTCCTGCCTTTCTTTCTTTTTTCTAGGGCAGCTATTTCATATTACAACTATTTATTTGATGTAATCAAATATTCTTTATACTCTGTCTGTGGTCGTTTCTTCATGGCTGAAGATCGTGATCACCGGACGTCTTTGATAGAGCGTGGGCGGCTTGCCTCCAGCGACTTCTGTTGGTGGCTAACTGGACCACGTCGTAGAATTTGGCGCCTTTTTCCCGTAGTTGATCCGTCCATCGAGTAGGGGATCTTCCGCGTGATCTCCTGCCTTCGATGTTTCCGTTTTCTTTATACTAATATTAGTTTATTATTTTATAGTTAGTCTAAGTATAAGGATTGTCTTTAAGGATTGTCTTTATTTCACGTATGTAAGTGTATTCATAAGCGACAGTAGATTACATGAGATACAGCCCACTCTCAGATAGACGGACGGACGGATGGACGGACAGCGGAGGCTTAGTAAAAGGGATAAAATATTTTCCTAGGACAAGAATATTCTATGCTTAGGTTATGATCTACCCGTGTGTCAAATGCCGTCGAGGCGTGAAAAAATAAAAGAAACTTACTTTCGCATTTAGAAGAGTAGTAGGAAGTAGGACAGTAGGATTTACTGCACTCACTTACAGGTCAGTTAAATAATGCTGGCACGTTCATAATACTCATACTTATGCAATTTCACGATACAGAGTGTTTTATTAAATTATTGCTTCTATTCAGTCAGTCAATTCTACTGACGAATGTAAAAAAGACCACGTTATAGGAACAGTAACCAAAAACAAAACAATAACTGTCTCCTTCATACTCATAAGCACGACCGCACGCGAGAGTGACGGATAGAATTTTCATGATGCGCATGCGGTGCGACGTCATGCCGCGCGCTTATTTACAGACACTACACAAGCGTTATGTATAAATGTGTTGAACGTGCCAGCTTTAGTTAACCGAACTGTAACAAACTAATTATTAGTAGATAGAGGTAGAGCAAGGTGTTTATTTGCTCAAAGAGCAGCTCGACTGGGGAAGTACACCTGCACCTTACAGAATACCGCAGCCAAATAACTTTATGTTGTGTAAAGTTGTGTTCCTGCGCGCGAGTAAGGTCGCCAGAGCTCAATGGGTAGGGGGGAAAGGTCGGTAACGCGTGAGCGATGCTTCTTGTGTTGCAAGCGTCCATATGGCTACGGTAACCGCTTATCATCAGGCGGGCCGTATGCTTGCTTACCGACTAAGTGGTATAAAAAAAAAAGATAGAACTTTAGACAGCACTTTTATGGCTCATGTTTTCCTTAGTTAAAAAATCGATAACTATTTCAGAAGTTAACTTGTCACTTTGGAAAATCCTGAATAATATTATGGATTATCATGTTATTTAATTGATAAACCGAAAGGTATTTAACTCGGATCATCAAACATATCGATTTACTTTGTACACAAAATTTGAATCATACAATATCACCACTAATCCACGTTATATAAAATCAATCATGTTCAGCTTTAATCTGTCTGCTATTTGATGTAATTCTATCATTAATATATATCTGTGGTATTCTGAGGATCATTAGAGAAATCTGTCGACCATTATGCCAAGTTAAGTCAAGCCATTGTGTGGACTATTGATTCGATAATGCTAGCTTTCTTGGTGAAATTGATGAATAAGATAGGTTTGGATGTAAGAGGTAGTCGCCGCAATGCTGATCTCATTCTGAAAATTCTTTCATCTTAGGAAGCTACATTAGCCTAATTTTCATCTCAAGAACGTGACTTTTTATATAAAAATGCATTAAAAATACATTATAGTAATTAAAAAAAAACATTACACACACTACCATGCGTTTGACACTTTCACATTATTTTGAGATTTCGCATCATCATCATCATCATCAGCCTATAATGTCCCGCCGCTGAGCCTCCTTTCACAAATCAGGGTGAAAGAGAATGGGCAGCTACTCCACCACGCGTGCCCACTGCGGATCGGTGGAGGTAGCATAGTGGTCTAGGAGGCCTCCAACTAGCTTAACGACTATCACAATTAAGTGATAACTGGGACCAACGGCTTTACGTGTCTTCCGAAGCACGGAAACGCTCGATTTGAAATACCACTAGGCGGTTTCCAATCCAGGTACCGACCACGACGGTGGTAGCTTAACTTTGCCGATCGATTACGAACGGCTAATCATGCTACACCACGAGCGCTTCATAGATTTCGCATAGCTTTCATTTTATTCAATCTAAAAAAATATATAATCGAATTTCTACTCATGAGTGACATCCTGTATAGATAATCCCACCAAAAACATTCTGTAAAAAACTAGCCAAGTCTCGATGGAGCTGCTTGTTTATTTCTAAAAAGTAATGAAATCTAGACAAAGTCGTGCCAAGTCTGAGGTTCCTTACTGCGATTTCTTTATTATTATAGTTAATGTTGTGTTTATTATTATAGTTAAACTTGGCCGTTGAAGGGTAAACAAGGGTATAAAACCAGGTGCTCCATGACACCATTGCACCAATCTGTCGCCAGAACCGCTACCCATTGACGATGGAAAATTGCCACTTGGAAAACGTTGATTCAATAACCAGTCAATTGTTGGCTTGATAAAGCTGCGTATTTCAATAATACTTATGTATAGGCGAGCCTGCAACAAACATTATAAAAAAACATTGATAGCTTACTGGATGACGAAAATTTCTGCGTCCTGGTCTTATCCAGAGGTTCTCAAATAGAGGCCTGAAAATGCGGCGAAATGGTTCCAGTAAAGGATGGTACGGCAGTTTTTGCTTCGCGCTCGACTCGGCGGGGGCACTACCGTGCCCCCCGATACATGAAAATATATATATTTATTTTCTGATTAATTCATTGAAAAACCTTTTGAACATAATGTAAGTCGAGATCTATGGTTACAACATACTACGCTACCGCAGTATCGCGTAAGCCAGGCTCTACAATGGCGATTTAAAATTAAATCACATGAATCTCAGCGCCCGGGGACTTCCATCCAGTCGAAGCTGCATTGTCACGGAACACGCAGAGAATTTAATTAAAACAAAAAAGAAAACGAGGAGGGAGGATCGCGCCTTTATGCTCCGAGGAGACTTTAAATATTTGAAGTGCATGCTGGGTGGATTATGAGGATATTGGTAATTTTTTTGTTTAAAAATAGTAATCGATTAAAGATATAATTATTTTGACCCCATGTAATGTTTTAAAGGTAAAAGAACCCAGTGACATATTTTCAATGGACTACGTATTGCTCTTTTGCTGACTTCAAAACTGTGTCAGATTAGAGTTATTTCATACTTTTTAGTGTATTTTTAGTTCGTTTTTTTTTTTTTAACTAAATTTCTTATTTCGGTATTTTTATTATATTTAGTCCTTTTTTTCATACCATTAAGGTGGCAAACAAGCATACGGCCCGCCTGATGGTAAGCAGTTACCGTAGCCTATAGACGCTTGCAACACCAGGCAACATTCCTTCTTACATGCACTAGAATTTAACGAAGGTTTTGAGATTTTTTTCCTTTGACACCACACCCGTAGCTCTCGTAGCTCGTTTCAATAAGCCTGATACACGTAGAAGTATTAATCCATATCTTGAAAACTACTGCACCGACACTTGCACTGTTTCCTAAATTGAAATTGTTCAAATGTAAGCTAACAATTAAAGAATGGAAAAGCAAATAAACATACAAACACACACCTATAACATTTTGTACATTCCTTTGGAAGCCGTAATATATTAACATATTACATGTGTCGAATTGATAATCTCCTCTTAAGCTCAATTCGATGTGCTACAAGCAACAAACATGTTTGGTGTACACACTCGTAAATGCAATTTTGAATCTGCGGCAATTTCGAGAGTTAAATATACAAAACAACAATGACACTACACATTTAAACGCCATACGAGAACATTTCAACAAAGTATACAACAACGTAGAACAAAGCTTGTTACAGCAAAGAGGAAATGCTTCCTCCACTTTAGGTGTCTTTATGATTCATGCAAGAACTTTGCAGTTAAGTCGGTAACCTATTTCGAAAATTTAAATCTACATTATGTCTGGTACGTGCCACTTATTTGCCGCATTGTAGCTAAATTCTGCGAATGAAGATATCCTGAGATTACCGAGCATGTGAGGTACTGGGAGCATTGATAAACTAAGTACATGACATTTGGGGAGGTGTAGTCGTATTGTTGGAGCAGAAAGTCAAAAAGATTAGGTATCACTAGGGTCGGGGGGTCAAAATACAACCAAAAGGTTCATTTAACCCTTCCAATCCTGTGGGTGTCGTAAAAGGCGACTAAGGGTATACACCAGGGGACGGGCAGCAGCGTCCATCTGTGATACGTCATCACTACTGCGATCACCAACCCGCCTGCCAAGCGTGGTGATTACGGCAATACCCCTCTAATGATGAGTACACAAATACAGCCACGGCCCCCAGTCCCCGGCGGCCCCGTTATCCCAGGCTACGGTAGCGGTCACGGTAACGGCGGGGCAGGGGGTGCTAAGAGTTCATTTAGGAAAATGTTTTATTAACATAGCAAGAAGAATAAGAATTCCATGTAATTTTGGAAATCAAAACTCACATGTTCATAGATTTTAGGTAAACTGATACATTAGTGGTATATTCACGAGCAACAATGTTAGCGGTAACTTAGTATAAATCATGACTCAGAAATAAAACTTTTGAACGCAAAGTTGAGCTAAGTTTATAACCAGAAGCGCAGCGTCTAGTTCCTCATGAGGATATCAAATACTATTGTAGCTTAGCCGACAAAGCTCTAAGATTTCAGACATATAATGCTTTAATGGCATTTATTCTGTGAAAGTGGACCGATTTAACCATGAAATATTTCCAGTGTATGCTTTTATAGTAAGTATAAATCTTTCCAAACTGTTCCGTTTGCTTGTGGCCAACTTAAATACTTTTGAATTACTCCTTCTGCTATTCTTGTAAGATTACTATGGGATCTTGAAGATTTATCAAATACTATTATAGCGTTATCTCGCTCTTACTTGAGTTCGACTGGACCTTACAGAATATCAGCAATCAGTAAATATAGTGTTCCTGCATGTGAGTAAGGTCGCCAGAGTTCATTGAGAATGGGGCAGGAATGGTAACGCGTGAATGATCCCCCTGTGTTGCAACTGTCCATAAGGTACTGGTAAGGCTATTTCAACCGCTTACCGCCAGGCTGAGCCGTATGCCTGTTTAAGGAGAAATTCTAGACGGGTCAGTAGGGGCATCCTTACGTAAAAGTCACGTGAATATGGCCTAAGAAGACTATTCCAAACTTTTTGAGTTACTGCTATCGGCAATTAGTTCATTCATGATTCAAGTTCATTGGAACACAATTGAAATAGCAGACTTGGGCCCCAGGTAGTTGCTTACACTGAACCGTCTAAAATTTCCAACCTGTATGTATATAAATGATTAAAGGTTATATAAATAAAGAAGGCCTAATAAGTGGATGTATTGATTCACTTATTGAGTAACATATTCGATGTAGAAGACTGCGTGTCATAGAAATATAGGGGAATCAATGCGAGATCCATTAAACTGATTGGTACCATAAATCATTTATTTTATTTTCCGCAACTCATCGGTCCACCTACCGGGGCGACAGTTGGCTTGCACGAACGAGATCTTTAGTCAAAAAATCGTCTTTACCACCGGATATTGGTTCTGCGACATATAATATTATAGCCTGCGTATGAAATTTCATTTAATATACCTACAACATGCTACGTTTGTTACACATAGTATTTTTTATAATTTGGTTAATTAGGTGTCACTAATCATGTCAAAGGATCAATTTCATTCAATCGATTATATAACCTAGATACCAAATGCAGTGCCATCTGCCGGGCTTATTTGTGAATCTAATGTAATGGTTGAGATAGGGTAGCGTAGGAGAGTAGGGTAGGGTATGGTAGGGTAGGGTAGGGCAGCACCACGCGAACGAAGTCACGCCGGGCAGCTAGTTTCATTATAATATAATACGGGAAGCTACGAGTCTAGCAAGATATAATTTTTGTGGCGCAACATTTTCGGGTTTTGTAATAGCCCAGTAATAGTAAATATAATGACGACCTGGCCTCTATTTCTACAAACGTTAACCCGAATAGCTCATTAAATAGAATATAGATTTTCTAGGAATATATTCACAAACAACCTAATAAAATTCCAGACACAATAGAATGTTTGCAAGCAATAAGTTCAGTCTGTAGCAGATGTTTGGGGAATTATGGGAAACAAACCATACACAGATTCTGCTACAGTTGTTCAATCTGTTTTCAATTTTATTTGGCAAACAATAAGGCTTATATACTTCTGTTGCGAAAAGTTCTGGTCAAGCTGGTCCCATCTCAATCACCAATTAGCGTCAAGAGAAAGTCAGCCAGCAAATTGCTCATAAGTTGCTGATAAACTAGTTTCGCAATAATAAAACTACTAATAGTTTTGTTACTCTCAAACAACGAATTACTCTAACTATAACTATATGTTTAAATTGCAATGAATTTAGTGAACCCAAGCTTGTTTTAAAGAATTTGCAATTACTTCTGAATTTATTGCCGGCTCTTCTCCGCAAATGCAACCATCCGAACCGGTATTAGAGTCAGATTCATATAAACCTTCTATTCGAATAAATTGTAATTGAATTCCAAATTATTTCAAAACGAAATCAGATTAAACATACCATCATACTTTTCGGTTGTCACTGTCTCAAAGATTACTTTGTAATCAATTAAATCTTTTCTGTCTACGTCATAAAAATCGAAGGCCCATAATTCCCCCTGCCCCCATCCATCAAGCCCTGTACCAATTTAATCCGTGATTGATGAAACCGCCGCCATTTGAAGATCTGAATTCCTTTGTATACCTTCATAATTAAAGCGTTGGGATTTTTGAGCGACCATCTGTCATTTACTTGAGCAATCAGTGCTTTGAAAAATCTTTAGATAGATATACAGTGTAGGCTAGATAGTATATCTATTAATACTATAGGTATCTACCATAGAGATCGATCTATGGTAGGTACATTATATCGGTGTCGAAAGTTCAATTGTATTGTATCACTTACTACTTCAGTTGCATTATGTGCAGTTCATCATTCAATGTCTTTGAATGATTTTCACCGCTACCTAAGAAAGTTGTATCAGATTGAGTTAACTTTATACGGGTATAACCTCAGACCAAGAAAAAATGAAAGACGGAACGGTCTGTGTTCATAAATGACGCAAATTGCACATACAGATAAGGAAGCCGATCGGTTGTCATTCCGTATTGAGACGTTGACAGTGACAATAAGGCTCAGTACCATTTGTGCCTGATTGGGCCAGTACTGATTTTACTCACGCACACGTAGGAAATTTCCAGCTTCACTTTCTTATAAGGTGACACTCCTTCTTGGTTTTTTTATATGTCTATGGGTATAACGGACAAAAACTTCTTTAAACCAAAAAACTGTTGAAACAACCGTATTTTAGATAACTAGGGACCCCTTTATAATGATAAGCTACAAAGGGACTCTCACATTTGTAACTGGCTACCTACACTAAGTTCTGCAGCTTATGCAGTGAGAAAAAAATCGTTCTATCACTAATCAATCTAGGAAATGTCTTACGGCATTCTCCTCTGGGGTAGTGGAGCAAACATCCATAGAATTGCAGGCAGAAGGCTAGTCGGTTTCGATTATTATTCATTAATTAAATGACAGCGATGATAAAATGATACGCATACTAGAACTACGAGTAGTTGTTGCTATTTCTATAATCTTGTAGTGAAACTGAAAAAAGACGCAACTGGAATCTCATTTGTTTGTATAGCGCCGATTCCACAGCGAGCGGTCAAGAGTTCCGCGTTCCGCATTCATTGCAATCTATGCGGCATTTTTGAACATTGCACACAGCGACTGCGGCGGTCAAGGAGAATGCACGTAGAACTCTGACCGCAGAACTCTAGACAGTCTCGCTGTGGTATCGGGGCCTTACTAAGTAGATACATAATTAATAAATAAATAAATATCCTGGGACATTCCTCACACACGGTCATCTGATCCCAAACTAAGCAGAGCTTGTACTATGGAAACCAGATAACTGATATAATACATATACTACTTTTTGTTTGTAAATACATACTTAATATACATAATTACACCCAGACTCAGGACATGCAGACATATTCATGCACACAAATGCATGTCCTGTGTGGGGATCGAACCCACGAACTGCGGCGCAATCTTTACCAGAGTCTTAACCAACTGCGCCAACTGGCCCGTCCACACAATTTGATCACATAATGATACCAATCTAATCCATTTCTCGTACACACAAGTATATTCTTCCTACTGTTCTGGAATACAGCCAAGTTATTTATCAAGGTAGCTTTATGGGAAGGAAGTACAGTAATGGTAGCCAATCAGAACCTGTAATCAAAGAAAATGGCAATCAAAGAAAGATCTCTAACAATTCCACTCTGTAAGTAGAAAGAAATTAAATGCCACGCAAGTATTGACTACGAGAGGTGTTATTTTTGTGTTCTAATCAAGTAATGAACTTGAATTACGTAGCGATCGTGGTGTAGCTTGGTCAGCCGTTCTTAATCGATCAGCAAAGTTAAGCTACCACCGTCGTGGGTGGTACCACCTGGATGGGTGACCGCCTATTGGTATTTCAAATGTAGCGTTTCCGTGCTTCGGAAGGCACGTAATGCCGTTTGTAAACGAAAAACACTTTTCCCCTTGAGCATATAAGTCAGAGATTAGCGCGTTTAAACAAACAAACAAAAAATTTCCTCCGCTGTATTCTTTTAGCATAGATTTATTGTATGTAAATTGTGAAGAAAATGTAATTTTCTATATATAGATTGTATTTTATACATATTTGTTGTAAATAAAGCTGATTGTAAGAGAAATTGAATAAATCTCATCATATCATATCAGCCCATGGATGTCCACTGCTGAACATAGGCCTCCCCCATTGATTTCCACTTCGAACGGTTCTGGGCCGCTTGCATCCAGCGGCGCCAAGCGACTCTGACCTGGTCGTCGGTCCACCTGGTGGGAGGTCGTCCCGCTCGGCGCTATCCAGTACGTGGTGGCCACTCGAGAACCTTCCTTCCCCATCGGTTATCGGCTCTTCGAGCGATGTGGCCTGCCCATTGCCACTTCAGCTTACTAACTCTACGAGCTATGTCCGTCATTTCTGACGGACAGAGACTAAAACTCATATTGGTACTGTTATTGTGATGGTATTTGAAAATATACATATTTAAAAATATAGAAAGCTACCGTACAAACTAATAAAGGCATGTGCACAATTTCTAAATACTGTGTTTCTTTTCCTAACTAACAAGCTGTTTTTAAGCATTGTCAAAAATTACAGTACGCCTGGCAATGTCGTAAAATGTCAAGCAAATCCCTCCGTGTGCCATTATGTACCCCTATTTAGAAGGCAGAGGTTAATTGCATGACGTATGTCTGAGAGAGGCTCTGTAAACTCCAGAATACATCTGCAGAGAAATGTGACATTACGCCAGCTGTAAATATAAAGCAGGCGAGCACTATAAACGTGGCAGTGCTTGGCCTTCACTTAGTAGCCCACTTGAATTGACAAGGAAAAGAAAGCACTGGAAATGCTATTCTATTTTATGTTTAAATAAGCTTTCACATAGCTGTCCTCGCGGTGTTACCCGCGCTTCTGGGGTAAAAGTAGACAAGTCGCTGAAATGTCCACTGAAAAGTCCCGTCAAAATCGTCTCGGTCATTTCAAAGATTTGGCCCGGATAAACAAACAAAATTATTAATTAAAGATAGACCTTCGCAGACACTTATGAAAAACCTGTCTCTAATACCGGTTCGGAAGGTTGCATTTGCTGAGAAGAGCCGGCAATAAATTCACCAATTACTTTTTTCAAAACAATCTTAGATTCATTACATAATATTTACATTCTAATTCAAAACTACAAAGTAGACTGAATCGATATTTAATAAATTAATAGCAAACTTAAGTAGACCAGCCCCCACAAGCAGCACCTGTTCACAGGTGTGACGCGTGTGGCAGCCATCGCCCACTGATTATTCTGATCTACTCGGTTTGTATTCCGACCGATAGGTAGGTACGTTAAATTTAATTTATATTTAATAAAAAAATTGCTGATACTGTCTCAGTCTTCTAATACAGCGGTTAAGTACCGATCGACTGCGTAATTCTAAATATATATATATCTGTAAATAAATACCAGTACCACGTATTTTAGTGGTATGTTACTGTTTATTGTAGGTTTTTGATTAATCTGGCAGAAATTTGAATGTTGAGAACAAAGCAGGCCTAACCTTGCAGTATCAATAGACTTCGCATTGCCTTTGAATTCAGTACGTACTACTTTGATGCGGTGGGTCGAAAATGAACCTGCGTTGTTTACAGGAACTGGATTTATTTCATTACCTATTGCTCGATTTCACCCACGTGCACTATAGCACTCAGATAATGCAGTTTCCTATTTGTGATAGAATTTTCTGAATCGGATCTGTAGTTCTGGAGATTACCTGCTGCATCTAAACTAATAAACTTTTCCTCTATATACATATTTTTTCATTATTAGTGTTAAATTATTACTGAATAAAAAGCCTTTGAAGAAATTAGAAACAGAAAGGTATAATTATAATATCTATACTAGGTACTATAAAACTGCAGAAACAAATTTTTCACACCTATACAGGTCGATTAACGAAAGCTGGCACGTTCACAGTACTCACAATGTGCAATTTCATGATACAGTATGTTTTGTTACATTATTGCTTCTAAATTAGCAATTAGTCAGTCAATTCTAATGGACGAAAGCAAAAAAGACCACTCTATGAGCAGTAACAAAAGCAAAACAATAACTGTATCCTTCATACTCAAAAGCTTGAACTCGCGCGAGAGAGACGGATAGTCTTTTCATGATGCGCATGCAGTGCAAGTACGACGACGTCACGCCGCGCGCTTATTTACAGACACTACACAAGCGCAGCGTGTAAATGTTTTGAACGTGCCACTTTTAGTTAATCGACCTGTACAAAATCTTCTTTTGTTTACAAACTAATTAAGTCTCACTATATCTTTCTAACAACAAACATATCTACGAAAAGGATTTTAGAAAAATAGTCCTACCTGTCAAATGAACCAATTGCTTGATTTGGACATTTCAATTGAAACAACCATTAAACAATCACCTTCGGTCACATCATCACTTACCATGGTGAGGTGTGGACAAACACAAGACATTTTATTTACTAAAGTGCGATTTACATTATTAGTAAGAAACTCGTTGTATGTTTACTTGAATGACCTTTATAACTATACTTTGTTTCTTCCAGAAACTCTATGTCAGTGCTATCATACCTTATAACAGAGGGCCACTTGTCTGGCCCTATTGTCGCCGTCGACATTCTAGATCACTTCTCTTGGTATTACCTTCTTTCAGCTATGAACTCTTGGGATAGCGTCACTGTTTTCAATGAAAAGAAAAATAGAAGTTACTATGATTATGACTTGACGAATTTTATAAAAATATGAAATGTATATGATCATAGATACTTTAGCTTAATTTTGCCTCATTTGATTGAGGTGTTTAAAATTTGAAAAGCTGTTAAAGTATCATAACTATGAATTGGGTTCAAACGTATGTCAGTAACCCAATTCATAGTATCAGTAGTGACGTATGCCGATGGCTGAGTAACCCGAATCCTTGGTCCTCAATTTGTATTTCAGTATTCATCCCAGGACATGCATTTACGTGCATGACCATGTTTGCATATCCTGAATCTGGGTGTAATTATGTAGGTATATCAAGTTTGTATTTCCATACAAAAAGTAGTTTATCAGTTATATGTTATGTAGGTCACGTAAATAACGTCACTCTATTGTCATTGTCAAATAATGTGACATTATTTACGTGACCATTTAAACAGTATATTAGTTAAATAGCGCTTTATGAGTAAGGGGGTATGTCACAAAATTAATACTTTGATTGTTTCTGTAAACACAAATTTCACGATAAAATTGCAAAATTTCGACCACGGAAAAAGTTCAACTCACTCGTATGGTTTTTCTTTTTTTTATTCCGTTTGTCGCCATTTGGAAGCAAAGTTGCTTTTATTAGTTACGCCTAATTCCACATTCCTGCTGCTATTTTCTTTTTCATTGCTTTTATTATCGAAATATTATTTCCCATTCTGTTTAGTAAATATCAAACAACTTCCCGAGCCGAAACACAAAGTTACTCAACAAATAACATTATGTTGTCATAAGTACAATCATTATTACAATGTTTCCTATTCGGTTTACCTGTTTGCGACTAAAGTTTATCAAGTTAATTACTTCGTAAATAAGATAAATAAGGAGATTATATCACTTATAAAAGTGTTGTAATATTGAAAGGAAAGACAGCTTGTAATAATAGGCAACAATTTATTATTTTTTTTGGGAAGAATCCGCGTCATTTGTTATGTAGAGAAAATATCGACTTCTCTGAAATTATCTCCCCGATTGGTAGCCTAACTGAAAACCTTACAAGCCTTTTCTCTCTTAGTTGGCTATTCTATTCAAAGATCTTATGACATACATACATACAATGCGCATTCGTTTAGTAATTAAAAGGTCTATGCTTTCACTTAGAAGTGGTCTAGCTAGATTGATAACAAAAGCGATTTTAGACAGACGATAATTACTCAAGTTATGTGAGTTTATAAAGGAGCTTAAAGTAAATTGGAGGATTTAAAGTCACGCAAAATTAAAAAAATTTTTTGGACCAAATGATTTTTGGAATGGACTTTCGGTTATTTTTAATGAGGTTCGAGTGAAAAACATTATGCTGTGTCCGTCAACCATTTCTTATCCAAACAGGGCTCTACCGCGTAATTTTGGTGGTAATCGTAACGAACAGCATTAATGAATTTCATCCATTCAGGGCCCACGAATGGTCATCGTCGCGTCGTAACGCGTGCGCGTCATTGGTTGAAATAATTAATGGTGTTCGTTACGATTACCACCAAAGTTACACGGTAGAGCCCCTGGGCTAGATCTGGCTGGATACTGCCGTCTGCCTTGATGCTTATAAATAAATTATATTGAAACCTCAATATCTTGTGAAACTTTTTCTGAAAGACCGTTGATTGAATGTTATATTTTTCAGATGCTATTATAATTATTCATTATAATTCATAGATTAATGTGTAATTCGAAACATTTAATTCATAACATCGAGCTAATATTTTATTCATAAAATTCCAAACAACAAAAATTCTATTCCGGATAAACACCTTTGTTTGTAAGCGTAACACATTAATAATTTATTAGACATGCCTGATAATGGATATTTCTGTTTCCGGAGTTTTCATTTGTACTAAAAACTAGACTTGTTTTTGAAAAAAAAACGATATTATCCTGGTCTACTTATTCTTTCTGCTATGGATCATTGTGTCCCGAGTCAACGAGCTCAGAGAGCTAAAAGAATTGCAGCTGTCGGTAAGTAACATTGTTAGAAGTTTAGAGAAAGGTTGAGCAAAGCATTTTTTCGGTCAAAGTAACTCGACAGGGAAGTATCCACCTTACAGAATACAGGAACTAAATAACTTTATGTCGTGTTCCTGGGCGTAAGTAACGTCGCCAGAACACTCCGGGTTGGGGCAAGAATCGGTAACGCGGAAGTGATGCCCCGGGTCGCCCCGGGTGTTGCGTCCATAAGGCTACAACGACCGCTTCGCTTACCACCAGGCGGGCCGTATGATTATTTGCCGAATTCGTTTATAACAGACTTCAAAAAAAGGAGGAGGTTGTTTTTTATATTTGTTACCTCATAACTCCGTCATTTATTAACCGATTTGTTTTTTTTTTTTGTACCCATTGTTATCAGGTCAGGCTTTGATTACTTTGAAGTCGGTTAAAGTTTTATGTACAACAGTTTTTATTTATTCAAATTAATGATAGCCTCAGACCTCACAAAGCTATTTCAAACGTCAACTTGTCCTCCTGAGCATTCCAGAAAACGTAAAATTGTCAGCCCGCATTATCATTGAAGCATAAATAATTTTACTCACAACTTCGTCGCGTCTAAAGGAATATATTATTACTCGATCGTATTCCTGTATAAAGTTTCTGCAGACGCTGCAATGCAAATGTTTACTAACAGGATCTTGTATTCAGCACACGTTTTTGACACATCCGCGGCCTCCATTCAGCTAATGTACACCATCCATACAATTCTCCGCGTATTCTCTTTTTCTTCTACATTTAGAGGATACTTTACAAATGAACAGGGTTATTGTCGTTTTTTTGGCATATTTATCGTCCCTTATTAAACCTAAACAGCCAATGAACTTACCAGTGTAATGATAACAATAGAAAAGGACTGTTTCACTGGGCACTTGGGGTTATGAAATTTGCGATTTTGGTTATTGCATTGTACGTTTTTTTTAAAGCATACTTTTATGCAATTTTAATTAGGCTTTTTAATTACTATGACTGCCTCTAATTTATCTTCCTAGTACGGTAAGGATGGACTACGGTGTAATCATCTGTTTTGTATGAAAGTTCAATACCTAATAAACCAAAATGTATGGAAAAGTTGATATTTTTATTTTGAGCATTTAGAGTAGATCATGCAAAACTCTCAGGGTTGGATGTACTTATTAATACACGCAACTTTGTATGTATGAAACAAACAAACACACTATCACATCATACGAAGGTAGTTACTTTATGGTAGAGTCACAAACTATTTGTTGAAGGTACTATTTATGGTCTTTTACCATACATTGAAACATTTAAAATTACTAATAGAAATATAATATTAAAAAAGAGGTAATTTTTGTAAGTTTGTTATCTCAGAAACTACTCATACCATTTCAAACATTCTTTCAGTAATTCCCGGGAACGCGGGTGAAACCGCAAGGCACAGCTATTCATCATCATCATCAGCCTATAATTTCCCACTGCTGAGCACAGGCCTCCTTTCACAAATAAGGGTGAAAGGGACTGGGCAATACTCCACCACGCATGGCCACTGCGGATTGGTGGAGGTACGCTAGCGGTAAACCTACTGTTAGAATTTTCCAAGCCGCCTAGGAGGCATCCAACTAGCTTAGCGACTATCAAATTAAGTGATAACCGAGACCAACGGCTTTACGTGCCTTCTGATGCACGGTTTGAAATACAACCATTCAGGTACCGACCACGACGGTGGCTTAACTTTGCCGATCGATTTAGAATGGCTAATCACGGTAAACCACGAGCGACAGCTATTATTATTATTTGGGGTTAAGTGGCTATTTCAAGTCTTTCCAGAGCTTGTATCACTGCGACCAGACTAGATCTATTGTGATCGCCACGTTAATTAAATTTCACTGCCAAGACCTGCAGCTATAATAAACTGCACAATATTCTTGGCAGGAATGGATTTTACTTCATCTAGGTGTAACAGGTGTTTCCCCAGATGTGTATTTCGTTTAGGCATAAGTGGACTGCAGTCACACAAGAGATGTAATGGTGTTTCATCTGCCTCACGGCAGAATCTGCAAAGCCTCGAGTCGTGAACGCTGATGGTGAACATATGTTTGTTCAATCCACAGTGCCCCGTTAAGGCTCTCACAAGTATGCGTAAGTTGTATCTACTTAGAGATAATACCTCTATGGTAGACTTTTTATCAAAGGCCTTTATAAGTGCCTTGGAATGGTTCATTCCAGGAGCGTTTTTCCTTACATATAGGTTCCTCATAATTAGTTTAGCCAGGCTTTTAGGTACACCACAAATTGGCTCGGGGCCATAAGGGGTCCCATTAGCTCCAGCTTTAGCTAGTTCGTCAGCTTTTTCATTACCGACGATTCCAGTGTGTCCAGGAACCCACCGTAACACAACCCTGTTCTTTTCGCCCAGGTGGTTTAGTAGGTCCATGCAGTTGTTTTTAACTAGCTTAGAGTTAATTGAATCGGAGGCCAGTGCTAAGAGAGCTGCCTGGATGTCCGAGTGGATATAGATTGTATGGTTGAAGTAGTCTTTCTGCAGGTTAGTGTCCGCACATTCAAGTATGGCGTGTACTTCTGCCTGGAATATAGAGGCATATTTTCCAAGATTCAGCTTTTTGCTGATTTTTGGACGCTCTCCATAAATTCCACAGCCTACATCAGATCCTGATTTGGATCCATCGGTATACCACTTGAGGCTACCCTCCACCCACGTGACCTTGTCATCTAGCCAGTCGTCACGGGTGGGTATTTCAATTTCGTAATGCTTACGAAAATTATTCTGAGGGATCATCATGTCTGGGACCATGTTCAGAATAGGAATTTCCAGTACTGAATCCTGAAGGGAGTTTAGTGCCTGGGAGAGCCATTTCATTCCCACCTGTGCGTGAATCCTGTGCATGGTTGTCTTCGCCACCTTCTCTACATGTAGATGCAGGGGCGTCAGATCTAACATAGCATCAAGGGCCGCTCCAGGGGAGGTTGACATGGCTCCAGTTGCCATAATACAGGCGGTCCTTTGAATCCCGCCTAATAAGGCAATTGTTGTTTTTTGACTGACTTTTTTACTCCAAGCCACAGAGGCGTATGTTATCAACGGCCTCACAATGGTGGAGTATAGCCATTGCATCATTTGAGGCTTGAGTCCCCAACGTTGACCTGCCATTCTTCTACATATTCCTAAGGCGATTTTCGCCTTATGTATTATGTTAGCGACATGACTGTTCCAAGTCAGCTTCTGGTCGATGGTTACTCCCAGATACTTGACTTCCTTGGAAAACTGTACACTTTTGTTATTAAGTGTCGGCATGACTAGTTTATCTAGGCACCGTTTTCTAGTAAATGGTACCAGAACCGTCTTGTCGGCATTTACCGATAGTTGGTTTTCTTTGCACCATCTACTTACAGTATTGAGCGCTCTTTGCATAAGGTACGATATGGTACTTTGGCAGAATCCTCGAACAGTGATTACAAGGTCATCAGCGTAGCCTTGCACATCTATACGAAGTTCCGCCATCTTATATAAGAGTTGGACATATTGGAGCGACAGCTATTACATAAAATTAAGGCTGCTTTCCGAATTAATGATATAATCGCTGTAATCGATTTGAGCGTGCTTAAACCCGTACCGAATTGAGTAATGACAGATTACGTTGTCCCGTGAAACGTCATAGATGACGTCATGATATCCGCCATATTGCGCTCACACCGACCATGCCCTAAACTGATATCACCGTGAGCGCTGTCAAAAGTGACGGTTAATTATTGTGTTTTCGGCAGAAATTCTAATAAGATTCTTGGTTTTCTATTTGGCAAAGATACTTTTTATGATTTTATGAGAGAAAAATAATAAAGAACGCAAATATTCCTTTTTGCGAGTCAAATTAAAAAAGATCTAAGGAGTCCTAGCGCATTGTTAAATCAGATTTTAATTAAATTCTCAAATGTTCTGTTTTGAAAACTGTGAGCGCGATAACGGGCGTTCCGAATTGTTAACAGTTCTTAGCTGTCAATATCGTGATATCTAACTCGGTACGCAAATTATTGCTGTGAGCACTGTGAGCGATATTATTTAATTCGGAATATAGCCTAAATTTACAGGTATCGGATTATACCTAAAGCTCTTAAGCAAAGGCTTTCTTTATGGCCCAACCACTAGGGTCATTTCGGTCAGGACATTCCGGACGGTAATCTTTATTTATCGTTGTACGCACCAAATTTGCTGTGTAGCGTTTTGTAACGTTCGGTTCTATTGTATTGCCATTGTTATTGTGCAATTTGCTGCCAGGATTATCTGTAATGGCCCACTACTGAAAATCAAGACATTTATTTTAAATTATATCAATCGGTTAAACGTATCATTATTCCAAAATGGCCAGGCGGTAAATGCAATCCAGGTCTTTTTGGCGGAACTTGCTTGCATTTGGTTCTGCAGCCGAAAATTTAGTAATGTCAATCACAGAAATCGGAATACATAGGTAAATGTCAAAATAACTTTTTAATTCATTCGTATCTCGTGGTTTTAGCATACTGAAATCAAACAATAATTCGATAATTAAATAATATAGAGTACCTATCGTATTTATTTTGTGTCAAAATGTTAATGCTAGAGCCATTTACATTATTCTGAATACTGACCCAAATTACCGACCGGCGAGAATTCATAAAAAGATACTAATAAAATTACCAACGAACCAGATAAATTTGGTTTTGACCCTCGGATTAACAATAATGAGCTATCTGTTTCAGAAATAATAAAGGATAAATAGATACTTATCCTATCCTATCCTATCCTATCCTAACTATTATAAATGCGAAAGTGAGTTTGGTTGTTTTTTACGCCTTCACGCCTCAACTACTCAACGGATCATCATGAAATTTGGCAGGCAGATAGATGGTATATGCAACCGCGGGGGAGAACTAGTTCTTTTATAAATCTGAAGAATTAATTTTATTATTTGGGCTCCAACGGTCTAAGTTTCAGAGACTCACGTGCTCATTTAAAAATCGAATTAAGAACATAATTGCTACAGAATACAATTGACAGTCGAATGTCCGTTTATTGGCTCTTTTGGTATTTGCGTTTCCCTGAATTCCGGATTTTGAGAGCCAAATTCAATCAGTTCACTAACTATTTCCTTACGCGGGAGCCCAACCATATATAACACAGACTCATTTCAATTTACGGACGATTCTACAAATGACAGATTCTGGAAATAGCGGATAGCCATTTGTATAGAAATTGTACGAAGGCAACTTAAGAAAGATGTCCATTGAAATATGAAATTGTCTGTCCCATGGATGATATTTAGAGAAAGGTAACCACGCTCACTTCCGGCATTTAATATTAATTTTAAGAAAGCTTTACTTAGCTAACTCATCCAAACTGAACGTGTATGCAAAATTTCAGCTCAATCGGTTGAGGATAACTGTTTTAAAATAAAGTTGTACGATTCCACCCACACAAAAAGGCAAGTAAAATAAGATCTTGTAAGGGTCATCGCTCACTCTGTCAGCACCGCTCTATCGTAGCAACGGCTCGGTACCGCCTCAACTCAATCCAACCACTAGCTGCCAACGCGCCGCCAGCGAGGTGGCAGCTCGCGGGCGGCGCGGCGCCGGTGAAATTGGTTGGGCGGCTTTGGCAGGATACCGCTGGCAGGCGTCACGCAGTAAGGGAGCAGACCGCTCGCTGGAAGCAGCAGGACTAGTGGCTTGTAGCGGTAAGCGCGCTTGCCGCGGGGCGTTAACTATTTTATCTAGGCATTGTAAATTTTACTTTAAAGTATACGATTTAAAGGCCTCTCTTGCATGGCAAGGTAAATGCCGAGGCGTATCAGTGCTGTTATAGTGAGCGGTGACCCTAATAAAAATAGATGCACTCGCGCACAATGTGAAACAAGAAAATGTGATTAACCGTGGCCTCACTTTTGGCCCTAGCCGAAAATCAGTCCTTCGGGGCGTCTCACGCGAAAGCATAAGCTGGGAGAGGTGCCTTTTTGGCCTCACACATCTTTCTTGTGAGTATTATTTGCTTTTTTCTTTGCAGCGTTAGCTGTATTGTAGATATCGATGTCGATCTAACCATGGTCGAGTGAAGATGGGCACTGAAGCATTCAGCTGTATATTGATTTGCAGCGCTGTTTCTTCTGGAATTCTTCATGTTGTTTCAAAGAACTTTACGCTTATGTCTTGATATCCGATAAATTAATCGTAATGTTTCTGCTTAAGGTGTATTCTAGTTATAGTCATTCTAGACATAGTGTCGCTTTTAACATAAAAAATGTCCACTTCTATTATTTTGGGACTAGTTTTCTGCTCCCTATTTAACGGTATTAATCTTCCATAAACACTTACTTTATTCCTGATATGTTCCCATCTATAGCCACAATATACGGTCCTGAACCACTTGCTTTCCTACCACTAACTCAAAATTGACTTCAATCAGTTATACATGATACTTTAGGCTTCCAACAATTGAATTCCTTAAATAAATATGAAAGAAAAACTTGAAATTGCGAAAAGACAAGTTTCTCGCAATCTTTGCAATGTAAACAATTTGCAAAACAATTTCGGTTTCACCTTGTGCCTAGTCACTTCTGTGTAAAATGGCGGGGATTTACAAATTACGTTTGATACGGGGCCATAAGAAAAGCGTAAGTATACAGTGAAATTTTGAAGCCGTTGTCACATCACTTCTTGTTGTGAAAATATAAACTTTCAATATAGAAACAACTGTCAAATCGCGAAAAAAAAAACAGGTTGGTCGATCAAAATGAATGCATCAGCTGACTTTTTCTATGTTATTTCAAATACTTTCACACCAGCAAATAATGCCATCGAATAAAATATCACGCGTCAAAAGTGATTTCTACGTAATTACATTATTATTATATTAATCCGTGAAGCAGAAACGTTTGCTCCTTTTTTTAGCCTATTCCGCGCATGTAGGAGTCTCAGATTTGGCATAGTTTAAGTTTATTTGGGGAAGAAGTGCACAAAGCTATCATCATTTTGATGAATAAATATAACACAGGGCGAAAACAAGTCCTACTTTTTCGTTTATATACTAGTTTCTGCTCGCGGCTTCGCCCACTTAGCCTACAGGAAACAAATGACATATTTTTCTACAACAATAAAACAAAACAAAACAACTTCATCCCGCTTCGAGGGTGGAATTATTAAAAACGCTGAGGCACATATAAGATAATGGTCAATCTTCAGCCCAAACACAAAATTTGAAGATCCTAACTTCAAAACTGACGGACTTTCATACGAACTTTCATCCCCTATTTTACCCCCTTAGGGATGAAATTTCAAGAAACTCTTTGAATAAAGAATAAATCCTCTAAATTTCATGTCTCTAGGACCACTGGTTTAGGCTGTTCGTTGATATATCAGTCAGTAAGTCAGTCAGGACAATGGATGTCTTTCACACAAAATCAGGTTATGACATGGAATGACATATGACTACTTTTTATCACAAGAAAGCATTCGATCCCTTGTGTACACGGGCAGAACCGCAGGCTAAAAACTCAGGGCAAAGACGCAATGCAAAATTGTGTAAATATATCGAACAGCATCCAAGTTAATGGCCCGCACCAGAGTTTAGCATTCCCTTGACGCCGCCGCTGACAGAAATTGGCCTCTACAAAATGAGAGTGATAATTCTGTTAGGCCGTGACTCGCGTTTCAACAGTTTTAATATAACGGAAACCGAAACAGACTGATGTTTGTGGAACATCTACGGTTTTAAATTGGTATCGAATTGGACGATACACATAGATTAAAACTGTTCAGCGAAATTTATGGATTGGTGTTATTTATCATAACAATAAAATTATGGATAAATTTTAGTTGTTCTGTTGTTTTCAGTTGTTTTAGTCGGTTAGCTTAGATGGAAGTTTACTATTTATTTAATTGTTAGTTCTTACTGTATTATTATTACAAGCAACTGACCAAGAAGAGTGGATCAACGAAAGAAAGGCCTTTGCCTAAAAGTGAAAGGTTTAGGCTTTTAATAGTCAGTCATTATTATAATCATTTATTCATTTGCTTAGTCGGCGGCCTACTAGGCGGTTTGAAAACTTCAAAAGTATGTTGACCACTAGCCTACCTCCACCGGTCTGCAATGGGAACGCTTGGTGGAGTATCTGCCGATTCCCTTTCACCATAATTCGTGAAAAGAGCACAGGCCTCAGCAGTGGGACATTATAGGCTGATGATGATGATGATACTAAGATCAGGACATTCAGATATGTTGCTGGGTGGAAATCAAACCTATGACCTGCGGCATGACCTTCCGCGCCAACTGGCCCGTCAAAATCAACATTGGAATAGAATAACAAAACAATACGAGCTATTACAAAGTGAATAGGTACATGTAATATTATTATATAGACACTCTATTTAAGCCCGCAAAGTTTTAGTAAATTATTCCTAGAAATAGCTCTGACCAGTAAATGAAGTTCGGTTAATTTTGTGCCAGTTGCGTTTATTTAAGCGGTTATTTATCAGAACAGACCAAGTACAGTCAGCAATAAAGTAGCTCAATAGATCCAAAACAAAACACTACACTAAAACCATCCATGAAGCAGAAAATCGTGTTTTGGTTTTTTGACACAGAAAGGAAAAGATAAAGTAAATAGATGTATACATCTATTTTATTATTAGTTGCGGAGTTGTAATTGCTCTGTATTGCTGCCCTAAAGGGTTTTTCCTCGATCCCTAGATTTACGCAATAAACACGCAACTACAACAAACTGTAGAATTCTCTGAAATGTGAACAGTAGAGCCGAAATTAATAACAATTTAGTTTTATTTATAAGTTAATTTAAACTATATAATACTGCTATAAATTTATTATATTCTCTAACAAGGAATAAATAAATAATAAATATTGCTCAAAATAATAATGTAAGTTCACTTACAAACACTCAAATTACGAGCCCAACACCGCAAACATTTGGCCAAAAGCGCCCCTATATTATCAACCTTCACAATTTAATTGTTCCCAATTTGCTCAATAAATCACGGTTACCCTTGTAGCTCAAGTTTGGCCTGAAATTTGATACGTTAATCCAAGCCCAAGAAAGATATTCCCCTCCAGGGATTAGACTTAATACATATGAAGGCGTTGTCTTCACTGACGTTTCGGAAAAGCTTTTTAAATTCACGGAAGCTTTTTACATCCCATCGGCATTTTTTCCATGACAACTTTGGAAGTGTTCACATTTAAACGTGAATATTGGACATGGCCATTGGATGTGACTGAGCTTGACTACATTCAGGTCGATAGTCAACCTAATTGGCTCACGTTTACGTGACTTTTGTATAATTTCGCACCTTTTATGTTATAAAAATGTAGAATCGTTTCCATTGTAACTTTTTATACTGCTCTCATAAAAATAATATTATTATGTTGTTACTATATACCTAATTCAAATATAATAAAATCTCATTCGCATTTATTTTCTTTAAAAAAAAAACTGATTTTATTTAGAATTTATCAGATACTGAGTTACATCATTTATTTATTCAAATAGACCTTCGCAGGCACTTATGAAAAGTCTGGCTCTAATACTCTAATACCGGTTCGGAAGGTTGCATTTGCTGAGAAGAGCCGGCATTAAACTCAGCAATTACTCTTTTCAAAACAGGCTTAGATTCATTACATAATATTTCTAATCGCACTGAAAACAATTGCGTGCCCCGGCGCGGCGGCAAAATTACAAAGTAGACTGAATAAATATTTAATAAGTAAATAAATAGCAAACTTAAGCAGACTGGATGAACAAATGCAGTAGTGTAATTTTATTACAAAATGGTGTTACAAGAAATGGTCTAGTAAAGTTTATTGTAGGCTCACTAACTATAGAAGTCACTACTAACAAGCTGTTTAGCTATTACAGCTAGATTGAGTCCCTAACTAATATACAAACAAACACACACGTTTTACATAATATACAAAATAAAATAAACCTTTGCATTACTTACGCATCAACGCGATGATAGCTTAGCTATATGTGGTAGTGACGTCGAATGCCGACTCGAAGGTCCCGGGTTCGAATTCTAAAATGAACTTGACCTTTCGGTGAAGGAAACATCGTAAGGCAATTGATTTATATTTATACTAGCTGCCCGGAGCGACTTCGTTTTCGTAGTGTCCTACCTGCCCTATTATGCCAACTTTCTTAAGTTTTTTTCCGTAAGAACACGTAAAAAGTATTAGAAAACTTTAAAAAAAAGATGGATGAAATCGGTAAAGTCGTTCTCAAGTTATGGCGTGACCAAGGGAAATCGGGATTCATTTTTATATATAGAGACTAGCAGAGCCCCGCGGTTTTACCCGCGTACGGTTTGAATTTTTAGTAGCTAATTTACTCCTTATTGTTATAACAAACCAATGACCTACGTAGATATGTATATTTTTTTTGTAATATTTGTTTATCCCCGACTGCAAAACCTTATAAAATTCAAGTTATATTCAAAATTATATTCAAAA
Source organism: Achlya flavicornis (assembly GCA_947623365.1). NCBI lineage: Eukaryota > Metazoa > Arthropoda > Insecta > Lepidoptera > Drepanidae > Achlya > Achlya flavicornis. The sequence continues at coordinate 6,379,628 of OX392491.1, forward strand.
TTATTTTTTGTTTTTCAGTTTTTTCGGTAGTAAAATTTTTTTCTTAAAAAGTTTTTATTTTATAATTTTTGTGGCTATAATCTACTAATTACTACATGCTTAATTTTTGATTTCTTTTGATGTAATACACAACTCAGCATTAAAATCTGTGAGTGAACAATAAATCATCCCTATTTTCCCACCCTTAGGGTAGGTTTTTTGTATCCTTTATATGGAACCAATTTCGATGTATACCCTATCCAATAAAAAAACAATGATCAAAATCGGAATACTCTGTAAAAAGTTATGCGTGATCATACATAAAAAAAAAGTAATTACGCGTCGACTTGTATATAACGTCCTCCGTTTTTACGTCGGTTAAAAAAGAAGTATTGATATCAACTTGGATGCAAATCACCCCTAACCAACAATAACTTTCTACACCTTTTTAACCCCGTTAGGCGATGAGTTTCAATAAAATACGAAACACGTCTTCCTCCAATTCTGTTGAAGAATGTTTATACAAAATTTGGAGTAGATTAGACCAAGGAATCACGTTGTTCCGTACAAACTTTGCCCCGTGTTTCATCCCCTTAGGGGTAGAATTTCGGAAAATCCTTTCTTATCGGAAGCTTTCATCATACAAAGAACACACCCTCCAAGTTTCAGGTCACTACGATCAATGGTTTAGGCTGTGCGTTGATCCATCAATCAGTCATTCAGGACAAATCATTTTATAAATATAGAATAAAAAATTGAGAAGATAGAAAAACTGATTGACAGATGCACGCACAGCTCAAAGACTCAAACCACTGATTTACGAAAATAAACATTTTCCACACTTTCCTTATAACGTAGGCATCCAAGGAAGGGTTTTTCAGGGAACTCTCAGTCTGTATATCTATACTAATATTATAAAGAGGAAAGATTTGATTGTTTGTTTGTTTGTTTGCATTGAATAGGCTCCGAAAGTACTGAACCGATTTGAATAATTCTTTCACTGTTGGGAAGCTACACTATCCCCGGGTGACATAGGCTATATTATATTTTCAAAAAAATTAGGGATCCTTACTAAATCTCCAATAATGTGACCCAAGGTGTAAAAAAAATACCTAAAATATTCATTACATCACGTGCGCTGCGAAAACTATTGATGATAGAATAAAAAAATGTACTACGACTTTGCAGAACACATTATTATTTACAAAAAGTGTCGCGATACCATATGTCTAACTATTATAGTTATGCCACAATAAGTGTTTTTCTATTTTAATTTTTTTATTGAAATGCCGCCGCTATAAATGTCTCTCTATTTGTATCTTGGTATTAATCATTATCAAAATAAATTACTTCATATCCAAGACTGCTTCAATACCTTTATATAACTTTTTGAATTATTCAATTCGGACATTCCATTCAAAAGATATCACGAGTTTAAAAATATAAGTATTAGCAGAAAAATCACGTCACGGATACGGGCCGTACGGCAGGGAGTCAATCTCTTTGCGTGTGGCTCAGTGTTTGACGGTAGGGTAGGGTAGGGAAGGGGGAAGGGTGAAGGGGGAAGGGGGAAGGGGGAAGGGCAGGGTAGGGTAGGGTAGGGTAGGGTAGGGTAGGGTAGGGTAGGGTAGGGTAGGGTAGGGTAGGGTAGGGTAGGGTAGGGTAGGGCAGGGCAGGGCAGGGCAGGGCAGGGCAGGGTTCGATAGGGTAGGGTAGCACAACAGGGTAGAGTAGGATAGGGTAGGGTAGCACCACAGGGTAGGGTAGGGTAGCACCTCAGGGTAGGGTAGGATAGGGTAGGGTAGCACCACAGGGTAGGGTAGCACCACGCGAACGAAGTCGCGCCGGGCAGCTAGTAATAAATATTCTTACTCTATGATTAAACCAAGAAAAAATCTTATAGAAATAAGTTCGGTTTGATAATTCCGCTATAAACACGCAAAGGAGAATTTGAATGGCCAAATCGAGGTATAAGAGTTTTTTTCGATTTAGGGAATAAACAGAGCGGAAGCCAGTGTAGTGAAGAGAACAGTCCTCACACTACATTAGGCTCAAGCATACAGCAAACATTACCACAGATTTATTAACCAACTTTATAACATACCCCAGGCACTTCATAATTGATAAAGGCGATGATAGCTCAGTGGTAGTGACGTCGGATACCGAGACGAAGGTCCCGGGTTCGAATCCTACAATGAGCTAGAGCTTTCGGTGAAGGAAAACATCGTGAGGAAACCATAGCACGGTGGTAGGGTACATTGTAGTACCCGTCTGGCTGGCTACCACCCTCAAGTTGAAAATCTGTCGCCAAGCACCTATCGGTGTGTTCCGACAGCTGCACTTGAGAGCCAGTTCCTTCTAGGCTTTGTGTGCTTACCACCTTCGACCACATCATCACTTACCATAGTGAGATTGTGGTCAAACACAGGCCTATACACAGTAAAAAAAAAAAAAAAAAATTTTACCCATTAGCTCGTATTAGGGACACGCGGCCTATAACTACATATTATGATAAAATAGAATTCCGGGAACTACGATTCCCGCAAATGAAGACGGCAAAAACTAATTTGACTGCTTTAAAGTACCTATGTTCTATCCATTTTCAATAATGTTCTTACAAACATTATTGAATAAAGAGACAATAGAATCGGCACCGTTAACTAATTCAGATTTCAAGTCACTAAAATACTTCTCATAATAACGAGGAAGCTGTTAATAAGCTGTGGTCGAAGCCAGTAGTCGAATGGTACCAACTCAACGGTACCATTCATGGCTCTCCAGTAATTATGAGCTTTAGGGCCTCCATTGGTCCTATAATTTATTTTAAATGCCTTTTTAATTCACCATGCTCGACTTTGTTTATTTACTTTGGAAATTATATTAATGGTGAAGGTGGTTTGCCTGTATACTTTAAAAACCGGCCAAGTGCGAGTCAGACTCGCGCACCGACGGTTCCGTACAAACCTGTAGGTATATAAGTAAATGGTAGTATAGACCTGAGTTTTTGATATGAATTTCAATTTATGACGTATTAAAAAAAAACTACTTACTAGATCTCGTTCAAACTAATTTTCGGTGGAAGTTTGCATTGTAATGTACATCATATATTTTTTTTAGTTTTATCATTATCTTATTTTAGAAGTTACAGGGGGGGGGACACATTTTACCACTTTGGAAGTGTCTCTCGCGCAAACTATTCAGTTTAGAAAAAAATGATACTGGAAACCTCAATATCATTTTTGAAGACCTATCCATAGACACCACAAACTTATGGGTTTTATTTAAAAAAAAAAGTTGAGTTTCAGTTCTAAGTATGGGGAACCCCCAAAATTTATTGTTTTTTTTCTATTTTTGTGTGAAAATCTTAATCCGGTTCACAGAATACATCTACTTACCAAGTTTCAACATTACAGTTCTTATATTTTCGGAAAAAAGTGGCTGTGACATACGGACGAACAGACAGACATGACGAATCTATAAGGGTTCCATTTTTTGAACCCTAAAAAGGTTTCGTGCTTATAAGTAGGCTATATAATTTTGAAAATGTCTTCTGTATGGGAACACTGCTTTCTACCTAATATTAATAACAATAAAAAAATAAACAGAATTTTAATAAGGTAGCCGGCCTGATCTGGATGCGGATGGTAACAGTATAATCAAATATAAAGAAAGCCACTGTTTATAGATGACAAATAAAAGGAGTTGGAAGATTTTAGTCCACAAATGAGTTATAAGGGGTGGATACGACAATACGACATTAAATGAAACCACGTAAAGTACTCATGTATACGATCAACTTTTACTATGGGACCAACATAGAAATCGCAAAAATGTCGTAAAACCCCGTATAAAAATCAATAGCTGTCATAAATACAATTAAGAAACATTCTGTGAAGAAACCTCGTAATGAGTGAGTGTGTTACTCACTCTTTTTAATTGTCTTTTTTGGTCATATTTTGAGATATAAAAGGAATTGCAAAAATTTACGCAATTATAGACGTTATTACTCAGTTATCAAATAGGCATATTGACCCTTTAAATAATAAGTAAAATTAACGTATAAGTGTCCCAGGGGCGCTGGGACATGTTTGGAGCTGACGCTGAACCTGACAGCACGCGAACTGTCAGCGGCCGTCAGATACATCAGCGTGCAGCGGTAATACCTGTACCTACTATCGCCGACCACATAGATCTGAATCCTAGCCACGGACTCAGCGGAGTCGAATAACCAGTGAGTGACGTCAGAAGCAGATGCAAATATAGCTGATGCGGTTATGATGTGTAATGCCGTAACATAATCACCAAAGTGGGAATAATCACCAATCACTGACTTAGCCAATCAGAGCGCATTTTCAGTGGTGGGAAATTGACAGAAAAGATTTCCAACAAAATGAATGTCTTTGCACTTCTTTGGCACAGATAACAGAATAATTAACAATAATTAATAATTAACACAATAATAATAATCTGTGTTCTTTGGATTAAATGTTTGAAGATAGAAACACAACACCAAATTTAAGTAATATTATTCGGCTGCGATCTTCTGTAAGATGGGCTTGTACAAAAACGACTGGATAACTTATATACTGTAGTTAAGTCGCAGCGTTCACCTAAAGTACATAACAAACTTCTTGGAAAGTACAAGAGGCTTACCGTAAGATAAAGCATGAAAACTCACATGTTATCTCATTAATCTTTCAATGGAACACTCGCGAGAGTTTCCGCAGTTTCTTTTGTGAGCACAATATGTGAAGATAGCGAAATCTACGATACTTATTATTGAATGTGCCCAGATATATTATGTAATTCTGTTTGAAACAAAATATATTGCTTTAAAAAAAACGTTTACAAACTTACATAGAGTTATGCGGTCCAGTTTTTTTTTTAAATTAAATTGGCTTGCGTTTGGCCCCGACCTGCCCATAAGGGACGACGAAGCCTAAGATGGCACACGCTTACCCAGAAGGAACCTATTCACTCTGGCCTTGAAAGTCCCCAGGTTGTATGAGTCAAGATAGACAGCCGCCGGAAGCAAGTTCCACTCCCTTGCTGTCCGCATTATAAATGAGGCAGCAAAACGCTGTCCGTATTTTCGGTGTCAACAATGTACGGGTGAAACATTTCCCGGCGTCTTGTGGTTCGGTGTAAGAATGAGGATGGTGGAATTAGGTTGAACAATTCCTTTAATTTACAATTACAACAGGTATGGCTCAAAACAAGAAATACACGTCCAAGGAAACCCGGTGAGCGGGTCAGACTCAAACTCCCACTTGGCCGGTTTTATTTTTCATGGAATAATAACTTATTGAAAACTATAGACAAGCGTATAATAGCGTCAGTTTTACAAAGAAAACAATGGGGCGCAAAGTTTTATGGCCGATTTCTATAATTTCCGGAACGATATCGGTTAAAATTAAGACCCCTCGGTATATCTTTACTAATAATGAAGCAAAGAACTCAAAGCTTTGCATTGCAGACTCTACCATATGGAAGTATATTATTAACCATTGTAAGCAAAACGATTCGTTTTTGTTTATAGGAATCGGGCATTAGCTACGTCGATGTACAGGTCGGTTAACGAAAGCTGGCACGTTCACAGTACTCATAAATTTGCAATCAGTCAAGTCTAATGGACGAATGCAAAAATAGACCACTCTATATTTATGAGCAGTAGCAAAAGCAAAACAATAACTGTCTCCTTCATACTCATAAGCTTGACTTTGCGCGAGAGAGACGGTGTAAATGTGTTGAAACGTGCCAGCTTTAGTTAACCGACCTATACCTCGTCAATTAATATTTAGATCTTCAAAATGCCAAGAACTTTAACAAGGGGTCAACCGCCATCCCTTAAAATGCGAATGTGAGTTTGTTTGTTTGTCACCTCTTAACGCCTCAACTGCACAACCAATCGTGATGAAAGGCACGTAAGTAGATTATAGCCTAGAATAACATACAGGTTACTTTTTAACTAGAAAAACATCAAATGCCTCGGGGACGCGGGTGAAACCGCGGGGTGAAAACTAGTAATATATATCTTCCGTCTTTATTTGACGTCGGATGTTGAAAAAGGATGGAAGATTTGACAAACAAAAACATGCAAAGTTTTATTTTGAAATATAACCATTTGCAAACAAACTTCAGAAAGCATAAATATTCATACGATAATTCGTGGAGACGGCAATGTGGTAACAATCATGAATTCAGTAATTTTAACATAATATAGAAACGAAAAGACATTTATTTAGGACTTACACAAGATAAAATATATAAAAGCACATACATTACACTGTGTGGGAAGATAGTACTACATATTACCCGCTAAACAATGTAATGGCTGGGTTACGCCACGCGTGCAATTGACGGTACAAGCTAGAAAAATAAGAAATAACATAGTGGCGTCAATGTAACCTTTTGTCTCCTTCAATCTCTAAGAATAATTCTCGAACCGTGAAGGTTCTCTGCTCATATCCTCACAAAAATGTACGTAGGTACACACGGAGACTTCTGTCCATGAGAAGTAGTTAATTACATTATGATACTTGTGTGCAAAGTTGGTAATTACAGACGAGGCGGTATGAATGGCGATTAGAGAGCCGAGAGTGTAATGATCAATGCACACGCGTGTCATACGACGTTTTTCAACACACTTGCGAGGAAAAAACAGACATAATATATTTTAAGTAGTTTTTTGATAATCATCAACCAAACAATGAGAACGTTAATAAATATAGCGCGCAGGTTTTTTTTTGACAGCAATGCGCTTTCAAACTGTTTTACACGGTTAAATTCAGAATGCTTCGTTTACACACATATCAATTGCATGATACAAATTGCAGGTACAAACACAAACTTAACATAATCAAGATTATAATTATCATAAAACTGTACGGTAATGTAAAGTAAAAAGCACTAGTGCGTAATAAGCTGCATTAAGATACTAAAAACGGTGCAATAAATGTCACTTTACGAGCGAATGTGTTGGAAAATATGTAAACTTATGTCATAAGCGCAGTGAGCGCATTCTGTTTGAAATCTATTCTTCACTGAGAATGCGCTCTGATTGGCTCAGTTAAGGACACATTCGCTCTGATGAGCAGTGATTGGCCCTTATTATTCAAAATGAGTGCTAAACATTTATTAGTAGCGGAATGGAATTGCTGGCTATTACTACCCTAAAGGAATTTTTCTTCTTTGCCTTATATGGAGTGTCAGGTCCTAAGTATACAACTTGTTCCTACTTTCTTCACTGTCAGATATCGGTACTTCGAAGGACGTGACTTTTGCTACTTTATCGTAGTGACTCTAATAGCATTTTATATCTCTTGCGAATGCTTTTATAATCAAAATGATCTGTAACTTCAAACACAGAAAAAGAAGAATTGCTTTATTACAAATGCAAAAGAATTTACCGTTATTGTATGGATTTTGATATAAGATAAAAATGTATGTAGATATAGGTATCATACACATTTTTATTTATATATATTTAGAGCTCCATAATGGTTCGGGGACCAGTGGTGTAAGGGGAACAGCGGTGTATGCGGACCAGCGATGTAAATCAGGTAAGTAGCAGCGGTGTAGTAATAAATGTTATCTCTTCCACTACCTACCAGCACAGCGAGTTCTCCAAACTACTCGTCAAACCATTTTTGTAAGAAAAGTGTATAGAGGGTCGCCAAAGTGATACCTATGAGCTCCCTAAGGGGGCGCTGTGGTGCGGGGACCAGTGGTGTAAGGGGAACAGCGGTGTATGGGGAACAGCGGTATACGGGGACCAGCGGTGTACGCGGACCAGCAGTGTATCGCTAGCAGCGGCGGTAGCAACTAGCGAGTTCTCTAAACTCCTCGTCAAACCATTTTCGTAAGAAAAGTGTATAGAGAGTCGCCAACGTGATACCTATGTTGCAAGAATCAATAGGCTGCGGTGACGGTTTATCATCAGGCAATATGAATATTTGCCACTCAAGTAGAACATTAAAATAAAACATTTGATTAATCCTTTAAACATACGAGTGAACATTAGGGCTAAAGCTAGCTAGTAAGAAATAAAGATACATTCAATTCAGGAAGCTAGTTCCTAGACTTGTAAACTAGTTTGTTTGAGTAACCATTAAACTCTGAAGACTTAACTAGATTCTTTCACTACGTCGGAAGTGAAGAATCAACTTAACTATGCTACCCGCTAAAATACCATACTTCAAACTAGAAAAGCTGGTTGCTTGTATGTAAGCGTAATTAAAGTGTTCCTTTTTACCTTCAATGTACCCTCTAAAGTCAGGTTTTACGTATGTTCTTGAAACAATGGAAAGCTTTAGAACAGTATTGGCGAGCTATGCCAAATATTGGTTCCAATATTGTATTGTAGGTACAGTTCATAACAGTCTGTACCATCCGCAAGTGGAAACCTTTTTCTTTTTAAAATAATAAACAATTTTATATAGAAAGAAATGATTTATTGTAAAACCTTAGGGGCAAAATAGGGAATGTAAGTTTGTATGAAAATCTGTTGTTTTTGCCGATAAATCGATAAAGCATTGAGTTAGTAGGTTGTAAATTAAAAGTATCGTAGTTTTAGAGTTTTTGGAAATTCAGTCTTAAAGTAAAATTAGAGTCGCGGGTAAAACCGCGGGCCAAAACAGAAATATAAACTCAGATGTCAAGATTTTTTTTTGCATTAGATATAAGTACGACAAGTTAATATTTCAAGCTTATTTGACTTCAAATTAGATTGAACTGTCCAACGTTTGTCCAAACACTTGCAGCCCATTCTCAGACACAACGTTGTAATCCTATTATCATAATGGCATATTTATAACATAAAGTGTTATTTACACACGTAACTCTTTATGTGGCCTCGTATAATTTGAATAAGAACATGCAGGGCCCATTGAGCTCCTTTCAACCCATTCTTAATGAGGTTCAACCCTTTGCAACCCAACCCGCCCTTAGGTTTGCAAGGAATTTACTCTGTTGAAAGTAAGAATATTGTATGTGGCATATTTTTTAAATATGGTGAAATTAATAAATAAACATTGAAAGTATGTTAAAATATTTCAAATATAAGTACCCATTAAGTAGAAGTACCTACCCTTTATAGTTTATAAGTTATTCGGGTAGCTCGTAAACGAAATGAGAAACAGACCTGAAAATTATGTTAATGTAAATAAATGTTGACCCGAAACCGAATAAGACTAAGAAGGAGCCGAAAAAATGTATTTGTTGTTTTTTTAGTAAAAATGTTTTTTCCCCAGCTGACCCACGTGGTCTACTATTTTGCTGTATAAGTAAAGTACTAATTTGTTTATGTAAATATTAAAATATTTAACATTGATACTTTTTAGTAACAATAAATAAATAAATATCCCGGGGCATTCCTCACACACGGTCTTCTGATCCCAAACTAAGCTGAGCTTGTTCTATGGAAACCAGACAACTGATATAATGCATATACTACTTTTTTTATACTACTTGGGTAGCAAGCAAGCATACGGCACGCCTGATGGTAAGCGGTTACCGTAGCCTATGAACGCTTGCAACACCAGGGATGCCACTCGCGCGTTGCCGACCCTACATAAATCTCTTCACAACCTTTTTGAAGACCCCCATGCTGTACTCCATTGGGAAAACTACGGCGGCGAGCTCATTCCACAATCTGAGTGAATTATTTTGGTTGTAAATACATATATTCATAATTACACCCAGACTCAGGACATGCAGACATGTTCTTGCACGCAAATGCATATCATGTGTGGGAATCGAACTAATAACCTGGGGCGCGATAGGTGGTGTCTGCGCCAACTAGGCTGTTAACAATAAGACCACTACAACTAAAATCTACCAGACAACATTCGTAACAAACAAACAAAATGCAGCCTCACCTTACAATAAAAACGCCCTCCTCCAACCTAAAACAATCCTACGTAGCTATCGTAGTTCCCCACTTTATGTCACGTACTGGGTTCTATTTCAAAGCAAACCGAAGCGTCTGGATTCGGTCGGCCAAAGAGAATACGGAAACACAAGAGTATTGCCAATTTGTCGGTGATTCCACAATTCAAATTGACTTGAATATGGCTCTTGAATTGATTGAGTCTTATTTATTTTGTATATGATTCTGATTTTATGAGATTTTTCTTTACATTTCACTACGTTAAGGTTTATTTCAAGACGTCATTTGAAGAAAAAATCTTTATATTTGAAAATAAACTTTTTTGAATGAATATTTGAATGCATAAATTAGTGAATCTATTTTGTATTTGAATTTTCAAACAATACAAATTTAGTTTGGGTGGTGTGGTGGTAGTCTATATTGTTTTAGCATATATTTTTTATTCAAAGAGGATTTTTGGTCAAAAAGATCACGAATAACTATCAACTTTTTTTATTGGAAAGGATATACCTTGAAATTGGTCCCATTTCAATTGGAAAAAACAATTCCACCCCGAGGGTAGAAAAATGGGGGATTATTGATATTTCACCTATTGGAGTCTCACCTTTGCACCGACTTTGTTAAAACTTGCCACACGTGTTTTACAGCAGCTAACTCGTATTTGGGTTTATTACTAGACTACCTATTGAAAAGGCTTGTGTTTGACCAAAAAAAACTAAATTGTGGCAAAGGCATTAAATATGTCACATTATTTGATCAGGCCATGGATCAGGCTCATGGCCGGCAGTGATACATCATATAATATTTTAAACATGATAATAAAAGTAATATTTATTTCTACTATTGAAATATCGAACCGGTGGTAAATTCAACTGTATGTACCAATTTAACGTTCATAAGCGCCTTACCAGGGCCTAAATCGAATAAAAAACTTTTTGATTTTTGATTTGATTTTCATTGAAATTCTATTTTAAATCCAACAAGATTTTATTCCTATAAAGTCAATGCTTTTTCAAATTAATATGATGCTGTAAATAACGAAAAAAGGCGAATTAATTTATTAATAGATTTATTTAGATTCCGATCGCAGTTGCTCTATTTAGGTATGGAATATATTTTGCGGTAGGTAACAAAACCACAAAAACCTCGATGTTAGAATAAAAACTGTTTTACAAAAAACTAAAAAGTATGAAGTTTTTTTGGCGGGAACTTACAGAGTTATATTGCGTTTTCGATTTATTCTCATAAATTTTCAGTTTTATTGTATATTATCGGTGGTATTTTATCGAATAAAGATGTGTAATGTGTACATGTGCAGTGCACCAGTGAAGTGAAATTAAATGAATTACGTGTATAGTGACTTTTCAAGTTGACACAAAATGTCCATGAATAGTTTTAGTACAATGACCACCATTGTAAAACATGACTTTTATGGACGTTGATTGACTGAGGACGATAATGTGAAAGTATTTTTTTGTGACTGGAAATTATAATAATAACTGTTGCCAAACTTAAAACTAAGAATCATCATCATCAGCCTATAATGTCCCACTGCTGAGCACAGGCCTCCTTTCACAAATCAGGGTGAAAGGGAATGGGCAGATACTCCACCACGCGTGCCCACTGCGGATCGGTGGAGGTAGGCTAGTGGTCAACCTACTGTTGGAATTTTTCAAGCCGCCTAGGAGTCATCCAACTAGCTTAACGACTATCACAATTAAGTGATAACCGGGACCAACGGCTTTACGTGCCTTCCGAAGCACGGAAACGCTCGATTTGAAATACCACTAGGCGGTCACCCATCCAGGTACCGACCAAGACAGACGTAGCTTAACTTTGCCGATCGATTAAGAACGGCTAATCATGCTACACCACGAGCGCTTCAACTAAGAATAAGTATGAAATATTTCTAATCACTACCCATGACATGTTCCATAGAATGTATTTCATAAAATAAAATGAATTTCGTCATCGGTCTCACTATCATCATCATTCCTCATTGACGTATCTTGCAAGAATTTCAGGATATCGAAAATTGATTTAACTTGTGGCATATAAGGTTTGAATTTTCTGTTTTTGTTTTTGCAGATATTACTGGATCTGAAGTTACAAGTATCATTATTATGTGCATGATATATGTATTTGTATTGTGGATGCTTTCCTAGAATGGAAAATATATATACGACCTACGGCTATACGACCTTCAAGAATGTCCTCTGATAATTCTTTTCAGACACTGTTTTTGAGGTCGGCAACGCGCGAGTGATACCCCTGGTGTTGCTAGCGTCCATAGGCTACGGTAACTGCTTACCATCAGGCGGGCCGTATGCTTGTTTGCCACCTTAGTGGTAGTAAAAAAAAGCTGCAAAAGAGCATGCAGTATTCTATAGAAAATAGTCAGATAAAAAATAATTCACACTTTTGAGTTTACATTGAAGGCGGTTTTATTTTTGTTAAAAAGTTTATACTTCTCCATTTTGAGTTTCCATCAGACCCCTAATGACAGTCACAACCCATCTAGGTATAAAGTTCTCATCAATACAATTTAATCAACTCCAAACACCAGGTAATTGCTGTAAATCTTTGAGGAGTCGACTGTCTTTCGGCTCCATCATCAGATCGACTTCAGACCTTCATTAAATAGTTCCTAGATGAAAAAAATAACAAATGCCATAGTCCCCACTACGATTCGAAGGTTCCCCTTGTTTTCTCTGGGATGCCATCATCAGATCCTGGTTTCCTTATCATGGTACCACTCTCGTGATATCTCCTTACCAACAAAAAAATAATCATCAAAATCGGTTCATAAACGACGAAGTTATCCGCAAACAGACATAAAAGAAAATATATATAAGTGCAATACAGTCGAATTGAGAAATTATTTAAGTCGGTTAGAAATGGGGTACAAAGTATTCTCTTCGCATAAAATAATATATCGATAGAATCGATATCTCGCTACCCCTATATTGATAGTGGTTCATTCGATTCGGCCAATTGGGCCCAGTAATGAACAAAGCAACGTCACAGAAGCAAATGGGGCCTGTAAGTGGAACCAGACTGAAGTACACGTTTCGATTTGGAATGTAAAGATTTTGCAATGCAGTTTCAATATTTCCGTTTAGTTTAGTTTAGTTTAGTTTAGTTTAGTTCAGTTTAGTTTAGTTTTTTTTTTCATTAGGTACAGTCGAGGTTATCCGCAAACAGACATAAAAGAAAATATATATAAGTGCAATACAGTCGAATTGAGGAATTATTGAAGTCGGTTAGAAATGGGGTACAAAGTATGGAAGATGCCCGGCGATATAGGAAGATATCAGCTTGATTACATTATAATTAAAAGTAAATACAGACAACAAGCATTAAGTTGCAAGACATATCCAGGTGCTGATTTGAATACAGACCACAACTTACTAATTAGCAAATTTAATATAAAAATTAAAAAGAATAATAGAAAACACAGAACTAAAGATCTCAATTTAATTACGCTTAAGAACAGTGATAAGGATCGTGGCAATAATAAAAGAGTGCAATATAGTAATAAGTTAGAAGATAAGTTACAGGATTATATCAAAATAGAACAAAACAGTACCATAGAAGAAAAATGGAATTATATGAAACATACAATAATAAGTAGTGCAGAAGAGACCTTAGGTAAAGAAAAGATTAGACCTAGAAAGAATTGGCTTAATGCAGAAATAATAGATATAATGCTAGAAAGAAGAATGCTAAGAAACAAAGAAGATGAATATAGTATAAATACATACAAGAAACTCACAAATCAAATAACACAGAAATGTAGAGATATAAAAGCCAAAGAGATTGAAAAAGACTGAAAAAATAGAATACTATACTAGTAGAGGTAAAATAGATGTAGCGTATAATATTATAAGAAACTTAAGTAAAAAGAATAAGCCAAAGAGTACAGCAATAATGCACGAGGATGGACACATCATAGTCGATAACAAAGAAGTCGTAGATAGATGGAAAAGGTATATAGAGAAGCTATACGATGGAAATGGATTGGAAGAAGATGATATAGAATGTGAAATGCTAGTAGATCAAGATAGTGCGGGTCCAGATATTTTAAGAGAGGAATTTGACGCAGCTATTAATTCTATTAAAAATGATAAAACTAAAGGAGACGACAATATTGCTATAGAACTCATAAAATACTCAAATGAATCACTTTTGGAAAAATTGTATAAATTAGTAAAATTAATATACGCCTCAGGAAAGATACCCGATGATTTTAAAATTACGAAAACTGTTACTTTGCCAAAGAAACAAAACACCTTAAAATGTGAAGAATATAGAACCATCAGTCTCATATCACATATATCAAAAATATTATTGAAAATTATTCAAAAAAGAATAAGAAATAAGATTGAACCCAATTTAGGAGCTGATCAATATGGATTTAGAACTAGTAAAGGCACGAGAGAAGCAATTCTGGCATTAAGATTAACTATAGACAGACGAATGGATATTGGATTAAATACTCATATAGCATTTATAGATTTAGAAAAGGCATTCGACAAAGTAAATTGGAAAACTATGATGACAAAATTAAAGAATATAGGATTAGATTTTAGAGATAGAAGAATAATTTATGAGTTATATAGAAACCAAGAAACGGTAATAGAGATTGGCGAAGAGAGAGAAAAAGCTAAGATAAGACAAGGTGTAAGACAAGGTTGCACACTCTCACCCCTCATATTCAACATATTTATAGAAGCAATAATACAAATAATTTTGGAGAAAACTGAGATAGGTGTAAAAATAAATGGCAAAAGAATTACATTCATAAGATTTGCCGATGATATAGCGGCACTTGCTGAAAACGAAAAGGATCTGGAACTGTTACTCAATTGTATGAATGAAACTTTTATAGCAAACGGCATGAAAATAAATAGTAGTAAAACAAAACTTCTAACAGTATCGAAAAAACCATCTACGGGCGGCCAAATCAAAATTAATAATAACATATTAGAGCAAGTACAAACATTTAAATATTTAGGAAGCATTATCACCAGTGACTCTAGATGTACCCCAGACATTAAAAGCAGAATAGCCATAGCCAAGCAAGCTTTTCAAAATAAAAAACATATATTCAGGGCAAAAATATCAAGTAAAGTTAAGAAGAAATTTATTAAAACATACGTTTGGAGCATAGCACTATATGGGTGTGAGACGTGGACTATGACGCAAAGGGATAGGGAAAGACTGGAAGCCTTTGAAATGTGGTGTTGGAGGAGAATGGAGAGGATTAGCTGGACGGAGATGGTGACGAATGAGGAAGTGTTGAGTCGAGTAAAAGAGAAAAGGAACATTATGGAGACGATAGAGAATAGGAGGGGAAATATGTTTGGCCACCTTATACGACACGACGAATTTATCAAAAACATAATAGAAGGAAAGATAGAGGGAAAGCGAGGAAGAGGAAGACCAAGAATAAGTTACACAGATCAAATGAAGGCAAAAATAGGCGTCGGGTCATATAAGGAGGTGCAAAATGTGGCTAATGATAGAGCAGAGTGGAAGAAGCTACACCGACAAGAGCACAGCTCCTAAATACAGAAGAAGAAGAAGACAGTCGAGGACATAAATATGTATACACTTAGTAAAATTCAACTACGGTTTCCTCTTAAACTACTGATTGAAATTAAGAGATAATATAAAGGCAGAATCTTCTAACATATACTATTATGATTTGTGTAATAGTTTAACACTTAAATGTTAAACATGCGAGAAAATTGCTTTTGAATTTCAAAAAGTGTATACATATTTATGTCCTCGACTGTACGTATATACGCCGTTGGCACATATTTGAGAATAATATATTGTGCTTAAACCATAGAAATAAATATACCTAGAAATAACGTCGCCATACTACACGAATATAAAAACAGACCACCTTTTATAGGCTGCTGCGCGTAACAGCTACATTTTACGCTCCATCTGCGTTATTTTGCTTGTCATAGTGACGATCATAATGATAGCAGTTGTTGAAATATTCTAATTAACATCTGGAGAAATTTAAATATTATTTTGCAATTTTATTTATTTTTTATTTGATTTAGCCCCTAACAGTTAAGAGCTATTTTTTTCGACGCTTGCACAGTTTCGACACTCAAGCTGGATCGTAAACTTATCTTAAAAAATAATTTTCAATCTCTTTACGCGATGTTTAAATGATGTGTCATATGTATGGTAGGTTAATATCCTGAGGACAGGATACGGGACCAGGCTGATAATCCTACTGGTTGATAATAAAAGTATAAGAGCCGTGAAAGTACAAATAAACAAATTGCGATATTATTTTTATTAATCGACTACAAAAAGGAGGGATTATCAATTCGAATGTTTATATGTTTTTTTTATGTATGTTTGGGCATAACTCTGTCATATATATAAAGGGGTTTATTCCGAAAATGGGACCAATTTTAATTTCATATAGATCTGATGATGAGTTTCGGAGAAAGACAATGGAACTCTTCAAATAAATACAACAAATCAACCGCGATTGCTGCTATCGCATAATTATGCATTGTTTACGCAATCTCACAACATAACATCACTCTACACTACACTCGAAAGGGTTACGCAGAAACTAAAAATAGGTACACAAATTAATCAACTTTTTAACAAAAAAACTAAACCGCCTTCAAAGTCCGTACACTAAAAAGTATCAAATAGCTCTTATCTGACACTCGTTCTTTTTTTAAATGTTAGTTTTTAAATTGACAAGAGCTCAATGTATCTAATATTTAAAAAAAAAAATTAGGTATCGTTACGTAATCTGCTTAGAATTTATACAATGCAGTTTTTTTATACAGTATTACATTTATTTCTTGCTTGAATGTTATTAAGAAAATAATCAGAACAGTAACAATAACAAATGGCAATTATTTTCCTGAGCTTGGTAAACACTCATATTTCTCTCAGGAAAACACAATTACGACATTATTAGTATTGTAATAAACGATATTCACTGTATATTGTAGTTACTGGTAAATGTATCTTGGTCTATCTGTTCTCTTTTATAGTAATTATCAAACAGGCATTCTGCCCGCCTGATGTTAAGTGGTTACCGTGGCCTATGGACGCTATATACACAAGGGGTATCTATTCACACGCTTTTTGAAGAACCCCATGCTGTAATTTCTTGGGAAAACCACGGCCGGGAGCACATTCCACAGCCTGAACGTCAAGTATGAATCCTTTCTGGTTCCAATGTGTGAGGATGTACTTCCCAACCATGGCGAGAGTTGCGATGGAACAAGGTAGCCGTGGGCATCAAATCTAACACTATGCGTTTGTACAGACAGTGGAACACACATAAGGTGGCAAAGTCTCTCCTTAGACTAAGGGGTTCTAAGCCGCTTGTGAGCTTGGGTCCATCGACAATTCTAATGGCACTTCGTTGAACCGAGTCTAGAGGCCCAAGCTGGTATCTAGGTGCCCCATAGATGGTAGCAGACCATATGAGACCGGACTTGCGACTTATAAAGATGCAGTCTATGCTACTCGATGTGAAGTACTGCTTGGCTCTGTTGAGCACACCGAGCTATTGGATGCCAGCTTGACCTTGTCTTCCATATGATTATGGTACAAACGTATCCATACGGACACGAACGGAGACTTATACTAAATCTATCCTTTTTTAATCTGAAACTGCAGTTATTCTGATATATTATTGTATTCCCTTCATACATTTCTTAATTTGTGCCACAATTGTCTTTTTAGGGTTCCGTAGCCAAATGGCAAAAAACGGAACCCTTATAGATTCGTCATGTCTGTCTGTCTGTCTGTCTGTCTGTCTGTCCGTCCGTATGTCACAGCCATTTATTTCCGAAACTATAAGAACTATAATGTTGAAACTTGGTAAGTAGATGTATTCTGTGAACCGCATTAAGATTTTCACACAAAAATAGAAAAAAAACATTAAATTTTGGGGGTTCCCCATACTTAGAACTGATTCTCAAATTTTTTTTTTCATCAAACCCATAAGTGTGGGGTATCAATGGATAGGTCTTCAAAAATGATATTGAGGTTTCTAATATAATTTTTATCTAAACTGAATAGTTTGCGCGAGAGACACTTCCAAAGTGGTAAAATGAGTGTCCCCCCCCCCCTGTAACTTCTAAAATAAGAGAATGATAAATCTATAAAAAATATATGATGTACATTACGGTGCAAACTTCCACCGAAAATTGGTTTGAACGAGATCTAGTAAGTAGTTTTTTTTAATACGTCATAAATTGAAATTAATATCAAATACTCAGGTCTATACTACCATTTACTTATATACCTACAGGGTTGTACGGAACCCTCGGTGCGCGAGTCTGACTCGCACTTGGCCGGTTTTTTTTATTCCTCAATTTTAAGAAGGCAGGTGTTGAAAAGTGTATGTTTTAGGGATCAATAATCTAACCTTTACCTGAGACAAATTATGGATCCCAAAAACATAAACATTTCAACACATGCCTTCTTAAAATTCCAAATGCGCAATTCGTGCAGCAAATGATGCAAGTTCGTACTGTAAGCTCGCGTAGGAAACGTGTTGACTATCAACATAGTGGCAAAGTGCTATGACGTGACTGCTCTCCAACTGTCTATACTCACTTAAGATTTCTAGTTAAGTATCTCTATGAAAAGAAAAAAAACCGGCCAAGTGCGAGTCAGACTCGCGCACCGAGGGTTCCGTATAAACCTGTAGGTATATAAGTGAATGGTAGTACCTGAGTATTGATATGAATTTCAATTTATGACGTACTAGCTGCCCGGCGCGACTTCGTTCGCGTGGTGCTACCCTACCCTGTGGTGTTACCCTACCCTGTGGTGCTACCCTACCCTACCCTACCTTACCCTGCCCTGCCCTGCCCTACCCTGCCCTGCCCTATCCTATCCTACCCTACCCTACCCTACCCTACCCTACCGTCAACCTTTTTTTTACAAACACTGAGCCACACGCAGAGATTGACTCCCTCCCGTACGGCCCGTACCCGTGACGTGATTTTTCTGCTAATACTTATATTTTTAAACTCGTGATATATTTTGAATGGTATGTCCGAATTGAATAATTCAAAAAGTTATATAAAGGTATTGAAGCAGTCTTGAATATGAAGTAATTTATTTTGATAAGGAATAATACCAAGATACAAATAGAGAGCCATTTCTAGCGGCGGCATTTCAATTAAATTTTTAAAATAGAAAATCACTTATTGTGGCATAACTATAATAGTTAGACATATGGTATCGCGACACTTTTTGTAAATAATAATGTGTTCTGCAAAGTCGTAGTACATTATTTTATTCTATCATCAATAGTTTTCGCAGCGCACGCGATTTAATGAATATTTTAGGTAATTTTTTTACACCTTGGGTTACATTATTGGAGTTTTAGTAAGGATCCCTAATGTTTTTGAAAATATAATATAGCCTATGTCACCCGGGGATAGTGTAGCTTCCCAACAGTGAAAGAATTTTTCAAATCGGTTCAGTACTTTCGGAGCCTATTCAATGCAAACAAACAAACAATCAAATCTTTCCTCTTTATAATATTAGTATAGATATAGATTAAAAAAAACTACTTACTAGATCTCGTTCAAACCAATTTTCGGTGGAAGTTTGCATCGTAATGTATATCATATATTTTATATAGATTTATCATTCTCTTATTTTTGAAGTTACAGGGGGGGGGGGGGGGGCTCACATTTTACCACTTTGGAAGATTCTCTCGCGCAAACTATTCAGTTTAGAAAAAAATGATATTAGAAACCTCAATATCATTTTTGAAGACCTATCCATAGACACTTATGGGTTTTATAAAAAAAAAAAAAATGAGTTTCAGTTCTAAGTATGGGGACCCCCAAAATTAATTGTTTTTTTTCTATTTTTGTGTGAAAATCTTAATGCGGTTCACAGAATACATCTACTTACCAAGTTTCAACATTATAGTTCTTATAGATTCGGAAAAAAGTGGCTGTGACATACGGACGGACAGACAGACAGACCGACAGACAGACATGACGAATCTATAAGGGTTCCGTTTTTTGCCATTTGGCTACGGAACCCTAAAAAGGAATATTTTTACCACAACTTTTTTTTTATTAATGAGCTTATTGCACAAGTAGCTACTGTTTTTGAATCATTGTTTTTAATAATGTTACTAAGTATCTTACATCAAAGTACCCTGAAACCGGAAGTACCTTGAAAGACCTATGTATTTCGAAGAATTCGTGCTATTACTTGTTGGATCCTCGCGAATTCAAATACAGCATAATTTCAAAAGTTTTTTTTTTTTTTTTTAGGTCTCTTTTTAACATCTATGGTCATTAGCGACCACAATAAAGAATAATATTTATTACAATTACGCAAGCTAGAGTTAATAAGTATTTTCTAGGGAACTTTATGCAATTACACAGATAAAGGTATACTCAGAGTATTTGACAAACATCCCTTATAATGAATATATGCAAGCTATTTATATCCAAATAAATTCCATACAATATAAACAAACGGAACAAAAATAATGCCCATGAACTGTATCGAATTGCAAATAACAAGCAATTTATCTGAGTTCTGTAATGTTTTTTCCGTACCAAGCTCTAACTTAATCGCAGAAGGGGAGCGCAACCAAAACCGCCAATCTAGGGATAATTTACCGTCGAAATAATACGAAATTGTCAGCTATAATATGGTTTCTATCAATTATCAGTCTTAATCATAAAACGCTAAGTAATATATGAATAGTACGAATAGATTATTACACCAAAAAAGAATAAGTTTCAATGGTGCTGATTCTGTTGTCTAAAACTAAACTAATTTAGTCTCACTGCGTCTCTTTCTACCAAATAACATAAGAAAAGGATGTAAGAAATTTAGTCTAATGCTTGTTTTCAATATAAATTTAGTCGCCATCTATCGCGGTTACGACACCTTTAAATATTCTATCCTTTTTCAATAATGTTTGTAAGAACGAGATGTAATGTGACTAAAACTAGTTTAGTGTGATTTATAACAAAAACGGCACCAATGAACGGCCTTATCATTAAAACTGAATCATCTCTATGTTACTAAAAAAAAGTCACCATACCTACTATCACTGTCCAATTAGTTACACAGCGCTTAAGACAAATCCATAAGGTGGTTCATTACATGGAAGAAAATATATATGGTTGTAGTAGCTTCTCGCAGCACTTGCATCCCCCAGGCTATGTGACAATGTATGAATATGCATAATAATGTTTATTGTATAAGTATTTGGAACAAAAGCTGTAATTTTAAAAGATCTTCCACACACAGAAATAAGTGTATTCTGAACCGGTGGTAAATTCAACTGTATGTACCAACTTAACGTTCATAAGTGCCTTACCAGGGCCTAAACTGAATAAATTACTTTTTGATTTTGATTTTAAATGAGTAACTACCGCTTCCAGCAGTATAGCGTCTCGTACTTACAAAACAGTTTCTATTAACAATTGAAAGATCTGAAAGAAGACTTCTAATTACTCCAAACTATGTTTTGTTTTAAAATCTACCAGATCTTTAGATGTTTTAAGTAATATTTGCATTTAAAGTTAAATTCAAGACCATAGTTTACTCTTGCAGAAAACGGTCTCTAAGAAAATAATGGTACTTTTCCTTTACATTTACGGACAGCAAGGCGCTCAGAAAATACAACGTCCAATTTACCCGAGAAAATGTGTATAAAAAGTCGACAAGCAAACCGTACTTATTCGGCCCTAATCATTCCTCTTAAGGTATGCCTAGTAAAGTACTTAGTGAGTGTCTGTTTGGCGGAGATCTTGCTCCTAATTACTGTTGGTAAAGTTAATAAAAGTTTTAAAGATAAGAATGAGTGCTCAGGAACTTGTTACGACTTAGCCGATGTGGATCTTAATGCGAGATCGGAGCTGCAAAAAGTGACGGAGGAGGAAATTTCGGATCGACGGATTTATCTGTACGTTGATTCATTATACATTTAGAAAATTCCATTATTAGGTAATCTTATTAACAGGTTGAATTGTTTTGCCATAGCATCACTTTTTGCATCATATAGCTTATACACATTTTACTCCCCCAACTCTCATGGTTTTACAGGCGTACTGTCATTGTTATTTTTTTAACCGCGACCCAAATTATTCTATCTATATTTTCAAATATTCTTGAGTTCTCTCATAACAAATAAATTGGATGTGCTTTCAAAATGATGGATTGTTTTATTTTATTTATAAAGGAACAGTAAACAGCTACATAATAATATATTACATTAATTTGATTGTTACTTGAATTTTTAATAATGCAGCCAAATACTTTATCCACAGATTGCTTATAATATGTGTTATAAAAACATGCAACTAGAGGTGAAGAAAAAAAATAACTGGAAAGATTAAGAATAGTAAAGACTAAATATTGAAGTTAGTTAATTTTAAATTGGTGCAAATTATGAAGAAAAAAACCGGCCAAGTGCGAGTCAGACTCGCGCACCGAGGGTTCCGTACAAACCTGTAGGTATATAAGTAAATGGTAGTATAGACCTGAGTATTTGATATTAATTTCAATTTATGACCTATTAAAAAAAAACTACTTACTAGATCTCGTTCAAACCAATTTTCAGTGGAAGTTTGCACCGTAATGTACATCATATATTTTTTATAGATTTATCATTCTCTTATTTTAGAAGTTACAGGGGGGGGGGGACACACATTTTACCACTTTGGAAGTGTCTCTCGCGCAAACTATTCAGTTTAGAAAAAAATCATATTAGAAACCTCAATATCATTTTTGAAGACCTATCCATAGACACCCCACACTTATGGGTTTGATGAAAAAAAAAAATTGAGTTTCAGTTCTAAGTATGGGGAACCCCCAAAATTTATTGTTTTTTTTCTATTTTTGTGTAAAAATCTTAATGCGGTTCACAGAATACATCTACTTACCAAGTTTCAACGTTATAGTTCTTATAGTTTCGGAAATAAATGGCTGTGACATACACGGACAGACAGACAGACAGACATGACGAATCTATAAGGGTTCCGTTTTTTGCCATTTGGCTACGGAACCCTAATTAGACAGAATTGGTACAGTACAATTAATATGTTTTTTTTTTTTTTTAAACATTTTATATACAAGATTTTTTTGGTGACTGTACTTTTTGCTGTAATTACATTATCATCCAATATAATAATGTGTATATAGGGCTCTTGTTGTCGCTTACGTGCATTCCGTACTGGAACCAGTCGGTATTGTGCGGGGCGATGGCAAGAGACCGGATGGTATGTCTTTGATCCCTTGGAGTGTCGGCAAGTCGCTGGTGTGGGATACCACATGTGTCGAAACATTCGCGCCATCTCCCATACCGGCAACTTGTAAAGTTGCAGGGGCAGCTGCAGCCAGTCCGGAAAATTCAAAAAATATGCATCGATTGGACCCAATTATATTATTATACCTTTTGCGGTCGAGACCTGGGGACCATGGGGGTCCGATGCTCGCTGTTTTGCTCGCACTTTGTCATCAAAATTGATCGAGACCTCCGGAGACCAGCGGGCGGGGAGCTTTTTCCGCCAACGCGTCAGCTTGGCTATCCAAAGAGGAAACACTGCCAGTCTTCTGGGAACCTTGCCGTCAATCGGAAGCAGCGGCAGGCTTGAGGAAATTTTCTATATTTAGATTGTATTTTGTACATATTTGTTGTAAATAAAAATAATTACATAAGGAAGACTTAATTACCTATGTTTTTAAAATGTATACCAAATATCAAGTGAATCCGACCACTGGAAGTGGGCCTTAAAACTTGCAAGATTCGATTACAGACACCGGACAGGTGAAACTAAATAAAAGCTTGATGGGGAAGGAAGGTTCTCGAGTGGCGACCACGTACTGGAAAGCGCCGAGCGGGACGACCTCCCACCAGGTGGACCGACGACCTGGTCAGATTCGCTGGGCGTCGCTGGATGCAAGCGGCCCAGAACCGTTCGAAGTGGAAATCAATGGGGGAGGCCTATGTTCAGCAGTGGACATCCATGGGCTGATATGATGATGATGATGATTAATTTATGCTGGAATTCTGTTGATTGAATGGGACCGAGTAGCTGCTGTGAACGTATTTCAATACATTCTAGTTGTATTAATGACGTTTGGTCTGTTCACTAATTTCAGGGGTGACCATGAACGTTTTTGGTATAAACTTTAATGTTCTTGTTCTCTGAAACTGTTGAGGGCCTGGGAGTTTTAAGTTATAACGCAAAAGAAAAACACTCCAGCGTACAATTCACTAAAAAAGCCTGTAAATAGCGAGCGAAAACCTTTCTCGGTTTATCCGTCGCTTTAATATCAACGCTTGAAGATAAAAAAAAAAACATACCTATATATAACAATATAAAACCTTAATAGATAGATAGACTTGCTACCCTATATGTTCTGCAGGTATTATTTCGCTCTGCCATTACGCGCGGTATAATCTAAATGTAACTTATATAAGCACGGAAAAGAGTATTTATATTTCTTTTCTCTGTGGATATAAGCATATTCTTAAATGTATGAAGATTATGTTTAAATATGTCTATCATTATCACGAAGGATCAAAGGTATGATTAAGGTATTCATTGGTAGCGAATTACGTGGCAAAGTGTTTTAAATGTATAGTGAAGTAATAAAAAGTTTTAAAGTGAATAAAAGTATAGACCAACCTAGTCCAGAAACTTTATGGAACATAACATGAGCTACAGATCTAATAAACTGGCCTATTCTTTATGGCCCACTGGAGAGTTTTTATTTATGATCAATTTCCGCGCTTTCTTTACAGCTGAGATATTGAGAAGATCCCAGCTTTATTGGAAATTGTATACGTACAGGTCGGTTAACTAAAGCTGGCACGTTTCAACACATTTACACCGTCTCTCTCGCGCAAAGTCAAGCTTATGAGTATGAAGGAGACAGTTATTGTTTTGCTTTTGCTACTGCTCATAAATATAGAGTGGTCTATTTTTGCATTCGTCCATTAGACTTGACTGATTGCAAATTTATGAGTACTGTGAACGTGCCAGCTTTCGTTAACCGACCTGTACCTACTTTATTATATAGACTTCTTCTTTGGTATTTTAATGTGTTAATCTATATTAGAAAGAGAGAACTTCATAGTTGCTTATATTTTTCTTTGCAAACAAATATTTTTTTCAACACACTCGCTCGTAAAGTGACATTTATTGCACCGTTTTTAGTATCTTAATGCAGCTTATGACGCACTAGTGCTTTTTACTTTACATTACCGCACAGTTTTATGATAGGTATAATCCCGATTATGATAAGTTTGTACATCACTTGTTTGTTTGTTTTGTGGCAAATTCATTTTTCTTTATTTTCATGTTAATTATTATTATTTTTCCTCCTTTGTCTATAATGTTTGTACCTATTTCTTTGTGTTATGCCATGAATAAAGTTATTTTCTTTCTTTCTTTCTTTCACTGCAAGTGATATGTTTGTAGACCAATCATTAAACGGGTAAAATAGGTTGACAGCTCAACGCTGTCAAAAACAAAATGGGTACCATATCAAAAAATCTACTTAAAAAAATACAACTCTGTTTTTTCCTCGCAAGTGTGTTGAAAAACGTCGTATGACACGCGTGTGCATTGATTATTACACTCTCGGCTCACTTATCGCGTTCGCCTTAATACCGCCTCGAGTGTAATAACGAACTTTGCGATTATACGAAGTTTTATTACATTGTTTTTAAGGACTAAATTCTAAGTACCCGTCGGAAGAAGGTTAATTAAAACTTTAATTTTATGAACATGAATTTGTGTCAGTTAGTCATATTTCGGATCAATATCTCGAATAGGATGGGTTTTCTTCAGCTTGCAAACAGACGCTTGCAACACCAAGGATATCACTCGCGCGTAGTCAACCCTGCAGAAATCTCTTCACACCCTATTTGGAGAACCCCATACTGTACTCCCTTGGTACCACGGCGGGAAACTCATTCTACTGTACACCTACTTTAAAGTACCAAACTGGTATGGAATACTCAATGCACAAATCGATTTAAGTAGCTCGTCTGTTACTGTACTGATCATTTCTGCAGGTCGTCATTTTGTATGCTAGCCGCTCTCAGCCACTCGAGAAAGGGCGAAGCACCGGCCAACCGCGAGAATCTCGTGGTTTTACTCAGATCAAATAAAGAGTGAATTTAAACTGAGCGCTTTTTAAACTTTGTGCCTTATTTTTATCGGGCGTTCAAAGTGTTTTTAATTTTGTAGCGATATTTTCTATTCAGGTGCATTCCATTTCTTGAATTCTTGAATTGTTGTCATTTCTATTATTATTTATTTGGACAGTTATCACAGTTAAATGTACGCCTTGAACTTGGCTTGACACGCTACCGCATGTCTAGTTTATAATATTCAAATTTCGAATAGGTATTTGTACGATTAAGAATATACTTGGAATATACACATACAGTCTTGTGACACAAATATGTAGACAGATGGACTGCGCAAGTGCGAAGTAGGTCCCAGGGATTACTCTCTGGGTGGGGAACCCTAAAAATTTATAAATATTAACTTCCTCGGCAATGAGAAATTAATTGTTCCTTCACTATAATTAAATGCTCTTTAGTGCCAACCCACCTCAGAGCCAGTTTTTAACAAATATTAAACCCCAAAAATAGAAATGGACGATTATACTAAATAATAAATAAATAAAAAGCCTGGGACAATCCTCAGACACGGTCATCTGATCCCAAACTAAGCAGCGTTTGTACTATGGAAACCAGATAACTGATATAATACATATACCAATTTTTGTTTGTAAATACATACTTAATAAACATAATTACACTGTGCGGGAATCGAACCCACGACCTGCGGCGCGATAGGTAGAATCTTAACCAACCACGCCAGCTGGCCCGTTAGGACGTAAGTATGTTGTTTATGGACGTATACTTCAATGTAACTTTGTAAACAAAAGCAACTACACTTCAGGAAACACCAATTAAAACGTTTGTTAATCCCAAGAACAAATTACTTTTTGCAAGTAAATTGCAAAATGTGAACTGGTCTTTAGAAACACTTTGATGGAAGCTCACTAACTATTAATCATTCTGATCCATTAAAGAGATTTTTCTAGCCAATCTTGTAGGTACAACCTAAAGTTCTAAGCATCGTTTACATCGTCTTTGAAATCGTGCAAGTTGTTCGACTTGCAATATTATTAACCTACTATGTGCTGCGTAGTTTAATTAATTTTCAGTTTCCTGACGACATTCTGATATGCTCCTTGTGCAAATATTATCTACACATACGTAATAGTAGAACTGCGATTGTGGTGGAACTTCCACCATATTTCCATTCGAATGTTGGTAAAGTAAGTAGTTCATAGCTTATGATGAATGATCTTTATTCATAGATATGCTTGACTTTAACCACAGTTAGTGCACCAAAGGTTTATTAAAACCTATAAGTTTTTAACCGACTTCAAAAAAGGAGGAGGTTCTATGTTCGACTTTTTTTTTATTTTCACTGATTACTCCGAAACGGCTTGCGATTTTGATTGTTTGTAAAGGTAGATCCCGAGGTGGTCCCATATACATTTTATCGTGATCTGACTATAGAAATTGAACATATGATGGAATTCGTCAACGGAAAACAGCAGAAACATCGCGATTGAAGCATGTTATTCAATATTGTCTAAATGATATCAATGATATGGACATCCTCGGTCAGTAACAAATCTTGAGAAGTATTGAAAACGCAAATATGAATGTCTAAATTGTAAAATGAAATATTTTGCTATAGAACACGTCATGCTTCACTGACTTCAAAACAGTTAGATAAGAGTTATTTCATACTTTTTAGTTTGCTTTGAAGGCGGTTGTTTTTTTTGTTAAAATGTTTTTTAGGGTACGTCAAGCGGCGTCGACTGCGCGTCGAGGCGTTCGCGATGCTCTTCGCATTGCCGCGCTACGTAGTGCGACACGATATTGTGAAACAATTTCCCCCTTCAAGCATTGTCACGTCGCGTCTCGTCTCGATGTGAACTGACCTTAAAAGCCACCTGAGAGGAAGTGACACAGTGGACAGTGGTATTTGTGATGGTAACAAAATTCACATAGAAAAGTTTAACTACGTAAATGTGACAGTGAAGATTCTGTTATAATTGCCCACCTTTTCTACTGGCACTAGCACTAACTAATATATATCGTGTAAACGCAGCACATTAGCCACTCGCGTGTCGCGTGAGTATGATCGATCACAACGTATTATGCTTAGAATCGATGCCTTGCTTTTGTTCCAATACTTCACGCTTATATTACACATCTTTTGATGAGGCCCAAAAGAATTGCGCTTCTGTTATTAGGCCTGTATTATACAACGAGAATCAAAACCTTTAGAATATATTGTCATAATCAAAAATAATCCTAATGTCCTTGGTACAGGTTCCAAATTCAATAGTTTTAATCCCTACTCAAGGCGAGTTCAAGGCGTCTACTATCATTTTTTATAGTCATTCAACTTTACCTAAAATTAGCAATAATTTTCCTGTCAAACGTCAATTTCTGAGAGGCGGAGGATAGCGTTTTTTTGCTCTAAGAACAGCTAAGCCGAGGAAGTATCTTACCTTACAGAATACCGCAGCTAAATAATTTAATGTTATGTTCCTGCAGATGTCAATGAAACCTGATAAATAGTATTTATGTAAGTATCACATAGAATTTATCCATGACCAGCTTTCTGCCACGAACATCTATTCTACCGTAAGGGGATACAATTTGAAATACTCTTTCTTCTGTGTACAAAAGTTCTAGGGCAACTAGGTTCACCTAATATGATTTAGTTTCTTCTTTTATTTATCCCAAAAATACTTAAAGCTTTGGATATCGACGCAATTGTTTTCAGTGCGATTAGAATGTAAATATTATGTGATGAATCTAAGCTTGTTTTGAAAAGATTAATTGCTGAGTTTATTGCCGGCTCTTCTCAGCAAATGCAACCTTCCGAACCGGTATTAGAGTATTAGAGTCAGACTTTTCATAAGTGCCTGCGAAGGTCTATTTGAATAAATGAATTTTGAATTTGAATAAACATTTGGCGAAAAACATGGCGGTTTTCTGTCAAAACGTATAGAATTTTTAAAATATCCGCCTTGTTCTTTGGTAAACATCTATGCGACATTAATGTCGAAGATGCGAGAATCGGGGCCCTGGATTCGTTCGTTGTTCGCGTAGCGTGGACGGACTTGCAATCGTTCGGCTCGTGCTTGATGCGCTCCGCCCGATTGTCAGTTTTATCACGAACACAGGGATTCGCATCGCGTTCATTATAACGTCCACACTTGTTGGTGAGTCCATGCTTGGCGAACCGAGCACGAGCCAAGCCACGAACGAGCGCACTGCGAGCACGATTTGCGTAGCGTGGATGGGCTTGCAAGCCTCGAACCAGCGCGATTGTCAGTTTTTTCACGAACAAATGGATTCGCATCGTGCTCGTTGTAGGCTCGTTGTAGGTTCGTTCGTGGTTCGGCTCGTGCTCGATTCGCATAGTATGGACGCACCATGACATCGCTAGCAACGAACGAATTATGTTCGTTCGTGGCTCGGCTCGTGCTCGGTTCACGTAGCATGGAAGCACCATTAGAAACGAAATCAGAAACTTGGGGGTTGAAAGCTAGTGTAAATATTAGCTGATATGTCTAATAACCTTCAATCATTTGCGTCGATCTTTACCCATTTCTCCTGAAGCTTCAAGATTCTTAGTAATTGATACACAAACAATATCACTTAAAGCAATTTTCCACTTAATTATTCTTCCCCCGCACCGCAAGGTAATTTTCACTTTCAAGATAATTGTGTTTGCCCTCTCGACTTCTTGTTTATTCCGTCAAATTAAAAGGGCAAAGAAATTTCCGCAAGTCAGAAGGAATGTTTAACAAAGCAGATGCCGCGGTACGGCTGTCGAAATATACTGTTTCTTTGTCTTGGTAAATTACTTTGGAATATAGATAAGGCTGGGCACACAATGGGAGAGAGACGGGACAGTGGGAACCGCAATGATTTAGCGAGTGAATTTATCTCGATGCCAGAAAAGATATCTTTGTGAAAAAGTAATAAAAATAGATAGGATTTTCTTACGAGATTGGATAAGGGGGTGCACATTTGTTATTTCTGTATGTTTTATACAATTATCATCATAAACAAAGTTGCAAATGTATTCTCGAGGATTTTCAGAGCACTGAGTGCAGGTTCAATGTTGATTTAGCCACACTGTAACTATATTTACCAGTATTTTTTATACGACGAAGTTGGTAAAACAGCGTATGGGCCGCTTGATTATGTGGTGGAAAGTGTTTACCATAGCCATATGGAGGCTTTCAACATATGGGGCATAACTCGCACGTTACCAGTCCTTGCCCCTCCCTAATGAGCTCTGGCGACCTTACAAACACGCAGGAACACAGCTTAAGAGATGTAGAGCGTTTATTGCTCAGAGAGCAGCTCGACTGGGGAAGTATCTCCACCTTACAGAATACCGCAGCTAAATAACTTTTTTTATACGACTAAGTCGGAACAAGCATCGCCTGATGGTAAGTGGTTACCGTAGCCATATGGTACTTCGTCCGTAGTCGAGCTGCTCTTGAGCGAAATAGCTCTATGCTCTACCTCTCTTAAATGCATGACAATAGAGTGACGTTATTTACGTGACCCTTTAAACGTTAGTTAAATAACGTTTAATGAGGAAGGGGGTAAATGTGATGACAGTAATGTGGTTGATATTTTTATTTCTTATTTCCTGCGATCTTTCCGTACAGACATTGAGCTGGATGTTAAGTGGGTGGAAAATAGACGTGCATGGCCTGAATCCAGTGGCTCAACATAATTAAAAACATCATCCGTCTCCATTGAGGACATGTTGTGGGATAAATATGTGACAACTTTTAAATAGCATTTTATAAAAAAGTTTTAAATAAGTTGATAACTTTTTTTCTATGCACTGTTTACATAGCATACCTGAAATTTAATTTATTTTCAGCAGCACGTACGTGTCACGTCTTAGAAGTACATTCGTACGGATAATTAATTACATGTAAAGTCTAGGTAGTTAATTAGAACAAGCGCAAATATCACGTTCCACGTTGCTCAACGTTTTCTAAATGTAATTCCAACAAGTAAATGTGCAAGTAATGTATCATCGTGTGTCACAGGCTTTAGTTAAATTGCCGGGAAATACCTAAGCTGCCGGTTGAAGATCGATGGAGATTGAGGCCATTTTAAATACAAGTTTGATCGTGCATGACATTCAAATAAAGCTTGAGTGATGTGGCTAGTAATTTCGAAACAGTACCTCTTTTAGCTTTTGTATAAAGCCGGCTTTTCACTAAGGCATATATGTATTTACATCTTGAGATTTTGTCGAAAAAATATTTATAGTTTGGGATGTAATATACAAATGTATGACGAGCGATAAAATATTATATCTCAAGATGTA
Organism: Achlya flavicornis; assembly: GCA_947623365.1. Classification (NCBI taxonomy): domain Eukaryota; kingdom Metazoa; phylum Arthropoda; class Insecta; order Lepidoptera; family Drepanidae; genus Achlya; species Achlya flavicornis. The sequence continues at coordinate 6,410,981 of OX392491.1, forward strand.
ATTTATATTATATTATATCCCATAATGAAAAGCCGGCTAGAATAATCAGTTTTACACAACAACTTTTTAAGGGAGGTTTTTTTTTTAAAGTAAATTTTATTTAGAAATTTTGAGTCGTTTTTTATATCGCAAGAATAATGCAAGTCGACAATATTGAACGAACGATTTCAACCGCAATATCCATGATATTTCCCCTTGAGATATTCCATTAACTTGGACAAAATTATGGTAAAATTTATACGAGACAATCTCGGTATTTTTATTGGAATACCATTCAAACCATCCAAATCGGTTACACGGTTTCTGGGGAATCGTTGATTTACATCGAATATAATGTTTTTTTTAAATGAGTTTTCACCTACGAGCTAACCTACGAATACGCCAATACTCTTCCCTCCGTCGCAAACTGTATAACCCTTACTTTCAGTAGAATAACGGCATTTTAATCAGTGTAGCAGGCATTGGTAACAGGCGGCAATTTTTTTGGAAATTCCTTGTCAACCTTGAAACGTCGGTCAGCGGCGTAGTGGCCGAAATATAACTAGTATTCTGAAGTTCTCCAGCCGAAATACTCTATCAGGCCTTTTGGCGATAGATTTTAAACTAAAGCCAACTTTAAGCCAAATGGGTAGGCCGTGATGGTTTCCTCCAACGAAATCTCAACCACCCAAACCTTTGACCTTCGCGATGGAATTCAACGTCACTACAACCAGATAGTACTATATTATAGTAATCTGTGATACCGCATCAACACCGCAGAGCACCGGAAATATGAATAGACTTTTCTTCGTCGATATTATTCTGTAACCAACAAAACAATTACTCTAAAAAGTTAAAAATAGAACCAAGCATGATCGCGTTGGAGGCCGCTTCTTCCTTATTTTATTTTTTATTTACAACGCGCCCCATGTTATCCAAAATATACGTATACGCAATTACATTCGCACTATATTTATTGCCTTTACCCAATACACGACCGTTGCATTTTTGATAGCCCAATGCAATTTGAGTCTAATTTACACCAATTTAAGTTTGTAATTTCAAATGGGCAGCTCTGGTGACACAATGTACGTGGTATCGAGGTCGCCTACCCATCCGGAGCAGGCTCGATTGTCCGCACTCGCTACAGTCTCGCTTGCTATTGTTTTTCCTCCCATTTCATACCAAGCGCTATGCGAAAGGTAGCCAGTAAATTTTTTGATAACATTTTTGGAAAATAAATTTTGGACAATTTATAAAATTTATAAATAGGACTTCCGATATAAAATAGAAAATATTTTGAATGGGATAGCAAGTATGGGATTTCCTAATGCTGCGTCCATGCTACGCGAATCGAGCACGAGCCGAGCAACGAATTAACCCACAACGAGCCTACAACGAGCACGATGCGAATCCTTTTGTTCGTGAAAAAACTGACAATCGCGCTCGTTCGAGGCTCGCAAGCCCGTACACGCTACGCGAATCGTGCTCGTTCGTGGCTCGGCTCGTGCTCATTTCAATCACGATTTAAAATCATTTTTACCCATACTTCATTCCAAGAAGCGCTCGTGGTGTAGCATGATTAGCCGTTCTTAATCGATCGCCAAAGTTAAGCTACCACCATCGTGGTCGGTTCCTGGATGGGTGCCCTGTGGTATTTCAAATCGAGAGTTTCCGTGCTTCGAAAGGCATGTAAGCCGTTGGTCCCGGTTATCACTTAATTCAAAGATTTTCATAGGGCATCGTTACTCTACCCAGATGGATAATCCGCCTTACTAAAGCATGACATTTAATTTCACTCCGCTTGAGGGGCTCCCTGAGCAAATCGCTCTCAGTTCGTACTGCGCACGGCTGTCAAATACTGTCAATTCTGGCTTGTTTATTTCATGTTCCCATAGAGGCGACTATCCTTCTGGACGTTTTAAATTCTTTGACTTAATTGTGATAGTCGGCGGCTTAAAAACTCCAACAGTAGGTTGACCACTAGCCTACCTCTACCGATCCGCAGTGGGCGCGCGTGGTGGAGTCTCCCATTTCCTTTCACTCTAATTTGTGAACGGAGGCCTGTGCTCAGTAGTGGGACATTATAGGCTGATGAAGATGATGATGCTTTATTTCAAAAAACTTACCTTTCAGTCAAGAAGCATAATCATTTCAAACTTAAAAAAAATATACGTTACTCAGGATATAAATTAAATTAAAATAATCAGTTTTTCGGAAAAGATATTCATGGTTTTACTCACTAATTATTCAAACAACTTATCTAATTTCAAACTAGCCGTCAAGTTTTCAGCTTTGTGCATATCTCACAAGTAACCTTACCTTCTAATTACACCATATCGTCTCAAGGATCGAAAGGAGATTTCTTTGTATAGAATTTAAACAAGACCATGTTAGCACCGTTAATGTTTGTTTCCATAATAAAACGCGTAAGGAAAATAATATTTGGAGATAGTGTGAGAGAGAGGACAATACATTTATGAGACACTAGCTGTACCCCGGGGCTCACCCGCATTCTCCGGATAAAACGTCTTTAGCCCTTGGGGATAATATGGCTTCTTATTAGTGAATATTTTTCCAAATTCAAAGAGAAGTCAAATTTTAACGTCCATGGCCTTAATTCTCTTCGCAAGAGAATCAGGCAAGCTCGCGCATTTGCACTTTTGGCCAAATCACAGTAGCCAAATGACACGCGAGGATCCAATAGACGACGAGCATAGACTGACGAACCAATCGTGTGCAGCTCGGCGCTCCCTCTGCTTCATTCCGCCAAACAGACCGAAAAATTAACTGTCACACGTTTTATATAAAAAAATCAAACTTCTTTTATGCTATTGAATTTAGATAACTTCTGAGAGAGACCTTGTGGTCTGCGGGTTCCTACAAACTACCACAGCACCCGCGATCTATGACCAAAACTATATCTTCCTACTATTATTATACTGTAGACACATTTACTCTGGTGGCTATTTTTATTAAATCAATGTTGTTAGGCGAGAGGATTTCTTCAGTTAAAGCCACGATTAATAGCTCTTACAAAAAACATCACTTACTGTCAATGCATAAAGATCAATATTGAGCTGACAAGGGTAACCATTACAATACGCTTGTACCAATCCATCATTGGCTGAACTGGTGTTCGAGCGACCTCATAATATACCTTGGGGATTAGCGGACGATGTGTTACGAACGATACGCCCAAATGTCAGGTCCGTGACGATACGTAATTTTGATGCACAGACCAATAAGTCTATAGACGCCATATCAACCATGTTTGGATGAGAACACTATCCCACTAACTCACTTATATTATAAACTAGCTGTAACCCACGGTGTCACCCGCGTTCCCGGAATAAAAAGTAGCCTATGTCCTTCTCCATACCATAGGCTATCTGCATGCCAAATTTCATGATGATCCGTTGATTGATTGAGACGTGAAGGCGCAACAAACAAACAAAAAAACTCACTTTCGCATTTATAATATTAGCACAGTGGTAATACTGTGATAATAGTAGCATGTGAATGTTTATATTTTGGATGTTTCGATTTTTGTGACCTAATCACTCAAAAATTGTTGAACGGATTTGGATGAAATTTGGCGCACAGATAGAACATTTTCTGGATTAATACATAGGATACTTTTTATTCCGAGAAAACAATTGATCCCTTAGCAACGCAGGTAAAACCGTGAGGCCGAAAATAGTCGTAAAATGTTAAAACGGTGGACGGTGTGTTTACTGCGTTTTAATTTATCAAGCAAAATAGTGCAATAAAATTAATCAGGAGTAATTGGAGTCTTATTTAAGGTAAAGCTGGCATCCAAAAAGCTCGGAGTGCTCAACAGAGCGAGGCAGTACTTCACATCGGGGCAAAGGCTGCAACTTTACAAGTCGCAAGTCCGGCCTCATATGGAGTACTGCTGTCATCTATGGGCGGGCGCACCTGGATACCAGCTTGATCCTTTAGATTCGGTTCAACGACGTGCCATAAGAATTGTCGACGATCCCGTGCTCACAAGCGGTTTAGAGCCCCTCAGTCTGAGGAGAGACTTTGCCTCCTTATGTGTGTTCTACCGCTTGTACAACGGACGGTGTTCTGAAGAATTGTTTAAGATGATGCCCACGGCTACTTTCTACCATCGCAACTCTCGCCATCGACGGGGAGTCCATCCTCACATATTGAAACCTGAATTGTTTCGTACTGTGCGGGCTCAAAGGAGCTTCCTTCCGCGGACGCTCAGACTGTGGAATGAGCTTCCCGTCGTGGTTTTCCCAATGGAGTACAGCATGGGGTTCTTCAAAAGGGGTGTGAAGAGATTTCTGCAGGGTCGGCAACGCGCGCGTGATACCCCTGGTGTTGCAAGCGCCCATAGGCTACGGTAACCGCTTACCATCAGGCGGGCCGTATGCTTGTTTGCCAACTAAGTGGTATAAAAAAAAAAAAAAAAACATTTTGGTCTGTGTTTCGATGTGACAATAGTACTTACTAAGATCGACTTTTTGTCGTCTCGGATAACACGCCCTAATGGAAACGGGTTCTCGGAGTTAATGAACTACATAAGCTTCCGAGTTTTCGTCGTGTAATTATGGCAGTAATGATTTAAGACACGTTGTGATAAGGATAATAATGTAAAAAATCGGCTCTTAAGTAATTAAGAGCCGATTATTTACATTGTAATCCTTACATTACACGATATTAACATGGTTATATGTTAATATCGTATAATGTTACAATGATAATTTGAATTTGTGCATCAGACCGTTTGGATTGGATTATATTGGATTTTATTTTTGTTTCAGAGTAATTGTTATGGGAACGTCTAAAGAAATCATGTTTTTAACCGACTTAAAAAAAAGGAGGAGGTTGTTTGTTACCGCATAACTCCGTCATTTATCGTATCGTATTTGGAAAATAATTTTTTGTCTGGAAGGGTACACTTCCAGTTTGGTCCCATTGTCCTCAAATCAGGATTTGATTACTTCTTATTGTACTTTGAAGTCGGTTTATTTTTTTTGCAAAACGGTCCAATTATATTTTTTTTTTATTTCAAAAAAACCTTACATGTTTTCTTTAAAACCTTACATGTTTTCTTTATATAAGAAACGTAATCAATCATATTTTATGCAGAGCTTAAAATTCAAAGTATTCGTCTAAAGATACCGTATTCGTCTAAAGATACCGTATTCGTCTAAAGATACCGTATTCGTCTAAAGATACCGTATTCGTCTAAAGATACCGTATTCGTCTAAAGATAGCTATTACAACAAAAAAGTATGAACTTAAATGTATGTATGAAATTAAATGTATGCATGTTAAGAGAGGTAGATCATAGCGTTAATTTGCGAGAGCCGCTCGACTAGGGCAGTACCTCCACCTTACAGAATACCGCAGCCGAATACCTTTATGTCGTGTTCCTGCGCGTGAGAAAGATCTCCAGAGCTCATTGGGGAGGGGGGAAAGGTTGGTAACGCGTGAGCATGATTGCAGTTAAAGTGGCTAATTGACACGAGCTACGTATCTTATTTTTTTTACCTTTTTTAATTTTATTTATGGAGATAAACACAACCGAGGGACATACAGTGGTACAGACAGCATGGGGTTCTTCAAAAAGGGCGTGAAGAGATTTCTTCAGGGTCGGCAACGCGCGAGTGATACCCCTGGTGTTGCAAGCGTCCATAGGCTATGGTAAATGCTTACCATCAGGCGGGCCGTATGCTTGTTTGCCACCTTAGTGGTATAAAAATAAAAAACATAAACGAATAATCATTGCTCTAGTGTCATTATCCAGAAATGAAACTGAGGATTATGTTTGTATGGAACAAACGCCACCAGCATTTCCTCTTAACACAGACTCAAATTATTTAAACAAAACTAAACGTCAACTCTCACACAAGTGCAAACAACTTCATGGTGTACTCTAGCATAAAGCCGCAATAGGCCCGAGTGAACGCAAGATGACGATATGTTGTCGCATCGCATGGAATCTTCCTGGCTGTGTGCCAAATGCAGGCAGTGTGCACGGCTTTTAAATTATACATTGCTGTGACAGACCTCACCTGATATTCTGAATGCTTGTTTGTTCTATATCTGTAGTTAATTAGGCAGCTATGCATTTTCAATGTGTTGTTGAGAGGTCTTGAATCGCATGGTGGAAGGTAGCAACGATAATTTCCAGATAAAGTTTAACAAGTTAGATGCGCCACAGAACAACATTATTGCATACCAGTACTATTCTTACGCATGAAATTAAACTTCTTCGACAGTTTCACGCATCGTTTATCAACAGGAAGAAGTGTTTTTCCATAAAACGATACAAGAAGTACGCTTGAAAGAGATGTATAGCTGCGACACTCTATGGTGCATGACTAAGTGAACGCCCGCCGGGCAATTACCTTATCCTGATATTGCTAATATGGGGCAGGTAATGCATCTACACATATACTTAGTTTCATGTTTGATATATATGCCATCGTATTTTTGTGAAAAAAAAAAGAAAAAAAAACACACTTTTATACCCAAGTAATAGTTTTTCGAAGCGTTCGTGGTGTAGCATGATAAGCCGTTCTTAATCGATCGGCAAGTTAAGCTACCACCGTCGTGGTACCTGGATGGGTGACCGCCTAGTGGTATTTCTAATCGAGCGTTTCCGTGTTTCGGAAGGCACGTAAAGCCATTGGTCCCGGTTATCACTTAATTATGATAGTCGTTAAGCTAGTTGGAGGCCTCCTAGGCGGCTTGAAAACTCCAACAGGAGGTAGACCACTAGCCTACCTCCACCGATCCGCAGTGGGCACGCGTGGTGGAGGGAAGGGTATCTGCCCATTCCCTTGCACCCTGATTTGTGAAAGGAGGCCTGTGCTCAGCAGTTACATTATAGACTGATCATGATGAATAGTTTTTCAAGTCATATAAAATGTATAAACGATACCAAAAATAGAAAATATAAATGTCGTATCGTGTAATATAATAAAAAAATCTCGTTACTTTTCTATGGTCCAATTTATTTGATGTCCGAAAAAGCCGTCGAGTCGAATATAACGTTTCAAATTGATAAGATACCTACAACGATTTAATCTCACAGAAAAAGGTACACAATGAGGAAACATAAAATTCAATTTCTCATTTAGGATCGCTTGAGTAAACGTGGTTGTTATGAAAAGAGAAAAATAAAAAACTGGAAAATTTTTATTGTGTAAAATGTATTGGACCATTATTGGAGGGTTTCGTAGCATTTTTTTTTGTTGAAGTTTTGATTCTAGGATTTTTTGGTATGCTAGCTTTCGGTTCTGCGTTTCGCGTTCACTGTAATCTATGAGAGGCGCCTTTAAAAATAAAAAAGAGAGAGGTAGAGCATAGCGTTTATTCGCTCAAAGAGCAGCAGACTGGGGAAGTACCTCCACCTTACAGAATACCGCAGCCAAATAACTTTGTAAAGTTGTGTTCCTGCGCGTGAGTAAGGTCGCCAGAGGGGGGAAAGGTCGGTAACGCGTGAGCGATGCTTCTTGTGTTGCAAGCGTCCATATGGCTACGGTAACCGCTTACCATCAAGTGGGCCGTATGCTTGTTTACCGACTAAGTTGTATAAAAAAAAACGTTTATGACGTGTGATCGGTCTTTTAGCGAATATTGCAGAACTCTAGCCTGCTTTTAGTGTGCACAATATTGAATCTGGAAGTCAGAACTTTGAACGCAGAACTTTGAACTCTCTCTGTGAGATCGGCGCCTTATTCCTCACCGAGTCGTAAATCATATAGGGGTCTATATGATTTACGACTCGGTATGTACAAAATTTCAGATTTTTTGCTATAGCTATCCCAGCGTTTGAGCTAAACATTGATTAGTCAGTCTGTGAGGAAGTCAGGACTTTTCTTGTTATATCTATAGTAATATAATAAAGTTTTTTTTTTATTGTTTGTTTAACCGGGCTAATCTCTTGAACTATCAGTCGAATTCGAAAAATTCTTTCACTTATGAAAGCTACATTATCCTCAAGTATTATAAGCTTTTTATCCCGGGAACGTGGGTGAAACAGCGGGATAGCTAGTGTATTTATAAAGGTACTGAATTCAAAACCGGAGTTAAATCTTTAACATCGTCAAGTATTGTTAGTTTTTTTGCAGAAAACTGGCATTTTTCAATCAGTCTGTGAGTGCTCTTAAAGGTTCTGAAGTGGAGTTCTTGTTTCAATAGAACCCTAACGACGTGAAACTCAACAAGTAAAAAGGATCCAAGTGACAGATACAAATAACTTTAGCTTTGTTCTGCAAAACAGAACAATAATTTGGTATTTCCTCAAAATGAAATTTCAACCGGAACAAGTCCTCTACAGTAATTATGACACAATCAGATTGCTGATAGGATTGGTTTGTATAAAATAAACCAGTATTTATGCTTCATCGCGTAATATTATTTGATTGCTATATTTTATACTGGCTGGATACTTTGAAATGGCATATTTTTGCCTATAAATATAAATAAATATCCTGGGACATTCCTCACACACGGTCATCTGATCCCAAACTAAGCAAAGCTATGGAATGAAAGCTATGGAAACCAGATAACTGATATAATACATATACTACTTTTTGTTTGTAAATACATACTTAATATACATAATTACACCCAGACTCAGGACATACAGACATGGTCATGCACACAAATGCATGTCCTGTGTGGGAATCGAACCCACGACCTGCGGCGCTATAGGTTAAGACCCCACGTCTTAACCAACTGCGCCAACTGGCCCGTCAAATGTCTATTTCTAAGGCCGCTATGCTATGTTACGACATGTAAAGGATCAACTGTCTTGTTTACCACGTGCGAGTCGAGCGAACGTAGCGAGTAAGCCGCGACAGTGCCAGGAACTCAACTATGCGCTGTCATTATGCTCTATCTCTCTCGTTAACTAAGCAATCACGTGAGAATTCCATTTCTGATAGCAATATAAATTAATGCTAAAATTAAACTGTACCTTGTTCATTAATATTCAATAAGTACGGCGAGAAGTGCTTGGTAATTCTCGTTGAAACGCGACGGCTTGTAATCGGAGTTCGCGACCGTCTTGAGGAAAATTTTAAATGAATTTTTTTAGACAACCTAATTTGTTTTACTAGGTCTGGCTTTTAAAATTAAAATATATTTGTATATAAACATGTGAATCATTAATAGGCACGTTAATTTATAATAAGGAAATTTTAGTTAAAAAAAAATTGCATATAGTTGTTTAAATCTTCAAAACACTCGCTAGGCACTAATATCTATGCTTTTTGCATCGAAACACGAAGGTATATTAAGTTGATTAATATTACCATATATAAGGGACAGTCCTGCGTAATGTAGGATGTAAAATAAATGGACGCCATCAAGTATGCGCGTGCTATATCTAGCTCATCGAATGTCATCATGATATGACATTGTGGCTGCGGTTTGAGTTATAAGAGATATGCTTTTTGGTTTCATGCTTATTCTAATAGAAACTAAAATTGTTTAAGAAATATGTGTTAATAAAGGTGCGTATGATCAGTCCCCTTGTGAAACAGAAAACCGTTTGTCTGAAAAGATCTATATTCAAAATTTAAAGTTTTTATCCCAAGTTACAGTGTAGCGACATCTATCAAGCCATCTATCAGTAACACTGAGATAGTTCACACACGGAAAGATAGATGGCGTGGCGCCACATTATCCTGCGATCGCGCGCCTACATCCTGCATCGCGCTTGCGAAGTTTTCCCGAGAATCTGCATATATACAACTGTCCGACATGTACAGTTGGACCGCGGTCCCCAGGCACGATGTCCCAGCCTGGCGGAAGATCTTCCCTTTTAAATGGAGGTGTCATCCACCTTGCACCTCCATAGTGGTGACCCCGACGTGATGGATGGGAATATTTCCAACCCTCCAAAATCACGGAACATGCAGTAGCACTTCTGAGCAGATTCTCCAAGCTCATCACTCCCCACCGGCAAGCAGTCACACAGCAAGCCAACTTCGCCTTAATCAGGTCCATCGCAGCCGACTCACCGTGCTTCCTGGTCCTGCAAGGCAACACTGCGACTAAGCTCCTCGCCCGCACGGTCCACCGCAGCACACGCCCGGATCATCTCTCCGGCGTGGCGGTTTCTGCATAACGTGGACCAGCCGGCTCAACCTGTCGCAGCATCTGCGCTCCGTCTCGACTCACCGTAGACTTCGAGCAGCACTGGCACTTGCAAGCTTAACGCAACGACGCAACAACAGATCGACCTCCGGTCTAGGAAGGGAGTGATGTAGCGACATCTATCAAGCCATCTATCAGTAACACTGAGATAGTTCACACACGGAAAGATAGATGGCGTGGCGCCACATTATCCTGCGATCGCGCGCCTACATCCTGCATCGCGCTTAGGGATTGCAATCCGGATACTTCGAAATCCGAAAATGACTGAAAAATCCGGATTTTAGGGGCCTATTATAAATCCGAATATTGAGAATAAAATCCGGTTTTTTCGGATTTTAATCATAATAGATTATAGTTGATGTTTAACTAAAAAATTTCATTAAATATCCAGTAGATTTAGGTCAGTATTACTCTGAAATCTATACACCCTATACACCCTATATATATATATACAATCTATACACCGCTCGGCACACACGCGGCTAGCTGCTACCGCTCATCCATCTAGCTAATAGTTAAGTCGGCCAGTGAGTCTTAGATAGAGGCGATGCGCGTGCGGCGCGAGTAACAACTCTTTGCACAACGTAATATCAAGAATGATAGTTCTATATAGTCGGGTTACTGCTGAAAGCATTTTGTACATCGGCTGATCCCAGAAAAATTTTACTTTTGAAAGGGTCTGACACTCCAGCCTTCTAAGCAAGATTCCTTAATATGAAATGTCTGGTGGTCTGTGCGCTTGGATTTCCAATTTCCTGAGCGAACGGTCTATTCATGTAGTCATAGACGGGTGTTCGTCGGACCTTTTCGCAATCAATTCCACAGAGATCAGATTCAGTTCTCTCTGCAACCTTATTTCTGCTGCATATTAACTATCTGGTGAAGCCCGGTATCTTTGGGTACGTAGACGATAGTACCGTTGTCATAGATCCAATTGTTGCGAGAGGCCATGGTAGAGCGTTTGAACGTAACTTTACAGGCAGTCTCCGATTGGCAATGCCAATCTGGTCACTTTTAATGCTACCAAGACGCAGGTGTGTCTTTTCACCACCAAACGGAGCCCTTTCCACCAGGCTCTCGCCCTCGACTCAATAAACCGCCGAGCCAGAAGACTCATCCAATATGAGACTAAGGACACGGGGAAATTTTTCTTTTGTATCCTCAATTATAATGCGGACAGCAAGTGAGTGGAACTTGCTTCCGGCGACTGTATTTCCTGACTCTTAGAATCTTGGGACTTTCACGTCCACCTTAGGCTTCGTCATTACCCTTTATGGACGGCTCAGTAGCTAAATACAAGCCCATTTAAAAAAAAATATTACTTGCAGTTTAATTCAAATTCAAATTCAAAAATTGTATATTCAATATAGCCCTTAATAAGGCACTTACGAACGTTACAATTGATTTTACCACCGGTTCGTAATACACATAAACTGAGAAGACTCCCGGCAAGAAACTCAGCAAGGATATATTTTTTTTAATTATCTTATAATAAATTTGACAATATTAGATAATTAAATTAAAATAGCCTGTAAAGCGAACACTTCATTCAAATGCGTTCTTGTCTTCTACAAAGTCGGAAACTTTATAGTACCCTTTATTACACAATTTTTGTTTAACTAACTTTTTAAATCTATACACAGATAGTTCTTGAATTGATTTGGGTACTTTGTTATAGAAGCGTATACATTGCCCCTTAAAAGAATCCCTAACTTTGCTGAGCCATGTTACAGGTACAGCAAGTTTGTCCTTATTTCTAGTGTTTAAACTATGAGTGTCGCTATTTGCAGGAAAGTTAAGTATATTTTTTTGAACATAAATTAAGTTTTCATATATGTACTGAGACGACACTGTCATTACATTTATGGTTTTAAACTTATCCCTATGGGAATCTCTTATTGCGCGAATAGCCTTCTGCAGGATAAAAATTCTATTGATGTCTGCACCGCTGCCCCAAAGGCGGATGCCGTAAGACATTAAACTATGAAAATAACTAAAATAAACTAATCTTGCCGTAAATTCGTCAGTGCGAGAACGGATTTTCTTCACTGCATACGCTGCAGAACTAAGTCTATTCACTAGATTATGTATGTGTGGACCCCATTGTAACTTATCGTCTAATGTAATACCTAAAAATACAGTTGTTTTAACAAGATCCAATTTTTTTTTAAAGCAAATATAATAAAATATACTGGAAATACAATAAAATAGAACACCTCTCTTCAAACTACTAATAATTAAGCATAAACTACGCGTACAATTTAAAATTACAAAAGATTGCAAAAAAAATACAAAAATTCGAAAAATCCGGATAATCCGGATTTATAGGTGATGAAAAAATTTGAATCCGGATTTGAAAAAAATCCGGATTTTGCAATCCCTAATCGCGCTTGCGAAGTTTTCCCGAGAATCTGCATATATACAACTGTCCGACATGTACAGTTGGACCGCGGTCCCCAGGCACGATGTCCCAGCCTGGCGGAAGATCTTCCCTTTTAAATGGAGGTGTCATCCACCTTGCACCTCCATAACAGCAATGACGCGTAGTTCCAGTATCCCAACAACAGCAACCCGAACTGAGCCTGGAGCGGAAACATCGCGAGGCAGCCGATTGAAATAGCGGTTGCCTGAAAGTGTACGCTGTTTGACATTTTAATGCCATTCCTCCTGATTCCACCAGCACCAAGCACGCAAGAGAAGTAAAAAAAAAGAAGTTGGAAAGGAAGTTGGAGAGGAAGCCGGAAAAAATTGAATTTTTCGAGCGGTGGACGAAAACTTTGGAAAAATGCACTTCAAATCATTAAAATCGGATAGCATTCGTTTATTGAGTCTTGTATGATGTGATAAACGATATCCACAAATACCATCCCTCTTTCATAAAATTTCATCCCCCTGCGAAATTCGACAAATTGCAAATTTGCAATACACACAATAAAATGTTTTCGAAAGGTTTTCGAACGATCCCATTTGTTGCTTGTTGCTCATTAAAAGTTAAATTAAATTAGAGAAAACGTTTGCTGAAAACACCTCTAATGCTAAATTCCATGCTGGTGTGTGAAGCGTTCGTGGTGTAGCATGATTAGCAGTTCTTAATCGATCGGCAAGTTAAGCTACCACCATCATGGTCGGTATCTGGATAAGTGACCGCCAAGTGGTATTTCAAATCGAGCGTTTCCGTGCTTCGGAAGGCACGTAAAGCCGTTGGTCCCGGTTATCACTTAATTGTGACAGTCGTTAAGCTAGTTGGAGGCCTCCTAGGCGGCTTGAAAACTCGCACAGTAGGTTTGACCACTAGCCTACCTCCACCGATCCGCAGTGGGCAAACGTGATGGAGTATCTTTTGGAGTACTTTCACCGTCATTTGTGATAGAAGGCCTGTGCTCAGCATTGGGACACTATAGACCGATGATGATAATGATGACGAGTTTTTATTTCCTAAAAATGTACTTTTCGATGTTCTATCACATTTCAATTCTATATTTTGTTGTACCTACGATTCTCGTGCACTGTCCTAGTCCTTTGCTAGGCATAGTGTTCGTAACATTTAGAGCGTAGAATTTTAATATTTTATTTTTCTATGAATGTCTGCTGACAATATTAATATCCATAGAACAAGATGTTGATGTCAGTTATATAGTCCTCAGAGGCTGTAACCCTAAAAGGATCGTGCAATATAGTTTCATTAAACACAGAACGTTGCGGATCTACGCCATCCCTTGAAACTCAAGCATTACCTTAATATTACCATCGTATACCATTATGTCGGAGCGTTCAAACATTGTATGGTGAATAATTTAATTCCGTTTGAACTGGGATTACTTGTCACTCAAACGTGAATGACGTCACGTGAATTACAGTGCGATAGCGAGTTGAACGCGCCTAAGCATGTTGTTTATTTCACCTAATTTTATTACTTACTGTACGGTTTCCCGTAAAGCTTTTAATTGATATAAATTATAGTTGATAAAATACCTAACTATATCCTAATCCTAACTAATATTATTAATGCGAAAGCCTTCACGGCTCAACTACTCTACGGATCATCATGGTATTTGACATGTAGATAGCCTATGGTATGTATAAGGACATATGCTACTTATATCCTGGGAACGCGGGTGAAACCGCGGGGGACAGCTAGTTGATAATAATGAGTGCACGCGGAATGATTGGTGTCCGAACGTGAACTGATGTTGATCTGAGTCAAAATGCTGATAAAATGAAAATGTATCATGCGAGCACTGTGTTAACATACAGAGCATTACATATAGCATACAGCTTTACTTTTTTTAATGAGAATTCTACGTAGTAACTAAAGTATATTTTTCGCCACGTTACCACGTTTTTCATATCTAGATTGTTTGCCTGTTTTTTTAAGTGACTTCCCAAGGAGAGTCTAGAGAATTGATATTGAAACGATTAAAGATGGAATTTAAAAAAAAACCTTCTTAATTGCGTTTATTCATCGAACTTGTTGTCCGGCCTCATATGGAGTACTGCTGTCATGAATGGGCGGGAGCACCGGGATACCAGCTTGGGCCTTTAGACTCGGTCCAGCGACGTGCCACCAGAATTGTTGACGATCCCGAGCTCACAAGCGGTTTAGAGCCCCTCAGTCTGAGGAGAGACTTTGCCTCCTTATGTGTGTTCTACCGCTTGTACAACGGAGAGTGTTCTAAGGAATTGTTTGACTTGATGCCCACGGCTACCTTCCACCATCGCAACTCTCGCCATCGACGGGGAATCCATCCACACACATTGAAACCAGAACTGTTTCGAACTGTGCGGGCTAAAAGGAGTTTTCTTCCGCGGACGCTCGGACTGTGGAATGAGCTCCCCGCCGTGGTTTTCCCAATGGAGTACAGCATGGGGTTCTTCAAAAAGGGTGTGAAAAGGTTTCTTCAGGGTCGGCAACGCGCGAGTGATACCCCTGGTGTTGCAAGCGTCCATAGGCTACGGTAACTGCTTACCATCAGGCGGGCCGTATGCTTGTTTGGCACCTCAGTGGTATAAAAAAAAAAAAAAAAAAAACTTGTGGGCAAAATTTGTAGACCCTACTGTTTAAACTGCGCGTTAATCAGGCAGTTTCTCTTTTTTATATTCCTCATATAGATATAAGGTCAGGGCCCTTTATCACAAACTAGCTGTCTCGCGCGGTTTCACCCGCGTTCCCGTGATAAAAAGTAGCCTATAATACTCGGGGATAATGTAGCTTCCTATTAGTGAAAGAATTTTTCGAATCCGACTGGTAGTTCCAGTGATTAGCCCGTTTAAACAAAAAAAAAACTCCACCTGGAATGGTTTTGGGCTGCTTGCATATAACGGCGCCCAACGACTCTGACCAGGTCGTCGGTACGTGCCAGTATGTGGGTGCCACTAGAGCTTGCTTAACTAATTACTTACTACGTGTATATTCCTAACACTATCAATAATTTCAAGGCGTATATTTTTATCAGTTTAGTTTTCGCTAGTTGCCTTTACCTTAAACCACACACCAACCCATATCCGCTTCAAGCATTGGCCAGAAAATGGCCACCCACATAATGTGCGGGGTCAAACGACTGAGCGATGTCCAGAAGCCATCTCTAAAATTATAACGGCTATCTTATTCACATATGGGAAACTCACTCACAGCCTATTATTTTGTTAGTACGAAATTACTTAGAGTTGCCCTACTTGATTGTAATGTTTTTGTATCGTGCAGGTTGGTATTATATACTAATATTTTAAAGAGGTAGTTTGCAAGGAATTTTTTAGGAAGGTACATAATCACCGACTGCTTGCTTACTTTTCGTCCCGGGACCGCGAGTGAAACCGAGGGGGACAGCTAGTGTTTCTATATAATTTAGGATGCACATGTGGATTAAAACCGTATGTTATCTTTATTATGACTCCATGGGTAGGCCAACGGGACTCTATTGCTAAGCCTCCGCTGTCTGTTTATCCGCCCGTCAATCCATCCTTCCATCCGTCTGTCTGTCAGTAGGCTGTATCTCATGAACCGTAATAGGTAGTGTTGAAATTTTCACAGAATGTGTATTTCTATTGTCGCTATAACAACGACTAAAAATGATATAAAATTAAAAATTACAGGGACCGAAAAGAAGTTTCTGATATGGAGGCCCCATATCAGAAACGTCTTTTCGGAGCCCTTCATGTTCGAGCCCAGCTCGCACTTGGCCAGTTTTTTTACTTTAATGCGATGTCTTTAACATTCGGAGCTTTAACACAAAAATTGTATTATCAATAACATTACTTTCATGTATTTATTTGGTTAATCTGTCTGTCTCTATCGCACTTTATAGTCGATCCCACATATCTAAGGATTGTGGTCAGCTTCAGGTTCACTTTAAGTATAGATTATATCTTCAATTGTTTTTATTCCGTTCAGATATCGCCAATTCGCCTTTAATCGAAAAATCCTTTATAAACCCTTATTTACAAAACAATTATGAAAACGAAACAACAATTTTATTGTGTACCAACGTTTAACATTGTTTGTCTTTACAGTACTAGGTAATAAAAACCGGCCAAGTGCGAGTCAGACTCGCGCACCGAGGGTTCCGTACAAACCTGTAGGTATATAAGTAAATGGTAGTATAGACCTGAGTATTTGATATTAATTTCAATTTATGACCTATTAAAAAAAAACTACTTACTAGATCTCGTTCAAACCAATTTTCAGTGGAAGTTTGCACCGCAATGTACATCATATATTTTTTATAGATTTATCATTCTCTTATTTTAGAAGTTACAGGGGGGGGGGACACACATTTTACCACGTTGGAAGTGTCTCTCGCGCAAACTATTCAGTTTAGAAAAAAATGATATTAGAAACCTCAATATCATTTTTGAAGACCTATCCATAGACACCCCACACTTATGGGTTTGATGAAAAAAAAAAATTTGAGGTTCAGTTCTAAGTATGGGGAACCCCCAAAATTTATTGTTTTTTTTCTATTTTTGTGTAAAAATCTTAATGCGGTTCACAGAATACATCTACTTACCAAGTTTCAACATTATAGTTCTTATAGTTTCGGAAATAAATGGCTGTGACATACACGGACAGACAGACAGACAGACAGACAGACAGACAGACAGACATGACGAATCTATAAGGGTTCCGTTTTTTGCCATTTGGCTACGGAACCCTAAAACAACTGAAGGCTAGCGAATATTTATGTTAAAACAAAGGAAACACAAATAGCTTGACCCGAAAACGGAAAGTAAATTTCTATGAAAACAAACATTATGAAAATAATCCTACGTATTAATACTTGGTATTAACAATAACTTACCTTGTTATCTTATGGTGCGTCCATGCTTGGCGAACCGAGCACGAGCCGAGCCTCGAACGAGCACACTGCGAGCACGATTTGCGTAGTGTGGACGGGCTTGCGAGCCTCGAACGAGCGCGATTGACAGTTTTTTCACGAACAAAGGGATTCGCATCGTGCTCGTTGTAGGTACGTTCGTGGCTCGGCTCGTGCTCTATTCGCGTAGCATGGACGCACCATTAGCTTATTTATTCGATTTTGATTCCACTCGCGGTTTCCGAGGGATATTATATTTTTCAACACACTTGCTCTTATTGACATTGATATTGACTTTTATTGCACCGTTTTTAATTTCATATTGTAGCTTATTACGCGCTAGTGCTTCTTACTTTACATTACTGCACAGTGACTGTGACTGAATATTATCAAAAAACCGGCCAAGTGCGAGTCACACTCGCGCACCGAGGGTTCCGTACAAACCTGTAGGTATATAAGTAAATGGTAGTATAGACCTGAGTATTTGATATTAATTTCAATTTATGACCTATTAAAAAAAAACTACTTACTAGATCTCGTTCAAACCAATTTTCAGTGGAAGTTTGCACCGTAATGTACATCATATATTTTTTATAGATTTATCATTCTCTTATTTTAGAAGTTACAGGGGGGGGGGACACACATTTTACCACGTTGGAAGTGTCTCTCGCGCAAACTATTCAGTTTAGAAAAAAATGATATTAGAAACCTCAATATCATTTTTGAAGACCTATCCATAGACACCCCACACTTATGGGTTTGATGAAAAAAAAATATTTGAGTTTCAGTTCTAAGTATGGGGAACCCCCAAAATTTATTGTTTTTTTTCTATTTTTGTGTAAAAATCTTAATGCGGTTCACAGAATACATCTACTTACCAAGTTTCAACATTATAGTTCTTATAGTTTCGGAAATAAATGGCTGTGACATACACGGACAGACAGACAGACAGACAGACAGACAGACAGACAGACAGACAGACAGACAGACAGACAGACAGACAGACAGACAGACAGACATGACGAATCTATAAGGGTTCCGTTTTTTGCCATTTGGCTACGGAACCCTAAAAATCAACTCCAAAAACTATATTTTCCCCGCAAGTGTGTACTTCGATACGCGTATGCATTTATCAAAAGAGTACTGATCAACTTTGCACACTTGTATCATAATGTACTATTTCAACACACTCGCTCGTAAAGTGACATTAATTAGTGCACCGTTTTTAGTATTTAAATGCAGCTTATTACGCACTAGTACTTTTTACTGTACATTACCGCACAGTTTTATGATAGAGGTATAATCCCGATTATGATAAGTTTTTACCACACTGCAAGTGATATGTGTGTCGAGGTCGACCAAGCATTCTTAATTTAATAAGGTTAAAAAATTTAAATAGTTTGACAGTTCAATGTTGTAAATAATAAAAAAGGGTAGATATTTGGCAACTTTAACAAAAACAATACGCCGATATTTGACACAACGCGAAAGAAGTTATATGCCGGCAGAATACCAGTTTTACCACATGGATAGATAAGGCTACAAATATTTATCATTCATAAGTACCTTTCATGGGCCTTAATTGAATAAATGGCTTTCAGTTCAAAATTCAACTTTTTGCAAAATAGTTTTAGATATGTTAAACAAAGTCATATTGAGTGCCTTTTCTGCTAACATTGTACAAAGAAACGTTTCGTTAAAAACGATGACGCATGCTACGGGTCTTTTCATGAGGAAACTTTCAGATATTATCGGAAGATTGACGGTTCCAGATAGTGGCGGAGGTAGGTGGGGCAATCTTTTTGCTGATTCAATATAGGTCTTGGTAAGGCATGGTGACTTAGCATCATTTTCTCCTGTTTTATTTATTTTAGAAGAAACGGGAATCATTTCCTAATCATGCTTATTTGATCACTATACTTTGAATAGACATGCTTTCAAACTAATAGTATTCGTTGTTTTTTTTTTCGTCATCCAAATGGAGTTTAACAAGGCCTAGGATTTAATAACCTTGCTCAGATTTGTAAAACCAATTTTTTGCTAAGTTTAAAGATACCAAAGAAAAACCGGTCGGCAACGCGCGAGTGATACCCCTGGTGTTGCAAGCGTCCATAGGCTACGGTAACCGCTTACCATCAGGCGGGCCGTATGCTTGTTCGCACCTTAGTGGTATAAAAAAAAACAGACAAAATGGTCCCAGTCACCAATACTGATCAGTTGCATATCGTTGGAAAGCTAATTTAAATACTGTTGTTGTGTAATAGTAAAATTATTCTACATATTAATGCAGTACAGGAGCTAATCTCAAAATTTTGTATATACAATGTGCGTGAGAGAGAGATATATTTCATAACAACTACTTACTCAGTAACTCCTTTGCACCAAATAAAAATATTAATTTAAAGAACTTTATGAATGCTCTGAAATATTACCCAAGACACTAATAAATTTGCTAATAAACGACAAAACTTTCTATGAAAGCATAACGTTCGCGCAACTTTGAAAATGGTGGAAAAAATATGTTATCTCAACGAAACAGCATATGGCCGGAAAGTTTCCATGTCTGTGGAATGTGTAACAAGTGGAAACTAGTAGTAATTTTACCCAAGACGAGGGTCCGACTGGTGAAATTTGACCAATATACTGTGACCTCCAAATATATTATCAACCACAAATTCTTTCATCACTAAATTTATTTGTTGAAGCTCTTTCTCCTCTGGCCGATATTGAGACAGGTCACGACAATAATGTGAGATTTTTTATCTGTTACACAATAAGGTTATTTCATAGTACATTATGATACATGTGTTCAAAGTTGGTAATTACAGACGAGGCGTTATTAAGCGATTAGAGAGCCGAGAATGTAATAATCAATGCACAAGCGTGTCATACGACGTTTTTCAAAATACTTGCGAGAAAAAGACAGACTTGTAAGTATTTCTTGGACTAGATTTTTTGATAATAATCAACCAAACAAAAAAACTTGCGTGCCATATTTGTTAACGTTCTCAATGTTAACAAATATGGCGCGCAAGTTTTTTTTTAACAGCGATTTGCTGTCAAACTGTTTTACCCGTTTAAATTAAGAATGCTTCGTCGACATATCGCTTGCAGTGAGGTACATACTTAACATAATCGGGATTATACCTGTCATAAAACTGTGCGGTAATGTAAAGTAAAAGGCACTAGTACGTAATAAGCTGCATTAATAGGTACTAAAAACGGTGCAATAAATGTCACTTTACGAGCGATACAAACAAACAAATCCCATACAAAGATTGATCGTTTACTAACTATGAAGATTGTCGATAACCATCTTGTCTACTGGCCCAGGTCAGTTGGGCAAGAAATAAAGTAAACTGCATGAAGATAATTGTTACATACGAGGTGTCAGTTCCGTGCTAAATCTAATGCTGATTTCCGCAAAACCAATTTCGGCAAATGTGATTCCCTTCCGATTGAATGAGACCAATCCTGCCGTTATGTCACCTGACTTTCAGATATTTCCTTTTAGAGGAACTAAGTTTGGTATACACTGGTCGTCTCCCGCGGGTTTCCCCTCGTTCCCGGGGTGAAAAGTAGCCTATAGCTCGCAGGAAAGATATAGCTAAAAAAACAGTAATAGGATTACTGTTTTTTTTTTATTCAGATGAGTAGTTTTGGAGATTTCGTCCTACATACTTTACGCCTTTATAATATTTTTAATGGCATATTTTTGAACCGACCAAGCGCGAGTCGGACTCGCGCACCTAGAGTTCCGTACATTGTAGTTATGTAGATTGTTCTTTCATCACGGGAATCGAGTCTCGAAGATTCTCCACAAGATATAGCTTATTCTAATTTTAATATCAGGATTGTCCGCGTTAAAGACACTGCAGCCAACCTTTAAGTCAAGTCCACAAAACCTATTAAAACTTGTTGAAACATATCGGTACTTTAGAATACTAAAGCTACGTTGTATCCATATCTTTATATCAAATTCATAAAGTCAAACTTACTAAGTATTATATACGCTATGTATGTAGCTGGTGGCGAAGGTAAAGAGTGCCAAAAGACTTGCCGAACATTTCACAAATTGTTGGCGTGTTACATTCAAGTCTCGACGTATAGAAAACATGTTATTTAATATTTTCAATTGCTAGCTTTAATTAGTTAATTGGCGTACCCTTATTATTTTTTGCCATTGGTTTGCCATCCCTGTCCTATAATAGAGATGGACAATATGGACATACGACTAACAAAATTACTTACATTTTTTGCCAAAGCCAGTGTATTATTCGTATAATAATACACAAAAGTAATTCCATACTCCATACCCATTTCATTTTAGTGGACTATGCAGCCGTATAAGCAAACCACAATACATGAGGTGGAATTGAGTCAGTTCTGAGAAATGTTCCCAGTTTTATTTATTTGAGAATTATATTAAACAGATTTAGCTAAATATGTTATATTTCATTTTGTGCAGTTCCCGGATAAGTATGGATAGTTTATGAAAAAAATATTAAGAGCGCGTAAAAAGCCAGAAAAGATAGCAACTGGCAGATGAAACAAACTTATATCTAATATTCGCGTGGCATGAGACGGCGATAGCGTGTTTCGCGGAACAAAAATGAAGTAAACGCTTCTAATCTAAATAACTGGTAAAGTATAGAATATTTTTAAAAATCGTTAGTAATAGCCCTAGATTATATACGTTAGTGATTATTAATTATTAACGATTTTTTGTCTTAATTAGATACTCAATGAACGAATAGAAACGAAAATTATTAATAAATATTAGAGGTAACTTTGTGATTTTTTTCTATCGATGAATTTTCATTATGTTTTTGCTCTGACTGAACCCTTGCGTACATAACGAAAATACCCATATAAAAATATTTTTTCATTGAAATATTAATTACTTCGGTAAATTTAAATTCTAAGATATGTCATTTTGCTTTATACGCACTCTTAATATAACGGGACCCTATTATAAGCCTGCGCTTCCCGTCCTTCCGTGCGTCCGTCCGTCTGTCTGTCTGTCTGTGGACTGTATCTCATGAATCGCAATAGGTAGATAGTTGAAATTTCCACAGATTGTTATGTACTGTTGTTGTATATCGTTGCTGATTCTGCTGCTTACAAACTATACAAAATTGTATTTATCTTAACTTAGCTAAGTTTAATTTTGTATTCAAAATTAACGAGTCCATTCTAAAAATGTACTTTGAAACAACGAGAACTTCCTTAAGTGCAAACGAAAGTTCCCATGTCTCATGTTAAACTTTTAACTTATTTCACACTAGATTTATTCCCATCAGTATTTCATAGTCTTATAGAACTTTTAATGTGGGTAGAAAGTGGCTTACTTCCCTGGGGTACTAAGTTAAAAAACCCAATATAAGTTCTTTGTTACGGTATCGTTCTATTTCTATGTTATCTATCATGGGATAGGGATCCATTTATTTCATATATCAAATTACTATTTGTTTGAGTTTTAGGTACTAACGTCCTATATAAGCTGACCTCTCATTGTACGGAAATCCTATACAATGCGATCAGCTTATACTGGCTTGTTGTGTATTGTGTACAAGGTATTTTACGCTTTAAAAAAAATGATTATTTTAACACGCTTTTATTAGCTTCACCTGTATGTATGTATGTATGTATGCTTAGAAATTCTGGGTTTCAAGGAGAAGCGCCCCACGCTTTTTCATTCAAATATTAGACTTCATTACAATCCTTTGACTGTTTGATAACCCGCGCGGGCGAGGAAAACAATAGAAATCATTTGTTATTTTTAACCGCAAGTCAAGGGAAGGATAGACTGAGAGAATATACTTAGGTTCAATTTTATTATTAAGTAACACCTTTTAGTGCAGGGCTTTTTTTTTCTTTTTTTAAACTGTAATTTAATCCTTATCTATTCACATTACTATATATACTCTCGCCATCGACGGGGAGTCCATCCTCAGACATTGAAATCAGATTTGTTTCCAACTGTATGGGCTAAAAGGAGTTTTCTTCCGCGGACGCTCGGACTGTGGAATGAGCTCCCCACCGTGGTTTTCCCAATGGAGTACAGCATGGGGTTCTTCAAAAAGGGCGTGAAGAGATTTCTTCAGGGTCGGCAACGCGCGAGTGATACCCCTGGTGTTGCAAGCGTCCATAGACTGTAACTGCTTACCATCAGGCGGGCCGTATGCTTGTTTGCCAACTTAGTGGTATAAAAAAAAACACGAACATTGAAGAACTCTCAGGTGTACACAGTGTACAGGATTCATCGTGATGTTTTCCTTCACAGTTAAAGCAATTAGCAATACTTTAAAAGTAGGTAGTACTTCTTTAGAGAGTGGCTATTATAAAGAAAATCTACGGCTAGGCTACGTAATTTCTTTGTTAAATCCAACTGCATGGAATGATTTGAGAATTACGTAAATTTTCATTACTTACTCATTCATTAAAATCCATCAAACCGTGGGGATGATTCAATTCCCACATACATAGATACAAAGATACGCGTGAAAACCATAACCCTGTCTTTGCTGTCGCGCAGTCGAGTAAGAAATCTTATCTTGACTCACCGACTGACTGATGAATCAATCAACGCACAGCCTAAGCCGCGCGTGTGATACCTCTAGTGTTGCCAGCGTCAATAGGCTAAAGTGACGGCTTACCATTAGGTAGTCGTATGCTTTTTGCTACCTTCGTAGTATTAAAAAAAAAACTCTACAACAACAATGTTAAATTGTTAGTTTCTAATCAACATCACATAAAAAGGAACATTTTCTGTGGCTTTACAGCGAGGTGAATGTGGATAGTGTTTATCTGATATTTACTGCAAATCCTTGGCTGTTTCCACCTTCTCCCGTTATCTGCTTCAGTAAGATTGCGAACATAGAAATGTAAAACAATGCTTATACTAATTTTATACATTTTCAGCGACAGGGTCTCCTAGTATAGAATACAATAAGTAGATTTATAATTAACTAGTTGTCTCGCGCGGTTCCACCCGCGCTCCCGTGATTGAAAGTAGTCTATAATACTCGGGGATAATGTAGCTTCTTATTAGTGAAAGATTTTTTCGCGTCTGACTGTCAGTTCCAGTGATTGGCCTGTTTAAACAATCAAAAAAACAAACATAAAAAAACAATCAAAAAATCTCTTCCGCTTTATTATATTGTCATAGATAGTATAGATTATTGAATTTAAATAATGTCAGCCAGGTGCGAGTCTAAGGCTGACTCGTACATGGAGGGTTCCAACCTTCCTATAGGACGTATATTCTCATTCTCATATAGATCTCATTTTAGTCGATATAAATCAAAAATTTGTTTATCATGTCATGCTTGGGGGGGCTGATAAAGGGTGCTGTCACTACTATACATTTAAAATTGGATTTCTATGGTATTACTTTAGCTTCTACGCCTAGTCTCATCTTGCTGTTATCTTGTAATTCAAGATAATGTAATTGTCATAACTTTCTATTATCACGAAAGAGTTTTGAATAATATTAACTTTTTTTTTTCAAAGTCAAACTAATTATCACCCGGATAAAAAGTAGCATTATGTCTCCATACCATAGGGTATCTGTGTGCCAAGTTTCATTGCGATCTGTTCAGCGGTTTAGGCTTGAAAAAGTAACAGGTACTTACAATAGTATAGATGAAAACGGTAATGTCTTGAAAAGTAGCGGGAAAATAACTTGTAGGTAAGTAAAGAAAGCCAAGGAAATTTTCATTATTTCCAGTACATTTAACATGGAATACAGCCAAGTATATTATAAAACATTGAACTAGAGCAAGTATCGTATCTTAATCAATAGCAATAAATGGTAAAAATATCTTGTACTAGCTTCCGCCCGATTTTGTTCGCGAATAAACTTATTACACGAAAGAATGTCAAATAAAAATCAACTTTATTTCTATAGAATAAGGATAATTTGTACCATAAAAGAATTAACCGTTGATTTAACAGATAAACCTTATAGTCATTTAAAAAACTTCATTTAAACATTTAGGCTCAGTGGTAGTCGGATGCCGAGACGAAGGTCCCGGATTCGAATCCAACAATGAGCTTGAGTTTCCAGTGAAAAAAAACATCGTGAGGAAACCATAGCACGGTGTACTTTGTAATATCCATCTGGCTGGCTACCGTACTCAAGTTGAAAAGCTGTCACCAAGCACCTATCGGTGTGTTCCGACAGATGCACTTGAGAGCCAGTTCCTTTAGGCTTTGTGTGTGCACCACCTTCGGCCACATCATCACTTACTATGGTCAGATTGCTGTCAAACAAGACTTCTGGAAGAGCGATAAGACCGCCCATTGTACAGTTATTAATAATGTATTAATTATGTAATTTTTGAGAGAGGTAGAGCATAGCGTTTATTAGCTCAAAGAGCAGCTCGACTGGGGAAGTACCACCTTACAGAATACCGCAGCCAAATAACTTTATGTTGTGTAAAGTTGTGTTCCTGTGCGTGAGTAAGGTCGCCAGAGCTCATAGGGGAGGGGGGAAAGGTCGGTAACGCGTGAGCGATGCTTCTTGTGTTGCAAGCGTCCATATGGCTACGGTAACCGCTTACCATCAGGTGGGCCGTATGCTTGTTTACCGACTAAGTTGTATAGAATGTGTTTTTCTGAGTACAATAAAGAGTTATCTATCTATCTATACTTATCCAATGTCCTTGACCTTTTGCTTTTGAGAAAAACTCGATCTTCCCTTCATTATTAGGACCCGTACTTAATAGAAACGTATATTATACGCTATCAAAGTCAAAAGTCAAAGCCATTTATTCAATTTAGACCCCAGAAGGGCACTTAAGAGTGATACCATGATATTCAGGTATTTTTTACGAGCGCTTAGCTATCTGTTACCTTCAGCATTTGAAGCACATATGGGTTACACTATAAGCAATATTAGTTCCTAACAAAGAAACCCAATGCAACATCAGGGCATAATCGATCTGTACTCACCTGTATCAGGATTCTGTAAACAGTACACTGCACGATGTTATCAAATATTCCAGATTACGATAAGGGCTTTCATGTATTTAAAATTAATACAATAATTCATGTAATAATCTCTTATGTTACGGCAAACTCACGGCGAGGATTATTTATTATAAATACCATTTCCATATTAATAAGGGTCGTAGAACACAAACAATAATAAATTGTAGGGTGTAATAAAGCCGGTCGTATAACAAAACGGAAAGTTGCGACTGGATTTGCACTAAGGTATCTACAGCACGATTTTAGGTAAAATGGTCATTTACTATTCATCGCGCGATTGTATTTACCTTAGTGATGTGACTAGAGGTCACTCTTAGTACAAAAAAAACGACTCGAGTTTACTCGGACTCGAGGCAGGCGCCCACCAAAAGCTGAGTGAAATAGATATTATTAATGCCTGCACTCATAATTCATCATCATCATCAGCCTATAATGTCCCACTGCTGAGAACAGGCCTCCTTTCACAAATAAGGGTGAAAGGGAATGGGCAGATACTCCACCACGCGTGCCCACTTCGGGTTGGTGGAGGTAGGCTAGTGGTCAACCTACTGTTGGAATTTTTCAAGCCGCCTAGGAGGCATCCAACTAGCTTAACGACTATCATAATTAAGTGATAACCGGGACCAACGGCTTTACGTGCCTTCCGAAGCACGGAAACGCTCGACTTGAAATACCACTAGACGGTCCCCCATCCAGGTACCGACCACGACAGACGTAGCTTAACTTTGCCGATCGTTTAAGAACGGCTAATCATGCTACACCACGAGCGCTTCCACTCCACTCCTTCCACTCATAATTAATTACCATGAAATAAAGTGCATTGTAAATCAATTCAGTACTCCGAGTGTAAAGAATTGACATTAGTAAACGCTTACGACACTTCTCTATAGAAATTGGCGCAGCGCCTCTACCGGAATACTTATGTTACTAATTTCTCCCATACAAATTTATAGTTAACGCAAACGCATTACTAAGCGTTTATTAACGTCAATTCTTTACACTCGGGGGCAGATGACTTGAATGAGCAGAAAGTTCGAAGTACTCAACCAGTCGAGTAATACTCAATTGAAATTTTAAAATGACTCGCGTGGTATAGTCAGACTAGTCGCATCACTAATGTATCTGCGGTTCTATTACGTAACATTATTGAAATAATTTTCTATTTGTTGGAAACAAATATTGCGGTTTGCGGATTTAATATTTACATTTTGAAAGCTGCAATTGCAATATGAATAATGTTTGACTGTGTGTGTCGTTCGTAAAGCTAGAAAATAAAAACTCAAGCACTGGTGCCGATTCTGTTGTAAAGCGCACTAAACTAATTTTAGTCACATCTCATCTCTTTCTTACGAACAAGCTCTCAGTTCAAGTTGTATTTGGAACCGGTGTAGAGTCATTTATTAACGTTCATAAGTGCCTTGTCAGGGCCTAAATTGAATAAATGCTTTTTGAATTTGAATTTTGAATATTATTGACAAAGGATAGAACATATTTTAAAGCTGTGAAATCAATCTTTGCCGTCTTTTTTTTATTTAGGCATAACCGCGATAGGTGGCGACTAAATTTATATTGAAAACAAGCATTGAACTAATTTGACAGGACTATATTTCTTACATCCTTTTCTTATGTTATTTGTTAGAAAGAGACAAACTGAGATTAAAATTAGTTTAGTTGTAAAGAACAGAATCAGGGCAAATATCTCTGAAATAAAGAGACAATATATTGTTCATACGTTTTGGTCGAGCAAGGTTGAGCTTTAATGAAAAGTTTATTTATTCGCGTATTTAGGTTCTGGCCATAAGAAACCACTTTTACGTAGTTGACCATAACGAACGTAAAATAGGTTAGGTAAAGATGCCATCTCTTACATCCCCTGTATATCCAATTGATGCAAAAGTAGGTAACTAAGAAAGTTAAGCTGACAACTAGTTAATAATTGTAAAAAAAAAAACTTGATCTGTTTAGGTATTTCCCACTTCCGAATTGCCCGCGGGCCATAATGCCTTTTTATTTCTCATTTTTAGGGTTCCGTAGCCAAATGGCAAAAAACGGAACCCTTATAGATTCGTCATGTCTGTCTGTCTGTCTGTCTGTCTGTCTGTCTGTCTGTCTGTCTGTCCGTGTATGTCACAGCCATTTATTTCCGAAACTATAAGAACTATAATGTTGAAACTTGGTAAGTAGATGTATTCTGTGAACCGCATTAAGATTTTTACACAAAAATAGAAAAAAAACAATAAATTTTGGGGGTTCCCCATACTTAGAACTGAAACTCAAATTTTTTTTTTTCATCAAACCCATAAGTGTGGGGTGTCTATGGATAGGTCTTCAAAAATGATATTGAGGTTTCTAATATCATTTTTTTCTTAACTGAATAGTTTGCGCGAGAGACACTTCCAAAGTGGTAAAATGTGTGTCCCCCCCCCCTGTAACTTCTAAAATAAGAGAATTATAAATCTATAAAAAATATATGATGTACATTACGGTGCAAACTTCCACTGAAAATTGGTTTGAACGAGATCTAGTAAGTAGTTTTTTTTTAATAGGTCATAAATTGAAATTAATATCAAATACTCAGGTCTATACTACCATTTACTTATAAACCTACAGGTTTGTACGGAACCCTCGGTGCGTGAGTCTGACTCGCACTTGGCCGGTTTTTGGATTTGTCATAATGACCCGCTGTCAAAACAAACAATAAACTATCCTATTTTCGGTACATAAAATAAATAAATAAATATAAATAAAGAAATGATTACCTGAAGCCGATTGTCTATAAACCCGAGAAGCGGACACAATGCTACCGACATATCACTATGGGTCTATCTACGGTGAATGGGTCTATCTGGCTCTCAGGAGACAGCGCCCATTTCTTTGGGGATAATAGGCGTGAAACTATTTTGTTTTTTAGCAATGAGTATAGGTATATTACAGATTCTAAAGAGTTGGGTTTTTTCACGAGAATTTTGTAGGCATAAAATCTAAAGACAAATGTCATTATCCAACGTTTTCTTTCAGATAAACACGTATACAGGCAACGCATAAGCATGATTTTTACTAACAGAAACCCTTTTGTTTGACATACAAAGACAACTTTATAGAAGTCAGCTTTTGGTGAGCAAAACATCGTTAGCACCATGGCATGCCTAGGATATTAAAATCAACGTCTACACCATTTAAGGCCCTAACAATGGTGGTCATTATGTTAAGGATTTATACAGTTCCAGATCGCTTATTGGAACGAAGTTCCTTATCGCGCGTTGCGAAAGGGGGCTAGACGGAAAAAATTAAGACCAAAAGTTGTAACGACACTTTTTGCTATAGTTGTAAGCCGTGCGGCGTGCGCATGTTTCTCTGTGTGTCTCTCTCTCTCTCTTATAGAAAGCAAGCCAGTTATTTTCGTTTCGTCTTTCTATTTCGCATTGAAAAAACAAATATGTAAAATATATAGTAATATTTATACATATTTGTTTTAACTTCGTTCCATCCGGGTGTCCCTTGACACCTCTCAAGTTTTTTTTTTTTGTGTCAATAGGTTGACGAACAGACGGTTCACCTGATGGTAAGTGATAACCGCCACCGATGGATATTTGCGATACCTGGGGGATTGCCGATGTGTTGCCGCCATTAACCCCATATCGTAGCGCTGAGGAAAAACCGTAATGGGGAGCTCAATCCACTTCCAATGGTCCACAGTAGGAACGTCCGATTGTGATGATCGCACCAGGTCAAAAGTTCTTGAGAACACTTCCCATTACGAAATCAAAGCTTAGGATATTCCACAAAAGGTTTTCAATTTTTGTGTGGTCCAGCCAGGTGGTACTTTAAATTCTATAACCGCGATGAAAGGAAACTACTGACGCTGTATTCTTTACCAAGTATCGACAATCGACATTGTTAGTTAATCCCATACAAAGGTTCATCGTTTACTAACGATGACAATTATGCAGTAGTTAATTATCGGTCTGTTTGGCGGAATGAGCGCCGAGCTACACACGATTGGTTCGTCAGTCGATGCTCGTCGTCTATTGGATTCTTGCGTGTCATTTGGCTACTGTGATTTTGCCAAAAGTACACATGCGCGAGCTTGCCCCCACTACTGCCTATCTGTGCTCACCATTCGTGCCTCATACTGTAACTAAGTAACTTTCTCTTTTTTAAAGTCTTTGACAAATAACTTACATGTCAAAGGCAAATTGTCGTATATAAATTACGTTGGATGGTAGCTTTATGCCGAAATGTTACGACGAGAAATTACCCTAAACACTCATTTCCGATTAAAAATTTGTCTTCTACGCAAAATCTCTGCACTCTTGTACATTAATTACTTTGTACGCACATCATGTATGCTTTTGAAAGCTTCATTTTCATATTAATTATAAGATTATAAGGAGGTATTGTGTGTAGGCTAATCCTTAACTCCGTTGCGTTATCTGAAGTTAACATTAATAAAATGAGTATGTTCAGGGCTCTGCGACGTGGCCAGCATAGCGACGAGATAATGACGAGAAAAATAAAGTGAGAAAGTCTGCAATTAGGTCGGACCGGCGTGAAATTATCTGTCTGCTTAGGAAACTGTGTGAAGGTGACGCAAAAAGGTTAGGGGTTTGTGCTTATAAGACTGTAAAATGTCATTCGTACCTACCTGAGCTAAATTAATGTTAAATTTCAACTAAAATGCGTCACTGTTGACCCACAATTTTGTTTGCTTTAATTAAGGATACATCCAGATTGAGTGTCGAAGCTGTGCACGCGTCGAAAAAAATAAACCCTAACTGTTAGAGCTAAATCAAATAAAAATAAATAAAATTGCAAAATAATGTCTAATATTTAATTGTGAATTTAATTTGGAATATTTCAACAACTGCTATCATTATGAACGGCACATATTTATATAATATAAATAAATAAATAAATAAATATCCTGGGACTCTTGGTTTCATGTAATTTACATACAACTATAACGAGGCGAGGTAATTTTGCTCAATTTTTGCCAATCAATTTTCAAATTTGTCAATCTCTCATGGATTGTCCTAGATACGTTATTTTTTTGTATAAAGGGATTAAAACATGAATCTTAATTTCAGACATAATGCGTGTAATTATTTCCATCAAGTATCTTTATCAAATTGCCATAAGATCCTATTATGAGGGTCTTTAGCAGCCGCTGACATAAAATAAATAACTGATACGATATTTGCTAGGCTAAAATTACATAACGTTGTTCCAATCAGTTTCATATAAAAACTGGTTCAATTAAGTGCTCTTCTGATGACTCGCTTCGCATAACTGCATTTCAACAGTTATTCATAGCAAATAAAAAAAAACGATATATTTCTTAGCAGCTTCTATAATATTTCTAACGACATATTAAATAATTGTGATTCTCAATGTTTTCTTTAACTTGAATAATTACACTGTAGACACAATATGTGTAAAAGAAAATACAATATAATTGGAATGTTTTACAAACATACAACCGAATTGAGAACCTCCTCCTTTTTTTGAAGTCGGTTAAAAATACGCGTCAATAAATCTTTTTGAGTCTTGTAATTAATTTAATAACAGCACAATAAAACTTGCTGACAGCCTGCCAAGACAAATTCTAATGTTTTTTGTAAAAGCAGAGTTAGAATAACATTAATAATTATGTTTCTAACTTCTAAGTTAACAAGACGTTTAAATTGAAAGAACAGCATGACATTTAAACATCCCTTACTTTAAATTACACTTTGTGTGCGAGGACAAAGGAAAAGTTATTTAATAGTGAAACAAAAGGCGCCCTTGCAACTTATGTGTCACAAGAGGGTCCAAGAAAGTGAATAGAATGTCACCCGTAAAAAATACGGCCCTGTATTTATTTGAAACTTAAGAATAATTATTTTAGTAGTGAATTTTGATTTAGTCAACTATTGTTACCGCAAATAATTTAAACGAAATCAAGATTGTATTTGTATGTTTGTTATTCAATAGTTCGTAATGGCTCAATGAATTTGGATGAAATTTGTCAAATGAATGGATCATACATCGCTCCACCGAGACTCTGCCGAAGCAACACTCTAGGTGTCACCTGCGTTTTGTAGCACACATATGATAATGTCATCGGCTGTCCCAACGTATATAATACACTAGTGATTTACTGTAAATAAAAATGACGATTTAAGTTCCTTATCATTTTGTTCTCAATAAAAGTATCGATAAAAAACGAGAAATTGGCGCTCAGTATGTAGTCGTTCAACGTATGAACGCGTTTTTCGTTTGAAGGCAGCGTTGCACATAACCAAGCTCACGGCACATACTGTAGTACAGCCGCTCTTTTCACATTCTATCTCTATGCAAAATTCCCTCTAGACAGTGGGCAAAACCTTGAGATGAAAGTCAATTATTAATATTTCAAACACTCATTTCTAGGTATACATTAAAATTAATTGAAGATTCCTCCAAGTTCATTAAATCACATACGTTTAGGACATGAATAAAATAAATGAAATTGATTAAAAGAATTCAAATTATATGAGGTACCTACTTGTATTGAATTTAAGACGGGCCAGTTGGCATGGTTGGATAAGATTTCACCTTGGATTTCACCTATCACGCCGCAGTTATCGCTAACGAAAACATAGCGAGGAAGCCATATCGCGGTAGTAGGAAAATTGAAAGTCTGTTACCAAGCACCCGCTGTGTACTGGTGTTGTAATTGGAATCCAATTTCGGACACATCATATTTACATGATGCCGAATGAGCACCGGATACAGCCTCAACATTATCAACTCAAATATAGACGGGATTAAAGGGATGAAAGCTTCTTAACAACGAAAGCAAATATCTCATGTATTTGAAAAACATAAAAAAACCAGCACACATTTAATTCTTTTAAAAGGAAAAAAGCAAACAGTATGTTGGTCCGCGGAGGCCTTTTATTTCCGCACCGAACACTCACGAATAAAAAATTAGATAGGTATGTACTCGTTCAGAATACAAAGTATTAAATCTACAGAGTATTTTTCAAGAGTCACCCAACGATATATCATGGTCCGGGTCCATATAATATATATAGATATTATGAGGGTACAGTTAGGTACGGACAGAAAAAAAGGTTGGTTATACATGGAATGTTTGCTCCATTTTGTACCGCAGTTTAAAAGGATTCAATAGACTTTTCATTGATCTATTTTGAATTTAATTATTATTTTATTTATTTAGGTCACTTGGAAGTCAATTTTATGAGAGAGGTAGAGCATAGCGTTTATTCGCTCAAAGAGCAGCTCGACTGGCGAAGTACCTCCACCTTACAGAATACCGCAGCCAAATAACTTTATGTTGTGTAAAGTTATGTTCCTGCGTGTGAGAAAGATCGCCAGAGCTCATAGGGTTGGGGGGAAAGGTCGGTAACGCGTGAGCGATCGATGCTTCTTGTGTTGCAAGCGTCCATATGGCTACGGTATCCGCTTACCATCAGGTGGGCCGTATGCTTGTGTACCGACTAAGTAGTATAAAAAAAAAACAAGTTTATGCATGCATCCAAAAAGCTTGGAGTGCACAACAGAGGAAGGCAGTACTTCACATCGGGACAAAGGCTGCAACTTTATAAGTCGCAGGTCCGGCTTCATATGGAGTACTGCTGTCATCTATGGGCAGGAGCACCCGGATACCAGCTTGGGCCTTTAGATTCGGTTCAGCGACGTGCTATCAGAATTGTTGACTAAGGGGCTCTAAACCCGAGGGGGGTTTAGAGCCCCTTAGTCTGAGGAGAGACTTTGCCTCCTTATGTGTGTTCTACCGCTTGTACAACGGAGAGTGTTCAAAGAATTGTTGGACTTGATGCCCACGGCTACCTTCCACCAACAACTCTCGCCATCGACAGGGAGTCCATCCTTACACATTGAAACCAGAATTGCGCGGACGCGGACGCGGATATTGTGGAATGAGACTAGACTCCCCGACGTCTTGTTCCCAAGGGAGTACAGCATGGGGTTCTTTAAAAAAGGGGTTGAAGGGATTTCTTCAGGGTCAGCAACGCGCGAGTGATAGCCCTGGTGTTGCAAGCGCAAGCGTCCATAGGCTACGGTAACTGCTTACCATCAGGCGGGCCGTATGCTTGGTTGCCAGCTTAGTGGTATATTTTTTTTTGTTTTTGTTATTTTGATCAGTAACACAATTTTATATCATGCAAATGTCAATTTGGTCAAAAGTGATAATAGAGTAAGTTTTACAGTGAATTTGCAAAAATTCTTGCAGTAGTTTCTTGTCTTATTGACGGTTTATTTCATTAGTTGTGTCTATTCTTAGGGTTCCAAACACGGTATCCTTATCGATTCTGTAAATCCTTTATCAGGTCTATCCGTCTATCCATCAATATTTCACAGCTATTTTTGCATAAAACGACTACGATACGATTTATTTATTTTTAATATTGCTACCTATTTCTAAAAAACTGACCTAAATATATTTTTAAAACCTATTTAACCCCTATTACCTACCCCACTATTGGGGTTCAAAAGGTCATTATCAAGTTCTCCCAGCAATTTTCTGATATCTTTTACCATTTGGGAAATATAAACCGCCGAAGTATAAAAGGTTAATAAGCAATCGCATTTTTAGTAGCTGACCTTTATTATTTTGTAATGGAGCCGTATTATATTAAATTTAGCATCGTAATTTAAATATTATAGGAATTGGAAATTACATAAAGGCTGACTGTGAAGCTTTAAAAATAATCTCTTTGAATACTTTGTCTTTGAAACGTAAATGATATTCAGATTGAACATTAGTTCGGGGGTAAACGAAAACATCGTAAGAAAATCGTGTTGAATTGTCTACAACGGTGCTGTGCATTGTGATGGTGCCGTGTAATATTTGTTGGGTTTCTAAATAAATAACATATAAAACTAGCCAAGTGCGAATCGAGTCACATGGTTCCGTAGTTTGGATCGTATTTCATAAGGTTTTCCTTAAAAACACTGTCAAAAACATTTCGATAAACAGGGGCCAAGTCACCTATTTTAACTAAAAATGACATTATAACACGATCCAATTAAAGCTCCAATGCCATTGAGCCTTCATTTTCTACTAAATTCATAATTATTTTTGACAACTACCAAAACTGTAAAATCTGTCAATGTTGATACAGTATGAGGCACGAATGGTGAGCACAGATAGGCAGTAGTGGGGGAGCAAGCTCGCGCATTTGCACTTTAGGCCAAATCACAGTAGCCAAATGACAAGCGCGAATCCAATAGATGACGAGTATCGACTGACGAACCAATCGTGTGCAGCTCGGCGCTCCCCCCTTCGTCAATTCGCCAAACAGACCGAATAATTAACTACTGCGCTAGTGTCAATATGTGCTCACGACACTGCACCGTAATGTACATCATATATTTTTTATAGATTTATCATTCTCTTATTTTAGAAGTTACAGGGGGGGGGGGGGACACACATTTTACCACTTTGGAAGTGTCTCTCGCGCAAACTATTCAGTTTAGAAAAAAATGATATTAGAAACCTCAATATCATTGTTGAAGACCTATCCATAGACACCCCACACTTATGGGTTTGATGAAAAAAAAATTGAGTTTCAGTTCTAAGTATGGGGAACCCCCAAAATTTATTGTTTTTTTTCTATTTTTGTGTAAAAATCTTAATGCGGTTCACAGAATACATCTACTTACCAAGTTTCAACATTATAGTTCTTATAGTTTCGGAAATAAATGGCTGTGACATACACGGACAGACAGACAGACAGACAGACAGACATGACGAATCTATAAGGGTTCCGTTTTTTGCCATTTGGCTACGGAACCCTAAAAAGTATATCAAAAACTAAACTAGTATATCAAGAACTAAACTAGTATATGAAAAACTAACCACATATCCTGTTCAAACTAATTTTCGTTAAGTGTAACAGAAGGCCAGATGTCAATTACGAAATTATAAGACTTCTGTTTTGTGCCTTTTGGCTACGAAACCCTAAAAATGCAATGAAACATACGTTACCGGAGATGGCAAAAATTTAACAGAATACATATTATATGCGCTATATCGTTTTATTTTTGTGATTGTAGCTGTTCTCCATACCATAAATAGCAAACTAGAAAGAGTAAGGTAACTAAAAAGGTAAGAAGGAATAGTGCCACTCCATGCGTATGTTTGTCTGTATGTCTGTCTGTATGTCTGTCTGTCCGTCAGTCACAGCGGTCACAAGTAATGTTACCACCGGTGAGGCCTATACCTGGATGGGTGACCGCCTAGTGGTATTTCAAATCGAGCGTTTTCCGTGCTTCGGAAAGCACGTAAAGCAACACTCATTAAGCTAGTTGGAGGCCTCAAGGCGTCTTGAAAACTCCAACAGTAGGTTGCCCATTAGCCTACCTCCACGGATCCACAGTAGGCTTGCTTTCACCGTAATTTTTGAAAGGACGCCTATGCCTAGGTACCACAAAAAAGTCTTCTCAGTTCAAGTGTATACCGAAACGGTGTTAGAGTCAACTGCAACGTTCATAAGTGCCTTATCAGGGCCTAAACTGAAAAAAATACTATTTGATAATCTCACCGTGGTAGGTGGTAGAAAATACTCTTCCATTATAATAATTTATGAGATCCTAACAATACATATCTAAACGCTACAGTTCGCGTAACACATGTTGAACCTTGTCCCCGTTTGACTTTATAAATCCTTGTTATTTATACAAGTCTCTCCAGTGTAATACAAATGTGAGTCTATTTTATAAAGTTGATGATTAATTGTCAAAGAAGTCTGCATGTTCAAACGTCTAGCAAATTTTAATAACGTGTGGAAAAATATTATCGTGATCTTCGACCCGACCCGACTTTTTCTCACGTAATTGTCTCGCAGACTTAATCCAAACAGAATAGAATAATCCGCCGCATACAAAGGAAAATTTTCTTTGTTATTATTTTCTTTATATTTATTTTACATGTAAAAATTGGAGTCTTATTTCTGCACGTAATCGTGATTTAATAAAAAATCGGTGACTAAAAGGAAACAGTGGTAACAGCTTATTACTCATTCAATGTCATGTAATATCTACTTACGCTTTATTTTTCAAGCATATCATAAGAAAATTACGCGCGGGTTATATTCCTGATGTTGTAAGCGTATTTAGCCTTCGGTATACGCTTGAAATCAAGGGGGCCGTAAGCTTATTTGCCATCAAAGTGAATAAAATGAAGAAAAAGTTCTGCCCTGTTGCCCGAATGACCTGATAAATGTCGTCAGATAGTTATTATATGTCAGGGGGCCTACCACAAGCTCTTAAAACAAGGTTAAAATAACCTTATTTGTCTTTTGTCCCTCATTGACATCCGGCGTCAAAACAAGACAAAACACAAATAAGGTTATTTTAACCTTGTTTTAAGAGCTTGTGGTAGGCCCCCTGACATATAATAACTATCTACTACTAGGTAGGCCCCCAGATGTCTTGTATCTATATCTTAGTATATTATATTCTATTGTTAAATAGGACAAAGGGTGTTTTTAGGCTTTGCGAGCTTTCCTTCGATAACATGATAAGTATGTACATAGTAAAAATGGGATTATCAAATAAGAGGAAAATATTTCCTTAATTTTCCGTTTTTGGGGGCGAAAAATCTCTGTGAAAACTCGAGCTTTCACGATTCACGCAGATGGTAAAATCGGTAATTTCACTGCTGAATGTACCTAAGCCAGACGTCAGAGCAAAAGGTAGGTCGTGGGTTCGATCCCTGATCCGGTCAAATCTTTTTAACTTATTTTTAACTTTTTTTCAACCAGGTATGTTTAATACAATAAATAGCGCTACCTTCTGTAGCCTATAGACTTGCAACACCAGGGCATCACTCACGCTACCGACCCATCCCCTTTTCAATGAGCTGGGCGTCCTTACTAAGAAGGGTCAATTTCCCAGTCCGACTGCTTTTAGAGCGCAAATCGCTATGCTCAAATCCTGCCAAGAGCTAAAGGTACCTCAATAGGAAAAAACGGAGCAAATAACCTTAAACATCACAGCATGAACGAGACGGCAACGTTTCGTCGCTCGTCTGGCAAATGTGCTTATACAATGTATGTGAATCAAATTTAGAAAAGTCTGCATTATTATTCGTAGATTCCATTATCGGTGGCAAACTTATATGCTAATCATATTTAAATCTTTTATGATCTGATAATAAATTCAAAATGACTTCAGGCTGAAAATAATTTTTCAAAACACTCGCTCGGTAAGTGACATTTATTGCACCGTTTTTAGTATCTAAATGCAGCTTATTACGCACTTGTGATTTTTACTTTACCGCTCAGTTTTATGATAGGTATAATCCCGATTATGATAAGTTTGTACATCACTGTAAGTGATATGTGTGTAGACCAAGCATTCTTAATAAATTGACAGATTTCGCTGTAAAAAAAAAAATGCGCGCCATATTTGTTAACTTTCTCATTGTGTGGTTGATTGTATTATAAAAAAATCTACTTACAAAAATATTTTGTAAACGGTCAAGCCACATATTTTGACTAAGGTTTAGAGTTTGTGAAGTTAGGGCTTGTAGAGGTTATAAGCTTGGCTCTACATGAGATCTGATAACTTTATGACAGTGCGAGCCATATGTCTTGGCAACATTTTACATAAAAATGATTTTGGTGGGATATTCAATTTCATAAGATATTCTAATTCATAAATCTAATATAACTATAAGAGAAGCTAAGCTAACTAATTAACACATTAGAATAATTAAAGTATATAAATACTATAATGAGCGAAATACACGGACGACTATATATAGACCCTCATAAACCTGGGGCATAGTTTAATGTGTGCTTAGTGTATTAGTTTGCTTCTTGAAATTTGTATTCAGTGTGTGATAACAAAGCAGAAGATACGTATTACCAAAAAGAGCACATAGAAGGACATATTGTGACTAAATCTGGGGCACAAGTCTGCTATTACAAATGTGTTCCAATCAATCAGTGTGTGTTCAATCAGTGGTGTCAACACTTGTCACATTTTACAGTTTTCGTAGTCTACTAACACAATAGCGTCATAATGATGATTTTCCACTGAAACTACAATTTCTACCCACCTTCGGTATAAAGGTGACTTTTACCTCCCTCCATGCCTTGGGTATGTACCCAAAGGCAATGCAGGCTTGCTCAAATGGGGTATCAAAAATTGTGCCACAATGATCTCTTAGTTGACATTTTTTTCACTCAAATTCTTTGGATTCATTATGACACCATTGTGAATTAGTACTCAATGATAATGCAATTGCAATAGTATCGTGTCAGTATGACATTTTAGCAGACTAGGCCCCCAGGTCCCGAAAAAAAGATTTTCTAACTATCATCTGCAAATTGAACCTATTTACTAAAAACCGTCCAAGTGCGAGTGGAACTCGCACAGGGTTCAGTAAAGACATTTCTCCTT
The DNA here is from genome assembly GCA_947623365.1 of Achlya flavicornis. Classification (NCBI taxonomy): domain Eukaryota; kingdom Metazoa; phylum Arthropoda; class Insecta; order Lepidoptera; family Drepanidae; genus Achlya; species Achlya flavicornis. The sequence goes on from OX392491.1 coordinate 6,450,841, forward strand.
TGCTTTTTAATTGTATTTCATTATATGCATTTATACCTGTAATACTTGTGAACAGGTGCTGCTTTTGGGGGCTACCTGGACTGCTTATGTTTGCTATTTATTTACTTATTAAATATCGATTCAGTCTACTTTGTAGTTTTGCCGCCGCGCCGGGGCATGCAAGTGCACACATCAGAGATCGTCCAAATCGCATCGCTGGACCCCACCATCATACATGCCGCACACTTCGGATGTAGGGGGACTGGCTCTCGTGAATCCTGCCGATACACAGCAAACTGCTTCAGGGCAGACTCACTCACGGTCGCTGACCAGTCGGGTATGTCCTACCACCAAGGAAAAAAATAGAGGTAGACTGTAAATATTTTGTATGAATCTAAGCATGTTTTGAAAACAGTAATTGCCGAGTTTATTGCCGGCTCTTCTCAGCAAATGCAACCTTCCGGACCGGTATCAGACTTTTCATAAGTGCCTGCGAAGATCTATTTGAATAAATAATTTTGAATTTGAATTAATTCTGTCTTTTTTGGTACTGAACCCTAAACACTCATTTATTCGGTGATTGTGTACTAAACACAATAGTTTGTAGACGGGGCACTCAAATTCGCATGGGCAGGTTGTAAGTAGGTAATTAAATCTATTTGAGCACGTAAATAAATTGATCATATTATTTGTCAAACATACAAAATCAAAATAAACGTTCCCCTGGCGTTATACCGAGTATTAATATCAATATCGACTGCAAACGACGTACGTTGAATTTTATTTGCATATTGGGAAAAAGATGATGTAACATTTTCACTTATCTTTAAAACATTTACACAGCGTTGGTTGGCGTATTAAAGGTGTATTCTGACGTGCGCCAATATACGTCAAAAATATAAATATGATACAGGGAATATTTCAACAAATGTTATGTTAAAGAACACCGCAGCCAAATAACTTTATGTGGTGTTCCTGCGCGTGAGTAAGGTCGCCAGGCTGATTGGGGAGGGGGAAGGGTCAATAACGCGTGAGTGAAGCCCGTGTGTTGCAAGCGTCCATATGGCGACGGTAGCCGCTTACCATCAGGCGGGCCGTACGCTTCTGGGCAACGAAGGGAAATCTCACCATCTCATCTCGTTAATATTATAAATTTGAAGTGTTAAAGTTTGGCCTATTTAGATGTTTGTGGCTCAAAAACGCATCAATGGCTGAACGGGTTTGGATTAACATGACTGAAAATATTAATTCACATAATTATTCTTTTCACAGCTATGGAAAAATATAAAGTCACCAATGTCGAGGTTTCACCAAAGAAACAGCAGAAGGGGACTTAACTTGGTGAAATAGTTGTTAAACAGACAGTGTATTGGAATTCTAAGGAATTGTTCGACTTGTTGCCCACGGCTACCTTCCACCATCGCAACTCACGCCATCGACGGGGAATCCATCCTCACACATTGAAACCAGAATTGTTTCGAACTGTGCGGGCTCAAAGGAGCTTTCTTGCGCGGACGCTCAGGTTGTGGAATGAGCTCCCCGCCGTGGTTTTCCCAATAGAGTACAGCATGGGGTTCCTTAAAAAGGGCGTGAAGAGTTCTTCAGGATCGGCAACGCGCGAGTGATACCCCTGGTGTTGCAAGCGTCCATAGGCTACGGTAACTGCTTACCATCAGGCGGGCCGTATGCTTGTTTGCCACCTTAGTGGTATAAAAAAAAAAAAAAAAAAACGGGCTATGTCAATGCCCAAAAATAGTCCAACGTTTTTATTGTTGGAAGCTCATATTATACTGGGTGGAGATTTCGAGATGGCACATTTTCGACACCTATGTTGGATTAGTCATGCTGAAAAACTTTTACTATGGGACCATACATTATGATCGAGCAAGGTTAACGTTTTGTAAGAAAAGTTAAAAAAAAATTGAGAATTAACTATTGGTCCCATGGTAAAAGTTATTCAAAATGACTAACCCAACATAGGTTTCGAAAATATGCCATCTTGAAATCTCCACCTGTTATTAAACGTGCTCAGAGAACTTTGATAGGGTGACGTCATAACTAGGGTAACCAACTTTTTTTTCATCGAATATAGTATTTTCCACCTGTAAATAAATGAATAAACTCAATTGTAATCGTTAGTAAGCGATCAACCTTTAGTCTGTCTTTCACATACTCGGGCTATGAAATAAAAACATAGTTTTCAAGTTAAACGTTTATTTTCTCACATTATTATAAACAGCGCTGTCTTATTTTCCTCACTCTTACATAGTCTATTTAAATAGGTACAGTTTAAGTTTAGGTACACATAGATAGGTACTGTACAGGTGACGACATAAATGTCTTAACGGCCTTCCCCTTTACTCATAAAACGTTATTTAACTAATAAACTGTTTAAAAGGTCACGTAAATATATTCACTCTATTGTCATTGTCAAATAATGTGACATTATTGACGTGACCATTTAATCAGTATATTAGTTAAATAGCGCTTTATGAGTAAGGGGGTTAATTCTTATAACTCTATTTAACTAAATATACTGATTATATGGTCAGGTAAATAAAATCACATTGTTTGCAATAAGCAGTAAGATGGTCGATAAATATGTGATAACTTATACATTGTTTAGATTAAATAGCGTTTTATGAATAAGGCTATAAAACTTTAAACATAAACGCTCATCGATTATTAATTAATATTACTTAGTAAACATTGTGTAAACTAAATTATACCTTAACTAATTGAGTCAAGACCTTCAATGGAATAAAAAAAAATACTAGCTCGTATATCCGATCACTAATTAAACCGAAATAAAATTAATCTAAAACGAATCAAATTACTGGCCTATTAATGTTCAATATTCTATAATATAAATAGTTATTGGGTTTGAAACTAATCAAACTTATAATTGAAGTGTGAAGGGAAGATAAAGCTTTGTTTCGTATTTGAGCGTTTTTGTTGGTTTCTATAAGAGTTAGCGAGTTACAAAAATTCTCAACTACAGTAAAGTATATAACATAACCACCAGGCAAAGCAAACTCCACTTTCTGCAAATAATAAACCTAACGATTCGTCACGTGACTGCTGAAAAAACTCACACTAGGGGTCACCGCTCATTATAACAGCACGGCTACGCCTCGGCATTTGCCTTGCCATGCAAGTGAGGCCTTTAAATCGTATGTGTTAAAGTAAATTTTACAATGAATAGATAAAATAGTTGACGCCTCGCGGTGCACGCGCTTACCGCTACAAGCTACTAGTCCTGCTGACCACACGCTTCCAGCGAGCGGTCTGCTCCCTTGCTGCATAACGCCAGCAAGCGGTAACTTGCCAAAGCCGCGCTACCAATTTCACCGACGCCGCGCCGCCCGCGAGTGCCGTGAGCTGCCACCTCGCAAGCGGCACGCTGGCAGCTAGTGGTTGGATTGAGTTGAGGCGGTGCCGGGCCGTTGCTGCGATGGAGCGGCACTGACATAGTGAGCGATGACCCTTATTCCCGAATTCCGCATGCGGTTGATGCAGCGTTCGGCTTTTGTCTAGACCTACTCTTCATACATCGTTTAGGTAACAAATCCATGGACTTACAGTTAATAGTACATTTTGATACATGTGTGCATAGTAGTTTATGACACACGAGGCGGACAATGCAATAAGCTGCATTATGAAACTATAATCAGTGCAATAAGAGTCACTTTTCAAGCAAATGTGATGAAAAATTACATTACAAACCAATCTAGAGCCCACACAATATTTCTTTTTTTTTTTGGGAACGCAGCCTTATGAAAATAAATCCACTTCACCCACTCGTAAATTTATAACAATAATAATTGTGGAATTGAATTATGTAACAATATATTGTTAACTAAAATATTTTCCCTGAAAGGAAAGCAATAAGATTGGTATCATCATTATTTTTTAATTAAACGTAGGGTTGTAGGGTAGTAAAATATTTTATTTTTAGGGTTGAGTTTACCTTTATTGAAAATCATCAAGTGGTAAGTACTGTACCAAAATACTAAAGATGGATTCATAAAGAGATGACTCAAATTAAATTTGATATAATAATTATGGCATAAAGCTGAACTTTGAAATACAAAAAAATTAATATAGAAGCTACAAACGATTATAAACTCTAAATATAAACTTGTTAATGCCCAGCATGCTATACAACGCCTCTTTTTAACACAGACGTTTTCCTGTCTACTCACAACAACTCACCAAATTTTCATCACAATCGGATAAATGGTATAGAAATGTATACGGACCAACAGACAACATTGATTTATAATATAAATGATAAATTAGGGTCACACCGAGACCCGTCACGTCGTGTCGCGTCTTGGTGTGAACTGACCCTTAAGATAAATTTCGCTTACAATAAAGCATAATTATGACCCGTAGTAGTTAAGCTACGAGCACTGCTACGACGTAGCACCGTAGCACAAGCAGAAAGGCCCGTCTCACAGAACCGCTTTTAGAACAAACTTGCTGTACGCGCGTTTGTACTGTTAGTGGAGTTTACTTAGAATTAGAATGAACAATCCTATCGCTTGGGCAGCTTTTTTTGCTCCCAGTATATGAAGTATAGAGATATGTGTGGCAGGCAATTAAAGTTAATGAAAAATAAATGAGTTTATTTTGCGATGACATTTTGTTCACAAAATGACAATAAAAAAAAACTTTGACACATTTTGAAAAAAAATAGCTTTATAGTAAAGCGTATGTATGTTTAGCATATGGCGTTCTCAAAAGTAATTATAGATACCCAACCATAAAGAATAATTAAGTCATACATTACACTAAATAGGAGTAATTATTATATATCTATCTATCTAAAATTCGTTTATCTATTTACATGTTCGTATTCTATGTACATTTTACTTACATAAGTATAGTCAATTAAAATTAAAAGTAATGGATTTAATTTTAAATAGTTTGTGTGATAAGGACATTTTATTGTTAGGATTCCGTATCGGAGTCTGATAATTTTACGTGAAAATGTTTAAATTGACCCGTAGCTATCGTGATATAGATAACAATAACTGAGCCGGTGATTATAAAGTTTCTTTATTACCACAGATAACGTTAGAATTTATTCACAAATTTCTATCGTTTCACCTTCATTAATTTTGAATTTCTGAGTTGTTTTAATTTGAGAGAGCGTCGAGAGGCTATTTTGTTTATTTTAATAACACTTTAACTTCAATATTTTGAAGAAATAACTTTGGCCATATCTAATGTACCTATAAATTGAAAAAGTAAAGAAAACATCTAGATACCAGGCTTGCAAATGTATTGGAGATTCTAAATAACATTTTTTTTTTCACAAACTTGAAAGATTTTTTCTTCTGGAACAAGTTTTATGATATGCGAAATCATGAATGACGACCTAGCGAAGCGGCCGCGAGTGATCAGCGGAATTTACCGACTGATAACCGACGGCTCTGACGGTCTCTCTTTTTTCGCAGTCAAACATTACGTTAGATGAAAGTACAAGCTTTAAGGCTATGCTTGCGTTGAAGTTGCGTTGGCCATGAAGGGCCCCCTTAAGTATACTTTTATGAAAATAATTTAAGATAAATTTTATATTTTATTAGTATTTTTCATGATAAAATATTGTGTTTAGATCATGGTATTTTTTATACAACTTAGAATAAACAGGCCACCTAAGTGGTTATTTTAACCTGATGGATGCTTGCAACACTCGAAGCATTACTCAATCGTTACCACCAACAAGGGGGTTTAAAGTTTGTAGGGAAGAAACCTTCCGATTAACTTAAAACTCGGTATTAACACTTTGTATAGTAAATAAAGAAACACGTATTTTTGGGTTTCTCAAAAATCGACCCCTTTCTGGGTAAAAAGGGGTTTTTAGGTTTTATGGGGAGGATTGTACAGCGTTCTCGATTAATTCAAAAGTTGGTGTACATTGTTTCATTTTCCATTCCTAACGGAGTAATAAATGAGGCGCGGGTGAAACCGCGGGGCAGGATGCTAGCAGAACGTAAAAAATATCAGACTACTTTTTCAAACCAAACCACAAATTGTCTCTCAGCGCCGCACAATCACGATTCCGCACGCTGCCACTTAGACACTTCAGAATAGACATACTCATTAGGTACAGCTTTGCACGAGACAGTACGATGCTCAACCTATTTTCGCAGGACAGGAGGAAACCACGATGACAACGGACGAGAGAGGCTTTAGGCCTACGTCTGACCGAGAAGCGAAATTAATGTAGTTTCTTCACATTCTACAGTAAAACTCTAAAGTTTCAAATTCAAATATTGTCATGATGGCATTCCTAGCGCTATCAGAACGCTTTTAGTAGTATTTTTCTCGCAAACACCGTGATTTTCATGGCACTTACGCGTTTCGTTCATCGTTCTACAACAACAAGTGTGGCCGGATGGCCTCACTTGAACGGAACATAGTTGTGATGTATGGCGTCTTCTCTATACGCGGTAATAATATAATATAATAATAATAGCTCAATGGATCGGTCGTAACTTATTTTTTTCTTTAAATGTTAAATTTAAAATAAAACATAGTTTTATTTATATTAATGAATTCTTTTAAAATGACTAAGTTATTAAAAATCAGCCTGTATAAAAGAAAGTCGTGTTAGTTACACCATTTATAACTAAAGAACGGCAGGACCGATTTTCATAATTTTTGTTGGATTTGTCTCGCCCTGAATAACAGAAAAACTATTCAAACATCGGAAAAAATCAAAAAGCTTTGGGTAAGGTATGGTAGGATAGGGTACGGTAGGGTAGGGTAGGGGTAGGACACTCCCCATGGAAACGAAGTCACGCCGGGCATTAGTTATGTATTGATTCTCGCTTGGGATGCGCGTCCTATGATAAAAATTGTTTTCATTGTTATTTTAACCGCTATCAAAAGGATTAAGGATGTTTTTTCTGTATATTTCAGTGATCTGGTTTCCATAGTACAAGCACTATATACTATCCCCCTTACTCATAAAACGTTATTTAACTAATATACTGTTTAAAGGGTCACGTAAATAACGTCACTCTATTGTCATTGTCAAATAATGTGACATTATTTACGTGACCCTGTATATTAGTTAAATAGCGCTTTATGAGTAAGGGGGTATATATATGTACCCCAGAGGGTCAGATGACCCCAATCTAAGCATGTGTGATGTTTGTTAGGAATGTCGCAGGATATTTTAAGTTTTTATTCATCCGAAGATTTTTGTGGCAAGTGGTGAGCATAGCCATTTCTGGGGTGAAATCTCAATTCCAAATGTGAATCACCGGCCCAAGTATCGTTACTTACACATGTCATTATTTAGCTAGTTGAATTACTTTTTTTTGTGAATTGCGATCAATCATTAAAATATATAATATTAATTATATTATTATATAAAATTGTACATAACAGACATCAACACAAGTTTCTTATTAAATAAATAAATTATAAAAGGAATACTGAGTGTTATTTAATACTGCTTGTAGAAAACTTTATTGCGGCCTTATTTGTATAACCAAAATCAAAATCAAAATTCATTTATTCAAATTTGGCCCTTATAGGGCACTTGTGAAAGTTAACAAATGACTCTACACCAACGATTATAATATATCATTTAACTGCGACGGTGCCTGAGCTGTGTGGCGGTTGCGGTTAGCGAGTACTTTTATCGACGTGACATCCTTTACGGAATGAGAGTTTCACTGATCCATTATAATATTTATTGCTGGATTGTATCAGATGTACCATTATCAAATTTAAAGCATGATAAATCTATGAAGCAGCAATTATAACCTATCGTTTGTTGTTATCGGTCCTTCGAGCCGGATCAATGTTCACGCTGTAATGGTGCGTCCATGCTTGGCAAACCGAGCACGAGCCGAGCCACGAACGAGCCTACAACGAGCCTTCAACGAGTACGATGCGAATCCCACCATAAGATTTATCTTATTAGTCGCTGGTCTAATAAGCAAAAAAAAACTTTAAAAAGATTTATTACTCACGCGCGAACCATATACATGAAAGACTTTGAATGTGAGGTTAAGTTCCGGTAGTGTCATGGCCGACCTAGTGATGTACCGGTGGTGTATGGCTGTGATGCTACAACAAAAACCCTTTATGTTAAATCATTTGTTTTGACTAGAATTATGATAAGCGCATTGATGCGCAATACTATCACATAGAGATGAAGATGGGCGACGGTAAATTCGCGTGGGTCACCGAAATAGTATTACCCTAGAATAAGGGTGACAGCTGTAAAAACGGCCGAAGAAATAAGACAACGGTGTCGCTATTTCAGTTTCAGTAGGTTCACGTTTGAACGTAGAACATTCATTCATGAGTGACATAATTTTGTTTTATTGAGTTTCCAAGCGGCCACTTTCACGATGTTGTCTCATACGTAACCAGAAGATAATATATCGATGGCGTGGGTGTATATATTTAGCTTCGTTACGTTTTGACCGTTTTGACACCCCATATACTGATGTGTCACAAAAATAAACGTAGTGCGATAAGAAGATACACATCTTGTCAAAACAGTCCTATTAGATCTTGCCGACTTTAATAGTATTCTCTGCCAAAACTTAATTGTGGTATTATTATTTTATCATTTATTTAGTGTCTCTTGTCGGACATTTTGTGTATTTTCTGTATAGCAATTGGTTTTCTCACCCCTCGCGTCTACCGCAGATACTTCATGAGATGTTATGTATGTTTGTAGGGCATTTTCCACGTATTCCCAAGGCATATTGCTACTTCCAATTACTATTTGTAACGTTATTGTATAGGCTACATTGGGAAGTGGGATTGTAGCCATCAATGTGCGTAACGACGCCTGAATGAGCAATATATCTAATGCGATACGATGTCGATGCGTCATTCTGTCTGTCCGTCGATTTATCTGATTGGGAAGAGTTATTGCATGTTATATAGGTTTGGATTTGAGCAAACTACAGGATATTGTTATAATAAATAATAAATGTAACTGGAGATTATTGGAAAGTAAACTTAGACCCGTTTAACAAGGAGAATTAAAACACAGGTCGAATTGTATTAATTAAAATAAACCTTATATCATGGATCGAGGATTTAAATTCAATTGTTTCAATCTCATATCAAAACCTAACTGATGTTTGAATGCACCAAAATCCAGATTCAGTGTTTATTTATTGAAAATCATCATTTTTTTTTAAACCAATCAGGTATACCTATGTGTGTAGGTACCTCAAAAATGAACCTTCCAATTATTAATATTAAGAAGGAAATTAAATATGCCAGTTTCCTCAATTAGGATAAACAACAGGAAACTGCTTGATAAAGTTACTTGACATCTTCAATTTCAGTTTTTCATCTGCTTCTTTTTACTCTCATGTTTTATTTTATTTTTCTAGGAATTCTTATTATATTTTCGAACAAATATTGACTGATTCGCTCGTGTGAATACTGTTTATAAAGCTACTCAAAGTTAATGATTCAATTAATTATTAGTTACTTTACTAATATTTTAACCGACTTCGAAAAAATGAGGATGTTCTCAATTCGGTTGTTTTTTTTTATATTCGTTACCTCGGATGTAACGGATTTGGATAATTCTTTTTTTGTTTACACGGGAAGTGTACCCTACACTTCCCGGTTGTATCATTGTCAGCAGATCTGGATTTGATTACTTCTTAGTGTACCTACTTTGAAGTCGGTTTAAGGTTTTTGTAAAACATATTTTATGGTACATGTTTTTATGGTAAGCTAGTACTTTAAAGCTATATAAACAATTAATATTGAATGCAAAACTTGTGTTGACGCTGCAGATAGATTCAAAAAATATTTGCGTTTCAAGTTTATTAATAAGAAAACTTAAACATTGTTTACTCTTTAGATTTGTTTGTTTCCCAGCGAACATTACACAGATATTTATAATAAGCGTCAAAGATTAAAATAATAGTATTGTGGTATTTTATTTATATAAGAGATATTTACGTAGTTGGAGTTTGTTGCGAGAGTACATTTTAACAGTTTTCAAATCAGTGAAGTGACATTTCAGGCGCCTTATTACAACGATTCCTTTATTCATTTCATACTAAGACATGTCGATTCGAAAGCATAACTAATATAGTAACTATCAACATATCGACAATTCCCAGTTAAAGATAGAAGAAGATATAAAATAAAAAATAAATGTCCTGGGACATTCCTCACGCACGGTCACCTGATCCCAAACTAAGCAGAGCTTGAACTATGGAAACCAGATAACTGATATAATACATATACTACTTTTTGTTTGTAAATACATACTTGATATACATAATTACACCCATACTCAGGACATACAGACATGTTCATGCACACAAATGCATGTACTGTGCGGGAATCGAACCCACGACCTGCGGCGCTATAGGTGGAATCTTTACCAGACTCTTAACCAACTGCGCCAACTGGCCCGTCAAATAGTAATAAAGAGAGTTTAGCGACTCGTATGATAAATACCTATAATCGTTATAGTATAAACAAGTAAATCTCAATAAACTTCATAAAAAACCGGCCAAGTGCGAGTCAGACTCGCGCACCGAGGGTTCCGTACAAACCTAAATATGAGTAAATGGTAGTATAGACCTGACCTGTATTTGATATGAATTTCAATTTATGACGTATTAAAAAAAACTACTAGATCTCGTTCAAACCATATTAGGGATTGAACCTTCTGTACATTAAGACTATTTCTTATTCTGTAGTATAATATAAGGAGCTGATTCCATAATATGTATGTGGCACAACAAAACAAATAAATAAAACACATATAAACTATAGGCGCACGTTCACGAAATGTTTACTGCTTACAATATAATTTCCAAAATCCACGATCGTTTCCAATAGTAATCCTATATCGGCGAATCGTACACAAAACATGCGTGAGTATAATTTACGGTGCGCGAGTCTTCGCGTGCGTCTGAGAGCCCATAAAGAAGCCATAAAAACGGTTTGAGGGGCATAAAATGTGGGAAAAGCCCATAAGGATTCACCACTAAGGTTGACAGTGAAGTATCTGCCGCCGCGCTGTATCTACCACTGCAAGTTTTTTTTGCTATGCGTTGCTTGTGCGTTTGTTTGCTAGTTTGTCCTTGTACTATTTTGTGCTTAAAACCGCTATTTACTGAACAAATTAATTTATTAATTAAAAATAATCATGAGGAAAATATTATCTGTTATTTGCTTTTTTTTTATCAAAAAGTAATTTGAAAACAGAATTTTGTGTATTGGGCACAAAATCTAAATTAAATATTTTTATTTATTAAATATATTTATTTTCGACATAAAATAAATTTTATCGATATTTTATGTCGAAAATAGAATTTCTTTGAAAGAGAATTTAAAGGGTAGGAATACATTTGCTCTTTATTCACTTCATTCGCAATAAAATAGTTGCACTAAAACCTCGGGCCCCTGACTGATTTGCAAAGTCGTCTCATTTTATTGCATATCGGAACTAAACTAGCCTTTTTTCGTTCAAAATATATCACCAAGAAAGCACAATACCGAATTAATTCTACTTTGTATTTTGAATTTGATTTGGTAAGGTATATTTGGACAACGTTGGTGGATTACGTACTTGGATTTTACGAACGTCTCTGTCAAGTGTCCTAAGGCACATTACCAAACTCGGCATGTTATGAAGGCTGTATTTTTTTTTTATTAACTAGATGATGCGTGCCCAATATTGGTCTTTTCACCCTTACACGGACAAATCGGCGAGCAAGCTCAACGTTATAATGGCTATTTTGACAGCCCATATCTATACTCGAGCCAAAAAGAGACAAGCATAGCGAGACAAAGAGAGACACCCACATTGCGTGGCGCTAGTTTAGTAGTTCTTTTATTTATCAGATAGGATATATAAAACGGGTTGTTTCTCTCAATAAAATGTCCAAAATATCATTCACTATACTCCACAATAGTCACCGGTAAAAAGTAAAATGTACTCTCAATGTCAACATCGACAACATAATAGGTAATTAAGTAATATGAAACATTATTCTAACGATTATTCGAAATAGCTCTTACACAGTTATGCGCATATATAGCGCGCTGGCTATGTGTCAGCTAATTATTGCAGCGTACATTGTAAGCAGTGGATAGCATCTCGCGACACCTCCCCTTTGCATCGCTAGCGGGTTTTCACCTGTGAAGAAGAAAAGTCAAAAGTCAGACAAAGGCATTTATTCAGGCTCTAGGAGGACACATATGAAGGTTAGACTCACTAACGTTACCACCGGTACGGATGTCAGCCTGCTAATTGGAATCGGCAAGAAACTCAGCAATGGTAAATCAGCCTAACCAATACTTTAAACTAGCTGTCCCCCGCGGTTTCACCTGGGTTCCCGGGATAAAAAGTAGCCTTCCTTCTCCATACGCTATATGCATGCCAAATTTCATGACGTGAAAGTTGTTATTGAGTAGTTGAGGCGTGAAGGCGTAACAAACAAACTCACTTTCGCATTTATAATATTAGTTAGGATGCGAAAGTGAGTTTTTTTTGTTTGTAAATATTACATGGCTAAAACATTAATAATATAATAAACAATATCCAAACTCATAATATCATTACACTCTCGACTTGGTTATCGCGTTCGCCTGCGGCTCCCGCGCCTATTACCGTTTCGTGTGTAATGATCAATGCAGAGGCACACAAATGCGTTTCATACGACAACTACTTTCAACACACTCGTGAGGAAAATAATTGGACTGTTTTACAAAAAACTTAAACCGACTTCAAAGTACACTAAGAAGTAATCAAATCCAAATTTGATGACAATGGGACCAAACGGGAAGTGTACCCAGACAATGGAAAATTCTTTTTTTGTATATCCAGACAAAAAAAGAATTTTCCAAATCGGTTAATAAATGACGGAGTTATGAGGTAACAAACATAAATAAAAAAAACATACAACTGAATTGAGAACCTCCTCCTTTTTTTTAAGTCGGTTAAAAACAGACTTGTATTTTTTGATAATAATCAACCACACAACGCAAACGTATTTACAAATATTTTTAGAAAAAAGCGTGTCGGTTTTTTCTAAAAATAAAAACAGCGATACATACGCTGTCAAACTATTTTAACCGGTTAAGTTAAGAATGATTCGTCTACATACATATAACTTGCAGTGAAGTATATATACGTATAAACTTAACATAAACGTTAATGCAAAGTAAAAAGCACTTCGTGTGTAATAAGCTGTATTATGATACTAAAAGCCGTGCAATAAGAGTAATTTTACGAGCGAGTATGTTGAAATATATTTAGCTTTTCATATCTTAATAAAACGTGTTGTTATACATTTAGGGCTAATTGGCATATAGATTCTAAGAATATTTTTTTTATCAGTATAAAATTCACGATATATTGACTTAACATCAAACAAAACTAAATAACAGTCCTTATAACTTTATTACTAATACATACACTGATAACGTGTTCAAACTTAGTCAATCATTATTCAACGACTAACTTTTGGAATTTAATTATACTTTCTAAATAAATTATTATACCTCGTGTATTTAATGCTTAGTGGGTTTTGAAGGCCTATTTACGATATCGTTATTTTATTATATAACAATATTCTTAATTTCACGGTAATATTTCATTGAATTATTCATAAAAGGTGCGTCAGGTGAAAAAGCTCCTTGGTAGCCGACTAATAAAATATTAATTTAAATTACTTCAGACTTGAAATATAGATAAATGACGATTAATAACTTGTGAAATAATGTATTTTGCTCACGAAATTCCCTTCAGTTTTGGTTATTTACAAAAAGAAAAATGAAAGTCCAAAATGGCTGATTTATTACTAAAATATTCCTAATTTAAAATAAATCTTAATGATAATGAAATACATATTTCGGTGATTCTTAAATTTATTCCCTTAGGGTGTTAACTAGGGAATAAAAGATAGATTGTAGGAACTATTTTATTTACCTAGGAATATTATATTTATACTAGCTACCCGGCGCGACTTCGTTCGCGTGGTGCTACCCTACCCTGTGGGGCTACCCTACCTTACCCTACCCTACCCTATCTAAACCATCCAGGGAGTTAATTCTGCTGTACGTGTGTATTTAAATTATTAAAGGAGTTAACAATAAATGTTATCATAGTTAGTATCATTTTAGGTATTCTAAGCTAAAATTATAATTTAGACGTAAATAAAATTATATTTCAAAATCGTATTAAAATCCCAAATGATACAGCGATACCTCTGGAGACCAGCGGGCGGGGAGCTAGATCCACGTTATTCTCCGTGACCAAGAAATTACAGTACAGCTCCACTGAACACAGGTTTTATAATTATTTCATTTGTAGTTTTTGTATTGACTAGGTTTTCACAAGTAGGGGGCTAGCCACCATCTCAATCTGACTTGTATTTGACGTCTATCGTCAAAATAGCACAGAAAATAAGGTTGTATAATATTGCCCCCCCAGATCCACTTAATTCTGCTTCTTACCTCTGAGCACGTGTACGGCAACTGCTGACGTCGCCACATCAGCAAGCGAGCATGTGTAATTCCCAGAATCTTGTCGATTCGCGTTTGCTATGTAGAGTCGGGACAGCGCGCCGTTTGACGTCGCCTCAGTCTTTACACTGTCAACAAAATTAAATTGAAAAATGTAGCAGCGTGTTGTATTCAAGATTTTGATTAAAGATAAACAAATTTATATTGGTGACGTCTTCTCAGGGAAAATAAAAAGACTGATACTCGTTCTAAATGTAATATTAGTATTTGTCCACCTTACAGAATCAGATTATCAGAGCTTACCGGGGGGGACGCGTTGGTAAAGCGTAAGTGATTTCCCGGGTATTTATATACCATAACTCGCTTTTTATTAACCCGGCGCCAATGACACTGGGTCATATTGACCCGAGGCGTTTTAAAACGGACATATAAATTTTTTTTCGCTGACCGTACAATTTAAAAATATATTTAGCTGTAGATACAGCTTTCCTCTCACGTAATTAGTTAAAATTCATAAAACTGTACCATAATTGACGTTTTGTTCCAAGGTCACTTAGAAGACAAGGTTAAGCTGGCATCCAAAAAGCTTGGAGTGCTCAACAGAGTGAGGCAGTACTTCATAGCGGGGCAAAGACTGCAACTTTATAAGTCGCAGGTCCGGCCTCATATGGAGTACTGCTGTCATCTATGGGCGGGAGCACCTGGATACCAGCTTGGGCCTTTAGACTCGGTTCAGCGACGTGCCGTCAGAATTGTTGACGATCTCGAGCTCACAAGCGATTTAGAGCCCCTCAGTCTGAGGAGAGACTTTGCCTCCTTATGTGTGTTCTTCCGCTTGTACAACGGACAGTGTTCTAAGGAATTGTTCGACTTGATGCCCACGGCTACCTTCTACCATCGCAACTCTCGCCATCGACGGGGAGTCCATTCACACACATTGAAACCAGATTTGTTTCGAACTGTACGGGCTACAAGGAGTTTTCATCCGCGGACGCTCGGACTGTGGAATGAGCTCCCCGCCGTGGTTTTCCCAATGGAGTACAGCATGGGGTTCTTCAAAAAGGGCGTGATTTCTTCAGGGTCGGCAACGCGCGAGTGATACCCCTGTTGTTGCAAGCGTCCATAGGCTACGGTAACTGCTTACCATCAGGCGGGCCGTACCTATGCTTGTTTGCCACATTAGTGGTATAAAAAAAAAAACAAAAAAAAACAAAGTTGATTTTGAATGTGTTATTGAGAAACCTTATAAAAGCTAGTATTATTGAACATATTGATGTTGTTTTTATTATAGCACATGTGCATAGAACCCTTATTTAATACACACTAAATAAAATAAAGGCATAACCACAAATTTTGATAAAAGAAAACATGATAAAATTCAGGTCATGTGATGACCCGACGTCATTGTCCGCGTTATTATTTTGTCGTGATTAGAGCCGGGTTAAAAGAAATTAAAAAACCGGCCGTGTGCGAGTCAGATTCGCGCACCGAGGGTTCCGTACAAACCTGTAGGTATATAAGTAAATGGTAGTATAGACCTGAGTATTTGGTATGAATTTCAATTTATGACGTATTAAAAAAAACTACTTACTAGATCTCGTTCAAACCAATTTTCGGTGGAAGTTAGCATCGTAATGTACATCATATTTTTTTTTTAGTTTTATCATTCTCTTATTTTAGAAGTTACAAGGGGGACACACACATTTTACCACTTTGGAAGTGTCTCTCGCGCAAACTATTCAGTTTATAAAAAAAAATTATAAACTTCAATATCATTTTTGAAGACCTATCCATAGACATCCCACATTTATGGGTTTTATTTAAAAAAAAAATGAGTTTCAGTTCTATGTATGGGGAACCCCCAAAATTTATTGTTTTTTTGTATTTTTGTGTGAAAATCTTAATGCGGTTCACAGAATACATCTACTTACCAAGTTTCAACATTATAGTTCTTATAGTTTCGGAAAAAAGTGTCTGTGACATACGGACGGACAGACAGACAGACAGACAGACAAACAAACAGACAGACGGACAGACAGACAGACAGACATTACGAATCTATAAGGGTTCCGTTTTTTCCATTTGTCTACGGAACCCTAAAAAGAACATGACTAAATCACGAGATCACAAGTGACTGTGAAACAACAAACCAGAAATCACAAACGGCCTTTGATGCCATTGTACAATGAAACACATAATAGGAAACAAAAGAACCTAGCCCGTCCTCAATAGTTGATCCCATTTAATTAAATAGTTAATTCAACCGTGTCGATTAGTTGGTTGAGAACAAAAGGCAAGCTTATACTGCATACCGTCTAACCAATTCTTGAACAATAATAAATCTCTGGACCCTCGTAACCGTTTAAATTACATATGCGTGTAAAGGTTTGTGAATGGGTTTTCCCCATACAAAGATATTTCCGCCCCGCGGTTTCACTCACGTTCCCAAGGTATCTATAATTTTTCAGGGACAATTAGTATCTCTTGTGTTAAGCCAGAAAATACTCCACCTGTGTGCCAAATTTTATCCAAATCCGTTCAGTAGTTATTACGTGAAAGAGTAAAAAACTTCCATACATACACTAGCTGTCCCACACGGTTTCACCCGCGTTCCCGGGATAAAAAGTAGCCTATATGCTTGTCCATACTATAGGCTACTTGCGTGCCAAATTTCAACGTGATCGGTCGTGTAGCGTGAAAAGCGTAACAAACAAACAAACTCACATTATTGTTAAGCATCATTATAAGCATTTATTTGTTAAGTAAGAATTTTAGTACAATAGTAGGATATGAAATAACATCTTAGTAATTTCGTTCCTTTTTTTTTTGGTAATTAAGCTTTCATAGATGAACGGTTAGTCTATGGGGAGGTTAGTTCAGTGAGCCAAAATGAAGTAGGTACATAACCATTTATCTTTTTCTTTTTTATCTGTGCAGTAGATGAAGATTATTTTAGACCTCTGCACCTCGCTAATACTATCCATATTTTGTGGTTATTTCAGAACATGTAGGTTTTAATAAAATATGTATTTACCAATTAATAAATAGAACTGATCGTATGTTTATTTTATTTACTCGCCACTGTGTAAATATAAAATGCTAATAATCAAATTGGGTAGCAATAATATGATGCTACAAATATGTATCCAATAATTTCACAAACCTTTCAAACCATTCATATATCATATATATATGAATATGTACTATGACGTACTCATTTCGATGAGAACCAGTATTTCTTCGTGTTGAAAATTGCTAGTTTATTTATTCAGATAACCCACGCAAAAGGATACAGCTCGATTAGTTTATGTCAAGCTATTTTTATAGTGCCAGTCACGGCATTTTGGTGAAACATTTTTATTTCGGGTAGCGAATTATTTTCAAGCGATACATCATATTGGCTCACAGCCAGGTAAATATTTATGTCGATATACAAAATGGCACTTCTCTGACTTGAAAATTTGAGTGTAACTTTAAGCTGGATGCCAAAACCAAAAATAATTGGGACAAAGCCAAAGCTTAAGCTAAACTTAATGAAATCGGTTTTTTCCGGTAACACCTTCATTGTATTGGACACAGATTTTGTTCATTCTCAGTATTCTCCATTTTGAATTCATGTTGAGTTAGCGACTTATTGTAAGGCCTTTCACAAACGAGGCGAAAGGGAATGGGCAAATATAAAAAAATCTATTATTTAAAAGGCGTTTTCAAACCTTGTTAAGTATTAGTCATGAGTTACTAAAATAAATACTTTTAATATTGCTTTAAAATACATAATAAATTTACTATATATATTTACCATACCGGGTATACTTACCGGTATACTTACTACCGGGTATACTTGATTTTGAATTACTTAGCTATTTTAAAGGAGTCCACTCATTGATATAAAATAAGGTTTTGACGATCCAAAGTTTTCTCAAAATGATCGAAATCGTTGGTCAGTGCCGTTGACCGCGCGCCACGCGCTACGTCACATAGTTGTCAACAACTGAGAATGTTATGGTGCGTCCATGCTTGGCTAACCGAGCACGAGCCGAGCCACGAACGAGCACACTGTGAGCATGATTCGCGTAGCGTGGACGGGCTTGCGAGCCTCGAACGAGCATTCGTAGCGTGCTCGACTGCGCTCCACCCGATTGACAGTTTTTTCACGAACACAGGGATTCGCATCGCACTCGTTGTAGGCTCGTTGAAGGCTCGTTAAGTACTTCCACGCTTGAAATCGCGAGCATTGAAAGAATCCTTTTCGTTGGAGGCTCGGCTCGTGCTCGCTTCGCGAAGCATGGACGCATCATTAGATATTGCCTACGTATGCGCAAACATAAACATCATCCAAATTAAATATCCTCTACATAATTCTAGGTATTCTTACCCATTTAAAAATTACAAAATGAAGCCACAAACATTCAGTAACTCACTAGGTATTTTTAGTTACTCAAATTACAAAAATACTCATCGTATCAGAATTCTTACATATGTATATTAATTATGTTTATTATTTTTTATCTCAGCTAACATTATAAATGCGAATGTAATTGTATTTTTTTTGTTACAGACTAAGAGCTGGTAAAATTTTTTGGAAAGGTGTCACTGTGAAAACTCTATCTGCTCTTGGACTATAACCGATCATCATGAAATTTGGCATGGAAATAGTCTATGGTATGGAAAAGGACATACGCAAAATTGTATCCCAGGAAAGCAGGTGAAACCGCGGGGGACAGATAGTAATATTATATTGATATGAGAATGATTTGTGAAGCTATGTTTTATACTTTGACACGCAAAACATACTGAAAGGAACTGGTTGAAATTTAGCACAAAGGTAAAATATGTTCTGGATTAACACATCCCTCAGGAACGCGAGTAAAACCGTGGGGGATAGCTAGTTTCACATATAGCACTTAGAAACGCCATTACGATTTACACACTCATAATAAATAAAATTCAGCTGAGCGCCAACCGTTTTGACCACTGCGTCAGCACGCAATATTATGCGCATTCAAACACCTTATTTCATCCTAAATGACCTGGATTAAATTTATAGCGTGTTAAATTCTATTATTTGTTCAGAGAAAATTGCCCAAGAGATTTACGCGAGGGTTTATTTAATTAACAACGAGTATAACAGTAACTTAAAGAGGAATTGTTAGATCGAAAAGTTAAACAAAATGTATTAAATTATGTTCCATGATTTAAGTAAATTAATTAAGATAGGATTGTTATTAATTGGTTTGCTAGTATCAATAAATCATCGCTCGTGGCAATTTTGGGCTGAAGTTCAAGTTTGAATAATTCATTCTGCAAAAAGCCCGAAGTGATAGCTTGATAAAGAATCGCTATTACTTCAGTTTCACTTAATTTGACACCTTTTATAATTTGCGATACTTAATATTATAAACAGCTGTGATTAATTTATTTTGCAAATAGATGAGTTTTCCCGTTTAAAATTCGAAGCACCTGACTGGGAAAGTTGCCTTATTTTACAAGCTTTTATTTAACTTGCAATGTATGTATGCATGTAGCTATAGTTTGTTCGGAAGGAATCTTGCAAGTCGATTTCACCCACTCCCAGTGGTCGGATTGACTTAATATTTGGTATACATTAGTATATTGGAACTTTGGAATACAACAACAAGTGGAAGACAAGTACAGTCAACAAAAAGTAAAATCACTAAAAAAGCTTGTATTAAAAATGTTTTTATTTAACAAAAACTTATTACACCAAGAAGTCGGCAAACAAGCATAAAGCCCGCCTGGTGGTAAGTGGTTACCGTAGCCATATGCATGTTGCAACACACGGAGCACTCCAGGGTATCACTCACGCGTTACCGATCCTTCTTCCCTCCCAATGAGAACTAGCGACCATGACACACGCATTACTCACGCGCAGTAACACAACATAAAGTTATTTGGCTGCGGTATTCTGTAAGGTGGAGGTACATCGAGCTGCTCTTTGAGCGAAAAAACGCTATGCTCTACCTCTCTTCAAAATCTTTACCTAACAGAAGACCGCAGCTAAAGAACATTAATTTAATATGGTGTTGTGTTACGGTGAGTGTCTCCACAGCTCCATGAGGCGCTGTGCTGTCAGTGTGCAAGACCAGCGGCGTAGATGCAAATGAAACAATGCGCGCTTTGTCCCTTCTGCTGCCAACTCCTCTCTAGAAACCCATTTTGGGTTTGTTATTCCACCCTCGGGTAATAGGTACCCTTCTATAGGCTTCGACAACCATGTCACCATCTGGCGCGAAGTATACTTGTTGCCTAAGTAATATAAGCGAGATAGTAAAGCTATAGCAGAGAAGTAGAAATGTTCTAATTCTCTGCTATATATGTGGAAAGTAACAGAACTAGAAATAGACCGAAGAAAGTATTAATAAATATCCTGTAACATTCCTCACACACGGCTATCTGATCCCAAACTAAGCAGAGCTTAAACTATGGACACCAGATAACTGATTTTCTTTGTAAATACATACATTATTATAACAGACATGCAGACATGTTCGTGCTCACAAATGCATGTCCCGGGTGGGACTTGAAACCACGTACTGCAGCGTGATAGGTGGCACCTTAACCAAACACGCCAACGTGGCTTCTATAGATCGTGTGAAAGATAACGTACATAAGATAAGAGTGATCACTGAAATGATGACTTCACTGGAATAGAGAGGAAGTGGATGTTCTTACCTAACTCCACCGCGCTTAGTATCGTAGTTGAGCAGTCTGACCCCATGCTTCCAGTTCACCTGTCGAGTTGGTTGTGGGACTTCGCTGACCACGCACCGCAGTTCGATGATGGAGCCCTCCTTGTAGAACTTGTCCTGGAGTGGTCGTCCGCGCTCGTCTATGATCTCTACTTTTGGCACTGTTTGGACAAAGAAAGTTTGACTTTAAAGTTAAGAAGCTAAGTTAGAAATTTAGATGAGTAGAGCATAGCGTTTATTCGCTCAAAGAGCAGCTCGACTGGAGAAGTACATCCTTATAGAATACTATTTTCAAATAACACACTCTGGTGTAACTCATGTTATTTAAAAATAGTTGATAATTAATTGAGCTCTGGCTTATTGGTGTGTTGCAAGCATCCATATAGCTGCGGTAACCGCTTACCATCAGGTGGGCTGTACGCTTGTTTAATGACTTCGTCGTGTATAAAAATAAAAGTTTGATGTTATCTTTAACAGGACAAGAAAGGGAGTGCTAAAAATGTTATTTTTTTATCCGGAATAAGAACTGGCTTTATAAAGGTTGGCAGCACATTGGCAATCCCTCTGAGATTACTAATCTATATTCTAAGGTACCCACTTACCTTTAGGTGACCTACCTGCCTGTTTGTTAGTCTTCAAACATAAAAAAGAGGACTGTTTTTGATAAAATTTCATGATGGTAAAATTATCTGTAGGTGCTAAAATTATTACAAGATGGTCTGTAAAGCATATAGTATAGGGTGGTCACACAAATTATTAAATAAACAAGTTTTTTCAAGCCTGGACAAATATCCCAAAAAGCAAATATCCTATTTCTGTAATTCATAAAAAAAAACGCAAACGACACAATAACAATGCCAATTATTCTAAGTATTTTTGCCTATGTCTTTGTTTTGTTTGTTAAAGTCCAATAAATAAGATGCTAATGTGACTGATCAGCGAAATATGCTAGCTTATTTTGAAGGAATTTGGCGGTGGGTTGCTATTGCTACAAACCTAGCCACATACTACGACGTAGCACCTCTACGTCGTAGTACATGTGGCTACAAAAGCCATTGTTATGAAAATTCGGTACAACAACAATGCATATACCAAACCAAAGCTCTTCTGTGACGTTTTGTATTCATGAATATGGCTGCTTATATTTTGCAGTGTTTTATATGGACAAATATATCGTGTTTCTACGTAATCCCAGCTAACTGCTGTTCAAAATTTATTCTATCAACATAACTTTGCCCTTATTTGCTTTCATCATATCAGCCCATGGATGTCCACTGCTGAACATAGGCCTCCCCCATTGATTTCCACTTCGAACGGTTCTGGGCCGCTTGCATCCAGAGGCGCCCAGCGACTCTGACCAGGTCGTCGGTCCACCGTAGTGGGAAGTCGTCCCGCTCGGCGCGCACCAGTACGTGGTCGCCACTCGAGAACCTTCCTTCCTTTTATTTGATTTACCCATACAAAAATTAAGTCAAGTTTGGAGACAATCGGCTAGTACAAAAATAAAACTGTCAGAGAATTTAAGATAAAATAGTACTTAAATACCGCGTATTCTTACCGAATTAAAAAACCTTATCCAAACGATATTAAAACCAAAATTCCTTTGAAATTCGTCGCAAATAACAATAATATTAGAAGTTCTATTTTTCCACCAGTAACAATTAAAACTAGTTACCTAAGGTTGAGCTTTAATCGATATTATAACAATACATCATTGTAACTAGAAGAGAAAAGCAATTAAATTCTAATTCAATTTCATAATCAATTTCATAAAATAACACTTGATATTCGACTGAGCGTTTCATATAAAAGCTTCGAAAATAAGAAAATACGTTTATAAAATTCAATTTAATTCTCATGGAGATGATAGCATGTGACATAGAATATTGTAGCAAAGCTCGAGACTATGAATTTAATTGCCTATCGGCTGGGCGGTTAGCTAAGATTCCACTTATAACGCTGCAGGTCGTGCGTTCGATTTGCGTGCATGAAAATGTCTGCATGTCCTGAGTGAGTCTCGGTGTAATCATATACATTAAGTATGTATTTACAAACAAAAAGTAGTTTATCAGTTATATGGTTGCCATAGTACAGTTGAGGAATGAAAATGTTCGTCACCTTAGAGTTGGTTTTCGCTTGCACCAGATTGCAAGAATCAATTTTATTATGTGTACCAACATATTACCAGTGAGGTTCCTAATAGGAAGAAACAGTGCTGCTGTTAAACAAGCAAAATAATATTTTGCTTGTTTTTACATCACGTCAAACACAATTTATGGCTTTTGCGGAATAAAATACAAGTATTATTTTTTTCAAAGATGACATTGCCCTATTTTCAATTTCAATTTGACATAAATAACAATAGCAGGTTAAACCAACAAGAAGTTTTTAGTTAATCAAAACATAAAATAAAAACAATCTTGTTGACAAGATAAACAGTCGAACAACTTTGATCGGAATAATTTTGAACTTTGATAACGAACAGTTAAATCATTATTTTCTCTAATTCAGTGCATACTGTCTATTCAGTTTCAAATGGTAATATTTGTTCGTGATACGTTGAATGAATCAAGTTGAAAACTGACGAACATTTTCATTCCGCTATAGTGCAAGCTCTGTTCAGTTTGGGATCAGATAGTCGTGTGTGAACAAGAACAATGTTCCCGTATTAAAGTTTTGAATTGAATCGGCTTGAGGTAACTAAATTATATATAACTAGCTACCCCCGGCGGTTTCAATAGTCTTCCCCCGAAATTATTATGTTATCAACGGAAATTTAATCAAAATCCGTTTAATAGTTTTGGCGTGAAAGGATCACAATGAGAGAAATCGTCACATCTTTTTTTAACAGACTTCAAAAAAGTTGGAGGTTCTCAATTCGGTTCTATTTTTATTTTTTTTAATTGTTTACCTCATAACTCCGTCATTTATCAACCGATTTGGAAAATTATTTTTTTCTCTGGAAGGGTACACTTCCCGTTTGGTCCCATTGTCATCAGATCAGGATTTGATTACTTCGTAGTATACTTTGAAGTCGGTTTAGTTTTTTGTAAAACAGTCCAATTATTTATGTACTTCTAACTTGGTTAACAAGCATACGGCCCGCCTGAGAATAATAGTATATAAGTAATATTTGGGCTTAATATTTTTTTATAATTAAGCAAATAAAAGATGGTTGAATAATGTTATTACTGCAAGAAATAGTAAATAATTTATTAAAATATCTAGAAACAAATATTTACAAATCTCCGCTTTATTATAAAGCAAAAACAAATAACTGAAGTAACTTTTTATATGGTATAAAAGACACACAAAGAGCCAGTTTCACTTGGAAGCAATCGATTACACTTATTTTTACACAAGGACAGACGGCATTAGTATTCTTCGTAGATAGTTCCACAGATACACGAAGAAGTTTTCGTTTCTACTGATATTGCCACGCGTCATACTCGTACGTCTTGTCATGGAATAAAATAAAGCAAGTTTGTAACAAATACGAATACTGAGGGTTCTGTATTGGTTGATTTTTTAATTTGAATTAATTAAAATAATAATTTAAAACTACTGTGTCCCGCAGGCAGGTTTTCCAAAAAGATGGCGACGTTACTTGACTTTTTATTTGCTACTCATACAAATAAGATGTGGAGATTAAGAAAAACTGATCAATCAAGTGAGTACAACTGTAAAAAAATGCGATTCGCTTTGGTTTTGAGATGACTAGAATACAAAGAGATGACTTAGTGATTAAACTGTTCATCATCATTGTACGGGCGGCCGGGGACCTCGTGTAATAAGACGCCGCTTAGGACGAATGCGCGAATCGTGAGATCCCTTTTCCCGTACTTTATTTTATTTGCTGGATTGCCAAGGGCGTCATGAAAAGCCGTATGGTTGGTATATAAACGATTTATTTATTGAACTTTAACACTTCTGTGACAATCTGTCTGAATACAATAATTAACAAACTTTTTAAATTACATAAATGATTTACACAAATATACGTAGACAATGGGTGCCTGATGCTACACTGATAATTTACTTAGCCGCTACTATGGCATCTGCCTTACTGTTTACCGATGGGGTAACTAACTAGCCGCTACTGTGGCATCTGCCTGACGTTATACTACTTGATGGTAATCTCAACTTGGCATCTGCCTTACTTGGTACTGTCCCGGTACTGTCCTACTACTGTGACATCTGTCTGACTACTACTACTACTATACTTAGTAGATACTTGCTGTCCTGGAATCGATTAATGGAATCCGATACTAAATGAGAAAAATGTACTGATTATATGCAAATTATAAACGCTGTGTATACGACTTACACAGTGAGCGAGTAACTTTTTTACGAGAGAAAACATATCTTTTTCTTGTCTAATTTAAGTGCATTTAAGTAACCTCTCTATCTTGCATATAGCGCTAACCTTGTCTAAAAGTTCTAGAAGGATCTAATCCAAAAAGTGTAGTCCTGTTACTACATCTCCAAAGGTTCTCCGATACATTTTGTCTCCCTTTCGCATATATAAGGAAATTTTATTGTTGATA
Source organism: Achlya flavicornis (assembly GCA_947623365.1). Lineage (NCBI taxonomy): Eukaryota > Metazoa > Arthropoda > Insecta > Lepidoptera > Drepanidae > Achlya > Achlya flavicornis. The sequence continues at coordinate 6,476,573 of OX392491.1, forward strand.
TTTATAGTTCCGGGTAAAATCACGTAAATTTCAAAATATGATCAGGGTTTCATTCAGGGCTTGTAGTAAAACTTATTATTTAGGTCTTACGTTAGGTAATGCGAGTTTAAACAGTAAATACATAGTAAGTAGTTGGTGTGCACATATGGTGCTTACGAAACAATTCCAACTAGATTACTATGCCTAATCGAGTGTTTTGTTGACATGTTAACACTTTTTTGTTAACTTAGGTTTCAACATGAATACTAACTTTATCGTGTAACAAGTTTTACATTTGTAGAGGGTTATTCACGATTCTAAAAGTACATTGTAAATCTTAGTTCTACCTAGACTTTGTCTAGACTTTTACCTATGTTTAGGGTTCAAGTACTGTTTATTTACTATACAATTTATGTTGATACGTATTCTAAGGGTAATCATTGTACACTCGGGAGTAAACTCTTTAATATTTCTTATTTCTAAACATTTTAATTTTAACAAAATATTACGTAATCATAAAAAATAACAATAAATGTCCTGAACACAACAAGTGTCCCGAACATTCTCCCGCCGTTCTTCGACTACGGTGTCGATGAAGACATTTCCGGTTGAGGGACTACTGGCTCGGTGGGCAGGATGATCAGCTTCTTCGTGGGACGTCGTAGTGTTCCGCTTTTGGTGCGCACGTCGACTGCTCGTACGATGCCATCAGCTCCGGGGTAGATGGCTTCGACGATCCCTCTTGGCCATGTGTTGCGAGGCAGGTTGTCGTCGGCGACTAGTACGACGTCTCCAATCTTGATCTCCGCGCCTCTTCCGTGTGGCTCCCGCCGGTATTGCAAATCGGGGAGGTATTCTTTCACCCATCTTGCCCAAAATCGGTTAGCAAGATGTTGTGAAGCTCGCCAGTGTGTTCTGCCGATGAGGTCCTTTTCGTTGAAGGTGCCTGGTGCCGGAACTCGCGCTGACCCGCCAAGAAGGAAGTGATTGGGGGTCAGCGTTTCTTCATCCTCAGGATCTGTAGACACGTGCGTAAGGGGACGACTGTTGACTGTGTACTCCGCTTCAACCAATAGAGTTGCGAGTACTTCTTCTGGTGGATGTTGCTCTTGAAGTATTACTGAGAGGGCGGTCTTAACAGATCGGACCAGCCGCTCCCAGGCTCCTCCCATGAACGGAGCTCCTGGCGGAATGAAACGCCAGGATATCATCCTCTTGGTGGCTTCGTCTTCAGTGGCTGCGTCGATGGATTGACGCAGCTCTTTGTCAGCGCCACGCAAATTTGTCCCGTTGTCTGACCAGATTTCTGTAGGACATCCTCTCCGTGCTATCATCCTTCGCAGGGCCATGACCGCAGAGTCCGTCGTCAGGGATGCTGCCAGCTCCAGGTGAACCGCCCGTGTGGTGAGGCAGGTAAAGAGTGCCCCATACCTCTTCTGGCGACTACGCCCGACTGTGACTGACATCGGGCCGAAATAGTCGAGACCCGTGTATGTAAAGGGCCTGACGTGGTGAGCCAGTCTGCATGGGGGGTGGTTTCCTGTGGCTGGCTGTGACGGCATATTTCTTCGAATGCGGCATGGTAAACATCGGTGGACCATCATCTTCGTGACTGGACGTAGGCGTAGAATCCAATAGTATTGGCGACATTCGTTTATTGTTGCCTCTACGCCAGCGTGCAGCAGCTGTCTGTGGGTATATTCAATCCACAGCTTCGTTGTTACGTGATTTCCGTCGAGGACAGGTGGAGACTTCTCGAGGCCGTCAACATTCTTCGTAGCTCCGATGCGAGACCTCAGTAAGATGATTCCGTCGACTAAAGCGACAGATATTGGGCGCAGACGACTGCTGGTAGATACAGCCCTGTTGTTCTTCAAATCTTCCATCTCTGTAGGGAAGGATTCTTCTTGGCTTGCTCGTACCAGCAGTTTCTCGGCTTCTCTCAGAAGGATGGCGTCCAATGGCACGAATCTTCTTGCTGTTGCATCGGGTTTGGCAACTGTTGGCCTTGGTTTTGACGCCTTCTGTTTGCGTCTCCAATCCGGATCTGCCTCTGTGTTCTTCAGCGTGCGTTTGTAATGTGCACGCTGTTTTGTTCGCCTGCACAGATTGATGAACTGTAAGACTCTAGCTGTAGCGCGGAGATATCGTTCCCACTTGGAGAAACGAGCGCCGTCAGGTACGACGTGGCTCAGCTTCGTTTTCTCGCGCTTCTCGGTGATGTTGAGTGTCTTCTCTTCACCAGTCAGTTCCTTCTGTGTAGGTTTCTCTGTTGGCCAGGTACTCGGATCGTCCTTCAGGACTTCTGACTCTTCTACGTCGCGATTTGCATCATCAGCGACGTTGAGTTTCGTGGGTACTTCTGGCAACGACTGCAGCAAATCAGAATCCGTCAGAAGGTGGTCGTTTAGTGAGACCCCCTTTGTTTTTGCTGCAGCATCATGGACTATTCGAATCTTCCCCGGCTTCATAGGGTTCACCACGGCGAAATGTGGTAGGTACCACGTCCTATTAATCGTTTTCGCCAGTGGAGCCGGTTCAGCGTAGTCCCTTTCCATCAGAGCTGTCATCGGCTGTTCATACCTTTCTTTCAGCTCTGGAATCTTTTCGGTTGTGATAAGCCTCTTCATCGCGTTGTCGTAATTGCATGGCATCGCGATGTTATCATTCTTCCATAGGAGCGCCGTCTTACACTGTCCGTCTTCCGTTCGGGTTGTGCACTCATCGAGTTTGAGTGCACGTTGTTCCGGATCAGTCTGCGGCTTCTTTGGTATGATCGTCAACGCCTCGATCGCAAAGTGATCTTTCAACTGTCCATCCATGTCTTCGTTCATCGTAAAGTAATGAACGAAGTCGATGCGTTTTCCCAGCGTCCTTGTGTGCGCACCATGGAGAACCCAACCAAGCGGAGTGTGTGATGCTATTGGTTGGTTCTTCTTTCCTTTTCGTACCTCTGAGGCTAGTAATAAATTCCAATTATCTTGACCGACAAGTATCTTTGGTTTGGCTTCTACAAACTTCAAAGCGTCCTGTATGTCGATCAGATGTTGGCAGTCGTCCAGGTCTTCGTCGGCGACTGTCTGTGTTGATAGCCTCAGGTTTTCTATGGTGCGTGCGTAAATCTTGTGTGGCTGGGTTGCACCCTTGATGGTGATTGCGATGCGTTGAGATGCTGAAGCAGGTACTTCTGCTCCTCCTATGGCTTCGATTTGCATTGGTTGGCAGGGTCCATAAGCGCCGACTGTGTTTGCTAAGTCGGCGTCGATCAAAGTCACAGTTGACCCATCATCCAACAATGCATGTGTGTTGACTTCTCCCGCCGGTCCGGAAATCTGTACAGGCAGTACCTTCAAGTACGTCTGGGATTGTACAGGCAGCCAAGTCGACGTAACCTTTTCCGTCTTATCTGTCCTGTCACTCGTATTCCTTTGTTTTTCATAATGGAGTAAGTGGTGATGTCTGTATGGGCATTCGTTGACGCCGCATTTGGGCGGCTTGCAATTATGCGTTTTGTTCCTGTATCGTAAACATCGGAAACAAAGGCAGTGCGTCTTTGCAAGATCCCATCTTTGGTTGATGTCGGCATCGCGGAATTTATCGCAGTCTGGCGGCGAATGTCCCTCTCGTTCACATATACAGCATCTATATGGCTTCCTGTCAACGTTCGCATTAGCGTTTAGCGTACGTTGAGTGCGCTTGTAAGGATTGCGCGAAGCTGGCTCTGTATGTGAAGTCGAGGGTATGACCTCTACTTGAGCGTAGGGTGCCCATAATTCCACTTCTCTCTCGAGGAATCGGGTGAGTTTGAGCAGGTCTGCTTCCTCTTTGGGCTGCATGGCGGAGAAATCGAACCATCTATATCGAAGTGTCGGTGTTAGCTTATCAATCGTGACCTTCGTCAGCTCTGGATTGTATAAATACGTAGTCTTATTCAGAGCACGAAGAGTCGCCACTATATTCGTGACCTTGCTTGACCGTATGCAAAGGTCTTTAGATGAATCCGTGAACCGTGGCAGGTTCCTAAGTCGATCCATCTCTGCGAGAGCTATTGAGTCCGGTCTTCCAAAGCGGGACTCCAATATTTTCATTACTTCAGTGGGATTGGCACTATTAATGAGCAGACTCTCAACGGCCTCTTTAGCACGTCCTTTAAGTGCACGGCGTAGTCTGGTCATATTCTCGGTTTCCGAAAAGTCAGTTGCTGACTCGAAGTACGCTGTTCGGAATGACAGCCAATCCTGATGCGCGCCAGTAAAAGCAGGTAATTCGAATCGGTAACGCGACGGCATTGCGCGTTGACCTGCCTTTACAGCAATAGTGATTGCTGACGCTAACTCACTGAAGTCTATTTTCTGTTGCGCAGAATACGGGGTGATTGCAGCTTCTATTCCCGTCGGTATCTGTGCTTCTGGTCTCTGAGGGATTCCTTTATTACCCTGTACAGAGTGCTGAGGGATTCCTTTATTACCCTCATCGTTGTCAACTTTTGACTGCTGTTGAGTCATCTGAGTCATCGAGGTTGCGCCCAAGAGCACGACTGGATGCGTAGCTACGGATGGATATGGTGCCGCAACAGGTGCGGCGTTACAATTCGGTTCCACCTCTCGGTGCTCTGGCTGGTGTTGAGGCTCATTCGAAATAGCAAGCAGGCGCTGACTCTTGTCTAGCCCTGTGTCCACCCTCCGTTCAGTGGATTTGATGGACACGGATCTTACGTCGTCACCTTCAGACCATTCAGATGGGTCTATGACGGCGAGTCTAACTATTGCTAGCTCAAGTCTCAGTCTTGCTACCTCTTCTTTAGCCAGAGCTATGCGGCGCGCTCGTTGACTCTTTGTTGACTTATTTCCCCTGATGGTGCTGCGTTCGATTCGGTCATCAGGGGCCTGTCGTTGATCGGTTCCGGTTTCCTCTTCGGTAGTAGTAGTCGTAAACCCTGAGGTTAGGGTAGCTTCAGTAGCAGTGGCAGTACGACTCGACGATGGTGCTACTGTAGGGGCAGTACTCCCCGTTGGGGCGGCATCTGTGGCCAGATCGTCTGCAGGTGCTGGCGGCGGTGCGTCGCCATCGCGACTCTGCGATCTGCCTCTTGCGGTAGTTGATCTGGTACCAACCATGGCTGTGGCCGTTCAGTATCTTGGATAATCCGGCTCGAAGGACCAAATGTACGGGCGGCCGGGGACCTCGTGTAATAAGACGCCGCTTAGGACGAATGCGCGAATCGTGAGATCCCTTTTCCCGTACTTTATTTTATTTGCTGGATTGCCAAGGGCGTCATGAAAAGCCGTATGGTTGGTATATAAACGATTTATTTATTGAACTTTAACACTTCTGTGACAATCTGTCTGAATACAATAATTAACAAACTTTTTAAATTACATAAATGATTTACACAAATATACGTAGACAATGGGTGCCTGATGCTACACTGATAATTTACTTAGCCGCTACTATGGCATCTGCCTTACTGTTTACCGATGGGGTAACTAACTAGCCGCTACTGTGGCATCTGCCTGACGTTATACTACTTGATGGTAATCTCAACTTGGCATCTGCCTTACTTGGTACTGTCCCGGTACTGTCCTACTACTGTGACATCTGTCTGACTACTACTACTACTATACTTAGTAGATACTTGCTGTCCTGGAATCGATTAATGGAATCCGATACTAAATGAGAAAAATGTACTGATTATATGCAAATTATAAACGCTGTGTATACGACTTACACAGTGAGCGAGTAACTTTTTTACGAGAGAAAACATATCTTTTTCTTGTCTAATTTAAGTGCATTTAAGTAACCTCTCTATCTTGCATATAGCGCTAACCTTGTCTAAAAGTTCTAGAAGGATCTAATCCAAAAAGTGTAGTCCTGTTACTACATCTCCAAAGGTTCTCCGATACATTTTGTCTCCCTTTCGCATATATAAGGAAATTTTATTGTTGATATTTATAGTTCCGGGTAAAATCACGTAAATTTCAAAATATGATCAGGGTTTCATTCAGGGCTTGTAGTAAAACTTATTATTTAGGTCTTACGTTAGGTAATGCGAGTTTAAACAGTAAATACATAGTAAGTAGTTGGTGTGCACATATGGTGCTTACGAAACAATTCCAACTAGATTACTATGCCTAATCGAGTGTTTTGTTGACATGTTAACACTTTTTTGTTAACTTAGGTTTCAACATGAATACTAACTTTATCGTGTAACAAGTTTTACATTTGTAGAGGGTTATTCACGATTCTAAAAGTACATTGTAAATCTTAGTTCTACCTAGACTTTGTCTAGACTTTTACCTATGTTTAGGGTTCAAGTACTGTTTATTTACTATACAATTTATGTTGATACGTATTCTAAGGGTAATCATTGTACACTCGGGAGTAAACTCTTTAATATTTCTTATTTCTAAACATTTTAATTTTAACAAAATATTACGTAATCATAAAAAATAACAATAAATGTCCTGAACACAACAAGTGTCCCGAACAATCATCAATTAGCTCATTATAGGAGTACTTTATAGGGATATAATAGCCTCTACTAATAATAAAAGAGATTAAGGAAATAGTCAACCACATAGGGCTAGTGCTGATTGGTGGATTTCACGTCTTTGAATGTGACTTCACGGGCATGCAGATTTATTACCCATTTCGTACATTACTGTAAACTTAGAGAGTCAGTGATTTAAATCTGCGTTCTTATAGATTATTATGATTTGAAATGTTAGATATTAGTAATATATTTTGTAACAGACATTTTATGGCTTTTCTCTTCAACGGTACCTTAAGAATACGTCTATGAATCACAGTAACTTTAGTGTCAGTATCGACAACGCTGCTCCGTTCTGAGATACGTTTATGTTCTTAGGTGTGACTAGCTTAGCGCCCCACAGTTTCACCCGTGATCCCTGATTCTGCTCTTAGGGGCTCTATTTTGAAAAATACTTCTCTATAGTCCAGCTCCACTTCCCTTTCAAGCATCCGGAGCCTGCGATTTGATTGAACGATAAACTAATAATTTTGTAATTATTTAGATAATTAAAGAGGAACAAATTATTAGTTTAATGTCAAGATTTCCTTCTCTTTCAAGTTAAGCGTAATTTGTAATAATTTGTAATTAGTAATGTATGGTTGAAGACTGAACGGATATGAATATACAGAACGAAATTATTTGGATAAACCCAACATATAAAAGATTTTGTTTGTACATGATTAACAGGAGACAGATTATACATGACAAAAAAAAATCTCTTTCTCTCTCGCAAAGTGTTCACAAAGATAGTGATATCTTTTTTACATGCTTCGTTGGTCTTCTGAGCAAATTACGAGTATACTTTTTATTCCCGTAAATTTCTCGTACGCGGACAAAACCTTCCGGGAAGCCAGTTGTTATTAAATTGTATGTAATCTATGCAGATGCTAGTATTATTATTCACAAATGGAATGTAAAACTTAGAATAAAGACTGTGTGAAAGAACAGTCACTTAACTTTAAGCCTAACAAGGTTTAGCTAAAAGTTTTCTACTATTCCGGTTCCACAAATATTTAAGATATTGTCCATTTTCATTTTTTGGCACAACTCCATGCCCATTCCCTCGTGTAGTCTTTGTACTAGAAACCTCTCGACCTGGTGGAATGAAATATCACTTTTTATGGATTTTAATATAGGAATTTCAACTTAAAATAAAATGTCACATAACTAAAATAAGCCGTTTCGAATAACTTTGAATTCACGACGTATGTGTTTCTAAAAATACCTCTTAAAGGCATTTAGACTGTTTGAAAACTCCCAGTGCAAGTTGATCTATCGCGAAGAATTTCACTTCCAATCCAAGAAACCAAAGTTTATTTCAATTCTAGTGCGTTAAATATCTATGACAGATGAATAGATACCTTCCAGAAGACATACTAGCTACGATTCTAGAAAATTATTCTAAAAATGTCCGCCCCCGGGTTCACCACCGATCCCTTATTGACCCCTTTTGTCCCCTTTTGGGTTCAAAATGAAAGCCATTTATTCAATTTAGGCCCTAGTAAGACGCTTATATGAAGGTCAACGCTACTGAAGTTACCTCTGGTTCGGAATTCCGTCATAAGATCAGATCAAATTTCCAAACAGTAGAACAATTGCCTGTATGTAATGTTGACAACAACTTTGTCAAACTATTTTGGCTTGCAAATTTCATGGTTTACTAAAGTTGCTACAACACTGAGCCAATGAGCACCCGTCTATCTTCACTCTGCATATATCTATTTAGTTACAGTTACCTTAAAAATAATCTTAACTAAGCCTTCACAAAGGATGCTGGTGGGATATTGGTTTTGCCTGTAATATTAGAATGTAAATATCCTTAGAATGTAAGAATCTAAGCTTGTTTTGAAAACGTTATTTGCTGAGTTTATTGCCGGCTCTTCTCAGCAAATGCAACCTTCCAAACCGGTATTAGAGTATTAGAGTCAGTTTTCATAAGTGTCTTCGAAGGTATATATTTGAATAAATGATTTTGAATTTTGAACACTTTAAAGCCACGCCAAAAAAGATCCAGATGCTAACTAATAATGACGAATGTCAATGTGAGTTTGTTACCCTTTGACGTAGCACAACCAATTTGTGTGATTTAAGAGAAAATGCTGGTGGCGTTTGTTCCATGCAAACGTAATCCTCAGTTTCCTCTCTGGATAATGACACTAGAGCAATGATTTATTCTACCATGCAATCTGTATGTCCCTCGGTTGTGTTTTACTCCATAAATTAATTATTATAAGAATTAGGAGCCTTCTAAAATCCCAAAAACTTACCATTTTTAACGCCCTTATCAGACGTCCAGCGAACAAATTTGACGAATATAAAACAACAAAGGAAAACCAACAGACATCAACCAACGATCCCGTTTTTGAGTCGAAAACCGGGGATTACGAAATAGCGATTTCGTCTAATTTAAATAGGTATAATCGGTCCCAGCTGTAGTTGATTGGTTGGCTAGCCCGTTCATTGAATTCCTATATTAAATTTAGCCATATCGTTGAATGCATGTTTAGCTCTTTAGTTAAATGAATATAACGAATATTTTCGAAACCTACAAATTTTGTTTTGAGAATTCAGTGTTGGTCCCATTGTAAAAGTTGATCAGCATGACTAACCCAACACAGGTTTCGAAAATATGCCATCTCGAAATCTCCACCCAGTCTAATAGATTGTCATGGTGGCCATGAGTCAGCCGAGTATGTACTGTACAATATTAACTATTATTATTAAAAGGTTGCTCGAAATTATTGTAAGGTTTTTTCTTACTAGTATCTGCACTTTAAGATGTTAAATTAGTTAATTCTTTTGTGCATTTGTTCCACTCTCATTTTAATAAGATGTTAAATTAGTTAATTCTTTTGTGCATTTGTTCCACTCTCATTATAATAAGATGTTAAATTAGTTAATTATTTTGTGCATTTGTTCCACCCTCATTTTAATAAGATGTTAAATTAGTTAATTCTTTTGTGCAATTGTTCCACTCTCATTTTAATAAGATGTTAAATTAGTTAATTCTTTTGTGCATTTGTTCCACTCTCATTTTTAACCGACTTCAAAAGAAGGAGGAGGTTCTCAATTCGGTTGTGTTTTTTTTTTATGTTTGTTACCTCATAACTCCGTCATTTATGAACCGATTTGGAAAATTCTTTTTTTGTCTGGAAGGGTACACTTCCCGTTTGATTCCATTGTCATCAGATCAGGATTTGATTACTTCTTAGTGTACTTTGAAGTCGGTTTAAGTTTTTTGTAAAACAGTCCAATTATAATTTAGAATCTTGTTCAATCTTGTGCATCTGACAGCACATATCGTCCTCGTATGAATGGAGCTAGATAGGGTTCTTTTCATTACAGAAACATCATTATAGTTCCCCATTGAACGCGGACGAAATCACTGTGTGAAAAGTATTTGTATACATATTAATATAGTGTATTTTTATATTTTAGATTTTTAATAAGTAAATATCTTGGGACATTCCTCACACGGTCATCTGATCCCAAACTAAGCAGAGCTTGTACTATGGAAACCAGATAACTGATATAATACATATACTACTTTCTGTTTGTAAATACATAATTAATAATAATAATTAATCATTACACCCAGAGCAGGACATACAGACATGTTTATGCACACAAATGTATGTCCTGTGTGGAATAGAAGTATATTTTAATACAATACTTTACCCGCTCAGTATTGTTAAGATTGAAAAAACAGAACCCTTCTTTTTTGCGCTATCGTAGTCGGATAAAAAGTATGCTAAATATTGACCAGGGTCAGAATCTGTATACCAAATTTCATAGAAATCCGTCATGTATATCTTGATTTATAAGAAGACATACAGACATATAAATTCTAAAAAATCATAGATTCGGTTTCGATGTCGCTCGAATTTTCAGTGTTTGTCTCATAGTAAAATTGTTCAGCATGGCTAACCCACCATAGATTTCGAATATATGCCATCTCTAAATCTCCACCCAATACAATATTTTAGTAGTTTCTTAGATGTATAATTTATGGAGATTGCAAACCTGAATCGTGTTATGGTTTTGATGCCAGCATTTATTATGTTCACGATAGGTAATTTTTCATGTTGAGATAATTTATCATCGTGGCTAGAATATTATATGCGACATTGTAATAGTCTTATATATGTTATTATAGATTGAGTTATAAAGTTCGTGTTTAACTTATAATACTTACTATTTCTTGCAAATCATTTTGTAGAAAAAAATTGATTTTCTATAATAATGTATTTTTACAGATAAATTACCTACTTAACCAATTTTACGGAGATTGGGACACGGGAGGAAACATAGCGAAATAAACACTACCATTTTTTAAACATAACGTAACGTACGTTCATTAGTAATATTATAAATATTGCTATAAGTTTTTCAAGAATGGTAACAAATTGTATTTTATTTATCCACAAATTATGAATATTGGATGGAATGGGGAGGAATCATAATATAGTTTGAATTAAACATTTTGTGAAAAGGAGAACGAAACTCGAAACTTCGAGTAAATATTGTTCAAAACAGAAAATTAAATTTGCATTTTAATATTATTATCTTACTTATGTTTGGATGTAACCATCCAAAATTATTTAAATAAGATTTAGTTTTTTTTTTTTTATATATATTTTCTACAGGGTTAACAATGTTTTATACTTTTCGTTTAATAATAATCCTAACTTATAAAAATGAATGCAATCAGTAAATTGTGTGTTTGCAGAAGACTCATACAGAGAAATATAGGGCACTTTAGAACACGGGTGGAACTGCAGGGAATAAATAAATAAATAAACTGGGACATTTCTCATACACGTTCATCTGATCCCAAACTAAGCAGAGCTTGTACTATGGAAATCAGATAACTGATATAATACATATACTAATTTTTTATTGTAAATTTGTAAATACATGCTTAGTATACATAATTACACCCAGACTCAAGACATACAGACATGTTCATGCATACAAATGTATGTCCTGTGCGGGAATCAAACCCACGGCCTGCGGCGCAATAGGTGGAATCTTTACCAGAGTCTTAACCAATAGCGCCAACTGGCCCGTCAAACCTAGTATGGTAGAATACCTAGTATCTTATGAATTTATGTTTAAATATGTGTACTCTAGTAAAAACCAGTTGGTATACAAAATATTCTAAGTTATTGTGAAACGTGAGCAGAGTTCCGAATCGTCGCAGTGTAGTGATAGGTGCCAGACGCCTTTTCCTACTAGAATTTTCATTGGAATTGTCACAAAAGAGCCGAGCTTTTTCTAGGAATTTATGGAGGTACGTGCTGTGTTTTGCTAAATGTTGAGTAGGTTAATAGTCTATTGATTCTAACCTTGTTTATGTACCTGAGAAACATTAACTAATTCAGACCATTGTCCAAAGACGGCGTGACTGGATTTCAAATTGATTTTCAGGTGGATTTGTAGCATAGGAATCATTTCCAGAGCTTGCAGGTTCTAACAACATTATCCTTTATACACAAAAAAACTTAATGAAACCTAATCCAATCAAAATCTGATATTTCGTTTATATTCGTTAATAATTTTTAATAATAATATTTAGACAAATTTAGATAAATAATATCACTAACGTATGAGATTGATACTAACGATTTTTTTTTAAATATTCTATACTTTACGAGTTTTTTTTTTTTAAGGATATAAGCAATGATTTATTTACTTCAATTAATAACACACACAAAAGAAATAATAATAAACAATACTTTAAACTAAACCTAATATTTAAAAAATAAAACTATTAATATAATCTGATATTACATTACGTAATTTTACTTAAGTTTTGGGAGCTGATTTTTATACTCTACTAGCTGTCCCGTGCGGTTTCACCCGCGTTCCCGGAATAAAAAGTATAGCCTATGTCCTTCTCCATACCATAGGCTATCTGCATGCCAAATTTCATGATGATTCGTTGAGTAGTTGAGGCGTGAAGGCGTAACAAAGAAATTCACTTTCGCATTTATAATATTAGTTAGGATTAGGATGATACCTACTCAGAGAACTATTTCAATAGATACTTTTTTCAAGCAAGCGAATTAATCGTGGGAGCCAAACATCCCATGTCGCAGTGAGTAGAGCGCCAGGTCTTTCTTTCAATACAAATAAGATGACAATTGCCATTTTTGATCCAGAAAATAATCAATACCAAAAAAAACGATTTATTGTTACCTAACCATCAAAGTATGTGTAAATCTCTATATACAAAAATAAATCCCTATTTCCCTTGGTCCCGCCATAACTTGAGAACGACTTAACCGATTTCATCCATAAGTTTTCTAATACTCTGGCGAAGGTTCTCACGGTTTTTTTTTGAAGAAAGTTGCTTAGAAATGTTGACAACAAAACTATTACATGGGTAAATAAAATCAGAAAGTCACAGTAAAAAAGTTTGTGGGATTACGCAACATAAAACTAATTACAATAATAACAAAATAATTGAAATATTCTACCAATAATTTTCACAGAAGCGATATTTACAAATAGCATCAATTTATTGACCAATCGTGAACTCAACGCGGCCATTGGTAAATAATTTAATTCAGATTTTCACGATTTAAAAACCTCATTGAAATAATTGCGGTCGTTTTGGCTCACTGCGTACATGCAAACGAAATGGTTATGCCTATAGCTACATCATATCGGAAAACCACCGTAATGTCATGCATGAAAATGTAAAAATAAAATGCAAAAATATATCGACTATCTCTGCTTATTCATAACTATTAGTAAATTTGGGGAAACATAAAGAAGTTATTTACAAAACTACATAAAAATTAAAATTATATAGACATGGAAATAATTATAAATAAAAAACTGCGTTTAAATCGCCGCCTGCAGGCAGGGTACCTAAAAAGCTGGCGACGTTACCTCGTTGAATTGCAAGGCTAATGTGTTGCCCGAGGTAAGCCAGTTCTTTGGTCCCCTGTAGTATCAATTAGGCGTCTGGACAGGTCCCTAATCAAACTGCGCGCCTCTGGACCCCAGCAACCCATTGTTTCGACCCTAAAAGGAAGAAATATGTAACCGTCTCCAAGAGTGGCATATTTCCTCCTTTTGAGGCTTCCCGCAGCGTCAGCTGCCGCGCCCGCCACCCGAGATAGGCATATTCCATACATGTTTCCGCCCCACGATTTCACCCGAGTTCTCGAGGGATTTAATGTTTTCCCGGGATAAAAAGTATCTAATGTATTATTCCAGATTATAATCTGTCTATGTGCTAAACTTCATCTAAATCCGTTCAGTAGTTTCATACATTCACCCTCACAAACATTCGCGCTTATAATATTCCAAAAATTAGTCTGCCCATCATTATCACCAGAATCGATCTCGTTTTATGTTATGTTATTTTTTGTATAAAAAAATAATTTTAAAACGAACATAATACCTAATTTAGGTAAAAATAAATTTAATTTTTTTTATCTTGTTTGTGTAACTTTTCTCTGTGGTATATTAAAAATAACGTTGTATATTAAGTTAAAATAGAAGGGTTCAAAACAATACCTTAAGACTATTCACACGTAACACACTACAACCGCGACCACATCACAACCACACCACGTGGGCGGGCGCTAATTTGTATGAAAATGTATAGTTGAATTCACACGGACCACATTTTGCCGTCACTATCGACCGCTTGATACCGACCACACCGCAACCACGTCGCAACCATCAGCGACACCGCACCGTGAACTAGCGGTACAAACATTTTAACATTTTGTAGGTACCACAACGCAACCGCAAGAAGCCGCAGCGTGCCGCAGAACTATTCACACGAAAGCTTGACCACATTTTTTCGCGAAGCCGTGGTGTGGTTGCGGTACGTATGAATAGATGCTTAAGTTTTTCTTGTTATTTTTCACTGCAGTTTGGTGTTCAATAAAGAAGAAAATTACTAGCTTACCGCAACGCGGCTCCACCCGCACCTTCTTTACAAAAATCCTTTCATATAGGCTATAAAAGGAACCGATGTATACTAACTTTTGAGTTAATCGAGACGCAGCTCGCTTAGTAACTAATTTAATTTACCTTCTATTGCTTCTATGAATCACCTGAGGGAGTAATAGGATCCGGTTTTATACCTCCTAAAAAAATAACCCGAGATTTAAAATTCAGACGTTTACAAGGTTACAGAATAATCTTGCCTTATTTCATCAATTATGTACAAAACCACCGAGCCTACTAGTCCATCATAATATTACGTTACTTTCCAGATGTGCCAGTGTAGGTTTTTGTTTGACATTCGACCTTGCGCACTTGATTTTACGATTGTATTTATTATTATCTCTTTGAACATATTTTCATCAAATATTTTGTCTGGCGTCGCAGCTACAAGAAAAGGAATATCTTTCGTTTACAGATTTGTTTTCGTGAACGATACGTATATACGGGTAGTCTTTAGATTAATCGCTGCTGATACAGTAACATAAATTACAATAGTGGTTTAGTTGTTAAGATTGTATTTCGTTAGACAAATCCAGCTTGATACTTCTATGATGAACAGCGGTCAATTACATTCGGGTTGTCCCCATTTTGAATTTCCAAGTGATATTTTTTGCGTTTTAATTTCTTGCAACTGTGATTCGCTCATAGGACGTAGGCAATTTATTGTATGTATTAATTATGTTATTTAAATCCTTACCTAAGAGTACATTTGATATCTTTTGCGTATTTAGTATTCCTTAAGCTCTTTTATGAGACGGTCTGGTTACCACTCTCAGTCGCTTGGCTCTTACCAGCTTGGCTCCGACAACTGTACTTGAAAGTCAAGTTACTTGCAGGCTTGGTGTACTAACCTTGCTAAGATTGTTATCAAACACTAGCTCTTCTTTAATGTTGATTTAAGGCACTGTACCTACTGGTTTAATTTAAACGATAGAAAAGTCAGCATTTGGAAACTTTAACCACACCAAAAACATTTTCATGTTAAATTTTGCAAGATGTTTTCATATGGCTCGCACTGTCAAAAAGTTATCAGATCTCATGTAGAACCACGCTTATAACTCTACACGCCCTAACTCTACAAACTTAACTTCGCAAACTCTACACACCGTAGTCAAAATATGTGGCTTTGAAACCATATCAAATGCAGTGCAATAAGCTATGAAAATCTTTGCTAAAAACACCTTTTTTGAGCACAAAATCTTAGTCATGACTTTTTAACCGACTTCAAAGAAGAGAGATACTCAAATTGGTTGTATTTTTTTCTTTCTATTTTATGTTTGTTACCTCATAACTCCGTCATTTATTAACTGATTTGGAAAATTCATTTTTGTCTGGAAGGGTAGACTTCCCTTTGGTCCCATTGTTATCAGAGGCTTACTTCTTAGTGTACTTTGAAGTCGGTTTAAGTTTTTTGTAAAACAGTCCAATTATTTCAATTAAAATTAACGACTTACCAACAACAGTTAGTTGTACTCCCCTCACCAATGGCGGATGCGTCGATATCTGACACTCGTAGAATCCTTCGTCTCTTTCACTCACGTACTGAATGAGCAGGCGCCAGTCATTCGGGTGCTCGAAAGCCAAGCTGTATCTTGAGTCTGCTGAATACGTGTGCCGGCCGAAGGACAGAAGGTGCAGTTCTTCGCCCCGACGACGAACCCAGGAAATCTAGAAGAATAGTGGCGTAAGACTTGGGTAAAAAAAGAGGTAAACGAATGAGCGTATGAGTAAGATCGCCAGAGCTCATCGGGATAGGTAAGGGTAGGTAACGCTCCGGGTGTTCCAAGCGTCTATACGGCTACGGTAACCGCTTACCACCAGGCGGAACGTATGCTTGTTTGTCGACCTTTGATCAATTTAAGTTCATGGTACAACACTTTTCTGCCTTTTTAAGGATTCTTGGAAAAATCGAGCGAGCTTCTAGTTTCATTATTAAATATTTATATCAAAATAGGACATTCAGGACAAAGCATTTTATAATGTATAGATATGTGTTGTGTAATATACATATAACATCTTCATAATAATTTTAGACAAAACATCATAGTATATATATGACGTTATCAAAACATAGTTTTGACGGGCCAGTTGGCGCAGTTGGTTAAGATTCACCTTACACGCCGCAGGTCGTGGGTTCGATTCCCACACAGGACATGCTTTTGTCTGCATGTCCTGAGTCTGTATGTATTTACAAACAAAAAAAGTTGTATATGTATTATATCATCTGGTTTCCATAGTACAAGCTCTGCTTAGTTTGGGATCAGATGACCGTGTGTGAGGAATGTCCCAGGATATTTATTTTGTTTAAGCTTTGAAGAAAGAAACAATCAACGAACATCAATTAAGAAGTAAATTAAAAACCCCGGCTTTTTAAAAAACGAACAAAAAAATGGAAACCAGATGATTAAGAAATAATAAGGAAACTGAATAATTGAAATCCTTTTCCTCGAATTAAAATAGTCACTGTTATAATCGCCATTTTGATTTGAAGAAAAAGGATTTCCATTTCCATTCAATTTAATTCTATGGTTCAGAAAAATGTATAGACGCTGCTTCAAGGGTTTTCTCCTATTATCTTTACTTATATTATAAATGCGAATGGATTGTTGCTTCATGGTGCGATTGTAACAAAAAAAAATGTATTTATTACTGTATTTGTTTGTCATGCCTTAACTACTAAACCAATTAAGATGAAATAAAGCACGCAGATATCCTATGGTACGAAGAAGGATATAGGCTACTTATTATCCCTATAGAAAGCGGTTGAAACTAAGGGAGACAGCTAGGTAGTTTATTTATATTATATTCTAATCCTAACTAATATTATAAATGCGAAAGTGAGTTTGTTTGTTTGTTACGCCTCATTTGTTACGCCTCAACTACTCAACGGATCATGATTAAATTTGGCATGCAGATAGCTTATGGTATGGAGAAGGACATAGGCTATTTATAGGCATTTTTATCTTGGTAACGCGAGTGAAACCGTGGACTAGCAATAATATAAATACGAATGTTTGTGAGGATGGATGTACTGATGTTTGTTACTCTTTCAAAGCAAAAACAACTGAACGGATTTAGATAAAATTTTACACATGGATAGAATATGTTCTGAATTAATACATAGGATACTGTTTATCCTGGGAATGCAATAAATCCCTCTATGAACAGGGTGAAACCGGGAGGCGGAAACTAGTCCTAAAAAAAAATTTGCCATGTTTACATTAAGGAAGATTTTATCATCTAAATAATACAATGAATTTGTGTTTTATGTTTTACTCAATCACGCCACGTACAAAATTCTATAATAGATTCAGATGGAATAAATACATAGGTAACTTTTTATGCCGGGTAACTATCGGATCCCACAAAAACGTAAAAACCAATGTCAAAATATTTATAAATTTAACCAATCCATTCGAGAGAAGTAGAGCATAGCGTTTATTCGCTCAAAGAGCAGCTCGACGAGGGAAGTACCTCCACCTTACAGAATACCGCAGCCAAATAACTTTATGTTGTGTAAAGTTGTGTTCCTGCGCGTGAGTAAGGTCGCCAGAGCTCATAGGTGAGGGGGGAAAGGTCGGTAACGCGTAAGCGATGCATCTTGTGTTGCAAGCGTACATATGGCTACGGAAACCGCTTACCATCAGGTGGGCCGTATGCTTGTTTACCGACTAAGTTGAACAAAAAAAAAAACTAGAAAGGATAATCGTGTTTCTGTAATCTATTAAGTTAAGTAAGTAATAAATAACTTCAGTACTAACGAGTTCATTCCTAGAAACAAACAATCACCTACTGAAACTATAAAAGTACGTTTTATAGTTTTCCTTTTGTAAATAGTTTACTGACATGACCTAAATTGAATCTAAACCAATACTAGGCCAAGTAGGTACCTTCTGTAAATTGTTTAAATTCACCTTTAGACATGACCTAGATCGAACTGAACCGAACTCAACAACGAAACCTGTGGGGCGATTACGTAACTAAATTTCAATGATTTTTGAATTGAAATCGGTTCAATATAGCGGTTTTCTGATAACTTTTTTACGTTCTGATAACTGCAAATACAGGTTCATTAGAAATGGAACCATTTCCAATTTTGTAATGTTTCTACCGATTCAGAGGATATTTCAGTCAGAATTTCATTGCAATAAAGTTAAATAATCCACGTACTGATCAAGTAGTCAGAAAATTACAAAGCTTGTCTAGTTATATCTTACATGCACACTTGTGAATGTATTTATGTGCCTACTTTATATGTATGTAGAAGAAACTGTCGCCTGCGGTTGTACCCGCATACGAACAACATACACGTAAAAAAAACCAAATAGAATCAAAATTGTAATGTTGTGTGACATCAAAAATGTCCTATGTCCTTCTCCATACCATAGGCTATCTGCATGCCAAATTTCATGATGATCCGTTGAGTAGTTGAGGCGTGAAGGCGTAACAAACAAACAAACAAACTCAATTTCGAATTTATAATATTATTAAGTTAGGATAGTTAGTATAATATTAGTTAGGATTAGGATTAGCTGTCCCGCGCGATTTCACCCACGTTCCATTCATGCATACTAAAGTCCTGAATAATTATACAAAACTTCTTTGAAAGACTTTCCACACACTTGTGTGATAAACTTAGGGAGTTAACATACATAACTTTAACTCCCTATACAAAACCTCAGAACGCAAATTGATTCATCTACTTACTCCGAACAATATTTACATCAAGATTTATATTTCAATCCCATTCCAAAAAAAAGTTTTATACAAATCCTATCCCTTTTACTTGGGTTGTCGTATCTTAATAATACCCATAATTTACAGTAATATGTAATAGAAAATATTATCAAGCGACGTCTGAAAAAATACTTGGAAAAGCTGGTTTTTTATGCACAATAGTTATCATAATATATAACCATCACAAAAACCCTAAAAACACATATTATTATGTGGCTCAACAAATATATGTGGCGGCAATCATATTTCTTATCCAAATACTTACAGTCTTTTCACCCAAGTCATGTACTCTGCAGTGTAAATGCACCCGGCTCCCGAGTTGTGCCGTCACATTATTTGTCGACGCGTCATCCTCAAAGAACGGCAGGGGCTCCGAAGTAGTCGTCGACACATCTTCCTCCTGCTCTTCGTATGTTTCCGTGAACACTTCATGCCAGAACGGGCCTTTGATGATTGTCTTGTCACCGATTTTGAAATCTGAAGAACATAAATAAATCAATATCTAGGGACATTCACACTAGCCAGATATATTGGCCTATCAAATATGGTTAACATTCATGGATCAAGTTGGGCCGATCAAGTGAAGGACTTATCGTAATCTAAAGTTTATATGGCCGTAAAGCCACAGCGACGCGCTGGATAGAAACCGGTGTGGATGCAGATTATCCGCTTCTAAAGCTGACCACGACTTTCGGACATAAGGGAGACACTGTAGGAAGAAAGAGGTAACATTCAAATCATCAGCTTCCTTCCGCGGACGCTCAGACTGTGGAATGAGCTCTCCGCCGTGTTTTTCCCAATGAAGTACAGAATGGGGTTCTTCAAAAACGGTGTCAAAAGATTTCGGCAACGCGCGATTAACACCCCTGGTGTTGCAAGCGTCCATAGGCTACGGTAACCGGTTACCATCAGGCGGGCCATATGCATGTTTGCTAACTGGTACCACCATCAAGTTGAAAATCTGTCGCCGAACTCCTACCATATGCCGATAATATATTCCGACAGTTGCAACGTGCACTTGTGAACCAGATCCCAAGACCTTTGGCTTCCTCATCACTGACCATGGTATGATTATAGTCAAATACAGTCATATATATTCATAGTAAAAAAAAACGAGTAGATACAAATAAATTATCACAAAACTCTTTTGAATTTCGTGAATGATTTCTCAACACTTAAATTAACATTTGACACAAATTTGTAGACAGGTAATATTACAAAAAAATAATTTAAGTGAGAGACTGAGGTAGGTTTTTACAAACCTGAATTACAGGTCACCAGGTCCCACCCCACGTTAATTATGACAAATCAAATTGTATATAAATAGGCACAAAATTAAGAAAAAAATAATAATATATAATTAAATTATATAATAAAGTAAAAATGTTTTCAATACCTTTAAGTTTGTATTATTATTATCAAGTATAGTATTAGTATTGTGACGGGCGCGTTGGCGCAGTTGGTTAAGACGTGGAGTCTTAACCTATAGCGCCGCAGGTCGTGGGTTCGATTCCCACACAGGACATACATTTGTGTGCATGAACATGTCTGTATGTCCTGAGTCTGGGTGTAATTATGTATATTAAGTATGTATTTACAAACAAAAAGTAGTATATGTATTATATCAGTTATCTGGTTTCCATAGTACAAGCTCTGCTTAGTTTGGGATCAGATGACCGTGTGTGAGGAATGTCCCAGGATATTATTTAGTCCCAGGATATTTATTTAGTATTATCAATGGTAATATGGAGAATATATTTCGTGACAATAACCAAAAACCTAATCTAATAAAGACACAAAAAGGATACTATTTTATGTCGTTTCGATTAAAATAAGATTCGCCTAGTTTTCTGTCTCAACGCATTTTCTCGCCGGATTTAGGTGAAATCCTCTTTATTTAAGGCTTGAGCAAACAGAACTGGTAGAATTACTTACGTAATAGAAAACCTACGCGATTTTATTATTATTTCGCACAATCTTGATGTATACGAGTATGTACTACCTACGAAAATGATAACGAAAGTATAGCCTGTGGTATAGCTTTCAAAAAATCTTACAAAAATTTAATTTCCCATATAAATTCCTGAAACGATCAACGATTACCAACATGTTACCTATCTGATAAAATATTTCACTATTAATCACGCCGGGTACAGGATACCCTGCGGAGACATTTGCACTGCACTTACACCGTAGTTTAAATGTAGTGTAATGTTGTTTAATTGTGTTATCTGTGTGTAGGAGGTGGTGTTTGGCGATATATTTCTCATGAATTTCAATAAAATCATATTAAAAGCGCGGGATAATTATATAGCGGGTCAGGCTCAAGAACGAAGCGAAAAAGAGAAAGAAAAAACAAAAGAAAATCATCATAAAGAAAAGTTTGAATATTCGTTCCAATTAAAAAAATAAAATTATAAACTATTAAAATACATAAGCACTACATACAATTTATAGATATAGAGCCTAAGATATAATACCAATTGGGTCTTTTCTCTAATAAAGCAAAATCAAACCGACGTTTTCATGATATTGATATACGGAATGTGTAGTGTGAACGAAAAAAGTTAGCAAACTCACTGGCAATTCCCACACAGAGTATGTATGCCAAGTTTGTTTGAAATGTACATTTACCACGCCAGATCCATTTATGTACCAACTTTATTAGTACTACAATATTTTTCTTATGAATATAATGAATGTTTGCAATTTATCAAGAATATGTGTCTTATGTTATGAGAATAACATTTTGTATGAGCAAAAGGTAAGTAAAATTTTGTTGAGAAATAAAAAACACGTTTTTTAAATTATAGTACCTATTTTTCGATCCCAAAAAGACACATCTGAAGGGATTACTTGTTAGTTTATTTTTTTCAACAGTAACTAACCAAATCTCATGGATATTTTCTGGCATTATACATATCAAATAGGTACCCTACCCTACCCTATTCTACCCCACGCTACCCCACCCCACCCTACCCTACCCTACCCTATCCTATCCTACCATATCTAAACCATCCAGGGGCATCACCCAAACGCATACAAAAAAAATCAACTGTACGTGTGTTTGTCACTGAACTCCTCCTAAACGGCTGGACCGATTTATACCGTTTGAGTCGATAATATAACCTAGATACAGACTGCAGCGCCATCTGCCGGGCTGATTTATGAATCTAAACAATCCAGGGGTCACCCAAACGCATACAAAAAAAAACATTCAAATCGGTCCAGCCGTTTAGGAGGAATTCAGTCACACGTACCGTAGAATTGTATATATAAAGATATTCGAGACCGATAGCATAATTCATCAAATAAATACTAGACTCTCACAGAGCCCAGACAGTGTAGTGCTGCAGCATTATTTTAAACTTAATTTTCTTGAATTATTACAATCTCCATTAAGCCACTATAGCATGCCTCCTCGCAATTTGGCGACACAAATGCGAACCATACACTATGTATGTTAATTTTATCTAAAACAGTCTAATTTAAAAATTTCCGCTGCAAAAAGCTCCAATCTTTTTCACTCCCGACGCAAAAGAGGTAATATAAGTCTTATATGTCTATGTATAAGTCTGGAACTACTGTCTGTTTTAATATATAGACACAAAATAACTTAAAAACTATAACAAAACTAAAACTATGACTGTCTGTTTGTATACATTTTCCAAAAGGATTAATCCAATCGTTAAATTATATCAGAATTCACACAAGTATTGCCGAAACCTCTCATTACAATCCAATATTGGTTTCCCAATTTTTTATCATATGTCGTAAGTTTCCGCTCTGCTGGTTTTTTTATAAATATTTATTAATCCCAACCATCACCATATTCCATAATTCAAACATCGCCAAACTGGTAATGCGGTTTGAGGCGTAACGCTCTTGACACATTTTTGACTTAATATATACGGGGTGGACACGAAAATACAAATGAAACCACGTAAAGTACTCATAAATACGATCAGATCTTTCGGGTAAGATTCTTCATTGAAGGATAAACAAATAGTTTAAACAATTACGGCATTAAAGACAGTACAGTTTTGAGAGAGGTAGAGCGTAGCGTTTATTCGCTCAAAGAGCAGCTCG
This sequence comes from Achlya flavicornis, assembly GCA_947623365.1. NCBI lineage: Eukaryota > Metazoa > Arthropoda > Insecta > Lepidoptera > Drepanidae > Achlya > Achlya flavicornis. The sequence goes on from OX392491.1 coordinate 6,499,884, forward strand.
ACTGGGGAAGTTCCTCCACCTTACAGAATACCGCAGCCAAATAACTTTATGTTGTGTAAAGTTGTGTTCCTGCGCGTCAGTACCCAAGTAGCATAACAAGCTGTTTAAAGGCTGTGTTAAAGTTCGTTCTTATACTAAAAGCTGAATATTCAGGCTGTACAAAGGCTGTATAAGCGCTTATACAGACCTTATAAGTGTAAAAAGGGCCCACATTACACAGCTTATTTCGTTATTGGAGCTGTATAGAGGCTGTATAAACAAAAGACAAGTATAAAAGCTGTATTAGAGCTGTTATTAGGTGTATAGAGCAGCCTATACTCTACGGATATCCTCTTTTAAGTATCTTGTAAGATTAAGAGTTCTAAATAGGTTGTTGAAGAGAATTAGGTGAGAATAAAATAAATAAAACTATTTACGATGCCATACTGAATGGCGACATAATATTTAATAAATGGAAAGGCTACTATCTTGAACATGGATATCTGATGCTGTTAATTGATGAATTCAATGTGCAAATTTTAATTTATTGTGAACCTGTGTATGTTTTCCGTCAAAATATTCACGCGCCAACAAAATAATCAAGCCAAAGTAAAGAAATTATACTAAATACAGTAAATAAGTGTTTGTTTTTAAGGTTAGAATAAAAATATATTTATAAATAATAGATATGAGTCTACATGATCATTATTCAAGCTGATAACCATGATACGGCTATAGTTATTATCAAATATTCCTTTAATTGTAATTTAAATGTTGTTATTGTAAATGTAAAAATGTCGACAATTTGCTATACAGCCTAGACGATATTTGGAGTGTGTTATAAGTCTTAGTATCTGTACTAAGTAAGTTATGAACGTTTATTGCTGTATTAAGTAAGTGAACACATGCTTAATACAGCCTGTATACAGCTTTAACGATATAACCAGCTTGAAGTGTCAGAAAATACTTAAGGCTGTATTAAAGAGTTATAATATCTGTTTCAGAACCCTAAGCTGACGCGGATCCCTTTATACAGCCTATATACAGCTTTAACGATAAAACCAGCTTGAAGTGTTATACAATTCTTAACGCTGTATAGTAGAGTTTTGATATTCTGTTTAAGAACCCTAAGCTGACGCGGATCCCTTACTAAGATTTTTATACAGCCATAACTGTATAATATCTCATAAATCACTCTTATAAGTATTAAAACTGTTCTTTACACTCTTGTAAGTGTCTAAAAGAACTCTAAGTTCTAAATGGGCTGGTTTATTGATGTAGAATACGCTTGCGTGCTGCTTGGGTAAGGTCGCCAGAGCTCATAGGGGAGGGTAGAAAGGTCGGTAACGCGTGAGCAATGCTTCTTGTGTTGCAAGCGTACATATGGCAGGCGGGCCGTATGTTTGTTTACCGATTTAGTCGTATAAAAAATAAAAAAAAGTACCTGGTATTTGTGGAGCAATCACACATAGGGTCCTCGTGAGCAGAGAACAGAAGACCAATAGACAAGCCGGCGTCATCTTGTTAGCCCCAGGATTGTGGAGCCATAGATTTCAACCGTCCCACCGTCTTTGAATCTGAGAACAAAGAAATTAATTAAAATAGTGTCATCGCCATGGCTATGGTCTGTAAGCTGTGCTTTATGCCTTACTTCGAACGAGCAGTTTATCACGCTAATTTTAAAGTTTTACACAGAGTTAATGAATTCTGTGTTTTCACATGTGGGAGCTTTTTTACGTAGTGAGTTTTTCTAATCGGTCCATTGCACCATGGTAAACCATGCACCAATTTAAGCTCCGAGCGTAAAGCGAATAATGAAAGATAGGTCCAACCACCATATCTAAAAACAATATTATTATAACCTTACTAGTATTTTGTCCTTCTTTGACATCCGACGTCAAAAAAGGACAAAAGACAAGTAAGGTAATCAAAATCAAAATCAAAAAGTTTTTTATTCAATTTAGGCCCTGGTAAGGCGCTTATGAACGTTAAATTGGTACATACAGTTGAATTTACCACACCGGTTCGAAATACACCTAAACTGAGAAGACTCCGGCAAGAAACTCAGCAAGGCTTTTTTTTTTTTCAGTCGTGGAAGATCGTTTTTAATAAATCCTGGCCAAAATATAAAAAAAAGATATTGTCCATCCATATCCTAATATTGCTTTTATTTTCACCTTCTTACAACTCAATTAGTATTTACTTACTGTTGAATTTTCTTTTGAATTTATAGCGCATCTTTATTTTAAGATCTTTCATCTTTGTTTTTTATATCTTTTTAACTTTGATGTAACGTAGAAACGTTTTTTAGACAGTTTAATGTGATTAAAGTAATAACAATACGAGTAATAAGACAATGGCCAAACAATGTGCTTCAAATTCAATGCTTCATTATCAATTAGACCCATGTGAATAGCATAATACTCTTACGTCTGGAATCTAGACCGACTCTCGTAATCCAGACCCAGACGCCATTAACAATTCAGTGGCATCAAATGACACAGCTGTCTCATGTGGACAGTATGGAGCTTCAATAAAACTCAAATTAACAGGAATAAACTGTATTGATAGAAATATTACAATAACAAACTGTAAAGTACGATAGCTGCAGACTATTTTATTAAATGTTTAAAGTCATAGACACAGATATACATATAAATAGATGCCGCGAGTGTATGTACTTCGCGTGTCAAAATCTGTGCAAAAATGGGGCACAATGTCCACCAGAGATGTGTAGCGTAGCGAGGGATATGTTTAGCTGACCAATAGGCTACCTTCATTAGGGTTCCATAGCCAAATGGCAAAAAACGGAACCCTTATGGATTCGTCATGTCTGTCCGTCTGTCTGTCCGTCTGTCCGTCTGTCTGTCTGTCTGTCTGTCTGTCTGTCTGTCTGTCTGTCTGTCTGTCTGTCTGTCTGTCTGTCTGTCTGTCTGTCTGTCTGTCTGTCTGTCTGTCTGTCTGTCTGTCTGTCTGTCTGTCTGTCTGTCTGTCTGTCTGTCTGTCTGTCTGTCTGTCTGTCTGTCTGTCTGTCTGTCTGTCTGTCTGTCTGTCTGTCTGTCTGTCTGTCTGTCTGTCTGTCTGTCTGTCTGTCTGTCTGTCTGTCTGTCTGTCTGTCTGTCTGTCTGTCTGTCTGTCTGTCTGTCTGTCTGTCTGTCTGTCTGTCTGTCTGTCTGTCTGTCTGTCTGTCTGTCTGTCTGTCTGTCTGTCTGTCTGTCTGTCTGTCTGTCTGTCTGTCTGTCTGTCTGTCTGTCTGTCTGTCTGTCTGTCTGTCTGTCTGTCTGTCTGTCTGTCTGTCTGTCTGTCTGTCTGTCTGTCTGTCTGTCTGTCTGTCTGTCTGTCTGTCTGTCTGTCTGTCTGTCTGTCTGTCTGTCTGTCTGTCTGTCTGTCTGTCTGTCTGTCTGTCTGTCTGTCTGTCTGTCTGTCTGTCTGTCTGTCTGTCTGTCTGTCTGTCTGTCTGTCTGTCTGTCTGTCTGTCTGTCTGTCTGTCTGTCTGTCTGTCTGTCTGTCTGTCTGTCTGTCTGTCTGTCTGTCTGTCTGTCTGTCTGTCTGTCTGTCTGTCTGTCTGTCTGTCTGTCTGTCTGTCTGTCTGTCTGTCTGTCTGTCTGTCTGTCTGTCTGTCTGTCTGTCTGTCTGTCTGTCTGTCTGTCTGTCTGTCTGTCTGTCTGTCTGTCTGTCTGTCTGTCTGTCTGTCTGTCTGTCTGTCTGTCTGTCTGTCTGTCTGTCTGTCTGTCTGTCTGTCTGTCTGTCTGTCTGTCTGTCTGTCTGTCTGTCTGTCTGTCTGTCTGTCTGTCTGTCTGTCTGTCTGTCTGTCTGTCTGTCTGTCTGTCTGTCTGTCTGTCTGTCTGTCTGTCTGTCTGTCTGTCTGTCTGTCTGTCTGTCTGTCTGTCTGTCTGTCTGTCTGTCTGTCTGTCTGTCTGTCTGTCTGTCTGTCTGTCTGTCTGTCTGTCTGTCTGTCTGTCTGTCTGTCTGTCTGTCTGTCTGTCTGTCTGTCTGTCTGTCTGTCTGTCTGTCTGTCTGTCTGTCTGTCTGTCTGTCTGTCTGTCTGTCTGTCTGTCTGTCTGTCTGTCTGTCTGTCTGTCTGTCTGTCTGTCTGTCTGTCTGTCTGTCTGTCTGTCTGTCTGTCTGTCTGTCTGTCTGTCTGTCTGTCTGTCTGTCTGTCTGTCTGTCTGTCTGTCTGTCTGTCTGTCTGTCTGTCTGTCTGTCTGTCTGTCTGTCTGTCTGTCTGTCTGTCTGTCTGTCTGTCAGTCCGTCCGTCCGTCCGTCCGTCCGTCCGTCCGTCCGTCCGTCCGTCCGTCCGTCCGTCCGTCCGTCCGTCCGTCCGTCCGTATGTCACAGCCACTTTTTTCCGAAGCTCTATAATGTTGAAACTTGGTAAGTAGATGTATTCTGTGAACCGCATTAAGATTTTCACACAAAAATAGAAAAAAAACGATAAATTTTGGGGGTCCCCCATACTTAGAACTGAAACTAAATACTCAGGTCTATACTATAATTTACTTATATACCTACAAGTTTGTACGGAACCCTGGGTGCGCGAGTCTGACTCGCACTTGGCCGGTTTTTTTTCACGTTAAAAATCTATTGCCAGCCTAACTAAATCAATCTTGTGGCATTATGGTATGTATCTACAAAAAAATTACACGCTGTATTTTTTATTTGTATTTATGTCTATGAAGCACTTGTTGAACGCCTACAATAATATAATAGCAACATTGAGGATTGTTTCATTGATTAATCTTGAGGTGAGGCGAGACTCAGCAATATTATAAATTATAAACAGCCTTCAAAGTTTCTCAACAATATTCTGTTAGTGTTAGTAACTTTAGATTGCTTGTATGGGTAACGATGTTTTCGCTCATATGAATTTTGTTTCCACGTGACCAACATAGAAATCTGCTGGGACTGGCATTGGCAAAGTTAAATCGGATGCCAACGATGAGCAGGAAGATAATCTCTTTGATCTTACCAATTTATTGTAACGAGATTTTCTTTCTTGGAATCAACGAATTATTGTAACAACATTTTTCTCTTAGACTATACTAGAAAACTCAAAGTAGCTTTTAGCGAGATGTAGATTGGTTTTCAATTCGTCTGTATGTATTTGAAGATTATTTTAAGGTTCCAAATCAAAATGGAAAAAAGAAACCCTTATGCTGCGTGTACCTATCCGCAGCGGTATAGTTCAGGAATCACTAATGCTATTGATTTGAAATCGTTTATCCAACTTTGTAGCATGACCATCAGGCGGGCCGTATGCTTGTTTGCCACCTTAGTGGTATAACAAAAAAAATACAGTGTAGGGCAAGTTTAAATGGAGTATCATATCAGGCTCATGAGAAGCGCTCGTGGTGTAGCATGATAAGCCGTTCTTAATCGATCGGCAAGTTAAGCTACCACCGTCGTGGTCGGTACCTGAATGGGTGACCGCCTAGTGGTATTTCAAATCGCGCGTTTGCGTGCTTCGGAAGGCACGTAAAGCCGTTGGTCCCGGTTATCACGTTGGAGGCCTTCTAGGCGGCTTAAAAACTCCAGCAGTAGTTTGACCACTAGCCTACTTCCACCGATCCGCAGTGGGCACGCGTGGTAGAGTATCTGCCCATTCCCTTTCACCCTCATTTGTGAAAGGAGTGCAGTGGGACATTAAAGGCTGATGATGATCATATAAGGCCTTTATTTGGTACATTCCAAAACAGGTATACATTTTCTTTTATATTGCTTCCCCTTACTACTTCTACCCATATGGCCGGTTTATATAATTATAAAGTGAATCCCTTGTTCACTTCACGCCATAACTTGCGAACGACTATTTAACTAATATACTGATTAAATGGTCACGTAAATAATGTCACATGATTTGACAATGACAATAGAGTGACGTTATTTACGTGACCCTTTTAACTGTATTTTAGTTAAATTACATTTTATGAGTAAGGGGGTTAGTTTTGGTCAATATAGAAATTACTTATTAGCCTAAGCCTAATTAATACAGCCAGATTAATTTATTTTGCATATTTTCATAGTCTTATGTCTTACGGCCTTTTGCTGTGGGGCTCTGCCGCAGACTTGGAATCAATTTTTGTATTACAAAAAAGGGAAATTCGCGCCATCTACTGTTTGGGTTCTCGCGAGTCTCTACGAAATGTATTATTAACTTTGCCCTCTCAGTACATTTTTGAAAATATTATGTATGTCCGCAAGAACATTAATTTGTTTCCAGTCAATAGTGACTATCATGATAGAAACACTAGAAACAAAGACAAAATAACTGTACCTAGATTTAGATTAGCTAAAGTAAATAAGTCCTTTCTTGGGAATTGTATCCAATTTTACAATAAAATTCCTCATAGCGTGACCAGTGTGTCCTTTTTTAAATTTAAGGAACATATTAAAAAGCGGCTGTTGAGTAGGGCTTATTATAAAGTGTCTCATTATATTGACGACACGGATGTATGGAAGTAGCTTCTCTCTGCACCTGCCTCACTGAGCAGCTAGTTCAAGGTCCATTTTAATTCAAAGTATGCTATTATTATTATAAGTTATGATTTTAGGTTACAGATTATATTACTTATTGTAATTTAAATTAATTCAATTCAATGTTCTTCATTTATTTATTTTGATATAAATGCATCGATATATTATGTCTGTCTAATTGTTATATTTTTACCCGACTGACCCGGAAGGAGGGTTATGTTTTTCGAGTGTATGTATGTATGTATGTATGTCTATTTCTTTGGCACGCTCTACAGCCTAAACGGCTTGATGGATTTAAGCATATGAGGTGTCGTTAGATTCGTCTTGACTGTGGGAGTGTCATAGGGTATATTGTTTTTATATGGCGTCTACGGATAAGAAAAGAGGGGGGGTATTAAAAACAAATATTTCGTTTTTATAACAATATGGGTATCAAATGAAAGCTTGTGAACAGCCCATTCCATATATGTATATATTGCAATACTTTTGCGCTACAATTTTGACGTAAACTGCAAAAAACCATGTTTAATGCAAGGACAGTAGGTACTATGAGCGGTACCGTACGTAACTCAACAGAGTTGCGATGGTTGTTAGCGTTACTTTACCGTACCACTCATTTACTTACAACTCATTCTGTATAGAACTAAAAAGTCTGAAATAAATTAAATTATTAAAAGAAACAAAAAACCCGACTGCGTAAAACAAAAATTAACTGAAAAGATAAAAACAAGCTCTGGAATATTACTTGAATGTTATAAGGTATTGCAGTCGGGGATAAACAAATATTACAAAAAAACACATACCTAGGTTATTGGTTTGTCCCCGACTGCAATACCTTATATCATTCAAGTAATATTCCAGAGCTTGTTTTTATCTTTTCAGTTAATTTTTGTTTTACGCAGTCGGGTTTTTTGTTTCTTTTAATAATTTATTATTTTTATTTTGTGATATTTAGTCTAAACTTGTCAATAGTCACAGTGATAACAAATTGTGTGTTTAGTGTTTCCCTTTAGTTATTTTTTATTTCTAAGGCAGACTTAAGTAAGTCATGCTCACTTTAAGGCCTTTACAAGCAAAGGCCTTAAAGTGAGCATGACTTACTTAAGTCGTGGCGGCGTCGTGTGACGGGTCGCTCACTTCCCTCCAATATGGCGAGGAGGGCGATGGCTGCCACACGCGTCATACTTGTGAACAGGTGCTGCTTGTGGGGGCTGCTTGCTATTTATTTACTTATTAAATATTTATTCTGTCTACTTTGTAATTTTGCGATTAGAATAGAATAGAATATTTATTTGTCTGTATTTGTCTGTAGAATGTAAATATTATGTAATGAATCTAAGCCTGTTTTGAAAAGAGTAATTGCTGAGTTTATTGCCGGCTCTTCTAAGCAAATGCAACCTTCCGAACCGGTATTAGAATATTAGAGTCAGACTTTTCATAAGTGACTGCGAAGGTCTATTTGAATAAATGATTTTGAATTTTGAAGCCTCTGCGCAAAAGGGGGTTAATGTTAAATGTAAATTCATCCTTATTGTTATCATGAAAAATGTTTTCCCATCATTTTCCCATACAAAAAATTGCACGTTTTATCACCAAATGTCTAAAGACAAATTGTCGTTGATTTATCATCAAAATTAAAGGCCCTTCTGACCTAAACTCCAAAAACCTTAATAAGATGCAAAATATATTTATGCTTTGTACATAGCAACCTTCAGTACCCTGATAGAGGCAGACGCAAGCAGATTATTAGTATTTTTGTCCGACAGACATCGGATGTAACCCCAATAAGCTTGAATCAGTAAATATTGTAATCCTAGCAAACGTTTTAAAGTGTGTACAGTAGTACCCAACTAATATGGCTTACCGATATACCTGCGCAGAAGATACATTTTCAAAGCGTGGGAAATGCTATTGGTTTCAGCTACCGCCATGTGTGCGGAGGGGCGTGACTTGCGAGTGAGACGGAACTAACAGCTGCAGTGTATTATGAACCTTATAGTAGTGATCTAAGGTATCAACCTTACACTCACTGATATACTTTATTTTCTGTGCGAACGACGATTCACGACGCGCCTTATCAGTTGGGTACTACTGTTCCTACCTATCAATCACATTTAAGTACTTATCGGATTTGCCTGTCATTTTTCAGAGATAATCGTACACAATCCGAAGACGAACGCTGTAGGGACTTTGCTAATATGTAGTGATAATAATTTTCTAGGTTTGTAAGTACTCCTTAGTTCGTTTCCCACTTTTTATGGTGATAACACGTTATTAGAATCTTGATATTTTAAATAGCAATATGAATCCACCTGTCTGGCAATAGTTGAGTATTCGATATTTAATTCAACTCTACCGCAGGCTTTGTCTGAGAAATGCGGTCAGAAGAATACCAAAGTGATCCAAAATTATTCTAAAATATTCATAAAAAATAGCAATCAATTATATGAAGTACTTAAATTGTGAAGAGCGCATGGGTAAAAACATTATCTGGCCCCCTAGACAAGATGGTTGTCGACAATCTTCATCGTTAGTAAACGATCAACTTTGTATGGGATTGACATTTCAAATCGAATTGTCACGTGATTTTTAACAATCTCTTATGTAAATCCCATACAAAGATTGATCGTTTAGTAACGATGACGATTTCCGACAGCCATCTTGTCTAGGGGGGCTGAACCGGTAAATAACCAAAAAAAATTGCGGCAAACCGAGAAGACTGTTAATATTCCCCCAATTTCCGGTCGTGTTGAATAATTACAATTTGTCAGCAAAATATACGCAAATAAGTAGCAGGATATAAATTGACAGAGCCGTTAAAACCGGCTTTAATCTTCGTTTCTTTGTTGACAAAGAACACAGAGTATTGTTGACTAAGAGATAATTACAATTTTAGTACTTAAATTTAAACAGAGGATAGAGTCATTTTGTGATACGTTAATCATTAAACATGCATAAAGTGAAACGAAGTTTTACCCCCTTACTCATAAAGCGCTATTTAACTAATATACTGTTTAAAGGGTCACTTAAATAATGTCACATTATTTGACAATGACAATAGAGTGACTCTATTTACGTGACCCTTTTAACAGTATTATTACAGTAGTATTAGTTAAATAACGTTTTATGAATAAGGGGGTTATCTTTATATATACAATTCTACTGCACGTGTGTATGTCACTGAACTCCTCCTAAACGGCTGGACCGATTTGAATGTTTTTTTTTATGCGTTAGCGTGGCGCCCTGGATGGTTTAGATTCACAAATCAGCCCGGCAGATGGCGCTGCATGTCGATAATGTAACCTAGACAACGACCAAACGCATACAAAAAAATCATTCAAATCGGTCCAGCCGTTTAGGAGGAGTTCAGTGACATACACACTTACAGTAGAATTAACTCCCTGGATGGTTTAGATAGGGCAGGTTAGGGTACGGTAGGGTAGCACCACAGGGTAGGATAGCACCACGCGAACGAAGTCGCACCGGGCAGCTAGTATCCTTATAAAATACTAACTTTACTTGCGGATTTACTCACATTCTCGGGACAAAAAGTCTGTAATACTTTCCATGTTATGGCAAATATACAACGTGTATCGGAAAGGGTATGTTCATACATGTACACGACTTCTTTGGTAGTAGGCGCACAGATCGCCGAAGTGAAAAGGGGTTGGTAGATGGGCCTTTTTAAAGCGTGTTTCTTGGCATGCAGATAACCTATGGTATGGAGAAGGATACAGGCTACCACCTTCGGTCACATCATGAATCAATCTGGTAAAACCTTACGAGTGGTAATAATCCTCTTAAAGTTATCATGAATGCAAATCTCATAAATATTTTTAGATATCAAATAGAAGTTTAGCTGGTAGTATCGAAACATAGTAAAAAAAATATGTGAAAGACATCGATATAACAGGTGAAGATTTCGAGATGACATATTTTAAAACCCTATGGTGGGGTTAAACATGCTGAACAACTTTTACTATGAAACAGATAGTGAATTCTCATTTTTTTTTTACTTTCCATAGTAAATTTCAGCCTTGCTCGATCATAATGTATGAGAAGTAAAAATTTTTTTTTGAGAATTCATTGTTGGTCCCTTAGTAAAAGTTGTTCAGCATGACTAACCCAACATAGGTTTCGAAAATATGCCATCTCGAAATCTCCAAAAAATACGCATCGATTGGTACCCAATTATATTTTTACACCTTGGACCGTGGGGGTCCGAAGCTCGCCGTTTTGCTCGCACCTTGACAAAATTCAAAATTCAAAATTCAAAATCATTTATTCAAATAGACCTTCGCAGGCACTTATGAAAAGTCTGACTCTAATACTCTAATACCGGTTCGGAAGGTTGCATTTGCTGAGAAGAGCCGGCAATAAACTCAGCAATTACTCTTTTCAAAACAGGCTTAGATTAATTACATAATATTTACATTCTAATCGCACTGAAAACAATTGCGTGCCCCGGCGCGGCGGCAAAATTACAAAGTAGACTGAAAAAATATTTAATAAGTAAATAAATAGCAAACTTAAGCAGACCAGCCCCCACAAGCAGCACCTGTTCACAAGTATGACGCGTGTGGCAGCCATCGCCCTCCTCGCCATATTGGAGGGAAGTGAGCGACCCGTCACACGATCATCAAATGTCATCAAAATTGATCGAGACCTCCGGAGACCAGCGTGTGGGGAGCTTTTTCCGCCAACGCGTCAGCTTGGCTATCCAAAGAGGAAACGCTGCCAGCCTTCTGGGAATCGGAAGCAGCGGCAGGCTTGTGGAAATTTTCTATATATAGATTGTATTTTGTACATATTTGTTGTAAACTAATGAACTATAACTACGCAAAGAACAAGAAATAAAAACAGATTATCCTAAAAACTAGTGAACGGTTTTTTTTTGGAGTGTCCAATATTGTGATTTTCCATTTCGAAATGCTTTGCCTTACTATTTTGCTCTCAAGTTTTGCTATTCTCCGAAATATTGAAAGTAACTTTTTGTATAAGGGATAGACCTAAACATCCTTCCCAATATCCATTATATCAGCTACAAATCTTATTTTATGGATTCTTCCGAATAATATCTGATTCCGTTAAGTAGTAGGTATACTTTTGGGGTAAAGTGCTCTAATTTGAATAATAAAGTTATGCAAGTCCGAAATTTCTGTGGCCAACCGACACCCATATAAATTCGTTCAGTCCTTCCGTCTGTCTGTGATAAATGGGTGACCCGAACCACATTTTACCACAAAATTTTAATACGGATTCTTTCGATCTACAAACGTTTTGAGTTAGTCTTATTGCCTACCTTGAATGAACCCTAACAATTATGACATTATTTTCAATACCTGTTTAACCAGCTTTTGCTGGGGGTAGATACGAAAAAGGTAAAAAAAGATACAAAACGTTTCGGCCGGATCGAAGATCGAACCTGCAACCTACGCGCCGCTTATATACATGCTGCAGTGAAATAACCCGTACCTGGGTGACCGAGTTTTGCTCGAAAACTCAGAAAAACGCGGTTTCTCAGACCAAACATAGTCAGATTGTCCAAAAAATATTTTTTATAAATGTAACCTTGCTGAGTTTCTTGCCGGATTCTTCTCAGTTAAAGGCTGAGTTCCGAACCGGTGGTAACTTCAGTAAATGTGACCTTCATAAGTGCCCTTCTGGGGCCTAAATTGAATATATGGCTTTGACTTTGACTTAATAGCTAGATCCATTTTTCGCCCCCAAAATCCCCACATAGTAAATCGTTAGAACCGTTTTCGAGACACGTGTATATTGCGTATAGTACACAAATAATTGCTCGTTTAATAATATAGGATAGGATAGGATAGGAAAAGCTTGAAGGGGAGAAATTTAATCACGTTGTAGTGAAACTGTTTTGTTTCTAGATATTACATGCTGCACCGAGCTCAAACGAAGCAAGATAGGGTTACCGGCAACTCGACTCGACGACCTAAATGATGTTAGTCAGCCCAGATAATTTGATGTAGTAATTCATGAGAATATAGATAATACTAGCGACCCCGACTTCGCACGGGTGCAATGTCGTGTGGTGTCGAGCCCGTCTTGGCCCGCCCGTTTACGGTATCGAGAATACTGTCGTGATATCTTTTTAAATATAAATGATAAAGATTTTCTGTAATGAGCAAACTTTATCTACATGAAATGCCCGTCGTAACTAACATATTTAATTAGATATGGGTCAAAACGACTTCGAAAGTATAACCCACATTTTTTTTTATCTCAATCGCATAAAAATGGTTACTCTGGGTTATCCATTAGATATATACCACCGTGGACTTTTTTGTAGATATTTTAAGAATAGATACACAATTCCGTAGTACATCATTTTGATATGTCTCGTATAGTTTAGTCAGCGTTAGCAAAGAAAGCGCAATAAATTCTATGTGTTTACGAAACATTGACTTTTTTTTATATGTTTTGTATATATAAAATAGATGTATTATATATACCTTCCTGAGAAAATTATCTAATTCATAGTGAAAACCGCATTAAAAACGAAAAAAAATCTAAAATTCTAAATCATTTATTCAAATAGACCTTCGCAGGCACTTATGAAAAGTCTGACTCTAATACCGGTTCGGAAGGTTGCATTTGCTGAGAAGAGCCGTCAATAAACTCAGCAATTACTCTTTTCAAAACAAGCTCAGATTCATTACATAATATTTACATTCTAATCGCACTTAAAACAATTGCGTGCCCCGTAGACTAAAGTAGACTGAATAAATATTTAATAAGTAAATAGCAAACTTAAGCAGACCAGCCCCCACAAGCAGCACCTGTTCACAAGTATGACGCGTGTGGCAGCCATCGTCCTCGCCATATTGGAGGGAAGTGAGCGAGCCATCACACGACGCCGCCGCAAGCGTGGTTTAGAAGGAGTTAGTGGATAGACAGACAGACAGACGCGGAAAGCGACTTCATTTTATACTATGTAGTGATAAGCTATTATAGACACTGTTGTTTTGAGCCAAACGACACACGAAGGCCATTCCATCTACTATGCAAGCACGATCGCATATCATTAAGACAAAGGCAAATACACACAGTATTTGCCTTTGTCTTGCTGATTTCCTCGAATTGCTGCCGCTGTGGAATCCTCGTCAACGAGCTCAGCTGCCAATGGCTGTCGTGTTCTCTAAGTGTTACCTATTCGGTTTATGCCACCACGTTTTTCTCAATTATAATATCTGCAGTGCCATCTATACAGGAATTAGTCGGTATTACGCGTAGGTACCGGTAAAAGGCTGGATGGTAGGTCTTCGATCTCTTGGAGTGTCAACTGGTCGCTAGTATGGAATGCCACCTGTATTTATACACTTGCGCCCTCTCACTTCCCGACGACTTATATAGTTGTGGGACTGCCAATGGTGTGGAAAATTCTTATTTCAAATAATACGCAGCGTTTGGACCAAACTATCTCTTTATGCAATTTGCGGTGAAGACCATGGAACCCACCCAAGAAAACAAACTAATCTCACTAATATCCTAACCGCTAATATCTACATTCAAATCGGTCCAGCCGTTTAGGAGGAGTTCAGTGACAAACACACGTACAGTTGAATTTTTTGTATGCGTTTGGGTGACGCCCTGGATGGTTTAGATAGAGTAGCACCACGCGAACGAAGTCGCGTCGGGCAGCTAGTATTATTATAAGTGCGAAAGTTTGGATGTATGTTTGTTACTTAATCACGCTTCAACAACTGAACGGATTTGGATGAAATTTGGCACGCTGATAGAATTATGTTCTGGATACATAATTTTTATCCCGGAAAAGCAATATATCCCTCGGGTACGCGGGTGAAACCGCAGAGTGCAGCTAATAATACATACATCGGTTATTATTATCTTGATTTCATACAACTGCCGAGGGCGTACTTTCAGAGTAAATATTTAAGAAAATAGAGAGATTATATACAAACTTTTCATATACGGGTGGATACGACAGTAAATGAAACCACGTAAAGTACTCATAAATACGACCAGCTTTTACTATGGGACCAACTTCGAAATCGCAAAAAAAAAATACAGCTTGTCATACAAAACGTACATGTCTCCTCGGCTGTTCACCCGCGCCGTTACCGCGCGTAAAATGCAAAAAAAAAAAAAAAAAAAACCGACTGCGTAAAACAAAAATTACCTAAAAAGAGAAAAATAAGCTCTTGAATCTATAGAATTTTGAATACAACTTGAATGCTATCATATATGGAAAGGGCTGTTTACAAGCTTTCATTTAATACCCTTATTATAATAATAACGATTTTTTTATTTAAAAATTCCCCCCCTCTTTTTATATTCGTAGACGCCATATAAAAATAATATACCCTATGACAATCCCACAGTTAAGACGAATCTAACGACACCTCATATGTTTAAATCCATCAAGCCGTTTAGGCTGCAGAGCGTGCCAAAGAAATAGACATACATACATACACTCGACAAACATAACCCTCCTTGCGGGTCAGTCGGGTAAAAAGGTACAAAATTTAAGTTTTCTCTTTACGTAAAACTATAAAGTTGTTAACTGCTCTTCATAAAAATGGCCTAATCATTTCAGAAACATGTTTATATCGGTTTCATTCAGAAACATTGATCGTAGTTTACCGCTCTTAACAGCTTAGGAAAAACTTGAACAACAACCAACATGTGAGTTTACCAGCTTAGGATAAACTCGAACAACAACCAACATGACTTGCGTATCTAATGCAATATTTTGGCTTCGAGCAAAAAGTGTCCTATATCGTGTCCTATTTGGAAACTTTCCAAACAACGAAACAAAAGGGTCAGCAACGGAGAGAAGGATAACGAGGTCAGAGCATTCTATAATTAATTTCTTACGACAGATAATTGCTGGTGAAATACTTTTTATGTAATATCTTACAGGCCAGTTCATAAATAATTAAATTATGTATAAGCTTAAATAGTTTGTACAAAAACTGCCCACACAAAGATGTGTCACAAATCAAAACCGGCCAAGTGCGAGTCAGACACGCGCACCGAGGGTTCCGTACAAACCTATAGGTATATAAGTAAATGGTAGTATAGACCTGAGTATTTGATATGAATTTCAATTTATGACGTATTAAAAAAAAACTACTTACTAGATCTCGTTCAAACCAATTTTCGTTGGTAGTTTGCATCGTAATGTACATCATATATTTTTTATAGATTTATCATTCTCTTATTTTAGAAGTAACAGGGGGGGGACACACATTTTACCACTTTGGAAGTGTCTCTCGCTCAAACTATTCAGTTTAGAAAAAAATGATATTAGAAACCTCAACATCATTTTTGAAGACCTATCCATAGACACCCCACACTTATGGGTTTGATGAAAAAAAAAATTTGAGTTTCAGTTCTAAGTATGGGGAACCCCCAAAATTTAATGTTTTTTTTCTATTTTTGTGTGAAAATCTTAATTGCGTTCACAGAATACATCTACTTACCAAGTTTCAACATTATAGTTCTTATAGTTTCGGAAATAAATGGCTGTGACATACGGACGGACAGACAGACAGACAGACAGACAGACATGACGAATCTATAAGGGTTCCGTTTTTTGCCAGTTGGCTACGGAACCCTAAAAATGGAAAATTCCTCACACGCGGTCATCTGATCCCAAACTAAGCAGAGCTTGTACTATGGAAACCAGATAACTGATATAATACATAATTATACTACTTTTTAACCGACTTCAAAAAAAGGAGGAGGTTCTCAAATCGGTTGTATGTTTTTTTTTTTTTTTTTTATGTTTGTTACCTCATAACTCCGTCATTTATTAACCGATTTGGAAAATTCTTTTTTTGACTGGAAGGGTAAACTTCCCGTTTGGTCCCATTGTCATCAGATCAGGATTTGATTACTTCTTAGTGTACTTTGAAGTCGGTTTCAGTTTTTTGTAAAACAGTCCAATTATTGTTTGTAAATACATAATACAATACTTAATATACATAATTGCTGAGTTTCTTGCCGGAGTCTTCTCAGTTCAAGTTGTATTTGGAACCGGTGTAGAGTCATTTGTTAACGTTCATAAGTGCCTTGTCAGGGCATAAATTGAATAAATATTTTTTGAATTTGATTTTGAATAATTACACCCAGACTGAGGACATACAGACATGTTCATGCACACAAATACATGTCCTGTGTGGGAATAGAACCCACGATCGGCGCCAACTGCGCCAACTGGCCCGTCATTTGAAATTATGTTTTACTGTTCTTTTACTCAGCTGTACTATAATCTTTTTAAAATGTTATTTCGTATTTGTTTATCACATATCACGTAGTTTGAACAATAGTGCTCTTTATAGAGCAACATATAAGGTTTAATTTCAATTGTACCATCTTGCATGAAAATTTAAAATACGACACAAATAAATAACTAAAATGGATTCAGTTAACACCCACGTTTATCTAACACGTATATGTATACATAGGATTCACAACATATATACATTTCTGTGAGCCTTTTATTTATAACAGTGTCCGCTCCAAAACACTTATTCCGACTCACGAATCCGGATCATTGATATATTCGGATTAGCTTAACAATCGTATAATATGGATTAAACCGATCGCAAAAGCGCGTACATGACAGATCCAGTCATGTTGATGCACATCGGTAGTCGACTTTGAATATCAATTATTATTTCCTTGCATAAAAAATTGTGCTTAGGTTGTTTTTGTATTTATCTTGACTTCAAGTGGGTAATATTGGACACAAAAGATATCATACCTTTAAGAGTTTATGAAGAATAGACTTATTTAAAGACCTTTTGACCCGGCTGATGGAGACCAAGGGGCTGGCTCGTACCTCGACCAGGAAAGTAACGAAGCCAGTTTTTTTGGCACACAAACAGCAATCTAAATTGAGTGTTTTATTAATAATGTTTTACTTGTAAATATTAGATAATTTTTCACTTTTTTCTCTTACTATGTTATTTGAAACGGTGGTGCGTCCATGCTACACGAAGCGAGCACGAGCCGAGCCACGAACGAATAGGATTCGTTCGTTGTTCGCGTAGCGTGCACGGACTTGCGAGCCTCGAACGAGCACTCGTCTCGCGCTCGACTGCGTTCTGCCCGATTTTCAGTTTTTTCACGAACACTGGGATTCGCATTGCGCTCGTTGTAAGCTCGTTGTAGGCTCATTGTAACGTCCGCACTTGACATCGCTAGCAACGAACGAATTCTGTTCGTTCGTGGCTCGGGTCGTGCTCGGTTCGAGTAGCATGGACGCACCAATTGGTACATTCAATAGTAAGGAATAAGCTTGCCCAGTATCACCAGTAGACGTGACCTCACTTGCCAACCCGTGCCAAGAATGATACAGAAAGTGCACTCATTGTAATAATGTTTTTTTAAATAATAACTCAGCTGGGACAATCTTAACAGACGGCCATCTGACATTCATGAACACAAATGTCTGTCCGGAAACGTTAATGACCCGCCGCAGATAGGCAAGCTTACTAACCACGCCAATCCAGGCCTCAAATTAAATCATTTTCAGCTTAAATCAGCCTTACTTTACCTTACCGCTCATTTACTTATTAATACTTAACTGAACAATTTATTCTATAATGAAACTAAAATGTCTAAATAAATTAAATTATTAAAGGAAACAATACATACTTAGGTAATTGGTTGTCCCCGACTGCAATACCTTATACAAG
Organism: Achlya flavicornis; assembly: GCA_947623365.1. Lineage (NCBI taxonomy): Eukaryota > Metazoa > Arthropoda > Insecta > Lepidoptera > Drepanidae > Achlya > Achlya flavicornis. The sequence continues at coordinate 6,518,030 of OX392491.1, forward strand.
TCAAGTTATATTCAAAATTCTATAGATTTAAGATCTTGTTTTTCTCTTTTCAATTATTTTTTTGTTTTACGCAGTCGGGTTTTTTGTTTCCTTTAATTATTTTTGCATGAGTCAAGAACCGGCGACACATTCGTTCTTGCGTATACTTAAAATAATTATGCAGATAATAAAATTAAGCCGTTATTTAACACAAATACATACCATTTTGTACTTCTAATCAGGATTGTAACTGGAACAATAAAAATACTCATTACAAGTTGTACATGGCTGCAATCAAACCATTAAAATTTAAGAACACTAACTTAAATGCTAATCCGAAAGCTGATAATTTTAATGTCTATAATAATGATTAAGACAAGAATATTCTGAGAATTTCCAGATATTATTGGAGTAGAATTTTATCCCGTTAAATGCATCCATATTATAAAACGTTGATTTTTTTCGAGTGTTGAATCCAATGCTATCTAATCAAGAACACATTGTTAATCATTGGAGCCAAATCGGAGCCAACTGGTAAGAGCATCAATGATTGTACACACGGCTACAGATCAAGCTATATTTTTCTAGTATAAGCTGACCTCCCATTGGACGAAAATCCTATACAATGCGAGATCATACTGGAAATGTATAACTAAAATGAATTGTAGTCGTGTGTACCAGGGGACAGCAGTTAAGAGGAATGGCGAACTGTCGAAAAGTGAGCTCAAAGTTTTGACCCAAAGTATACTATATCGCATTACGCCTCGAACGCTGCTTAGACAGTAACACATAAAATAACTAAGTTTTGAGCTTAAAGTAAATAAATGAACAGTACAATACATGAAAAAGGAGGCGGTTTTATGTAACTTTTCATTCCTAAATACAGATGTTATCAGGTAGTTTCTGTACGGTATATAGTATTATTTCTTATTCAGTGGTTATGTCTAGAAATCTTGGAAACCAAGATTAATTTAATAGATAGTCGTGATGAAAAGCAAACAATGACATACAGAAATGAGAGTCAGTAGTATTTTTTAGATTTAAAATTTGGGTTCACATATAATATCAGAAAAAGAAAACATAACATATATATATATGGCACCAACAACAAGAATCACATATTATTATTATATGAACGGTACCGCGAACGAAAAAGGCCACATTTTCAACACACTTGCTCGTAAAGTGACATTTATGCAGCTTATTTCGCACTAGTGCTTTTTACTTTACATTACCGCACAGCTTTATGATAGGTATAATCCCGATTATATATAAGGTTGTACCAAGCATTCTTAATTTAAAATTTAACCTTTATGGATTAGTTTAAAAATAATACGTAATAATTCTTTTGAAAGTTATTAGTATCCCTTTTATCTACAGTGAATCAGGTTCTGTAACTCAGGGCTTATTTTCAGTCTCATTTATCAAATCTTCTTAGGCTAAACGTCCAAAGTACAAAATTACAGCCGAAACGCCCTCTGATAAATCTACAAAACCCTGCAAACATTTACCGTCTGCTGTCATCCCGTAATAACGTCGCGCAAATGAGACCAAAAAGAAAAAAATACATTAAAAAAAAACCGGCCAAGTGCGAGTCAGACACGCGCACCGAGGGTTCCGTACAAACCTGTAGGTATATAAGTAAATGGTAGTATAGACCTGAGTATTTGATATGGATTTCAATTTATGACGTATTAAAAAAAAACTACTTACTAGATCTCGTTCACACCAATTTTCGTTGGTAGTTTGCATCGTAATGTACATCAAATTTTTTTATAGATTTATCATTCCCTTATTTTAGAAGTTACATTTTACCACTTTGGAAGTGTGTCTCGCGTAAACTATTCAGTTTAGAAACCTCGATATCATTTTTGAAGACCTATCCAAAGACACCCCACACTTATAAAAAAAAAAATGAGTTTCAGTTCTATGTATGGGGAACCCCCAAAATTTATTGTTTTTTTTTTTCTATTTTTGTGTGAAAATCTTAATGCGGTTCACAGAATATATCTACTTACCAAGTTTCAACATTATAGTTCTTATAGTTTCGGAAAGAAATGGCTGTGACATACGGACGGACAGACAGACAGACAGACACGACGAATCTATAAGGGTTCCGTTTTTTGCCATTTGGCTACGGAACCCTAAAAAGAGACAATTTTCTGCATAATGCCGCATTGCGTACGATCCGTAGCGAGCAGCGAAAACCCCGCCAAAATATATTTAACATTATCTTCCCCGCGGGGGTGGTACAGCGAGCGTGAATGTGGCTTCTAAATTATTATGGTTAACACATTGACGGTCCCGTGCTTTGGCTAATTGCTTATTTAGTAAGGTATCTACAGTTGCTGTAGCTGCTAATAGTTATGCTTATGAGCTAATTTCAATCTAAGCGCCTATACCATTAAGCTATCGTTTGAGAGTGTGTGCGTGCTTTCTAAACGATCCGATAGATTTTGATGGGAGTGTGTTTGTTACAGAGGGAATTGATACGGTTTGACTGTATTGTATATTTTGTTGTTCTGTTTTAAATGCTCAGTTAACAAAATGGGTATAAAAGAGTAGGTACCATAATATATTTATCAGAAAAAGGATTAATATTGACAATCTGGGTAATTTGTTATTTGGTAATTTCAATGTGGTTATAAATTGTTAAGCACTTTTTTAAGCCAAGTCTTTTCAATGTAACAAACAAAAATCACTTAAACTATTATAATAAGTATAAATACTATGCAAATATTAATTAAACTTACGCCCAAACGTCACAAACGCGCTCTTTACAGTATCACAAAAGAGCAATAACACGTAAGTAGCTTAGGCAAGGTCAGAAGTCTAGACTACAGATTAATACTTAGCTTCTTATATTTGCGGATTATCTGTTAATTACTTCAAGTAATTATAACTGAGAAAATTAGAAAATTTAATTTTTATTATCATTCTCAGAATAAAAACCATTAACTTTCAAATCCAATTTAATTGGCTGGTTTTTATACTTTCATACATTTTTCATAGAGCAATAAACTTAGTTAGAGCATAACTTACATAGAGCATAACTTATAATAATCTTATCTATCCTATTGCACTAGGTTGCCCGGAACAAATCGCTTCAGCGATAAGACTGTCTGATTAGTTTATACCACTTATTATACCACTTAGGTGGCAAACAAGCATACGGCCCGTCTGATGGTAAGCAGTTACCGTAGCCTATGGACGCTTGCAACACCAGGGGTATCACGCGCGCGTTGCCGACCCTAAAATTTGTTATTTCTAGTCTATGTTTGCGCAACCAATTTTTGTTTAATGCAATAGTAACATTATTACAGCCAGCTTATTTTTAAGGCGTCGGATAACGAGACGAAGGTCCCGGGTTCGAATCCTACAATGAGCTTGAGCTTTCGGTGAAAGAAAACATCGTGAAGAAACCATAGCACGGTAGCAAGTAGGGTACTTTGTAGTACCCACCTGGCTGGATACCATCCTCATGTTGAAAATTTGTCGCCAAGCACCTATCGCTGTATTTCGATAGCAGCATTTGAGAGCCAGTTCCTTCTAGGCTTTGTGTGTATACCACCTTCGGCCACATCATCACTACCTTCGTGAGATTATGGTCAAGCAAGCCAACATCTCCCATACCACAAGATTGGGGGCTCTCTAAGAGCATTGGTAATAAACCACGTAATTTATTTCATTGAAATATCATTATATGCAAGGCTGTTTTATAACGCTCGGATTCGATATCGGAAACGGATTCAAAAATTGCCAAGGCGAATTTCAGCAATTGCAATTTAAATTTCCGAAATCTTTTCGATGTATCGAATTGATATTTCCGTAAAGAAACATCAAAAATATTCGAATACGGAAATTAAAATTATAAATTGCGGAAAATCGCATCAGTAGTTTTTGAATTTCCGATATCGAATCCGAGCGTTTTAAAATAGCCCTGCTGGAGTGCGTAAACAGTTAGACCTCAAGCGTTGAAACAGACAGGTCAATTGATCAATGGGCTTTTTAGACTTGTTTGATACATTTACGTGTTCTCTAAATATACAATTACTATTATTACTATTATTACTACTATTTATATATATATATAAATATATATGTATATATATATAAATAGAGCTAGCTGAAAAAATTTATTTAGTCCAACAATTAAATTATCAAGAAAATATACACTTATTTTTTCCTCTGTCAATCAAACACAAAATAACTAAGAAGATATGGTGTGTTGAAGTTCCGCGTGATGTCACGCCATGGTACACTTTTCACAATCAGTGAAATTTGCCGCGCTTTATCTTTGTACATTTTTATGGATTGCATAAAGAAAAAAATACGTGTCTAATATTTTTTTATATTCTAACTGAAACTCGCAGAAAATGGAAGTTCCATTTTATTTACGGGTTTCATTCCCAGTAACCATAGCTTCTGCTACGTTGGTCCAACTTGGGTGGTCGTCGTTTTGCGCGCACCGGGTCGTAAGCGCTACTTGAGAGCCATTACTCCTCATCGGTTTTTATCGGCTTCTCAGGCAATGTTACCTATCCATTGCTACTTCAGGTACGATATTTTCTCTTACACATTACTATTACAGAAAAAAAACAGCACCGTTTTAGCTGTATTTACAAGACGCCATTGCACTATCATTTCTTAGTAACATTGAGTAACAGAAACACAGAATTAAGTTGGTACTATTATACAGAACTGTCTATGTGCTAGCTGGACTCGTAAAAGGCTGGTTTATTAATTATGGTTTTCAGTGTTCATTTTCAATAAAAAATCGTCATGTAAAAAATATATGCGCAGGGAAAGCTCATAACATAGAGTTATTTTTTCCAGTTTGAAAGCCGACCACCTTTTTTATGAAACTAGAAATTGCAATTCGTTTTAACTTTACTCAACTCACTGTTTATCTATATCTATACTTCTATACTAATAATATTATCAAAAGGAAAGATTTGATTGTTTGTTAGTTTGTTTGCATTGAATAGGCTCCTAAATTACTGAACCGATTTGATAAATTCTTTCACTGTTGGGAAGCTACTATCCCCGGGTGACATAGGCTATATTATATTTTTTTTTTTAATTGGGTTCGTTATTAAAACTCCAATAATGTAACCCAAGGTGTAATAAAATAACCTAAAATATTCATTACATCGCGTGCGCTGCGAAAACTGTTGATGATAGAATAAAATAATGTACTACGACTTTGCAGAACACATTATTATTTACAAAAAATGTCGCGATACCATATGTCTAACTAAGGTCTAAGGTCACCCAGACTCAGGACATACAGACATGTTCCATGCATACAAATGCATGTCCTGTGTGGGAACCGCACCCGCGACCAGCGGCGCATAAGAGACATAAGAGATTTAAATCACGTGATATTTCGATTTGAAATGTCAAACCCATACAAAGGTTGATATTTTACTAACGATGACGATTGTCGATAACCATTTTGTCTACTGGCCCAAGCTTATAATCGCTAGTATAAGCCTGGATTACAATGGCAAATGTCGAGACTTGACTTGAGAAATGATCTTCGGGGAAATGAGAGTATTCAATGCCAACCTCTGTATATTCAAAAAAATTAGTGCCGCAGTTACGTTTTTAGGGTTCCGTAGCCAAATGTCAAAAAACGGAACCCTTATAGATTCGTCATGTCTGTCTGGCTGTCTGTCTGTCTGTCTGTCTGTCCGTCCGTATGTCACAGCCACTTTTTTCCGAAAGTATAAGAACTATAATGTTGAAACTTGGTAAGTAGATGTATTCTATGAACCGCATTAAGATATTTTCGCACAAAAATAAATTTTGGAGGATACATAGAACTGAAACTCATTTTTTTTTTAATAAAACCCATAATTGTGGGGTGTCTATGGATAGGTCTTCAAAAATGATATTGAGGTTTCTAATATATTTTTTTCTAAACTGAATAGTTTGCGCGAGAGACACTTCCAAAGTGGTAAAATGTGTGCCCCCCCCCCCCCCTGTAACTTCTACAGGTGAGAAGAAGGTGAGTACTATACTACCATTTACTTATATACCTACAGGTGTGTACGGACACCTCGGTGCGCGAGTCTAACTCGCACTTGGCCGGTTTTTTATGTTTACAGTAGTTGTTGTTATGGATATCGATTCAGGGAGACCGCATACGAGGCGATATCGCTCAAACGGAATACAAACTCTTTTGACAGTAAGCCAATACAGTTAATACAAAAAGAACACGAGATATTCGTTCCGTAGTCCGCATCGATTAAAGACTCAAATAAATTGGTATTGGAAAACAATTAAAGGTATTTTAAAGTCATATAATTTCAATATGGAAACTGGACGTTATCTCTGTGAGTGTTATTATCATTATCGGAGTTAAATGCGATGATTCATATGCATAAAGTCGGTTGAGTTTTAACGAGGGACTCGTTTACACCGTAATGTAATCCGTGTGAATTATTTTTATTTAGTTCAATTTAAACATTTATGGTCAAATAAATTAACGGTAAATAAGTTTTTGCTCACAATTTCTCTTTTAATACAAGCTTTTTCTGGTGACTGTACTTGCATTGTCTTCCAATATACTAATGTACACCAAACATCAAGTCAATCCGACCACTGGAAGTGTGTGAAATTCGACTTACAAGATTCCACCCGAACAAACATAGTTACATACATACATTGCAAGTTAAATAGAAGCTTGTAAAAAGGAGATATCGCAAGAACCGTTTTGGATTTTCATCGTAACCATCCGCATCGTAAACATTATCAGGTTAGAATTTGATCCTTTTTGTGTTTTTTAGGGTTCCGTAGCCAAATGGCAAAAAACGGAACCCTTATAGATTCGTCAAGTCTGTCTGTCTGTCCGTCCGTATGTCACAGCCATTTCTTTCCGAAACTATAAGAACTATAATGTTGAAACTTGGTAAGTAGATATATTCTGTGAACCGCATTAAGATTTTCACACAAAAATAGAAAAAAAAAACAAAAAAATTTGGGGTTCCCCATACTTAGAACTGAAACTCTTTTTTTTTTTTTTATAAAACCCATAAGTGTGGTGTGTCTATATGGATAGGTCTCCAAAAATGATATTGAGGTTTCTAATATCATATTTTCTAAACTGAATAGTTTGCGCGAGAGACACTTCCAAAGTGGTAAAATGTGTGTCCCCCCCCCCTGTAACTTTTAAAATAAGAGAATGATAAATCTATAAAAATATATGATGTACATTACGATGCAAACTTCCACCGAAAATTGGTTTGAACGAAATCTAGTAAGCAGTTTCTTTTTAATACGTCATAAATTGAAATCCATATCAAATACTCAGGTCTATACTACCATTTACTTATATACCTTAGGTTTGTACGGAATCGTCGGTGCGCGAGTCTGACTCGCACTCGGCCGGTTTTTTTTATGTTTAAAGTTTACGGCGTATTTTATTTAATATTAAAAGATATGCCATCTAAACCATAAATATTATGTCAACTGAAATGAAACATTAGAAGAAAATATACGAATGGAATTGAAAATACGAATAAAACTTTAAGTGCTTTGCCCTAAAAATTTTATGAAACGAATTCTTTGCTCATTAGTAAATTCCTTCGACTATATACGTAGCGCTTTTCACATCGGAAAGCCACGGTCCCTTGACCGTTATAGGCTGGCTAAGCTCAAATGTCCAAATAAACGTCTAAAGAGGTAATTTGTGTTAACCTTACAATTGCGGATTTAAGAGAATTGCGTGTTTATGTAATCTCAGGGTGGATACAAATATGTTTATTATATGTTTGAATGTCCAAGGATATTTATTTATTTAAGGATATTTACTGTCGACTTTGCTGTACACAAAATAGTGCCTTTCTCTTCTCAAAATTGAGTTCATGGCAATTATTAGGTGATCTAAAATTGATTTACATACCATATATCAGCTAGTAGAAACACGTCGCTTTGCATAGAAGAAGAGAGTGGTCTCTGGGGTCCAACAAGGCTCTCATTTGAGCCCACTTTTATTTTTGATTGTCATAAACGATGTTTGTGAAAAAGGTTGACTTACCAAATTGTGAGTTAGTGGAAAGATTGGTGATGAGAAACACTTATTGATAGAATGTAAAAAGAATCAAAGAGATTAAGAGCTACAGTACTGATGAGGAAGTTTAAAATAAATAAATATGATGTAGGCAGGCTCATTAAAATATTATCAGAACATCAAACAGAAACTGCTAAATATTTTATTTGATATTCTTAGTGCAGCAGTAGCTCAATCTTCTCCGGTGAAATTTAGGCATAGTTTAGTTTAGTTTAGAGCACGATGAGACTCACATACCAAGGGTACGGTAAAAGTCTATAAAAAAAATATGAAATGAAAAAAATAATAATTTTAGTGATGTTATTGAATCCCAATACATGGAGCAACCTCATGATGAATTGAATTACTCTTTTACGCAGGATACTTATTCTTTGTTCGTTCACAAGTTTTCACCGACTCATCTCAAATACCTTTATAATAATTTGATAACTAGAATTGACAATATAAGTATCAAATGGATTCAGTACTATGGTGTAATAGAGGGCCATATAAATACGAATAATATTCCCATAGTTATAATACGGTTTATTGTAACAATTCGTCAAAATTATTGAATTTACGCGGAAGGTCACGTACCATCATATTTTCATAAAGTCAATATGTGTTTCAATAAAGCTCGCTTCCTTTTTATACATTAAATGGGCTAGCCATGGGTTTGGCCAGTGACATTGATTTGCGGTCTTTGTTGCACAAGTCAGTTAACTAAAGCTGGCACGTCCACAGTCCTGACAAATGTGCAATTTTACGAAACAGTATGTTTTATTACATCATCATCATCATCAGCCTATAATGTCCCACTGCTGAGCACAAGCCTCCTTTCACAAATCAGGGTGAAAGGAAATGGGCTGATACTCCACCACGCGTGCCCACTGCGGATTGGTGGAGGTAGGCTAGTGGTCAACCTACTGTTGGAATTTTTCAAGCCGCCTAGGAGGCATCCAACTAGCTTAACGACTATCACAATTAAGTGATAACCGGGAACAACGGCTTTACGTGCCTTCCGAAGCACGAAAACGCTCGATATGAAATACCACTAGACGGTCACCCATCCAGGTACCGACCACGACAGACGTAGCTTAACTTTGCCACCACGAGCGCTTCATACATTATTACATGATTGCTTCTAATCATTCATGCCCGGTTCTTATAAACAAAAACGAATCGTTTTGCTTACCCAAGTTAGGTTTTTTAATTACCAAACTGGGCATATAAATCATTTCGTAAGCTAATTTTACCTGTGGTAGTTATTATATATATATATATATACGATAACGGTCCGTAAATCATAGGAATCGGCCATCAGTTAATTTTAATGGACGAATGCAATCAAATACCACTACACTAATTTATGAGCAGTAGCAAAAGCAAAACAATAACTGTCTCCGTCATACTCATAAGCTAGACCGCGCGCGAGAGGGACGGATATACTTTTCATGATGCACATTATTGCACATGCAGTGCGACGTCACGGCGCGCGCTTATTTACAGACACTACACAAGCGGAACGTGTAAAAGTGTTGAACGTGCCAGCTTTAGTTAATCGACCTGTACAGCATATGATAACCCAAAATTAAAGTTACAAAATTAATCATTGTTTTTTTTCTCTACTTACTATTTTGAAGATTGAAAGAAATAAACTACATTTTAACACATTATATGGTGTGTGATCAAAGTAAACTGGCAGCAGTTTTGATTGATAATGACGGTGATTAAATAAATAGACTGCTTGAACAAATAACTTGAATATTTACCTACGGTCTCTCTTCTACACAAACCTAAAGCAACATACCGATATTCAAAAGATTCCATTAAGAAAAGAAACCTTTTAGCGACGTATGAAAATTCAGAAAGGCTAGTCTGAAAATCAACAAACGATATCATCAAAAGCCCTTTCTAGTATATTCTCAATAGGGTACAATTATAATATTTGACAAAGAAAACACATAAAAGTAACAAGTGCTTTACCGTCAAGTAATTACAAACATTTTACTACACAATTGGCTAATAACTTGTCCTAAACAAACATACAAACAAAGCGGGAGTGTGTCGTAAATTTCGGCACAATTAACTCATCTACGCTTTGTTTTGATTAACATACTATCTGTACGTTTAACAAGAAGAAAACAAGGAGTAGTTGTTATATATTTACATACACGATTTCAACCTTGTTCTATTTTAATACAATTGCAATAATAATATAGCTTTTATGTAGTATATTATTTACAGTGTGGTATTTAAAATCGAGCGTTTCCGAGCTTCAGAAGGCACGTAAAGCCGTTGGTCCCGGTTATCACTTAATTGTGATAGTCGTTAAGCTAGTTGGAGGCCTTGTAGGCGGCTTTTAAACTCCAACAATAGGTTGACCACTAGCCTACCTCCACCAATCCGCAGTGGGCACGCATGGTGGAGTATCTGCCCATTCCCTTCACCCTGATTTGTGAAAGGAGGCCTGTGCTCAGCAGTGGGACATTATAGGCAGATGATGATGATGATGATGACTTGAGGTCTTAAATTGAAACCATAGCATGCCACAGTTCTTTACCACTCATTCTTATCACCTTCGGCCACATCTTCACTGATTATATAGTGAGTTTGTGGTCAAGCATCTATCTATATATATATATAAAATTCAAAATTCTGACTTACTGACTGATATATCAACGCACAGCCTAAACCGCTGGTCCTAGAGAAATGAAATTTGGAGGGTGTATTCTTTGGAAATCATTTCTTCACCTTAGAATAAATAAAATCCTTTCTTTGTAGATACCTACTATCTACAAAGAAAGGATTTTATTTATTCTAAGGTGAAGAAATGATTTATAATTCTGTTGCCACCATGGTTGATGGGGATGCGTCGGTAAATTATCCGGTTCAATTTTTAAACTCTCACTCCACGGGTCCTCCGTGTCACAGTCTTAATTTGCGTGTAGATGCTCCTGTCATATATTGCTTATAAATACACATACAGTTTCCAAAATTGTGCAATGGAACACACACTCCAAGCAACAGCTCTTCACTACACTGAGGCAAAAAAAAAACTGGTACTGCCAGAGGAGAAACAGTCTTCGTTCCGCGTATACCATGGATCCCAAATCACCTTTGAATTTAATAGATAGCAGTTCCCAATCAAGGTTTATTTCGCGATAGCAATTAATAAATCACTGGGAAAAACTGTAATTTGCTGGAGTTGATTTGCGGCAGGACTGTTTCTCCCACGGCCAGTTTTATGTGGCATGCTCACGTGTGAGCTCTCAATCTATGTGAACTTTTGTCAAATATCACACATAGTGGCGGGCAATAGCCATGAAAAAAGCTCTATAATGTTACAATAATTAATATCTAGAAAAAAAGAAATAATCTACGCGTCGTAGTGGCGGGCAAAAGCTAGTTTTATATATTAAGATTATATGTATTCTTTTAAATAAATAATTAACTGTTAATATGATGACGCCACATAATTATTGTACGGTAAGGGGGTTTAAAAACTATTCTTTTTCATTATTAAGTTATAGTAACTAATTAGTTACACCCCATCGTTACCTAATCGTTTAAAATAGGGTATTTCCTAAAACTAGGTTTTTCTTGATAATTCACTAGATACGTTAATTTATTAATGAAACTTCCCCATTGTTTAAGTGACGAGAACTACGTGGGAGCTTATTGATTGTTCTCATTGTTTAGAAGCTGTTCTAATTTCACTATGTAACCTATGTTAACTACGAGTAAACTAACAAGCAGTGGAAAACTTGAATTCATAGAAATGTACATATGTTAATAGAGTTTCTGCTATATCAAATAAATAATGAGCCAAGAGATAATATGACGAATAACGGCCAATTGTTTCGTGCTGCTGCGCAGCCGCAAAATGTATCGCAAAGCCCCGCTTGAAAATTGCTGGTACACACTAAAGAAATAAAGACGAGTAGTTTACCTTCATACAGTGGTACCGAACGTTTACTCTGCTGGCACGGAATTATGCCCGGTTTCTATAAACAAAAACGAATCGTTTTGCTTACCAATGGTAGATTTTCTTATTGCCATACTGGGCATATAAATAATTTCGTAAGTTAAATTTTACCTGTGATAGCTACTAGCATACGGGAGGGTCGTGTATTCTGTTTTCCGTGGGAAGGTCTGGTATGCAAAGCTTTGAGGTATTTGCTTCATTATTGATAAAGATATCAAGAGTCTTAATTTTAATAAATCTTGAAACCGGACATAAGTCACTTTATAATTTACATAACAGTTTTCAGTGTTGTAATGGATCAATTACAAGTTTCTTCGATATGTAAATATCCTTATGTTCCCCGCATCTTACCCAAAATTAAACTAAGCCGATAGCCTTAATCTTGAACACATAATATTGTGCTTTGCCTTCAGCCTTACCCTGACATCCTAAGAAAACAGCGATCTATTGTCTCGCGATCGACAGAGAAAATTAATCATATCTATTGTAGGTCTCAATACAGCCTTCAGTATCAGAATTTGAGCTCCATTCTTAGATAGAGATAAGTGGAGATTTAAACTAATTAGCACCCGATTTAACCAAAAATGAAAGGGGAAAGGTTCTACATAAATATAGCTTAATCTGTACTTGATCTACAAATAAAGACGATTACCGTAATCCTCCTCAAGATAGGCTGGTTTTCCGCCAAACAACCATTTGTAGGTTTGCTTTAAAAGCATAAAATATTAATGTGGAAACTACAATCTGACTGCATTTACTAATAAGGTATTGTTTAAATCATCATCATATCAGCCTAGGGATGTCCACTGCTGAACATAGGCCTCCCCCATTAACTTCCACTTCGAACGGTTTTGGGCCGCTTGCATCCAGCGGTGCCCAGCGATCTTGACCAGATCGTCGGTCCACCTGGTTGGAGGTCGTCCCGCTCGGCGCTTTCCAGTACGTGGTCGCCACTCGAGAACCTTCCTTCCCCATCGGCTATCAGTTCTTCGAGCGATGTGGCCTGTCCATTGCCACTTCAGCTTACTAACTCTACGAGCTATATCGGTAGTTTTCGTTCTCCTACGAATGTCCTCGTTTCGGACCCTGTCACGTAGAGAGATTCCGAGCATAGCTCGTTCCATAGCGCGCTGAGTGACTCTGAGCTTATTTATTCGGCCAGCAGTAAAAGACCACGTCTCTGTACCATATGTCATCACTGGTAACACGCACTGATTGAAGACCTTTGTCTTCAGACTCTGAGGTATTTTAGACGTGAAGATGTGCCGGAGCTTCCCGAATGCTGCCCAGCCGAGTTGGATTCTTCGATTGACCTCTTTGTCGAAGTTGGACCTACCTAGTTGGATAATTTGTCCGAGGTAAACATACTCGTCTACAACTTCGAGAACAGTGCTCCCAACAATCACCGGTATTGGCGGAATATGAACATTAGACATAACTTTTGTCTTGTCCATATTCATTTTGAGGCCTACCTGTTGGGAAACTCTGTTGAGGTCATTGAGCATGATGTTCAAAGCTTCCAGCGATTCCGCCATTATGACTATATCGTCGGCAAATCGAAGGTGAGTGATGTATTCGCCATTGATGTTGATGCCATATCCCTTCCAGTCCAAGAGCTTGAATACATCCTCCATTACAGTGGTGAAGAGTTTCGGGGAAATTACGTCACCCTGTCTTACACCCTTCTGCAACTGGATTGGTACCGTACTCTCGTCCTGGACCCGGATCGACATGGTGGCTTTGCTGTACAAACACTTCAATACTTCGATATAGCGATAGTCGATTTGGCAACGCTGTAGACTCTGTAGCACCGCCCATGTCTCGACTGAATCGAAGGCTTTCTCATAGTCCACATACGCCAGGCATAATGGCCGATTATACTCTTCAGTCTTCTGTATAATCTGGCGGAGTGTATGTATGTGGTCTATGGTACTAAAGCCTTTACGGAAACCGGCTTGTTCGGGCGGCTGGAAGTCGTCAAACCTACGTGCGAGACGATTCGTAATTACTCTCGAAAACAGCTTATAAACATGGCTTAGGAGGGATATCGGGCGGTAGTTCTTCAATAGGGCCTTATCGCCTTTCTTGAAGAAGAGCACCACCACGCTTCCACTCCATACTTCTGGCGTTGTACCTTCGTGTATGACGGAATTAAATAGCTTCTGAAGGACTACCAGTACCGGTTTGCCACCCGCTTTCAGAAGCTCTGTTGTAATTCCGTCTTCACCCGCCGCCTTGTTGTTTTTAAGCTGTTTCAGAGCCATTCTAATCTCGTACAGGCTGACGTCCGGGATATCTTCGTTTTTTCGTTTCGTTCGTTTCGTTCGTTATTGTTTAAATAAAATAAATAAATAAAATAAAATAAAATAAAATAAAAAAGCTTTTATTTAGATTCCTTATACTTACTTACACAGATTAATTAAAAAAGTTAAAGAAATTTACATATACAAAAAATAGCTAAGAAATGTATTTAATTTAATGTTATTGTTAGTAGATATAGTTTTTATATATTTTTTGTTAGTTTATTGTTATTAGTATAAGGACCGCCAGAAGCGGTAAAAGCCTCCTCCAAGTTTTTCCATTCCTGTCTGTGTCTGGCAATTCTTGTCCATAGTTTCCCAGCGACGCATACTATGTCATCATGCCATCTTTTAAAAGGTCTGCCTCGTTTGCGTTTCTTTCCTCTTGGGATCCAGTTTGTCACAACCTGCGCCCATCGGTTTGCTTCTACTCTTTGTAAGTGTCCTGACCATTTCCACTTTAGTTTAAGGATTTGTTCGATTACATCTCTCGCTTTTGTTTTTTCTCTTATCGTCGTATTTTTCACCCGATCTTTTAGTTTTAGGTTCATGTAACTTCGTTCAATACCTCTTTGACAAATCCTTAACTTTTCTAGGTGTTTTTTATTTAGAGGCCAAGTCTGACAAGCATATGTGAGGCAAGGTGTTAAGCAGATATTCAAAGCTTTTGTTTTAAGTTTGGTCGGTAAACTGCCTTTAAAAATTTCTTTCATTGCCCAATATTTGTTCCATGTATTTTTTATTCTCCTATTAATCTCTTTTTCTGTACATGCACTAAAAGAAATATTGTGACCTAGGTAGATATAGTCTTTCACGTATTCGAGAGGTATAGAGTTTACTGTTATCGGTAATTCGGTTTTATTTGTCATAACTTTTGTTTTTTCTTTATTTACCAGTAGACCTATAGCTTCACTTTGCTGACTAAGGGATTCTATCATAACTTGCAGCGCATTTGGCTCTTCTGACATTAAAACTAGGTCATCTGCAAATCTCAAGTGGGATAGATATCTACCATCAATTTTGATGCCCATATTGCTCCAATTCAGTTTTCTGAAGACATTTTCCAGAACGGAGATGAAAAGTTTCGGTGAAAGTGGGTCTCCTTGTTTAACGCCACGCTCAATTCGGAATGATGGTCCTGCTCTCTCTAGTTTTACTCTTGCTGTACTCCTATTATAGATTTCTTTTATGAGCTCTACGTAGTCTTTATTAATCCCTTGTTCTGTCAATGCCTGCCATATGTAATTATGAGAAATACAGTCAAATGCTTTGGAGTAATCAATAAAGGCGATGTAGAGAGGCTTTTCGAACTCAGTGTATTTTTCCATTATTTGTTTTAGCGTGTGTATATGATCAACAGTAGAGTAGTTTTTGCGGAATCCTGCCTGTTCAACTGATTGACTCTCTTCCACCATATTTTCTATTCTTCGGAGTAATGTTGATGAAAAAACTTTATACAGACAAGACATTAGACTGATAGGTCTGTAGTTCGTAATTAATTTTGGATCTCCTTTTTTGTATAGTAAAACTATTTCTGAACAAGTCCATTGTTCCGGTATCTTTTTCTTTTCCAAGATTAGGTTGAATAGCTTGGTGAGAGGTGTGATTAACTTTTCTTTTCCAGCTAAAATCATATCATTTGTCACACCGTCTGGACCAGGACTCTTTTCTAGTTTTAACTTTTTTATAGAGGCCTCGATTTCACTTCTTAAAAAGGGTAAAACAGGGTCGATATTGTTGTCCCAGTTTATATTTATGTGATTCTCACAGTAGGATTGACTGTATAAGTTTTTGTAGAATTGTGTAGCAACATTCATTAGGTCGTTTCTATTTGTAACAACGGTCCCTGATGTTTTGCATAAATGTGTCATCAGATGTTTGGTATTATTTAATTTTTTGTATGCCTTTTTGACTCCTCCTGTTTTTTCTAAAAGTGTATGTAAGGTTTTTTGTCTGTAATTCTTCAAATTTTGTTTTATTTTTCTGTTTATTTCTCTATATAGTTTACTAAGTTTAAATTTCTCTTCGTGTGTTTTATTTTCTTTACATCTTAGTTCATGTCTTTGAATTTTGAGCTCTTTTATTTCTTCAGTTATTATTGTTTGTGTAGATTTTTTTCTTTTTGATGTTGAGCTCATAGAACATTTTATAAGGTTACTTTCTAGTTTGTCATATAGTGATTGTACAGTTTCATCTTCCGATAATGTATATTTGGATAGCTCTTGTTCAAACTTGTCGTAGTCTATATAGCTTTGAGGTCCGTTTCTGTACTGTGTGCGTGCTCGTTTGTTATTCTGTACGGTAATAGTCATTCTAACCATTCTATGATCGCTAGAATGTATAAATCTGCTGATTACACTCAGGTTCTCAATATTTTTAGGTAAATTTGTAGCTATAAAATCTATTTCATTTTTTGTTTTTCCGTTTGGTGACAGCCAAGTCCATCGTAGCTTTTCAGACTTTTTAAATATTGTGTTTGCTACCTTTAATTTATATTGGTGACAGAAGTCTATAAACATTTGGCCTCTTTTGTTTCTGCAACCATATCCATAATCGCCTAATATCAAGTGCTCGCCTGGTTGAGCGTTGCCTATTTTTGCGTTCATTGCCTATTGTTTAAATAGTCAGCACCAATAATCAAGTTCAGTATGTTTCTGAAATATTTCATATTTTGAATTAACTGACCGACAAAAGTAACATTAATCATATTAAAATATTATGAAATACGTAGTTTAATTTTGCGGTCAATGAAATTAATATATTTAGTGTCCCACCGAAGCTTCGAATTCAGCCGCTTTCGGCCAAAATGGACCATCCCGTTTATATAGACACAATGCTTTGCTTCATTGTTCTTTATGAGAACAGCAAAGGAGTGGAAGTCACTTCTGGGGTCTGTCTTTCTTTCCTGACATTTTAACCTAGATATCTGTCAATCTTAACCACTGCTGCAATGCTCAGCATCTGCTTATGCAGACCATTGTGGAGCGGCAGATTGCCTTGGCAGTCGTAGCGGAGCCCCACAGCGTCCCCGACCATCCTCGCTGGTTCGGGGACGATTTGGGCTCAGTTGCCATATACTGGGGGGGCGGAGAAGGTGCTCCACCCTGCGCTCTTTTGAGTAGAGGGCAGGGCTACGTTGCAGTGCAATGGAGCACCCTGGCCATAGTGGGCTGTTACTTCTCGCCTAACAGGTCCCTCGCCGACTACGAGGCGTACCTGGACGAGGTGGCTGACTGTGTTCGCAGATGCCCGTCTCGTCCACTGATTGTCCTGGGGGACTTCAATGCCCACGCAAGGGCGTGGGGGAACCCCAGAGACAGTCCAAGGGGAGAAGCAGTACTGGAGTGGGCGGCTGGTCTGGACCTCCAATTAGTTAATCGGGGGTCCGTGAGCACATGTGTGCGGTGGCAGGGTGAGTCGATCGTGGACCTCACATGGGCGACTCCTGCTGCCATGCGCATGCTGTCGGGATGGCGAGTTGCAGATGAGGTGGTCACTCTATCTGACCATCGCCACATCCTCATGGATGTGGCATTCCGCCATCCTGACGCGAATGCCAGCCGCCACGAAGGCAGCCCACAGCGACGTTGGTGTCTCAAGCGGCTAAATCGAGACATGCTCGAAGCCGCCGCCAATGTCGCGGCATGGCCGGAAAACGCCGTGGAGATTCCGTCCGATCCGGATAGAGAAGCAAACTGGTTCCGCGGCACGATGACGCAAATTTGCGATGCATCGATGCCGCGGTCCAGTCGCCCCAAGTTCCGGGCAGTGTACTGGTGGTCAGCAGAAATCGCGCAAATTCGCGCGGTTTGCTTGCGGAGCCGCCGCCTGTACACCAGAGCCCGAAGGCGAAAGCGAACTCCTGCCGAGGAGGTAGCCAGTCTCTATAGGGCATATCGAGCGGCTACAGTAGCGATGCAGATCGCCATCTCAGACGCCAAAAAACGGTGCTGGGATGAGCTCCTGGAGGGACTCAACGAGGATCCGTGGGGGCGCCCATATAAGATGGTCCTGGGTAAACTCAGGCCATGGGTGCCCCCCCTGACGGAAACCCTAGATGCGGGCCTGCTGGGTCGAGTCGTGAATACTCTCTTCCCGGTAGGCCGGTCAGGTCCCTCAGTCCACCCTCTTACGTCGTGGGAGTGGCATGACGAGATGGGGGTGACCGTACAGGAGCTAGATCGAGCTGTTGGCCGCTTGAAAGCCCGAAGCACCGCACCAGGACCCGATGGCGTACCGGGTCGGGTGTGGGTGTTGAGTCTGGCTGCCTTGGGGGACAGGCTGAGGCAGTTGTTCAACAGCTGCCTCCGTTATGCCAAGTTCCCTACGGCTTGGAAGGAGGCAATTTTGGTCCTCTTGAAGAAGGAAGGCAGACCCGTAGATTCTCCCTCGGCGTACCGTCCCATATGCCTGTTGGACGAGGCTGGCAAATTGTTCGAACGAATAGTTGCCGCTCGTCTCAACGGGCATCTGTCGCGCGTTGGTCCCGATCTGGCTGATAGTCAGTTCGGCTTCCGGCAGGGGCGCTCGACTGTAGATGCAGTCTTGCGCGTCCGTTTCCTGTCGGAGCAGGCTGTGTCTCGGGGTGGAGTGGCGTTGGCGATAAGTCTTGACATCGTCAACGCCTTTAACTCTCTGCCTTGGGACGCAATCAGGGGGGCACTAGTATATCATCAGGTGCCCTCCTACCTGCAAGGCGTGGTCGGTGACTACTTGCGCGATAGGTACATCCTGTACATGGACCAAGATGGTACGAGAATCCGGAGGGAGATTACATGTGGGGTTCCACAGGGGTCGGTGTTGGGCCCGTTGCTGTGGAACCTTGCGTATGATGCGGTTCTGCGTGTCGACCTCCCCACTGGCATAAATGTCGTCTGCTATGCAGATGACACGTTGGTGGTCGCCAGTGGGGATACCTTCGAGAGGACCAAGGAGCTCGCCGAGCTTGGGGTAGAAGTCGTCGTCGCCAAAATCCGCGAGTTGGGTTTGGAGATAGCGCCTCACAAGACCGAGGCGCTTTGGTTTCACAAACTGCCTAGGAGCAGGGAACCACCCGACTCGCGCGTTCAAGTAGGTGGGTCGGATGTCAGGGTGGGGCGGTACATGAAGTACCTGGGCCTCACCCTAGACAGTCGCTGGGGCTTTGAAGAGCATTTTGATCGCCTCGTCCCCCGGATCGAGAGGGTAGCGGGTGCCATGCACAGACTGCTGCCCAATCTTGGGGGACCGAGAGAGGAAGGTCATACGATCCGTAGCCCTGTACGGGGCGCCCGTATGGGCGAAGAGGCTGGCCATCCTACGCTGTAGGACGAAAATCTACAGCGTCCAGCGAAGGATGGCGCTACGGATCGTACGAGGATACCGCACAGTATCCTTTGAGGCGGCGACAATTCTGGCTCGCTTTCCGCCACTTGATATTCTGGCGGACATGGATGCGAGGGTCTATGACCGGATTCGCATCGTCCGTCAGAGCGGTGGAGGCGACCCAGAAGAGGCGATCAAACGGCAGGAACGAATTATCGCATTCGCGACGTGGCGCGCGAGGCTCCGGGAGGAGCGTCATGCGCGCAAACGCGTCGTTGGAGCAGTCCTGCCGGTCTTCGAGGCCTGGATGCAGCGACAAGGTGGACGACTCACCTACAGGCTCACACAGATACTCACCGGGCACGGGTGCTTCGGTGATTATCTGTGTAAGATTGGACGTGAGGCGACGGCGGCCTGCTTCCACTGCGGTGGGAGCGGCCAGGATTCCGCATCGCACACGCTCGCAGTGTGCCCTGCGTGGGAACCCGAGCGGCGGATCCTGGTCGGCCTGATCGGGCGAAATCTCTCCCTGCCAGCAGTCGTGTCGGCGATGCTGAGCGGGGATACAGCGTGGAGGGCCGTAGCCTCCTTCTGTGAGACCGTAATGGTCCAGAAGGAGGCTGCTGAGCGGGATCGGGAGAGAGCCGATCCCGCTCGGAGACGACGCCGCCGAGGCGCAGACGTGCCTCGTGGCGGCCCTCCTGCCCTGTAGCTGGGGCTTAGAATAACAGCTACGGTGTTCCCCTGCCTGTCGTAAAAGGCGACTAAACGGGGCCTTTGGGGTCGTGGGCAATCAGAGCGGGGGCTCTGTGCGCTCAGAAGCGACCCCAAGGAGGACGATGGGTCGACGTGGTCACGACTCATCGTGCGATAGCACAGCGAGGGTGCTGGGGGGAGGTGTCAGACTTCCCCCGGGACGAGCTATCAAAGCGCCGCGCTTGGAGGGGTGAGCAGGTACGCGTTCAACACGAGAGCCCGCCCCCCTCTACAGCGCAGATGGCGACCACCGTGGGGTTTTAGCCGGTACAAGTCCGGCATAACCTGGCCGCTACCCCCGGGGCGGTCGGGTATCCTATGAGGATTTCCCCACGAAAAAAAAAAAAAAAAAAAAAAAAAAGATATCTGTCAGAGTGAATAGGCATTTTCTGGGTAAGCGTGCTGCATCCTCGGCCTCGTCATAACGCCTCGTCCGTAGACAGCCAAACGTAAGCACATTCTACATAAAAAAGTTATATTTCGTGTCAAGCAGCAATTGTAAAGCCTTCAGTAACAGAATTTCTACTTTTGCGCGCACCATTTGAGCTACCAAATAACACAATCGACCTTACTCGGTCAGTCCAAAATTTAGCCTTAGCACCCTTAGAGTCACCGCTCACTATAACAGCACGACTACGCCTCGGCATTTACCTTGCCATGCAAGTGAGGCATTTAGATCGTATGCGTTAAAGTAAATTTTACAATTACTAGATAAAATAGTTGACGCCTCGCGGCAAACGCGCTTGCCGCTACAAGCCACTAGTCTTGCTGACCACACGCTTCTAGCGATCGGTCCGCTCCCTTGCTGCGTGACGCTAGAAAGCAGTATCTTGCCAAAGCCGCGCTACCAATTTCACCGGCGCCGCGCCACACGCGAGCTGCCACGCTGGCAGCAGGCGGCGCGCTGGCAGCTAGTGGTTGGATTGAATTGAGGCGGTGCCGGGCCGTTGCTGCGATGGAGCGGTGCTGATATAGTGAGCGATGACCCCGCGGACAAATCGGCGAGCAAGCTATCAAGCGGGGGCTCGGTCGGCCTACTATCGTCTGTAGACGTTTCCACGAATTGCACTCATTAACTACTTTATAATTGGTAGCTATTTGAACAAGGTTTCGTCTAATGATAGTGAAATGGTTTTAATGGTACCATTTATTTTTTATTTATGATCGTCTCAACGTTTTGGGAAAATTTACTGTGAATAATTTATTACTTTCACTGATGAATACTGGCTTTTGAATGTTACTAAAACCGCCTTGTTTTCGACCATTTTTGTTTCTAGTATGCAGTACGTATTAACTGTTTAATAAAGAAGTTTAGGACTTGCGAATGCAATTTTTAAAATGATCTAAATTTATTCACGTAACTCATGTTACAATAGAACGAGCAAAATTACAATAATACGAAGCAGATGTAACTAAATTTTAATTGTGTGAGAAAACTATTACAAATGACTACCAGTTAGGCAGCTTCCTGATTGGTCGTGGCAGTATCTGTATGAGGTATTTACTGCTTTACCGAGAGTTTACCGATGTCGGCTTCATCTCCACATCTTTTGGGTGAAATCTGCAATAAACGTTTGTGCCATCGTCTCGTAAGAGCATTTCGTCTGCAGGTGAAGAAACCGCATAGACATTTATTTGTGTTTAAAAAGTATCCCACATATTATTCCACATTGCTATCTACCTACGAACCTAATTTCATTCAAATTGATTCAGCCGTTACGGAGCTGACTGGTCAAAAAGAAAGAAAGAAATAAGTTTTATTCATGACATAACACTTTTCTTTCTTTCATTGTTATAAACACACATACACTTACAACATACAAAACATATAAACACACATACAAGCTTTCGCATGTATGATAATAGTAGGAAGTAAGGTAAAAAATTTGAGCATACAGACAAAACAAAACAACACATTTTGTAGAGAGGTAGAGCATAGCGTTTATTCGCTCAAAGAGCAGCTCGACTGGGGAAGTACCTCCACCTTACAGAATACCGCAGCCAAATAACTTTATGTTGTGTAAAGTTGTGTTCCTGCGCGTGTGTAAGGTCGCCAGAGCTCATAGGGGAGGGGGGAAAGGTCGGTAACGCGCGAGCGATGCTTCTTGTGTTGCAAGCGTCCATATGGCTACGGTAACCGCTTACCATCAGGTGGGCCGTATGCTTGTTTATTGACTAAGTTGTATAAAAAAAAAACGATTCAAGGAACTTCTAATATAATATTTA
Source organism: Achlya flavicornis (assembly GCA_947623365.1). Taxonomy (NCBI): domain Eukaryota; kingdom Metazoa; phylum Arthropoda; class Insecta; order Lepidoptera; family Drepanidae; genus Achlya; species Achlya flavicornis. Next base: position 6,540,639 of record OX392491.1, read on the forward strand.
ATATTACTCATACAATAACTTTGAAACTACAGTTTCTTGACATCTCCAAGTTAGAGAATTAGTATTCATTCAACATCATCAATAGAATAAACAATGAGGGTATGATATCATGAACAGTCTAGACTCTAGACGTATGCAGAAGCGTTCGTATAAACGTAGTATTTGCTATTTTACATACCCATATTGAAGCAAACATACTGGAGTTCACATAATGATATTGGATTTTTACAAAACTTTTTTTAACATTTATTTACGTTTTTTTTTATACAACTTCGTCGGTAAAGAAGCATACGGCCCACCTGATGGTAATCGGTTACCGTCGCCATATGGACGCTTGCAACACACGAAGCATCGCTCACGCGTTGCCGACCTTTCCCCCCTCCCCAATGAGCTCTGGCGACCTTACTCACGCACAGGAACACAACTTTAAACAACATAAAGTTATTTCGCTGCGGTATTCTGTAAGGTGGAGTTACTTCCCCAGTCGAGCTGCTCTTTGATCGAATTAACGCTACGCTCTACCTCTCTTTCCTCTAGATAGTTTCCTCTAAATAATTTTTCCTTGCAGCAAGATTCAGCATTCGCATTTTTCCGCGATCTCTGAATTTCAAATAGTATAATTTATATATTGAATTTTTTTGTAGATGACAATGTCCAGTCGCTGTAGTCACCGATCAGGTTTTCCATTTCCATAGTACAAGCTCTGCTTATTTCGAGATCCGCAGGGCTATTTTAAAACGTCGGATTCGACATCGGAAACGGATAAAAAAAACCGAGGCAAATTTCAGCAATTGCTATTTTAATATCCGAAAACATTTCAGTGAATCGAATTGATATTGCCGTAAAGAAACATCAAACATATTCTAAATCGGAAATTAAAAAAGCAATAGCGGAATATCGCCTCGGTAGTTTTTGAATCCGTTTCCGATAACGAATCCGAGCGTTTTAAAATAGCCCTGCAGATGGACGTATGTTAAAATAAATATAGTTGTAGAATCATGAATATCACACTGGTTCCAAATGTAACGTAGGCGTCCACTCATCAATTCCGTTCACATTTGTCGGAGTTATGTCGAAATATCCAATTATATACGTGCAAATTTAGGAGCAGGTAGCATAGTGCTGTGATAGTGTGTTGTACATTTAACACGATCGCAACGAGAGTTAATCATGTGTGCACAGGCCACAACATAAATACAAACTTTATAATTATAATGCAAATGAGCCATGTCCGCAACATGTCCCGACACAAAGGGTTTATTTGCCCATAACGCGCATAACAAATTACCTTTGCTTGAAAAAATATTTGTTGTACAACGATTGTATTTTAGTCGTACGTTGAATTGTTTTTTTGAGTTTTAATAAATAAATTTATAAAGAATCATGGCGAGATTTGTACAAAAATATAAAGATTTTTAGAGACGTTGAAACTACGTTATTATTGATCCTTGGTGCCTAAGGAATAACTTGACGCATTTAAAATATTTTTAGATCCCCGGGATAAAAATGCGACATTCTATGCAATGCCGGGCAAATCACGACCATTATGTTGTGTTTATGTTTTGCGGGGTTTATAAAATATTTCACATATATTAATATGTTGCTGGTGTAATATCAACATTGGAAGTGATTCAAAACTCTCTAAAATGTTTTGCTTTTTTTGTACAAATCAATGTAATCTCGCCATGATTCTTTAGGTTTTTGTACTCCTTCTTCATAATAAACTCTATGCCAAATCTCAATCGCCTTCGTACACGCAATATGCTTAAAAAAGCTTTTATTATCATTATTATAAATCCTTCGGAAGTAATTGCCTATCAGGAAATGAATTCGAATGTTTACCACTTCACAAAGGCTCCTAATTTATGCCACATTTGTAGGGCTTTTGTCGTCAATCTTCCGTCAATACAGTCTTTCAGGTAATATGTTTTGGAAGCTGGCCGATTTGCACACACTTTATCGTCTATGATCGAAGTATTTTAAGGTGTTATTAGCCTGTGTTTCACAGTAATCTCACCATGGTAAGTGATGATGTGGCCCAAGGTGGTAAGCACAAAAGCGTAGAAGGAACTGGCTCTCAAGTGCAGTTGTCGGAACACACCGATAGGTGCTTTGAATCAACATACCCTAAGTATCACTAATATTTATATTTTTAAGTTTAAACAATCTCCCCCTAACTCATAAAACGTTATTTAACTAATATACTGTTTAAAGGGTCAAGTAAATAATGTCACTCTATTGTCATTGTCAAATAATGTGACATTATTTACGTGACCATTTAAACAGTATATTACATAATAAATAACGTTTTATGAGTAAGGGGGTAAATCTAGTACTTTACATTACATCACAGCTCGAACTTCTAAACTTAAACCCCCTTATAACAAAACATGGTTTAAAGTAAAGCCAGGTTTTACTGTCATTTGGTCACTTTCTAACGTCATATAATAAAAAGGGACGAGGCTATTTTAAAACCTGGTTTTCCTTTAAACCATGTTTTGTAATAAGGTGCATAGCGTTCAAAGAAAAGATAGATGACTTGAAGCAAGTTCGCGAGGCTGTTACTGGATCACTTCTGTAGCATTTAATTATTACTTCACGGGACTGATTTAGCCTCCATTGTAATACAAAACCGCTCGCTAAAAGCTAATGCAGTGGATTTTAATTTATCTTCTTTAAACCCGGCTCTTCTTTTTAGGGTTCCGAACCAAAATGGCCAAAAGGAACCCTTATGGTGCCACTCCGTTCGTCTGCCCGTCTGTCACCGCCATATATTTCAGTAACCACTAGTGCTAATGATTTGAAAGAATTATGGCGAGATTTGTAAAAAAAAAAAAAAGATTTTTAGAGACGTTAGAATGAAGTTATAATTGATCCTTGGTGCCTAAGGAATAACTTGAGCCAATTAAACCCCGGGATAGAAATGCGAGTTTCTATGGGATGCCGGCGAATCGCGACTATTCGCGACCAAAACCGTTATGTTGTTATTATCTTTTGCGGGATTTATAAAATATTTTTATATATTAATATTATTAGCATAATTGCCACCCCCAGCCTATTATCTTTTAAGAAAAACTATAAATTATGGCTCGTCGAGAAGGCGTTCTACACTGTTGACGAATTCATTTCCTTTTGAAATTAATTTTTTATATTCTTGTTTTTATACAATTGATAATTTATTATATTTTATACAATTGATAATTTATTATATTTTATACAATTGATAATTTATTATATTTTATACAATTGAATGTAATATTGTTGACCTGTAATATTGTTATTATTAAATATATGAGTATTTGAGTATTAATATGTTGCTGTTAATGTAATCTCAACATTGGAAGTGATTCAAAACCCTCAAAATTTTTTTTTTTTGTACAAATCAATGTATGGATCTCGCCATGATTCTTTGGAATAGTTTTAGATATCGCTTATACAATGTTATTGCAAATGAAAAAAAATGTTTTTATCTTATTTGATTAAGGGGCCGACATGGGGGACCGAATTTTCAAAATAGGCCTATAAGTTCAAATGGGGAACTTTTGCACATTCCTAAACAGGTTTTTATTTTCTTTTATCGTCTGTCTGCTTCTTTGCTTGACTTTTACAGCTAAGCCATCGAATGGATTATTATGAACATTGGCAGAGGGGTAGCTTGAATCCCGTAGACGGATATAGCATATTTTTCACTATCCTAACGTCCGGGGCGCCCCCCGTGTTAGCAGAATGATAACGAGAAAACGAGCAACAGACTAGCAAACGAAGAATGATTGGCACGGCACAATTGAAATGAAAAGACAATTTGTAGAAACATAAGAAACTAGTCTGAATCCTGACCGATTTCAAAGAAACGAGAAGTTCATCATAAGCATGACTGATTCAGCAGTATCCTCATATTTTCCATACATAAACGATTTGTAAGTAGAAACTCTACGAGTTCAAAAGGCAGTCGAATACTGCTTCACTTCCTACAAATTAAATAACTTCGCGTTTGCTTTATCCTCAATCTCTGTAAATTATTTATGATTGAATTAAAGAATCAAGGCGAGATCCATACATTGATTTGTACAAAAAAAAAACATATTTTAGAGGGTTTTGAATCACTTCTAATGTTGAGATTACATTACCAGCAACATATTAATATACATGAAATATTTTATACACCCCGCAAAACAGAACAACAACATAACGGTTTTGGTCGCGAATAGTCGCGATTCGCCGGCATGCCATAGAAATTCGCATTTTTATCCCGGGGTTCTAAAAATACTTTAAATGGCTCAAGTTATTCCTGAGGCACCAAGGATCAATTATAATTTCATTGTAACGTCTCTAAAAATCTTAATTTTTTTGTACAAATCTCGCCATGATTCTTTCTGTGTCTCTATATGTTTTTTTTTAATTATACAATATTTTTATGAAGCCATTCCTAAGTATTGTTGACTACATTTTTATTGTAAAAATGTTTTGTTAAACCAAGCACAACTATAAATATTATTTTGAAAGCTTTTATGTTGTGATCAAACGAAACTCAATGTATGGAAATTATGGAATACTGGTACTACAATACAACCTATAAAATATTTCAAATATTATCCGCCGGGATGAATAGCGATCATAATAGAACGAGCTCTTTTGTTTTTATTCTGTGATATATTTTAAAATATATTAAGAGAGGTAGAGCATAGCCTTTATCCGCTCAAACAGCAGCTCGACTGGGGAAGTACCTCCACCTTACAGAATACCGCAGCCAAATAACATTATGTTGTGTAAAGTTGTGTTCCTGCGCGTGAGTAAGATTGCCAGAGCTCATTGGGGAGGGGGGATAGGTCGATAACGCGTGAGCGATGCTTCGTGTGTCGCAAGCGTCTATATGGCTACGGTAACCGCTTACCATCAGGCGGGCCGTATGCATGTTTATCGACTAAGTTGTAAAAAAAAAAAAAAACTGAACAATCATAGATATATCCTACTAATTGACCAAGCGAATGTCTCCGTTTCAACTTGGACAAAAATGCTTTGGTATGCCCAGATGTCCGGATGTCCGGCTGTTCTCCTCAACATGTCACATTTCTCAACAAAGTTTTATTTTGTGAGCATTATCTAAAAACTGAATAAACGAAGAAATGTCATATAGTTATCGAGACTAACGAGGTCTACAGATCACAGAGCTTCTAGTATTATAAACACATAATTTTATGAGGATGTATAGTTTTTTTTATACGACTAAGTCGGTTAACACACATACGGCCCGGTGGTAAGCGGTTACCGTAGCCATATGGACGCTTGCAACACACGAAGCATTGCTCACAAGTTACCGACCTATCCCCCCTCTCCTATGAGCTCTGGCGACCTTACTCAGGCGCAGGAGCACAACTTAACACAGATGTTTGTCTTTCACTCAAAAAGTACTGAACAGATTCATAAAATTTTGCACTTGACAAGATTATAACCTGGAATAGAATTTTATCCTGGGAATACATGAGACCCTTCGGGAACGTTGGTAAAAATTGGTCGGTAACAAAGAAAGGTCATACAAATAATATACAAAAATCATTATTTTTGTATTTGGCAACGTCGGTCATATCTTCAACTCCCCGGCTCACTTCACTATACCTTTATCGAACCGGTGCAATAACTTAACGGCTGTATGATATACGGGTTAACGGGTCAATAGCGTCAGGGTCGGCAACGCGCGAGTGAATTACGTAACTTTATTGCAATGAAATTCAGATTGAAATTACCTCTGAATCGGGAGAAATGTAACAAAATCGGAAATGGTTCCATTTCTAATGAGTCACTGTTTGTATTTGAAATTATCAGAACGTAAAAAAGTTATCAGAAAACCGATATATTGAACCGATTTCAATTCGATAATCATTGAAATTTAGTTACGTAATCGCCCCGCGGTTGTTGCAATTGCAACCTACGGTAACTGCTTACCATCAGGCGGGCCGTATGCATGTTTGCCACCTTAGTGGTATAATTTTTTTTTTTATAAAGATTAGTACGTTAGTTTGTTTTAACTCCTCTCCATCCAAAGGTTGCCTGGTAGAGATCACTTTTAGTGATAAGGCCGCCCATTGTAACACTTTATTATTTTTTATGTTTTGTATGTTAATTGTTTCTTGGTGTAACAATAAAGTATTATCTATCTATCCTATCTATCTATCTATCTATGATTGCTGTTTCTATATCTATAATTGATTTCACTTTATGTTATTACTTGAATGACTTTTTTGAGTTCTGGTATTTCTAGTTTACAAACCACAGTTTATGTTATTCAATCTTCAGAAATAGTACCGAAATTTCTTTTCAACTCAAATATTTTCAATTCTGCTGCTGCTCCACTAAGACAAATAATGGATGGTCTTGTACTTTTCTGCAATTTCAAGGATAACGGTAAATACTCTTCTTCGGTCCTAAATTACTCTTCTCTTTCCACAAAATATAGTAAGTAAATTTTTTTTTTCATTACTCTCCATTTTCCAATACGTTGCAGAAGTAAAAGCCTTTTATAATTACTTCATAAAACACAAGGATATTTTTGGGGGTCAAATTCAAATTCAAAATCATTTATTCAAATAGACCTTCGCAGGCACTTATGAAAAGTCTGACTCTAATACTCTAATACCGGTTCGGAAGGTTACATTTGCTGAGAAGAGCCGGCAATAAACTCAGCAATTACTCTTTTCAAAACAGGCTTAGATTCATTACATAATATTTACATTCTAATCGCACTGAAAACAATTGCGTGCCCCGGCGCGGCGGCAAAATTACAAAGTAGACTGAATAAATATCGAATAAGTAAATAAATAGCAAACTTAAGCAGACCAGCCCCCACAAGCAGCACCTGTTCACAAGTATGACGCGTGTGGCAGCCATCGCCCTCCTCGCCATATTGTATTTTTACCCTTGGTTGTATTTCAAATTTTAGCAAATAAATATTATTTGCTATCTTTAGAACGTTGTGTGAAGACGGTACAACGCCTGACGGGATGGCACTTATTTCCTGGAAGATTGGACAGCCTTTGATATGAGATACTGTTTCCATGCGCATATGGGCATTTAAGTGGAATTCTGGGGACATTGCTCAATAACAGAGATTTTCAAGGTTCCGAACCAAAGCCCTTTAAGTAACCCTTACGGTGCTCCATCAGTCCGTTCGTCTGCCCGTCTGTCACATCGGTATATTTCAGCCGTACTTTTCTCCTCCTTATCTCCGAAGTTAGCAAAGCGAAAAATCGGAAATAATAATAGTTGAATGTAAATTAATTGTAATTGATTAGTAAGCTGAAGTGGCAATGGGCAGGCCACATCCCTCGAAGAGCCGATAACCGAAGGGGACGAAAGATTCTCGAGTGGCGGCCACGTACTGGAAAGCGCCGAGCAGGGGCTCTACCGCGTATATTTGGTGGTAATCGTAACGAACACCATTAATGAATTTCATCCAATCAGAGCCCGCGAATAGCTTATCGTCCTACCGCGCCATTGGATGAATTCATAAATGGAGTTCGTTACGATTACCACCAAAGTTACGTGGTAGAGCCCCTGGTCAATGTCGCTGGGCGCCACTGGATGCCCTTTACATGGAATAAAATAATATTTTTTACCGAATTTTATGGAAATAACCGGCCCAGTGCGAGTCAATCTCATGCACGGTGGCTTCCGTACAATAATAATAAAACAATTTTTTTTTGCTCTATGACTTTCTAAATTATGACATTATTGTCGGATACCGACATGAAGATCCCGGGTTCGATTCCTACAATGAGCTTGAAGGAAAACATCATGAAGAACCATAGCATGGTGATAGGTTACTTTGTAGTACCTACCTGACTGACTAACAGCCACAAGTTGATAATCAAGCACGTATGTACGTGTTCCGACAACTGCACTGTAGAGCCAGTTCCTTCTGGGCTTCGTGTGCTTACCACCTCCGGCCAGATCATTACTAACCATGGTGGGATTGTTGTCAAAAACAGGACGTAATCTTTTTTTTTTTAAGATATAATAGATCTGCTGAAAATCACCGTAATGATCTTGATAGTTATGGCATCTGAGGGCTAATTTATTCATACACAGCGAGCCCTTTAAACGTTTCAATATATTTTAGGTTATTATATTTATTTCAAAGCAAAACGCTTTGGATAAATAAATGATTATTCTTCCTTCTTTCCACTATGCACTTTTACTATAATAATGTTTCTTAGTACGGAACCCTAAAGACGGAGAAATAAATAAGAAAAGTATACTGTACATTTTGTGTACATTCGTTTTTGTGTTCAACATAGAAAACACGTAAAGGTTATGAACAAAAATGCCAAATAATGTTTGTAAATATCGTTTATGAAATAATGTCGGGTCGTAGACATCTAATAGAAAACTATGCAAAAGTAGGTACTCTATTTCATTACGTTCCACTGGTTCCCATTTCTTCAATATATTATGTGCGATAAAGGACAGCCAAGAGTGGGCGAAAATTTTATAAGGTTTTTGTGACGTGACCTTTATAACAAACTTAATACAGCCTATATTTGGATAACCACTAGCAGCGAGGTCTGCGTCGTATATACTAAAATTTTAATATATTAACCTAGGATATTATTATGATCTCCCCATTTAAAAGTGTATTTTATGTTGCCTTTAGAGATTTCACGAATAGTGATTTCTGATTTGTCCGAATAAATATTCGGCTGCCGAATCTGCATGCATCTGTAAAACAGTCAGTATCTCATTGTGTATTTAACTTTAGCACCTATGCCCTCATTATTAGCAGTTATTATGAAAAAAACATACAAATACACAAGAAAATGCCAAAAAAAAGGTTTATCTGCTGAAAAATTCTCTGAAGCCCACATTTATGGAGATTCGAGCGACAATGGGGGCAGATATCAGACCGTGAGATAAAGCCTTGACAATACAAATTGCTCTGAAACTATTTCACTACAAATTCAAGGAATGGCAGTTTGAGATTACAAAAAGTTGAGTTAACAGCCAGTGGCCCGATTCACGTAACAAAACTTCAACGGTATCGTAGCGACAACTGTGTTTTGTATTCTCGTAATGTCAAATGAATGATTGAAAAACGGTCCTATACACAAATCATTGAGGCATTCTATACACTTTTGAAAGATTTTCATACAATATGACGAATTTATATATTTATTTTTATACTTTTTACACATTTATATTTTCCTCCGGAGACCAGCGGGCGGGGAGCTTTTTCCGCCAACGAGTCAGCTTGGCTATCCAAAGAGGAAACGCTGCCAGCCTTCTGGGAACCTTGCCGTTAATCGGAAGCAGCGGCAGGCTTGAGGATATTTTCTATATATATAGATTGTATTTTGTACATATTTGTTGTAAATAAAGCTAATTACTAATTTAAATAAGTAGAAATAAAATAAATAATTAATAAATATCATGGGACATTCCTCACACACGGGCATCTGTGTACTATGGAAACCAGATAACTGATATAATACATATCCTACTTTTTGTTTGTAAATACATACTTAATATAAATAATTACACCCAGATTCAGGACATACAGACATGCTCATGCACACAAATCCATGTCCTGCGGCGCGATAGGTGGAATCTTTTTCATATTCATATATTCATATTCATATTACAAGCTCTGCTTAGTTTGGGATCAGATGACCGTGTGTGAGGAATGTCCCAGGATATTTATTTATTTATTTATTTATTTATTTATATTCATATTTCATTATTTGTCAGTCACAGGTCAAATAATGGTATTATAAAAAAGATTGTGTCACTGAGACTTGCCTAATAGGCGTACAAAATAAAATCACACAAAATAAAATAAATTAAATGAGAAAAATAAACTAATAGCAAATTAATAGAAATTATTTTAAAAGTCAAAAAATTACATATAAATGATTACTATAAATGAAAACATGTCAAATAATAAAAAATGAGAAAAATAAAAAACAAATTAAAAAAAATAAAATAAAGGTTTTTGTACCAAGCAGGAACTGATCGTCCGAGTAAAACCATAGCAGAATAAAAATACAGTCAGAATAACTAATCTTAACCAGAGTCTTTAGACAAGTTAAATTAATTTTCTTATACGATTAGGTCGGCAAACAATCATATGGTCTCTGATGGTAAGCGGTTACCGTAGCCCTATATAGACGCTTGTAGCACCCAGGGTATCACTCACTCACGCGTTACCTTACTCAAATGCACGAATACATTTTATTTAGCTGCGGTAGTCTGTGTTGGAGCGCTCGTGATATAGCATGATAAGCAGTTCTTAATCGATCAGCAAGTTAAGCTACCACCGTCGTGGCCGGTACCTGGATGGATTTCAAATCGAGCGTTTCCGTGCCTCGGAAGGCATGTAAAGCCGTTGGTCCCAGTTATCACTTAATTGTGATAGTCGTTAAGCTAGTTGGAGGCCTACTAGGCGGCTTGAAAACTCCAACAGTAGTTTGACCACTAGCCTACCTCCACCGATCCGCAGTGGGCACGCGTGGTGGAGTATCTGCCCATTCCCTTTCACCCTGATTTGTGAAAGGAGGCCTGCGCTCAGTGGGACATTATAGGCTGATGATGAGGAGTCTGTGAGGTACTATGCCAGTCGAGCTGATCTGTGATCAAAAAAAGCTATGCTCTAGCTGACTTAATTTGGATATTTTTGATGATTTGGTACTTACAAAATTACATAATACAAGCTAGCATCCTTGTATTCAATAGGAAGTGCAAACATAAGATTGTATCTCAACTCTACAGTTCCCCAAAGAGCGAACACATGTAACACAAAATGGAATTACATACATATAACCGGTTCTCACGTCTTACGGAACAATATAGCACTTTGGGCCGTTGAAAAACTCCTTGGTATTTCTCTAACTGCGAAATTATTCATGAAGCGGGCAGCTTTAGTGATTTGTCGTTTGGAAATCGCACCGTTGAGGTTTTGACACGGGCAGGGAAGGTTGAGTTTTGTATTATCACGCCATACCTAACACCGGTTGTGTACCATAGATTATATAGGCTTATCTAGACACGCGGTAGCAAGACAAAAAAGAGAACTGGCGAGCCGCACCGTGTGTAATATTACACAAATCATTTGGAGCCACTTTTGAACTCTTCATAACTCAAAAGCTATTAACATAAACACACAAAATTTTGTTAATTATATTGATTTTCACATTTATGTTTTTGTTGAGATTCAATATTATACAGTACCTAATTGGTTTCCTCAGTAATACAAGCGAACTTTATTTTATGCAATGTTGTTTTGAACAAAAATTATCAAAGACAGTTGGTACGATACGCTTTTTGTAAATAATTATCCTCGTAATAGGGTTAATGCACTATTTTGTTAGTTTGTGGATCCACTCGAGATGTCAAGATACATGCTGCCATAATAAAATAAAACTATAGTACAGTAGTACCCAACTAATATGGCTTACCGATGTACCTGCGCAGAAGATACATTTTCAAAGCGCGGGAAATGCTAGTATTTTTCGGCAGCTGCCGCCATGTGTGCGGAGGGGCGTCACTTGCAAGTGAGACGGAACTAACAGCTGCACTGTATTATGAACCTTATAATAGTGATTTAAGGTTGATTGTAAGTTTAACTATTCTTTCGTTAATCTTCGGGCTTTCTTTTCTGTGCGAACGAAGATTCACGACGCGTCTTATCAGTTGGGTACTACTGTAATTTGTTTGCGGTAAGCTCGACCATGTATAATCGCTGTGTACTAATTTTCACAGACATAAATGAATATACATAAAATAAGATACAAATAATTCTCAAATAATAATAATTTGAGAGAGGTAGAGCATAGCGTTTATTCGCTCAAAGAGCAGCTCGACTGGGGAAGTACCTCCACCTTATAGAATACCGCAGCCAAATAACATTATGTTGTGTAAAGTTGTGTTCTCGGCGTGAGTAAGGTCGCCAGAGCTCATTGGGGAGGAGGGAAAGGTCGGTAACGCGTGAGCGATGCTTCGTGTGTTGCAAGCGTCCATATGGCTACGGTAACCGCTTAACATCATGTGGCCGCTTGTTTGCCGACTTATTCGTATAAAAAAAAAACTCACGCTTAGGAAAGCAAAATTCTACAATGCTCATTGTAAAGCCAAGTTTTTATTGCGCCGACATTAAAACGTAACTAACGGGGTTTTCCTCTTAGTACCTACGTAATTTATTCTTGAAACATGCCTTAATATGATATTTTGCGGAAAGTTCAGACCCACATTATAATTACAGCCGTAGTATAACATCCTCAGTGAGCTACCTAGTTCACAGAATCAGTAAGGTGACTGACATACAGAATGCAACATGGCTTTTTAGCCTGATAATAAAATTAATAAATTCTAGTAGCGACTATTTGCATATATTTGGACTAAGTAAGACAATGGAATCCGCTAGATACAACTTCGACAATTAGATCGTTGGCTTCTTCAACTATTTAAAAAAATTGAATTAGGTAAATTGAAGTACAAATTTACGTCATCATCATCATCATCATCAGCATATAATGTCCCACTCCTGAGTACAGGCCTTCACAAATGAGGGCGAAAGGGAATGGGCAGATACTCCACCACGCGTGCCCACTGCGGATCGGTGGAGGGAGGCTAGTGGTCAACCTACTGTTGGAGTTTTCAAGCCGCCTACGAGGCCTCCAACTAGCTTAACCACTATCACAATTAAGTGATAACCGGGACCAACGGCTTTACGTGCCTTCCGAAGCACGGAAACGCGCGATCTGAAATACCACTAGGCGGTCACCCATCCAGGTACCGACCACGACGGTAGTAGCTTAACTTTGCCGATCGATTAAGAGCGGCTTATCATGCTACACCACGAGCACTCCCTTATTTACGTAATCACTAGAAAATGGTAGATACATAAATACAATTACTGATTTTTTTATTTGGATAATATTATCCTTCTATGAAAACTAACTCTATGCCTGTCCCTCCCTATTCGAGTCTTTTGGGTGTTGACCTATCGAATCTGTTCAAAGAAAGTGTGTCGCATCTATAAGCAATTTTTCGTAACCCTTCCAAATATTGAGATGAAATAAACCTATTTTATAGCCTGCGATTGCTTCTTTAATCCCGTTATAGGATTGGCGAGCAAAATCAATAAAGTAGAAATCTCTTCGCATTTTTATGAGAGAATATTTTTATCATTGACACAAATACTAACAAAATATATAAGTATACTGGATGGTTCTCTGAGACAGACCTATTTGTCAAATTACTCCTCAAGACAATCTGACGTACAATGAGAAATAAATGAAAAGTAAAGTTAATTGGATACTAGCTTTCTGCCCCGCTGGTTTACTCGAGTTCACCTATTTTATTTTCTTAGTCCCTGCGTCATAATTATGTATATGGAACTTCTATGCAACATTTCATGCTTATAGACCGATCAGTATCTCGCACCTACATAGAAACGTCATGCTCAACAGACTCCATACTATTCAAACGTATCAGTGGGCCGTTTTACCAACAGATGTTTTTTTTTTTAAATTATGCTTTACATAAAATTTCTGCCAAACTGTAAAACAGTTTTTCGGCAGTTGTACACAATAATGTATTGGCTTATTTTTTGTAATGTGCTAAGTATAGAGTCGATATTAGACTGACGGCTGCTAGCACTTGACTATGTAATAGTCACAATTCACGGGGCTCGAATTGTCATTGTTTACGTCTCTATAGAAGCGCTTGTGGTGTAGCGTGATTAGCCGTTCCGTTCTTAATCGATCGGAAACTTGTGTGACCGCCCAGTGGTATTTCAAATCGAGCGTTTCCGTGCTTTGGAAGGCACGTAAAGCCGTTGGTCCCGGTTATCACTTAATTGTGATATTCGTTAAGCTAGTTGGAGGCTTTGAAAAATTCCAACAGTAGGTTGACCACTATGCTACCTCCACCAATCCGCAGTGGGCATGCGTGGTGGAGTATTTGATTTGCCCATTCCCTTTCACCTGCATTTGTGAAAGGAGGCCTGTGCTCAGCAGTGGGAAATTATAGGCTGATGATGATGATAATAGGCGCGCGGGACTCCTTGCTCTGTGTTTTTGACTGTGTGCTGTATGTTAGTCAGAGTTCGAGTTTTATTAATTGGATAGCAAATACAGTCCGTTCATCTGGAATGAACCAGCCCCATTGTTGTCTAGTTGTCGCCCCCCATTCCCGAGATAAAAAATATCCTATATGTTATTCCAGATTATGATCTACCTGATTGCCAAATTTCATCTCGATTCGCTGTGCCGTTGAGGCGTCAAGAGGAAACAAACTTACCTACTTTATTATATTAATAAGAACGACGCCCAGAGAATTATTCGTAGTTATAGTTCGTCTATCACATACACTTCAATTATGTTTAGGGTAATTTGAAAGTCGCTAAATTATTCATAGAGGTCGCCTCAACGCCTCACATTACGGAATGAAAATTATTCGAGGAGCCATACAAGCGACGCGAGGCGCTTATATTATATTCAAGCACACATACTCGTACATCGTGATATGCGATTAAGATGGATTACGTATTGAGTAACCTTGTTACTTGTCTTTGTATGGTCTAAATAGGTCAAACCTCTAGATTAGCTGTGTGACAATAATACAATTGATGTATGCAACGTGCAATTAGAATGCCTGTTTGAAGCTGGTTATATTAATTTACGGCTAGAGAGAATAGTTTTGTGGAAAAATTAAATTCTCTCAACTCCTCTTTGGTGTGAAGAGAGGGTTGTGTGCCAACGCGCGTTAACCCCTTACGGGTCGGTTTAACCTTATTTGTAATTTTCAAATATATCAGTTAAATGTGTAAAACCAATCACAATATCTCACTTTCCTCACCACTCCCGTGACCTTTGCCATATTTGGCATCACATTTACCTCAAAGTCGTCGCCTTAAGAGCTTAGACCAATCATTTTCCCAATCGTATTTTTAAACGGCGCAGGTGAAAATTGCATAGAAAACTAAAAATATTTTTATAGAAAATAATTGGTATCAGCAACGGAGTTATTAAAATATCTCGGAGCCTACGTTAAATATGCGAATATTTTTATAGAACCCAAATTAAGTGGTTAAACTGAAATCCAAAACTCGGATTTATAAATTAAAACAAAAACCATATTTTCAAAATACTAAAAATTACTCGCAATTAAAAAGCCTTCGCAAGCAAAAACAGCAATTTTGGTGAATAACTTAAGACACCCAATTTAGCAAAGCTTTGGATAAATTCAGCTCCTCAATTCTAGCACATTAAGTGCTTCAAAAACGGACAGTGAGGGCAAAAGTACGTTATTGCATTTTCCCACAAAACAGTTAAGTACTAATTAATACTTGGTGGGTACAATTTCAATGGTGGTCTTCAGGCTAGGTTTCAATGTAGGTAGACAGTATATTGGTTGGTAGGACTTCCTTTTGCTTTGCACATTTATAAGTAGGTACTCAGACCAAAAATTAAAGACGGAACGGTCTGTGTTCTTAAGTGACGCAAGTAATAGGATGCCGGCGTTCTTGTAAATACATGGCCTCACACACACATATACACCATAGGAAGCTTATCGGTTGTCATTCCGTATTGAGACGTTATTAACAGTGACAATAAGGCTCAGTACCATTTGTGCCTACTTGGGCCAGTACTGATTTTACTCACGCACACGTAGGAAATTTTCGGCTTCACTTTCTTATAAGGTGACTCCGTCTTGATATTTTTATGTCTATGAATAGGTATTATTATTTTTAGTATTTTTTTGCACATTGATTTATACTGTTTATTATTTATTACCTATTTATAAAAATCAATGCCACTTTTCGTTGTAATTTTATAACTCAAGAACGGGCTCACCTATCCAAACCAAATGTTTAGGCTTTGTTCGGACTATTTAGTAGATGGTTTATGTGAAGTTTGCCCAAAATCTGTCGAGCGGTTCTTCATTTATCACATTTTTATTATTTGACTTTATACGTAGCGAAGCATGTATGTACAGGGTCGCTAGGTTACCTATAAAATATGAAGTTTATATCCTACTAGCTTCTGCCCGCGGCTTCGCCCGCGTTGCCTACACGAAACAAATGACATATTTTCTACAACAATAAAAAAAAACAAAACAAAACAACTTCATATTTGTTTGTCCCCGACTGCAATACCTTATAAAATTAAAGTTATATTAAAAATTCTATAGATTGACCTTTTCAGTTATTTTTCGTTTTACGCAGTCGGGTTATTTTTTACTTCATACTTTCCTTGAAATAAGTAAAAGTACCTATAGTATATAATATATTAGAATGTAAGTGAAGGCACATTTAAATTACTTAATCAAGTCGTGACTCAGCAAAGCAAGACTTACGTAAAGTAATTTGTCTGAACACTAAACTTTAATCTCCTGGATCTTTCTGACTCAGTTTACAAAATAAGTAACATTTGTATTTAGTCTTATGAGTAATTCGCTAATGTAAAAGCTTTACTTACTTAGTTTTTTTTGTTTTATCCTATTCTATTAAACGAGCAATGTTTGTATATATGTTTTGGGATCTCGAAAAGCTCTAACGATTTCGATGAAATTTGTTATAATATGTGGGTTTTGGGGGCAAAAATTAACTAGCTAGGTCTCATTCCTAAGAAAACACGTTTTTTGAGTTTTCTTCCTTCCGAACCGGTATTAGAGTCAGACTTTTCATAAGACTGCGAAGGTCTATTTGAATTAGGGTTTCGTTCCCGGGTCCCGGGAATCGGGAATTCCCGGGAAATACGTCGTTCCCGAAGTCGGGATTTTTTTTGCGATTTCCCGGGAATTCCCGGGAATTTCTTTATGAGATTGAATGCTCTAAAACACTGCAAATATTGGTCAAAATTAACGAAAAACCTTTGAAACACATAGATTTTGCATACGATATTAAAACAAATGTCGATATCCACCGAAATCGAACGAACTGAACTACAAGCTTATGAGAAATCGCTGAAAGGAACTGTAGGAAGTGTGTATTTGTGGAGATACCTAACGTTTTCTTCTTAAAAAAAAATTAAGTTCTCCGAAAATACCCATAAAAACATGTTTAGTTTGTAACATGTTTGTAACCTATCAAAAGTCAAGTAAAATACGTAATTTAATTTAATTACCTATTTGTCTCACACACAAACATAAGTAGAAAATTATAAATAATCATATCAAATTATATATGCCGATTTAAGAGAAAATCTCTGAATGCGCGTAATTTTGAAGAAAATTATTATCATCATATCAGCCTAAAGATTTCCGCTGCTGAACAAAGAACTCCCCCATTAACTTCCACTTCGAATGATTTTGGGCCGCTTGCATCCAGCGGCGCCCAGCAACTCTGACCAGGTCGTCGATCCGTCTGGTGGGAGGTTGTCCCAGAACAGTACAGTACAGGAGTACGTGGTCGCCACTCGCGTCATCTTCGAGCGATGTGGCCTGCCCATTGCTATCACATCAGCTTACTATCACTAAGATCTATATCGGTAATTTTTGTTCTCCTACGAATGTGTCGTCGTTGACTTTTTGGCGGGAACTTGCAGAGTGACGTTGCGTTTTTATTTTCATAAATTTGTGTATTTTGAGTTTTATTGTGTATTATTGGTGGTATTTTACCCAATAAAGATCATCCATGTGTACCAGTGAAGTGAAATGAAATGAATTATGTGTATCGTGTCTTTTCAAGTTGTCTCAAAAAGTCCGTGAAGAGTTTTAGTACAATGACCACCATTGTAGTATACATGACTTTTATGGACGGTGACTGACTGAGGACTTTAATGTGAAAGTGATTTATTGTGACTGGAAACTATAATATAACTCGACACTGGCAGAAATTAGCCCTAATTTGAGCTTGGTTGCCAAACTTAAAAATAAGAAGAAGAAGAATGTGTCGTCGTTTCCCTGTCTCGTAGAGAAATTCCGAGCATAGTTCGTTCCTTGTGAATAAGTAATTTTTTTTTTCAACACATGCTCGTAATTTGACATTTATTGCACCGTTTTTAGTATCATAATGTAGCTTATGACGCACTAGTGCTTTTTAATTTACATTACCGCACAGTTTTATGATAGGTATAATCCCGATTATGTAAGTTTGTAACTCAATGCTATTGATATGTGCGTAGACGAAGCATACTTAATTTAAACCGTTAAAACAGGTTTGCTGTCAAAAGCGCGCCATATTTGTTAGCGTTCTCATTGACTATTATCAAAAAAATTAGTGAAAAAAATACAAGTTAGTATTTTTCGTCACAAGTGTGTTGAACAACGTCGTATCTCACGCGTGTGCATTGATCATTACACTCTCGGGTTCCTTTGCTTAATAGGTACCGTCTCGTGTGATTACCAACTTTGCACACGTCTGATAATGTACTATTATTTACTTCTGAGACAAATAAATTGCTAATTTAATTAAATTACGTGGTTTACTTGACTTTATATACGTTAAAATAACAAAACTAATAACTTTTAAAATTTCCCGGGAATCGGGAATTCCCGGGAAGTCATTTTTTTCATTCCCGGGTCCCGGGAATGGAAAAAGGTCGGGAAAAACGAAACCCTAATTTGAATAAATGATTTTGAGTTGAATTTTTTTCACAGTATTTTTAGTACAGGTATGAGCGAGAATTCCAACTCGTAGGTCGTGGTTCGATTCCCTGTTCCGATTGAATCTTTTTGTATTTGTTGACCTTTTTTATCCACCGAGAAAAGGTCAACCGGGTATTAAAAACCAAAAAGGTAAAAGGTTAAGGTTAAACATCAGTACCGAGGCGGGTTTTTTTTTATTTTCTAGTTCTTATTATTACAAGCTTGTATTTACTTTCACCTGTCCCGTCGTCTGTAATGGAATTTTTCAAGTTTTTGATTCACATTCGGGTTTCCGATTGAGCTGAAATTTTGCACGAATATGTAAATCGCGTGACAATGCAATATTATGATGACGTGCTGATCTGATGATGGAGCTGGAAGGTGGCCAAAAAGTAGTATATGTATTATATCAGTTATCTGGTTTCCACAGTACAAGCTCTGCTTAGTTTGGGATCAGATAACCGTGTTTCCACACACACGGTCATCTGATCCCAAACTAAGCAGAATATTGTTCCAGGATATTTATTTATTTATTTTATTAATAAAACCACATAGCCCCATCGAGTTTGGGCTCGTTTGATTCGTCTTGATCAGAACTTTTTGGATGACAATGCAAGTACAGACAACAAAAAGTACAGTCACCAAAAAAAGCTTGTATTAAAAATGTTTTTTTTAACAAAAAACTTATTTTTTAAGTACTTTCGTAGAACAATGTGGATAGATATTTCAGTGATTAGCGACCGTAGTAGTTCAATTAGCATTTTGTAGAGTTGTTATTTTTTGTTTAATATTAACTATTTTTGTACATTTCCCAAAATAGTAAGTTTTACGGAATTTAGAGAAACAGTGAGAAACGTTAAAATATGGCTCTTATTACCTATACATAAAACATTCATAACACAATACGCCAAATGAACTTCTACGATCGCCAATTACTGAAATATCTATCCATATTGTTCTACGGAGGTAAAAAATATGAAAAACTCGAACTGATGTTTTGTTTAACCTTAACTAAATAAAATCTAAGATATGTTCAACTAGCTTAAGCCTTTTGTTAGTTAATTAGTTTTAGTTTTAATTATGTTACTATGAATAATTTTCAATTTTTTATATTGTATAATAACTAAGTATAACTTTATGTAAAAAATATATGAAAACCTGAGTGCTAAAGCCTGAATGCCTGAATTACGCTGAACTTAAAACAATTGAATTTGTCTATAAGAATTGTGCATAACAGTACCTAAATCAAAAAAATTGCTAGCCTTCAACAATCACCACCATAAAATTAGCAGCATTAAGATTAAGAAATAATGTCTCTATTATAATCATGTTAGGGTCAGTTCACACCGAGACGAGACGCGATAACACAATAATCAACCGTCACTTTTGACAGCGCTCACGGTTATATCATTTTGGGGCATGGTCGGTGTGAGCGCAAGATGGCGTATGTCATGACGTCATTGCAGCCTTAGAGTACGTCCCGCGGCGTCGCACTGTGCCTCGAGGCATCGCGCAATGCGTTTCGACCCGTGCGGGCGCAGAGTGGAGCATCTTTGTGATTTGTGTGTTCATGCATCGCCGCGTCGCGTCACGTCGCGTTACGTCGCGTCACGTCTCGGTGTGAACTGACCCTAACATGACACTAATAGACAAATTTATTTATCTTAGGGTCACTTCAGTATCTCGTTACCTTCATCCCTCAGGCCCTTATAGTAACGAAGGTATTATCAAAGTTGTAATACAATCTACCTGTATTTTATGTCGCCTTTTCGTAATCACGCACTTGTAACAATATTGGTTGAGTGGTTGAGGAAATGGTGAAGTTTTGGATATTTTAGTGAACAATTTGGTTTATGTATATTTGCTTTTTTAGTACTCAATTTGAATAATAATGACAGGACCCTAAGGCTTGTTATATAACGAGAATCAGTACTTAAGTCTAGTCTCAAGAATATATTATGTTAATCTAAAATGAACTTTATGTCAAAGATAAAGGATCCCAATTCAATTGTTTTATTGTCGACTCAAACCTTGACTTAAATTGTCGTTCTAAAATAAGGACCTAGGCCTTTCGATGTCTTTCAGCGTCAAAGGCTCTTTTGGCACGTCTATACTACGTGTAACGGAAAGGGTATTTTATATCCGAAAGGGGTCATGTCAATAATCAATGAGGGTCATTCTCATTTTGCGTCACTTGCTCATATTAATATAACTCTGCTGCGATCTGTGCGCCTAGTCCAAATAAAGCGGCCAAGTGCGAGTCGGACTCGCCCATGAAGGGTTCCGTAGCAGTAAGTAACGAAATGAGTTTATTCATGGACGAATGTTTATTGAATGCAAGGTAAATTGCGGTTTACGATTTATGACGTTTAAAAAAAAACTACTTCCTAGATCTCGTTCAAACCAATTTTCGGTGGAAGTTTGCATGGTAATGTACATCATATATTTTTTTTAGTTTTATCATTCTTTTATTTTAGAAGTTACAGGGGGGACACACACATTTTACCACTTTGGAAGTGTCTCTCGCGCAAACTATTCAGATTCGATATAAGAAACCTCAATACCATTTTTGAAGAACAATCCATAGATATGTCTTCACTACTCTTCACACATATGGGTTTGATGAAAAAAAAAAATTCAGTTTCATTTCTAAGTATGAGGAACTCCTAAAATGTATTGTTTTTTTTTCTATTTTTGTGTGAAAATCTTAATGCGGTTCACAGAAACATCTACTTACTTACCAAGCTTCAACAGTATAGTTCTTATAGTTTCGAAAAAAAGTGGCTGTGACATACGGACGGACAGACAGACAGACATGATGAATCCATAAGGGTTCCGTTTTTGAACGTGGATTACCTACCCTAATGCCCAAGCAGCACGCAAGCATATTCTACATCAATAAACCAGCCCATTTAGAACTTAGAGTTCTTTTAGAGACTTACAAGAGTGTAAAGAACAGTTTTAATACTTATAAGAGTGATTTATGAGATATTATACAGCTCTAGCTGTATAACATTCTTAGTAAGGGATCCGCGTCAGCTTAGGGTTCTTAAACTGAATATCAAAACTCTACTATACAGCGTTCAGAATTTAATAACACTCCAAGCTGGTTTTATCTTTAAAGCTGTATATAGGCTGTATAAAGGGATCCGCCTCAGCTTAGGGTTCTGAAACAGATATTATAACTCTATAATACAGCGTTAAGCTTTTTCTGACACTTCAAACTGGTTTTATCGTTAAAGCTGTATACAGGCGGTGTAAAGGGATCCGCGTCAGCTTAGGGTTCTGAAACAGATATTATAACTCTATAATACAGCGTTAAGTGTTTTCTGACACTTCAAGCTGGTTTTATCGTTCAAGCTGTATACAGGCTGTATTAAGCATGTGTTCACATACTTAATACAGCAATAAACGTTCATAACTTACTTAGTACAGGTACTAAGACTTATAACACACTCCAAGTATCGTTTAGGCTGTATAGAAAATTGTCGACATTTTTACATTTACAATAACAACATTTAAATTACAATTAAAGGAATATTTCATAATAACTATAGCCGTATCATGGTTATCAGCTTGAATAATGATCTTGTATACTCATATCTATTATTTATAAATATATTTTTAACTTCCTAACCTTAAAAACAAACACTTATTTACTGTATTTAGTATAATTTCTTTATTTTGGTTTGATTATTTTGTTGGCGCGTATATATTTTGACAGAAAACATACACAGGTTCACAATAAATTAAAATTTGCACATTGAATTCACCAATAAACAGTAGGGTGTCCCGACATTTTTTTTTTTTGTTTTCGTTAACGCAAGACCTCTCGAAACTTGTGTAATTGGTCGTAGATTACCAAAGTAATTTTATTTTATTTATAAATCTATATCTTTAGGGTTCTACCGATCTTCAAAGTTTTGAAAAATTTACATTTTAATGGTAATATTTCGCTATCCTTAATTTCGGCTACCAAACTAAATATCAAAAAATATTAACTTTTTGTTATATTTAATTGTAATACATACACGACGTTTTGATTTGAATGCAATAACTCTTTACCAGTGACTTCGAATTGATATATTTCAATCTGCAAAATCCCTCAATTTACAACTTGTTTCGAGGGCTTTCTTGACTTGACTCGCGAGTGTTTTTTTTCGTAGCCAAAGTAAATTTTATGCTATAAAAGTACAGTTCCGATTGTTACAGTGTTAAAATCAGATTTAATAATGATTTTTAGGCGTAGTGAGTCTATTGTATTGTTCTATATTGGGACCATACAAACAACTTACCATCGGCAGTTAAAAATTATAAGGGACGTCATTAAATTTATTTTATTTGTCTAGAACGAACTAAAATTGAAGTATAATGGTAAGGATCCCTCCAAGTCAGATATATATGTGATTATTTATACTGAGTTTCTTGCCGGAGTCTTCTAAGTTTAAGTCGTTGGTAGAGTCAACTGTAACATTCATATGTGCCTTATCAGGGCCTAAACTGAATAAGTTACTTTTGGATTTTTCGATTCCAATCGTAACTGAGGAATGAGTTATTAAATTACTGAATTCCTATTTTTAAAAGTACCTCAATTTGAAAAGATTCCCCAAAAACAAACGAAATTATAGTTTGAAAACTAACTGAAGTGTTTTTGGTGGCATATGAGAAGCTTTTAGACGTTTCTGCTTTTAAATGCACTTCATTTAAATTATATACATGTGAAAATGGTTATAAGCAGTGCTGAAATAAAAGAAACGGCTGGATTAATTAAACTCAATAAATAAAATCTCAGCTAAATTGTTAAATTCTGTTATCAAAAGAAATACTTGCCTGGAAACCCTGCTTGTTTGTTGTTGTTGCCTGCTGCTTGGGTATATTGTTTGATGATAGAGACCACATTCCGCAGCTGGCAGTTCGAAAAATAAACCACTACACTTAGCTAAGCCCAGGATTACCAAAGAACTACCAAAACATAACTTCTCTCTTAGAGATTACACCGAAATTAATCAGCACTACCGGTTCTTCGACATATTTCTAATGGGGACCTTCAAATCATGCCATAAAATTTGAGCTTGGAAAATGTGGACCATCCTTGTCACACATAATCGTAGTAGAAAGATGTATTAATGGTAACGTAGGCTTCACAAAGCTACTTTTAGAGATGGCTTTATTAGGTTGAAATCTCGAGCACAAATGCCAAATTTTGGATACTAAAATAAGTGTAAATTCTGTTTTGAACATTGATTATAATTAATATAGGGCTCTTTTTTATTTTCTTTGTTCTTTTTTTCGTTAATTTCAATAATAAAATACCTTTTAAACTTGATTTTTATATTATTTTAGACATACGGCTTAGGTCACTAAAAACGTAAAATTTACAATACTTCAAAGTCCGGTAGAGCCCTCAAGATGATACGCAATTCTAATTTTTCTATGTATTAAGTAATCTGTGTAAAATTACGCAAATTTCGATACCCCTTGCGATAGTGTAGCACAAAAAAATATATTTCTCATACATGGACGGGACACCCTAATAAACAGCATTAGATATCCATGTCCAAGATTTTATCTTTTCCATTTTAATAACAATATTATGTCGCCATTCAATATGGCATCGTAAATAGTTTTATTTATTTTATTCTCACATAATTCTCTTCGACAACCTATTTAGAACTATTATTCTTACAAGATACTTATAAGAGGATATCCGTAGAGTATAGGCTGCTCTATACACCTAATAACAGCCCTAATACAGCTTTTATACTTGTCTTTTGTTTATACAGCCTCTATACAGCTCCAATAACGAAATAAGCAGTGTAATGTGGGCCCTTTTTACACCTATAAGGCCTGTATAAGCGCTTATACAGCCTTTTTACAGCCTGAATATTCAGCTTTTAGTATAAGAACGAACTTTAATACAGCCTTTAAACAGCTTGTTATGCTACTTGGGTGGATGTACCCTTATGTATATACCGTTTGGATAGATATACCCTTTCCGTTACATCCAGTATAAAAAATAAAATGAAATATAAATATTTATGACTCTTTATTAAAATTTCAGTGTCAATCATGAAAATTGTATCGGCGCAGATGTAAATAATGTAAATATCGCTCGGTTATTTATTAACCGCTTTATTTCAATACATTGCTCCAACATCAATTACGATTTTATTACCTGCGATACATGCTACCCTTCGTAATAATCGTCAATCAGTTTGATAAATTCCTTGCAACCATAAAACATTTATAAAACCACCTGAGCGGCCAAGTAAGAGTTGGCTCGCGTAATGATGATTCTGACCTTTCGACTCGTATTTCTTTGATTTCGCCCATGGCAGTTGTTATAATAAAATTTTAAAATGGTATGGGAATTGGCATTTTTTTTATTACTACGGTTGCAAACAACCTACGGGATGGTAAGCGGTCACCGTAGCCTATTGACGCTTGCAACTCAAGCCCCCCTAGACAAGATGGTTCTCGTCAATCGTCATCGTTAGTAAACGATCAACCTTAGTATGGGATTGACTTATGAGATTGTTAAAAATCACGTGATATTTCGATTTGAGATGTCATTGCCATATAAAGGTTGATCGTTTACTAGATAACGATTGTCGACAACCATCTTGTCCAGGGGGGCAGGGGTATCACACAAAAATCAAGAACTTCCTTTGGAAAAGCACGGGGCGGGGAGCTATTGTTTGCCATTATTAAAACTACGCAATTTAAATAAAAATAAAACCTGTTTCAAAATGTACCAATGAAGCCTTTTCATTGATACACAATTATTAGGTCTATTTAGAAATATTAACCCGCCATTAAAAAGCTCTGTTAGCTAATAAACAATTTTTTTTATTTGCTGTAAGTTTGGTAAGCAATTTTTAAAACTATTCCAAATTTCAAATAACTGTAGCAGCTACTGATATTATGCGACTAGGACAGATAGACGGGGTCACACCATAATGGCTCCTTTTGGTACGGTTTCAATACTCTGTGGTACGGTACCCTAAATATCAGAAAGAAAAGAACATTCATATCCATACTTCCATAGTTAATATTAAAAGTGCGAAAGTAATTCTGTTTGCTTTCACGCCTAAACCGCGGAACCGATCGCAATGAAATTTAGAATGCAGATAGCCTATTGTATGGAGAAGGACATAGGTTACTTTTTATCCCCGGAATGCGAGTGGGACAGCTAGTTCCATTTAAAAAACAAATAAAATAAATTAGATACACTCGAGTGAAATACTATTGACGAAGTCGAAATAAAAAGCTTAAATTTACCTCATTGTTGATGTCCCTAAATTATTCACAGCATAAAATATCGTAGTCAGTTTAACACCAGCGGAGTAATTTCGGCCTAAAACCTAAATTATCACTTTACTCCAAGAAACAAGTTCAAACGACATTCGTAGCCTTGTTCTTGCCAGTTCGAAGACTAGTGATGTAGCCTACTAAAGTTACGGATTTAGGATTTCTATACATGTCTTAAATTATTTTCACAAAGCAGTGTAACAGTAAGCGTTCCTAGTGTCCAGAAAAGACGAATTCGCCGCGAAAGCATTACGCGCGTACGGCGAGGTACTGTATGTACGTGGATTACGTAACTTTATTGCAATTATTAACCATCCCTTATTTACTGAAAAGAAGTTGGCTTAAATAAGCTAAATCTGTATTTACACCTTTTAAACTTGGTAATTACCACAAAATGAATTAAAACACTTTCTCCAATGGCCGCCATATTCCTCGATATTCAAATACACAATATCAAAATAAACCGTTTTACACTTTCATAATAAATAATGCTGACAATTAATTATAATTAATCAATATTCAGTGGTATTAAATTAAATAATATTCAAATAATATAATGTTAATGCTAACACAATGAAATTCAGATTGAAATGACCTCTTAATCGGTAGAAATATTACAAAATCGGAAATGGTTCCATTTCTAATGAACCTCTGTTTATATTTGCAATTATCGGAATGTAAAAAAATTATCAGAAAACCGTTATTTAACCGATTTTAATTTGAAAATGATTGAAATTTAGTTACCTGGTCACCAATACATTGCGTCCACAACCATTACGCGAATTTAAAATACGCGCGTATTTTTATTCGATCTAAACCGAGGTGTAAATAAGGGGTACATTTTATCATGATCCGACTATGGACTTTGAAGCAAAATATAGCACAAAAATCGCGACTGAAGCATTTTTTCAATATTTATCAATGGTATGGATATCCTCGGTCAGTGACAAACCTTGAGAGATATTGAAAATGCATTTATGAAACTCAACATTGAAACATAACATTACTTTAAAAATCTGTGGTAGGTATCTGCTGCTTATTTATTCTGATTCTACGAGAAGATGAAAGATGTTTTTATTTTTATTTTTATGTTACTAAAATTAAATAAGCATGCAATATTTACAGCAGAAAATTAGTGTCATTACAATTACAACACTCATACGAGATTAGTCAAATATATATATACATCTCAGTCAAATCATTCTCCAAATCGACTACCTAGTTGATCTCACACTGTTTTTATTATTTTTATAGACCTGCACATAGTGTATAGAAAGTGACCCGATGAGTAATACGAATCAGAATGGCTTCCCATTCTTCAAGATGGCTTATCGTCGTAGCAATATTTCAAATATCCGAAAGATTCAAATAAATATTGAGTGCATCACTACAGATAACAGTGGTAATTTATCTTTCGCAATAAAAGGTGAAAAGAAAATAAAAGGTTGGAATCTTGTCACCTCCACAAAGAGCGTTTGGATTACGTGAATATTTGCTTAACGTGAATCGTTTGCATTTTGTTTCTTTACATTTTTCAAAGATACGTAAGGATTTTTGTGACTTTCCCTTGGTAGTTAGGTATTTCTGTTATTCCTTTGACCGCTGACATACATGCTGCGGACTGAATTACATTTTAGAAAGGTAAGGGAAATAATGTTAAAATGTGTATAATGTATGCTAGAAATAGGACATGAGGGTACTAGGTTCATGCTTGTAAATAACTAGCTTTTCTCCGCGGTTTCAGCCGCGTGACTGGTAAGAAAAGTAGCCTATGAAACTAAGGGGAAATGTAGCTTCTTCTTAGTGAAAGAATTTTCAGAATCAGATCACTAGTTCTGGAGATTACCTACCGTTTACATCCAAACTAAAATAAAAACTGTACCTCTTCATATCTTCGCAGGCACTTATGAAAAGTCTGACTCTAATACCGGTTCGGAAGGTTGCATTTACTGAGAAGAGCCGAAAATACTCAGCAATTACTCTTTTCAAAACAAGTGTACGTGAAGATAGAGACAGATCAAAACGCGACAATATTGTTAGAGATTTGTATAGTTTTTTTTTAGATATATAAAGTGTTCATAGGGATTGTGATATAAATTTTTTGTGGTTCAAAGGTCTGCTTAGCGTAAGGTAGCAAACAAGCCAACGATAATACATAATTTTCTTCTAGTCCTAAAAAAGGGGTAGGAAGTTTCGGATACTCACGTTGGATTCACATGAAACCGTCTGCAGCGGAAACTTCGAATTTTACGTCTTTTGTTAACCGACTTCAAAAAAAGGAGGAGGTTCTCAATTCGAGTGTATTTTTTTTTATATTTTCCTCATAACTCCGTAATTTATTAACCGATTTGGAAAATTGTTTTTTAGTCTGGCCTTCCAGTAAAATATAAAATATGACAATGGAACTAAACGGGAAGTGTACCCTTGCACACTTCCCGTTTGGTCATCTGCTTCTTACGTGTACTTTGAAGTCGGTTTAAATTTTTTGTAAAACAGTCCAATTATTTATCACCAAATTCTTTGGAGAAGTCATTTAATTAAAGATGTTTTACTCATTTCTAGGCTTCAGCTATATACGAAAAAAAGTTGTGTGGGAAAAAGTTCTCGATTAGGTTCAAAGCCTTTTTATTGAACTTGGTCGGTCACACTGGTGTATCTCTAAATCTTTCAAATCATATTATGATTACTTATTGTTCTGAAACTCACTTCGCAAGTTCATGTTTAAACAATATGAATCCTTACAATGTTTGCTCCTTTCTTTTAATGTCGTCTTCTGATTTCAACATTTATATGAAGTAAAAATACGAGTCTCTTGCAATTTCCAGTACGTGGCGTTATCGGAGTATCACAGAATATTGTACTTAGCTTTCATTCTGTAAAAGTAATTAAACGAACTTGGCACGAGTTATGTTTGCTCAAAGGGTGTTAATCCCTTTGAACTGTTCTTATCATTTTAATTTTCAAGTACAAAATTGAAATTGTTTTAAAAGATAATTCACAGAATATTATTCTTTTCGATTTATTTTTTCCATTTCAAGTTGTATTTGAGGTATAAAGTTCAAATTGGATTAGCTTGTGATTAGGCCGGCAGCTTTGTGTGTTGGGATATTTTTTTACTACTATTTATTCAAGCACTTAAATTTATATATTTTTTTTTTGTCTGAACGTTAAAGGTCGGTTACTGAAAGCCGGCACCTACACAGTACTCACATATTATTGCTTCTAATCAGTCAGTCAAAAAAAAAATGAGAATTCAGTGTTGGTCCCATAGTAAAAGTTTTTCAGCATGACTAACCCAACATAGGTTTCGAAAATATGCTATCTCGAAATCTCCACCCAGTATATAAAATCACATCATAACGGTACACAAAATATAATACCTATTTCACATTAAAAATAATAATTAACTTTTTACTAAAACTCAAACAAATACGAAGATAAAGAAAACCTAGTTCATTTCAAAACATAATGAATTTCATACTAAGTAAAAAGCTTTCCACGCCAGTGTACCGAACAATAAACTTATAATGAGTGTATACAAAACTTTAATCAGATCGCGACGGACCCTCTGGGTAAATACATTCTATGACAATTGTAATTCGTACCTTTGTTACCCAGTGATAACGTACTTAATTAATGTAGCTATACAGGTGTGGCGCAATGCGGGTGGAGTACGTATGACATAGCGAGTTTTATAAAGTTCACTGACCATTATTTAGGTACTAGATCCAGTCACGCTGTAATCTTATTACCTATACCACCGCATTGCATAATCCGGTTTTTCCAAAGATCTCGTCATCATCATATCAGCCCATGGATGTCCACTGCTGAACATAGGCCTCCCCATTGATTTCCACTTCGAACGGTTCTGGGCCGCTTGCATCCAGCGGCGCCCAGCGACTCTGACGTCGTCGGTCCACCTGGTGGGAGGTCGTCCCGTTCGGCGCCGAAATAAATCCGAGCATAGCTCGTTCCATAGCTCGCTGAGTGACTCTGAAATTATTTGATCTCGTATGTAAAGATAAACAGAGACAGATCAAAACGCGCGAAAAATAAACAGGGAATTTGTATGGGAAAAATAAAAACTATTTTTCCATACATTTATTAAAATGTATCTAATTCTTATTCTAATTTAAAAAAATGTTGCACTTCTGTAAATGGTGGTAAGCTCACAAAGTTGCCGACCCCTGGCCTATGGTATAGGGAAGGACATAGGCAACTTTTTAGCCCGGGAACGCGGGTGAAACCGCGGGGGATATAAAGTATTATATATAAGTAAGGATTCTAGCTTTCATATAAAAGTCGTAGGTAACAGCTAGTCTCCAATAAACGATTTTCCTGTATAGTATAGATTAATAAATTCCCATATTAGCTTTATATAATTGCTTTGAGAATTTTAAGGGTAAACTAATTAAAATGCCTCAGTATTTTAATTATATAACAGCACATTTTCTCGTTTATTATTGTGAAGTAATAATTATTTGATTACCAAGAAGCGTGTTACATGATATATCTCTAGGTTATTACGAAGAAAATTTAATATTTGTTTCGTTGCTTAAATTTCTCGATAACAAAATGTCTAATTAAATTCAATATTGTGAACAAGGTAACGTAATTTTTTTGGAGATAATTGTTATTTTATAATTTACCCTACCCTACCCTTAACTGATCATTTTGCGGAGTTCCTGAGAATTTTTATCATCTTCTAGTTGATTTTGTTCGTATCTTCTAACCTTCTCATAATAAAGTTATCAAACGTTGATTAGCTAAAATTCTGGTCCTTATCTGACACGTGACATTTGGTGATCGAAAGAGTGAGTCGGAGGACACTATTACACTGATTTAGTTAATAAGCGATTATGAATAAGGGGGTAATTGAATAAGATTAGCGAGTCAGCATAATATAAACCCATTGGATATTGGTGTATTCTAAAGCATCCTGACTGCACCCCTGTGCGACGCAGCTGCGGTTTTGTATAAGATGATTTTCTATGTTGTTGAAATGTGTGTTAGTTAATTATTGTTATTTTTTTTATCGTTGTGAGTTTAAGTCTTTAATAGGGCTGTCATAATCGCAACGCGATTCTAAGCCCTTACAAAAATAAAGAAAAATAAATTAAAAAACTTAGATTCCACTGGATGTCGATTAGCACTCGTTCTTACAGGATTTATCTTATGTAGTAAATCTAAGTTTGTTTTGAAAATTTTCTCAGCAAAAACTACCTCTATTAAACCAAATACATTGGTTCCTTTTGTTGCCTAAGAAAGGATTTTGGAAATTCCATCCCTAAGCGGGCAAAGTAGGGGTGAAACCCCGGGTGAAGCTGCGGCCGGGACGGAAAGCTAATAATCTATATGCGGGTGACGTGTGGTCCATACAAACGTATTCCTCAGTTTCCTCAGTGACACTAGAGCACTGATTGTTTTACCATGCAATCTGTAGGTGCATGCTGCCAAGCTCCTATGTTGTGTTTTTCTCCATTAATTAATTATTATAATGAAATGAAATGAAATAATTTATTCATTCAAATAGGCCTTCACAGGCACTTATGAATAGTCAAACTCTAATACTCTAATGCACGGTTCGGAAGGTTGCTTTTGCTAAGAAGAGCCGGCAATAAACTCAGCAATTACTCTTTTCAAAATCAAACTTAAATTTA
Organism: Achlya flavicornis; assembly: GCA_947623365.1. Taxonomy (NCBI): domain Eukaryota; kingdom Metazoa; phylum Arthropoda; class Insecta; order Lepidoptera; family Drepanidae; genus Achlya; species Achlya flavicornis. Next base: position 6,572,189 of record OX392491.1, read on the forward strand.
TTACATCAGATGTTTCCTGTAGAGCGAACGCTACACCCAAGCATTTTTATCATTTAAATATTCGGTAATATTGTAGTAAGCCTTCTGTAAAAACTAAGAACCTTCTAAAATCACAAAAACTTGCCATTTTTAACGCCCTTATCAAACTTCCAGCAAACTTTTTAGAATAAAAAAAAGAAAAACATACCGGCATAGCTAAAGCCGTTATTATTATTATTCTTGAAAAATAAAACGATCCAATTTTGGAAGGAGAAAATTACGAGGGAGAGTTTATGAAATAGCGATTTCGTCTATTTTAAATAGGTATAATTGGTCCAAGCTACTGTTGTGTCTATCGCCCTCGCCCTAACAATAGATTTGTTAAAAACCTATTTAACAAATTGTCAGCCAGCGAAACTTTGCACCCCTTTTTAAGCATATGGCGCGCATAGGAGTGTGAGATATGGCTTAGCTAAGGTTTATATGGGGAAGGATTACAGGAAGCTAAAGTTTATTTACTTTTGCAAACTTCATCATCTTAGGTACGCTTGTTTGCCACCTTATAGTAGAATACAATTTATTTTTTTATGGATTATTTTATCATAATCATCATCATGGACCTCCTTTCACAAATCAGGGTGAAAGGGAATGGGCAGATACTCCACGCGTACCCACTGCAGATTGTTGGAGGTAGTGGTCAACCGACTGTTAGAGTTTTCTTGCCGCCTAAGAGGCCTCCAACTGGCCGCAAAGACCAACTTTACGTGCATTTCGAAACACGGAAAATGCTCGAGTTGAAATACCAATAGGCGGTCACAAGTAATAATAATACAATGAAATTAATGAGGAGTAAATGTGTATTTTAATTCAAATGTGGTTTGGTACTTTTATGTCGAATATCTGTGGCAGAATACAACATTAATTACATTAAAATTCAATACTAAAATTGTATGGTAATTTAATAGGTTTTAAGCTTTAATTTAATTTGAGTATTTATTTCACATCTCTTCACACTCATTATTACATTTCTGCATAAGTTTTCAACAAATGTTAACATTACGTTACGTTGATGTATTTAATATAATTCGACTTTACCATAATAATTACGAACTGAACAGTGTAGCACAATTTTAATGATTAAAATGTAAAAATAATTATCGTGTAAAAGTTCATTGACTGAGTCCAATTAATGTGTTTCATTATACGGGACTAAATAAATTATTATAAATATCTCAATACTCAATGAAATTCTGGCTTTTAAATAAATAAATATCCTGGGACATACCTAACACACGGTCATCTGATCCGAAACTAAGCAGAACTTGTACTATGGAAAAGGGATAACTGATATAATTACATAATACTACTCTTTTTTTTATAAATACATTACACTATTACTCAGGACATATTCATGCACACAAATGTGTGGGAATATACCCACGACCTTCAGCGCGATAGGTGGAAACTAAACCAACTGCGCCAACTGGCCCGTGGCCTTTTACCATTAACACAATATATTGTATACAAGCTCTCCCCCGCTGTTGCACCCGCGTTTCCGAGATAAATAGCCTATAACACTAAGGGATACAATAGCTCCCTAATAGTGAAAGAATTTTTAAAATTGGACCAGGAGTTCCGGGGATTACCTCCTATTTCTAAACTTTACCCTTTAACTTCGAGCTCAAAAACAAGAAATAATCAACCATTTCCCCAAACCAAAACACATACCCGTGAATCACTAGAATAGCCCATAAAAAACCTCTACACAGTAACCTAAATCCCATAAATAACAACATCAATTTCACTTTATTACCAGTGTAAAATATCTAGGCGTTAGGTGTTTGAACGGCATTCAATAGGCCTATAGATAGGCCTCACCTGAAGTACGGAAGGCCTCTATGTAATATTTAGGTCAGAGAGTCGGTCGAGATCTTATAAGGTTTACCACATTTACACAGGATCGTAAGCAAGAGGGTGTTGAAACTTTGCTTTTAGGAGTTTCATGCGTCTGTGTTTTTTTATTTAGTGTACCCTAAGAAAATTAACTTTAAACAATAATAAGAACAACAGTTAATGAAATCTCAATATAAACAGGTTTTATTGCTTATGCTAATTAAATAAAATATCCTGGGACATTAATTAAATTAGTAATTTCAGGTCAAAAATTAATAGCTAAATGATTTTAAAAGAAGTAGAACATATCGCTTATTCGCTCAAAAAGCAGCTCGACTGTGGAAGTATCTCCACCTTACAGAATACCGCAGCTAAATAACTTTATGTTGTGTTCTTGCACGAGAGTGAGCGCTAAACGCCCCAGGGCGCTAGTGCAGTTGCTTGGCACCCTGTATACAACAGTGATTTTGACAACACAACTGCTGCTAATAGGTGCTTTTTTTATACGACCGAGTCGGTAAACAAGCATAAGGCTCGCCTGATGGTAAGCGGTTACCATAGCCATATGGACGCTTGCAACACACGAGGCATCACTCACGCGTTACCGACCCTTCCCCCCTCCCCAAATAGCTCTGGCGACCTTACTTACGCGCAGCAACACAACATAAAGTTATTTGGCTGCGGTATTCTGTAAGGTGGAGGTACTTCCCCAGTCGAGCTGCTCTTTGAGCGAAATAACACTACGCTCTACCTCTCTTAATATAAATATACTATGAGTAATCTTTAATACAACCACAAGGTATTACTAGTCGACGGTTTCTCTCGCGGAGGCAACCAGACATTACCCATCCAATCACGTATCTTCTTACAGTTTATGGGCTTGTGATTAAGACATATAACAGTTCTATTATATGAGATAGGGCCTATTTCCATTTTGTAATCGTTAGTGTGCGTTTCAATGATTAGTTATGTATGAGTGATTTTTAACTCCTCTAATTAACTTTGTGCATTTATGCCCTCTATTAATATTTCACTAAATTATAAAAAACACTGGTGCCGATTCTGTTGTAAATCGCAACACTAATCACATCTCTTTCTTACGAATATTATTGAAAAAGGATAGAACATATTTAAAGTCTTCGCCGTCTTATTTTGCGTGTATTTAGGCGTCCGTTATAGATGGCGACTAAATTTATATTGAAAACAAGCATTGGCCTGATTTGACAGCACTAAATTTCTTACATCCTTCTCTTATGTTCTTTGGTAAAAAGAGACATAGTGAGATTAAAATTAGTTTTTCTTTTTTTTTTTTTATTCATTCAAATAGGCCTTCACAGGCACTTATGAATAGTCAAACTCTAATACTCTAATGCACGGTTCGGAAGGTTGCTTTTGCTAAGAAGAGCCGGCAATAAACTCAACAATTACTCTTTTCAAAATCGAACTTAAATTTATTACATCAGATGTTTCCTGCAGAGCGAGCGCTACACCCAAGCATTTTTATCATTTAAATATTCGGTAATATTGTAGTAAGCCTTCTGTACTAAAGCGGCCTTAATACATTCATTAAACTTATGTGACGGTAAATTTAAAATTTTATTAGGGATCTTATTATAAAATTGTATACTCAGTCCTAAAAATGAACCTTGCACTTTTTGGAGTCTATAAGCAGAGGTCACAAGTTTATGCTTATTTCTAGTATTAAAAGAGTTTTGTTGTAAACAACAAAATCAGGGCCACTGTGCAGTTATTTCATTTTATTCTGTTACACAGCCTGACAGGTAATGGTCACAAAGGCCCGTCCAAAACAGATAACTGGATTTTCTACTGTTAGCTTATTACATTATAAATATTATATTATATGCTTCGAACAAACATACATGTTTATGTACATGCATGTAGGTTTTATGAAGTTAAACATAACAGAGTGGATGAAATAGGATATAGTGAAAGTGGAAGCATTGAAGGAAAGGAATTGAGGTGTCAGATTTTTGTAAGACGCAGAAAAAAGTAATAAAATACGTGTAAAATATTTAAATCGTTTCTTTAAACAATATAGAGAGAGAGTTTCACTCTGTCAGTTCTAAATTTATTTTCCTATATTGGAATCGTATCTAAATACAACCATATCAACCCAACCCGATCATGAAACACGAGAACGCATTTAGTAATTTAAAACAAAATAACTGAAATACTAATAAATAAATATATATATATATTGAAATCAATCTGGGGGCACGGAAGTGCCCCCCGCCAAGACAGCCCAAGCGAAGCGCAAGGGCAACCTACCTTTTCTCAAAGCATTTCGTTTTTTTTTAGCCCTCTTAACTGGGGTTTGGATTATACCAGATAAACTAAATTCTCGAGATATCATGTCTATAGTGAGTTTATTAAATATATTAAGTTTCAATAACATAGCTCTTAAATTTTATATTTTATTGATATCTAAAAAACCCCGATTTCGTCACTGACTCACTGATGATCATCAAGACTCTTAGGGTACTTCCTGAAGTCCTAGAAAGCTGAAATTTGGTAAGTAAGCTTGTATTAGGACACAATCAACAAAAAAATAATAAAACTTGGAAATTTCAAACACAAAAAAAAAAAAAAAAAATGAAAATTCACAATGTCTACACACCGTAGCCAAAATATGTGGCTTGGCCGCTTAAAAAAGTAATGAACAGTGAATAAATTTTTCACCTTACTCCCATGTGACGGTAGCGAAACGGCCAAGCCACATATTTTGACTAAGGTATAGAGTTTGTGAAGTTAGGGCTTGTAGAGAAAGGGCTTGTAGAGTTATAAGCTTGGCTCTACATGAGATCTGATAACTTTTTGATAGTGCGAGCCATATCTCTTGGCAACATTTTATATAACAATGTTTTTGGTGGGTTGATTATTTAGAGTAAGGAGGTGGGTGAAAGTAAAATTGTTGGCTCAAGTTTTGAAAGAAATATTTAAAAAATGTATTATCTAGTTACCTGGTAAATATTTAGCGTTGATTTTCTTCGAGGTTCCCTGAAAACAAAGAAAATTACTTTTAAAAATGCTTCTTATATCTGCGTAAATAAAATTAACGATACCTGATATTTTTACCGAATTCCATTAGTTGTCGTTCTCTTTTGTATATTGTTTTTTTTTATTATCAGAAAAGTGTTCCTAATTTTTTTGTGTAATAGAATCATGGGCGTAGCTGATGAAATAGAGTCTAAATAAATAGTATATACAATATACTATACCGCTGTGATAGACGGACAGACAGAAGGACGGGTTCCTCTTTACCTTTTTGGTTGAGAAGCCTAAAAATTAATATCCTAAGAAATTATTTACATAAATAAAAGACAATGCATGTAAAGTCAACAAATGTTGATGATCAATTTTTGTACTCTTTCATAATAACCTTTTTTAATTCTCTTAACAGTTCGAATGTTCGATGAAACTTGTGAATGGCGTAATGACGCGGTACTAAAGTGATCAGATACTATTGACACTGACTGTACAATCAAAATAATGCTGTCATATCTCGGTAAACGAAAAAGCGTTGCCATCCATCGTGTCAATTGTATTTTAAATGTATTTTCGTTCAAAGGCTACCTCTCCCAGAAGGCTCTTGAAATTCGACCCGATAAAAATTCTATATCCTGACAGTTTTACCGAGGAGGGCGTGAAATCTCCACCGCGGGTCACTTTATCGTTCCCCTGGGTGAGATACGGCGATACCAAAGAATTTAAAACGTCCAGAAGGATAGTCGCCTCTATGGCAACATGAAATAAACAAGCCAGAATTGACAGTATTTGACAGCCGTGCGAAGTACGAACTGAGAGCGATTTGCTCAGGGAGCCCCTCAAGCGGAGTGAAATTAAATGTCATGCTTTAGTAAGGCGGATTATCCATCTGGGTAGAGGCACGATGCCCTATGAAAATCTTTGGGCGATACCTATGTTGTGATGTGTGTACAATTGAAATTTTTTGTAACAAAACGATCACTTATTGCGATAGGTGTAGCGCTTGTTCGAGGTTCTCGCTCGCAAGTCCGTCTTACGCGAACAACGAACGAATCCTGTTCGTTCGTGGCTCGGCTCGTGCCCGGTTCGCGTAGCATGGATGCACCATTAGAATAATAAGTGCCTCATGATGATGGCAGGCGGCCCCAAGGTGATGTATCGACGCTTATTCATAATATCCTTTGTCTAATTATGTTGCAGTTCTACCTAGGTACATGGTATACTGAGCAAATCAACTTAATTACAATCCACTATGTAAAACTTTTATTAACATGTGCGGATGCCTTCACAAAGTTAAATATGATATTTTAATGATATAACTGGATAATTTAACCATCAACTGCCAATTTCCACACCGTATAATACATTTAAGAACCCGTAAAATATTTTAAAAGCCAATTATTTCGATGGTAAAAACACATTTCATAAATGTTTGATGTGAACTCGGCAGCTTCGAAATACAACACAAACGGGTTTTTTAATATCTTTTTTATAATAATGCGAGATACTATTTTGGGAATGGTTTAAATAACAAATAATAAAGATTGATAAAAGATATTTTTACTCCGAATATAACATCAATATCAAATGGTATTTTCGCGCTGAAACGAGTTTTGTATAATTTCATTTATATTCAAGCTTTTTTTAGGGATTCGCATCGCGCTCGTTGTAGGCTCTTTGAAGGTTCGTTAAGTACGTCCACGCTTGAAATCGCGAACGAACGAATCCTGTTCGTTCGAGGCTCGGCTCGTGCTCGCTTCGCGTAGCATGGACGCACCATAATATTTATTCATTTTTGAAGTGAAAACTTCTTTAGCGGCGTTGTGCACTTTTTTGTGATGGGTAAAAAATGTTAAACTCGCGTCAGAACACGTGACCTGATCGAAAATGCCTGCGCCTGCTGTTTCGTTTAGGCGGCGCAGGGCGCTTGCGCGAATGTTCGTGTGTTTGTGTTACAGCGTGCCAAATAGTTCTGAAAAGTGTTAAATTGTGTGTGTTACATTTTTAATGCAATATAAATTGTCATGTTTGTTTACGATAACGCAAAAATGAATATTGTATTTTACCAAATAAATGATAGTACTTTTATACTGATAATTAAAGCAATTCTTGCTATATTATTCCCTAACCATTCCAAAATATCAAAAATGCACAACGTTAATATTCAAGTTTTCACTTCTGCCGGCACTCCCGGAGTGCAAACCGTTGTTTTTTTTTTACTATGTATAGACATTATGTTTCACAACAATCTTATCATTGGCAGCGATGATGTGGATGATGGTGGTAAGCAAACCAAAGCATAGAAGATAGCCTCAAGCTATCAAAACACAGACAGAAGGCGACAGATTTTCAAATTGGGTTTTGTAGCTGGCCAGACGGGTACTTAGAACTCAGCTATTATGAGCTACGATATCGAATCTATATCAATTCAAATTCAAAATCATTTACATATTCAAATAGACCTTTGCAGGCACTTCAAAAGTCTGACTCTAATACTTTAATACCGGTTCGGAAGGTTGCATTTTCTGAGAAGAGCCGGCAATAAACTCAGCAATTTCTCTTTTCAAAACAAGCTTAGATTCTATTATGTAATGAATCTAAGCTTATTTTGAAAATAATTAAATTAAATGATTTTGAATTTGAATTTGAATTGATATAGATTCGGCATTCTAATCGCACTGACAACAATTGCTTGCCCCGGCCCGGCGGCAAAATTACAAAGTAGACTGAATCTATATTTAGTAAGTAAATAAATGGCAAACTTAAGGAGACCAGCCCCCACAAGCAGCATCTGTTCACAAGTATGACGCGTGAGGCAGCCATCGCCCTCCTCGCCATATTGGAGGGAAGTGAGCGACCCGTCACACGACGCCCGCCGCAAGCAAAGGCCTTAAAGTGAGCATGACTTACTTACTTACTTATCTCTTCGATTGTAAGCAAGTCTAGACCAAAACATCGCTCAATGACGTATTGTTAACGTACCTAACTTGTTCGTGTGTATATTTGCTTTGTAATGGACAAAGCAAATACAAATACGAGTAATTTATAGAGCAAGGATAACTGAAACTTGAGTTAGCTAACTCGAGCTAACTTGAGTTATAATTGTGATCGATCAAACGTGTGTACACAGTTGACATGTGTGACATACGCGGTGTAATTGTATATCGATTAAGGCATAAACATTAACGGCCTTACTCATAAAATGCTGTTAAACTAATGATCTGATTAATGTCGACGTTGTTTACAACTAAACTAATTTAGTCTCACTATATCTCTTTCTAACAAAGAACATGATGTAAGATATTTAGTCTTGTCCATAGAGATCGATATAGAGGTTGTCTAACGTGGCACGGGAGACAGTTATATGCAGCGTTCTGCGCATACACCGCAAAAATCGCGTCAGTCGTAACCTATTCGAGGTAAGTGAATGCCGTATTTTTCAGTGATCGTCTGCAAAATCGTGTTACGTGAAACCTCGAAAAACAACGTCAGAATTGAAAAGAAATTAAAACTAGTACTGAACTATCGTCAACTCAATAATAAATTACATGATGATACGTCCCTACTGTCCAATTTCAATGATAAATTATTATCTCTGAATAATAAAACTTTTTTCTTAGATTTCAGTTAAAGTTTTTGTGAAACCTACTTATCACATAATTGGACTGTTTTACAAAAAACTTAAACCGACTTCAAATAATAAAAAAAAGACAATCAAATCCTGATCTAAGTGTACCCACTTCCCGTATGGTACCATTCCATACAAAAAAAGAATTTTCCAAATCGGTTCGGTTTAAATGACGGAGTTGTGTGTGAGTAAACATAAAAGAATAAAATAAAAAAACATACAACCGAATTGAGAACCTCCTCCTTTTTTTGAAGTCGGTTAAAAATTGTCTGCATTCATAACAGTATATTGGACATAAGTACCTAATCATATGTTCCGGGTAGGGGGTACAACTGACCGACAAACTGACAGACAGAGTATTCGTACTTCGTTTTGACCTATGCGTGTAAAATCAACTACTTCTTAGTAATCCAAACTTATTAGCTACATAAAGAATCTCTTCCAAAAAGGGGTAACCTAAAATCCAAAATATGCTAAAATGTCCTTTCATCGCCAAAATTAAGACCAACTTCCATCAAAAGGGGCTATAAAAGTCTCCGAAATCGTGCTTTGGCAATAAAGTATTTCCCTCAAAAGCTGACTCAAGCACTCTCGGCTGGTATCGATTGATCGAGTTGAATAGTGAAAAGGCTTTGAATCGAATAAAAGACGGTATCGATGGTCTCTTCAATGCGATCGCTCGACGCTCGGTTCATTGTGACAGATGCAGTTTTTTGCGAATGAAAGCTTTAAGCTTGGCTGGAATTTAAATAATCTACAATATGAGAAATTTTGAATGTAGTAAAATGCTTTGTATAAGGCTTTTCAGGTGAAAATTTGTTCATTGTGAAATAACATCGCTAATCTCTAAATAGTTTAAAATTCAGTCGCTTTCCGCGTCTGTCTGTCTGTTTATCCGCTAGCTCCTCCTAAACCAAGCAACACATTTCGATGCCGTTTTCACCAACAGTTAGATATTTTTTTCCGGATGATGGAATGATTTTTAATTTTTTTGTGAGTTATACTTTCGAAGTTATTTTGACCCATATAATATTAATCCTTGTCTAATTAAATAAGTTAGTTACGACGGGCATTTAAAGTAGATAAAATTTGCTCTTTACAGTAAATCATTATCGTTAATATTTTAAAAGATATCACACATTTTTAATTAGTAAGACTCTGTATTCGCGATACTGTGACCGGCCGGGGGGCGCCCACCACTACATTATGATATTGCACCCGTGCGAAGCCGGGGCGCGTCGCTTGTTCGTAATATAATAAGCTGAAGAGTTTTCATGTTATTAGAAACAATATGACGGGCCAGTTGGCGCAGTTGGTTAAGAGTCTGGTAAAGATTCCACCTATTGCGCCACAGGTCGTGGGTTCGATTCCCGCACAGGACATGCATTTGTGTGCATGAACATGTCTGTATGTCCTGAGTCTGGGTGTAATTATGATTTACAAACAAAAAGTAGTATATGTATTATATCAGTTATCTGGTTTCCATAGTACAAGCTCTGCTTAGTTTGGTATCAGATGACCGTGTGTGAGGAATGTCCTAGGATATTTATTTGTTTATTTATTTATTATTTAATATTTTTGAATTAGAGTTTTTGACCGCTTAGCTGGTTTCATGATAAAAGTTTCTAATTCCATTCTTTCTCAATCATTATTTAAAAATACAAGAATAACATCTTCAATCAACTCAATGAGAGAAATAACAGACTCCACAAACACCTTCTGTACGTCCTTGAGACGTGAATAAATCAAGTGTTACAAAGACAACCCTACCCACGAGTTATGGCTATAGCCCATAACACAAGTTTATTGCATCCCTGAGACCCCAGTTCCAGTACCAAAGTCAAATAACCCATAATTCTCAACAAAAATATATTTGTCACTGTCTAAAGCCGACGGTGTTGTCAGACCTAAATAATGAACCGAGACAGTGGATGACAAAAAACGATATTGTATAAAAATACACAATCTAAAAAACAAGGGTATCCATAAGGCGTTTTGGGGTTCAGCTATGTGGAAGGAGGAAACGCACTTGATTAATAGTTATGCCATGTTTTTTACACGAGGGACCAATTTTCTTCAAGGAATTCTCTCATAAATACAGGCATCTTTAAAAATAACATACAGTGGTGCTGATTCTGTTGTTTACAAATAAACTAATTTAGTCACAATATATCTCTTTCTAACAAAGAACATAAGAAAAGGATAAGAAAAGTCATGTACAATTAGTCCAATTGCTTGTTTTTCAACATAATGAATAATGACGAGAGTTGTACAAAAAAATAAACATTTTAGAGACGTTGGGATGACGTTATAATTGATCCTTGATGCCTAAGGAATATACTTAATACTTGAGGCATTTAAAATAATTTTAAAACCCCGAGATTAAAATGCAAAATTCTATGCCATGCCGGCGAATCGTCGAGTTCGGCGACCAAAACCGTTATAAATATAAAATATTTCATGTAATATATATTAACATGTTGCTGGTAATGTAATAACATTGGGAGTGATCCAAACACCTCATATTTTTTTTGTACAAATGAATGAATTGGTTACGTATTTTTTTACAGCTTTAAATACGTACTATCCTTACAATAATGTTTGTAAGAAAGAGATAGATCGATAGATAACGCTTTATTGTTACACCACATGAAAATAATAATAATACAAGAGCTTAAAAAATAAAGGGTCACAATGGGCGGCCTTATCACTAAAAGTGACCTCTACCAGGCAACCTTTGGATGGAGAGGATTTAAAATAAACTGTAAAAACGGGGGTGTACAATATTATACAACCAAACAAAAAAAAAATTACAGATATGATGTGATTAAAATCAGTTTAGTGCGTTTTACAACAGAATCGAACCATTGTTTATTTCTAGTGAATGTCCTCCATTTTCACAAAGTGAAGTCATTGAACTTGTTCTATAAACTGTTTTCCTGAAGCAATAAATTTGCCTCTTCTTTTTGTCCCAGCATAACCCAGTCAACCATTTAAATGAAGTACTTACGTTAACTCAGTTGGAATAAAATATGTAGGTAACGTTTCTTATCTTCAAGTAATTCCATACAGGATATTTCATGTAATTATAGCTTTAATATAATATAACCCATAAACTAACGTTCAACCCTACGCTTGGATGACTTCACCTTATTTTCTCTTCAAGAAATCAACAGCGCGATATTATCTCGACGAGAACGGAGCGAAAATGAACGAATTCTCTGCCTCAAGTTTCTATTTGAACGCTTCCGTGAACACTAGTTTCTGCCCGCGGTTTTACCCGGGATTATACCAAATTTTTACATCCAAGTTTAACACAACCAACATGTCACCGGTCAATGAGGGTTATTATCATTTTACGTCCGTTTATTTGTATAAAAATAAATAAATATCCTGGGACATTTCTCACACACGGTCATCTGATCCCAAACTAAGCAGAGCTTGTACTATGGAAACCAGATAACTGATATAATACATATACTACTTTTTGTTTGTAAATACATACTTAATATACATAATTACACCCAGACTCAGGACATACAGACATGTTCATGCACACAAATGCATGTCCTGTGTGGGAATCGAACCGCCGACCTGCGTCGCAATCTTGTTAGTGGAATCTTGACCAGAGTCTTAACCAACTGCGCCAACGGGCCCGTCGAAATCCCTATTTCCCTTCGTCACGCCATAACTTGAGAAAGTCTATACCGATCTCATCCATGTATTTTTTTTAAGTTTTCTTATACTCGTAGGTCCTTACGTGAAAAAAATTTATGAGAGTTACGTGGAAAATTTAAGAAAACTTGACGGTAGGGTAAGGTAGGGTAGGATGTCCCTCGGGTACGCAGGTGAAACCGCGGGGCGCAACTAGTATCTATATAAAATGTTCTCTTCCGCGATCTGTGCGCCAAGTACTAAAAAAGTGGATTACTATAATGGATATAACCATCAACCTCATAAAATATGGGGGTTAATTTTTTCACGTACCGATACTTTTTATTTAGATATATAGATAGATAACGCTTTATTGTTACACCAAATGATTTTTATTTTTTTAATTTTATACGACTAAGTCGGTAAACAAGCATACGGCCCGCCTGATGGTAAGCGGTTACCGTAGCCATATGGACGCTTGCAACACACGAAGCATCGCTCACGCGTTACCGACCTTTCCCCCTCCCCTATGAGCTCTGGCGACCTTACTGACGCGCAGGAACACAACTTTGCACAACATAAAGTTATTTGGCTGCGGTATTCTGTAAGGTGGAGGTACTTCCCCAGTCGAGCTGCTCTTTGAGCGAATAAACGCTATGCTCTACCTCTCTCAAAAACTAATAATACAAGAACTTAAAAAAGAAAGCATTACAATGGGCGGCCTTATCACTAAAAGTGATCTCTACCATTTACCTATTTAATAAAGGATAGTGAAGAACTGATTAGTATCTGGAAGTCGATATTGGCTGTGGTAATCCAAAGAAGTTATATCCAGCAGTGACCGCCTGAAGTTGAATATTACTGAAGTTGAAGATAGGTCTCCAAGCTCAAGTGTATTAATGCTTTATGTTGCAGACCATCTTTAGCCTCACAGTGAGATTGTGATCCAGCCTTGGTCTCACACACGGAGGGTTATGTACATAATAATGGTGGCTTTGTAAACCAATTTTAGAAAGCAATTTTGCTACAATATAACGCAACGGATGTTGATAAGCACGCTAGGCTAAAATGAAATAATTTGAACAAAAATATAACCGACTCGAAAGTTGGTTTTCATAAAACGTATAATTAAATCGATGTAGGAACTCTAACCTGACTATGTTATTACGCACTGTTTATGGACTACCGCATAAAGCCCATCACACACGTAGCTATAATATATATTAATATGCCGAGCTATAATATAAATGCCAGTTCAAGTTGGTGAAGTAACAAAAATATATAATTATAGCTGCGTGTGCGGTCACTCAAAGATTAGTATCGAAAATATATCGTAATATGCCTTGCTATGATTTATATTAATATATATTATAGCTACGCCTGTGATGGGCTTTAGACAATGGTAATGATCTTGCAAATATATAAAGGTGTAGCGTAAATAGTTAAGTGGTCGATAAACCGTATATGAAGCTATCACATACCAAAAGGTCCACATTTTACCAATTGTCTCAGAATTATTATTATTTGTAGTAATGTAGGCTGAATTATGTGACTATCATGACTTTTCAAGTTGACTCTAAAAGTCCGTGAAGAGTTTTAGTACAATGACCACCATTGTAGTAAAACATGACTTTTATGGACGGTGACTGACTGAGGACTATAATGTGAAGTGATTTATTGTGACTGGAAACTATAATATAACTCGACACTGGCAGAAATAAGCCCTAATTTGGGCTTGGTTGCCAAACTTCAAAATAAGAAGAAGTAACTCAAGGTATCGATATTTTTAAATACTAAAAAAAGTTTGTGATTTTTACATATTTGTTGTAAATAAAGACTGTATGTTATTCCATTTCTAGTCACTAACAAATCAAATTGGATCCATAAAAAGCGTTTTGAAAAATTTATTTTCAGCATGCTGAAATAGTTTTAGTACCTTCATTTGGACATAAATGCTTGTAATCCGAGTTTGCGCAATCCCAGGAGGTGTTAATAGTTTTAGGGAACCAAGGAACTGCGTGATTTTCGCTCGTTTTTTAGTTTTTTTGCCTGTAGCTCGAAAACGGTACGTCCGACGGAAAATATAATTCCTTTCAATATTAAAGCAGGTTAACTTCTGCGTAGAAGGAGCATCAAAAAATTTCCAATCAAAAGATTCAGTGCCACAGCCAAAATCAATTACATTTTTATACCACTATAGCCTGCCTGATGGTAAGCGGTTACCGTAACCATATGGACGCTTGCAACACACGAAGCAAAACTCACGCGTTACCGACCCTTCCCCCTCCCCAATGAGCTCTGCGAACCTCGTGCAGTAACACAACAAAGTTATTGTTATTTGGCTGCGGTATTCTGTAAGGTGGAGGTACTTCCCCAGTCGAACTGCTCTTTGAGCGAATAAACGCTACGCTCTACCTCTTTTAAATTTAACTCATTTCAAATTCAAATTCAAAATCATTTATTCAAATAGACACTTATGAAACTCTGACTCTAATACCGGTTCGGAAGGTTGCATTTGCTGAGAAGAGCCGGCTATAAACTCAGCAATTACTCTTTTCAAAACAAGCTTAGACTCATTACATAATATTTCCATTCTAATCGCACTGACAACAATTGCGTGCCCCGGCGCGGCGGCAAAATTACAAAGTAGACTGAATAAATATTTAATAAGTAAATAAATAGCAAACTTAAGCAGACCAGCCCCCACAAGCAGCACCTGTTCACAAGTATGACGCGTGTGGCAGCCATCGCCCTCCTCGCCATATGAAGAAATGAAATGAAGACGGGCTCGACATGCCTCCCCAACTTGACAGCTTCATATATGAACGACCATCGACATGTAAGAAAATGCGAGCATGAAGGCTGCTTTATATAACCAAGTTATAAATAAAAAGCCTCTCCTAACTCTTCCTCTGGTGGCCTCCATTCCCTCGTTCCTTTGGGCTAATATCTCCCAGTTATTTCCCTTCATTTTATTATAATAGGAAGCCTTGGCATGACATTGTATTTATTTTCGAGGCCAGGGATCAAACTCCTGATAATATACAAAACAAAATCGACAGAGATATCTCGAGTCGATAAATCTGGCGAATATATTTTAGTGCCGATAAAAAAATAACTCTTCCTTGAAGCTGGATGGAAGCCAAACTTGGCACTATATTGTGTATCCCCAGCATTCCTATAAGCCTTTGCTATGACGATATTTTTGAACAATCCCTTTGTATAAGTTACTTGTCAAATTATACAATTTAAAAGTAATAAATTGAAGTATTACATTTAAATCACGTGGTAGCTACAGAATTCGTAGCTCGTAACTGTCTACGAAGTCTTCGTAGACCAACGTAGATGTATTACAGTCATACGTTTGCTTATATCCAATTATTTCATTTTCTGAGCATATTTAAGCAATGTAATATGACAAAGTTCTAACGTATATTTACAATCTACCCACCCATTTATTTTTGATTGGATGGAAAATAATAGCTGACAGTTTTTTTTATTAGGTACTTTTGAACGAACCTTGTAGTATGCTCAAATTGAAAAGCTGTTGCATACATAGCCGTATTTTCTTACTTACTGACTTACCACAGTGATATTGTATAAATCAAAGTCAAATCCATTTTTTCAATTTAGGCCCTTAAGCTTTTTATGGTGACTGTATTTTTGTTGTCTGTACTTGCATTATCAGCCAATATACTAATGTATACTAAACAGCTCAATCAGACAATAAGTCGCTCAATCAGTTAGTGGGTCAAATTTAACTTCGCAAGATTCGATTACAGACAACGGTCAGGTGAAACTAAATAATAGCTTGTAAAAAAACGATGTTTCTAACTATAATCTGATTTTCCCATAAACTAAGGATTACGCCATACTAAGCTGACGTCCATAGCATGGAAAAAATATATCAATCCTAATGGTGCGTCCGTGCTTGGCAAACCGAGCACGAGCCGAGCCACGAACGAGCACACTGCGAGCACGATTCGCGTAGCGTGGACGGGCTTGCGAGCCTCGAACGAGCGCGATTGACAGCTATTCACGAACAAAGGGATTCGCATCGTGCTCGTTGTAGGAGAGAGAGAGACGCATAGGTACACAAATTTGACGTGAGTCAATAATTTACGATCGTGCAAATAAAACTATTTTTTTAAACTATCAAAATCTCTTCACAAACAAATCCAGTTATGCGGTCCGGTTTCTTAGTACAGTTATAGCCCAAACCAAAAAATTACACGTCTAGGAAGATCGGAAGCCTCGATGCGCGAGTCAGACAAACTCATGGCTGGTTTTTATTCAATGTCAGACCAGTGGTGTCAAAATTGACACATTTTACAGTTTTGGTAGTGTACTAACACAATAGCGTCATATGGGCGCCATAATAGCTTTCCGATGATTTTCCACAGTTCCATAGTTGTCAGTTTTGACAGTTTTTGTACTAAAATTCCTTTCATTCATGATGAGATCATTATGAATTAGTAGACTGCGCACATCGGCTCAATTATAATGGAATTGCAATAGTATCATGTCGGTATGACATTTCAGCAGACTTGGCCTCCGGTATCTATACATTGTGAAACCCTACAGAAACCCAATTACATAGCATCTTACACAGTAACAGCGTCCAGAAACGCTGATTACGTTGAAACTAGCGAAGTACTTCAATTGGAAACTCTCCACTAACAAGTCTTCCTAACTATTTGGAATTTGGACAGATAATAAAGCCTGGCTCCCAATCTTGACTTTGATTGAAGGAGCCAGTTATTATGTTATAGAAGTTTATTCATGTTTGTATCTAGTTAACAAGTTGTTTATGAGTAGCTTGTTGTCCGAGTACAATTATGGTATTAAAGTAGATTTTGCCCGGCCGCTCGTTGCAGTGAATTAATAATACTGTTATACCCTTGGCCTTAGACCGAAACATCGCGGTAAATTCTTCGTTTCTGGACATGTTCATGGTCAACTCAAGCTAGCGCAGAGTCGAAGCACATCGAAGCGAAATTCTAAACGTAAATATAGCAAATTCATCCTTATTATCAACATAGTAATTCTCATATTTCTTCTGAAATAAAAACAAATACGCGCTATTTCGTCCGCATTCTACGGAATCGCGTGACCAACGTTTATTGGGCCGCGAGCCTTCACGCGTTGAGATAAGGGTGATTTTGCTATATTTACTTTTA
Source organism: Achlya flavicornis (assembly GCA_947623365.1). Classification (NCBI taxonomy): domain Eukaryota; kingdom Metazoa; phylum Arthropoda; class Insecta; order Lepidoptera; family Drepanidae; genus Achlya; species Achlya flavicornis. The sequence continues at coordinate 6,589,529 of OX392491.1, forward strand.
GATTTGCCCTTCGCTGCGCTTAGACTCTGCTTTGGGTTTGATGAAAAATTTTTTTTGAGTTTCTGTTCTAAGTATGGGGAACCCCAAAATTTTATTGTTTTTTTCTATTTTTGTGTGAAAATCTTAATACGGTGCACCGAATACACCTACTTACCAAGTTTCAACAGTATAGTTCTTATAGTTTCGGATAACTAATAATAATAATAATATTCTTTTATTCAGGCAAAAAACCCACTGTACCTAAAACATGATAAAATATAAAACATATAAATTAAAATTAAAATAAACCGTATAAGTTGGTAGGTATGTAAAGCCAAAAATGTATAATGATAAAAATATACAATAAAGGTTATAAAACCTTCTCGTCAGTGCATTGATTTGACATTGTCAAAAGTGGCTGTGACATACGGACGGACAGACAGACAGACAGACAGACATGACGAATCCATAAGGGTTCCGTTTTTTGCCATTTGGATACGGAACCCTATTAACAAAAATGACAATTAATATTCAATTAAAATATACTCAGTAATTGCTATCACTCTTACTGTCTGTATGTCCTGAGCTAGATACCCTGGTGTACGCGCTACACTAGAGGTATCTAGCTCGTAAGTGTAATGAGCTACAGACCTACAAAGTGGATATTTAATGCAGAGGGGTAACTATAACTACTCTCTACTAATATATGTAAATAAATGTGGAAGTGAGGTTTTGTTTGTTAACTCTAGACGTCTCTACGATACATCCAATCGTAATGTAATTTGGAACGCAGATAGATAACAGCCTGGAATAACATAATAGGATACTTTTTCTCCCGGGAAAAAATGAGTTCCCCGGGAACGTGGGTCAGACCGCGGGGAAAAAACAAGTATCAAAAGAACTATCTTACCAAAATGTTTTCTATACAAAATACATGCCCAAGCCAAACTGTGTATGTACATAAACAATACTAATCTGGTCTACAAATAAAAGAAAGCGTATGAAGTCCAATATCGGACAAATAGAAACCAGGAAGTCCCATCTGGACTTTTTATAATATTTACTCGCTGACATGACCTTACTACGATAAGTCCCTAAAACGAAAGGCGCTTAGAGAATAGTGATGTGGTTGTATTTACTCAGCATCCTTAAGTTGCGAGAATATATACTCGAGTCACAATTATCTATTCTCGTTTTATTTATTTCGAGTATTTTATTATATTTCAAAAAGGGTGGAAGAAATTTCTGCAGGGTTGGCATAGCGCGCGTGATACCCCTGGTGTTGCAAGCGTCCGCTTACCATCAGGCGGGCCGTATGCTTGTTTGCTACCTAAGTGGTATAAAAAAAAATACTCGAAAATAACCTGCGGTACATACATCTTGGTAGAATTTGAAATTATTCTTGGAGTATCTGCTAAAAACAAAAAAAAAATGCTCCTTTTCCCTGACTTCAAAACAGTACCTAAACTGATTCTAATAATTAGAGTTCCTTCATTATAATGTTATGCTATTTAGTACAAAGCTATTTTATATTGGCTTAATTTTCAGTTGTTAGTAAAAGCGGTGAATATTACCTGTATAATAGCGAAATCTATAGATCAAAATGAAATGTTTCTAATTTTTTTGTCATCCCCGCGTTCTCAATCGATCAAATTCAAAGCCATTTATTCAATTTAGGCCCCAGAAGGGCACTTATGAAGGTCACATTTACTGAAGTTACCGGTTCGGAACTCGGCCTTCAACTGAGAAGAATCCGGCAAGAAACTCAGCAAGGTATATTTTTTTACATATTGATTTATTTTATCCCGGGGAATAAAAGTATCCAGTTAAATTCAGAGTATGATCTTACTATATCCCCATCAACCATTAGACCCACAGACTTACATACCTACTCGAGTACATCGACAACAGGAGTATCACATCACTTTTGGTATTCCTTTCGAAATGTAAGGAGATTTGCTCGTTAAATGGAACCTGCGTACTCACAGGGCTTCCGTACGCTTGGGAATTGCTGTTCTAGGGTACACATACATAATTCACGGACAAATTCAAGAATCAGTTCCTGGAACCTATTTCTAACACTCTATCTGCCTTTATTATCGCTTATTTTTGGATCTTGTTATATTGCAAGTAACGAAGGTATTATGACTATTCTGAAGATCAGTTCATCATCAACATATCAGCAAAAGGATGTCTATTGCTGAAAACAGGTCTCTCCCATTGATTTCCACTTCAAACGGTTTGGGGTCAAACTTACATCCAGTGGTGCCCAGCGACTCTAACCAGGTCATTATCGGTCTACCTGGTGGAAGGTCATCCCGATCATATGAAGATCAGTTAAATCATAGCATTTAATAATCGACTTATCCAATATTTTTCTGAACAGCTTATACTGTTCTGTGTAACCTAAGGAACAAACATAACCATACAAACATCATCATCATCATCATCAGCCTATGATGTCCAACTACTGAGTACAGGCCCCCGTTCACAAATCAGCGTGTAAGGAAATGGGCAGATACTCCACCACGCGTGCCCACTGCGGATCGGTGGAGGTAGGCTAGTGGTCAACCTACTGTTTGAGTTTTCAAGCCGCCTTGGAGGCCTCCAACTGGCTTAACGATTATCACAATTAAGTGATAACCGGGACCAACGGCTTTACGTACCTTCCGAAGCACGGTCACGCTCGATCTGGAATACCACTAGGCGGTCACCCATCCAGGTACCGACCACGACGGTGGTAGCTTTACTTTGCCGATCGATTAAGAACGGCTAATTATGCTACAACACGAGCGCTTCATACAAACATTCTTTGAACGAAATCAAAACACATATATTAGAAACAGGGCAATCAAAAAGTTTTCCCAAATTTGGTAACACGGAAATAAAGCCGCTGTAGGAAGATAGTTTAAAATAAATGAGCTTCCAAACACAAGTAGTTAAACTTAGTAAATCACTGAATACAGCGCTGAAAACGCTGGAGCCTGTAATGTTCCGGCATCAATACGTTACACAGTTCGTATTGTTCAAAGTTTGAAACTTCAAATGACATCACACTTTAGAGGAGACTGGAGGAGAACTTTAATGGAGACGTATACTCCATATGTTATGTAACAAAATTAAATGAACCAATTGTAAATCGATTTATACGAACTCAGAATTGGAATAAACCAAACATAAATTGTTTATCTTTACTGTTTATCTTTACTGTAACTGTTAAAGTAGCAAACAAGCATAGCCAGCCTAATAGATGCCTTAGGGTAAACGTTTCCCATAGCCTAATAGATGCCTGCAACACCAGGGGTATCAATCGCACGTTACCGACCCTGGAAACATATCTGCACACCCTTCTTAAATATATACTGTACTCAAAATGATATACGTTTGTACAGTGGCGGAATGAGAACGTTCGTCAGCTTGATTCAACTTGATTGATTCAACGTATCACGAGCACATATTACCTTTTAAAAACAGAATAGACAGAATACACTGAATTAGAGAAAATAATGGTTTAACTGTTCGTTATCAAAGTTCAAAATTTAATAATTATATATTTAATGTTGATAAAATTTTAGAGAGAGGTAGAGCATAGCGTTTATTCGCTCAAAGAGCAGCTCGACTGAGGAAGTACCTCCACTTTACAGAATACCGCAGCCAAATAACTTTATGTTGTGTAAAGTTGTGTTCCTGCGCGCGAGTAAGGTCGCCAGAGCTCATAGGGGAGGGGGGAAAGGTCGGTAACGCGTGAGCAATGCTTTTTGTGTTGCAAGCATCCATATGGCTACGGTAACCGCTTACCATCAGGCGGGCCGTATGATTGTTTACCGACTTAGATGTATAAAAAAAAAACACATTCGAAATATTCCAAATACCTACCTAAGATGCGACGTGTTCACGTAACGCTCTCACTGAAAAAATTACGGTGACAAAGTCTACGTTGGCTGGCTTGCGAGTAGACGATACCATACGTCAGAATTTGTTCCAATTTCAAATTATATACCAAACCACGTTTACGTGGCGTGACGTGAGGTTAACGTAGTTGTTGGTGTACCGATTTCAAAAATTTACGGACCGTTATCGGTTAAGATTTATTAAAATTAAGACACTTATATCTTAACTAATAATGAGGCAAAAACCTCAAAGCTTTGCATAGCAGACCCTCCCTTATGGAAGTAGCTATCACAGGTAAAATTTGCTTATGAAATGACGAATATGCCCAGTTTGGGAATAAAAAAACCTACCATTGGTAAGCAAAACGATTCGTTTTTGTTAATTGAAACCGGGCATTAAACGTTTGGCAGCATTCGAATGACACATTCCCATACAAATTTGAGTGAACTGTCTCGATACGAATACGTTACGCTTGCGATAAATTTTCGTGCTAAGGCCTGTCCAAACATACCCACCTCATCCAAGTTTCAAATACATTCCGTACTGGTTAAAACTACAACAATTTATGTATTTATGGCACACACTAAGTGACATTTATGAAGTGTCCCCGGGCTATATATGACGCATAGGTGCCATTCCTTGCCGCAGCGCAATGTTTGGGAAGCTTCCAACAATCTCCAGCACCAACTATTTCCACTTAACAAATATTTATGGCGTACGCTTAAAATTTTATCTCGCGGATATCTTTTTCCTAAACGTTTCCTCAAGGTATATTTATCGAGGTCCAAATGATAAACCTTTATAGTAGTGATCTAAGGCTGATTGTAAGTTTTAAGCATTCTTTCGTTAATCTTCGGGCCATACTTTCTTTTCTGTGCGAACGAAGATTCACGACGCGCCTTATCAGTTGGGTACTACTTGTAGGTAGCCTGGCTGGCTACCCCCCTCAAGTTGAAAATCTGTCGCCAAGCACCTATCAGTGTGTTCCGACACCTGCACTTGTGAACCAGTTCTCATTTAGGCGAAAAGCAAAAAAGAAAATATCCTGGGACAGGACCTACCCGGGTGAGAGTCAAATCCAGACCAGGCGGGGCTACCGTAAGAGGCTTCATTGAAATTTCTTTTTTTTATTTTTTTTTTATATAACTAAGGCGGTAAGCAGACGGCCTGCCTGATAGTAAGCGGTTGCCATAGACATATGGACGCTTGCAACACTAGATGCATCGCTCACGCGTTACCGTCCTTTCCCCCCTCCCCTATGAGCTCTGGCGACCTTACTCACGCGCAGGAACACAACTTTACACAACATGGCTGCGGTATTCTGTAAGGTGGAGGTACTTCCCCAGTCGAGCTGCTCTTTGAGCGAATAAACGCTACGCTCTACCTCTAAAATATTCATTTAAAATATTCTTAGAACCCCGGGATAAAAATGCGAATTTCTATGGCATGCCGGCGAATCGCGACTATTCGCGACCAAAAACATTATTGTTGTTGTTATGTTTTGCGGGGTTTATAAAGTATTACATGTTCCTGGTAATGTAATCTTAACATTGGAAGTGATTCAATACTCTCTAAAATGTTTTATTTTTTTGTACAAATCAATGTATGGAACTCGCCATGATTCTTTCTTACATCCATTTTTTATGTTTTTTGTTAGAAAGAGTATGAGACATAGTGAGATTAAAATTAGTTTAGTTGTAAACAACAGAATCAGTGCAATCTTTGGAAATAGAATATAGAAAAGGTAAAAAGAAAACATTTTAACTAACCTAAGTAAGATTTTGGACCTGTGTGTACTTAGATAGATAGGTACACAATTTGTACCTACCTATCTAACCAACCCTACCTTGCGTACCTACTCACAAATAAAGTAAGCATTTTGATTTTGGAAACAAAAAACTTGAGCCGGTTCTACATAAACCGATAGCCATAAAAGTTCACGGTACGGTGACCAAGATTCTTAAGTGTAATCTCTACCTTTTTCAGGTAAAAAGAAAATAATATCCGGCTCTCGTACCTATCTCATATACTCGCTTGAGCAACTAGCGACATCTAGTGCCCATTCTTTTAACTACATTAAGTTTTATCCTGCGTATTTTATGTTTGTATTCCTTTTTCAACCTATATTTACAAAATAAAGGAGATGCCAGTAGGTTTACGGCTTGGTGCCGCTGGATTATGAACCATAATAACGTGATAACTAACGATATGCACGTATAAGCTGATTCGGTTGCAAATGTTAATCATATTCTATCTCTTTCTTACAAACTTTATTGAAAAAGGATAGAAAATTGAAAGCTGTCAAATCAGTTATTTCATTTACTAATGTATGTGACCATTTGATATGTATGTTGTAAATAAGCTAAATTAAGACATTTGACTGGAATAAATTACTTATGTCCTTTACAGTCCAGTCATTTGATAGTTTTACCTGGAAAGGTTTTTCGGAGATATTAAAATAAGTGATTTCATAGATTTCGACTTCCTCTTTTCGAATTTTCACTTTGCCACGTCGTATATTTGCTACCAACACAGAAACCAAAACTGAGTAACAAAGGAGATATTGCCCAATTTTTTTTGGTAATACCTATCTAATTTTACGATAAAAATAGTAATAAATAAAACTTGATAAAATAGCATGCAAAGATACGAGGCAGAGGAAACGTATGAAGGATAAGGTGGCAAAGTGAATTTTCGAAAAAAGCTTGTCTTCACAAATTTTCAAAACCTTTTTGGGCACCTAATGACTGTACTATTGATAGGAAAACACGTAGTTTAGTTTGTAAAAAACTGAATCAACAACATTAGCTATTTGGAGCTCACAAATACTTAATAGTACGCAATACTGTGTCATCAAATGTTGCCCTGACGAGACCATATGGCTCGCACTATCAAAAAGTTATGAGATCTGTTAAAGTTATCAGAGCCAAGCTACACGCCTATTTTCTACAAACCGTAACTTCACAAACTTTAACGTCATTGATAAAAAATAACAAACGTATATGTACCTTTAGCCAATCCTTTAAAGTTTAAAGTTTATTGCATTTTTAAAATAACACAATAAACTTTAAACTTTAAAGGATTGGCTAAAGGTACATAATCCTATGTATAAATAAAGGTATATCTTTGAAATCGCATGCCCTAAGGATCATACGATATTGCAGCAATAGTAAGGCCATCCCTTAGATTCTATAAGAGTTCTATAAGAGCGACTCACAGCACATGTCTAATGGGTTTGTGCTTGATCAAAGGGTGGCAGTGAAAGCTGCGTGACGAGGCCGTATATGAAAGACTTATCTAGTAACTGTCAACAATAAGCTCAAATGGTCGGCCGCATCTCGTGACAGTAGACTTTATCTTCCTAAAATATCACTTGTAAAGACCAAAGGTTGCTTTAAGTTTGCAGCATCCAAAGTGCTGGAACGACATTCCACCACCAATACGCAACTTGCCACTGACGTCTAGCTTCCGCGCCAAATGCTACAACTGGCTTATCTCAAAGCAATCTATGGGCTAGTTTAGGACTTCATTACTTGTGTTTTATTATTACTTTTATTTCTATTTTAAATTTATTTTAATCTTATATATCGTATAATATAATGCAGACTCATCATTTAATGTCAGGCTAGTGCAGAATATCAGCGGTTGTGCGATATGCCTATCCACAGCCATGGCTGAGCACTAGACCTTTTTGTCTCTGCTTTTGTTTACTTCTTTTTTTATTTGTTTTATTATGTTATTTTTAAGTTAGAGACAAATAAACGTTAATTTATTTATTTATTTATTTATTCACTATAGCTTTGGAGATCCTCTAGTGAGAATACTGTGAACACGCGTTTCAATTTATCTATTACTACCGGGTTCGCACGGGTGCAATGTCGTGGTGTCGAACGATTTGCGCGCCCGCGCCACTCTCGGACAGCCCGTTCACGGTAGCGCGAATACGGTTTCTTGCTAATTTTAAATCTGTGATATCTTTCAAAATATAAATGATAAAGATTTTCTTTAAAGAGTAAACTTTATCTAAATGAAATTCCCTTTGTAAATACCTTATTTAATTAGATAAGTATTAATATTATATGGGTCAAATAACTTCGAAACTATAACCCACAAAAAAAACTTAATCGTATTAAAATGGTTACTGTGGGTTATCCATAGGATATAGACAATATACCATTACGGACTTTTTTGTAGATATTTATTCCGTAGTAAATCATTTTGATTCAATATATCTCGTAAAGTGTAGTCAGCGTTAGCAAAGAAAGCGCATAAAATTCTATGTATTTACGAAAAACAGACTTTTTTATATGTTCTGTAAATATAACATAGATGTATTATATATATAAACCTTGCTGGGGAAATTATCTAACTCATAGTGAAAACCGTATCAAAATCCGTTGTGTGGTTTAGATTAGATGGAGTTAGCGGACAAATAGACAGACACGCTGATAGCGACTTAATTTTTTTACTATGTAGTGATTACTTTATTAATTTAGTACATCCTAGAATTTTCACTGCGGTGTTATCCCTGGTCCCAAGGTTAATGATCTGAAATTAATAAGATCCCACAGCGAGCGGTCTAAAATTCTGCGATCAGAGTTCTACTTGCGCTTGCGTTCTCCTTGACCGCCGCGGTCGCTGTGTGCAATAATCAAAAGGACCGCATGTTTTTTTTTTTATACAACTAAGTCGTTAAACAAGCATACAGCCCGCCTGATGGTAAGCGGTTACCGTAGCCATATGGACGCTTGCAAAACAAAAAGCATTGCTCACGCGTTACCGACCTTTCCCCCCTCCCCTATGAGCTCTGGCGATCTGGATTACAATGAATGCGGAAAGCAGAAGTCTAGACTGCTCGCTGTGGGACCGGCGCCTAAGTAGGTACATAGTTAGTAACGAAACCTAGCTTCTAATCACGGTTATTAGTCACTTGTCGACATAATTAGTGGCAACTTGCCATGATGTCTACTAATTCTAGTAACTAGTTAGTTAGATTCTTGGTTACGCGTTACAAAAACATCAATCAGTCAATTTTGAGTTGCTTCAAAAAATATTTGACGTTCTTTAGTAAATTTGTGTGTGAAATTGTAACAAGCAAGTCTGCCAGTCTGATGCAGGATGTAAGAGAAGAGATTTTATTTCTAGAATGAAAACAATGAAAGAACAAGGATTATAACAATACCAGCAATTTAATTATCCTTTAAAGTATTGCAACGGGATACACAATGAGTTCTCTTGTTGTTTTCGACCTCATAAAAATACAGGGTGTTGGGCAAACTAAGGGGGCGTGGAGATAGACCCGTATAGTATTTAGTTAGAAGACCCTCAAGGCTCACAACTTTGTTTAAGCATATTTTTAGGGTTCCGTACCCAAATGGTGACAAACGGGAACCCTTTTCATAAGAATTTGCTGTCTGTCCGTCCATCCATCCGTCCGTCCGTCTGTCTGTCGGTGGGCTGTATTTCATGAACCGTGATAGGTAGACAGTTGAAATTTACACAGAATATGTATTTCTATTGCCGCCATAACAACAAATAATAAAAATAAAATAATTTAACTGTTTTACAAAAAACTTAAACCGACTTCAAAGTACACTAAAAAGTAATCAAATCATGATCTGATGACAATGGGTCCAACGGAAAGTGTACCCTTCCAAACAAAAAAAGAATTTTCTAAATCGGTTAATAAATTACGGAGTTATGAGGTAACAAAGATAAAAAAAAAACAATACAACCGAACTGAGAACCTCCTCCTTTTTTTGAAGTCGGTTAATAAAATAAAAAACTAAACATACAAGAAACGATTGTTTACCTATTTGATTGTTTTCAATTCTTCTAACAGCCTTAATTCGTCGCTAAAATATTTCGCTGTCATATTTAATTTAACTTATCACAAAATAATAAACGAACTAAACAATTACTACGTGTCCACCATCATAAAATCAAAATTTTAATCAAATATAATGACAATAAATCAAACAGGATATTTTTGCCACGGAATTATTTTGCCAGTACTCTAAACGGGTTTTCTTCGATGCGTCCAAAAACTAAATATTTAGTTCTGAGCTCTCAAAGCAAAGGTATTACTTCAAATAAAAAATAAATAATTTGATCTAGATTTTGATTCGTTTAAATTACTTGTGAAAAAAGCAGAAATGTATCAAAAGGAAGAAATTAGGTTTAGGAAAATAAATACATTAACTTTCGAGGACATTTAGGGACTTCTAACTGAATACATTTTTCTAAATAGCCTACCCTACACGCCCCCTAGTTTGTGTAACCCTCCTCCAAGCACCCTGTATATTACAGCCGTTTCATTTGTAACATGTTTTTCTCGTCGCATAAAAACTGCCATAAGGAAAATGGTGTCTTTGGACCGACCAACACATAAAATATTAAAACATCTTTATGAATTACAATAATACAAATGTGAATGTTTTTCTGTATATTTTAGGAGTAATAAATTATTTTGTAAATAAAGAACAATTTTCGCACTTCTAAAAATAATCAAATTTGTTTCGAATTTACTGTTTAGAGTTACAAGTACGTCAATGTGTCGAAGAAATATGTTGGAAGTGACAGCACCAGTCTTATTGTTACTAACTAGCTGGCCCCCGCGGTTTCACACGCATAAAAGTAGAGTACACATGATAAAAAGATAGATATCATAGATTATAATACTCGGGGTTAATGTAGCTTCCTATAATTGAAAGAATTTGTCGAATCCGACGGGTAGTTCTAGAGATTAGCCCGTTTAAACAAACAAACAAAAAAACTCTTCCGCTTTATTACAAGTATAAGTAGAGATAGATAGATTTGGTGACAGTACCTATGGTCAAACATCGCCCAAATGAGAGAAACAGGTCTTTAACATAACTAACAGGTTTTTTTCATGAAACTAATGGTGCGTCCATGCTTGGCGAACCGAGCATGAGCCGAGCCTCGAACGAGCATACTGCGAGCACGATTCGCGAGCCTCGCACTAGCGCGATTGTCAGTTTTTTCACGTACAATGGGAATCGCATCGTTCTCGTTGTAGGCTCGTTCGTGGCTCGGCTCGTGTTCGATTCGCGTAGCATGGACGCACCATTAGATGTATGTTTTAGTCCAAGGTACCTAACAAAGCGAAGCGAAGCGCTCGTGGTGTAGCATGATTAGCCGTTCTTAATCGATCGGCAAAGTTAAGCTACGTCTGTCGTGGTCGGTACCTGGATGGGTGACCGCCTAGTGGTATTTCAAATCGAGCGTTTCCGTGCTTCGGAAGGCACGTAAAGCCGTTGGTCCCGGTTATCACTTAATTGTGATAGTCGTTAAGCTAGTTGGATGCCTCCTAGGCGGCTTGAAAAATTCCAACAGTAGGTTGACCACCAGCCTACCTCCACCAATCCGCAGTGGGCACGCGTGGTGGAGTATCGCCCAGTCCCTTTCACCCTCATTTGTGAAAGGAGGCCTGTTCTCAGCAGTGGGACATTATAGGCTGATGATGATGATGATGACCTAATAAAAACTATGTTGACAACTCCTTTAATAACTTTTCCGGGAGAGTTACAAGGCCGGGCAGGAGTAACCGGATTTATAGATTCTAATCCGGTTACTCCTGCCTTGATGAATGATTTGCATTGGCAAATTATTGTACATAACTTTTCTTACGAAAGTGATGATTTTACCGATTTTTTTTAACGCTCTCCTATTCCAAAAGAATGACAAATCTTACTGGTTAATCTAATACAAATATGGTTTTATTCCAAAAACACTGTATATCGTCTAAAACTATCTCACTGATGACACATCTCAATTAATATTGAAATCAATTAAATTTAAATGTCCTAAAGCAAGTTCAACACAGAATCAACTCGTTAATCTCAAGAGATATCCAATTAGTGCGGGCCGACACTCACAAAGCTAAGATGCTGTATTTCATACATGCCCAAACCAAATGAATAGATTTAATTAAGATTAAACGGCAATTCGATCACAATTTCATGGATTACAGATATCGATATCGATGTGAGAGTTGCTACCTCTTTTGTAGTTGGTTAAATCGATACTATTAATTACCAATTTTATTAACAACAAATATGTACAAAAGACAATCTATATTTACAAAATATAATCTATATATAGAAAATTTCCTCAAGCCTGCCGCTGCTTCCGATTAACGGCAAGGTTCCCAGAAGGCTGGCAGCGTTTCTTCTTTGGATAGCCAAGCTGCGTTGGCGGAAAAAGCTCCCCGCCCGCTGGTCTCCGGAGGTCTCGATCAATTTTGAAGACAAGGTGCGAGCAAAATTTAATTGTTTCTTCAATTCCAAGTTTATGAGGCATTTTACCCGACTGACCCGGAAGGAGGGTTATGTTTTTCGAGTGTATGTATGTATGTATTTCTATTTCTTTGGCACGCTCTGCAGCCTAAACGGCTTGATGGATTTAAGCATATGAGGTGTCGTTAGATTTTTCTGAACTGTGGGAGAGTCATAGGGTATATTATTTTTATATGGCGTGTACGGATAAGAAAAGAGGGGGGGGGGGGGGGGTATTAAAAACAAAAAAGTCGTTATTATAACAATATGGGTATCAAATGAAAGCTTGTGAACAGCCCATTCCATATATGTATATATTGTTATTGTACTTTTGTGCTATCATTTTGACGTAAACAGCAAAAAACCATGTTTAATGCAAGGACAGTAGGTATAGGTACTATGAGCGGTTACCGTACGTAACTCACAGAGTTGCGATGGTTGTTAGCGTTACTTTACCGTACCGCTCATTTACTTACTAATACCTCAGAGTAGATAAATACTGCTAATACTTACAAATCATTATGTATAAAACTAAAAAGTCTGAAATAAATTAAATTATTAAAAGAAACAAAAACCAGACTGCGTAAAAAAAATATTAACTGAAAAGAGAAAAACTAGCTTTTTAATCTATAGAATTTTTAATAATTAAATAATACTTTCATGTTTTGTTTACCAACTAAATCACCTGCTTTATATCTTTTGTTATTAAACTTGTAATTGACCGTCAATTGACGTTGGTTTGATTTGACGTTGTTGACGTGCCAGTTGGCGTAGTTGGTAGCACAGAATACTCGTTTAAAAGTCGAATCGTCAAAGTCATTGGGCTATGTTACACCCTTAAGATTTCCCCTATCACGCCGCAGGTCGTGGGCTGGATTCCGACCCAGGATATGCATTTGTGTACATGACCATGTCTGCTACTCTGCATATCTTGTCTTTTTTTTATACTACTAAGTCGGTAAACAATCATACGGCTCGCCTGATGGTAAGCGGTTATCGTAGCCATATAGACGCTTGCAACACACGAAGCATCGCTCACGCGACAAGAATTGTTCCACTTGCTGCCCTCCTACCTTGTGGAGGTGCTTCCTTAGCCAAGCTGCTCTTTGAGCGAATAAACGGTATCTAAAAAGAGGTCTGAAAAGTGTGTAATTATTTATATTAAGTATGAATTTACAAAAATGTTAAATATCAGTTATCTGGTTTCCAAAGTACAAGCTAGTTTGGGATCGGATAGTCAGGTGCGAATAATGTCCCAGGACAGTAGTCGAAATTCGAGCGTAATTCATTAAATATTTAATACCGAATGAAAATGGGTTTTCAACGCTATTGAATTAGTAGACTAGTTATCTATTGAAACCCAATTGTAATGTTTAGACTTTGGTCCCGGGTAAGCAGAGAAAGTAACTGCAACGCACTTTGAACATCTAGTAAAATGCACCCCAAATTTAACATCAATAATGAAAACAGTCCTAAACATTATTAGACATTACACCTCAATAATTGGACTGTTTTACAAAAAACATAAACCAACTTCAAAGTACACCAAGAAGTAATCAAATCCTGATCTGATGACAATGGGACCAAACGGGAAGTATACCTGTCCAGACAAAAAAGAATTTTCCAAATCGGTTAATAAATGACGGAGTTATGTGGTAACAAACATAAAAAAAAAAAAAAAAAAAAAAAAACCCAACCGAATTGATAACCTCCTCCTTTTTTTGAAGTCGGTTAAAAATATGACTCATCATCATCAGCCTTAATCAGTCCACAGCTGGACATAGGCCTCTGTGTAGTTAGTGTGTAGGCGTCAGTGTAGAAAACTCATGGTAGAGGTACTGCAGATTACCTACATACAAACGAACAAACAAACATTACCTTCATAATATTATACATAGATTCGGCAAACGAAAATACTCGTAGGCTGCGTTTGAATACCGATTGGTCCTACAATGTCATAGACAGACGCCCAAATAAACTCAAACTTAATAAATCCTCATTTTTCCCAAACGTTTATTCTCGCAACTCCTGGCATGGAGCACCCCATGACCAATAAAAGGCATAAATCTCACGAAAGCTCTGCTGAAATAAAAGGAAGTAATGACCTGAACTGAACTGTCTACCGAAGGACTAAAGCCGCAATGAGAAAAAATTCTAAAGTACAGTCTTTTACATTCGTTTTTAAATGCATAAATATTTGGAAATAAAAGAGTTATGACATCATTTAGAAATAAATATTAAAAAGCGATTTATTAGCACATACAAAATTGCAATTGTTATTAACAAATTTAAATTTAAATGATACAAAGATGGTATTTAGTTTTTCGTTAATAACTCAAAAACTATTAATATTTAAGAGATTTTGGTAAAAGATTCATAAAGAAAAGGAATTTTCCTATCAAAAAATGTTGACCTCCGGAACTCTATCTCCATTATTTATAGTTGTAATTCAACGCCGAAAATAGGGCTCCACCCAGCCGTTACGAAATAGGCGCACTGCCGCTAAAAAAGGTGTACCACATATTAGTACATTATGATACATGTCTGCAAAGCTGATCATTACACATGAGTCAAACATGATAAGGGAGCCGAGACTGTTATGATCAATTATTATTATTTTTCAAAACATTTTATTGCGATGAAAAATACGGACTTTTTTGAAGTAAATTTTTTGATAAGAATCAACCCCACAATGAGAACTTTAACAAATATGGCGCGCACGTTGTTTTTTGACAGCGATGCGTTTTCAAACTGTTTTACCCGTTTAAATTAAGAATGCTTCGTCTACACACATATCAATTGCATTGAGGTACAAACCTAACATAATCGGGATAATACCTGTCATAAAACTGTGCGGTAGTGTAAAATAAAAAGCACTACTGCGTAATAAGCTGCATTATGACCCTAAAAACGGTGCAATAAATGTCACTTTTCAAGCAACTGTGTTGTACATTTTTTTTTAATAGTAACAAACATTAATTTAAAAGTTTGAATTAAATATGGTACCATCCACACACTGGAAAGAATAAATCAACGTTGTTTTTTTTTTTCAAAAAGTATTTTTAATTTACTATTATTTTTCCAATCTCCGTTTTTATAAAAGACGACATAAAATGTTAAAATAAGATTATAATTTTAAATTATATAATTAAATAACCTAAGATTATAATGTTAACTTATATAATTTATTATATAAATAATATAAAAGATAATTGTAACATCCAACAAACATACACTTTTACATTAATTATAATAGTAGCTTGTGTGTACAGTATATTTATTTCTTGTAGCTTCAGCGTCATATATTTATGCAGCCAACTGTCCTGTAGCAGTAGCCACGGACGCTCCAAGCATTGTAATTGGGTCAACCATATTTTTAAAAGCCCCACAAAGACACAGCAAACACTAATAAATAATTACTATATCATCTCAACTTATATAACAGCCTAGTGTTATTTTACGTCTACTTTTTATTTGATTATATGAACGGAATAATTCCAGTATTTTATAATGAAATGGAATAGTTTAATTTTATGAAACCTCTTTTGTTTGTGCAAACAATTTTCAAGCTTGGAAATTTGGCCATAGACTTTTTATTTACAACAAACATCTACAAATTACAATCTATATATAGAAAATTTCCTCAAGTCTACCGCTGCTTCCGATTAAAGGCAAGGTTCCCAGAAGGCTGGCTGTTTCCTTTTTGGATAGCCAGCTGACGCGTTGGCGGATGCTCCCCCACCCGCTGGTCTCCGGAGGCGTCGATCAATTTTGATGACAAAGTGCGAGCAAAACGGCTAGACTTAGACATACCATAGAGTTAGGATTTCGCACATACAAGATCTTTGGTTTAACCTCTATATTTTTCAATTTATATTCACAACTAGCTCACCACTACACCTGCGATTTTATCCCCTTAGGGGTGGAATTTCCAAAAATTGATTTTTTGTGGATGCTTATGGTGCGTCTATGCTACGCGAGCACGAGCCGAGCCACGAACGAGCCTACAACGAGCACGATGCGAATCCTTTTGTTCGTGAAAAAACTGTCAATCGCGCTCGTTCGAGGCTCGCAAGCCCGTCCACGCTACGCGAATCGTGCTCACAGTGTGCTCGTTCGACTTTCGAGGCTCGGCTCGTGCTCGGTTCGCCAAGCATGGACGCACCATTACATTATATGAGTAACCTGTGTGCAATATGACCAGTTTCTAACCACAGTGGTTTGGGCTGCGCGTTGATACGACATGCGACAGTCAAGTCAGATATAGATATCGTATCTTCTATATATATAAAATGCTTTGTCCTGAATGACTGACTGACAATCAACGCACAGCCTAAACCGCTGATCGTAGAGACCTGAAACTTGGAGGGTCTGTTCTTTGTATGACGTAGGCATCAGATAAGAAATGATTTTCCGAAATTCTACCCCTAAGGGGGTGAAAAACGGGGGTAAAGTTTGTATGGGACAACGTGATTCCTTGGTCCGATCTACTTCAAATTTTGCATAAACTTTCCTGAACAGAATTGATGCAAGATGTGTTTCGTATTTTATTGAAAATCATCGCCTAACGGGGTCAAAAAGGGGAAGAAAGTTATTTTAGGGGTGATTTTCATCGAAGTTGATATCAATACTCCTTAGTACTTTTGATTTAAATAACATTTTTTATTTTGACACATGTTTGAAATCCCAATCTGATTTCTACAGATTACAGAATAAGGCAGATGGAGCGAACGGAACACGGGAGCGAGGCCAAAAAAAGCAAATACAAATTGAAAAACACATAACTGGTATTCTTTATTGAATTTGTATTTGCTTTGTTTAAAAAACTTTATTTAACGGAAAACACTTTCTTTTAAATAAATTAGCATACAGCAGATTTTAAACATAGCAAATACAAATTCAAAAGCGAATACCAGGTATGTTTTTCAATTTGTACCTAATTGCTTTTTTGGCCCGTGTTTCGCGCGCTCAATCTGCCTTTTGTTCTGGAAACTGAAATGTTCTTTAAAATTGGAATGTCAAATATAAAAGAATATTTAAATCGGATTAGAATTCGAAATTTGTTTGGAAGTTCATTTCTCGGAGTTTTTGGCGGGAACTAGCAGAGTGACGTTGCGTTTAAATTTTTATATACATAAATTCGTGTATTTTGAGTTTTATTGCATATTATCGGTGGTATTTTATCCAATAAAGATCAATCCATTTGCACCAGTCAAGTGAAATGAAATGAATTATGTGTATCGTGTCTTTTCAAAAGTCCGTGAAGAGTTTTAGTACATGACCACCACTGTAGGTATAACATGACTTTTATGGACAGTGACTGACTGCATGAGTTGAGGACTATGTGAAAGTGATTTATTGTGACTAGAACTTATATAATATAACTGGAAATTGGCAAAATACACAACCGTGTGACGCCAAAAAAAAAGTACATTTTCTCTATTTCATTAGAATATTTTGATTGTAGTTAATTTAATTTCTTTCTCATTTTTTGTTATAATAATTAAATAAGATTTGAGTTCGTTTTTTTGTGTAGGTATAATATAGGTTTTAGTCTTTGATTAAGGATACATCCAGATAGAGAGTCGCAGCTGTGCACGCGTCGATAAAAATACGCTCTAACAGTTAGGGGCTAAATCAAATAAAAATGCAAAATAATGATCAATATTTAAATTTCTCACGATTTTAATTGGAATATTTTAACAACTACTATCATTATGAACGTCATAATGACAAGCAGAATGACGCAGAGGGAGCGTAAAACGTAGCTGTTACGCGCAGCAGCCTATAAAAGTTGGCCTGTTTTGTATATTAGTGTAGTATGGCGACGTTCTTTCTAGGTATATTTATTTCTATGGTTTTAGTTTTAATTTGTAAAAATATCTGTGTTCGATTTGTTGTGTCTAATAATCAGTGGCGTGCATTGGTTTTCGAAAGAGAAAATTCAAACCGTACGCGGGTGAAACCGCGGGGGTTTGCTAGTTAATATATAAAATGGTAAACTGATTGTTGATATATCAGCGCACAGCCCAAACCGCTGGACCTAGAGATTTGAAATTTTGCACACAGATACCTTATACAGTGGAGGCATCCACTAAGGAAGGATTTTTGGAAATTCCACCCTTAAGAGGGTAAAATAGGGGATGACAGTTTGTATGCAAGTCCGTCAGTTTTGAAGTTAGGATCTTCAAATTTTGTGTTTAGGCTGACGATTGAAAATTAATGTATAGTTATCTCAGCATTTGTGATAATTCCACCCCCGAAGGGAGGAAAAGGGGGATGAAGTTGGGTTTGCAAGGCCTTCAATTTCAAAGTAAACTTCATGAAATGTATTATTATACGGTGTAGGCATCCACTATGGAAGGATTTTCGGAAATTCCACTCCTAAGGGGGTAAAATAAGGGATGAAAGTTTGTATGCAAGTCCGTCAGTTTTGAAGTTAGGATCTTCAAATTTTGTGTTTAGGCTGACGATTGAAAATTAATGTTTAGTTATCTCAGCGTTTGTGATAATTCCACCACCGAAGGGAGGAAAAGGGGGATGAAGTGGTTTATGCAAGTCCTTCAATTTCAAAGTAAACTTCACTAAATATATTATTATATAGTGTAGGCATCCACAAAAGAAGGATTTTTAAAAATTGTACCCCTAACAGGTTAAAATAAGGGATGAAAGTTTGTAAGCAATATATCAACGCATAGCCCAAATCGCTGGACCTAGAGATTTGAAATTTTGCACAAAGATACCTTATACAGTGTAGGCATCCACTAAGGAAGGATTTTCGGAAATTCTACCCCTATGGGGGTAAAATAGGGGATGCGAGTTTGTATGAAAGTCCATCAGTTTGGAAGTTAGGACCTTCAAATTTTGTGTTTAGGTTGATGATTGAAAATTAATTTATATGTGCCTCAGCGTTTTCGATAATTCCGACCCCGAAGGGGTAAAAAAGGGAAAATATTGAAAAATCCTTCGTTAGTGGATACCTACACTTTATAATTATAAAGTGTAGGTAATTTATAATTATAAAGTGTAGGTATCCACTAACGAAGGATTTTTCAATATTACACCCCTATGGGGGTAAAATAGGGGATGCGAGTTTGTATGAAAGTCCATCAGTTTGGAAGTTAGGACCTTCAAATTTTGTGTTTAGGTTGATGATTGAAAATTAATTTATATGTGCCTCAGCGTTTTCGATAATTCCGACCCCGAAGGGGTAAAAAAGGGATGAAGTTGTGTATGGAAATATACTAAATTTATTATATAAGCTTGGAATATAATTAAAATTTGGAAACTAACGCAAAGAATATCGGTGTTGTTGGAATTTGATCCATTAATGAGTGAACAGGGGGATTAAATTTTGTATTTAAGCTGTTCATTCACATAATTTTGTATTCAAGTAAAATAATGTACACGTGTATCATGTTATTAAGAAGCCTACTGCCGCCCATCTATCTGTCTGTCTGCCACGAGAAAAATTCTCAGCTGTCTGGTTGAGGAACTTTTGGATAGATCTCCGCCCGTGTCGATCCGTCTGTCTGTCTGTCTTCTACGGGTAATTTTTAAATTATTATTATTATTTAAATTTAATACTAAGGTGTCAAACAAGCATACGGCCGGCCTGATGGTAAGCGGTCACCGTATGTATCACTCGTGCGTTGCCGACCATTCCACAGCCTGAGTTTACGCGCTAGAAAACTCCTTTGAAACCGCACAGTAGAAACCATTTCGGTTCCAATATATGAGTATGGACTCCCCGTTGATGGCGAGAGCTGCGATGGTAGAAGGTAGCCCGTGGGCATCAAGTCAAACAATTCTTCAGAGAACTGTCCGTTGTACAAGCGGTACACACATAAGGAGGCAAATTCTCCCCTCAGACTGACAGACAGACAGAAACATCTCAGCTGTCTGGAAATTATTGAGGAACTTGTGGATATAGGTGTATTCGTCTGTCTGTCCGTGTGCCATGAGCAAATATCTCAGCTGTCATGAAATGGTTGAGGAATTTGTGGATAGGTCTCATGGCGTAATTTTAGATAAATAATCCCGATCTCGACACCTCCCAAAAAAAACATATTTCTTCTTCAGCTAATCGGACAGTGTATGTGTGCATATTTCTGCCGGTAGATTTTCAGATCTTCTTCTTCAAATCGGGCAGGACTGTTTCAGTTTTATGTGGCATGTTCGCATGTAAGCTCTCAATCTTCCTGAACTTTTGTCAAATGTCACACGTAGTGGCGGGCTATAGCCATGAACAAAGCTCTATATTGTTACAATGATTCATATCTAGAAAAAAGAAATAATCTACGCGGACGAAGTCGCGGGCTAAAGCTAGTGTTTTTATATTTTTGAAAATAACTTTATGAAAATAACTAATTGCCACTCACCCAACTTCAGCTCCTCGGGAATCTCCGAAATCACTGTACAGGGGGGCTAATTATATAATAAATAACAGAAAGCGGTGCGAATTCAATTAAAGGCAGATTTAGGTGTTTACTGCTTGATGGATTGCAAATAAGTGACAATGCGACGTAGTCACTAGAGATGCGGCTGCATCGTTAGGGCGCGTAGCTAGTGTTGCGCTCGCGTCTTCAGATGCCGATTTGCTTCCATTGAAGACGAGGGTTTTCAGCTATTACATAAAACTCTGAAATACTTTTGTAGGCTCAAACAATTATAATATATATGTTAGTTTGTAAAGTATCTATGGACCCTAGTAGCCTGATAATAAACGAATTATTAATAAGCGATAATGGAGCCCAGACTGTAATGATTAATGCACACGCCTGTCATACGACATTTTTCAACATGCTTGCAAGGAAAAAACAGATTGTATTATTTTAAGTAGAATTTGTGATAATAATCAATGAGAACGTCAACAAATATGCGCAAGTATTTTTTTTTGTTTCAAACTGTTTTAGCCTTTTAAATTATGTTTTTTTTTTTTTTTTGCGGATTCTGTAAGGTGGAGGTGCTCAGTCTATCAATTCTAGTATATCTATCTAGTCTAGTCAATGCTATGCTCTTTTCCTACTATTATTATTAATTAATGTAACTAGTTGCGCCCCACGGTTTCATCCGCGTACCCGAGGGACCCATACCCTACCCTACCGCTTAGTTTGTTTATACGCGCTAATCTCTGAAACTACGGTTTAAGTCATTTATTTCTCTAAGATTTACAAAAATCACTTAAAACGAGAAACAAAGTAAGTAGATACCAGTGTCGCAGAAGTATTACGTTTTTATAAAAATCCTATATTGATCCAACTCAATCAAGGCGTCGACAATTAAATTCACTTCCAATTATAATATTAGGTATGATAAAAAGGGCTCGTCTCTAGCATCAAATTCCGTTGTACCTCTGTCATGGCCACCCAGGGGATTCGACTATTTAAATATTCCTTTTATCGTTATTTCTGACTAAAGTTCATTATTTGACGGAATTATTTAAATGGATTAGGGATAGATTAATTGCGATGGTGTACTTTATGGATGGTGTAGGCGTTTTAGGTTAATTACTTAATACGGCCTAAATTATGATGTTCTATAGAGTACACTCACTTTGTGCGTTATTAGACGGTTGGTAAATATTTTAATCATAATCAAAAAGTAATTTATTCTGTTTAGGCCCTGGTAAGGCACTTATGAACGTTACATACAGTTAAATTTACCACCGGTTCGGAATACACTTAAACTGAGAACACTCCGGCAAGAAACTCATAAGTAGGTACTTATTTAGCTTAACTTATAAACGCTATATAACTAACATGCTGATTAAATGGTCACGTAAATTACGACATAATTATAAATATCCTGGGACATTCCTCACATACGGTCATCTGATCCCAAACTAAGAGCTTGTACTATGGAAACCAGATAACCGATATAATACATATACTACTTTTTGTTTGTAAATACATACTTAATATACATAATTACACCCAGACTCAGGACATACAGACATGTTCATGCACACAAATGCATGTCCTGTGTGGGAATCGAACCCACGACCTGCGGCGCTATAGGTTAAGACTCCACGTCTTAACCAACTGCGCCAACGGGCCCGTCATATTGTCAGTAAGATGATCAATAAATAAGTGACACCTTTAACAGTGTTTAGTAAACTTTTTATAAATCCCTAATTAGCTTTTCCTCGGGTTCTTCGAGCTTGACTACGTTCCTGACATGTGGTAATGTGTCTGTTTATCCCGGTTCATGAGATGATTTATGTCCCTTGTCCTAATTAATACTAGTTTGTAACGATGCGACCTCTCCTATTTCTATTATTGCTTCTGGTCACAAATCTTTATTCTAATTTTTAAATTTTCATATGATCAATTTTCGAATTCCAATTTTCAAATTTTTGAAATCTCATATGAAGAATGTCCATCAGACATTCAGTCTATTCGTTCAGTTTTGAGACAAAACTTAAATTGTGCGGTCATGTTTTTACAAGTGAAATAAAACAAATCAGAATATATTTATTGCATAAAGAGAAATAAGTTACCAGTGTGTACAATACTTGATATATAGCCGTGTGTACAATGTGACAATATCAGTGCACTTATAATATAAATAATTAACATACTACTAGAACCCAGCTGGGGTAAGTTCCTTCGTTTCATATCTCCACTTCCTTGTATCCCAAATTGTTGTCTCAGTATTCATATCTATTATATTCTTTCTTACAAGTGTTTTATATCGTATTTTCATTGTTACAGTTCTTTATTTTACTCAATAAACTGTATGGAAGACAGTTGATAAGTTTCATTTTCTTCAACATCTACTATTTTGAATGCTCCGGTCGTAGGCTGATAGTTAGCTGATAGCCAAAGCCTACGTGCGTGACAAGTTTTGTTGCATTTTGGTGACTGATGATCACCAACACCTTAGTGCACGACAGTTTATCTTGAGAAAGTGAAATGTACATGTTTTCATTTTAAGAGGTAGAGCAGAAGAGCAGCTCGACTGGGCAAGTACCTTACAGAATACCGCGGCCAAATTATTACGCATTTGTAAGAACGAAGAGTCAGTACCTCGTGGGTACCCCAGGTGTTCATAGAGCTACGGTAACCGCTTGCCATCAGGCCGTATGCTTGCTTGCCAACTGAATCGTATATTGTATTTCATATTAAGAAAAAATGAATTACTTCTTAAACAGATAAATGTAATAAAATGTATAAATACCTAGATGTTTTAAAAATGCGATCATAGCAATTTTGAGAATTCCATGTATTCTGTTAACTATTAACAAACAATTATTGTAAAAATGACAACATTATGGTATACATATAATTACGAATATATTCCAATTAATTGTAATGTTTGAGTTCTAACATATTCGCCAAATAACTAAACTTTTAAATTCAATTTTAACTTTACATAGGTACCTATTAAAACATAATTTTCATTATTCCTATGAAACATATTGTATAAAAAAACATAAACTACTTAAGAGGCCTATTTAGTAATTGAGGGATATTATAAACCTCTTACAGCATACATTCAAAAACAGCCGCCGGTTTGAGGTCGAATTATCAAAATTAAATAATAAAAAAAAGCTCATTTCTTAGATCATAATTGAAATGATCTTTCATGCGCGTTCAAACTTATAGAAAAACAGTATTTTAACCGTAAAATCATGTAATTCAGAGAAATCGGCAAAATTGCGTATACGGCCTCTTAAACATTTACCTAAGGAAATCCCATAGTTATGTAAAAAACCAACCCCCAAAACAGATGTGCTCTTGAAACTCTAACTTGAGAGAGACCCGAATCCCTTGAAATACATAGTTAACATTCTGGCTTTTTTTTACCGCAGCATTTTTTATTCCTGTCATCAAATGATCCAAATAATTATTTTTGGTATTATGTGTGATTTATTTAAATGTTTTTTTTTCTGTGTATGTGTGTTCAAAAATCACGCTAATTATTTATCTCTGGTTAAGGATTTATAATAATTGACAGGCCAAATATTTTAATCTCAATATACACGTTATTTTGTAATATTTTAAAAGTTGTATGTATATCTATGGTCAATTGTTAGAGTTTTTATGGCATTGTTTAGCAAAAATAAATTATATTTTTTTTATTTTTAAAGTATTTAACTGTTGACATCTGTTAATTTAAATATGAAGATACATTTTCATAGTCGCATAACTACACCCATAATTCAAATTCAAATCCACATTCAAATTCAATTTTTTTTTATTCAATATAGGCCCTAAATAAAAACGAAACAAAAGGCACTTACGAACGTTACAATTGATTTTACCACCGGTTCGTAATACACTTAAACTGAGAAGACTCCACAATAAGCACTTGAAATTCAAAATAAGTACTATCCGAAATATATAAAAAGAAACAAGAAACTCACCAGCTTAATTATTCATCCACGGGCGCTAAGATGAATTTTAAAACGCACTTTTCTTTAGTCACAAAAACCACTTAAATTTTCATGAGCAAGTTTGACAAAACTTTTCACTTTAAGTTTCCACTTATACCGAATCCACTTACACACAAAAAACACTGTCCACTTAACTTATATAAGTTAGTTATGTAGTACACTTTCATACACTTCACTTACTACAGTGTACACCATGGAACATTAACGTCCTATGCCAGCTACGAAGTGCTACGAAGCGCTACGTCGACCGTCTACGGCTACGGGTCTACGACTGTGCGTGGAAGGTTTTCACCGCCCTCTGCAGGCTATTTTAGAAACTTACCACGATCTGTTGCCTTCGCAATTTATTGAACAAGTTTAGTATTGTTCAAAGATGTTTTTTTTTTATATATACGTTTTTGTGCTAACTCTAGGGAATGGTTATCATATTAGATAGTGTTATACATTTATTAAGGTATCGAAGAGTAATAAATTTGAAAATTGTTTGAAGTTAGGAGCTAATACAGATTATTTTCTCAATGTGAAAGAAAATACGTTATTCCACATTCCAAAATAATGGAATTCGAATTTTCTAGTTTATAACACCTTTGCCAAATGACACCAAGTATTAAGTAATGAGAACCCAAAACCGATGTGCATTTATGCGAAGACTCATGTATGTAGAATATAGATGAAGTAAAATAGGGTGTCAGGTGTGAAGTAAGTGGAATTCTGTGGTTTTTGCCTACCGCATTGGGGGACGGGTGACTATGGATAGAGAAAGCTTTATTGTAGCAGCAATTGTTGTGATATCTTTCTTACTTTAATTATAAGATATGGTATGATTTTGTTAATCCTTAATTGGCTGTAAGTTATATTTAATTAGATAAAAAACGCTAAAATGCTCTTAAAAACTAATATGTTTATAAGAGCTGCCGTTTTTTTTTTTTTTTTTTTTACTGTGTATAGGCATGTGTTTGACCACAATCTCACCATGGTAAGTGATGATGTGGTCTTAGGTGGTAAGCACACAAAGCCTAGAAGGAACTGGCTCTCAAGTGCAGCTGTCGGAACACACCGACAGGTGCTTGGTGACAGATTCTCAAGTTGAGGGTTGTAGCCAGCCAGACGGGTACTACAAAGTACCCTACCACCGTGCTATGGTTTCCTCACGATGTTTTCCTTCACCGAAAGCTCGAGCACATTGTAGGATTCGAACCCGGGACCTTCGTCTCGGTATCTGACGTCACTACCACTGAGCTATCATCGCCTTAAAATGTAATGTAACAAATAAATTAATAAATAAGCACATTACGGTCGGAGCTGAGAAAAAAAAACCTAACTTACTATAGTGTTACAATGGGCGGCCTTATCACTGAAAGTGATATCTTAAAAGCAACCTTTGAATCCACAGGAGTTAAGATACATACTTATGTGTGTATATAGTTTCCTACAAATAATACTCTTATTGAATTTATACCCTTATCCGTTTTATGTAATACCCTTGAATGTTCAAATTCGTGTTGTTTACTTTATGTATATGATATGAATTTATTTAATGATTGCTTTTTAATATTACATATTTATTTTGTCAATGTAATGTATCGTTGAAACCAACTTATGTGCATGTCTTTTGGGAAATAAAGGTTTTATTATTACCTATTATTATTTTATTTTAAACCCCTTGATGTTTGCGTTGTGTGGTGATAATATGCGTTGTAGTGCCTTATAAACAGTCTCCCTAATGAATTAAAAAAGGATCTAACTCCAAATAACATAAATAGAAAATTAAAAAGTATATTTATTAATATAGAAAATAAAAGTTTTTGGTGCAGCCTGTATACCTACTACTTACGCGAGTCATAGCTGCGCAGAGTGATCGAAACAATATTATAAACTACCTACATTTGTATCGTTTTATATTTAATTACCTTCTTGTTAGTTAATTCATTTTTATTTTTGTATACCTACTTATTTGAGGAATTGCAACTCCCAGGCAAACCAGCACTGGTTTAGGGGGTGAAGAAACAAATTTGTAATTGATTTTAGAACAAATAAATTATTAAAAAGAGTATATATATATATAAATAATAAAAAATATGTTGTTCTATCTGTGGAGTTTTGGATTTCGTTTTTGTATGATTTTGTTTTCACCTGTCCCGGCGTCTGTAATCCTAGTAAAAGATCCACTTCCCGGTTTCCGTTTTAGCTGAAATTTTGCACGCATGCCTGAATCGGATAACAATGCAATATTATTATGATATGGGTCAAAGGCAGGGCTTCTTAAAGTGGGGTCCGTAGCATGTGTATCAAGGGTCCGCAGAAGTTCAGTCTGTAAACATATTAGGAAATCATGTAGTAAACTCGACAAGACGCATTGTCGTTGTTGGGAGGCGAATTCAATACTTAATTACTTCGCACTCTCTAGTGTAATAAAATTCATTAAATATGAATAAAGCTTTTTTTCATTTCCAAAAATATTTTTGACAGGGGTCCGTGGATTTGTTTAAATTGTGAAAGTGGTCTGTGAATGCAAAAAGTTTAAGAAACCTTGGTTTAAGATCTGATTGACGAGCGAACGCGAAGCGCGAGCGAAGTGTCACCCTTTCTCCTTAGGCAAAAATGCTTTCGTATGTCCGGGGAGTGTCCGGCTGTCCTCCTCTACAGCTCACATTTCTGAACCGATTCGTATGAAATTTTGTAGGCCAAAATGCTTTTGTATGTCCGGCGGGTGTCCGGCTGTCCTCCTCCACAGCTCGCATTTCTCAACCGATTCTCATGAAATTTTGTGAGCAGGTTCGATAATTAACAGATAAAAACGAAAGCTGATAGAAAACTATTAGCAGAAAAGCTCGTTTTAAAAAAATATATATTATTGTTGTTATTATCTCTTATTTATTTAAGAGCTGCGCTCTTTTCAGTGTAGACTTTTCCATTTCGCTCTAACGTTAGCAACATTTTGCACCTTCTTATTCGACACTTCTATTTGTGTCTTCACTTGGCCTATATAACTCATCCTATGGTCTTCCCCTTCCTTTTTAATGTCATTACATGCTATTATTTTTTACCCAGTTACTTATTATCAATACATATTTGCCCGACATGTGAACTGATTCCTTCAAACAAGTCGCATTTCGTATTAGGTAACCTCATTAAAGTCGCGTTCGAAACTAGTACCCAAATTGAACTACTATTTTGGAAACAATGTAGTTCAAACTATTATATCCCTCTGTTTACCTTTCTGGGCCAATGGTCTGAGTTAATACAGGTATAAATCGATTGACGGTTAAAGCTTGTTACCGCCCCAGGGCAAAACACTTTGACGTTGTGTGTCAACAACCATTTAAAAACAATTGTTTGAGGGAAGAATATAGCGCTTTTAGTTTAAGTGGGTATCTTGTAGCAATAAAAGATTGAGGACACGGTGTGATCTTCACCATAGTTTTATGACAAAGCTATTTTAGAAAAGATAAAAATATAATAGGAATAGAATATTACTGCTGCGATATGTAATGACAGAAGCGCTCGTGGTGCAGCATGATAAGCCGTTCTTAATAGAAAGGCAAGTTATGCTACCACCGTCGTGGTCCTGGTACCTGGATGGGTGACCGCCTAGTAGTATTTCAAAGCGAGCGTTTCCTTGTCTCGGTAGGCACGCCAAAGCCGTTGGTCCCGGTTATAACTTAATTGTTCAAATTCAATTCAAATTCAAAATCATTTATTCAAATAGACCTTCGCAGGCACTTATGAAAAGTCTGACTCTAATACTCTAATACCGGTTCGGAAGGTTGCATTTGCTGAGAAGAGCCGGCAATAAACTCAGCAATTACTCTTTTCAAAACAGGCTTAGATTCATTACATAATATTTACATTCTAATCGCACTGAAAACAATTGCGTGCCCCGGCGCGGTGGCAAAATTACAAAGTAGCCTGAATAAATATTTAATAAGTAAATAAATAGCAAACTTAAGCAGACTAGCCGATTGAGAAGTCGTTATGCTAGTTGGATGCCTTTCAGGCCGCTTGAAAACTCCAACAGTAGGTTGACCACTAGCCTACCTCGTGGTAGTGAAGGAGTATCTGCCCATTCCCTCTCACCCTGATTTGTGAAAGGAGGCCTGTGCTCAGCAGTGGGACATTATATGTAATGACTGCGTTGCTGGCAGCGCTGATGATGACAGAAGCGTAGCGCAGCTCCAGGGCAACACAGCGTGGTCAGCATGGATAAGCTGGAATAAACCTTTATAGCGCGGACAGATTTTATAGTGTCGATCGATAACATAGTTGGTGGCTCAAACTTACCAGCCATGATATTCCGTACAACTTTGCTGGCGCCTATTCATGTAGCGCAGAAAGGCCGACATTAAAAGCATTTTGAGTACATTATGATACTTGTGTGCAATGTTGGTTATTGTGTAATGATCAATGCACACGCGTCATACGACGTTTTTCAACACACTTGCGTGGAAAACAATCAGACTTGTTGTTTGAAGTAGATTTTTTGATAATTATTAATTTAATTAACAAATATGACGCGCAGGTTTTTTTTTACTGCAATGCGCTGTCAATCCGGTTTACCAGTTTAAATTAAGAATCCGTCGTTTACACACATATCAATTGCATTGAGGTAGAAACTTAACATAATCGGGATTGTGCCTACCATAAAACTGTGCGGTAATGTAAAGTAAAAAGCACTAGTGCGTAATAAGCTGCATTATGATACTAAAAACGGTGCAATAAATGTCGATTTACTAGCTACACCTAAAACAATAACCTAATTGTTCGCTGAACTTGAAATTATGCTACTTATTTTTCTGCAGGTTTGAGGCATTGGAGTTGAAAGGTGCATGAAGTTTGTGCGGATTACAAGAATTCACAAGTCGTACATTACTCGTACTTCTCGGAGTGAAAACTTCGATTTCCCTCACCACCAAGGCCTGAATTTGTTTGAAATAGTTTTTTTGTTTATATTTTACAGCTCCATACCTCAAAAGGAAAAAATAGGATAACTAGTGTATCTGTCTGTCAATCAGTTACAGTCAATTTGCTAAGAATCTACTGGACCGATTATGTTGATATTTGGTACATACAATATGAACTCTATAACACACCAAGCGAAACGTAATTAATGTTTTTATAAAGAAACGAGAAAATGAAAAACAGCTTTGTAAACTGTACCGTGTAACATATCAAATGAAACGGTAAATAAATATATTTTCAACTTATAAAGGTACGTCTACGCTACGCGAACCAAGCCGAGCATACGTGGAGCACGAATTTGCGTAGCGAAGACGGACCAGCCCCCCTAGACAAGATGGTTACCGACAATCGTCATCGTTAGTAAACGATCAACCTTTGTTATGACGGACTTGCGAGTCTCGGAACGAGCGTTTGGCTCGCGCTCGATTGCGATCCACCAATTGTCAGTTTTTGACGAACAAAGGGATTCGCATCGCGCTCGTTTTATAGGCTCATTTACGTCCATACTAGTCTTGACATCGCGAGCGATGAACGAAGAGCGGCTCGGCTCACGCTCGGTTCGCGTAGCTTAGACGCACCATAATGTAGTGCAAATCACTTCAACATTATTACCATCTTTGTATTTTTATTTTACAATTCATCAACTCTCCAGAAGTTCAAACAAAGAGCAATTATTACAATATAGCATTGTTATTCCAGTGCAGCAAAATATAAAAATAATATTTATGACACTTTTATACACCGGTGTCGGGCGAGTGTACCGAGGCAACCAAGTGTCATACATTTATGTCGCGCCATAAATTTATGCTGCCTATTCACGTTCGGGTCCGAAATGAGGACATTCGTAGGAGAACAAAAACGACGGACATAGCTCGTAGAGTTAGTAAGCTGAAGATGCAATGGGTATTGGGTAGGCCACATCGCTCGAAGAGCCGATAACCGATGGGGAAGAAAGGTTCTCGAGTGGCGACCACGTACTGGAAAGCGCCGAGCGGGACGACCTCCCACTGCGGTGGACCGACGACCTGGTCAGAGTCGCTGGGCGCCGCTGGATGCAAGCGGCCCAGAACCGTTCGAAGTGGAAACCAATGGGGGAGGCCTATTTTCAGCAGTGGACATCCATGGGCTGATATGATGATGATGATAATTCACGTTATTAATAATGAAGTGTAAATAATGTCCAATATTTTGCCATCAGGCATTATTTTTGAAGTGCAAATTGAATTTTACAATAATATAAGGTCCTAATAAATTAGTGAATTTCCTCTTGAGGGATGAATGACATTAGTAATCAAAAAATAATATTAGAAAAATAATCCATGGGATACTGGCTTTTTCAATCTTCCTGTTTTTTCTCTCAGTTACACCTTCCATAATCGGCCTAAGATCCGGTGCCGAATCATAGTGTTGAAATCCTGTGCCAGCATTGTCCTCGCTGTTTATCTCCTGAGTCGTCTGCAGCGCTAAGTGCGATGTGGGCGACGGCATGTCGAAAACTTGCTGGTCGAAAGTACCAGGACAACAGAACGCAAACGGAGGGCAGATAGAGCGATGGGTCAAGATAAGTTGGTCGTAATCAACGACTAGATACACTTTGGCTAAGTGTCCACTATACTTAGACCTCACGTAGTTGTGTCTCAGTTATCGCGTTTCTATGCGCTCCTTATAGTTCACTTCTATTTATTATGTCAATTGTTTATTTATTTCTGACAGAAATAAAAAAGGGCTCTTATATGCACGTCTGAATAGATCAGGGGGCCTACCACAAGCTCTTAAAACAAGGTTAAAATAACCTTATTTGTGTTTTGTCTTGTTTTGACGTTGGATGTCAAAGAGGGACAAAAGACAAATAAGGTTATTTTAACCTTGTTTTAAGAGCTTGTGGTAGGCCCCCTGGGGTCCGAGGGAAAAGGTTAGGTTACGCGGACGAATGCTTCGGCGCCCCCGTATATCCAACCGGCAGCGACAGGTAGAAACGCCCCGTGGGGTTTTAGTCAGTAGGAGTCTGACATAACCCCATAACAGCTCCCCCCGGAGTGCCCGGGTATCCATGAGGATTTCCCCACGAAAAAAAACAATGGTTAGAACGGTTAGGAAGGAGAAAGAATATTAAAAATGAATAATTAAAGTTAAAAAAAATATAATCAAAGATTAAAATTGCCACAAAACGTTCCCAACTCAGTACAATGCTGGTCGTTAATACACCAGCGCTGGTCTTCCGCTGGGACCTGTTCGTAACGTCACAATCACAAGAGTAAAATAAACAATACAGTCACTCTAAAATAATACGGCAACAAAACAAAAGGTTAATTTGAAATAAAAAAGGTAGATTAAATAATATTCTTGCCATTCTTCTTCTTATTTTTAATTTGGGCAACCAAGCCCAAATTAGGGCTCATTTCTGCCAGTGTCGAGTTATATTATAGTTTCCAGTCACAATAAATCACTTCACATTATAGTCCTCAGTCAGTCACCGTCCATAAAAGTCATGTTTTACTACAATGGTGGTCATTGTACTTAAAACTCTTCACGGACATTTTGAGACAACTTGAAAAGTCACGATACACATAATTCATTTCATTTCACCTCACTGGTGCACATGGATGATCTTTATTGGGTAAAATACCACTAAAAATACACAATAAAACTCAAAATACACAAATTTATGAAAATAAAAATGAATATGCTACGTCACTCTGCAAGTTCCCGCCAAAAAGTCCATTCTTGCCATTAATGAGACGTTTTCTTTCCATAGAGTTGGTTGAAAATACTTGTCAAATCGTGTACTTAAGATAAATTAGTTCGAATTATCAACAGTTTGATAGGTATTTTCAACCAAACTCTATAAAACCATATGGAAAGAAAACGTCTCAATAAAAAACAAAAACAAGTACCTATATTAAATAATACAAAGAGGCTTTTTGGCGGGAACTTGCAGAGTGACGTTGCGTTTTCATTTTTATTTTCATAAATTTGTGTATTTTGAGTTTTATTGTGTATTTTTGGTGGTATTTTACCCAATAAAGATCATCCATGTGCACCAGTGAAGTGAAATGAAATGAATTATGTGTATCGTGACTTTTCAAGTTGTCTCAAACCATTGTAGTAAAACATGTCTTTTATGGACGGTGACTGACTGAGGACTATAATGTGAAAGTGATTTTTTCTTCTTATTTTTAATTTTGGCAACCAAGCCCAAATTAGGGCTCATTTCTGCCAGTGTCAAGTTATATTATAGTTTCCAGTCACAATAAATCACTTCACATTAAAGTCCTCAGTCAGTCACCGTCCATAAAAGTCATGTTTTACTACAATGGTGGTCATTGTACTAAAACTCTTCACGGACATTTTGAGACAACTTGAAAAGTCACGATACACATAATTCATTTCATTTCACTTCACTCGTGCACATGAATGATCTTTATTGGGTAAAATACCACCAAAAATACACAATAACACTCAAAATACACAAATTTATGAAAATAAAAATGAAAATGCTACGTCACTCTGCAAGTTCCCGCCAAAAAGTCCGTGAAAGTGGTTTATTTAGCCAAAGCCCAAAGTAGGGCTCATTTCTGCCAGTGTCTCGACACTGGCAGAAATGAGCCCTACTTTGGGCTTGATTGCCAAACTTAAAAATAAGAAGAAGAAGAAAATTTAAGACTTTTCAAGCACAATACAATGTTCATTACACACCCTATTCATTAGGTACTATAGTTCCCTTCGAATAATAAAAGTCATTATTCGTAAAGTTCCCCACTTTCAGATTTTGAACTCCCATTTTAGATCCTATTCTAATTATTTTCATAAGTTTAAATAGATAAGGACAAAAAGTCGCTATAAAAACAGCCGAGACATAAATACAGACAACGAAATCTCAAATAATATCGAACCCAAAAAAAGAGAGCAAACGATTATCAATAAACTGGATGGGGTGTATAAATGTTAGCTGCCTCGCTGCCAGTGAGATTGTATTATAGCAAACAGAAGTGTACGGTTCCAGAGAAAATAAATAATTCATCGATCGTGTAGTTTTTAGAGGACCTCATCGCCACTGTTTGCGGATTTGCTCTCCATATACTTGCCTGTGTAACTGGTAACACAATCCGAAGTAAATATTTGTATGCGATACGCAAACTATTTGCATATATTGCGGATTTTCTGAGAAATCGTTCCCGTAATGTGAATGCTTGACGATCAGTGAGGTTAAACAACCATGTATAGAGTTAGTATTCTTATGGCTGAGCAGTGATGCCAACTTAGCTACTTTATAGCTAGATCTAGCTATTTTTTGGTGTTAGGCAGCTACAATTTAATGAAACTTGTAGCTAAATTTATTTAGCTACTTTTTCTAGCTACTTTTCAATACTTTCGAAAGTTCGTAATAGGGCACTGGGTCTCGATAGAAAAAGACTAAACGCGACGCTATTGGCCTAGATGTGGGTATAGGTCGGTGGCCGGGAATAAGGAGTTTTCTTATGATACCTCTATCTGAAAATACCTGTCAAAATGTTGATATTTGGATCCAATTTGAACCTTAAGTACACGATTTGACAGGTATTTTGACCATAGAGGTATCATAAGAAATCTCCTCATTTAAAACTAATGATCGCTGTTAAATATATTGTGAAAACTAATTACCTTTGAAAAAAAAACGTTTTTAATTTACTGATTTTTTATTCTCTTTAACAATGTTATTGTTATCTACCTACTTAAACATTTAGCTACTTCTAGCAACTTTTTTGGGTATCAAAATCTGGCAATCTAGCTACTTTTTACAAGATGTCTAGCTACTTAGTAAAGCTAGCAGTTGGCAACACTGTGGCTGAGGCTAAGTTATCTGGTAATCAAAACTGCGATAAAAATTATTTGATCATATCCAATCAGTTTTTTTTTTTTTACCACATAATCGTTAACCAAGCATACGGCCCGCCTGATTGTAAGCGGTTGCCGTAGCCATATGGACGCTTGCAACACATGAGGATACACTCACGCGTTACCGACCCTTCCCCCTCCCCAATTAGCTCTGGCGAACATACTCACGCGCAGGAACACAACAAATATATTAATTATTTGGCTGCGGTATTCTGTAAGGTGGAGGTACTTCCACAGTCGAGCTGCTCTTTGAACGAATAAACGCTATGCTCTACCTCTCCTAAAGGGCCTGTATTTTAGAGCGTCAAATCACAAGTCGAGTTTTCAGTCGAGATTAAAAAAAATTTATATGGAACCTGTGTCTACGACGCAAGGTTTATTATCGATTAACACGAATATTGCGGTGACATATTCTTATTCTTTATTGCAAGCCAAAATCTTGCCTAAATCACGAAGTCCGTTTGTCACTCGTGTAGTGTGTATATAAATATAATCAAATTTAAGATAGATTGTGTTCGTCGAAAATAAACCTTATATGATGGGGTCAGGTTCCAAATTCGATTATTTCAATCTTGACTCAACACTTCAGCTTTGATTGACATTCTAAAATACAGACCATAGTATACGCAAACGTATTTGAAAAGAAGAATAAGTTATTATTAAAAGTAAAATATAAAAAATTTAAAAGTGGTGTAAAGCAAAGCAATCATTTTATTTTATTCGTCTATTGTGAACCAAATCGATTTCGCTCTGTATTCGAATCGATGCAAATAATCGAGAGAGCTTTTAACATTTAGCGTGGGATGGAAACGTGTTATTTAAATATCGATGGCCTTATTCTGTTCGAAGTTGATTGCAGCGGAGTTGTGAGCAAGTTTTGATTGGTATTCTCTGTGGGGAGCGCCGAAGGTTTTTACTAAGAAAACTTAATATTGTAGAAATAAATATACCTAGAAAGAACGTCGCCATACTACAAGAATATATAAAACAGGCCAACTTTTATAGGCTGCCGCGCGTAACAGCTACGTTTTACGCTCCCTCTGCGTCATTCTGCTTGTCATAGTGACGTTCATAAAGATAGCAGTTGTTGAAATATTCCAATTAAAATCGGGAGAAATTTAAATATTGAACATTATTTTGCAATTTTATTTATTTTTATTTGATTTAGCCCCTAACAGTTAGGGTCTATTTTTATCGACGCGTGCACAGCTTCGACATGTATCTTCTATCTGGATGTATCCTTAATCAAAGCTTGTCTACGTATTTCAAATAACTCTCGCCGAAGATATTTTTAGTCTGCAACTAGGCGGGCGTGCTTTGTAATAGGACTAATAGGGATGTGCCCAGAGTAAAAAAAAAACTAATAACACCGTCAGTTAGATTATCAATAAATATTGGACACGTATTTTTTGTTTTATGAAATTAATAAAAATTGACAATGATAAAGCCCTCCAAAATTCGGTAGTGGGGACTCGTGACGCCACTTGTTTGTGTGCTTGCGGCGGCGTCGTGTGACGGGTCGCTCACTTCCCTCCAATATGGCGAGGAGGGCGATGGCTGCCACACACGTCATACTTGTGAACAGGTGCTGCTTGTGGGGGCTGGTCTGCTTAAGTTTGCTATTGATTTACTTATTAAATATTTATTCAGTCTACTTTGTAATTTTGCCGCCGCGCCGGGGCACGCAATTGTTTTCAGTGCGATTAGAATGTAAATATTATGTAATGAATCTAAGCCTGTTTTGAAAAGAGTAATTGCTGAGTTTATTGCCGGCTCTTCTCAGCAAATGCAACCTTCCGAACCGTTATTAGAGTATTAGAGTCGGACTTTTCATAAGTGCCTGCGAAGGTCTATTTGAATAAATGATTTTGAATTTTGAATTTTGTGTAGTGTACATGGCGTGACGTCATGCGGAACTTCAACACACCATATCTTCGTCATTATATGTTTGATTGATTTCTTTATTTTATTTTATTTTCACTTAATCTGTACTTACCTGCTTCATGGAAGAGCGGGGCCTCCTAACACAGGTATTCTTTTACTTAAAAGGAGTGCTCCAGCCATTGTATTTATAGATTAAGTTTCAAGTTGGTGAAATAAATGATTTAATTATTTATTTATTGACAAAAGTAACATACGTGTGTAATATTTTTTGATGATTTTTTGACGGACTAAATATAATTTTTCAGTCCTATTCCTTTTTCTTTGTTTTTTTTTTCTTCCTTCCTACTTCCTCCTTCCTCGGCCTGTGTTCCTATATATCTATTCCACATTATTAGAAACATACATATGGGTAGTTCATAATTTAACAAAATTTTCATATACATATTTACATACAAAGGTATGCTGGGGTATGTTGGTCATAAATTAGAAAAAATATAAAATATCCTCTGACAGACTTTCTATAAAACGTATTTCGGAATGACAAGACTACAACGATACTCCTATATATACCACATTCATGATAATATTTGAATTTGAAAGAAATATTTGCAAAGAATTTTCAGATGGCGGCGGCACCACACGGCGCGCTGCCAATTTCCAATATTCCAGGTCGTTTTTCACATATAGTAAATATTTCATATAAATAATATTTGCTCTTTGAACTACACGGCTATTATTAAGTGGTTAGGTTCGTTTGAATGTACGGGAAACTGTGAAACTACAATGATATGTTTCCAAAAAATCTTACAATAGGTAATACAACAGTCCTGCACAACTGCCTGTAAAAGGCGACATAACGGGGACATTCGGGGTCGTAGGTGATCAGAGTGGGGGCCCTGTACGCGCAGAAGCGGCCCCGTGGAGGATGATGGGTCGTTGCAGTCACGACTCATCGTGCAATAGCACTGCGAGGGTGCTGGGGGGAGGTATCCCAGCGCGCGTGGACCCGTCCAGCCGCCCCCCCTTCTGTAGCGCAGGTGGCGACCACCGTGGGGTTTTAGCCGGTAAAAGTCCGGCATAAACTGGCCGTTCCCCCCCAGGACGGTCGGGTATCCTATGAGGATTACAAAATCAAAAAGTCATTTATTCAGTTTAGGCCCTGGTAAGGCACTTATGAACGTTGAATTAGTAAATACAGTTGAATTTACCACCGGTTCGGAATACACTTAAACTGAGAACACGCACACATTCAACACGCTAATAAAATAAAAGGTAATACAACATTATCCGAGTGATATCGGCAACTTTTCATGTGAAACCACGGGCGATAGCTGGTGTAATTTTCTTTTTCTAAATGAAGATTTTAGTTCACGACGGAGGACAATCTTGCTGAATCCTTTCAGACTGGTTTCAGACAGAAATGTTGCATTGAAAAGGCGAAGCTATGCCAGGAATAGCTTCGTCTTTTCAATGAAAAATTTCTTCTAGTGTTCAGGAAAAACTGAGTTGTACTTTGATAGAATAGTGTTTGACGTATCTATTACAGATTTCGTGATTTTATTCATTCTCCCTCATCGTAATCCTAAAGTAAGTTTGTTTGTTTGTTACGCCTTCACGCCTCAACTACTCAACGGATCATCATGAAATTTGGCATGCAGGTAGCCTATGGTATGGAGAAGGACATAGGCTACTTTTTATTCCGGGAACGCGGGTGAAACCGCGGGGGACAGCTAGTTAATAATAAAGTAAAAAGTTAAATAATAAAAAAGTTTAATAAAGTTTTAAGGCGATGATAGCTCAGTGGTAGTGACGTCGGATACCGAGACGAAGGTCCCGAGTTCGAATCCTACAATGAGCTTGAGCTTTCGGTGAAGGAACACATCGTGAGGAAACCATAGCACGGTGGTAGGGTACTTTGTAGTACCCATCTGGCTGGCTACCGCCCTCAAGTTGAAAATCTGTCGCCAAGCACCTATCGGTGTGTTCCGACAGCTGCACTTGAGAGCCAGTTCCTTCTAGGCTTTGTGTGCTTACCACCTTCGGCCATATCATCACTTACCATGGTGAGATTGTGGTCAAACACAGGCCTATACATAATAAAAAAAAAAAAAAAAAAAAAAAGTTATCAAACTTTGATTAGCTAAAATTCTGAAGTCTTTATCTGACACGTGACATTTGGTGATCGAAAAAGTAAGACGGAGGACACTGATGAAGTTAAAAAGCGATTATGAATCAGTGGCGTGCATTGGTTTTCGGACTAGGTAGGCAGAAGAAATCATGGCCATACACGCCTAAATATGCCTGTTAGATAGATACCTAATGTTTTGTAAAATTATTTAGGTCAGCGTATCATTCGACACAAATTTGGTATGATTCATTTTTTTTTTTTTTCTGTGCTAATCTGCGATCAGTCTTGAGACTATGAGCAGATGTGTTAAGAGGTTGCTCTCATTTCAGGGGTATTCCCCAGTGGGAAGCCCCTTTTTATTTTACCACCGTGCTTCCAAGTCTTGGATATCATGGCGCTTAAGGCGTTTGGAGTATGTCACTTGTGTGAGCTCGTTGGCTAGGTCATTAGGATGGCTTTGGAGCCGACCTCTGTAGTTGGAGGCAGATTGTTTTATCTCCTCCTGACTGACTGTTTTAATTTTTAGTGCCTCATGTATTTCAGCATTGGTGACAAACCATGGTGCACTAGATATTGTCCTCAGAATACCATTTTGCAATCTTTGCATGATAGAGATACTTGAGTTGCATGCGCTTCCCCAGAGTTGAATTCCATACATCAATGCAGGCTTGAGAATGACTTTGTAAATAAGAAGCTTGTTGTCAGTAGAAAGCTTGGAGTTGCGAGCCAATAACCAGTGCACTGTCCTGAATCGAAGATTCAACTCATCACGTTTTGTTTTAATGTGCTTCTTCCAGGTGAGCCGTCTATCCAGGTGCAAGCCAAGGTATCGGACAGAATCGCTTTGCGGGAGAGTATTGTTTCCCAATGTCACAGGTGGGCAGTTTCCTTTTCTTAGGGTGAAAGTGACATGGATTGATTTGGATGCACTTGCTTTTATGCGCCATTTTTGGAGCCAATGATCTACCTTGCAGAGGCTGGTTTGTAGGATGTTAGAAGCTGTTTCGGGGTCTGTGCTGCTGGCCAGTAATGCGGTGTCATCAGCGAATGTTGCAATAGTTACCTCTTCTGCTTCTGGGAGATCAGCAGTGTACAAGGTGTACAAGACTGGTCCTAGGACAGAACCCTGCGGTATCCCTGCCGCAATATTGTTGAATTGAGAGGTATCTCCACCTTCCCGTACTTGGAAGATACGCTCAGAGAGGTATGAAACCATCAACGGATAGTAGCTGTGTGGCAGGAATGTTTTAATTTTGCAGAGTAAGCCTTTGTGCCACACTCTGTCAAAGGCCTGCTGGATGTCCAGGAACACAGCCGAGCAGTACTCCTTTGTTTCTAGAGTCTTCCTTATTTTTTCACATACGCGATGAACTTGTTCGACCGTTGAGTGGTGGGGTCTAAAGCCAAACTGGTGTCTGGGAATGACTTCATTGTTGGTCAGTATTGGTGCTATTCTTCCAAGGAGGATCTTCTCAAAAACCTTAGATAGGATAGGTAGAAGACTTATTGGCCTATAGGATGAGATATCTTCTGGCGGCTTACCTGGTTTATGTACCATTGTAATAATAGATACCTTCCAGATGCTGGGAAAGTATTGCACGCGAATTACACCATTAATGGTGTAATTCGAGTTTTACAACTTTGTTTAAACAAAGTTGTAAGGAATACCAAGGCCTTTCTAGGGAGTTCAGAAAGGATTTCCTTGGTTATCAGGTCGAATCCTGGGGCTTTGTTACTTTGTAACCTTTTAATGGTGTTCATAACTTCACGCACTGTAACCGGTCTTGGAGGTGGAGATAGTTGGAAATCTTGGTTCAACGTTTCATCGATGTCTCTTTCAAATTCTGCACAGTTGCTCTCGTGTGGTTTAAAAATGTTGGCGAGGTGGTTTGCAAAGGCATTGGCTTTAGCTTTACTATTTTTAGCCCAGCCATTGCTAGTTCTTATTGCAGGTTTATATTGTTGGGGTCTGTTAAGGGACCTTGTAAGTTTCCAGAGTGAATAGTCTGTTGATGTTGTGGCAGTAAGATTTTCTAGCTTATTCTGGAGTGTGGCATTATTAGCATCTTCGAGCATGACCTTCAATTCCTTGGCAGCTTTGTTTAAAGCTCTCTTATCACAACTTAGCCTAGACTGATGCCAGATCCTTCGAAGTCTTCTTTTCTCCAGTACCTTTCGTTTTATCTCGAGAGGAAGATTTCCAGTAGTGTGATATTTGTCAATGGTTGGAGTATTAATCCAGCATGAGCTCTGTACAAGGTTCGTTATGTACTTCGTTGCGTCCTCTACCTCTTCGGGGGTTTTTAAGGAGATATGAAGTTCAATGTTTTCCTCTATGTAGTCTCTAAAGCCTTCCCAGTCGGTAGATTTATTGAACAGTGTTTCTGGCTTCTCATAGGACAAAATAGTTGTGCTCACTGTCAAGAGGACTGGAGTGTGATCAGAACTACCATCAAGGCAAGATTCAGCTTTCAGATAGTGTTTCGATTGTCCTTTAACGATAAAGAAGTCCAGCAGATCGGGCTTCTTATTTGGGTCTGAGGGCCAGTATGTTGGTTCACCAGTAGAGATTGGGGTGAGGTTATTCGTGTCAAGACTTTGTTTCAGCTGCCTCCCTCTTGTTGTTGTTAGTCTAGAACCCCAGTATGTGTGTTTGGAGTTCCAGTCTCCACCAGCAATGAACCTGCGTCCTAGTGTCTCGAAGTATTGAGTAAACTTTGGGCAGTCGATTGTATACTTCGGCGGGCAGTAAACTGCAGACACATTAAAGAAGCCACCTCTGCTTTCCACTGCTACAGTAGTTGCCTGGATGTGGTTTGTTTTGTACTCGGGCATCAGGTGGTGCTTGATGGAGTCTCGTATTACGATAGCAGTTCCAGCATGGCTAGTTCCATCAGGATGATTAGTGGTATAAGTGATGCAACCTTTGATCTTTATCTTACTATTTTCTGTGCAATGTGCTTCGGATACGAGTACAATATCAAGTTGGTGATTAGCCATCAATAGTTCGAGTTCGTGCTTGCTTGGAGCTAGTCCATTAATGTTCCAAGTTGCTACCCTGAATGAATTCATTTTGACAGTTTGGTGACTAGTGTGGTTATGAGACTTAGTAGAGTGCTCATCTGTTGTAAGATTATATCGAATTTCTCCGATTGTTTTAGTAGTAATGATTCTAACTTTCTATTTGTGTTAGCCTCAGGTGGTGGATCTACCGCTTTCT
This sequence comes from Achlya flavicornis, assembly GCA_947623365.1. Classification (NCBI taxonomy): domain Eukaryota; kingdom Metazoa; phylum Arthropoda; class Insecta; order Lepidoptera; family Drepanidae; genus Achlya; species Achlya flavicornis. The sequence goes on from OX392491.1 coordinate 6,631,162, forward strand.
TTTTTAGGTTTTCTGAGTATAGTAGTTTCACTTGACTGGGTTCAAGGTTTTCTGGTGTTATTTGGATAGTTTCTTAGAGTGTGTAGCTCTCCCTTTTGCCATTCTTCTAGCTAGAATTTCTTTGTAGACTTCACAGCCTTTAAAGTTTGCTGGGTGTGCACCTTGGCATAGAGCACACTGTGCTGGTGTGTTGCGATCTTTTTTTGGACATTCGGAAGTTTTATGTCCTTGGGCACATTTAACACAGCGATATGGCCGCATACAATAGTTCTTAGTGTCCATATTGTTGGCACCACAGAACAGAAAAAACAGTTAGAAAGCGCAAGTGACAATATTAGCACGGGAACCTGTGTGGCAAAACTCACACAAATAAACAATTATTCATAAACTGCACTACAAACAAACAATTCGTTTCATTGGTAGATTTTATTCAACACAAAACTAGCAGAAATCACAGATTCTACATTTGAAAATATAACTTCATATGTACAAATATAATTCATTTTGTTATTCTGTAGAATGTGTATACGACGTTTTGTAATATGAAGATGAAGGAAAACAATTGACGAGTAAGTTTCGCTATCCAACAATAGATGGCGTTATTATCAGTGGATGTTATTATCATCCTAATTACATTCAAGATAAAGTTGACATTCGTGTAGCATGTCGATGGATTTATAACATTCTGATTATAACACCATGCGCTATTCGATTTCGTCAGCTACTCAATTAGTGATGTAGGTGATAGATGACGTCATAAGTGAAAGTATCGATAAATGTTTATTGTATATCCTACTAATATTATAAATGCGAAAGTTTGTGAGTGTTTGTTACTCTTTCACGCAAAAACTATTGAACGGATTTGGATGAAATTTGGAACACAGATTCTCAGATATGTTCTGGATTAACACATAGGATACTTTTTATGCCGGGAAATCATACGATTACTCGGGAATGTGGGTGAAACCGCGCGGGACAGCTAATATTATTATAAATATGACACTAATATTATGAATGAAATCTATTCCGCCTAAACGGCGGAACAGATTTCGATGAAATTTGGTATGTAGATAGATGGCACACTAGATTAACACACAGCTTATAGTTAAGTCAAGTCAAAGCCATTTATTCAATTTAGGCCCAAGAAGGGTACCTATGTAGGTACATTTTTTAATATGTTCTTTTTTTTTTTACAATCTGACTATATAGTGGCTATTTTTTTCCAAAACATTAGTATAGTTCCAAAACATACATACTTTTTATTTGACAAAATAAAATACACAATCATCAAAACGAATAAACATAAAAAAAAAAAACCAAAAAAACAACAAATCAAATATAATATATATATTTACTTTTTGTACCGGAAAAGTGAGCAGTTCCCGTAGGATAAACGAATTACACATATTATTGAAATTACACTTATAAACGAATTCAAAGCGGGCGAAGCTAGGATAGTATAAAATTCAAAGGCCTTAAACTGTAAGCACGTTTTGTAAAAATTCACGCTTGGTAAAGAAGGATAAAAATTGTTAGTTGTCGATAGATTTTCTCTTTATTCAATTTAAGAAAATTAAACAGATTCTGTTCTTTGAGTGTTCTGTAGGAAGCCCAGTGAGACACCTTTTGGAATAACAAAAGGACACATATTGGAAATATTTTTGTTTTTGCTCTGGTATGGCTGTTTCATACAAGTATTTATTTCCCTTTTTTTTTATTATAAAATATTTGTCTTCAAAGTGCTCTGAACAAATTGTGCTTGATTTTGAAAGAAACCAATTTTGCCTTCCTGTAGCTTGAATCCATTTTTCCTTTATATCTGGAGCCTTAGGAAATCTAAAATCACAAAAATATAACATAACGCATTCAAATAAATAATAATAATCTATACATATAAAATGCTTTGTCCTGAATGACTGACGGATCAACGCACAGCCTAAACCGCTGATCGTAGAGACCTGAAACTTGGAGGGTGTGTTCTTTGTATGACGTAGGCATCCGATAAGAAATGATTTTCCGAAATTCTACCCCTAAGGGGGTGAAAAACGGGGGCAAAGTTTGTATGGGACAACGTGATTCCTTGGTCCGATCTACTTAAAATTTTGCATAAACATTCTTTAACAGAATTGATGGAAGACATGTTTCGTATTTTATTGAAAATCATCGCCAAACGGGGTTAAAAAGGGGTAGAAGGTTATTTTAGGGGTGATTTGCATCGAAGTTGATATCAATACTCCTTAGTATCTTTGATTTAAATATTCTTTGATATTTGACATTCGAATTTTAACGAGTATTGCAGTATTGCATTGCACCGTAGACGGAGAATTACAGGTAGACAGGCCAAGATACGCATATGTCAAAACGTGTATGTGTGAGCAGGACTAAACGTATTCGTAAACGTTATCATGCAAATTGTACAGATAATTTCGTCTAAATACGATAAACATATATGTAGTTATGTTTATGTGAGTTCTTTTTTGATAAAAAACTTATTTTTAATAAAATCGGATTGAGTTTTTAAACATTTTTATCTGTCTGTTCCGGTTCATAATTTATTAATGAAATGAATTAAAAAAACATTAATGTTATAAATGACTACTTTTATTTTGGAAAAATAAATAGTGTTCCGCGCAAAAAAATCAAACCGTTCGCGGGTGAAACCGCGGGGGTCTGCTAGTATTTAAATATAAAATCAAAATGGCACTACTAATCACAACTTTAAAAGTTTAAACTATCGATAACTCATACTATAAAGAAGTGTGTCACGTCTCTAATCGAGTAGCAACCGTCACATCAAGTGCATGTATGGAAACTTCGAGAAGCAGTAAGTTTTAAGTTTGAAAGAAACTAGACCTTAAAGTTTAAATTTTAAAGTCAACTTTCGTTCGCGATCATTCATCTTGAAGACAATTAGGTTTTTCTTAATTTTAAATTAATTTACTCACAAAATATAACTTACGGATGGTATGATATACCTCCTTTCGCTAAATTTATTGTACGGCTATCGTTTTTGCACTGTAAAACAGCACAATAAGGCATTTTACTAACATTTTAAATCTTTTACGACGCCACCAAAACAATGTAGTGACAAATCTCGACTGAATTGAGCGGAGCTCTAAGTGCGCGGAACTACGCTTACTATGTACTACGGCGGTTCCGCCCACTTGCGCTTTCTAACTGTTTTTTCTGTTCTGTGGTTGGCACCTTTGGCACTGTGGTAATGTTGTCCTCTTTTTAGGGTCTTCGATAACAATTGACTGGTGGTAGATGTATTTAATATTTTTGACATCTTTATTGTTAGGGCCAGGAACAACATTGACAAAGAATGTTGATGTAGGTTTTTTGTCAGGTCCAAATTTCGCATTTATGATTTCACCATAAACTTGGTTTCCAGTTTTATCTATTTCTTCCTGTATAGCACTGTGGGGTGTAGTATGGTGAAGATTTTTTATAACCACTCTATAGCAGCGTTGATCCTTCAGGTTGAAAGTATGGCCTATAAGGCCCTTATTCCTGACCGCGGTGATAACGTCTTTGTATGTTCCAACATCTTTGCAGGTGATTTTTAATTGATTTCTGTTGACTATTCTAAAGCCGAAGCAACTTTTGTCTGCTATGGGTTCGAGGAGTTCTGTAAGTTTGTTGACATCTTCGATGCCATATAATATTATAGGTGGTGGTTTGCTTGGTCTCTTCTCCTCTTCATTGGGGGTTTCACTTTGGTCTACAGGTAATTCCTCAAAGCGGTTGTTGGTTTTAATTCCTTCTGGGGATGGTGTCTGCGCCAGTTTTTTTCGCTTATTAGTTCTCGCTACAGGAACTCTTTGCCAATCAGGAGGTTTAGGTGGGGTTGTCTCCAGTTCCTTATCTGGGGGCATTGTTGTGGGAAAGTCTTGTTGGGTTTTACTTCCAAGTGAAGAACTTCTAGTTCGTGTAAATAGGCTGGGATGGAATGCCTGCTGAACAAATCTCCGTTTTCCAGTAGTATTCACTGATGCAGAGGCCTGGTTGCCCACGACTGCACAGTCTTCGGTAGCATATTTCACACCCTGAGGCCCGGGTGCCTCAGAGCGCCGGGCGTTAGCCGGATCGCAGGACAAATCGCATTCATAATTATCCATAACTTCATAGAGGGGGGTTGGGATAATAGTAGCAGGTGTTTCCCAAGCACCTGCCCTCGAACTTTCGAGGGGTGTTTAATCACCTCATGGTCTTCGATAGCCTATTGGTTGGGTTAATTGACCGCCGCCCATGGCTCGGCGTTGACGAATTTTACAGCTGACTTCGTGCCTAGGTGGCTGTATGCAGGTAGGGTTTCGTCGTTCTCAGCCAACCCTCCTCTTTTTTCATCCGGGCTTGGGACCGGCAAGGGCAGAGTTAATGATGATTCATTAGCAAACAAAATAGATAATAACAGAATAATAAATTCGAATAACAGCACCCAGATAGCCAGGTGTATAATTAACATATTATTCTGTGTTAAAATGTCTAAGATTTACCTTTGTTTTGAATCCATGAATGTTTTGGAGTTGGTCTACAGCAAGTTACCTACTATTTTCAACAAACGAAAACTGACTAAAGGACAAATTTATTGATACATTGCATTTTCACCACAAAATTTCTTCATTTCACACAGATACACTTCGCAAAATAACAATAGAGTAAAAGTAAATAACAACAACATTGCATACAATACAATGCCAGTCAAACCATAAACAAACCAACACAAATAAATTGCGAAGTTATATTAACTTGGACTTATTAATTTGGACGGGTTACTTTACTTACAACAGAGTAGGTAAGGTTACTTTTGGTCCATAAATCGCGAATGTCAAATGTCAGTATGCTACGCATAGCAAAAGCGTGATTTATGCTTTCGTCGTATTATCTTAAAGAAGTGTGTGTGTGTATGAATAGGCCGAAATCGTTTTAGTGTGCGTGAATTTGAGAGGCGAACTCGCGTGTGCCTGCGCGGCAAAGTTTGAAATTTCGTATTGAATGTTAGGTTAGAATTTTTATTTAAAATGATTATGTAGTTTAATTGAATCGAAATATTATTTTATTGAATCTTATGAGGTAGGCATTGCTTATTTGCCTATATGGAATGCACGCCACTGTTATGAATAAAGGGGTTTGTATATAAAAGCTAACCTATAGTGCGGCCGCCGAGAGAGTGCGTCTCATTGGCAAAATCTCGGAAACGGCTAATCCGATTACAATACGACTTTTACGGGATAGTTCAGTATTTTCTTTGCATTTAGTGAACGTCCTATCATAATCAGATTAGCCATTTCCGTCATTTAATCAAAATTAACGGCGGCCGCACTGTACCTATATGTAAATATTGAATTATTCCGTTTATCTATATACTTCTATACTAATGTTATGAATCTGAAAAGATTTTACGTTCAAACGCAGAAATCTCAGGAATTAGGAATTAATCAGATTTGAAAATAATATTGCTGTTGATAACCTCTTTTATGAGGAATTTTATATGTTGTAATAACATCAACGAAGCGTGTGTGAAGCCGCGGGCACAGATATATTCTATTACAATCATCGGCACAAATACGATACAATACTATAATATCGTAATACTTTACACGTTGTTATTATTCAAATATCCCACCGAAAATGAAACCGATTTAAATATTATGTTGGTATAAGTTTCACTCGACGGGGACGCTCTGCGCCGGACAATTATTTACTAAATAATAATTTTTATTTACAACAAATATGTACAAAATACAATCTATATTTACAAAATATAATCTATATATAGAAAATTTCCTCAAGCCTGCCGCTGCTTCCGATTAACGGCAAGGTTCCCAGAAGGCTGGCAGCGTTTCCTCTTTGGATAGCCAAGCTGACGCGTTGGCGGAAAAAGCTCCCCGCCCGCTGGTCTCCGGAGGTCTCGATCAATTTTGAAGACAAGGTGCGAGCAAAACGGCGAGCTTCTGACCCCCATGGTCCCAAGGTCTCGACCGCAAAAGGCATAAAAATATAATTGGGTCCAATCGATGCATATTTTTTGAATTTTGAATTTTCCGCACTGGCCGCCGCTGCCCCTGCAGCTTTACAAGTAGCCGGTAAGTGAGATGGCGCGAGTGTATCGACACATGTGGCATCCCACACCAGCGACTTGCCGACACTCCAAGGGATCAAAGACATACCATCCGGTCTCTTGCCATCGCCCCGCGCAATACCGACTGGTTCCAGTACGGAAGGCACGTTAGCGACAACAAGAGCCCTGCGGATAATGTGATTAATAGCCGAGTGCCGTGATATTCGACCAGCACTTAGGGAGCACGAAAGTCCATGGTGGCCGAGCTCATTGACGAGGTCTCCGCAGCGGCAGCGATGAGGCTGATTGGTCCTGCAACCAAGACGAAGACAAATACACAGACTTAATGTTATACGGTCTAACATTGTCCCGGTATTTGTGGATGGAATAGCTTGTAGCCAGTGACCTGAGTCACTCTGAGAGACGGCTAACAAGCGCGCGCGGTTTGTATCTATCGAAAAGTTTGAAAATAAATTTTGCCAAGTTTTTTCACAAAGAGGCTTGTCCCACGCTCTCTGAGAGTGACTCAAGGTTGGAATATTTGTGCCTGGACAAGCTGCCTGCCAGGCGTCTCTAGCATCGGACAGGTAAGAAACCTCAACAGATCCAATAGAAGGGTCCAAAACAGATCTGACAAGGCTGCCCACACTGTATACCGAGGATAGAAACGCCGGTACTGATATGCTTGAAATTTTCCGCACTCCTAGGCCACCATAACACACGGGTAGGGTGGCCTGAGACCACACTTTGTTTTCACAAAAACTGCAATTTAGAATTTTGGAAAGAGACGTTTTGATCATATTATCCAAAGTATCTAATATGTAAACGAATTTAAATAAGTGCGTACTGCGGAGTAAATAGGTAAACTTAGGCACGAAAAGGCAGAGTCGAACAATAAAAAATGCATAATGGGCATTCATTTCATAAAGTCTATTTGAAGAGTCATTAAAATTTTGAATCTTTTTCTCAAAGAAACTAGGTATGGATTCATCTAAGACTGGGGCTCCGAGAAGATGAAGCGACTCCTTTGAAAGTAACTTAATATTGGGAGCCAAAACATTAAAATTTTGAATTAATTCTGGTTTTTCAGATTCTGGGAAAGAATCTAAAATAAGGAGCTCACATTTGGAGCTATTGAATTCTAGGCCAATCTTTTTAAAACTTTCTGTCAATGTTTTAAAATCACTGAGAACGGAAGCCGCATCACCCCCCAGCGTACCGTCGTCTAGATACCAGACATTAAATTTAGATTGTAACCCAGAAATAATTGAATGGATGGCCAAACTGAAGATAGCTGGACCGAGAGGGTCGCCCTGTTGACAACCCATGGCGGAAATAAGTGGGTGTTCTCTGAAAAAAAGTTTTGATGGATGCCCATAGCATTGCCAAAGGTAAGGATATACGTCAGGGCAGATATCCCGAATTTGGGTCAATAAAGCGCCCCTATCGACAGAGTTAAATGCATTTTTTATGTCAACTTTAAGCAGCACTTCACCTCCGTTATTTAATAGAAAGGTCCGAGCCGCATGAACAGCTGCCTCACAACCTCCCTTTGAGCCAAAACCATGTTGAATGGGCTGAAATATTTCCGAAAGTTTCGGGAGAATGTGACGACAACAAATTTTGGAGGCCATACGACGGATAGTATTACCCACAGCGATGGGTCTTACTCCGCCATCTTTTTTGGATAGCGCGCAAAGGTTGGCCCCATAAATGATCTCAGTAATTATTTACTTAAATTTGAACCTTATTATTAGACCGTAGGACGGAATTTATCGCGAACTGGTGTATTTCATTTTGTGGAAAGTTTTAGTGTGTGTTTTCTTTATAATTATGGAATATACCCATAGGACTCCATGCGGTCATGGTTTAGTTTAATTAGCTTAACTTAAGCAAGGTTAAGTAATTACTTACTGGTGAGAACAGAATCCAGATGGATGACCGAATACCGGTACCAGTATTTCAACTTGAGCGTTTCATCAGAAGACACGTAAAGCCGTTGGTCCCGGCTATCACTTATTTGTGATAGTCGTTAAGCTAGTAGGAGGCCTTCTAGGCGGCTTGAAAACTCCAACAGTAGGTTGACCACTAGCCTCCACCGATCCGCAGTGGACACGCGTGGTGGAGTATCTGCCCATTCCCTTTCACCCTCATTTGTGAAAGGAGGCCTAAGATCAGCAGTGGTACATAAAGAATCAGAAACTATACAAGAATCAACTCCCCACAGCAATTATTATTGTATTCAAAATAATTTAGCTCACCCAAAAACCCTCGAACAGTACCCACACTATAATACCATTGTTAATTCGGCTCCTGGTAGTTTAAATGACGATAAAAAAATAGTAAAATGTTTTATGTCAGCCATCGTTTATGGCGCGCTCCCTATAAAACAAGTTATTTGAATACAAAAGCAAATAAACGACACAAATTATAATAATATGCGTAAAACAATTCTTAAGATTGTATTGCTGTATCGATACGATATGGTTGTAATATACATGAAGAAAATAAAATTAAAGAACACTGCTAAAACCTTGATCATCTTAAAATAACATTTGAGAGAGGTAGAGCATAGCGTTTATTTGCTCAAAGAGCAGCTCGACTGGGGAAGTACCTCCAAGTTACAGAATACCGCAGCCAAATAACTTTATATTGTGTTGTAAAGTTGTGTTCCTGCGCGTGAGTAAGGTCGCCAGAGCTCATAGGGGAGGGGGGAAAGGTCGGTAACGCGTAAGCGATGCTTCGTGTGTTGCAAGCGTCGATATGGCTACGGTAACCGCTTACCATCAGGCGGGCCGTATGCTTGTTTACGGACTTAGTCGTATAAAAAAAAACATAATAGGCCTTTTCTTAACATAATAGGACAATGAAATATGATAATGATAATTACTGAGAGATACAGTTTGGCAACCCTTCATCTTGTTTCGTAATATACTGCATAATACTTCAGTAAGCCCGGAGATTACAACTCTCAGTAACATCAGCTCTTGAGACTTGTGGGAAAGGGACGTAGGTATATATCGGATTCACATTTACAATGTTGTATAAATTGAGGCTTTATATGTTCGAGTTCGATTTGTTATGTTTGCATCAAGATTCTAAACAGTGCAAATATCTTGATTGCAAAGTTTTGAAGTTTTATAATAAACAATAGAAAAAAAACGAGCAAGTGCGAGTCCGATTCGCACACGAAGGGTTCCGTAAAGATGTTTCTTTTATGAGGCCCCCTTATTTCATTTTTAGGGTTCCGTACCCGAAGGCTGCCAAACGGGACCCTATTACTAAGACTCCGCTGCCCGTCCGTCCGTCCGTCTGTCTGTCAGTGAGCTGTATCTCATGAACAGTAGGTAGACATCTGAAATTTTCAGAGAATATGTATTTCTATTGCCGCTATAACAACAAATAATAAAAATGAAATAATTATTAATAATTAAATGCCATACAACAAACGTATTTTTTTTTGTATTTTGTTTTCATAGCACAATGAGTTAGTTAATAATGTCCGGAGCCCTCCGTTTGCGAGTCCGACTCGCACTTGGTCGGTTTTATTATTTGATGTTATAGCGACAATAGAAATACACATTCTTGTATTACGGTTCATGAGATACAGCCCGCTGACAAACGGACGAACGAACAGCGGAGGTTTAGTAATAGGGTCCCGTTGACACCCTTTGGGTAAGGAGCACAAAAAAATATTATTTCTATATTTTTTTTGTCAACGGTTGACCACTAGATAGATTTACAGTGCCACCAACTTTCTGTTCAGGTAAGGGGGCCTACCACAAGCTCTTAAAACAAGGTTAAAATAACCTTATTTGTCTTTTGTCCCTCTTTGACATCCGGCGTCAAAACAAGACAAAACACAAATAAGGTTATTTTAACCTTGTTTTAAGAGCTTGTGGTAGGCCCCAAGGTCAACATTGGAAAAATGCATCAAATTCAAAATTCAAATTCAAAGTTTTTGATTTTACCGCCGGTTCGTAATACACATAAACTGAGAAGACTCCCTCATCAAATACAGTAGGGGGCAAATTGAGCAACATGTTGCAGAACATGTCCCCCAACAACTAGGTACGTAGAATGTTCTGAAGCAAATGTCGCGGAACATTTTGCAGGCTACTTGGAGCAGGAGAAAGCACATAATTGTCCTGTGTCACGTAAAATGTTGTGCAACGTCGTATATGTAGTGTTTTCATCCTTAAAAGGATAGGCAAAGGTAATTCAGCCATACAGCCTACAACCTGACGATAAGTGGTTATCGCTTCCTATGGAATGCCAATGCGTAGGCCGCCTTCCCAACTGGTGGTAACTTCATAGTCCTTTCTAGGACCTAAACTGTATAAATGACTTTGACTTTATGGCTTAGATTCATTTTATATGTTTGCAATTTAAACCTCGAAATATTCTTGAAGCACAAAATAAGTTGTCAGTTTGTGTCAAATGCTGTTGAATTATCGCCTAACCGTTCAATATAATGGTGCGGAGCGCAGTCGTGCGCGCGACGAATGCTCGTTTGAGGCTCGCAAGTCCATCCACGCTACGCGAACAACGAACGGACCCTATTCGTTCGTGGCTCAGCTCGTGCTCGCTTCGCGTAGCATGGACGCACCATAAGAACTTCTCACATGAAACGGTGCGTCCATGCTTGGCGAACCGAGCACACTGCGAGCACGATTCGCGTAGCGTGGACGGGCTTGCGAGCCTCGAACGAGCGCGATTGACAGTTTCTTCACGAACAAAAGGATTCGCATCGTGTTCGTTGTAGGTTCGTTCGTGGCTCGGCTCGTGCTCGATTCGCGTAGCATGGACGCACCATTAGGTATTACGGAATCACTATTTAGGTCGTAATTGCTAGAGCTAGATAAGGTACTGTATAGTTAATAAAACCAGGAAAATGCATCATAAAGAGAATTGAGCGCATTTTACGAGCAAGCAAAGACTAATCTTAAAAGCTTTGAATGCATTCGCCATAGAACAACACGTGTATTACGTATGCAACTAATCTTTTAATAATAAATGAGATTTTAAGTAAGCACTCGAAAACATTTTCTTCAGCAGTCTTTACCAACATTTAAATACGAGTTATTAATTTTATAAAAGCCATTATACACCTATTTGTAGCTATACCTATCCTATAGTACGTGGAATGTTTGTATGGACCAAAATTTAGGCAATTAAAACGTACCTACACGAATGCTGTGCCAAATGGGAGTCTACCCAAATTCCATGACCTGGAATTCTCTAATGAAGTAATGGATAAAATTAATTGGATTTAGATGTTTGATACAAGTTTTTAAATCGTTTTATTATTTTATTGATTTCCAGTCTCTCTCGATTTTTTTCTACTAAGGTAGCAAACTAGCATACGGCCCACCTGATGGTAAGCGGTCACCGTGGCATAGACGCTTGCAACACCACAACATCTTCACAGCCTTTTTGAAGAATCCCATGCTGTATTCCATTAGGAAAACCACGGCGGGGAGCTCATACCATAGCCTGGCGTGACCTGGGCTGCTATCTACTGGAACAAAATCTTCGAAGGTTTGTGAAAAGAAATGGTGTCACTATATTCTATTTATTTTTTGAGAGAGGTAGAGCAAAGCGTTTATTCGCTCAAAGAGCAGCTCAACTGGGGAAGTGCCTCCACCTTACAGAATACCGCAGCCAAATAACTTTATGTTGTGTAAAGTTTTGTTCCTGCGCGTGAGTAAGGTCGCCAGAGCTCATTGGGGAGGAGGGAAAGGTCGGTAACAAAAGGTGTTGCAAGCGTCCATATGGCTATGCTATGCTTAAAGACTTAGTGGTATAAAAAAAAAAAAAAACACTTCACGTTTTGGTTTTAATCTTTATTGCGCCGAATTGTGCCGTAATTTTTGAAGACTCTTTTTTTTACTAGGAACATAAAACCCAACTAGCTTTCGGTCAGCAGTTTCACCCGCATTATACCTAGGTCATGAACATCGGCTAAAAAATGTCAGCTCAAAATAATTACTTAAAAAATTATACCAAATTTTTGCTTCCAAGTTTATTGAATTAAAATCATAACCAGCGTGTCGCCACTCAATGAGGGGAATTATCTTTTCATATCATTATTAATAATTACAATATGATCATATTTTTACTTGCCCAACAAATAAAAAAAAATATCCTCAAAAGTTTCAAATTTCCCCTTATTAGGGTATACTTAGATAGGTTCGTCCCGTGATAGAAATAGCAAGTTATAAGAACAATCAGAGACCAACAAATTACATAAGAACATATCCTTAATCATCAATATATAGCGCTAAAATACCCTATCGTATAGCTTAACCCACAGCTGTATATTAGTCGAGTTGACGAACCAAATCGTAAACCCAAATCGTTTATTAATCGACTAACTCATAATCGTAATAAGCCAGAGATAATTTAGCAGGTAAGTATTACCAGCATCAACATAATATTATCTCCCGACAGGCCAGAAATTAAACCGGGAAACTGTTGATCGTGGCAAACCATAAATTATTTCAGGTCATAAACCCTCACATACCGCTGTGGGCGCGAGTAATTCAATTAATGAGCCGAAATATAAACGTTTTCAATTGTAATACACTAGACTTAACTGTGAGCCATATTATTTTTCGTTTTGTGTAACGCCCCACGAATATCCGCGATTTGTTTCGTGATGTACCTATATCACGAGTTTGATGTTCTAATTCAATTTCGGTTTTAAATTTTCGGAAAATAGTACGTGTTTAAACTTTTTTTTTTGATTATTATTTAGTCCAAACTATTTAGATTCCACAGACAGATAAATCTCGTCGAACTTTCGATATACCTACTAGAATACAAATTCTAGCCTAATTATATAGGACATAACTACTAAAAGACAATGCATGATAATTCTAAAAGTGATTCATCATCATCATCAGCCTATAATAATAATAATCTTATTTATTGAGACAACGAGGCCCACTTGTTAGTATTACAATTTTCTTAAAAACTATGTTAGTAACAAATAAAAAATAAAACGACAAATTAAAATTTACAATTTGGACGCACTACCATGTCTATGGCATGCTTTAACGCCAGTGTGTCAAATTTACTCGATAAAGTCTTCAGGATACTATTGGGACTAGACCGCATCCTAGTGAATATGGAAGCGCTCTTTTTACGGATGATCGCGTAAAAGTCATCGGTTCTAGCCTGGCTGAACATGTTTGAGGCACTGCAATATCTTGGTAGTCCCAACAGAATCCTGAAGCCATTATTATATTGAACTCTCAGGGCACTGAGCGCCTTCTGCGCATAGTTGGTCCATAGGCCACTCGTGTAGAAGGTTTGACAGTAAGCTTTAAACAACGTAACCTTAGCTTCCTCACTACAGCGAGTAAACCTATGAGCCAACATATTGCATCTAGCAGCCAATGCCCTGCGTTCACGTTCAATATCTACCTGGTCTTTAAGGTCCTCGGTAACATAATGCCCCAGGTATTTAAATTGAGTTACTCTCCTGAGTGGTACTCCACTTAACAAAAGAGAAGGATTGTAGTCAATCTTCCTTCCGGGGGCCTTAAAGATCAGATATTCACTTTTTTGTACATTGTACACAAGCCCATGACTAGCAGCGTATCCCTCACAGGTACGTAGTAACTCCCTGATTGAGCCGGCTGTCGGACCCAGCAGCACCATGTCGTCAGCGTAACTAAAGTTATTGACTACTAGGCCATCAATACTACAACCAACAGGTTTACTACTGACTACTATAATGTCCCACTGCTGAGCACAGGCCTCCTTTCACAAATGAGGGTGAAAGGGAATGGGCAGATACTCCACCACGCGTGCCCACTGCGGATCGGTGGAGATAGGCTAGTGGTCAACCTATTATTGGAGTTTTTAAGTTAAGTGTCAATCGGGACCAACGGCTTTATATGCCTTTCGAAGCACGGAAACGCTCGATTTGAAATACCACTAGGCGGTCACCCATCCAGGTACCGACCACGACGGTGGTAGCTTAACTTGCCGATCGATTAAGAACGGCTTATCATGCTACACTACGAGCGCTTCAAAAGTGTTTACCTACAAATAAATGAAGAGAAAAGATCAAACAAAAAAATACACTCAAACAAAACTACAAGCACTTCTAGTTTATCTTACAAAAAAAATAATATACCGCCACTTACAAGGATGTCCCCAATTCTTATGCCCATAGAAACCCCCATAGCCCTAAAGGGAATTTATATCTTATTCCACCTGTAATATGTAAGTTTCAGAGCGTACAGGTTCACACTCCATTTGTCTCGCAAAATACAGAGCCCTTCAGATTTGCTCAGCCAAGAAATGGCTGCGTAACATTTTTTTCCCTTTTGTGTATTTTTCCTTGATAGAATTTGCATGTAAAATAACAAGGTGGGGTTTGTTACAGGAATAGCGGAAATGTTATACTCGTATGTAAACCTTATTGTTATTGCAAGGGTTTGTCAGGGATTATTTGATTTGTGAAGTAGCTACTGCAGTCGCAGTTTCGTACCCAAGAAAAGTAAGGTAGAATCCGTTCTTGTCAAAGGACCTCACACTCATTGACGACAAATCAATATCCAGAGTTTCCTCCCCGCCTAAAAAGTATGTCCTTTCTTGATGAACGAAACCAATAAAGTACCGTTGAGTGATAAGCCTGCATTCTTTGGTATAACTTTATTAGTCAAAATGGAATTATAGCTATCTTATACTAGAAAGCTGGGCCTCTCTTCTCTCTCTCCTCTCTAAGACAAAGCGGTATTTCACGCAAAAACAGATGCTTCTTCTCGATAAAGTACTTGTAAAACACATTACTGGTTCCACTTCTGGATGTAACGGATCTTCCCAGCTAAAAAGTTCACGAGGCTTGACTCTTTTATGGTTCTTTAGACAATATACTGTGTGATTGGGGCGTGACTTCTAAGACTTTAAGACATCTAAGTTTATCGATAAAAAACCTCGTATGCGGGGTCATACATTTCCCTTAAAGCCATTTTTAATTTTTTACACTAGCTTCCGGTACTTTTGATATTTTGTCTTATAGCAAAGGTGCCAGTCATCGTATAGGGCGTGAACGATTAGAAAAAAGACAGATTGTTCCTATTTCTGTGAAAAAATATGAGACTAGTTTACGAAAAAAAATAACCTGTTAAACAACTACTTTATTTAATCTCATTTTTAGGGTTCCGTAGCCAAATGGCAAAAAATGGAACCCTTATATATTCGTCATGTCTGTCTATCTGTATGTCTGTCTGTCTGTCCGTCCATATGTCACAGCCACTTTTTTCCGAAGCTATAAGAACTATAATGTTGAAACTTGGTAAGTAGATGTATTCTGTTAACCGCAATAAGATATTCACACAAAAATAGAAAAAAAACAATAAATTTGGAGGTTGGTGGGGTTTGAACGAGATCTAGTAAGTAGTTTTTTTTAATACGTCATCAATTGAAATTCATATCAAATACTCAGGTCTATACCACCATTTACTTGACCTACAGTTTTGTACGGAACCCGCGGTGCGCGAGTCTGACTCACACTTGGCCGGTTTTTATTATTAGGTATTTGATCTAACTAATGATACTGAAATCTTGACCATAACTCAAAAAGCCATAAAGTTATCATTGTTATAGTAGAGGCAGAGGCCCTGCGGCTTGCGTAAAGGCCGCATGGTATGCCGTAAAGAAGTAAAGTTAAATTATACTTTTACTACCGAGGAGAATTCCCGGGATAAAAAGCGGGGTACAGCTAGTAGGTAGTATACATAGTATACAGGCTATGTATACTACCTACAAAGATTTTCATAGGGCATCGTGCATCTACCCAGATGGATAATCCGCCTTACTAAAACATGACATTTAATTTCACTCCGCTTGAGGGGCTCCCTGAGCAAATCGCTCTCAGTTCGTACTGCGCACGGCTGTCAAATACTGTAAATTCTGGCTTGTTTATTTCATGTTCCCATAGAGGCGACTATCCTTCTGGACGTTTTAAATTCTTTGACTACCTACTAGCTGTACCCCAACTACTAGCAACTAGTGACCAAGGTTGTTATAGAGGTACATAATTTTAAAAAAAAATAAAAAAACGAAAAATCACATATATTTTTTTCATTTTTTTTAATGGCATTTTTATTTTCTTCAAAATTCAAATCGGGGGTCCTTTCAGCGTTTTTCTCTAGGACCTGTAGTTCAGAAGAAAGAAAAAAAATCACCTGTATATAAGATAAGTACTTACGCGATATACGTTTGTATATATGTGTCAAGTTTCAATAACAAACAACACACCCACAAATATAATAAACAATCATTCGTAGGATATCTGTAATAGTGCGACGTTTGCGAAATACTCTAATTGAGTACATACAATAGTAATCTAAAATAACTACACGCTGTTGCCGTATGACCTTTAATCGAATAGTATAGATAACGCGAGACAAATTATACATATATCATATTTTAGGTACATAATGATTTTTTAAGGTGAAGTTACGCGAAATATTACTTATAAACAATTCAAAATTCAAAATCATTTATTCAAATAGACCTTCGCAGGCACTTATGAAAAGTCTGACTCTAATACTCTAATACCGGTTCGGAAGGTTGCATTTGCTGAGAAGAGCCGGCAATAAACTCAGCAATTACTCTTTTCAAAACAGGCTTAGATTAATTACATAATATTTACATTCTAATCGCACTGAAAACAATTGCGTGCCCCGGCGCGGCGGCAAAATTACAAAGTAGACTGAAAAAATATTTAATAAGTAAATAAATAGCAAACTTAAGCAGACCAGCCCCCACAAGCAGCACCTGTTCACAAGTATGACGCGTGTGGCAGCCATCGCCCTCCTCGCCATATTGGAGGGAAGTGAGCGACCCGTCACACGACGCCGCCGCAAGCAAAGGCCTTAAAGTGAGCATGACTTACTTAAGTCTGCCTTAGAAATAAAAAATAACTAAAGGGAAACACTAAACACACAATTTGTTATCACTGTGACTATTGACAAGCTTAGACTAAATATCACAAAATAAAAAAAATATAACAATTAGACAGACATAATAAATCAATACAGCTTTTGAATCTATAGGCAGAGTATTACTGGTATTACCATTATACTATAGGCCCCCGAAGTTTAATGCATTACTAGTTACCTAGATTACGCAACTATTCTATCTTATTTATAGGTATTTTGGTAACACTTACCAAGGATACATTTCACCCCAGGAAAAGTATTAAAATTATGTTCCTTCTTAGCCCGGATGTGCCCCGCAGGCAATAAATCACATCTTATTGTAACCACACTACAGGAATACAAAGTAGAGTCTGGCGAAAAGCTTGAAAAGGCGAGGTTTTAAAAAATATCTGCATAGCAACAAAACTAACCCGTTGGTTGTCGCGAGGGACGTCTTATATAATTTTATTGATGTCATTGCTATTTTTTGCCGACTTAAAAAAAAGGAGGAGGTTCCCAATTCGGTTGTTTTTTTTTGTTTGTTACTCCGTCATTTACTAACCGATCTGGAAAATTCTTTTTTTGTCTGGAAGGGTACACTTCCCGTTTGGTCCCATTGTCATCAGATCAGGATTTGATTACTTCTTAGTGTACTTTAAAGTCAGTATAAGGTTTTTGTAAAACAGTCCAATTATTATTTTAACCGCGAGCCAAAGTATTAGTATGAATTAAATACATTGGAATAAAAAAAGGATATATTTTACTCTTTTTTGCATTGTCACATAAAAAGTTTGCTAATAATTTGAAGGGCTAGTTGGCGCAGTTGGTTAAGACCCCACCCATGACATGCATTTGTGTGTATGAACATGTCTGTATGTCCTGAGTCTGGGTGTAATTATATATATTAAGTATGTATTTACAAACAAAAAGTACTATATGTACCTATGTATTATATCAGTTATCTGGTTTCCATAGTACAAGCTCTGCTTAGTTAGGGATCAGATGAACTTGTGTGAGGAATGTCCAGGATATTTATTATTAATTTTTATTTTTTATTTTTTATTCGAATGTCTACTTTCAATTTTCAATCGCCAAACTCTAACTATGCCAATCTATTTAAACAATCGCTTCATCAGAAATCTTATACCTACTTGACCTACCTATAATAATATATGCATAATCTATCTCTGTTATATAAAAGGAGACACTGACTGGTACTGATTGACAGATGTTCCGTATATAAGGAAGGGATTGCGAGTGAATCCAGAGGGCAGAAAGCTAATGTTTAAATATATTTTCAGAATGCTTTAATACACTTGCATTGCCTAGACTCTACATGGCTTGATCCCGCCCTTTTATCTGGTTTCGTTAACATAGGGTCGAAATCGATTCTTAAATTCACATAAATAAATGCACATGGGTCTGGCTCTTAACTTGTTGTTGTTTTTCATTAATAGTCTCGCAGTTTTTATGCTCAATATATCAGTGTTATCAACTACTTTGACCCTATTCCGCGCATTTACTGTGCTACAAGTTTACAATGCGAATACTATTCTATTGTTTTAGTACGGTCATACAAATAGCTGTTATCTATTGCGTACTAAGCTCCACCTACGATTTATTTGAAGGATATGACTTCGGAGCCCGAATGTCTTATAAAGAAGTTAAGAAACAAGGATTACTATTCTTCAGAAGAGAACAATCTGTAATATTTGATTATGCTTTTGGTACAACCATCACTGGAATCGCTTGTAGTGACCTAACACCGAATAAGCAAGGAATACCTTCTATAGTGGATGGTGGTGTGAATTCAAGCTACGTGGAAATAAATTTAATAAGTGAAAGAAGTGCTGGACTTAAATATATCATCGAAATTTACGCGTCTACTGAACACAAAAGGGTGGATTTTTTGTAGTTTTATATTAATTCCGTTATTTTTCTCTTATAATAAATAATGAGATGTTTTATTGATATTTATCCTAATAACTTTACTAACTTTGAACGGAAATGAAAAGTTGTTATTTAAATATGAACGCATCGGCATTCTGACAGCCAATGACCAATCAGAGATAAAGTCAGGTTCTGTTGTCAGGCTGTCAGCTGTCCTATGTGACCAGATAGTAGTAGTTTTATACCATTTTGGAGTATTTTTAATGTATTTCATCCAACATACCATGGTAGTGAGAAATGAAGAAATTACATACCTACATAAAATATTTTACAATTAAATGAAAACAAAAAAATATATATGAAAAATATATAATCTGTTGTAAGGGTGAGCGCTACACTTAAAATTATAAATAAGTTTAGAATCTTAACTGCAAAATGCTCGAAACATGATTGTGGAGTGTTCAGTAAGTTCTTTTGTATTCTATTATTAGATAAAGGCTAATTATTTTCGCGGCGACTAACAAATTAAACGGCGACTAACTACTGGTTACAAAAAAAATAACTTGGCAGCGATTAAATATTTTGGCAACTATTAAATTAGGTGGGCTACAAATTGCAAGGTATCATAAAAACTAAATAGTGGCGGCTTCTTTAAGGTAGCAAATATATTAAACAGGCACATAGAAATAATAGGTAGGGTACTATAAATAATGACTTGGCGACTAATATTGACAGTGGGATAACAAACATGGTATTATTGGCAACTATAAGCTTCCATATAAAATACACTTTCGGGCTGCGATTTGCAAGCAGCTGTAAAAATTTAAACGGGTACTATAATTACGAATTAGGGTTTCAGTATTTTTTTTGTGGAATCATAATTAGTATCTGGATGACTGAGTTGAACCTGGTTTTAACTTTTTTGGTAAATCGTGTTTTTTGGTCAGTGGAACAGTGAACTTTGATCTTGTATGGGTTTCAGGGTCTGATGATGGAGTAGGAGGGTTGGCACTGGAACTCCATAGCGGCGCAGTGTATCCTACCCGTGTTTGAGGTTGTTGAAATTGTCATGAGATGAACTTTGACCATATATAGTTTTCAGGGTCTGATGATGGAGTAGGATGGTAAGCACTGGAACTCCATAGTGGATCATTGTATCCTGGCCGTGTTTGGGGTTGTTAGAATTGTCGTGAAATGAACTTTGATCATGTATGATTTTCATGATCTGATGATGGAGTAGAAGGGTAGGCACTGGAACTCCATAGTGGAGCAACGTATCCTACCCGTGTTCGAGGTTGTTGGAATAGTCATGAGATGAACTTTGACTGTATATAGATTTCAGGGTCTCATGATGGAGTAGAAGGGTAAGCACTGGAACTCCATAGTGGATCATCGTATCCTGGCCGTGTTTGAGGTTGTTGGAATTGTCATGAGATGAAAATGAAAATGAAAATGAAAATGAAAATGAAAATGAAAATGAAAATGAAAATGAAAATGAAAATGAAAATGAAAATGAAACTGAAAATGAAAATGAAAATGAAAATGAAAATGAAAATGAAAATGAAAATGAAAATGAAAATGAAAATGAAAATGAAAATGAAAATGAAAATGAAAATGAAAATGAAAATGAAAATGAAAATGAAAATGAAAATGAAAATGAAAATGAAAATGAAAATGAAAATGAAAATGAAAATGAAAATGAAAATGAAAATGAAAATGAAAATGAAAATGAAAATGAAAATGAAAATGAAAATGAAAATGAAAATGAAAATGAAAATGAAAATGAAAATGAAAATGAAAATGAAAATGAAAATGAAAATGAAAATGAAAATGAAAATGAAAATGAAAATGAAAA
Organism: Achlya flavicornis; assembly: GCA_947623365.1. Lineage (NCBI taxonomy): Eukaryota > Metazoa > Arthropoda > Insecta > Lepidoptera > Drepanidae > Achlya > Achlya flavicornis. The sequence goes on from OX392491.1 coordinate 6,651,914, forward strand.
TGAAAATGAAAATGAAAATGAAAATGAAAATGAAAATGAAAATGAAAATGAAAATGAAAATGAAAATGAAAATGAAAATGAAAATGAAAATGAAAATGAAAATGAAAATGAAAATGAAAATGAAAATGAAAATGAAAATGAAAATGAAAATGAAAATGAAAATGAAAATGAAAATGAAAATGAAAATGAAAATGAAAATGAAAATGAAAATGAAAATGAAAATGAAAATGAAAATGAAAATGAAAATGAAAATGAAAATGAAAATGAAAATGAAAATGAAAATGAAAATGAAAATGAAAATGAAAATGAAAATGAAAATGAAAATGAAAATGAAAATGAAAATGAAAATGAAAATGAAAATGAAAATGAAAATGAAAATGAGTTATAATAATGGAGTTTCAGTGATTAACCTCCTACTCCATCATCAGACCCTGAAAACTTTATGTGGTCAAAGTTCATCTTTCTACAATTCCAACAAGCCTAAACACGGGTGGGATACATTGCGTCGCTATGGAGTTCCAGTGCCGGACCCTCCTACTCCATCATCAGACCCTGAAAACCATACATGAACAAAGTTCATCTAACGACAAATCCAACAACCTCAAACACGGCTAGGATACGATGCTCCACTATGGAGTTCCAGTGCTCACCCTCCTACTCCATCATCAGACCCTGAAAACCATACATGATCAAAGTTCATCTCACGACAAATCCAACAACCTCAAACACGAGTAGAATACATTGCGCCACTATTGAGTTCCAGTGCCAACCCTCCTACTCCATCATCAGACCCTGATAACCATAGATGTTCAAAATGCATCTCAATGGTTCAGTGTCGGCAACGCGCGCGTGATACCCCTGGTGTTGCAAGCGTCCATAGGCTACGGTAACCGCTTACCATCAGGCGGGTCGTATGCTTGTTTGCCACCTAAGTGGTATAAAAAAAAAAAAAAAAAGACGATTCCAACAAGTCCAAACACGGCTTACATATATGTGATTCCATAAAAAGCGTGTTGAAAATAAAAGTCATCAAGAAATAAAACTATAGGCCCACAATATTTTTTTTGCATGTCACTATTTGCTTTAATTAGAGCTCTTAAAATGTCGCACAAAGTATGTTTTATATGACCAAGTTAATATTTTCTTCTCATCTCAGTTTACTTTATATACAACCTCATTTTATAATTTAAGAAAGCCTATTTTCTACTGTTTATCCGCCGTCAAGTCTTCGCCTAACAATAAATTCAGTTACCAAAACAAAAAAATCAATGCCAGTTTAAATTAAAAGAAAGCTTATTTAGCTGCTACTTTCTACTTAAAATGATCCTTCACTTTAGCTGCCAACCTATTATTTTTAGTACCTCCTTTAATTTTTTATAAATCCCAAAATCAGATTAATTTGTCGCCGCGTTAAATACATGCCTTAGATAAATAGTATTTCTTGGTGTCGATTTTTTTTATTTCGTATTAGCACTTAGTGCATTTTATGATTTTGGTAAAAACAAAAAATTGCTACAGGTAACCCAGGAACTTATAAGTCAAAAATAATACAATCTGAGCTGAGAAAATCAATAAGCATCGTTTTGATAAAAAGAAAGTGGAAATAAGACATAAATTTCATTAAATAATGACACAAAATGGGTTCGATACGTAAGAGAACTCAGGTATCATTCGTGATTCGTGACGAAGAGGAGCGGCGGCATAAAAATGGCATTAGTTCACTCCAATTGGATCCTATTCAGGGGCGCTTGTATTCCGCCGGGCGGGATGGGATTATTCGCGTGTGGAATACGGCCCCAAATGTCCAGGACAGGTACATCCAAAGTATGGAACACCACACAGACTGGGTAAACGATATCGTGCTTTGTTGCGGCGGGAAAAACCTTATCAGTGCCTCGTCAGATACTACAGTAAAAGTATGGAATGCACCCAAAGGATTTTGTATGTCAACATTACGTACTCACAAAGATTATGTACGTACTCTTGCTTATGCGAAAGATAAAGAGCAAGTTGCCAGCGCGGGACTAGACCGTGCAATCTTTTTATGGGATGTAAATACTTTGACTGCACTTACTGCTAGTAATAATACCGTCACTACGTCTAGTCTTGTTGGCAACAAAGAGTCTATATACAGCTTAGTTATGAACCCTCCAGGGACGATTCTAGTTAGTGGTTCAACGGAGAAAGTCCTAAGGGTATGGGATCCACGAAATTGTTCACGGTTAATGAAATTAAAAGGACATGCCGATAATGTTAAAGCATTGGTAGTCAGTCGAGATGGGTCACAGTGTGTCTCAGGCAGTTCCGATGGTAGTATTAAACTATGGTCATTATCACAACAGCGCTGCGTGTCAACGATTAGAGTACATTCTGAAGCAGTCTGGGCTCTGTTGGCGACAGAACACTTCACTCACATCATATCAGGTGGACGAGACAGACTTGTGATCATAACAGAGCTCCGTAATCCTGAAAACTTCATGATTGTGTGCGAGGAAACGGCACCAGTATTAAAGCTTTGCTTCACAGCTGACCAGCAAGGAGTTTGGGTCTCGACTTCAGAATCAGACATACGTTGCTGGAAACTACCGCCAGCTAACGCATTTAACTCTGATACTCATAACCATACAAACTACCATCCAAGTAATGTGTACCAAACACAACCTTTAATCAGTATTCCAGGTGGCCCAGCTATCAAACACTTCGTAGTATTAAATGACAAACGCCATGTATTAACTAAAGACACTGCCAATCAAGTTGACTTATATGACGTCTTGAAAGCAAGCAAAATTGAGAAATTAGGTGAAGTTGACTTTGACGAAGAAGTCAGGAAACGATTTAAAATGGTTTTTGTACCAAATTGGTTTAATGTTGACTTAAAGACTGGGATGTTGACTATACACTTAGGACAGGAAGAAACGGACTGTCTCGGTGCATGGGTCAGTGCTAAAGAAGCTGGTTTGACAACAGAAAATGATCAGAAAGTTAATTTTGGAGCGTTATTACTGCAAGCATTGCTGGAGCACTGGAACCATCCAAATAGGATGAGTGAGTCCGGACAGAAAGTCATTGGGAATAACTTCTTTAGTGTGCCATTGCATACACCATTAATATTCAGTGAGGTTGGAGGCAGGACTCTTTACAGGCTACAGGTATGTATAAGTAGCATGCTATACTTAGTCAAAAATAAGTTGTTTGTGCTTTATACTGGCTCTCCCCTATTTTATCTGGTAAAATTTGATTGATGCCTAGTTGCCAACCAGGGGCAGACTTAGCCATTGCGAGGCTCCGGGCGGGTGGATCTTTGCGAAGCCCTTGTCTATGTGGAATTAGTTTTAATGATGATGCTTGACAAGAAGTGCAAAGTATCATAATGCGTGGCATAAGGCGCGAAATTCAAATGACCATTAGTACTATTAGTAACAATTATTTTTCAAATTGGGTAATATAACTGGCATATAACTTTGGCCAATGTAATATGAGGAAACTATTTTTTTGGGCTCCAAAATTAACTTTCTGATCATTTTCTTCATTATCAGCTGCTTTAGCACTGATCCATGCACCGAGACAGTCCGTTTCTTCCTGTCCTAAGTGTATAGTCAACATCCCAGTCTTTATGTCAACATTAAACCAATGTAAAGTATCAAAAGATCAGTCCGTCAGGACATATTATTAAATGCATAGATAGAAATAAGATTAAATGGTCTATTACGAGTCAAACATACCTATTCAAAAAAAAATTGTTTAGCTAAAACACACACTTTTCTGTTACTACAGTGGTATTTAATTGTGTAAATAGAAAATACTGCAATTTTGTTGATGAAACACTCCAAATGTTGTCAAACCTCACTTGGCATCACTGTTGCCTATTGTTTTATATGAGCTTGTGTTGGATTACTCATAAATAAATATATTCTTTATTTTAAGGTGGGTGACTCGGGTGGTGAAACAGAAGGCAACCTGCTGTTAGAGACTGTGCCATCCTGGGTTGTGGATGTGGCAATAGAGATGGCCGCACCCAAGCTTAACAAATTGCCATTTTATCTGCTATCCCACTCCAGCTGCCAGAGCAAGCAGGATAGACAGAAGAAGGTATATGAAATGAAATGAAATGAAATGAAATGAAATGAAATGAAATAATTTATTCATTCAAAATATATAATTCAACACTACTACTTCCTAAATTTACTTACGTGTCTTGAAGTTTTAACTCTAATTTCATGTAATTATAGTTTACTAGCTGTCCCCCGCGGTTTCACCCGTGTTCCCGGAATAAAAACTGTGTAGCCTATTTCCTTCTCCATACCATAGGCTATCTGCATGCAAAATTTCATGATGATCCGTTGAGTAGTTAGGGCGTGAAGGCGTAACAAACAAACTCACTTTCGCATTTATAATATTAAAGTTAGGATTTATCATTAGTCACATTTCCTGTTTATGAATTAACTGTAAAATATTATAAATGCGAAAGTGATTGTTTTTTTTTGTAACACTATTACGCCTTACTTAACTACTAAACTGATTTCGATGTTGGCTCGCTGGTAGCCTATGATATGGAGCAAGACGTAGGCTACTTTTTATCACAGGAATGCGGGTGAAACCGCGAGACAGCTAGTAGTTAATGTAGGAAAACCAACAATTTAAAGGCATATAATGTTATTTGTTCATGTCAAACTGAAAAATTATTATCATTTTCAGTTTTTTTTTTTTCATTTCATTTTTTGATCTCTATCGATTTAAAAGTTGTTTCAAATTGAAATTAATTGCAACAAAGATACATAATAGCCCTAAATATTTTCCTTTATTCAACCCCTAAGTGGGTAGTATGGGGGATCGCAGTTAAAGTAAGACTAGCAACTCTACAGATATTAATGCAATATTATAATATTATCATCTAACTGCCCTATTCCCAATTATATGGATTTATTATTTACACTTCTTCAGTCAGCCCTTCTAACGTACCAGTATTCCCTTCATACCCATATCCTTCACACAATCCAACCATCTCTTTCGGTCTTCCTCATCCACTATTATATCTCTGGGGTAATTTACCAACAGGACCGCTTAGTGGCAAACGACTTCATACAATGCCGCAAAGTGGCGGAACACGTCGTGGAGAAGATAGTGGGTTGTGGTGACGCGAATGGCGCGTCAGCTAACAGTGGCAAGGGCAGCGCTAATGAGGACAGCAGCACTGACGCGCCGGAGGAACGGGTCGAGTTGCTGTGCTGTGATCAGGTAACACATGCTATCATATCACCAACTATGATAGGTAAAATGCCCATTTTCAGCCATTCTGTTTTATACTACGGATGGGTACCTGCGCCTGCAACTCACGCGTTACCGACCCGAGCCCACGACCCGATTTATTGTTAATTATTGGGAAAAGAAAAGCCAAACATTGTCAGATTGTCCAAAATATTTAAAAGCTGTAACCTTGCTGAATTCTAATCGGATTCTTGTCAGTTGACGACCGAGTTCCGAACGTGGTAACTTCATTAAATTTGACCTTCAAAAGTGCCCTTCTGGGGCCTAAATTGAGATGAAAATAGACATTGGTGTTCGAACGTGTCGTGTGTACAGTCGAGGACAAAAATAAGTATACACCACCAAGCCACATAAAAAGTAGCCGTTTACATTATCATAGATATGGGAACACACAGAAGTTCAAAAATAAGTATACACTGATGGACAATTATGTATGTAAACAACAAGTTCAATAATATATATCCATGTATCAAATCATAAATTTGTGAACAACCAAAATATCATAAATATGTATTCAACATTACAGTCAAAAATATGTAAACTCATTGCAGTCAAGGCTGTCATAGAATTTTATTGAAGAACGGTAGGTACTTGAAAAAAGTTTTGAAAAAAATCAATAATTTTGCGTGCGTCCGTTGATAGTTTCGCGCTCGCGATGTTGTCAGCTCGTGCGCAAGCTGGCTGGCAACGTCGCCTACCGCATGAAGTGATCAAGTCGTTGAGAAAGGTAATGTTATTGTCGCTCCATGTAACAGGGCATTCACTGTGCAATTTCAACGATTCGTCGTGAAATATTTATTCATGATTACTATTTCAAATATTTTGAATAAGGTACGTAGCCGTAGCCATGTTTGGGTTTGTTGGAATTGTCGTGAGATGAGCTTTGGCCATATATGGTTTTCAGGGTCTGATGATGGAGTAGGAGGGTGGAGACTGGAACTCCATAACGGAGCAACGTATCTCAGCTGTGTTTGGGGTTGTTGGAATTGTCGTGAAATGAACTTTGACCATCTATGGTTTTCAGGGTCTGATGATGGAGTAGAAGGGTGGACACTGGAACTTCATAACGAAGCAACTTATCCTAGCCGTGTTTGGGGTTGTTGGGATTGTCGTGAGATAAACTTTTACCATATATGGTTTTCAGGGTCTGATGATGGAGTAGGAGTGTGGGCACTAGAACTCTATAGCAGGACAGTGTATCCTAGCCGTGTTTGGGGTTGTTAGAGTTTTCGTGAGATGATCTTTGACCATATATGGTTTTTAGGGTCTGATGATGGAGTAGGAGGATGGACACTGGAACTCCATAGCGGAGCAACGTATCCTAGCCGTGTTTGGTGTTGTTGGAATTTTCGTGAGATGAACTTTGACTATATATGGTTTTTAGTGTCCGAGAAGAAATGTAAGCACTGGAATCCCACATTTTTTGGTGTTCTTCGAATTGTCTTGAGATGAAATTTGACTACACAACGTGTAACGGGATGGGTATATCTATCTGAAAGGGGTGAACGAAGACTACATCAGGTATAGACTCTCTATAAAAAGTTTCAGCTCAAAATAAATTACTCAAATATTCATAACAGAATGTTTGCTTCCAAGTTTATTTAATTAAAATCATAACCAACGTCACCGCTCAATGATCATAATTTTTTCACGCCACTTACTTAAGTACCTAACTGTTCTGTGCGTCGACACGCACACAACAGTGTCTCAGCCTGTCGACCGTTTGCACCCACACGACAAAAGTAACTTAAAATTAAAAAAAATGATTTAATGTTGATTGACATCAGTTACAAATGTTACAATGACAGGACTTTTTTTATGTGCTTTTCTCAAAATGTTGAAAAAGTGTCCGCCATGTTGAACTTTTTAGATAATGGTCCGATTGCGCTCAAAATCGATATCTACCTTTATACACCTTTAGTTCCAATGACAAAACAATTTGCAATACTCAATAATGTAATACTTTTAAAATGGCCGTCGCCACAAGATGGCGGATGAAGTATTTTTCTCAAAATGTCGAAAAAGTGTCCGCCATGTTGAACTTTTTAGATACTGGTCCGATTGCTCTCAAATTCGATATTTGAGAGACCTTGGGGTCACAAAACAAGAATCTTTTCTCAAAATGTCGAAAAAGTGTCCGCGATGTTGAACTTTTTAGGTACTGGTCCGATTGCTCTCAAAATCGATATTTGAGAGACCTTGGGGTCACAAAACAAGAATCTTTTCTCAAAATGTGGAAAAAGTGTCCGCCATGTTGAACTTTTTAGATACTGGTCCGATTGCTCTCAAAATCGATATTTGTGAGTCCTTGGGGTCACAAAACAAGAATCTTTTCTCAAAAAGTCGAAAAAGTGTCCGCCATGTTGAACTTTTTAGATACTGGTCCGATTGCTCTCAAATTCGATATTTGAGAGACCTTGGGGTCACAAAACAGGAATCTTTTCTCAAAATGTCGAAAAAGTGTCCGCCATGTTGAACTTTTTAGATACTGGTCCGATTGCTCTCAAATTCGATATTTGAGAGACCTTGGGGTCACAAAACAAGAATCTTTTCTCAGAATTTTGAAATGGTGTCCAATATGTTGAACTTTTTAGATACTGGTCCGATTGCTCTCAAATTCGATATTAGAGACTTTGGGGTCACAAAACAAGAATCTTTTCTCAAAATGTGGAAAAAGTGTCCGCCATGTTGAACTTTTTAGATACTGGTCCGATTGCTCTCAAAATCGATATTTGTGAGTCCTTGGGGTCACGAAACAAGAATCTTTTCTTTTTTTTTTTTTGCGTTGCGTGAAATTGGTTTATTGTGCATACGTACGCAGTGTCCTGGAATACGCGAGTATTACCTGGTCTCCTCAGTATTCATCTCATATTGATCGCATTGAGTCTATACAAAGGCGCTTTGTCAAACATCTCCAATACCGTGCTTGTATCTTCTTTAATACTTATCATGAAAGGTGCAAGCACTTTGGACTTCTGACATTAAAAGATCGCAGAACGGTGGCAGATATGTCTACACTTCATGATATGGTGAACGGATGTATACCTTGTCCTCACTTGGTATCACAATTTGGACTGAATGCACCCCGAAGACGTACCAGAAACACTAGTCTCTTTCATGTGCCCTTTCACAGAACAAACTATGCCAAGAATTCCCCTATAAGTAGGACTCTTAAAACTTACAATACCTGTTTTCCAGATATTGATCCTTTCGCTGTTACCAAAACGTCATTCAAAAATAAAATCATTCGCAACTTTATTTAGGTAGATAGCTGTTTTATTTTAAATCAATTTTGTTAATTTATATATGTAATTACACTTAGATAATTTGAGTATTTGTGTATTGTTATGCGATAATTATTATTTATTCATTTATCAATATATATGTATATATATACGTTACAAACATTATAATTAAGTATTTAAATATATATGTATATACTCGTACATGCATTTATTTAATATGATCCATATCTTTTTTTTACATAACATGTAACATTTTTGTTAATTTTTAAGCATTATAGTTCTTGTTGTTTTTAATGTATTTATGTTAATATTAGGAAACCTGTAATTGGCTTTTTTTTATGTATATTCTTTTGTTAATTATGAACTTGCTTTTAAGCTGTTGGTTTTCGTCAAATAAATAAATAAATAAAGGTCTCTCAAATATCGAATTTGAGAGCAATCGGACCAGTATCTAAAAAGTTCAACATGGCGGACACTTTTTCCACATTTTGAGAAAAGATTCTTGTTTTGTGACCCCAAGGTCTCTCAAATATCGAATTTGAGAGCAATCGGACCAGTATCTAAAAAGTTCAACATGGCGGACACTTTTTCGACATTTTGAGAAAAGATTCTTGTTTTGTGACCCCAAGGATTCACAAATATCGATTTTGAGAGCAATCAGACCAGTACCTAAAAAGTTCAACATGGCGGACACTTTTTTGACATTTTGAGAAAAGATTCTTGTTTTGTGACCCCAAGGTCTCTAAAATATCGAATTTGAGAGCAATCGGACCAGTACCTAAAAAGTTCAACATGGCGGACACTTTTTTGACATTTTGAGAAAAGATTCTTGTTTTGTGACCCAAAGGTCTCTCAAATATCGATTTTGAGAGCAATCGGACCAGTACCTAAAAAGTTCAACATGGCGGACACTTTTTTGACATTTTGAGAAAAGATTGTTTTGTGACCCAAAGTTCTTTCAAATATCGATTTTGGTTTCTTCAAAGTTTCTTGTTTTGTGATCCCAATGTCTATATTCTATTGCTATCTAAGCTTGCCGCGTTTCGGTGTGAACTGACCCTTAATTGAATCTGCCGACTGAGATTGAAAAGTATATTCAAATTAAAAGTGAAATTTAAGAAACAAATGACACGCAAATGACGTCATGACCTGGTCTAAAGACATCACAGAACGTAAATATTTAATCATGTGTGCAGCGATACTACATACCTATATTAATGAATGTTTGTGTCATATACAGTGTCATCATTGCTCAGATGGTTGTATACATATTTTTGGCACATTGAGTGGTAACTATTTTATGCATCTTTTATGCATACATATTTTTGTTTTATCTAATGTTTACAAATTTATGATCGTGTCGGGTACATATTTATGTTTTCTATATTGTTTACATATTTTTGAGCATTTGGATGAGTACAAATTAATGGAGCTTTTTATGATTACTTATTTTTTATAATGATAAGTGTATACATATCTTTGTCTTCGACTGTACCAATACAGTTGTACGGGAGAACCCGTAATTCCCTTCTTCTCTTGACACTTTCTGTCAACGAAACCACAGTCTTAGGGTACATTGTGGTGCCCGTCTGGCTTTCTACTACCCTCAAAATCCATCACCAAGTGTACCAGTGTGTTCCAACAGATTTAGAGTCCCACACCACACTCGGCCTACCACATTCGGCCACATACTGATGACGGACAGATTTGGCATTTTTATGTATCTACGGGCAACACTAAAGAATCATGTCGAGATCCATACATTGATTTGTACAAAAATATTAAACACTAGAGAGTTCATCACTTTCAATCACTTCCAATGTTGAGATTACATTACCAGCAACACTATATTATTATTATTATACTTGAAATATTTTATAAACCCCACAAAACATAACAACAACAGGTTTTGGTCGCGATTCGCCGGTATGGCATAGAATCGCATTTTTATCCCGGGGATCTAAATATATTTGAAATGCGTCAACTTATTCCTTAGGCACCAAGGATCAATAATAACGTCATTTCAACTTCTCTAAAAATCTTAATTTTTTTGTACAAATCTCGCCATGATTCTTTAAATCACAAATTAAAGCAGCGCGACAAATTGGTGCTTTCTCATCTAGTTTATTCTAAATCTGTCAAATACAAAGAAAAACTGACAGTCATATCTTATAATCTCCGCAGGTGCTAGACCCTAACATGGACCTGAGAACAGTACGCCACTTCATATGGAAGTCTAATGTGGAATTTACGCTCCATTACAGAGTGTTGAAGCAATGAAAGTATCCCTACGCGTGCTTGCACAGGGCAAGTTTCAGGAACTACTGCGCATTCCATTGCATGTTGGAATAAAATTACCGTCAGGTTTAATAAATAAAGTGTAAATTATCAATAAGTACATTTTAGTGTGATTCTGTTGTTCAAAAATTAAACTAAATGGTCCGTATTTTAAAACGTCAATCAATGGTCAAGAGACGAGATAAAAACATTTGAAATTGGAACCTGTATTTTGAGTGAGTTTTGATCTCGTTCTATAATACAGGCCTTTATCTCTTTCTAACAAAAAGTGTAAGAAAAGGATGGAACAAATGTTGGCCTAAAAAATTTGTTTCAACTTAATTTCGTCGCCATAGCCATAGCTTTATCCATCTATCCTTATTCAATAATGTTTGTAAGAAAGAGAGACGTGATTAAAATTTGCAGCATGATAGTTTATTCCAAACTGTCGAGTAATTCATGTAAGACAGGCCTGACGGTAAAACGAAAGTTATTGATGCGATTTGGTTTTATAATATGTGATTTATGTGTTCGGATTTATCTATTGCATAAAAGACTATGAAATAGTCAAAATATGTGTTAAATACATCAGGTGAGCTTATAGATGAGGGATCATTGGGACGGTTGGAAAGCGTACATAATTGGGAAATCAGACAATATGCATTTAATACAATACTATATTCCGCCCTGCGGTTTTACTCTATATAAAACTCTAAGATATGATCTATCGGTGTGTCAAATTTCATCCAAGTCCAGTCATCATACATACAAACTGTCGCATTTATAAGAATACAAGATACATCTTTACGGAACCCTTCGTGTGCGAGTCCGACTAGCACTTGGCCGGTTTTTTACGTGTTATGGTACCCTGGTACACACGGCTACAGATCAAGCTATGCATTTCCAATGTAAGCTGACCTATCATCGTACGGAAATCCTATACAATGCGAGATCAGCTTATACTGGAAATGTATAGCTTGATGTGTAGCCGTGTGTACATGTCGGCTAACTAAATCTGGCACGTTCAACTCATTTACACGTAGCGCTTGTGTAGTGTGTGTGATTAAGCGCTTGGCGTGACGTCGCACTGCATGCGCAACTGTCCGTCTCTCTCGCGCGCGCGGATAAGCTTATGAGTATAAAGGAGACGGTTATTGTTTTGCTTTTGCTACTGCTCATAAATATAGAGTGGTCTTTTTTGCGACTGACTGATTAGAAGCAATAATGTAATAACACATACTGTATCGTCAAATTCATATGTGTGAGTACTAACGTGCCAGCTTTCACTAACCGACCTGTATGTTACCATGAGTAAAACTATTCAATACCAATCAAAGATAGGTATTACATTTCAATATTTAAGTATAAGAGACTTGGGTTGATTTTTCAATGGCCAATATCAATTCAGCGGTATCTGTTAAATTAGAAAAATTTTAAACAGATATTCCGCGTCTAGGAAGATTGCAATGTGAAGGCATTTATGAGGTTACTCTTCACTCTGTAGCTCTTTTATCGTTCAAGGCAGAATGTGCTTGTGAAAGATAAAATAGAATGATTCAGGAGTATGTACTTCGTAGATGAAATATTCTTGATACTTGTTACATGAGAATGTGTCTTATCGCTCTATAATTAAGGTGCATGTATTGTATATCATAGAGATAAACTTTATAGCAAGGTAATAAGATTTATTTTCATGTAAATAACAGGTATAATATCGAAAACCAGTTTATAGCAAAGCTTTTAGGTATCTTGTATTGTTTAGAAACCATTTTCTGAGTGTCTATCATTGTTAAAGGTAATCAAATTCAAAAAGTATTTATTCAATTTAGGTCCTGATAAGGCACTTATGAACGTTAACAGAATGACTCTACAACGAATACAATTTCTTTTTTATTCACACATTAAAATATTAATGAGATTTCTATGCTTAACGTATACAAACTATTCTTGCCTTTATAGCCCGGCTAAACGCTCCGTCTTGCATGCAAGTATGTCTGCACAAACCAGTTTGCGCTGGTAATAATGTGCGCATGTACAGCAAGACTGTAGCTCGTGCATGCCCGGAAGCGCGGCTTGTGTAATCGTTGACTTCTTGAAGATTGGAATGCGCGTGCGCAGTTTTGACTCGAGTGTGTGGGTGGTCATTCAAGCCGCGCTTCAGTCTGGCAAAATTGTTTTCGACGAGACTCTTATGATGAGTGTGAGCTCTCAAAACACTATGAGGTTTGCACAGTCCAGTTTGCACGTGTGGCCACTAGGGTTCAGAACCGGGAATTCCCGGTTCTTTTGTCAGTAAAATGGAACCGGGAAATCAAATTTGATTACCGGTTCTTTCGGTATTTTCGGGAATTTTATTTTTTTCGGTATTTTCTTTCGGTATTTACGCGATTCACACTACTACTTACTTCAACTGTTCAAAAGTTCAAAACTAATATAAATAATTCAGCGCTAGAAGAAATAACGTGCGACTGAATGATGCGCTCGCTATATAATCTACATTAGCTCGCAGTTGCTAGTTGCTAGGATGGAAAGTAGTAGGTACATATGCGACTGCGACACGATCAAAAAGATTAATTTCGATTTTCCAATGTCGGGTGCCAGGTATTTTTTCAAAGTCCTCTATTTTTCCATTAGAGCTACTACAAAAGAAATGGTTTTCACTATTTAGTCTTCCGAATTTCACCGCTGGAACCAGCTGATATACAAGACGGCATATTAACACATCGGCTCCGTAACATCGACACCGCTCCACCTACACATGAAGAAGTGGGCAAAGCCGTAATCTCGCTGAAGAGTGGAAAGGCACCGGGATTCGATCTAATATCTGCAGAAATGCATAAAGCTGACCTACCCTCCGTTGTAGAGACCCTGACGCCTTTGATTGTAACGGTCTGAGAGGCTCAAGAGCTACCAGGGACTGGAGTAAAGAGCTCCTGCTAACTGTGTCCAAAAAAGGTGATCTTGACACAGTTATCACTGCAGTTATTACTGCAGTAACTCGAGAGGCATCACTTTGCTTTCGCGTATTTCTAAAGTCTCCTGCAAGATTATCTTGGCTAGATCGAATGCCGTAAAACCTCTTCTACGCAGTGAGCAGGTAGGCTTCCGCTCGAACCTCTCGTATACCGACCAAATCAACACTCTTCGTATCATACTGGAACAAGAATGGCAAAGAGTTATACCATACTTTTGTCGACTTCGGAAAAAAAATTGATACGTTGAATTAGCTTATGGTCTAGCTTACATGAAATTGGTGTGCCGCCGAAAATAATTTCAACTAAACCCGGATTGACCAACAGATTATGCGTCTCAAATGGAACGGGATTGGCCACACTCTCCAACGGGATCCCGACATATACCCAAGAAGGCAATGGACTAGAATCCCCAGGGGAAGCGAAAGTGTGGCCGTCCCAAACAAACCTAGTGACACACTGTGCTTGGCGAAGCGAAGAAAATCGGGAAGTCTTGGAGTGAGATCAAGCCCGATGCTCAAGACTGCCCCATCTAGGGGATGAAGGATCACAATTCATAAGTCACCATTACATTCAATTTTTTTACTACCATCAACTGCGTATCAAGATCTACATATAAGAATCAAAAAGAATAAATTCGATTTTCCAAAGTCTTGTCTTACTTAGTTATGGCAAATAATTACAATAGGAAATAGAAGAAAAATGACTATGAGAAGACTTGAGTAAAATTCTGTTTTATTCTTAAGTTTTTTTTTATTACTTAAAATTTTATTCTTAAGTTTTTTTTAATTACTTAAAATTTTATTCTTAAGTTTTTTTTAATTACTTAAAAAATACTTGAATATTTAGTTGTGGTATAAGTTTGAGGCGTATCACTGCTTTATATAACAAAAACTACCAAGAACCGAAAATACCGAAAGAACCGGGAAATCCCGGTTCCTTTAAACCTAAATCCCGAAATTCCCGGTTCTCAAAAAAGAGACCGGTTCCGGAAACCCTAGTGGCCACTGTTCCGTCTTTTTTGTACAGTCATGTCTAAAATTTCGAACTGCGTATGCAAGACGGAGCGTGTAGTCGGGCTTTTAGTTTCTTGTGTAAACGAGCGTTTATATCAATTATGTGAAAGGTGCTTGAGAAAACAACGTATGTTGTATGTACTTTAGTTAGATAGATATATTTAATTGTGCCACGCAAAAAAATACCTGAAAACATTGGAATAACATAACCAATATTATTGGTATATAGGTATAGTAAGGGGCACGAGTGGTGAGCATAGATTGACACCTGCGCAGTAGTTAATTGATTGGTCTGTTTAGCGGAATGAAGCAGGGGGGAGCGTCGAGCTGCACATGATTGGTTCGTCAGCCAATGCTCGTCGTCTATTGGATTCTTGCGTGTCATTTGGCTACTGTGATTTGGCCACAAGTGCACACATGCGCGGGCC
This sequence comes from Achlya flavicornis, assembly GCA_947623365.1. NCBI lineage: Eukaryota > Metazoa > Arthropoda > Insecta > Lepidoptera > Drepanidae > Achlya > Achlya flavicornis. The sequence continues at coordinate 6,667,117 of OX392491.1, forward strand.
TAACCCTACTAATGCCTATCTGTGCTCACCATTCGTGCCGCTTACTGTACATTTGATTTATGTAGACTTTTTGTACCATTGTAGACTACTGCCTCAACAATTGAATATGAAACTATGCTATGTATCCTTAAAATAAAACATAGATGTCCGAAAGACGTGTAATTTAATTTTTGTTAATACTATATTTATAATAAATTATCTGACTGTATCCCATTGTAGCGTGTGTACATCGATTAAAGAACAAATAAAATAAAGTTTTTGTTTATGTTCCAAAGTATTATTAGATAATGTCCCACAAACTTATCTGGCCCGGTAGCCAATCGAAAAACTAACGACGCCAGTTTGAAATGTCAGTCTGCCTGCCATTCGCCATTGGTTATTTGCTCCACCCATGCTCCACCAAATGCGATAACAGCGCCTCTCTCAAGGCATAAGTTTATGGAACTAGATTTACATTGTGACTCTTCCTTCCTGCCACCATAACTGATTTGAATTCTTATAGATAGAATACCTAGTTGTCAAATAACCAGAATATTTCGGTCTCTGGTTCATAATGGCTTGTGGTTTCATTACTATCTTCGGGCACACAAAAACTGCCATCGTTTCAAATAACTGCAACTGCTTTCATTTAAAAAAAGATATGTTTCATTGAGCTTTTTTTTTGCTACTTTACAAGAAAAATTTACATTTTGTGGCTACTCAGACTGGCTCAACTTGGCAACACTAGGATAGGAAGTGTCAAAAACGTCTAACATTAAACATAACCTAAAAACAAGTATTATTCAATGAAAACTTGCAAATATTTACCAAAAATATGAACGGAAGACAGATAATACGCTCAATATATCATAACTACATGAGAAAACCTCCCATAAAACATAATTTTCCCATTAAAAGCCACTTAAATATTGATGTATTTCATGTTAATTTGTGTAGTAACTTTTGTACTAAAGCAAAAGCTGAATTAGTGGAGAAAAAGCACTGTAATGTAGGTACAATTGGGCATGTAGACCACGGGAAGACTACACTGACGGCAGCGATAACAAAAGTTCTGGCTAACGATGGTTTGGCTCAGTATATTTCGTACGATGAGATTGACAGGGCACCGGAGGAAAAAGCAAGAGGTTTGTATTATATGTGGCTTCTACAGAATAGACCTTGCTAGGCAAGCAAAATGAAGTAGACTTGAGTATGAAAAACATTGTATGAGATCTGTACCTATGGGCCATAATAAAATACTTCGACTTTGTGTTGTAAATACTGTGAAAACTGTATTGTAGTAACAGTAAATCCCTCATTTCTCTTATTATTTACTGCCAATAAGTAAATTATAAAACTATATTCTCAGGTATAACAATAAATGCCGCACATATAGGCTACAACACAAAGCTCCGTCACTACGCACACACAGACTGCCCAGGCCATGCGGACTATGTACGTAACATGATATCAGGAGCATCACAGATGGACGCAGCAATACTTGTGGTAGCCGCAAATGACGGACCCATGCCACAGACGAGAGAACATCTGTTATTAGCAAAACAAGTTGGAATAAAATATATATTGGTATTTATTAATAAAGCGGACATTGTTGATAATGAAGTAAGTATAAATAGACCTTACTAGAGGATGGATTATGTAGAATACCATTGTGTTACCTTCCCTGTATCTGATTTCCGTAGAAATGTTCAGTCTGACTAAAAAATCACTCAATAAATTATAATTCGATTTTATTAACATTATACCAAGAATGTATGCACATTACAATATACATGTGTATGCGCTTACCCAGGACAATGTCATGTGCAATGCCTGCCTGTGATTTATTGCGTGGTATGACAATAAGTCCGGGCGAAGTCCACTGTAAAGTCCTAAACCTGTCTTGACCGAATTTATCCAGTCAGATGGTAGCACTAACTGTGACTGATTTACAGAGTGCACAGTCTGAACTAATAGACGGAGGCTTATTCTTTAAAAATCATCCCTCAAGTAACCTAAGGAGTAAAAATAGTGGGTGAAAAACTAATACTGGTAATAAAAAAATAAAAAATGTGTTTCAGTTGCTTGAGTTGGTAGAGATTGAAATGAGGGAGTTATTATCAGACTTCGGCTATGACGGCAACACAGTCCCCATGATTTGTGGCTCTGCTTTAAAGGCACTAAATGGCGATGAATCAGAATATGGTAATTTTTTATATCAGCACATTTTAAACTATGTACAGCCTTGACTCATTCCACAGCTTTGGTTCTAAAATATACCATGAATGAACGCAACTTGTACTGGAGTGGTTGCTGCTACCGACCGATTGATCCCGGCCTGGTGATTGAGGCCCGCATCCGAATATGATAAGCAATAGACAGAGATGTTTCTGGTATCTTTTCGTACCTTTTTTTTTATCTCAATCATTTTTCGTTGACTATAAGCACTATATATATACGTACTTAAATACAATTTTTATCAAATCGTTCGTCTGTCACAGCGCTATAACCAAGAAATATATGTCCAAGGAAGGCCGGAATCCTTGGTAAGCAAGTTAGATTCAGACTCGTGTGAGTCTGAAAAACCGGCTAAGTGTTTAGCCGGTTTTTTAGGCTTCTATACCCAAAGGTCCACGGGACCCTATTACTAAGACTCCCCTGTCCATCCGTCCGAATGTCTGTCAGTGGACTGTATCTCATGGACTGTAATAGGTATACAGTTGAAATTTTCTATAGCTGCTATGACAACATATCATAAAAATTAAGGGAAACCCCCACAACAAATATCTTTACGGAACCCTTTGTGTGCGAGTCCGGCTTTGTGTGGTACCATTTCTTATCGTGCTATGCATTTCCAAATTTATTTCAATTTAAGGTGCACCATCAATAAGAAATCTCCTGGACACTATGGACAAATACGTGCCTCCCATAGTAAGAGATCTTGTGTCTCCCTTCCTCGTGCCTATAGACAATGCATTCACAGTCCCCGGAAGAGGGACGGTAGTAGTCGGTACAATCAAAAGAGGCATCATGAAAAAGAATGATGAAGCAGATTTAATGGGATTTGGGTACAATATTAGGACTACATTATCTGATATACAGATATTTAAGAAAAGTGTTTCTGAGGTAATTATAAGCCATTTTTTTTTTTTTTAAGGCGATGATAGCTCAGTGGTAGCGACGTCAGATGCCGAGACCAAGGTTCCGGGTTCGAATCCTTTAATGAGCTTGAGCTGTCGGCAAAGGAAAACATGAGGAAACCATATCACAGTGGTAGGAACTTTGTAGTACCCACCTGTATGGCTACCACCCTCAAGTTGAAAATCTGTCGCCAAGCACCTATCGGTGTGTTCCGACAGCTGTACTTGAGAGCCAGTTCCTTCTAGGCTTAGTGTGCTTACCACATTGTCAAACACAGGCCTATACAAAGTAAACAAAAAAAACATGGATGTGCTATCAAAACGTGCCTATTAGATTATGACAACTTTAGTAAACCAAATTCCAATGTTTTCTTCCCAGTTCTCCGTCTATATGAATTAGTTCACATTTGTCATGCAATATTGTATTCTATGCGCAAGATTTTAAAGCTCAATTTCCATTATTACAGGCTTTAGCAGGCGATAACGTCGGCGTATTACTCCGTGGTATGAAGATGAAATCAGTTGAAACTGGTATGCTACTCTGCGCCGCTAAGAGTTTCCAAATGAGCAATCATTACAAAGCGAAAATATATTTCCTGACGAGAAGTGAAGGGGGTCGGAAGAAACCAGTGTTCTCAAAGTATTCGCAACAGATGTTCAGCGGAACTTGGAATATTGCTTGTAGAATTGATTTAGGTAAGACCTTTTTTCTAGTTTTAATGTGTATATTTCAAGCCCTAGATTACGTACAGTAGTACCCAACTGATAAGGCGCGTCGTGAATCTTCGTTCGTGCAGAAAAGAAAGTATGGCCCGAAGATTAACGAAAGAATGCTTAAAACTTACAATCAACCTTAGATCACTACTATAAGGTTCATAATACAGTGCAGCTGTTAGTTCCGTCTCACTCGCAAGTGCCGCCCCTCCGCACATATGGCGGCAGCTGCCAACCAATAGCGTCTCCCGCGCTTTGAAAATTTATCATCTGCGCAGGTACATCGGTAAGCCATATCAGTTGGGTACTACCACAGTCTAATAACCATACAGTCGTCCGACGCCTTTGATCTTGTGAAAAATGCCGACAACGTCTAGACAGTATCGCGACGGCCAGGGTTGTCACAAGTAAACAATATTTACAAAATTATTTATTTATTGCAGATAACAATAAAACATTGTTAGCATTATTATATTTTAAACAATATTATAATAACTACTCCATCATCAGACCCTGAAAACCATACATGGTCAATAGTTCATCTCACGACAATTCCAACAACCCCAAACATGGCTAGAACACGATGTTCGACTATGGAGTTCTAGTGCTTACCCTCCAACTCCATCATCAGACCCTAAAAACCATACATGGTCAAAGTTCATCTCACGACAAGTCCAACAACCCCAAACATAGCTAGAATACGATGTTCGACTATAGAGTTCTAGTGCTTACCCTCCTACTCCATCATCAGACCCTGAAAACCATACATGGTCAAAGTTCATCTCACGACAATTCCAACAACCCCAAACACGGCTAGGGTACGATGTTCCACTATGGAGTTCCAGTGCTTACCCTGCTACTCCATCATCAGACCCTGAAATCATACATGGTCAAAGTTCATCTCACGACCATTCCAACAACCCCAAACACGGCTAGGATACGAAGTTCCAGTGCTTACCCTCCTACTCCATCATCAGACCCTGGAAACCATACATGGTCAAAGTTCATCTCACGACCATTCCAACAACCCCAAACACGGTTAGGGTACGTAGTTCCGCTATGGAGTTCCAGTGCTTACCCTCCTACTCCATCATATACATGGTCAAAGTTCATCTCACGACCATTCCAACAACCCCAAACACGGCTAGGATACGAAGTTCCGCTATGGAGTTCCAGTGCTTACCCTCCTACTCCATCATCAGACCCTGAAAACCATACATGGTCAAAGTTCATCTCACGACAATTCCAAAAAACCTAAACACGGCTAGGATATGATGTTCCACTATGGAGTTCTAGTGCTTACCCTCCTACTCCATCATCAGACCCTGAAAACCATACATGGTCAAAGTTCATCTCACGACAATTCCAACAAACCCAAACACGGCTAGGATACGAAGTTCCGCTATGGAGTTCCAGTGCTTACCCTCCTACTCCATCATCAGACCCTGAAAACCATACATGGTCAAAGTTCATCTCACGACAATTCCAACAAAACCCAAACACGGCTAGGATACGATGTTCCACTATGGAGTTCCAGTGCTTACCCTCCTACTCCATCATCAGACCCTGAAAACCATACATGGTTAAAGTTCATCTCACGACAATTCCAACAAACCCAAACACGGCTAGGATACGATGTTCCACTATGGAGTTCCAGTGCTTACCCTCCTACTCCATCATCAGACCTATTGAAAAAAAAAAAAAAAAAAAACAAACACTCATGCCCTGTGCCTGTTACCTATACCTGTGTACCTTTAACATATTTTTTACCGTCCGCCATTCGGCCATTTTGTTGGCGTTATTAACGTGACACGACATGACAAATATAAAATTATTATTGTATGCACTCTACGATAACAAACCATGATTTATTTACCTTTCGTCTGTGTGTGGAAGCTGATGAAACCGCAGATCTTTATTTAAATAGGATGAAGACTTGCAGTCTCTCACAGCACACGTCGTTTGCACCATTTTAAATAAAATAATTACAGACACAAACACGCGTTAGCCCTGAATTCTGTTTACCGAGCTACTAACATAATTTTGTTCGCAGGTCGGTAACGGCTTTCCCGCGTCTCGTCCCTCACACCCCGCACGATTGCCCTGTCTAGACGGCTTCGTCGACCGACTGTATGGTTATTAGACTGTGGTACTACTGTACTCTGACTGACAGTCTTTGGGCTTCATAAAGGGTGTTATATACTATCTTCTGTATGTAGGAATGTGGCCGGGGTAAAAAAAAAAAAGAATTATTCCTTCAGATAGATTTTCAAGTCAGTTAGTTTTAAGGCGATGATAGCGCATTGGTATTGACGTCGGATACCGAGACGAAGGTCCCGGGTTCGAATCCTACAATGAGCTTGAGCTTTCGTTAAAGGAAAACATCGTGAGGAAACCATAGCATGGTGGTAAGGTACTTTGTAGTACCCATCTGGCTGGCTACCACCCTCAAGTTGAAAATCTGTATTCCGACAGATGCACTTGAAAACACATCATTTGGCCACATTACTGACCATGGTGAGATTGTGGTCAAAAGCAGGCCTAATATCCCGGGACATTCCTCACACACGGCTATCTGATCTCAAACTAAGCAGAGCTGGTACTATGGAAACCAGATAAATGATATATTATACAATTTACATTTTGTTTGTAAATATTTACAAAACACCCAGACTCAGGACATTGTTCATGCACACAAATACATCTTCGGGGTGGGAATCGAACCCACGATTTGCGATGAATCTTAACCAACCCCGCCAATTCGCCCGACGTTCTAAAATATCTATGTTGTGATAATGTAGGTACTATTCTTATTATTATTCAAATTCAAAATCATTTACCTTCCACTTACCTTCGCAGGCACTTATGAAAAGTCTGACTCTAATACTCGAATACCGGTTCGGAAGGTTGCATTTGCTGAGAAGAGCCGGCAATAAACTCAGCAATTACTCTTTTCATAACAAGCTTGGATTCATTACATAATATTTACATTCTAATCGCACTGAAAACAATTGCGTGCCCCGGCGCGGCGACAAAATTACAAAGTAGACTGAATAAATATGTAATATTATATTTTTTTCCAGATCCAACAATGCACATGATGATGCCAGGCGACCATGGTGAGGTATACCTTACACTCCTAGAAAGTATGGTGATGACGCAGGGCCAACCGTTTACCATCAGAGAAAATAATGTCACTGTCGCTACCGGTATTGTTACAGACACTTTAACCTCGATAGACGTGCCCAAGGGTAAACTGGGCAAAGTTGTCGTTAAATATGATGATGCATAGTGTTATGTATAGATAATTATTATAATAAATTATTTGTATTGTTATTTTATTAGTTTTTAAGGCTTTTGACCTCCTACTCTCTACTTTAAGCTCTGCCTGGCTATAGCATCTTTTGTGGTAATCGTAACGAACGCCATTCATGATTTCATCCAATGACGAGGTACGACGAAGTCCTTTGGTTGGCCCACGTTGGAGGGACTTCATTAATTTTTACCCGACTGACCCGTAAGGAGGGTTATGTTTTTCGAGTGTATGTATGTATGTATGTCTATTTCTTTGAGAAGCTCTGCAGCCTAAACGGGTTGATGGATTTAAGCATATGAGGTGTCGTTAGATTTTTCTAAACTGTGGGAGTGTCATAGGGTATATTATTTTTATACGGCGTCTATGGATAAAAAAGAATCATTAAAGGAAACAAAAAACCCGACTGTGAAAAATTTACTGAATAGAGAAAAACAAGCTCTTTAATCTATAGGATTTTGAATATAACTTGAATATTATAAGGTATAGCAGTCGGGGATAAACAAATATTACAAAAAAACATACTTAGGTTATTTGTTTGTCCCCGATTGCAATATGATATGGCCGAAGGTAAGAAGCACACAAAGGCTAGAAAGAACTGGCTCTCAAGTTCAGTTGTCGGATCGGAACACACCGATAGGTGCTCGGCGATAATTGTCAAATTGAGGATGGTAACCAGACAGGTGGGCACTACAAAGTACCCTGCCACAGTGCTATGGTTATGGGAAAGAATGCTCATTTCATCATTATTCAAAGTTTTCCATTCTCAAAAGTTCTCATAACTAAATAGTCATTATACAAATCATTAAAAGATTCGGAATTGATGATAATGCATTGCATAAGATCTGCTATAAATCCAACCAATGGCAAATGGCAGGCAGACAAGAATCTTATATATCACATCACATTATATGCTTCTTGCACGCAGATTAACATTTCAAACTGGCGTCGTTAGTTCCTGTTTTAACCACCGAGCCAGATAAGTTTGTTGCGCTATACCTGCAAAAACTGTCGCTATTATCTCGGCACCGATTTTAAAGACATTTTCACCTCAAAAGAATCATAATAATGATTGGCTTTGGAAAGGGAGTCAAATAAAACCGCACAAAACATTTTATTTCATTATATATTTTTGTCAGAAGGTAATTAATACAGTGCCAAAACAGTAACAAAACATTAGTAAGAAAAAATCAAGACTGCATCTAGCATGAACTACTCAGATAAACAATATACCCTATACGGTCTGATAGGAGGACAACATTTAACACTTATTATTTTCACAACATTTGAACAAGACAGTTGGCGTAGTAGACTATTACTTGTTATTTTCTATTAATAAATTGTGAACTAGATTCATAACACCGATACGCCTAATGGATATTTTATTTGTCTACATTATTATTTGTGGGGCAGTTATGTGCAAATCCATCATTGAGTATTGAATTTTTTAAATATTTTGGCGCCCAACGTGGGGCCTTTTTTAAATCTTATGAGGGTAGGTATATAAATTATCACAGGCGTTTTCAAAGCAAATACTAACGATATGTGTATTATGTTGAAAATTAAAGTCGACGATACGTTCGAAGGAGTGGAAAAATAAGGTACTTTTGCACACAACTACCCACGCTATAATACTTCGCGAGAGCAGATCACACCACGTTTACCATCAAAATAGTAATAAACCTGCTCTAAAATCAGTCTGTCACGATAGTTGCCACCATGCCTCGTATATCTAACAAACATTAATCACAAATATACTTGTATACATGAATCTAACATGGAGAGACAGAAGACGTGTCAAAATATTTTAATAATCTTTTTTTTAATTCCCATCTATGTTAAAATGCTATAGGTAACGTCAGCAAGTGAAGTGAGCTACACTTATTTAATTATACATTATTCCTTGGTCCAATGCGACTGCTAACTTGGCATCTTATGAAATACTATTTAGCATCGTTAACAAACACTTTTTTGAATTTTTTTTGTGGCTACCCGCTTTTTGTTCGATAATGCACGTCTCTTAGCTTTTAGTATTTTTTTATAAGTATAAAAATACAATTTTAATATAGAAATCATGAGTTAGAAACCATGAGTTACATAAATAAAGCAAATCAAATAAGTACACGATACTAAAAAATTACATATTAAATAGACATATAATATTATTTCTTATAAAAATGTGAAAATACAAAAATTGATATTCAGATATGGCCTACTCAATCTCAAAACCAGGGCTATAATTTAAGTGTTGCAATAAATATACATAAATTGTGTTGTATGTTTGTTGTTTAATGTTTTACTGAAAAAATAATTTCAAAAGCGTGTCACATAGAATGAGTGTTACTAAAACCTTCATAAAATATCCTAATTCATAGCCCTGGTTTAAATGTCTCACAAAATTTACGTACATACATAAAGTTCGCCCGTAAAATGCGTGCACGTACTTAAGTTCGCACTCAAAATTGAACCTAAGAATTAGAGTGTCAAGTTTATTTCAATTGTTGAGACGTGCATTATCAATATAAATACATTATTAGCACACCACATACATTACATATTTCGCGATACCGATTTCCACGGAATTAAGTTTTAATAAGCTCATAAAATTCGATATTCACCACAGACAGTATATTTGTTTTTTTTTTTTCATATTCATTAAGTATCTTAAAAAACACCTAACGTATTTCCATATTTTTTTCTTGTATCAAACGGACAGATCCAAAGTTATACATTGAGATAAGGACTAGCGATCGATCATTTATTTTATTAACCATAATAATTAAAACACAGTGGTTTGCGCCTACAAAGCTTTGCTAAAAACAACAAAAATTATAACAAGAAACAATGATAATAAAAACATAATGCAGCTTTAATACATTTATAATGGGCATGTTTAAAACAGTGGCAGTGTTTATAAGGACACAAAAATGCTAAGACACATTAAAAATAACGTTTCACTGCGTTATTGAAACAAGCAAGCCGCAGTTAGCACATCAACACACAATCTCTCTTCGCACGTTATTGTACACAAAAGAAATTGTGCCTTTAATGAAGCCCGCGCTTACACTTAAGCAATTAGTAAATTTATACAAAACATCTGAATAATCAATAGGTAAACGTAACATTATTTTTAGAAAACTTTATACTGAGTAAATGTAGTGAGATTTCAACCGACCGTTGTAAAATTCGTTACAACTGTTTTGCATCAACGTCCCCGCTATATATTTTATGTGTTAAACGTATAACAGAATATATTAGAACACTGTCACTTAAAACTTAAAAGTTAAAACATACAAATACATTATTGGTGTCGACAAAAATAGTAGTATAGCACCACAATTAAAACTTATTATATATTCGATACGTATGCCCCATAACAAATCCATGTGACGCTTCAATTCCAACGTTCAAACTGATAAATCATTATGAGAAGAAATAATTAAAAATTAAAAAATATTTCCCCGTTCGTAGAGCTGAGTTTAATACTGCCATTACACAGTACCTAATATGTAAAAATTAATTTACCAACACTTACAACTATAAAAATATTTTAGAAATTCTCACTTACATTTAAGAGGAACTGGCAAAATAAATCCTGTATTTTTCCCGTTTCAAACTCATTTTTAATACAAAAAAAACCATATAATTGGTCCTCACGTATAAAATTCATGATGCCATTCCCATAAATTGGACAGAACTATTCACTGTACGCGAATCGGCTAGTAACAAACATATTAGTATACTATGCACACTAAATAATGGTTCAAAATATGTCAAATCCACTAAATACCGAATAAAAAATAAAAACATCCGCCTTGTGTTACAACAACACCCCGTACAAGCAAATGTTAAATTATGAATCCAATGGAGTAAGATAAACAGTGGTGGTAGACCTCGGCCGGGCAACTGGCTTTAACATATCACATTTATAGTACACCTAAAAGGATTAACCACCGTTATTGTCCACACTCATTCCACTATAAACACTAAACTTTGCAACTAATACATACAACACATACCCGGGTGGCGTATACCCACGGTACTACGACTTAGTATCAAAAACTGATTCTTTGTAAAGGCCCGCATTATAGAACGAGATTAAAACAGTTCAAGTATCAAGAATAGATCGTGTTATTCGAATATAAACCTTATATTATTGGTGCACGTATCAAATTCAAATGTTTTAATCTTGACTCAATACTTAACTTGAGCATTGATTAACGTTCTAGAATATGGACCTAAGGGTCAGTTCACACAGAGAAGCGACGCGGCGCGCACTTCTTAAGATAGCGATACAATTGTTGGAAACATAAAATTGTATATGCATGGCAACTACGATCCTCTTCGATCTTCAGACATTAAACGTAATTTTATATTTACTTACCAAGGAACCTTAAGATGGTCCTTCGAGCCGGATGTAGTATTTACTTGCTACACAAAAAGGTACAATTATATAGAAAATTCATGACACGCGAGGCCGCTTGACGTATTCGAATTCTGTCACTGAAGTATGAAATGATTTTTGTTTAGTAAATAACGTTTTTTTATTGTATCTTAAAAAGTGCGCGCCGCATCGCGTCGCGTCTCCGTGTGAGCTGACCCTGAGAGTAGAGTATTTAGTGGTCGCGAAGCATACTATCGTCGCCCGACGCGCTAGCCCGCTCGTGAACCCGCCCTACCTTACTAAACTAAACCTTCACCGCGAATCCCTAACACGAAAGGACTGACACATCGGTTAATATGCTAATTAGTTACAAATTTGTTCTAAACGAGGATTCTTATAAACCATGCACGGTTAATACTAATATACTTTTATTGAACATGTAACTATTAGATTCGTACTATAAGCTTTAGGGCCGTATCCACCTATAACTAACTTCACCTAATGGCAAAGGATCATATCGATATCGTTCTCTACACAACTAGCATCGTTTAAAATAGATAAAAAACAACTACAATACACAATCTTGCAGGAATAATCATCTAAACAGTGAGTTATGGATAGTTTTCAATCTACCAAGTTTTTCTTGTGCAGTTAATATTTTTTTTATAAATATTCATTCATAAAATTATTATCAAATTCGATAAAGCTCTAAGATTGATCCACATTTATAAATTAACTCTTAGCAAGTGTAACACGCTGAAGTGTATGTATGTAAGGAACACATTATTAAATAATACACTTATTGTAACACTTGGGGAACACAACAGTCGAATGGTAACGACATGGGGTCGAGACGAGCGACCTGTTCACGAACCCGACGACAGATTAAACAATAAAGAGAACCATATTCCAGTCTTGCTAAAGGTATACACCATGACTACCACTTCCTAACACAAAAATTAAAAAAATACCTAGCTGAATACACTAGCGCGGTGCGTCACATATTTTGTACATTCAGGATTTAGGAGCAAAATCATAGTACGATAGTGTAGGACACGATTTCGCCTTGTTCGCCGGCGCTAATACGCACAAACGGAACGTACGACAATATGAAAATATTTGTGAAAAATCTCAAGTCTACAATATTGACTAACTAATAAACAAAACAAAATAATCAACAATCGCTATTATGATAAAGATCCACCGCACCGCAGCTATCTAACCATTGCAGCGAATTTGAAATAGCACATGCGAGGAGCCAAAGAGGATATCAAATAATACTGGCGACTCATGCAAACTTAGATTATTTCAAGCTGCGTTAAAAGTCACGAAGATAAACTATACAGCCGCATCAGCGTAGTTTCAGCTGCGGTGTGGGAGATCTCTCATGCATATCTTTACTACCTACAAAATCTAGCGTTCGTAAAAGTTCTCTTAGTATGTAATTGATGCACACAACGGCCTCAAATTACACTGTGTTCGAAACGTGATACTGTGTTGCACTTCTGCTTAAGAAAAGGTAAAAAGATATTGTTTATAAGCTAGTTTTGCTAACACAGTGCCATTTGGTGGTTCCCGCTGTTTGAGTCGTAGTTTTTATGCAGTATCTCACTTTCGAGTTCACTCTGAATTTGGCCTAGCACCGTACTTTTGTATTCACTAAAGACTCACAACAACGGGACCGACAGACCCAAAGAGGTTGAAAAGGACGTATTACTGATAACTTTTAGGAAAGTTTAGAATCATTCACTTACACTTATATAAGCATTCACTATAATGGCTTTAAATTAAGTACTGAATAGATTTGGTATTTTTTAGAAAATTTTCACGTATTATTAAGGACTAAGTAAAGGACATTTCATTATAATTAGGTTATATCACACAATATTCTTATAGAGATATGCTGTTTAAGCGTTGGTCACGTAGAAATTCAAAAATCATACACGCACCGGCATAGAACTTGGCCCAAGTTCGAAATTTCATACAAATACCAGCAAAGATTTTCTCTAATTTAATCTTGATTTAATGCACTGTTTTCGGTATCATTTAGAAGATAGACAAGTCAGCATTTGGAAAATTCTGTTGAATTTACTGTGCCATTTCTCGTATACGCCAAAAATGTTAATTAGTATGGATAGTGCAAAGAATCATGGCGAGATATGTACAAAAAAATAATGATTTTTAGAAACCTTGAAACGACGTTATTATTGATCCTTTGTGCTCAAGGAATAACTTGAGGCATTTAAAATATTTTAGAATCTACGGGATAAAAATGCGACATTCTATGCCTTGCCGGCGAATCGCGACCAAAACCATTATGATGTTGTTATGTTTTGCGGGGTTTATAAAATATTTCAAGTATATTAATATGTTGCTGGAAATGTAATCTCAAAATTGGATGTGATTCAAAACTCTCTAATATGTTTAATTTTTTTGTACAAATCAATGTACACTGAAAAAAAAAATTATTTAACAGTAACACACAATTTTACTACCAATAACCTAAACAGAGTGACTTGCGAACTAAAAATTACCAGTAACAAAACTAGTTTTGGTTCATTACTAAATTGTTTCATTAAATCTAAGAGATAAAAGATTAAATGTAACTAAAGTTAGTTTCCAGACAACAAAACTTCAACATACATAACTAGTTTTGTAGAACCTTTTTTTCAGTGTATGAATCTCGCCATGATTCTTTGTAAATTTTTAAAAGATTGAAATTAATTTTTGAAAAACTGAAATGGCAAAAACTGAGTTACAAAAAAAAATTACCGGTTCAAAGTAAACTAAAAAGTAATCAAATCCTGTCCTTATGACAATGGGACCAAACGGGAAGTGTACCCTTCCAAATAAAAAAAAGAATTTTCCAAATCGGTTTATAGAAGACGGCGTTATGAGGTAACAAACATAAAAAAACATACAACCGAATTGAGAACCTCGTGCTTTTTATGAAGTCGGGTAAAATTGAACGCTTCCACATTTAAAATGACAACACCGCCTGCAAGCTGACTCTTTTAGCTTTGAAACGATATCAAATGCAGTGCAAAAAGCTAATATTAAAGTACATATAATCTTTGCTGAAAATACCTCTGGTTTAAAACTTCGAGCATGGGCCAAATTCATTGCCGGTGAATGTATGTTTACACACATTAGTATTTGATATAGGTTCCTATAGGAAGATAAACTTATGAATAAAAAGTAGAACAGAAGCATAGCGTGAAACAGATTTTTTTGGATAAGAAAAATGCATTTCATAGGGAAGCTTATACTATGTGAAATATTCCAATATAGTATGGACGGAAGGAACGTTTATTGAGCTGAAACAAATTAGGGCGTCTGTGAGCCAGCGCTTTATCGGGGCATTGCCATTGCACTAATACTATCATGTGGTTTTTTTTTTACTTTCAAAATTCACAGCCATCAAACTTTAAAGCTGATATACGTTTAGTATACCTTCGTTTGTCGTAGGCCAATAATCAGACAATTTGAATTATCTTGAACGCGTGTTATTTTCAATTGGTAAAAAAATCATTTTCTTCTACTGCGACCAAGAGAGATATTGCCAAAGTAAAAAAAAGAAAGCTCTTGTTTTTTTTTAAATAAAATAAATTATGTGAAATTCAATATTTCAATGTACACGTTTAATTTAATTAACATCAATGCAATTTGTCGCTTTTATTTAAGTTAAAAAAATTACTAAATATGACATTGGCACCAATTAAGGCTAAGATATACTATAATATTTCATTTTAAGAACAATATAACAGGAGAAGAGAATCACCTACCAACTGTCACTTTCTTTCTCTTTCACTAAGCATAACGCTGTCTCATTCATCCTTAGATGAAATATCAGAGTAAGATAGCCGTCTTAATGCCCTTAATATTGCACTACACTGTAAGTAAACATTCAACGCGAAGTCCGAATTCTCAACAAGAAAATCCTTGATTTTCCTTACGATGTATATTAAGCAATGCCCCAAACGCAATCTAATTTAAAAGAAGCTAGTTGTGGCACTCATGTAAGGTTTCCAATTTAATCTTATAAATAAATTATCCTAATACCAAAGTATGAAGCAAGCGTCAACTCATAGCCTGTATGTAATTCATTTTAACAATATACTATACATATAAATTAATAGTAAATAAATTCATCTGTGTCAAATCAAAAGTAAGTAAAATAAATAATTATAACAATCTAAGGCATCGGCTACACCGAAGATGCGAAGCGATAGTCGCTTTATTTTTGGCTAGCTAATTAGGAAATATTCACATAAATAGGAGATAAAACTGTCAATATTTCACCATAATAAAATAAACCAAACTTTTTGTATGTTGTTTAGTTAGTTGGCGCTGGTGGCGTCATCTATGAATCGCATTGCGTTTTACGTACGAGTTTTTTTTAATAATTTGTGTATATCATCGCATAGCTATCGCACTTCAGTGTAGCCGAGGTCTAATTGATCTAACTTCATACAGTTCATATCTGAACAGTCAGTGAATTCATCTAATAAATAAATTTCATATAATTTTCGTTCAGTAGAAACTGTACAATTGATTTCGAAGAGTGCGATAGTGGAATAAAATAAAGATAGAAGTTTTCACCTGCTTAACATTTGCAAGACAGAGATTTTGAGGTAAATAGTTACATAATATGGCAACATTTGAAAATAGTAAATAGAACCTCGTTAGAAAACGTTATCTACGTAGCGCATTTTTGAAAAAATAAGTAATATTATTTGAATACCGCATGAGGTTAGTTTTAATACGACTGCTCTCGATGCCATATAAATACAAACATCAACTTTCTTTGATATATTTAGTTAATTTTGTACTTTGAGAAAATATACAGGAATATGTTCAAGGGATCGGAAGACTACAACAATAATAAATAACTTATTTTTAAAAACATCGAATCTAGTAGCATTAAAATTTTAAAAAACTTCGGCAAGATATATTTCTGTGTAAATAATTTTCTATATATAAAATGCGTTACGTAGTACAACCCCAATGAAATAAACATGACGAATCAGGAAAAATAGAACGAGAGAATAGCTAACTACTTCGATTAAAACTAAATTAAATTATTGTGCTAAAAATATAAAAGAACAAGATGAATTTGACTACATACTACGTTAAAACGCGTAATGCGATTTGATTGTACTAATATCCGTTTAGTTTTTGCTTTAAATTTAAAAAAAATATGGGTAGCATTTGAAATATAATGTCAAATGCGTGAAGATCGATTTGCATTGCGTGCAATAATAGTAACATGTTATTTGGACGAAATCGTATACGTTGTTTATTGTGATAAAACTGCAATCTTTTCTTTAATTATTGAATTTTTATCTGAAAATACAAAGTGTCGTGACAGCAAGAAGATATTATAATACGCGTCATACCTTCTCATTTTGTATCAATAACAATCGCTATGACAAAAGTTAAAATGTTTTTTTTTTATCATGCGAATTTTCATGCATTTGATATTATATTCTATAGGTTGCATGGGGTTGGTAATAATTATGCGACAAATGTTTTTGTAAGATGTTGGCAAAGATTATTTTCGTCATCTCATACCAAATTACCAACCAACCCTATTTGAAATAATATATATTATTTATATCACTGATAAACGAATAAAGCTCTTCCACCACGAAAATGCATCACAAGTGACGGGTAAAAAAAAAATTAAAAACTATAAACAAAAAACAACTGATTTAAAACTCTCGAGTTTAAAATTATTTTTTGTACACAACATTGCATGTCATAGGGCTATTAAAGTGCATGCACATTTTAAATAGATCAAGGCACTACATACGAATACTAATTAAATCCTATAGCGGTTTAATTTTTATTAAAATTAATAATATATTGAACAGTTTCTGGAAGTTAAATATATTGCACAAGTTTGCTGAAGCAATTATGCAATTCATTTGTTGTTCCTTTCCCATGAACCCGACTATCAAACAATTATTTTAAACCTTAAAAGCTGCATAAAAAGTTCCTACATAATTCATATTCAGTTCCCCAAAACTCCCATTATAACATCAAAATTGCCCCAATATTGTAGAATAGTTGAGCAATAAATTCCTCTTTCAGAAACAGTACAAAATTGCGCGTCAATAAAGCGAACTATTTCTCATATAATAAACTAACCATTTTCCTTAAAAACTAATATAAACTCAAAATTGGAAGATACGTATTTAGACTACTGTTTGGTTACGTACTGCCGTTTTCAACGAGGAAGAAAAGCGAAACTTGAGGTGCGATGATCGCATTAACCAATGGACACATCAAATCTGTCTTTGTCCAGTGGTGGGGCAGAAAAAAAACCGTTATTTAAATTATCAAAAAATATTAGACACGTATTTTTTCTTTTGTAAATCAAACAAAAAAATGACGAAGATATGGGGTGTTGAAGTTCCGAGTGACGTCACGCGATGGTTCACTTTTCACAAACAAGTGACGTCACGAGCCAAGTCCAATATTTCATGTATATCTACTGATGGACAAATTAGAATTAGAATTTTGTTAGCTATTATATGTGGTCCTCCCAAACAAAACTAGTGACAATAACTTTGTAAGACATGACAGTTTCATTGAATCAAGCGTTTACAACGCCCTCTAAATTTTTTAATCGAATTCTCCCTCATTGTCGGCAGCAATTTGTGCACGATTTGAAACAAATCTATTTTAAAAGCGTTATCATAAAGCTAGATATGTATGTGTTAAGCGGTTTACGATCGAACTGAGCTCAAAACATGCGACTCCATGCCGATTACTGGCCGCAGGTAAAACTAATCTATTGGAACTGACACTAATACAAAGGGAGTAACATTTTAAATTCGGAGACACATTCGTAAAATGTATGCCGTAGTCTTCTGAAGAAGGAAGGTGACAGATTGAGCTGTCAAAAAGACGTATCTAAACGTCAAACTATTAGGAAGTATGTTAGTCCTCGAACGGTAAATTTTCCTAACGAACACAAGTGCATATCATATCAACTAACACTCGTATCACGCACCATAGAATTGCGGACTAATACACAAATGAAACAATTGACGAAAACCAACTGATCCGACCTCAACCGCACCAAACCTTATTACTTAAGCAATAAGTATCAATTCCGTATAACACCGTCGCGTCGCGTCGCTAAATACAAATACACCTATACAAACTAAGTCATACGCGTTAAATAAATTAAAAAAAAAACGTGGTACACTTACATGCTAGTAGTTTATAACTTTTCATTATATACTTTTTTTTGTTTTCATGTGTTTGCACGAAACGTGATATATTAAAATAGTGTCTAGAAACATCACATTCAATAAAGTTTCATTGTTATATGTTGTTGGTGTGAGCGAATTTGATATAAACTTATTTGCTTTTTTGGTTTGTCAGTCATTGTTGATATCGTTTCTATTGAAAACTAACGCATTGACTAGATAAAAGAGTTATTACAATTATTAACAGTATAGAAAAAAGCCCAAAATAACGGGTGGAGTTGGCCTATTTTCGAAAAATATGTAAGTCCGAACAACTTATACCATGTAACAAACATAGAAAGCTAAAAAAATAAGTTTTTTTCATTCATTATGCAATCAATTATGTTGCAAGATTTGTATGAAAAGTATTTTTATTCTGTTTTTTTTTGTATGACTAACTCGAGATAATTTCAAAAATGTACCATCTCAAAACCTCCACCCGGTACAACAGTTCATTAAAATCTGACTCAGAAATAATAAAATTGTGCCTTTTCTGAGATTTCCCACCAAACGGATGCGTTCATTTCAACCAAAGTTAAGATCTATCAACCGATTCATACATCTACCAAATCCAAACTCATAATGCACGGACTCGCTCACACCGAACAAATCATCAATTTGGCAAGTTCTACTCTTTCAACTAGCAAATCGATATAATTTAATCGATTCTATATAAGTTAAGTATAATACTTAATAACATTAAACGAGCCAAGCACGATTATAAAAACGCAAGGGTGTCGGGACACTGGCGTATTGAACTAACCTACACACATTTAGTCGGAGTAATATATTATTAATATAACTTTTTTAAATTATTATTTTTCTCGTTATTTATATTAATAATTTGTGGTCTCTAATATACCTGTGTTAATAATTAACAGTACACTTTTTAGTCACTCTTACATACGGCAACACTATTATTATTTTTATATGTTGGTACTAGTGAATATAATATAAATAAATAAAGCGCCAAAAAATATATTCACCGTACGTATTTTGTACAAATAGCTGTCAATAATCAGGTAGCCAATGTAAAAGTTTGTGGAGTATTAAATATCTTGATTATAAACAGAACGTCGCCATTGCCGTATGCATGTGAGTTTCAATATAAATGCATAATTAGTTACAATTTTAAAAAGTGCAACCAATTAATTCGTTTCATTACAATGTTTTTTGTTGATATGACATTTTTATAGATTGCAACGATCCCATTACAGAGTTGTTAAATGTGTTAAACCAACATTTTGAGTCTAAATTTTGTAAGGACTCAAAATGTGTGAGCAAAATTGTCACCTTCACAAATAAGGCTATTTACAGCCGCTTTGCATTAACTCATATAGCTTAGGTGCATTTTGAACTTTATTACAAACTATAATAGAAAACATTGTCGCTTACGTATGAGCTTTATCTTTAAATAATCAGCTGCCTATATTACGTACTCAGGTGTGACAAAGCTAAAATACAGTAACTGAGCAAAATAATAATATAGAATTAAGGATACTGTAAAAAAATATAACCATTTCATTTGATGTTCTTTGCATACATATTTGAGCGAATCAACAGTACATTTCATTGTTTAAATTGACATCGTCAGACAAATAGCAAGAATCATAAATTTACAAAAAATCTAATAATTCATTTAAATTAAAATAAAGTAAATCTTTTTAGTCTAAAAAATCTATCAATAATTTTGAGCAATCTAGCAATAATTGTCGCATAACTTACTCAAATTGACATATACATTTGCTCAGTGACTGTAGATTTCAAATTAACACATGACAACAGGGGCCCATGAATGTCGTATTAGACAGTTGGCAAAAAAATCGACATCGATGTCGAAAATGCGAGATAATTCGAAATGGGTGTCGAAAATGCGCAAAAATTCGACATCGATGTCGAAAATGCGTAATAATTCGACATCGATGTCGAGAAGCGAGAATTAGGGGCCAGGCAAAATTCCTTGTACAATAAATAAATAGTTTAATTAATTGACCCGGTAGCCAAGTAATGATACGGTTGTCTAGTGTGCATAAACCTGCTATCGTACCTCTGGTTCTTCTGGTAGAAGTCGTTCCTCCCCTGGTTCACCTTCCTGTAGTTTTGTGTGCGACGCGGTTGATTCTTGTCTTGTTTGTCCGTCTGTTTGTTTGTGGACGTTTTGTTTTCGTTTTTGGTTTCGTTCTTTGTTGGTTCGTTGGGGGTTTTCTCCTGGAAATCGCGTGTAATACATAAACATTGCACTGTATTTATAATGGTAATTTTGTTCATTTTCTTCGTGTGAAGGTAGTTGTGCGAATTTTTTTTGTATGCTGTTTTTGTTTTTGCCAAAAATTGGCCTCAAAAATCCTGCATTTTTCATTATTACGCCCACTTGAAAAATGCAATATGTATACTTAGACCAAAAAAACAATTTTGTTTTTTTTTTGTCTGGACCAATTTTGGCGGGACTTTCACTGGCAGATAGCTGATGTTATAAGGAGTAACTTGGGCTACTTTTGTTTTAGAAAACGAATTAGGATTCCGCGCAAAAAAAAACATACGCGGGTGAAACCGCGGGGGTCAGCTAGTAAATAAATAAAATACCTCTTTAGCGTCAGTAGGCGTCGTTTTGGAATTGGTATCGGCAGGTTTTGGAGCGGTGGTATCTTGAGTCGCCTTTTGAGTCGCCTGCGACGAGAACTGCGATGTGCTCTCATTCTGTACAATAATATAAACATATAAATATCTTCACGCCTCATCTAGTCAGAGCAACACGCGAGTACCATGGGCTGCGGTAACCGGTTACCATCAAGCGAGCCGTATGCTTAATTGTCACATTAGTGGCAAGGGCCAAGTCGCACCACATCGCGCATCGAGCTCTACGGGCACTTATACATGACAGTTACCGTGGCTAGTTCAGCGTGGTCCGCAGTGAGGTAGTGGTGCGGCGCGAGGGCTACTGTGAGGGTCAGGTCGCACCACATCGAGCTCTACGGGCACTTATACATGACAGTTACCGTGGCTAGTTCAGCGTGGTCCGCAGTGAGGTAGTGGTGCGGCGCGAGGGCTACTGTGAGGGTCAGGTCGCACCACATCGAGCTCTACGGGCACTTATACATGACAGTTACCGTGGCTAGTTCAGCGTGGTCCGCAGTGAGGTAGTGGTGCGGCGCGAGGGCTACTGTGAGGGTCAGGTCGCACCACATTGAGCTCTACGGGCACTTATACATGACAGTTAATACATGACAGTTACCGTGGCTAGTTCAGCGTGGTCCGCAGTGAGGTAGTGGTGCGGCGCGAGGGCTACTGTGAGGGTCAGGTCGCACCACATCGAGCTCTACGGGCACTTATACATGACAGTTACCGTGGCTAGTTCAGCGTGGTCCGCAGTGAGGTAGTGGTGCGGCGCGAGGGCTACTGTGAGGGTCAGGTCGCACCACATCGAGCTCTACGGGCACTTATACATGACAGTTACCGTGGCTAGTTCAGCGTGGTCCGCAGTGAGGTAGTGGTGCGGCGCGAGGGCTACTGTGAGGGTCAGGTCGCACCACATTGAGCTCTACGGGCACTTATACATGACAGTTAATACATGACAGTTACCGTGGCTAGTTCAGCGTGGTCCGCAGTGAGGTAGTGGTGCGGCGCGAGGGCTACTGTGAGGGTCAGGTCGCACCACATCGAGCTCTACGGGCACTTATACATGACAGTTACCGTGGCTAGTTCAGCGTGGTCCGCAGTGAGGTAGTGGTGCGGCGCGAGGGCTACTGTGAGGGTCAGGTCGCACCACATCGAGCTCTACGGGCACTTATACATGACAGTTACCGTGGCTAGTTCAGCGTGGTCCGCAGTGAGGTAGTGGTGCGGCGCGAGGGCTACTGTGAGGGTCAGGTCGCACCACATTGAGCTCTACGGGCACTTATACATGACAGTTAATACATGACAGTTACCGTGGCTAGTTCAGCGTGGTCCGCAGTGAGGTAGTGGTGCGGCGCGAGGGCTACTGTGAGGGTCAGGTCGCACCACATCGAGCTCTACGGGCACTTATACATGACAGTTACCGTGGCTAGTTCAGCGTGGTCCGCAGTGAGGTAGTGGTGCGGCGCGAGGGCTACTGTGAGGGTCAGGTCGCACCACATCGAGCTCTACGGGCACTTATACATGACAGTTACCGTGGCTAGTTCAGCGTGGTCCGCAGTGAGGTAGTGGTGCGGCGCGAGGGCTACTGTGAGGGTCAGGTCGCACCACATCGAGCTCTACGGGCACTTATACATGACAGTTAATACATGACAGTTACCGTGGCTAGTTCAGCGTGGTCCGCAGTGAGGTAGTGGTGCGGCGCGAGGGCTACTGTGAGGGTCAGGTCGCACCACATCGAGCTCTACGGGCACTTATACATGACAGTTACCGTGGCTAGTTCAGCGTGGTCCGCAGTGAGGTAGTGGTGCGGCGCGAGGGCTACTGTGAGGGTCAGGTCGCACCACATCGAGCTCTACGGGCACTTATACATGACAGTTACCGTGGCTAGTTCAGCGTGGTCCGCAGTGAGGTAGTGGTGCGGCGCGAGGGCTACTGTGAGGGTCAGGTCGCACCACATTGAGCTCTACGGGCACTTATACATGACAGTTAATACATGACAGTTACCGTGGCTAGTTCAGCGTGGTCCGCAGTGAGGTAGTGGTGCGGCGCGAGGGCTACTGTGAGGGTCAGGTCGCACCACATCGAGCTCTACGGGCACTTATACATGACAGTTAATACATGACAGTTACCGTGGCTAGTTCAGCGTGGTCCGCAGTGAGGTAGTGGTGCGGCGCGAGGGCTACTGTGAGGGTCAGGTCGCACCACATCGAGCTCTACGGGCACTTATACATGACAGTTAATACATGACAGTTACCGTGGCTAGTTCAGCGTGGTCCGCAGTGAGGTAGTGGTGCGGCGCGAGGGCTACTGTGAGGGTCAGGTCGCACCACATCGCGCATCGAGCTCTACGGGCACTTATACACAGCAGTTTCACCGCTTCCGCTAATTGCAGGATTGCTGGAAATAAACAAAATAGGTTATATTATGTCGTCAGACATCTCCAGTGTGTTCAGGCAGCTGCTCTTTAAAGTGTACTTCTAGAAATTGTGCCTGCTTACTTTTTTCGGCCACAAAATCACTTAAAAGTGGTGAAATTGTGGTCAAAATATTTTGAATACGTTTTTAGTCAAATATATTGATAGACAATAATATGGTGTCATTAATGTAATGTATTGTAATAATGTACTGTATTTTAATGTACAGTTATGTATTATATTGTAATATAATGTTACGTATTGTAGCGTTATGTACTGTTATGTAATGTACCATTTTGTATTATCATGTAATTGTATGTATAGGATTGTAGTGAAATGTGTAAATTTAAAAAATGTTACCTTGTCGAATTTCTTTTCGGATTCTTCTCAGGTGAAAGCCGAGTTCCGAACCGGTGGTAACTTCAGTAAATGTGATCTTCATAAGTGCTTTCTGGGGCCGAAATTGAATAAACGGCTGTGACTTTTAATATTCTATTACGTATTGTCGTGTACTGTACTATAATATATTGTCGTGTACTATTATGTATTGTAGTGTAATGTACAATAATGTATTGTCGTGTACTATTATGTATTGTAGTGTAATGTACTATAATATTGTCGTGTACTATTATGTATTGTAGTGTAATGTACTATAATGTATTGTCGTGTACTATTACGTATTAGTGTAGTGTACAGTAATGTATCGTGTGGTACTCACGGTCGGCCTGCCTGTATCTGTTGGTGTGGTGGTGCGGCTGCATCTCGCGCCGCCTCGCCGCCTGCACGCCCGCCACGGCGCCGCGCCACGCTAGCATTGCGCTCTCCACCTCACTGTGCGGGGCGCTACAAACATTGTAATACATTAACATTTATCTATCATCATCATCATCATCAGCCTATAATGTCCCACTGCTGAGCACAGGCCTCCTTTCACAAATCAGGGTGAAAGGGGATGGGCAGATACTCCACCACGCGTGCCCACAGCGGATCGATGGAGTTAGGCTAGTGGCCAACCTACTGTTGGAATTTTTCAAGCCGCCTATGAGGCATCCAAATAGCTTAACGACTATCACAATTAAGTGATAACCGGGACCAACGGCTTTACGTGCCTTCCGAAGCACGGAAACGCTCGATTTGAAATACCACTAGGCGGTCACCCATCCAGGTACCGACCAAGACAGACGTAGCTTAACTTTGCCGATCGATTAAGAACGGCTAATCATGCTACACCACGAGCGCTTCCATTACATTTATCTATACATTTATCAAATTGAATGTCTATATGTTAAAGGTCCGTCTCCACTAGAGGAGCACTGTTCGTTACCCCAACCCGCTGAGGTAAGCAAGAGTGTTGTTTTGTTCCTCCCAAGTGCCACCATTCAGCTCATTACTGGCAAAAGATCACTCGCTTAATTTGTGCAATTCCGATCTGTAGATATTCAAATTTCAACCCTAATGACGCACGGGAAATGTTAAAGGGTGACTGGTAATTAGTGACCGATATGTATCACATGATTGTACTCATGACAACAAACAACTTTCACAAAGAAATGATATTTATTATTTTAAAGGGGGTATGCGACGAACAGATAGCGCGCGCGATCCGTACGGTTGTTAAATGAATGAAAAAAGAATAATGCATGGTAAAAGTGCAAACTTGTAACTAAATTAAATAACAGCTGGTGGTGTATTATTCTTATAAGTTTAGTTTATTATATTAAGTTTGTACGGAAGAAACCTACCGAGCGGTCTAATAATATAGTAATACAAAGTTTGAAGTGAATCGGATACTTTGGATAGAAAATTAAAAACCACGTGGTTTTTATTTTTAAGGTTTCACTAAAATCGACTCCTTTCGCATTTAAAGACTTTATCAATACATACCTATAGTACTTAAACTACTTACATTTCAGCCAAATTCTTGACATCATCCCTCCATGAGGTCGGATCGAAGGTCGCTGGGTCGACTCCGTTTTCCTTCTCTTTCTCACTAGCTACGTTCTCTTGCCCTCTCTTGAGCACGGTGATCTTGCCATCTTCGGGTTTGTTTGGCTTTTTATTTTGTGCGACGCACACGCTCGCTCGGAGAGTCTCCATCTTGCCCATTAATGTTAATACCTGAGGGATATAATTTGTCAATTAGTGCATTTAAATATATTATTTTCAAAATCTTTACGCCTGATGCCAATTGCAATAACATAAAAATAAGGGACAGTCTCCTAAGACCATATTCACGTGGCTTCAACCCTTAACGTCGCTGCCCTTACTGACCAGGCACAGGGATGGAGTTGGACGACGAGACGGCTCGCCCCGGGTACCGGTACGTACCTTGGTGTGTTCCCGCAGCATGTCGACAGTGAGTCGGTCCACCCTGGTGGGGCAGGGCGGCAGGCGCGGCACAGGGATGGAGTTGGACGACGGGATAGCTCGCCCCGGGTACCGGTACGTACCTTGGTGTGTTCCCGCAGCATGTCGACAGTGAGTCGGTCCACCCTGGTGGGGCAGGGCGGCAGGCGCGGCACAGGGATGGAGTTGGACGACGGGATAGCTCGCCCCGGGTACCGGTACGTACCTTGGTGTGTTCCCGCAGCATGTCGACAGTGAGTCGGTCCACCCTGGTGGGGCAGGGCGGCAGGCGCGGCACAGGGATGGAGTTGGACGACGGGATAGCTCGCCCCGGGTACCGGTACGTACCTTGGTGTGTTCCCGCAGCATGTCGACAGTGAGTCGGTCCACCCTGGTGGGGCAGGGCGGCAGGCGCGGCACAGGGATGGAGTTGGACGACGGGATAGCTCGCCCCGGGTACCGGTACGTACCTTGGTGTGTTCCCGCAGCATGTCGACAGTGAGTCGGTCCACCCTGGTGGGGCAGGGCGGCAGGCGCGGCACAGGGATGGAGTTGGACGACGGGATAGCTCGCCCCGGGTACCGGTACGTACCTTGGTGTGTTCCCGCAGCATGTCGACAGTGAGTCGGTCCACCCTGGTGGGGCAGGGCGGCAGGCGCGGCACAGGGATGGAGTTGGACGACGGGATAGCTCGCCCCGGGTACCGGTACGTACCTTGGTGTGTTCCCGCAGCATGTCGACAGTGAGTCGGTCCACCCTGGTGGGGCAGGGCGGCAGGCGCGGCACAGGGATGGAGTTGGACGACGGGATAGCTCGCCCCGGGTACCGGTACGTACCTTGGTGTGTTCCCGCAGCATGTCGACAGTGAGTCGGTCCACCCTGGTGGGGCAGGGCGGCAGGCGCGGCACAGGGATGGAGTTGGACAACGAGACGGCTCGCCCCGGGTACCGGTACGTACCTTGGTGTGTTCCCGCAGCATGTCGACAGTGAGTCGGTCCACCCTGGTGGGGCAGGGCGGCAGGCGCGGCACAGGGATGGAGTTGGACGACGGGATAGCTCGCCCCGGGTACCGGTACGTACCTTGGTGTGTTCCCGCAGCATGTCGACAGTGAGTCGGTCCACCCTGGTGGGGCAGGGCGGCAGGCGCGGCACAGGGATGGAGTTGGACGACGGGATAGCTCGCCCCGGGTACCGGTACGTACCTTGGTGTGTTCCCGCAGCATGTCGACAGTGAGTCGGTCCACCCTGGTGGGGCAGGGCGGCAGGCGCGGCACAGGGATGGAGTTGGACGACGGGATAGCTCGCCCCGGGTACCGGTACGTACCTTGGTGTGTTCCCGCAGCATGTCGACAGTGAGTCGGTCCACCCTGGTGGGGCAGGGCGGCAGGCGCGGCACAGGGATGGAGTTGGACGACGGGATAGCTCGCCCCGGGTACCGGTACGTACCTTGGTGTGTTCCCGCAGCATGTCGACAGTGAGTCGGTCCACCCTGGTGGGGCAGGGCGGCAGGCGCGGCACAGGGATGGAGTTGGACGACGGGATAGCTCGCCCCGGGTACCGGTACGTACCTTGGTGTGTTCCCGCAGCATGTCGACAGTGAGTCGGTCCACCCTGGTGGGGCAGGGCGGCAGGCGCGGCACAGGGATGGAGTTGGACGACGGGATAGCTCGCCCCGGGTACCGGTACGTACCTTGGTGTGTTCCCGCAGCATGTCGACAGTGAGTCGGTCCACCCTGGTGGGGCAGGGCGGCAGGCGCGGCACAGGGATGGAGTTGGACGACGGGATAGCTCGCCCCGGGTACCGGTACGTACCTTGGTGTGTTCCCGCAGCATGTCGACAGTGAGTCGGTCCACCCTGGTGGGGCAGGGCGGCAGGCGCGGCACAGGGATGGAGTTGGACAACGAGACGGCTCGCCCCGGGTACCGGTACGTACCTTGGTGTGTTCCCGCAGCATGTCGACAGTGAGTCGGTCCACCCTGGTGGGGCAGGGCGGCAGGCGCGGCACAGGGATGGAGTTGGACGACGAGACGGCTCGCCCCGGGTACCGGTACGTACCTTGGTGTGTTCCCGCAGCATGTCGACAGTGAGTCGGTCCACCCTGGTGGGGCAGGGCGGCAGGCGCGGCACAGGGATGGAGTTGGACGACGGGATAGCTCGCCCCGGGTACCGGTACGTACCTTGGTGTGTTCCCGCAGCATGTCGACAGTGAGTCGGTCCACCCTGGTGGGGCAGGGCGGCAGGCGCGGCACAGGGATGGAGTTGGACGACGAGACGGCTCGCCCCGGGTACCGGTACGTACCTTGGTGTGTTCCCGCAGCATGTCGACAGTGAGTCGGTCCACCCTGGTGGGGCAGGGCGGCAGGCGCGGCACAGGGATGGAGTTGGACGACGGGATAGCTCGCCCCGGGTACCGGTACGTACCTTGGTGTGTTCCCGCAGCATGTCGACAGTGAGTCGGTCCACCCTGGTGGGGCAGGGCGGCAGGCGCGGCACAGGGATGGAGTTGGACGACGAGACGGCTCGCCCCGGGTACGCCAGGGCCAGCTTCGCTTCAGTACGCTTGCGCTCGCGCTCTAACTGCCGCCATTGTTCGTAGCACGCGTCTAAGCGGGCATGCAGGATACCCGATGATGTTGCTGCACCTCTGTTCGTTTAAATTAACAACTCTAATAAGATAGGTGAATACACCTATTTTAAGTTCTTTGTCTTAAGTTTGTGGGAAGTCTGAAGACGAAACTAAGCCAAATTTTCTCTTCGTGCACCTATTAATATATAGATAGATAACAACTAATATACACGTGAGAAATTAAAATTATAACTTAAACTTACCTCATATTCCTCATAGCGTAAAAAGGTGCCAACAGAGGTATATCCAGCATAGGTGATTGCAAAACTGGTGGTGGGACAGTCGGACTAGGCCCTAGTAAAGCACCCAAACCTGAAATGATCACATATTTGTGATAACAATTATTGTAACCTTAGGCAAATCTATGCATTCTCTCTAAGAAGACTACTTACCAATATTGAAAGGAGTATTCTCATGTAGAAATGAGACATCCACGTTCAACGGATTTGGCGGAGGACGATTCCTCATCAACAAATTCATCTGCCGCGCCAACTCCTGATTCTGTCTTATCAATGCCGCTTGCTGCATATTATTATCCCTTCCCATATTGTTATCAAAATTTGTCCGCTGCTCATTCATAGCCCCATTCGGTTGGAAATTATCCCGCGGCATCATCTGATTCATCTCACGCCTCTGAACAAAATCGTTCTGATGGTGAAATCCGTTCGGCTTGTAATTCATCGGATTCGCCGCCGGAACGGGCGTCGTTTGATTCGAATAATCGAAATTCTGATTCATGGGGCTCCTATCGTTCATCTGTGTCATCATATCGTAAAAGTTACTATCCCCAAAGTTCTTACTCGGCGGGGGCTGCTGAAAGTTCCTGTTAAAGAACATTTTGTTCGTATCCTGCATTTTATTAAAGTCTTCGTTTGGGAAAGGACCATTTAAATCCACAGGCATTTTGAAATCCATGTTGTTTACAACATTTTCTTCCCTATTGCGATCTAGTGACATATTTAGCTGACTTAAATAAGCTAAAATTTCCGCAGGATCCTGGCTCTGCTCTTTGACGTAGTTGTCGAACTTGTTGGGAAACCTTTGCGGATTGTTCAAAAAGTTTTCGTAATTCGAGTTAAAGTTCATGTCTAAATTAAGACTGTTTGGTCGGTTGAAATTGTTCATTGGGAACATATTTGTTTCGGGTAATGAGTTTCTTTGGCTCGGTTCGAAGAAATTGTAAAATTTATCATCGAATTTATTCGGACTGGTGAACTGAGCGCCACCGATTTCCTGAGCTGCTAATCTTAGCAAGTTTAATTGCTCCGGTGTGACTGTATCCGTGCTCGTATCAGCTACCGGATCCATACCTAATAACGCACTCACATCGTTGTCGGGAAAATTTACGAATCCGTTTGTATTACCAAATCCGTTTTGCATGTTAAAATTAAAACCATTCTGGTCGTTTTGTGCGAAATTGTACAATGAGTTGTTTTGATACGAGTTGAATGAAGACGGTGGTATGAATTGGGCGTTCCCTGTATCATTTTTGGGATATTGTGTGTTTGTTAGTCCACTTATACCTTTTTCCGGTGGTTGAATAGAGCTGTAATTGAGAATACTTAGGTAACCCATCAACGGACAAAAAAAATGGTGAAGAATCGGCAAATCGGTCAGTGGGACTGCCTACTTCTTGGTATACTAATTTATGGAAACCAGTGGTATTATGGAGCCTAGTGCATGGTTGCAAGGCCCACCCGTCTCTGGTGGTACATACTATAATTCACTACAAATAGCTCTAGGCTAGGAAGATACAGTATTGTTATTGTGACAATTGCGCCATATCATGTCTTAATCAGCCTATATCCACCCATCGCTGACCTATGGGAGGTCAAGTCGTCTTTATTTAGAGACATGTTTAAATTTGTTTAGATTTTTTTCTTAATAAGAATTATGGTTGTTGATTCATAGATTTAATAAGATTTGATTGATGCATTTGTTTATTAAGATATTTTTATCTCTTTCTCACACATGATGCCTTTTTACGGAAGAACAAGATAAAATATTATCATGCAGCTTAATAAATCAATAACAATTGGATAGTTACGTTTATGCAATTCATGATGAAGTGTATACAAATATTTGTATGTATGCTACTGTCTTACCTGCTCCCTTCTGAGGGTCCTGTTTCATCGAGGATCTTTGTGATGAGATCACGGACCATTGCGTTTTCTTCCATAATGCGTTCCGACTGTAAAATGAAAGTAGGTGTAAGTACTGGTGATGGTCTGGGAACTGTCTCACTTCTAACATATGTTCACAGAATAGTTAATAGTACAGATACAGAGGTTCTACAAAGACAAATAAATACCGACTCTTGCTAGGACGCCATATAGTGCAATTCAGCTCGTACAGCGCTACGTGTTATATTCACCTACAAGACACGACCTACCTTACGCGGCACGTGTTGTCGCACGTTAGGGTCAGCTCACACCGAGACGAGACTCGACGCGGCGCGCACATTTATGATAGCGATACAAATAGAACTTTATTTACTACACGTAAAGGTACGCATTTGAGTGAAAGAATTTGTGCCTCGTGACTCGTGACGTCTTGAGGCGCAGCGCAACGCCGCGAAGCGTATTCGTGTTACTTAGTGTTTCTGTCTACGAAACTGAATAGAACTGTTTCAGGTGTTCAGGTACATGCGTAATAAATCTGGAATGACGTACGAACTACAAAGCATAACGTATGCGACGCGGCACGGTAGCACATGCATCCCGGGCGGCTAGCGGCAGCTTACTGACTGGGACACACGATATACTTGTCCTTCGTACCAAATGCGAGAAGTACGCGGATCTAGTTAAAAAGAGATTGAAGTGGGGATGAACTGAGAATTAGCTTCCTTGATATTTCCTTCCTTCATTATTTTGCATTGAATGTTAGAACAATGTTATGAATGTATTTCTTATATTTTTTTATTATTGTTGTACACAACACACATTATAGTAAGAAAAGAGAAATAACAAAAAAAGTTTTTTTTTTAAATTATATCGTCTTCAAAATACACTAAAAAGTATGATAAATATCCTGGGACATTCCTCACACACTGATCTGATCTGATCCCAAACTAATCAAAGCTTGTACTATGGAAACCAGATAACTGATATCATACATATACTACTTTTTGTTTGTAAATACATACTTAATATACATAATTACACCCAGACTCAAGCAAGACATACAGACATGTTCATGCACACAAATGCATGTCCTGTGTGGGAATCGAACCCACAACCTGCGGCGCTATAGGTTAAGACTCCTCGTCTTAACCAACTGCGCTACAGGGCCCGTCATTACTGATATAACTCTAATCTGAAACTGATTTGAAGTCAGCGAAATATTTTCAATGGAATACATCATGCTGACTTCAAATCAGTGTCGCAGTGCTACTGTTCAAACCCAAAATCACTGACTAGTTTCGGAATTTGATTGTTCACTATTACTACTCAAAAGGGATCTTTCCTCGATGACACTAATGAACCATGTCTCATGGGGCTTACACTCACATACTTTGTGAATGTGCATGAATAGTATAACAATTCCATTTAATGATGAATCACCATGTCCTATTGTTAACTTTATTCAGTACAAATTAGGTCAATTGATGCAGGTAAATAGGTTTAACATGCCTTGAAAACCCCAGGGGCCCTCCTGAATCTGCCCTTGATTAATGAATGAGTGTTAGAAAATAGACACAAAGTGCCAATCTTGGAACATAAAACTCAGTCTGTTATGGATTATGACTTTTTTACAAGCTTTAATCAAATCTTGCAAGTAAATCAGATAATAATGCAATATCATTATGACATGGAGCTGATCTGAGGATGGAGCGAAAGTGGCAATGGAAGTCTATATTAAAATGATGCAACCCCATAGTATGGACTTGTTCGATTCGTCTTGACACAAGACTCTGGTTCCAGTGTCTGATGATTAAGTTGGTTGACTATAAAATTTATAAAAAGGCTAGTTTTTTTTTCGAGTGGCCATGGAATTTGAATTATAGGAAATCAAACAAGGCTGATGTATGCGTATGCATACCCCTTGATGCAACTTCGCATACCCCTAGGGGTACACAAAGTTGCTGTGTAAAGAATTGCTCAGTGTACCAGGTACACCGAGTGTAAAGAATTGACCATAATAAAAGCTTACTAATTTGTTTGCATTAACTAAAAATTTGTATGGGAGAAATTAGTACAATGAGTATACCGCTAGAGGTGCTGTGCCAATACCTATAGAGAAGTGTCGTTAACGCAAACTATTTAGTAAGCATTTACAAATATAAATTCGGGGTACTGTATTTTGATGGTAATAAATGACAAAAAAACTGATTAATTTTTTATTTATCATTCCTGCAATTCACATACCCCTTGTATGTGAGTTTGAGGTCTTTCTTGAAGTGGGACACAGGAAAAACAAATTAAGAACCACTGCCTTATGGGGTAAAATAAATTATTGCTGGTGACACCCATAGGGTGAAAAGCTAGTTAAGAATAAAGCTCTTTGCACAACTGACAACTTCCAAGTATACAGGGTGACCTGTAATTAATCCAAATGATAACCCTTGAAAGCTGAGATTAGGCCCTATCAGAAAAAGTAAAATATTTGCAAAAAAGAGACTGTAAATTTATCTTAAATTTTGGAAATGGCTTAAAAAAAACAATCAATCTAAATGACAAATATTTCAGAAACCTGAGACTTTTACTGGAATCCTTTTGAGGGTCACCATTTGGACCATTAATTATAGGACACCTGTAGACTACAGATATTCTTACTCATAATGCTTTTTTGTCCATGTGATGTATTTAAATGCAAATCATAGGGAAGGAATCCGCCCATTGTACTGTATTTTTAATATTAAGAATTTATTGTTATTGTTATTTTTATACTTGTTGGTGTACAATAAAGAGTTATCTATCTATATATGTAAATAAAATCAAGGGTGGATTGAATATTGGAATCAGTCATTAGACACAACTACTCATAGAACAAAACATTGTGACGTAGTACAACTACAGGTCAGAAAGTAGCCTTGGACAATCATCCATTTTGGGACTAGAAGTTATCTTTTGTTGACTTATGTTGTAGAAATGGCAAATATCTAAATGTTGGTAGTCTAACATACTTTATCATGAATGTTCATGATTAATGTGCATTCGCTTCTAATACAATATTCAACTACAGTCCATTGAACAAATCAAATTGTTTATCAGCTGTCTCATTAATAAACAAGGACAGAACAGTTGACTTTCATACTGAATTGTATGACCAGTAAATAAATATAACAGTTATAAGGTCACAACACGTAAAGAATTTATTTAACGGGAATTGATTTACAATGTAAGTAGGTACACTTACCAACATATTGTCACCAACATTGAATACATTACCTAATAAGATTCTCATTGGTATTTAGAGCATTCTCTTGAAAAATATATAAAACATTGATAAATACGTATGTGTTACCTTGTTATTTCGTCCTCTTACGTGCAAACTACATAATTCTAAAAATATTATGTGCATTCTTCGATGTCATCATTCACCTCAAGCGAAAAAAAGTCCAACACACGACACCAAGCGAATACCAAGGCCTGCTTCTAGTAAACGATTTTTAACTATCAAAACTTCGGTTAATAACTAAACAATACACTTTTCACAAATATTTGTCGATATTACACCCGGATTTTAGGTCATATTGACAGCTGAAGACTTTTACAACACCCAACGAAAATGGCACTTTACACAGCACTCACTTCACTTACCTGATCAGATTCATTTTCGACGGTTTTGTACGCATTACTTAAGTGGCATAAATCACTGAAGGCCATTTAAATTATAAGAATATTTCTTGCCACGATACATACGAGCTTACTTCGGTGCTAAGCCATTTTTTCATTGACCTACATGTGTATAAAATTATACGTGCTTACTCGCAGCGGTGTTGCTGTCACTCAGCCAAAATTTTATGGAAAGTAAACTTTGGATGTCGAAATAATAACATATTTAACGTTTTAAAGAAATAACTTACATAAAAATCCTTAAAATTTGGCTTAAAAATATTATTTTTCAGCGTAAAGAGATGTCTGTTTTGTGAATTTCCCGCCCTTTCACTTTGACTTTATTTTTTTATTTTTATTTATGACTTTCCAGCCAAACAAATCCTGTAAGTTTTATAATTGGAAATTTTTATTTCGGGATATTTATTTTACTTAGTATTAGAAAATCTCGTAAATATGTAAAGAAACGAAAGTGTTTGTAAAGAAACTTTAAATTCTTATGACTATTTTATTTATTGCAACACCGTTTGGTTGATCTTTTTCTTGACAAACTGTGACAAACAAATCTTTTCAAATCTTACAATCCACAGATAAACTATGAAATCGCTTTAAAGCTTTAGCCAAGCTTAAATTATTCTTGGCCAAGATTTAGCAGATCGCAAAGGCAGAGCTCATAAAATCACTTTTGTTAGTTCGCTTTAGTTTGCTAGTGAAGTACCTAAGTGAAATGTGACGAAGAAATGTTTATTTCCCATTAATTAGCGGCACATTATGAACAGTGTATAAGCGCTATCTATTGAAGTAATTTTATGAAATAGTTTGGTGTCTCTCATGAATTTTGAAGGTTTTAATATATGTCGATAGATGTCACTAATGTCACAATATTAAATACGACAAACTATTGCAGATGGCACTACGCTACATGAACGCGTAAAAGTAGAATCTGTAAATTAACAGTCAAAGTATGAGGGAAGTGCTTAACACTTCCCTCATACTTTGAAAACGCGTTGTGTTGTGCACTGACGTTACTAGGGGCAACTGCTTTCAGATATGCCAACAATAAATGAGGAGTTGATGAGGAGTTTTCTTATGCTTAAAATACCAGTCAAATCTTGAACTTAAGGTTCAAAATTGGTTCGTATTATTAACAGTTTGGCTGGTATTTTGAGCATAGAGATAAATATAAGAAAACTCATTGGAGTGGAGTTTTCGACAGTTCGTAGAAATATCTATGAAATGGGTCCCATATTTATGATCGTACCTGTACGTAGTATTTAATACTCTGAGATCGTACAATCTACATGCATATGATTATTAATTTACCTACGTGGTCATTATTTTTATTTTATTTCGATGATTAAAATAGTTTTATGCACTAGCTACTTATCTAGGCATTGACCACCTCCGGCCGTACTCAACTTGATGAGAGGTAGGCTTACTGTCGAATAATTTTGGTACCTAAGGAATAATTGTTATTTGACAAGGTATTAATCGAATTACACACGCAAACTGTACCGGAGTGTAACAAATCCCTTTTGTGTGTTGCGTTGCGATTGACGCGAGCACTTTCAGCGTGTGCAATTGTATCAGTGCTTATTGTGCGAGCTAGCCGCACTCAGGCCGGACTGTAATTATTTAGTTGATCAGTGTATGATGCATTCGATGCATTTAATATTTAATTTTAATAACATTAACTATAACTTTTAAACTTTATGTTCAAAAGTGTGCTCACGACTCGTGCCGCTTACTATACCAACATTTAGGTGTTTGGTTTGTCCCTGCCAGCAATACCTTACCTAGGTATTGTTGGCCTAATGAGCTTGCTTTTCTCTTTTAAGTTATATTTTATATGACGCAGTAGGGTTTGATGTTTATCTTCCAAAAACTCTTATAATTACATTCAAGTACTTACTTAGTGATTATATACTTATTAAAATTGCCTACGTGACCTCCACCACCCTATTTAAAACAATCCACCCAGTACAAGCCCCCCCTTTACAAAACAACGAAGTATCTCTCCATTAACAATATAACATCGAGTTTACAACATGACACACAAGCGTCACCTGTTTCCAACACCGGCCACCACCCGCGGGGGCGCCACCTGCCGCGCTCATTATCCAATTTGCCACCATTCAACTGCCAGGATTTAAAATTATCACTG
The DNA here is from genome assembly GCA_947623365.1 of Achlya flavicornis. Classification (NCBI taxonomy): domain Eukaryota; kingdom Metazoa; phylum Arthropoda; class Insecta; order Lepidoptera; family Drepanidae; genus Achlya; species Achlya flavicornis. Next base: position 6,703,853 of record OX392491.1, read on the forward strand.
CCAATGACGTTTGTATATTTTATCTATGCACCGCCCCATAGACACTATACTACAGGCAAAGGCAATTATTGTGTTTTTGTCATGTAATGTTACCCAAAAGGTTGTCTGGAAGAAATCGCTCTATAAGACCGCCTGTTTCGTATCATTTATTAGATAGATCCGCAAATCAGCAAAGTCAGGCAGTACTCTCGGCAGAAGTCTCTATATTGTAGCCCAAATCTTTCTTATTCTACGGTATTGAATTTTAAATACACGATACCATCGACCGAACTATAAACTATTGAGATATTATTACTACGTCAAAGAATTTAAAACGTCCAGAAGGATAGTCGCCTCTATGGGAACATGAAATAAACAAGCCAGAATTGACAGTATTTGACAGCCGTGCGCAGTACGAACTGAGAGCGATTTGCTCAGGGAGCCCCTCAAGCGGAGTGAAATAAAATCTTTGTACTACGTATATAGAGAAGCTATCATAAGCAAAGTTCATGTCCCATTTTTTTAGAGTAAATTATAGTTCTCTTTAGCACTGAAACAATAAATTAGTCGTCTAAGCAGACAGTAGAAACACGTAGTGCTATCAGAACGTTTCAAGTAGTATTTTTCTCGTAAACACCGTAATTTTCACGGCCCTTACTCGTTTCGTTCATCGTTCTACAACAACAAGTGTGGCCGGATGGCCTCACTTGAACGCAACATAGTTATGATGTGTGGCGTCTTCTCTATACGTAGTAATAATAGCTCAATGCTGAAAACACGAATTAAATTAAAACTCTTTTTTTTTTTTTTTTTAAAGTTACTTACGTCATTTAATCCGAGCACCGGATTTATATTTTTACTATATAGGCCTATGTTGGTGAGGTGACCATAAACTCACCATGTTCAGTGATAATGTGGTCGAAGGTGTTAGCACACAAATGGTTAACAAAGTTTTTCTTCACTTAAATCTCAAGCTGCAATCCACCGTGTGTTTTCGACCCATACAGGACGATAACGAAGCTCGAGATGTAGCATGCTTGCCCATGTGGTAAGAATCTGGAAACACCAAGGGAAACACGTACTCCGTACATTACCAACCAGTATTTTTTTGAAGTTGTCTAATGCTATGATAGCTTACGTCATCGGATACCGAGACGAAGGTCCCGAGTCTTACAATGAGCTTGAGCTTTCGGTGAAGGAAAACATCGTGAGGAAACCATAGCACGGTGGTAAGGTACTTTTTAGTACAGCCATCTGGCTGGCTACCACCACAGAGGATTATTAGTAATTGTGCTACCACCCTCAAGTTGAAAATCTGTCGCCAAGCACCTGTCGGTGTGTTCGGACAGCTGCACTTGAGAGCCAGTTCCTTCTAGGCTTTGTGTGCTTACCACCTTCGGCCACATTATCACTTACCATTACCATGGTGAGATTGTGGTCAAACACAGGCCACACTTTATACAAATGGTATTAGAAAACATATTGATATATACATTTTAAATGGGATAATAATCAGTTTTAAGATCTGTTGGATGCTTGAATATTGGAATAGTTATCGGTAATTTAGACAGAAATGACTTATGATAATGAATAAAAACTAAACTAATTAATAGATAAATAACAAAATAAAAATAAAAATATATACAAATTTTACAATTCCTATTCTATTATATATTTTTCTAAACTCGATATTATAGATAAAATATCGAGTTTAGGTCACTGCCCGTGGGTAATGTACCCAGAAGGCTGGCAGCATTACCTCGTTGGATAGCTAGGCTAATCCTTTGTCCGAGGTAAGAGCCAGCCCTCTGGTCACCGGATAACTTAACGAGGCGTGTCGACAGTTCTTTAAAAAAAGACCGCGCTTCCGGGCCCCAAGGCCCCAGAGTTTCTACTCCAAAAGGCACAAATATGTAGCCGTCGCCAAGGGCTGCATACTTGCGCCTCTTGGAGCTCTCAGCTGTCGATGCCGCTGTGCCAGATGCCCTGGAGGTGGACTGAAGGTGCGACGGTGCCAGCGTATCAACACACGTCGCATCCCAGACTAAAGGTCTTCCTCGACTCCAGGGAATTAACGTCATACCGTCGGGCCTCTTGCCATCACGTGCGATACCGTTCGGCTCAAGTAAAGCCGGCACGTTAACGGTAGCAAAAGCCCTGCGGATGACGTCATTAATGGCTGCGTGTCGCGGTAGTCGACCAGCACTGCGGCGGCAGGAAAGACCGTGGTGGCCGTAACTGTCGACACTCTCTCCACACGGGCAGCGGTGGGGCTCATTGGTGTTTGAGCCCAGTCGCAGACCTATTGCTAAATAGAAAGTGTTATTTGTTAGTAAAGTGCCGACGTTAGCAGAGGGCAATGCCTGGAGCCAATAGCCAGACTCTCTCTCGGAAACAGCAAGAAGACGAGCTCGCTCTGCAAGGCTATCAGAGTTACACAAGAGGCTTGAGTGAACTTGTTTGCAGAGCGGCTCGTCCCATTGCCTCCTGAATTAAAGGGTTTTCGGGAAAACTTTCACTTGGGCAAGCTGCAATCCATGTAGTTTTAGCTTCCGCACAGTCCGAAATTTCTATGTTTGATTCACTTAAAGACTTATATATAATTTTTTTGAAGAGATTGTAAGTACTGTGGCTGGAAGATAAAAATGCAGGAAGAGCTACACTGGAAATTTTTCTTATGCCTAGGCCGCCAAAGCCTAGGTCTAATGGAAATGTATAAAATCCGATCCCAAGAGTTTGCAGTCATAGGGTTAGGCAGTAAACATAACACATCCAAAAACAATTAAGTAAAACATGTATTTTTCTTTTTGATTTTGTTTTCTTTCTAAATTGTAAATTTTATTTCATTTTAATTTAATATCTTTGATTTGATTTTATATGTTTTTTTATGTGAACTTTGTCCTTTGATCACCAATTAACAATATGTTTGTAATGCACTGATTTGGTGGGAACTGACTCCTGAAACACAGCTCACGCTAGTTCAGGAATCAGGGCTATTTAGAATTGTACACATTGTTATATACTTAAATAAATATTATTATTATTGTATTAAATAAGAAATGATATCTCAAATGATATCTCAAAACGGATGGGAAGTGTTGCCTGGCACCATGATTTATCGTTTAGAGGACAATTTAAAATTTTCACGAAGATAAAAAAAAAAATCCAAATCGGTTAATAAATGAAGGACTCATGAGGTAACAAACATAAAAAAAAAAAAAAAAACACAACTGAATTGAGAACCTCCTCCTTTTTTTGAAGTCGGTTAAAAATATCTTTATCTTATCCTCTACAGCACGTAGCCGTAGCGTCTATGAAGCCGAGGCCTATGAAGTGACGCGTCTACATGATGCCAAAATAACAACGCACTCAGTATGCTTTTGTTAGTATTATAATTTATTCGTAGGTAGGTTTGCGGGGTAAGTAAGGAAAAAAAGAACATATAACAATTTTCCCTCTACGACTCCGTCTGCTACGCTACGCCCGCTACGACTCCGTCTGCGACGCTACGCCCGCTACCAAAGCTCTACGTAAATCTGTTCGACTCTTATCAAAAGCGACTATGAACTAAAACCACTAAAACTAATAAATAAAAAAAACATATAGGATAGTTTTACCCATCAATGGTGCGCTTGAAAGCTTTCACAATGGTCGCCTAAGTATGTGAACCCAGTTGTATATTTATTACCTTAGATGTATACTTACTTACGCATTTTAATGTAGATAGACGGCACGATTAAGTACTTTCTAGAAACGAGTGACTGCTGATATGACGGACAGAAAGATCGAATGGAATAATTGGAAACAGGGCTAGTAGATGATGTATAGTTTTATTGATAATTATCACATATATACAACAAATATATAAAATAAAATGTACCTATAGAACATTTCAAAGCAAAAACTTTTTTCACGTGAAGCGCTCGTGTTTTAGCATGATTAGCCGTTCTTAATCGATCGGCAAAGTTAAGGTACCACCGGTGAGGCTGGTACCTAGATGGGTGACCGCCTAGCTAGTGGTATTTTAACTCGACCGCTTTCCGTGCTTCGGAAAGCATGTGAAAGCACGTCGTTGGTTATCACTTAATTGTGATAGACGTTAAGCTAGTTGGAGGCCTCCTAGGCGGCTTGGAAACTCCAACAGTAGGTTGACCACTAGCCTCCCACCACCGATTCGCAGTGTGAATGCGTGGTGGAGCATTTGACCATTCCCTTTCACCCTCATTTGTGAAAGGAGGCCTGTGCTCAGCAGTGGGACATTATAGGCTCACGTAAAGTTAAAGCATGATGTACTCGTAAAGTTTGATTCTCCTGATCAAATACCAAAACTAATCAACTGTTTACTAGACAAGCTTACTAGACCCTCGTGATCATCGATCGAACCGTTAGTAGAATATTATAAAAACCAAAACAAAAAGCCATACCTTCATACGTAATATTACTGGACCGGTTCACCGAATTGTAAAAACAAAAGAAAATTCAAATAAAGAATTCAATCGCAATCGAATCAAGAATCCTTCGGCCGTGTGTTAAAACGTGACGTCTATATACAACCTCACAAGTGGGGGAAAGAGATGCATGCAGCGCTAATCCTATTGGCTTATACCGGGCGACGTTTGCCACGATTGGTCGTCGTGCTTTATTGAACTGTCACCGAAGACCGCGGTTTAGGGGGGAAGCGGTAATTCGGGGGCAAATAGGGGGGAAAGGGGTGTAAAAGGTGGAGGGTGGCGGGTGGAAAAGCCGTTTCACAGAGCGGAGTTTGGCGATTGACTTGTGGGTAGTTTTTGGGGTTCCTTTTGTAGGGATTTAAGGGAACGATAAGTTTTATTTTTCTTTTTTTTAATAACTTCCCTTGTGAAACCTGCTTACTGAATTAAAATTAGACTCTTCAGTAAATCACCTACCTATTGAATAGGACTAGAGCATAATGGTGCGTCCATACTACGCGATGCGAGCACGAGCCGAGCCTCGAACGAACAGGATTCGTTCGTTGCTCGCAATTTCAAGCGTCGAGCGTTCAACTAACCTGCAACGAGCGCGATGCGAATCCCTTTGTTCGTGAAAAAACTGACAATCGGGCGGAGCGCAGTCGAGCACGCTACGAACGCTTGTTCGAGGCTCGCAAGCCCGTCCACGCTACGCGAATCGTGCTCGCAGTGTGCTCGTTCGTGGCTCGGCTCGTGATCGGTTCGCCAAGAATGGACGCACCATTAGATGCCGCGAAAATTGTTTATGGCGAATAATCGGTTAGCGATGACCGGCACTCCCTTTAGAGCAGTAGGTATTCCTCTTAAAAAATCTTATAGGTATTTAGTCAATAAATAATATCGCAACATCTGGACTATCCTACCTAATACAAAAATATAGAACATTGTCATTGAAATGATTCTTTCTTGCCAAGTAGGTACATACCTACCCAAATGATCATCTTTATTTGCTAATTTCTAAAAACTTGTTGCTGATGATACGAGTACTAAATCTACATCTTTCTAAACCTTGAACTAAGTATTTTACTATCAATATTTGTGATAGACAATTATTTTCCACAAAAGAAGCGGGTTTAAACAAGCAAAAATAAATGTGGACCAACTGGCAAATCGACGAATAATAAAATTCACATCAAATGATTCTTAAATGATTATTTTTTTCAAAAATATTTCACGTTCACTTCAAAATAATGGACTTTCGTCTAATAAATTTGAATTTAAACTAGCTTATCACCTGCTTATTATATTCAATAGTATGTATACACAGTATACATTATAAAATACCTAAAGTTGTCAAATGTCATTTGATCCGCCAACGTCCCTCATTGGCCGAGTAAAGCGCCGGGAAACTGGTGACTTTTCCTCTCTGACGCGACTTTTCGCGGGCGCCATACGATTCGACACGCCCTTCGCGAATCTGTGCTCTTATTGGGTGAGATATCAAATATCATACATTATTTGTTAGCTTCCGTATACCTAACGCATAACTCTATGGCTTTTAGCATAAGTGTAACTAACTAACATAGTTTATTTTCTTCAATACTTAGTACAAAAATATAATTAGTGTATTTTCAGTTTTCATATAGGTTCATTCATTTTAGATAAATAAAATTAACAAATAATAAAAGACACTAGGTAGGTACAACCTACCTACATAGAGACAGCAATATCGATACGAAAACACCATAACATTTTATACGCCTGTTTATTAGGTATTTGGCAGACAACACGACGCTGTAATTGGAAAGCGAAATAACCGTTCAATTTTCCTCGGAAAATCTACGACGTCATTATTTTAAATGGCGGACCGACGCAACAGCGCCGTAATGCCACAAATTAAAGCTTAAAACGGACGCTTAACAGCTGACCCAAAATCGAAGTATCCCCCTGTCTGGGTGCTTCGCGTCAGATGCGAAGAGCAACGGGGCGGGGCCACGCCACGCCTTCCAACCAAGCTCACGCCAAGCGGCGAGACCGCGTCAAAAGTTCCCCGACTGCGGTGTATCGCGCGCGTTTCAGTGCTTAGACCGTCAAATGTGAACCATCAGGCGATCTTATACAATTAGTGAACGGATTGGGTATTTTATAGTGTTACTCAAGATATAGCTTGGTTATAAAGGTTGGTAGGAAATTGCCTTTTCATAAATAAAGAAATAAGGAGGAATTATTCAAAATAAGTAGTAAGTAATAAAACTTTTGTAGCAAATGCTAATTAAATTCAGACGTAAAATCGTTATGCATCTTTAAAGTTTGCGCATGATTTGGTCTTTATCATGAAAAAATTAATAGTTAAATAAAAAAAAACAGATACAAAAGAGGTCAATTGCCTAGTTAAAGACTAGCTGTCCCCCGTGATTTCACCCGCGTCCCAGGATAATAGCCTATTTACTTACTTGGAAATAATGTAACTTCCTATTATACTCTATTTCACATAGCATGAGTGGTCATGGGCTTTTTACCAATATCTAGTGAAATTCTATTTGATAACTCTGATATAGTACTCACAATATTTCATGAAATCTCGCTCTATCATAGTATTCGTTTATTATATCGAAATGAACATTAACCATTGAGAAATCTAATAAAATACCATGTGTCACCGAACTCATGCTATTTGAAATCAACTATAGTGAAAGAATTTTTCGAATCCGACTCGTTTCCAGTACGTTTAAACAAACAAACAAAAAAAACTCTTCAGCTTTATTATATTAGTATAGATATCTTGTAAAACATCTTATAATACTTTTATTCCTAGTAAATGTCTACCAAACAAGATCCACAATACAGTTGTCCTAGCCGTAAGCAAATTAATGCCGTCGTTTTGTTATTTTGGTGGATTCATTTTAAATTAAACTGATATATTTTGCATTTTAATTTATAACATAAATTATAAGCGCCAATGTGATGGATATAAAATAAAAAATAAATAATCTAATTTGTTCCCGTTCTCTTTTATTTTCAACAGCTGTCCAAATAAATTGTCATTTTGTTTAACATTAAAACACATTTTAAATAATGCTATTTGGATTTTGTATAATTATATCTAAGTAGTATATGAAAAAACTGAAAATATCTTGGGGGCACGGCAGTGCCTGAGTCAAGTCGTAACATTAGTTATCTATCAAATACAGGGCGGATACGACAAAATATTAAACCACGTAAATTACTCATAAATACGAACAACTTTTACTATGAGACCAACTTCGAAATCGCAAAAAAACAAACAGTTTTTCATACATTTTGGTATTGTCATATCCACAATAGGAACATGGAAAATAACTAATAGGGAAAGGCAGTTTTTATACATTTTCCTGGAATTTCAAAGAAGCAGTAACACTATAAGATATTCTTTCCGTTGACAGATTACTTCTCTCAAAATAGAAAGACTATGATCAGTTTTGATAATTTTTAATTGTGGTTCAAAGTGTGTGCATATAAACGGACTGAACGCTATGGAAGTGGCTCAAACTCCTCTGCAGCTAACACAGGATCATCAAGACGGGAGGATGCCAGGTAATATTTTACTGAGAAATTCGTAATTTTTTTTTTTTTGTCAGAAATGCCACTGGTGGACAAGCCAGTTGGCGTGGTTGGTTAGGATTCCGCCAATCACGGCCGCAGGTTTTGTGTTCGATTCCTACACAGGATAATGCATTTGTGTACATGAACGAACACGTACTTATGGCCCTATTTATATATTGCAAGGGGACGACCTCCCGTCAGGTGGTCCGACAACCTAAGGCTCTACCGCTTTACTTTGGTGGTAATCAAAATTCAAATTAAAAAAAAACAAAATTATATATTTGTTAAAATAGGTCAATGAAGATGTTACAATGTTAATGGAAATCTCACTATTTTATGCCTTTATCAAGCGTAAAAATGTTCATGAATAGCACAATAATACCTATAACATACATTAATTACAATAAGGTACAGCGGATACATAAATTCATTAATTAATTAAACCATCATACATTCATTTATTAAATTAAATCGTAACGAACAGCATTAATTATTTCATCCAATGACGCGCACGCGGTATGACGCGACGATGACCATTCGTGGGCCCTCATTGGATGAAATTCAATAATGGTGTTCGTTACGATTACCACCAAAGTTACGCGGTAGAGCCCCGGGTTAGAAGTTCTGGGCGCCGCTGGATGCAAGCGCCCAAAACCGTTTGAAGTCAATGGGGAAAGCCTATGTTCAGCAGTGGAAATCCTTAGGCTGATATGATGATGATGGTATATTGCAATGTGTATTTAATTTTATGCCTTTTCACCTATGACAATAAACTGTTTTCTATTCTATTCATGACGTATGAATATTAGTAATGTAGCTAAAGGCAAAATCCCGACGGAAAGGTCTTTTTCTACTGCTCAATATTAAGAGCACCCAAATATAAGAGTTAATTTGTACATAACCTTAGTGCGGCGAATTGATAGAGTTTTCTATAATATAAAAAGTAAATAATTGTCAATTACATTATCCTTCATAAAATACTCGTCTATATTTTCAAATTAAGATAATAAACACGTCGAAATTAAGCTACAAATATTCACGTTATTTTCCCACTCAGCCATAACCTACCTACCATACTTCATTTACTTTTTTAAAGCCAGCAAAGGTACATTAGTATTCAGCCCCCGACTGCCAGTAACTCGGGGGGTCTATTTGACTGATTTTCAGCCGCTCCATGATTTGCCACTTTACCCGGTCAGTGTATGTTCTGAATACAAAGCAGCCAATAGCACCCCGTGTTGGAGATTTGAAATTTCATTTTCGTAGTGATAATAATGCCTTCGCGATCTGAATATTGGATTTTTTATTATGTACTTATAGCTATAACGATATTATTTTAATAGTGATTCAATTTAGGGGGATAGATAAAATATTGAGAGAATAAAAATACAGATATTGAATTTAGAACATTTTAGAATCATGCAAATCCTTAAGTATTAGGGATGTATGTTACTCATCAATCCATAACTCATTAAAAAAAATAGAAAAAATATTTTTTATCGACGTCTAAAACCATGATTTATCTCTAGATGAGATTCATCAAAAAGCCCGACACAACACTAAATAGGCATAGGTCCGTTTAAACGCGGATTTGGGAAGGACGGAGGAGGGAGTGAAATTAATCAGAGCGGCTCAAGAGCTTGCCGCGTCAAAAGAAAAGCAAATAAAACGGCAAGCGACAAAGTTTCCTGGTTGCGGCCCTGGATTCAGGTGGCGTGGAGTCGTGTTATTTATTTTTCTTTTTGATTTTTAATTTTTATTCTGAACTCTTTGAAACTTGAATTAACCATACAAGAGATATTTCGAATATTTTTAAAAATGTCATGCTGTTGTAAACAATGAATATTTTAGCTTAATAAATTTTCAAATCAGGCGGGCTGGTTGTAATCGTTGGTTTGATACCTATGGTCCATGGTACCAACAGCTCATGAGTTCGATAACCACCACCTAGGACAGACATTTATGTGCATGAACAGATTTGCTTGTCCTGAGTCTGGGTGTAACAACCTTTATAAGTGTCTATGTATTTTAAAAGTAATATACTACTTACTTATAATTTACTAGTATATCAGTTATTTGATCTACAAGTTGTTCTTAGTTTGGGATTAGATGGCCATATTTGAAGAGTGTCCCAGGATATTATTTTATAAATTGTGTAAAAATGTATCGAATAAGAAATAATGGCAAGCCAAGTCTACCCTTATACCGAAATCTATAAAACATTGCCACTACATAAAAAAGTGAATAAGTATGTCAAGACGTCTCCACGGTTTCCTCCGTGCCTGTGTAAGTGCCACACTCGGGCACAAACAAACATTGATTTATCTTGATACCAGGATTTACTCCGGCCGCCTCCCGCCCTACCACGCTGACTTACAATTTCCCTTCGCGGAACTTTTTATGTGTCTTATAAAATTTTCTTTTATGTCTTCTCTTTCGTTTTCTTTATATCCATGTGCCAAATATATCGTGACATAAATTGTTATGGGTTACGTATCTAGAGTTTCATTTTTTGCTACGTGTCATATTTTTTCGGCTTTGTCACCTCTTTTATATTATTTTTGTGTTTTTATGGATATCTAAAACGTTAAGTAATGCCCAGATTCTCAATTTAGTGACAACAACTAACTAACCACTAGTCAGTGACCTAATAAATAACTATTATGACACACATTTAGTTTATTTGTAATCTTTAACAGAACTCGGCAGTCAAATTCGAGTTAATTACTCAAAGCAAACCAATATCAGAGAACTTGGCCCTTTTTTCACAATATTGTTTCACGATTTTAAGACCATTATAAATCTTAATTAAATTTTGTTTAAAAGAGGACTTACGTCACTTTATTGGGATTTTATCTGAGACAAAGGATCAGCATTGCCATTCAACATGGCAATGCTGCCAGCCTTCTTAGCACAATCTCGCAGGGCTGCGCGATCTGGGGCATCTTTTTAGGGTTCCGTAGCCAAATGGCAAAAAACGGAACCCTTATAGATTCGTCATGTCTGTCTGTCTGTCCGTGTATGTCACAGCCATTTATTTCCGAAACTATAAGAACTATAATGTTGAAACTTGGTAAGTAGATGTATTCTGTGAACCGCATTAAGATTTTTACACAAAAATAGAAAAAAAACAATAAATTTTGGGGGTTCCCCATACTTAGAACTGAAACTCAAATTTTTTTTTTTCATCAAACCCATAAGTGTGGTGTGTCTATGGATAGGTCTTCAAAAATGATATTGAGGTTTCTAATATCATTTTTTTCTAAGCTGAATATTTTGCGCGAGAGACACTTCCAAAGTGGTAAAATGTGTGTCCCCCCCCCTGTAACTTCTAAAATAAGAGAATGATAAATCTATAAAAAATATATGATGTACATTACGGTGCAAACTTCCACTGAAAATTGGTTTGAACGAGATCTAGTAAGTAGTTTTTTTTTAATAGGTCATAAATTGAAATTAATATCAAATACTCAGGTCTATACTACCATTTACTTATATACCTACAGGTTTGTACGGAACCCTCGGTGCGCGAGTCTGACTCGCACTTGGCCGGTTTTTTTACTTTATCCCTTGACTTGGTTTTAAAAAATAACAATTGATTTCTATTGTTTTCCCTCGCCCGCGCGGATCAAAACAGTCAAAGGATTAACATCCTATAAATGCGAAAATTTGTGAGTATGTTTGTTACTCTTTCACGCAAAAACTACTGAACGGATTTGGATGAAATTTGGCACACAGATAGAATATGTTCTGGATTAACACATAGGATACTCTTTATCCCGGGAAAACATACGGTCCTTCGGGAATGCGGAAGAAACCGGGCGGGACGGCTAGTTTTGGTTGTGTTAATATATTATTACTAATAACAGTTTCTTTTCTCATAAATGTAGTATTAATACCTTTATAATCAAACAATCAAATAACGAAACCCAAAATATCCATCGATATCTTCAAAATCTAATTAATGTACCCTTTAAAACCCTCGCACTCAAATCATAATATCAATAAACCGTTTAGCCCCTGTCCCATATGTGGCACCGTCGCGCCCCGCGGGACCGATCTCTGCTCGTATTGATTTTATATTGCTCACATATTGCGAAGCTACATGCGCCCATAGATCTACTATTCATTTGTAGGGGGTCATGTTCTTTAATACTATATCCCTAGATTTTTTAGCTGCTCCAATTATATTACTGAAAAATTCTTTTTATGCCTTTTGCGGTCGGGACCATGGGAACGTGGGATCCAAAACACGCCGATTATCTCGCATTTTGTCATCAAAATTCAACGAGGCCTCCGAAGACTAGCGGGTGGGGAGCTTTTAACGCCAACGCATTAGCTTGGCTATCCTAAGACTAACGCTACCAGAGAAGCCTGCTAGGAATCTTGCCGTCAATGGGTAGCAGCGGCAGACTCACATCCACAATCAAATATCCACATATAATATGTATTTTGTAACGTATCTGTTGCTGAAACAATAAGCCTATATGATACACCTTTTGAAAGAAATTCAAGCATTAAGGACGTCGGTCCTAATAGTTAGGTAATTAAAACTAAGGAATTTGTGAAAGCTAAGATGAGTATCAGAATCAGTTTTACTTTCCGCCACAGATTGCGAGTCCATCCTCACATACTGAAAGCAAAATATTACTCGCACTGTGTGGTTACAAAGGAGCTTCCTACCGCAGACGCTCAGGTTATAGAATGAGCTCCAGATAAACAGATAAACATATTTATTAGTAATATTTAAGATTACAAGTCATAATTTTTACATTTCGTTACATAATTTCAAATTTAAATAATAATCAAGTAATAATTCCAAGAACAATATAAAAAATTTATCCATACATAAAGACAGAAAGTACATTTATGCCACTATGTCAAAAATTCATATTCCTTAATTCCTCCCCTAGTCCAGTAGAATTAGATAATCAATTTACATTAATTGTGGTACTATTGGTTTTTGGCATATCGATAGAGTTATGTATGGATATGATTACCTTAAATTCGCAACCGATTTGGAAGTACGGAAAATGGTGAAAATTGAGAAAAACTTTGATATTGAATCATTCCTAAACAAAAATTGTGGTACTAGGTGACCATGTCTTTAGAGAACCTAAGTCAAAGCCATTTATCCAGTTTAGGCCATATATAACAAATCTTCATAGTGCCGACATGAAGGTTGCTTCTGAAGCTAATATATCCGGTCGTTCGGTTGAGAGCACAGTAGTGACGCAATTGTCCTCCACGAGACGTCCAGAGGCTACCCAATTTCTTGCTTCCCTATATTTATAACAAAATTGTCAGAGTTCTTGACGTTAAAACTTGCAGCGTCCACCAAGCCAAGCGTAAGGTCCGAAATTGGCTCCTTGCCCTGTCCTATGATGGTACTGAACGGTTCATTAAAATTATAACGTGATTACTCCTGAGGCTATTTCTAGGCACTATTTGTATATTTTCTGTGTATTTTAGTAATGTACGTGTATTGTGTTTAATTTATTGCATTAAGTGCTCTATTGTAAATCTTTTTTATATCCTGGATTTGTGGCCCCCACGAGACAGGCTTGACCTAGTGTGGGGACCACCAGTAATCTAACTGTATAACCGTGTTATTTTAAAAATGCAATACACTTTATTAAACTTATTATTATTGTCCAACGATCAGCTACTCGCTCTACTTTCAAATAAACCCTGACAACTTCTTTTCGTATAACCAGCGAACGAATCGAATTGATTTAGATTAAAAAGACACCGAAGAGTGTGATAGATTTATGGGCCGATCATCATTAAGAAAGTGCTGATCATCTCATTTAGAAAGATTATAAATATCGACTAAAAATAAATAAATTAATATATCATCTGAATATATCGATTTGCTAAATTTTAATCCTGAGTTGCCAAGTTGTCTAAACTGTTTCTAGTTAAGTAATTACTATTTACTTAAAGTTCCACATTATAGAATGAAGAAACATCGGAATTAAGTAGGGTAGGTATTAATAAATAAATCACAAGACCACACTTTTTGAACTGATTTTACTCCTTTAAATTCTAGTATAATTAATCAATTCAGATAATGGACAATAAGTATCAGATTAAGTGATTCAAACGTTAGGATGGATTATTCTAATCGAATTATATAGCATATCTCAAAATCAGGTATACTTAACTATATCAGAGTACTAAAGGGTTTATTAGGTCACAATAATAAATAATCATTTAGGCCAAACTTTAGAAAGTATTTATTCAAACATATCCATGGCCACAACTATGAATTTACTATCAAATCTACTTCCGGTTCGGATGGCCGACCATATTGAGAAGATACCGGTAAGAAACTCAATATTAAGGTCTTATGTATGGCCACTACACATAAAGAGTTATTCTCAGTATATAACAGAAATACACAGAACACACATTATAAAATTATCAATCGTTACAGTTGACAATATCAAATATACTTATCTTTATATCGACGGGCAGTATCACGATTATAATAAGCAACCACTTCCAAAATACACAAGACTGAACTGAGCCCAGACCTTCCCGCTTATTTTATATTTTACAAGTACACTTCAAGAATACAGACGGAAGTATCAACCAATCACAGAGACGGAAGTCTCAATACACCATAACCGGATACATTTTATCAGGAAGTGTCACTAATCTCATAATAACAAATTTAGTAAACCATTATCACAAAATTACAACATTCGTTGTTAATTATTGGAATAATTACTATCGAATTTAGGTATGATTAATAATATGATTTATCAAAGCCATTACATTGTTCAATTAAAATATCAATCCGAAGTCTATTGAAATCTCCTTACATTACAATAAAATGTACAACGATTAAATTATCGCAGTAGTAATTTGATGACTTTGTAATTATTCCAATCCAATTATCATCAATATTACAATTTAAAATAACATTAAGTTACACCGGAAGTTTAATTTAATTATTGCACCGGAAGTTTAAATAATAATCAAACCTTCAGTTCAACAGTGTTGCCATTGCAAATAATAAATTTATCAAAAACTTATTTCAATAGTGTTGCCACTGCAAATAATACATCTTTGAAGTACTTATTTAACTCAGATATTTGACTCAGATTTAACCAAATATCTAACACGGCCAGACTGACATGTACTTCGTTCTCGAAGTACCAACAGTACAACAACATTTATTTACGACACCTGCTGTATTTCTGGCATCTAGGCACAACCACAAGGTAAACCACAGGTACAGCCACAGGCTTAAGCATAGCCAGAAGTACAGCAAAGCTAAGATTTAATTACAGACAACCCCCAGTATAACAGCGAGTAAAGTCACAAGTAAGGCCATTGTTACAATCATAGATATACAATATTTCTAATTACAATTTATCTTCATTTTCGAAGTACTAACCGTACAAAAACAACATTTATCCATGATAAAAGGAAAATCAGAGATATAGCCATAGGTACAACAAAGCTAAGTTCCATTTACAGACATAACCACAGGTATAGCAGCGAGTACAGTCACAGGTATGGCCTTTGGCACAATGATAGAAATAAAATATTATAAAATATAAATTATGTAAACATATGATAAAACTGTAAAACCAGTAGGTCTCTCCATTGAAATATATTTACCAAAAACTGATTGAACGATGAAGGAAGACTATCAGACTAAAATTGAATACAAATCCTTAAAACTACTGAATACATGTACATAGTTTTTACAGATTAATTAAATTCAGCTTGGCACCGCATCGAAATCGGCTGACGGTAAAAAGTTAATGAAATTCAATGAAATCTGCGTGAGCGAACCTCGGGCAAAAACAAATAAATCATAATTACTTAGTTCAAGCCATAACCAAAGTAAAGAGAAGTGTATCACATTTGCTGCACAAGGGACAGGCCAGAACAATTTAAAATATATCAACAGTCCGTGAACACATCGTCTATCCACAATTACATACAAAAATACATTTCAAAGTACATCTTATATCACCTCAGTATCCCAAAAAAGTACCATGAATTAATAAAATTATATATTTGATTGAATCAATGAAATATTTTTCATTGTAACATAAGAGAAGGGAATTGATTTTAGCACAATAATAATTAGAATAATTATGTCAGAATTTCTACTTGTTCGACAAAAATTATAAACATTATTCATTAATTCAATCAATAAATCATTGGTGCCGTGAATGACCCTTGATTAATTAATTAATCACCACAACACACTATCCCAATCTATATGAAATCTAGCATTTGGCACCAAGATTATATCATTGTACATAAATAAAATAATAGCTACAATGTGGTGTTGATGTACCTTTTTATAAATAAATAAATAAATTGTATCCTATGAATATTTTCAAATAATTTTGCATATTTATGAATATGTCTAATCTATCAAATACTCTAGTAATATCTTAAAATACGAGTCTGAAATACATTTTGATTTTATTTTATGTAGGTACTTACGTAAAATAATTTACAACCGCTCGGTCACACTGACAATTGCAAAGAATCTCTCGAAGCAATTTTTATATTCAGAGCTGTTACAAACAGAATATCAGGATAATAAGTGTTATAAATATTAATAGAACATAGACAAAAATAGATACCATTATTTTAATGCTTAGTGTAGAAATTTTATAAATATGACTATATCGGGTAATGTGATAGGTCCCACCACGGGCTGCCTCCGGGTGTGTAGACATTTTCACCAACCGATTATGTCGCAGCTTTTTTTTTTTTTTTAGCTTTTTTTTGTAACCAATTGCCTCGCAATACCAACCCCATTCACCCGCTGCCGGTGAAAAAAGTCAGTAGCAAACAATCAGTCGACCAGCGACATACAATTACCAATTGCCTCGCAATACCAACCCCATTCGCCCGCTGCCGGCGAGAAAAGTCAGTAGCAAGCAATCAGTAGACCAGCGACATACAATTACCAATTGCCTCGCAATACCAACCCCATTCACCCGCTGCCGGCGAGAAAAGTCAGTAGCAAGCAATCAGTAGACCAGCGTTTTCTTTTTTTTTTTGTTTCTTTCTTTTCTTTTAATATTCTTTTTTTTTTTATATCTCCTGATATATAAATAATATATATTTAATATATGTAAAGTAATATTTTCCAAAATACATGATCATTTCATATATACGAACAGACTTTTTTTTTTATAAGCAATAATATAATTCTTACATTTCTTAATACCCCTTAGAGCAAAGCTATCGCTCAGGAGAAAGGACAAAATTTCCTTCCAAAGGATCCCTTACAACTGGCATTTAATTTCTCGTAACGCCGATGGTCTCGACTAACATACCAAATCACCTACCTACTATAAAAAAACTATTATTACGAAAAATATTATTACGATGCGAAGTTTGCCATCAAACCGAGATCTCAATTGTATTGCCAAAAATGAAAACAACGCCGCACAATAGAAACAGTTATCCAATGGCCATAAAAATTTACAATAAGCTCCCATAGGACCAAATAAAAAAGTGTACCGTCATATTTATTTAAAAGCAAATTAAAGAAATCACTTGTTCAACAATGCTTCTATTCCTATCTTCATCTTATTGGCATACCGAATATAATTATAATTATTGGCAATTATCTGAAATGTTGGAATTAACCTAACAGATTTTTGGATAGATTCATTAATCGATTTTTGGACCAGATATAATTCGCTCGGCCTACCTGAAGTTATATTTCAAACTAAATTTGAAGTGTGTCAGTTACCGTAGACATTTATCGCTCTACTAGATTATTACTTATATACCTACCACCATCTAGAATAAAAATACTCAATTGAGTTTCGTATTGCATGGCATTAAAAATTTACAACAAGTTACCTCCAGACATCAAAATCGAAACAAAATTAACCTATTTAATAAAAAGTTAAAGTTTTTAATTAATAACTGTTTTTATACGATTGAAGAATATTTTAATAATTAGTCAAATATTTATGCTATGTAATGATATTAAAACTTGACCGTTATTTGAAACCTTATATATTGAGAGCGGCCTTCCTTGTTTTCTGCTCTATACTTCCTTCTTTGTCTACCCTAATATTGCCGTCTCGCTCGCACATCTCCCCACCATCCACCCAGGCAGAGCGCGAGCTTGAGCCACGCGCGCTATCTCGTCATTGGCGTCCTGTTTTCTGCAACGGACGGTTGTGCCTAGCCTAGCCTAGGCACTCGTAAGTTATTTGTATATTTTATATACCTTTGTACCTTCTTAATTTATCAAAATCATTATTTTATATGATTTTAACGGTTTTTACCGTTCGATATTTCAATTTAATTTTGATATTTTATGTTCATGTCTTTGAACAACTAATTCTTAAATTATTTAATCTACCCACTTTTTATTGATAATTTTGCTTCTATTAATTTTTTATCCTTGGTTTTTCCTAGGTTAGTTGCTGTTTTGTTCACAGTTGAACATTAATATTTAAATTACATCAAGTGCTAACTGTATAAATCACAACGTGCGAATAGTGATAACGGATATTGCCCTGAGCAAAAATGATCTAAAAGGCAGCGTAACAATGGGTCGAGTAGTACCTCTATAAGCTCCTCAAGTAAATCCAATGATATCTGATTCTCGGATCTAAAATAAAATTAATAATGACCGCAGGCAGTTAAAGTGTCGGAAAGGTTAGTTGTGCCGTGAAGTGCCGTCTAAATAACATGTGTAACAATTTATTATATAGTTAAATATTTATGAAATTTGCCGCGGTAACAACTTTTGTTCTAGCATGTGTTACTAGTTACTTAAATAAACCTCTGTTGAGGTTCCTGCAATGAAGCGGTGATTCTAATTTAATAAAAAAGAATTGAAAGTGTTATGTAGTGAATCAGAATTATTACAACTTATTTGTACTGAAATTATTCAAATGAGGAATCGTGATCCGCTAACCAGAAGATTTCGCCTGCCATTTATGCTAGCCTAGTTACAATGCTTAAAAAAGGTTAAACATTTTAGCCTCTAATAAAAAGGATCAAATGCTCCTGCTTAGCAAGCTTGTCTGAACTGATCCATACACCAACCCGCGCAGGGCCAGGTGACTCAAAACATACCCGCGCAGGGTATTTTCGTGGATGTTGTGCCCGTACGCACATTCCCCATTATTATTAGCCCCGCGCAGGGGCAGGTGACTCAAATCATACCCGCGCAGGGTATTATCTTAGATCTTGTGCCCGTACGCACATTACCCATTACTATTAACCCCGCGCAGGGGCAGGTGACTCAGAACGTACTCGCGCAGGGTATTTTCTTGGATGTTGGGCTGGTACGCACATTCCCCATTATTATTAACTCCACGCAGGGGCAGTGACTAAAAAATGAAAAATGTGCTGGGTATTTATTCTCTTGGATGTTGTGCCCTTACTCCGTATGCACATTCCCCATAATAATCAACCCTTTGCAGGGGTAGGTGAGTTGAAATATACCCTCGCGTGTATTCTTTTGGATGTTGTGCCCGTACACCAATAATAGTTAACCCCTTGAAGGGGCAGATGAGTTGAAATGTAGCCTCGTGAGGTATTTTCCTGTATGTTATGCCTGTACAAACATTCCCCATATTAATCAACCGCTTGCAGGGGCAGAAATATACACTCGCTGGGTATTCTTTTGGATTTTCTGCCCGTACGCACATTTTCCATCATAATTCACCTCTTACAGGGGGAGATGACTTGAAATGGACCCTTCAAGTGAATGTGGTTTCAAATACATCACAATGGACCCTCGCAGGGTCATTTGAATGTCGCGCCTCACGCATTAAATCTTGGCGTGACCTTAGAATACACTCTCGCAGGGTACTATGTTTGAATGGTATGTCTCTACGCACAGTAATGATGAAAGGATTAAAAAGGCAGCGTGGTACGCACAGCAATTAATAAAAATTAAATGATTCTGCTTTGAAAACAGGTCAAAGCAGATTTTTAATCTAGCCCTGCCTCGTAGGGAAAAGGGACTCGAAATATATACCCTCAACGCAGGGTACTTTACCTAGATATTGTACCTCTTTTGACAATCGCCATCTAAATCAACCGATGCAAGGGCAGGAGATGAAATGTTCTGTCGCACAGTCTCTAATATGGCTAATAATATACCCACATGGGAATAGTTGGTTTTAAATGTACATTTGCAAAGTCCTATGCTGAGATGCCTCTACGCATATTTCCCATAATTATCAAATCTCACAGGGGCAAGCAACTGTAACATGTTACCCTTACAGTTACTCTTAAGTACCTGACTTGGATGTGGTGCCCTTACGGACTTGTTCTTATATATTTAGCCCTCGCAGGGGTCTTGCCATACCCGCAAGGTGCTTAAAGATTGACACTTAATAATTTCAAAGCGGGACAATAAATTCTATTCCACCAGCAGGGTGACATCTAAGCACCCCCGGTTTATATACTGAAAATAATATAAAACACGGTCGATGCGTATTGTTTTACCAAAAACCGTTGGTAAGGTTGGTAACCGTTGTACATTTGGTTCAGTACTGTGGTATCAGATATCAAGTTATACCCGCACCATTGAACATAGTCTGCTGATGCTAAAAAGTGGTGTCTAAAAAATGCAAAGAATATAATAAAAATCTCACTGACTGACCTATCATAACGTGTGATTAAGGATTAAATGTTTACCGTATCGCTGATTTATTTCAACCCCGACTGGTTGTGCAAGATCCAGATCTCAGGCGTGTTTTCATTAGTAAATGTGTGCGACACACATACGAATCTATGACCAATAATGGCAACAATATTATACATAGATAACTTGCCTACCTTTCTGTCTCAGCCAAAGTTTTTTGCTTAATTAACCAATTGGGTAACAAACATATAGGGAATAAGGAATACCTATTATCGATTATTTGAATGACTTTCTCCTGCCTAGCAAAGGCGTTATGTTTTAATTCTAAAACAAGAATGAATAAAATTGTACTACAGAGGCTCACACTATGTTGACAAATTTACCCACCCTCGCAGTGTTTTTGGGGGTTCAATGGAATACTAGAAATATTATTGATTTTCTTTCAAAATAACCTTAGAGCCTAATCGGTCTAATTAACTTATCGAGCTTTGTAATATCCTAAAAGAATCTGCACTACCGTGATTCAGCATACTTTTTGATTCAACTGCAACCGTAATCTCATTTCCTATTGATATATATAATCAGATGAAGCCTGTAAACGCAATAAACAGTCGAGCAGCTTTAAAGGAAAGTGTTTGCTAGTTGTCTAGCCAAGAAAATTTTGCATTGCAATAACAAAGGACTCCTCGCTATCTTGAAAGCATGACAAAATCTAAATTAAACGTCACCTATGTTCGGAATGAGGTGACAATCATCTGATGAACCGTATCATCGTCATATGTATGTAACATTCCAATTTCTTTCATATATTAGATCCTCATCTATTGTTACTGATTACCAACTACTGTTAGAGGAGCACTTACACAGCGGATACGCCTGCACAATAATATGTAATGTACTTAGTTGAAAGTTTTGTCTTTAGACTAAAGCATGAATAAATGTGTTAAGAAGAAAAAAGCACCTTTGTTTTCTTACTCGTGGAATTACCACCTAGTATAAAATTACCCTCTATTTTGTTTAATCTCTAAACTGCTAGGCTACCTCAGCTAAATTGGCTCGAAAAAACTTTTAGTAAGTAATTCATAGTACTTTTGAGGGCAGACCTCAAGTTCAGTATTTTGGCAGCCCCATTCACAATACAGCGCTATCGATAGATACATGGACGGTTTTTCTACCTCCAAGTAGGTACCATAAGATGGTCCGGAATTATATAAATATGAGTATTGGATCGCTTGTTGTAATCATGGCATCATTGTTGAAAAATCGCTTCTAACCGTAGCTTGTTTGAAATAAAATGAACAAACATATGTAGTCCATTTGTCACAATTACTCCTGTACTAATAAAGTTATTAACTACCTGCTTCTTATACTACTTAGATGAATGTTCATTATGCTGAATAAGTCAGTGGTATCAAATTTATGCAGTTTTGAGTTCTCATGTGTGGGTTGGACATATTTTGGATATATTGATACGATAGATAGTCGATTGACTCGTGTCATTTTTAGAAACATATCTAAAATTTAAGTAACGAATCATGTATATCCAGACTGACACAGCGTTGTCTTAATTTTGTAATGTGTTAAGGTTGCCTTCAACCTTGTACTTTGTTTAAATAGCCTTTTACCTACATGACGTCACTGTCCAGTTTTAGAACAGGTAAAAGTAATGATGTTACTTTTGATCGGACTTTAGAACTTATATTTCTGGTTAATGTTTATGCAGTAATATTGCTGGTGATTATAACAAAATACCACATGAAAGTAAAAATGTACTGTATGTAATTAACGTTTTTATTATAATATATGATGTACCTACACGTGTCGGAGAATAATAATGTCGGTACATAGACTGTAGCAAAACATTAAGCTATCCGTTACTGTGTGTACAGATTGTATTCACCTTTTATACGATAGACGTAACACAGCAAAATGCACCAACTATTGAGAAGACCTGCTACATCTTTAACAGGGTGCGAAATAGAATATTTCATCGCTGGTGCTGGCATAATCAGTTCAGATCCACTAAATCTGGTCACATGCCCATTAGAGATCTGCAATCCTTTCAGACAGTTAAATAGCTGATAATAAACCACTAATCGCGGGATTATATTATCTTCGCATGATTAATTAAATACTTGAATGTTGCTTTTCAATCATATACGATACATGTTTTTATACTCATCAATGATTTGATTAAGATCTTTGCTTCTAGCATTACATACCATAATATTTGCACACCTACATATTTTCGTTTGTACTTCATAAATAAAATTACAGTACCTCGCACATCTTAGTATTTTTTGATACCTATTCTCTCTCACGATACCTTCAGACTCACACACAAGTCTGTACGCGTATGACCTATACTGGAGAAATCACAGGTACTTACCTGTGTCACAAATAACTTTATGCTACAAGCATAAAATCACATTGGCATCCACTTTCACCAGGCGATAACAAACACGTCTCAATATATAAGGTTTCAAATAACGGTCAAGTTTTAATAGAAGCGTTTTACCTGAAAATAAAACGCATATTAAATACTTACCTTATTTGAAACCTTAATTTTTAGTTCTGCCTGGTATTTCGACTCAATGACGAGATAGCGCGCGTGGCTCAAGCTCGCGCTCTGCCTGGGTGGATGGTGGGGAGATGTGCGAGCGAGACGGCAATATTAGGGTAGACAAAGAAGGAAGTATAGAGCAGAAAACAAGGAAGGCCGCTCTCAATATATAAGGTTTCAAATAAGGTAAGTATTTAATATGCGTTTTATTTTCAGGTAAAACGCTTCTATTAATTTAAGACTAGAAATCGATTGCTTTAAAATTGTATAAAACCTAGGGATCATTATATGACATGATTAAGCTTTATTTAGTTAAATGTTTTACTTCTGTAATTTATTATGATATGACTAGAAATACTATTTATTTAAAAACTGTTTAAATTTGAGTATGAACAATCTTAAGGGTCCCCGTGGCAATCAAAAGATTGCTGAATTATATAATTCTCTAAACAAAGACAACTTCATTTGAACCAAAATGTGTACCACTGTCGGTAACTAAAGAAGGGGACTATATGACTAATGAAAGGGAAACATTAATATTTTCAGATATAACTGGTACTAATTCCTCAAAATATCGTTTCTGTATTACTTTTTTTTTTGAGATAATCTTTACTAGCATAAAAATAAAAAGCCCTAGCAAGGCCTTACCAGACCAAATAACCAGCTTCATCATCTGCTGCTCCTATCGTCAATGGATCTTCTTTCAGACAGGATGTAGAATAATTTTTCAAGAGTAATCCAACGGCTTATCGTCAGTCAAACAAAACTCGCACGATTTCTGGAAAATACAAGTACAACATTTTAGTTTAAGGGCACAGATTTTGCGTATCCCACTTCTGATGATAGATTTATGGGCCGATCATCATTAAGAAAGTGCTGATCATCTCATTTAGAAAGATTATAAATATCGACTAAAAATAAATAAATTAATATATCATCTGAATATATCGATTTGCTAAATTTTAATCCTGAGTTGCCAGGTTGTCTAAACTGTTTCTAGTTAAGTAATTACTATTTACTTAAAGTTCCACATTATAGAATGAAGAAACATCGGAATTAAGTAGGGTAGGTATTAATAAATAAATCACAAGACCACACTTTTTGAACTGATTTTACTCCTTTAAATTCTAGTATAATTAATCAATTCAGATAATGGACAATAAGTATCAGATTAAGTGATTCAAACGTTAGGATGGATTATTCTAATCGAATTATATAGCATATCTCAAAATCAGGTATACTTAACTATATCAGAGTACTAAAGGGTTTATTAGGTCACAATAATAAATAATCATTTAGGCCAAACTTTAGAAAGTATTTATTCAAACATATCCATGGCCACAACTATGAATTTACTATCAAATCTACTTCCGGTTCGGATGGCCGACCATAATGAGAAGATACCGGTAAGAAACTCAATATTAAGGTCTTATGTATGGCCACTACACATAAAGAGTTATTCTCAGTATATAACAGAAATACACAGAACACACATTATAAAATTATCAATCGTTACAGTTGACAATATCAAATATACTTATCTTTATATCGACGGGCAGTATCACGATTATAATAAGCAACCACTTCCAAAATACACAAGACTGAACTGAGCCCAGACCTTCCCGCTTATTTTATATTTTACAAGTACACTTCAAGAATACAGACGGAAGTATCAACCAATCACAGAGACGGAAGTCTCAATACACCATAACCGGATACATTTTATCAGGAAGTGTCACTAATCTCATAATAACAAATTTAGTAAACCATTATCACAAAATTACAACATTCGTTGTTAATTATTGGAATAATTACTATCGAATTTAGGTATGATTAATAATATGATTTATCAAAGCCATTACATTGTTCAATTAAAATATCAATCCGAAGTCTATTGAAATCTCCTTACATTACAATAAAATGTTTATCAACGATTAAATTATCGCAGTAGTAATATTACAATTTAAAATAACATTAAGTTACACCGGAAGTTTAATTTAATTATTGCACCGGAAGTTTAAATAATAATCAAACCTTCAGTTCAACAGTGTTGCCATTGCAAATAATAAATTTATCAAAAACTTATTTCAATAGTGTTGCCACTGCAAATAATACATCTTTGAAGTACTTATTTAACTCAGATATTTGACTCAGATTTAACCAAATATCTAACAAGTGCATAACGAGGCGTAAACACAAAATTTCATTTGTTACTGAATGGATTGGTTCACAAATGTAGTTACAGGGGGCTGGCGGTGACGCGTCGCTGCCCCCATTGAATTATCTTATTGTACTTAGAGCTCTGATGGTACAGATCTGGCGTACAATATAAATATTACAACTAAATACTCATTGTTCTTATTTATAACTTGGATTCAAACTTAAATTTCGCCCTTGGATTGCCAAGGGCTATAATGTTTTCGGCGGGACGACCTGATTTTGAGGCCAAAATTTAAGTCCCGCTTTTCGGGGATAACTCGACGGTGAAATTATCGTTGGACGTATAAGTAGAAATTGTAATGACACCACTGTACAGAAATGGCATCAGCTTTCCCGTGAGCAGTGGTGTTTAAGGAGAAACGCGCCAAAGTGCGCTTATTTTCATTTAGTTATTATTCCATTGAGTCTTTAGACATTTAGTTATTACTGGCGAACTTGACGGGTCCAAAAAAAAAGCTCCTGCTTATATTTACGTTCCCGCTTTTTTTTCTGAAGAGTTTTCAAAGTCCTGCTCGCCCCGAAATAAAATCTGGCAACGCACACAGTATGACCTCAGAGTATATAAATACTACGTACAAGTATGACTAAGTAACAAACATGTCTACATACAAACGTACTTTCTCACACATAAACAATCGCTAGTAGCAATTACCTCGCATAGGTAATTTTCCAGGTTGCAAAACTGTTCTGCGACTGTATTAAAATCGAATTGCACTACATTCTACAGTCATCATCATCAGCCTATAATGTCCCACTGCTGAGCACAGGCCTCCTTTCACAAATCGGGGTGAAAGGGAATGGGCTGATACTCCACCACGCGTGCCCATTGCGGATCGGTGGAGATAGGCTAGTGGTCAACCTACTATTGGAGTTTTTAAGCCGCCTAGAAGGCCTCCAACTAACTAAACGACTATCACAATTAAGTGATAACCAACGACTTTATATACGTGCTCTCCGAAGCACGGAAAGCGGTCGAGTAAAAATACCACTAGCTAGGCGGTCACCCATCTAGGTATCAGCCTCACCGGTGGTACCTTAACTTTGCCGAGACCAACGGCTTTCCGTGCCTTCCGAAGCACGGAAACGCTGGATTTGAAATACCACTAGGCTGTCACCCATCCAGGTGGCCTACCACAAGCTCTTAAAACAAGGTTAAAATAACCTTATTTGTCTTTTGTCCCTCTTTGACATCCAACGTCAAAACAAGACAAAACACAAATAAGGTTATTTTAACCTTGTTTTAAGAGCTTGTGGTAGGCCCCCAGGTACCGACCACGACGGTAGTAGCATAACTTGCCGATCGATTAAGAACGGCTTATCATGCTACACCACGAGCGCTTCACGACTGTATTAAAATCGAATTGCAATACATTCTACAGTAAAAATTACCATGGATGCAGTCGCCTCTATTACTTTCCAAGCTCATAATCGCAACGTGTTGTGACTGTTCCTGACACATTAATAGAGTTGCAAATAAAAAAATAGACTCGATAAACTACGATTGTGATTCACCAATTATCACTAACTACATGTGACTAACCTATTGTTTGGGGTACGGAGTAGCTACAGAGAGGATTGAGTGAGAATTTGCAAAGCTAACGAGTTCTTTGATACATCTTTGTTTTGGTTTGTGGGGATATTATCAAATGAATAATCTTTGTCGATGTGGCAGCGTTGCAAATAAGTTTATGGGAAATTTGGGCCAGAGTGACCTTTTTGACTTGGTTGATTTATAGC
This sequence comes from Achlya flavicornis, assembly GCA_947623365.1. Classification (NCBI taxonomy): domain Eukaryota; kingdom Metazoa; phylum Arthropoda; class Insecta; order Lepidoptera; family Drepanidae; genus Achlya; species Achlya flavicornis. The sequence goes on from OX392491.1 coordinate 6,730,977, forward strand.
ATTAAATCCTTCGTGGTGAGATTACCTACGTTTTTTGTGAGCAAATGTGGAGCAAATAAATTAATTTAATTTGAATAAAAGTCTCGAAAATTTACACGAGGTCAGTTCACACCTATATACACCTACCTATACGTGAATTTTTTTCATCTGTTTGTCCGGGCATATCTTCGAAACGGCTGACTTGATTTTGATGGGACTTCCATTGGCCGTTTATTCAGAGAAATCTACTTTTGATGCCCGAAAGATTTAATGGTGCGTACATGCTACGCGAATCGAGCACGAGCCTACAACGAGCACGATGCGAATCCCTTTGTTCGTGGAAATACTGACAATCGCGCTCGTTCGAGGCCCGCAAACCCGTCCACGCTACGCGAATCGTGCTCGCAGTGTGCTCGTTCGTGGCTCGGCTCAGGCTCGGTTCGCCAAGCATGGACGCACAATAAGGGTATCTATAGATCCTGGAATAGTTGTACCGGGAAGGCGAGTCAAATCACGGAGCAACAAAAAAAATGCAATTGAAATTCTGTTAGTGTTCCAACACCCAAAATATTTAATCCCGATAGAGCTAATAAAATATCCATTGCAAATCACACCCTTTCGTTTTAATAGATTTCCACTTTCCGAATAAAGTGGGGTTCGTGCACCCTTCGTCCCCAAATCTATGAGCCAATGGATTTTATACCTTATGCCGTTGCAATAGATGTTATGTAAGCGAAATTGAGTTAGGCAAATAATAGTGTTAATGTGACAAATCAATTAAGTGATTGGACGGAACCAGACGATCAAAAGAACGCCGGCAATAAAATTTAGCTTTAATAGCCGGGAATACAGAAATTATAAAGTTGTGAACAAATTCATTTTAAAAGTTGGCAGCACGACGTACCTTGTTCACCTTGTACAGCAGATCTAAGTATTCATACTTTTAAAAAAATTAAAAAAATCATAATTCATAATCATTTATTCAAATAGACCTTCGCAGGCACTTATGAGAAGTCTGACTCTAATACTCTAATACCGGTTCGGAAGGTTGCATTTGCTGAGAAGAGCCGGCAATAAACTCAGCAATTACTCTTTTCAAAACAAGCTTAGATTCATTACATAATATTTACATTCTAATCGCACTGAAAACAATTGCGTGCCCCGGCGCGGCGGCAAAATTACAAAGTAGACTGAATAAATATTTAATAAGTAAATCAATAGCAAACTTAAGCAGACCAGCCCCCACAAGCAGCTTAATCTCAAAGTTATTCTTTGAGCTTCCTTTAATTTGAAAATGAGTTTGTTATTATCACCTTGTGGGCTCAACGCAGCGGCTCAATCAATCATGATGTTTGGCATGTAGGTAGCCTAGCAGGCATGGTATAGAGTAGGACAGGCATAGAGCACGGAATCAGATCACGCTCCCGTAAGATTCCTTTCGCGTGGACATGGCTATTTTTTTTTAAACCAAGGGGGGACTGTAGTACCCACAAATACCTTTGTGTGACACCTTCGGCCACATCATCTACTATAATGAGATTATGGTCAAACATTTTTTTTCCAGCTCCAAAAACAATCTTCTTACTTTGACTTGAAGGTTATCTTAACCCTATTTTACCCATCGATAGTTACCTCTTCCCCAACTTCTTAAAAAAAAAATATAGAGCAATAATATTACGTCCGAAATGAACATTATTAAAAAAAAAACAGTTATCTTTTTTTTTTCTCAACGAAGTCGGCTAACAAGCTTACGGCTCGCTTGATGGTAAGCGAGTACAGGGGCTCTACCGCGTAACTTTGGTGGTAATAGTAACGAACACCATTAATGAATTTCATCCAATCAGGGGCTCTACAGCGTAACTTTGGTGGTTATTTCATCCAATGACGCGCACGCGGTATGACGCGACGATGACCATTCGTGGGCCCCGAAATGGCTTCGGGGAATGGACTTGCAACACACGAGGCATCACTCACGCGTTACCGACCCTTCCCCCCTCCCCAATGAGGTCTGACGAACTTACTCACGCAGGAACAGAACATACAGTTATTTGGCTGCGGTGGTACCGTGGTACTTCCCCAGTCGAGCTGCTCTTTAAGCGAATAAACGCCATCTCTTAAAAATCTCTTATTTCTCTTTGATCCCTAGGAGATGGTAACAACTCTCCGCTGCGCTGGTCGCCTCCGACGTCAGCGGCGCTGGTGGCCGCTGCACTGGCGCCCCCAGCACTTCGACCCTGGCTTCCTGACCCACCTACTAAGAAGACAAACCACTTGGGTAAGCAGTTGGATTTCTCCTTTATATAAAAAAGAGAAAAGCTATATATTTGTAATAAAAACATACATATATTAATTTTGTCAATGTAATAATTGGACTGTTTTACAAAAAACTTAAACCGACTTCAAAGTACACAAAAAAATAATCAAATCCTGATCTGATGACAATGGGACCAAACGGGAAGTGTACCCTTCCAGACAAAACAGAATGTTCCAAATCGGTTGATAAATGAAGGAGTTCTGAGGTAACAAACATAAAAAAACTACCGAATTGAGAACCTCCTCCTTTTTTTTAAGTCGGTTAAAAACACACAGCTTCTGGGTAACTGGTGGACCTCGTAGAAAATAATGTTGTTCACTATATGGTGCCGATTCTGTTGAAAATCGCACTAAAGTAATTTTAATCACATAACATCTTTTTCTTTCAAACATTACTGAAAAAGGATATATAACGACTGATAAAGGATTTAAAGCTGTCAAATTAGCCTTCGCCATTTTCATTTGCGTTAAATAACTTAACCAAAGATGTTGCTACTAAAATGTTAAAGACAAGCATTTGGACTAATTTGAAAGGACTAAATTTCTTACATCCTTTTCTTATATTCTTTGTTAGAAAGAGATATAATAGTGCGTCTAAATTAGTTTATTTGTAAACAACAGACTCGGCACTATTTTCTAATTGTTTCACCTCTTTCTGGGTTCTATTTGCTTTACCATCTGCTGGAAGAGCCATTGTGAGTTATCTTAGAAAGATTTTATGGTGCTTCCATGCTTGGCGAACCGAGCACGAGCCGAGCCACGAACGAGCACACTGCGAGCACGATTCGCGTAGCGTGGCCGGGCTTGCGAGCCTCGAACGAGCGCGATTGTCAGTTTTTTCACGTACAAAGGGATTCGCATCGTGCTCGTTGTAGCTCGGCTCCTGCTCGCTTCGCCAAGCATGGACGCACCATTAGATTTAGTTATCGTCAAAAAATAATATTCAAGCTTTTGCCGTTATAGGGATTATAGTGCTTAATGAAGATCATTCTAGTCAAAGAAAGTGGTATTAATAAACACCTATCCACAGGATTGGTGTGCGTGGTATGCGGCGACACCAGCTCTGGCAAACACTATGGCATCCTCGCGTGCAACGGCTGTAGCGGGTTCTTCAAGCGATCTGTGAGGAGGAAACTTATTTACAGGCAAGTATCAGTTCATTCACTTCAAACTTCATTCACGTCTGACTGTATACAAGGTCGTAAATCAAATGACTTGATACCAAGTCCTAACTGGGGCCCAAGTCTTATACAGTTTTGGTAGTCTACTAACATAATAGCGTCATAATCGCGCCGTAATAGGTTTCCGACGATTTTCCACTGAAACTACAATCGTGCCACAATGATCTTTTAGTTGTCAGTTTTGACAGTTTTTGTACTAAAATTGTTTTAAGTCATTATGAAACCATTATGAATTAGTAGACTGCGCACATCGGCTCAACGATAATGGAATCGCAATAGTATCGTGTCAGTATGACATTTTAGCTGACTTGGTACCCTGATTTAAGGAGATTTGCTCGGTGTAAAAAAAAAAAAAAAAAAAAAAAAACAGTAATATTAATGTATCGGGTCTATTCGCGCACAGATTACTATCAAAATTTAATTTTGACTAACCAAAAAAAGTACTAATATTTGACAGGATCGCGGATCGAACCCACAACCTATCAGAGAGAATTCTAATTCTTTGACCCCTATATTAATGACCGATCTTACCTGGGTGACTGAGCTATGCTCGAAAACTCAGAACAGCACACTCAGTCCACAGATGAGACCTAAAAGTTATTATGCTATGTTTATTGACCAGTTGGTGAGGTCAGTAAGGTACCCCTGGTACGTCTTAGGTCTTGTATTTCCATAGAGGACAGTAAAAGTACTGGAAGTAGTAGGTATATCTGATATTTGGTTTTCATACGACCTCTTAGTATGGACGCAGGTGGGCTTGTGTAAAGAAAGTCCCAGATATTTAGATTATTTAAGAAATAATTCCTTATTATAAGAATTAAATGTAAAAATTAAAGAACCTTTTAAATCATTAATGAAAAATAATCATTGAGAAATGACAAAGCGATTCAACCTAAATTAATACAATGCTATATTTTCCGTTGAAAAAATAACTCTATCGCTCATTCCTTTAGAGTTAATTTTCCAGCTGCAGTGTTAAGTTTGCAGGAAATTAGATCATCCAAATATTAGTTGGATTGTTTGTACAATTGTATGAGTGTGTATTAGCTTTTGTATGAGTTGCAGGCGAAATAATAAGTGAAACCTCGATTTCGTCACTTATGTTTGTCTTATAATTTCAAGTGGAATTATGTCAACTTGTTTTTTTGGAATTATTTGAATGCTCAATGTTCTTGGTACTTTATGCGTAATGGTTTTAATATTTGCTATGAATATAATCTTGAAAGAAAATTCATAATATTTTATCATCAATCTATAATGTCCCATTACTTCTAAGCTCCTTTCACAAATCAGGGTGAAAGGGAATGGGCAGATACACCACCACGCGGGCCCACTGCGAATCGGTGGAGGTAGGCTAGTGGTCAACCTACTGTTGGAGTTTTCAAGCCGCCTAGAAGGCCACCAACTAGCTTAACGACTATCACAATTAAGTGATAACCGAGACCAACGGCTTTACGTGTCTTCCGAAGCACGAAATGTTGGTAACGGCCTTACCGGTGGTAGCTTAACTTTGCCTATCGATTAAAAACGACTAATCATGCTATATCACGAGCGCTTTATTTTTTATGTTCTGAAAAATATGTAACATTAATAAATTTCGTGCCACATAAAAAATGCCGTGCTGAGGGGCCTTGCCGGTCCTTTTCAGTTGAAGGCTGACTTTTTAACTTTCAGTAACTTTTATAAATACCCCCCAAGGGTTTAATTTAAATAAATGGCTTTGAATTCGGCTGTGAAACTATTTGCTCTGAAGGTAAAAAAACCAAGTGTGCGTTGATGTCTTTTCTTTGAGGTTACACTTTTTTTACTCGTATCAAACACATTTCATTTCAATTAATATAATTTAATTAATTATAATTAGTAAATAGTAAGCTGGCACAAATACTATCTATAATTATAATACGAAGCTGAAGATATTGTATATAATGTTTCAACGCGGCGAATTGAAAGTAACTTTTTGCGTTTTTGGTATTTTAATTGCAAAGAATGTAACCTTGCCGTTTTACACAACTAAGGTGATCAGGCGGGCCCACGGAAAAGAGAATACACTATTTTCTCTGTGGGCCCGCCTGATAGTAAGCGGTTACCATCGCAACAACAGAGGTATCTACTCTACGCATTGCAGAACCTTTTAATTTTAACAAACACCAAATCCAAAAGAGAAAGTTCCATTAAAACAAATATGATCCAGGTCACAGGTGCGACACAGATCACGACGCACGGACGGACAGACCCACAGCTGCACTAACAATCATCAACTATAATATTTGGCGAAATTCGGAACAATTACAACAAATAGAACGATTGAGTCAGTCTCGGCGACTGTGCCGTTCCGATCCAGTTTCGGTAATTTGTTTACTTTATTAACGTTATAATTTAAATAAATTTTACGTAATCTTTCATATTTCAAATAGTTTTAGGCCGTAACTTCATGCTTGATTTGATTCGTCATAATCATCACCCTTTTTCACTTCTTTAGTAGATCCACTCGATTATTTACACCCGCATTCAGCCCAGTCCAGTCATTATTTTGAGGTCGTCAGTCCATCGAGCTGAGGCCGTCCCACACTACGTTTGCCAAGACGCGGTCTTCACTCTAAAGGCGTCTCTGGACGACACTATTTGACACCCTCCAAATTGGTGTGAAATTGGCAGGAGGCAAGTTAGCATGTCAAGAGAAATCGGCCCAACCGATCGGCTCTACATATCGGGTGCCAAATTGTGTCGGCCGCAGACGCTTTGACCCTGTCCAGAAAGGGCGATTTCGCCGAGATTCTATCCCGGGAATGCATTACGCGCGTTGGCGAGGTACTAGTCACCAATACATTGAGTCGAAGAGCATCGCGCAAATTTAAAATCCGCGCTATAACACGTGCAATTCTCCCATACTTGACTCGTAATACGCGCGAGAGAATCGCGGTGAAATCGCGCCTTCTGGACAGGGTCTTAGACTCGCTCCATCGACCGATGATTCTTAGCTTGCTGATCCGTTGAACTATGGATTTTATCTTTGAGTGTAGCGACATCTATCGACCATCCATCTATCAGTTGCACTAAGATGTTTCACATCGCGCTGATAAAGTTAATTCAGCCATCTGCATAATACAACTGTCCAACATGTATGTAGGACGTTCGGTTCAGAGGCCGGCGGAAGATATTCCCTTTTAAATAAAGGTACCTATCATCCACCTTGCACCTTTATAAAATAAACCCCGAGCATAGCTCTTTCCATAGCTCGCTGAGTGACTTTAATTTTTTGGGCCACATCTCGGCTCCATAGGTTATGACAGGAATAGAACATTTCTTTTTTTGTAAGTACCATCCAATAAATATGGACTAGGCCTGAGAAGAAGAAGTTAGATTCTCATTAAACTATGTAGTTTTGAAAAAAATACTCAAAAACTCGCAATTGTTGTAAAGCAAGTAGTCACTTTCTAACGTCCTATAACAAGAAGAGTCGGGACTATCTTAAATCCTGGGTTTTACTAGACTCGGCTTTAACCATCTCATGTAACCAGACAGAGATCATCAATATCTATCAAAATTTAAATAAAAAGTATTTCTATTTCCAATTTTCTGTTTATCGTACATCAAAAAGCAGCTAACCAAAAACAAAAAAGCTTTAAACTAAACCATCATTTGTTATGCCAACAATTTCTGTTCCACAGTCACCAAATCAAACAAACAGATCCACATAATCCCAAAAAACTCAAATATAACTAAAAATACAATAGAGAAAGTCTCATCTGTACAGAGATCCTGCCAAAAATGACAATAGAGAGAGCAGGGAGCCACTTGAACCTACTTAATCCCATGTACCAGTGAGCATATTTCTAATTCTTAGCGCATCTGTGGCCGGGAGAGGGGACTGGGGACTTGTTAGTATAGAGTAGCGAATGCAGCGATTGGTATAGCGAAATTTTAAATGGGTATTTCTTTAATACAAATAGAAACAGTAGTTAGTAAAATCTAATTGAATTCATCAGAAAACCAGCGCTGCTACGTCTTACGCTGCAGCATAAGCTGGGGTACCTTTTTGGCCAGACACAAATCTTTACTGTGTCTATTGAGCTTCTATATTATAATAAAATAAAATAAATAAACATCCTGGGACATTCCTCACGCACGGTCATCTGATCCCAAATTAAGCAGAGCTTGTATACTATGGAAACCAGATAACTGATATAATACATATACTACTTTTTTTTGTAAATACATGCTTTATATAATTACATCCAGACTCAGGACATACAGACATGTTCATGCACACAAATGCATGTCCTGTGTGGGAATCGAACCCACGACCAGCGGCGCGATAGGAGGAATCTTACCCAGAGTCTTAACCAACCGCGCCAGCTCGTCAATTATGCTTTTGTTTTTATCATTTCTTTCTTTTATAATTAGTTTTTGGGATGTATCTACACTCAAACAATATGAATTATATCGTATGTATGATAATATTGCGACAATGCCACATTAAGTGATTTGTCGTTTCTTCTTTTTTCAGTTTTAGCCTTTTGTCCCACACTTCCCGACAAATACACTCGCTACCGCTTCTCTACAGTAAACACGTCCGATTTCTCCCCCAGTGTCAGATATTTGAATGCTACACAAATTTAATTTACGTTTTTGTATCAAGTGAATCAGTCTTTGTTCACTATTTACTGTTTTTTTGGCCCCTTTATATTTCTAACGAGATCAAACTCTTGGCAATAAACAAAAAAGAGGTTTTAATATAGCATTATATAGTTCAGAGAGGTAGAGCGTAGCGTTTATTCGCTTAAAGAAAAGCTCGACTGGGGAAGTACCTCCACCTTAGAGAATACCGCAGCCAAATAACTTTATGTTGTGTAAAGTTGTGTTCCTGCGCGTGAGTAAGGTCCCTAGAGCTCATTGGGGAGGGGGGAAAGGTCGGTTATGCGTGAGCGATGCTTCGTGTGTTGCAAGCGTCCATATGGCTACGGTAACCGCTTACCATCAGGCGGGTCGTATGCTTGATTACCGAGGTAGTCGTATAAAAAAAAAAGTGAGCAGCGCGACTGGGAAGTAGCTCCACCTTACAGAATGCCGCAGCCAAATAACTTGTACCTGCGCGTGAGTATGGTCGCCAAAGATCATTGGAGAGAGGAATGGTCGGTAACGAGTGAGTGATGTCCTGGGGTACCCTGGACGTTGCAAGTGGTCCTAGGGCTACGCTAACCGCACCAGGAGGACCATATACATGTTTGCCAACTGGGTTTATAGAACACGTGAGGGCAAAGGCGAGATTTGCAGTCCATAGAAAGTAATAGTAGCTGGTGTTTTCAACGAAATCAAATCAAATCTAGTTTTGTTCGCCCCATCACAATTTGCCATTGACGATCAAAATGCAGGATCATAAAAAATAAGGGTAGATGTTGGAGATAACATTAAAAACTGTTTAACATTTGGCTCATTCGGTACTGCGGCCCCCAAAGCACCCGTTTCAATTAATCCACCACCCGCTCTAATGCTACTAATATTGTGTACGCACCCTTATGATAGATGGTCAAGTGTGACATGTGTACGTACTTAATTCTTTACAAATTGATATTTTGTAGATTTTTTTGTTGATATTATGATTTATTGATGCAGAAAAACACATTTTGTATATATTCATCGTTATCAAAAGTTAAATTGAAACCTAAATGGTGCTGATTCCATTGTTTACTAACTAAACTAATTTAGCCTAAACTGGGGCTCTACCGCGTAACTTTGGTGGTAATCGTAACGAATTTCATCCAATCAGGGCCCACGAATGGTCATCGTCGCGTCATACCGCGTGCGCGTCATTGGATTAAATAATTAATGGTGTACGTTACGAATACCACCAAAGTTACGCGGTAGAGCCCCTGTACTAAGCTTAGTTTTGTTTTATGCACATTTTCACCAATTACTTGCCTAAAGCTTAAGGGAGTCCTAACACAACTCAAAAATCCCTTTTATTACATTTCGAGCATCTGGCCTGTGATCTGGCGTCGTCTTGTAAAACCTAGGTTAGCCTCATCTCTTTTCGTTAAATGACGATAGAAAGTGACGGATATATTTCAAAACCTGGGTTCTACTAGCTAGACTTTTAAAACATCTCATGTTATAAGAGGGGAAAATGAGAGCTTTTCATACTTTATCAATTTGAAACTTTTTTGGAGTTTCCCAATTTATGTAATGGTTGATGAAAATGGGCATTAGTCTCACTATATCTCTTTCTAATATTGTGTATTGTGTATGATGTTTTTAAGAGAGGTAGAGCATAGTGTTTATTCGCTCAAAGAGCAGCTCGACTGGGGAAGTACCTCCACCTTACAGAATACCGCAGCCAAATAACTTTATGTTGTGTTCCTGCGCGTGAGTGAGGTCGCCAGAGCTCATTGGGGAGGGGGGAAAGGTCGGTAACGCGTGAGCGATGCTTCGTGTGTTGCAAGCGTCCATATGGCTACGGTAACCGCTTACCATCAGGCGGGCCGTATGCTTATTTACCGACTAAGTGGTATAAAAAAAAAAAAAAAAAAAAAGATTAGAATTTCAATGTAGCAATGGACGGTTGGCAACACAAGTTGTCGAGCTTCCTCTTCCCGTTCTAATGGTCGGAGTGCCTTGCTTTTGCAGTGATAAGCACTGCCAAAGCAAGACACTCCGATGTAAATCTTGTATGACTTCGTTTTCACTAATAAATAGTTACGACCACACGCACTTTTATTTATAAAGTCCCAACACTAACAACAAGAAACGCAAAGGATATAAAACACATTAGTCATTAGTACTAGCACAGAGCTAATAATACTACGTTGGCGCCAAGTCTGCTAAAATGTCATACTCACACACACGATACTATTGCAATTCCATTATCATTGAGCCGATGTGCGCACTCTACTAATTCTAATAATGAACGAAAAGAATTTTAGTAAAAAAACAGTCAACTAACTGTCAATTATAAAATTCAAGTTATATTCAAAATTATTTTTTGCTTTTCAGTTTTTTCGGTGGTTTAATTTTTTTGTTAAAAAGTTTTTATTTTATAATTTTTTGTGGCTATAATCTACTAATTACTACATGCTTAATTTTTGTTTTTTTTTATGTAATACACAACTCAGCATTAAAATCTGTGAGTGAAAAATAAATCATCCCTATTTTCCCACCCTTAGGGTAGGTTTTTTGTATCCAAATTTATATGGGACCAACTTCGACGTATACCCTATCCAATAAAAATAGAATTATCAAAATCTGACTACTCTGTAAAAAGTTATTCGTGATCATACATAAAAAATATATATATATATATACGCGTCGACTTGTAAACCTCCTCCGTTTTTTCGTCGGTTGAAAAAAGTACACGTACTGTTTAATAAGGGGCACTCAACATTGGGCACGGCTGATAAAGACAATGGTGCTGATTTTGTTGTTTACAACTAAACTAATTTTAGTCTCACTATGTCTCTTTCTAACAAAGCACATAAGAAAAGGATGTATGAAATTTAGACCAGTCAAATAAGACGCCCGCAAACTAATTTGACAGCTTTAACTGTTTTATCCTTTTTCAATATTGACTGTAAGAAAGAGATGTGATTTGACTAAAATTAATTTAGTGCGAAAATTATCAATTGTCAAAATAATTATTCCATCTCAAATCTCCACCTGTTATACTGAAACGCGAAAATCTTGTGCGAATTACAACAGCACCAATAGCATGCCTATGCTCATATTTCAATCAATCTACCTATACAAGATTGTAAGTGAGATGTTTTAGTGCGACTTGCAATAAAATCAGCACCAATGCATGTTTCCTCATTACGAAGTTACAGTTAAACTTATCTAGAACGTTTCAATAAAACACAACCTGTATTTTGTAAAAATTAGACAGAGTTTTATGAATTTAATATGACCTACGTTATAAGCAACATTAAAATTCCTAATATGATTACAACCTCACATATGACGTCCATTTCAACATTACAATGCGAAAGCTTAAGTGGCGTAAAACGGGGCGCGCTTTTGGGACCGCAACTCTTCATTGTATACATCGGTGCTACACGGCCCTCGCTTTTCATAGACCGATTGCAACAAATGTCAACCTTTTCCCTAAGCCTATTACAGAAGGATTATCAGTAATGAAATATCTTTAATCTGTATTAGTTTCTGTGCCAGCAGATTTCTGTTAGCATTCATGCGGTTCACTTTGATTGAGTACTTTTTCCTCTTGCGGGGGTTTACCGGTATTTCCAATTTGATTGCTTTCTTGTTGTAGTTTGAGTAATTCTGCTTCGTGGTGGTTAAGGAAAGCCCCTTATTTCTTAGATCTGATAATTGTGTTTAAGTTTCTCGGAAGATTATTCTTGATGTTTTTATTTCTCAAGTAGTACCTATATTAACAAGTTCAGATTTAGAATTTATGTTCAGATTTAGAATTACATTCAGGTGATGATTTTTACGTCGAATGGCACGGCGAAATGTTTACCTTTCAAACTTCGGAAAACATCATGTGGAGTACTTTGTAGTAGGACCCTGCCATGCTATCTAAATGCAATTGAACTTAAAAGCCATGTTCCTTTTGGATTCTCTAAGAGACTTTTTGTGCTTACCAGTCTTACCACATCATCAGTCACCCACCACAAAGACCGTAGTAAAAATTGATAGAGCAATTATTTCACGATGATTCCATTTTAATTGAAAATATGTGGCATTACAGAACGTAACAATTATAGATACTCGTAATGTAAACCAGCGGCATGCTATTATGTCAGTTCTGATATGACATGAGTGTGTCTCTTTTTGTCTCGCTATGCGTGTCTCTTTTTGGCTTAGGTTATACTTATAGGGTCACTGGTAATTAGTAAACTATACTTGGACACATGATAACAAACAACTTTACCAAAGAAACATTTTTTTAAATTAATTTAGCATATGAGCACATAATATTTAAAAACTAGCAAGAATAAAAACTAGCAAGAATAAGAATAACTAAACCAGCGGCATGCTATTATGTCCGTTCTGATATGACATGAGGGTGTCTCTTTTTGTCTCGCTATGCGTGTCTCTTTTTGGCTTAGGTTATACTTATAGTGTCACTGGTAATTAGTAAACTATACTTGGACACATGATAACAAACAACTTTACCAAAGAAACATTTTTTTAAATTAACTTAGCATATGAGCACATAATATTTAAAAACTAGCAAGAATAAGAATAACTAAACCAGCGGCATGCTATTATGTCCGTTCTGATATAACATGAGGTGTCTCTTTTTGTCTCGCTATGCGTGTCTCTTTTTGGCTTAGGTTATACTTATAGTGTCACTGGTAATTAGTAAACTATACTTGGACACATGATAACAAACAACTATCCCAAAGAAACAGTTTTTTTTAATTAACTTAGCATATGAGCACATAATATTTAATACCTAGCAAGAATAAGAATACCTAAACCAGCGGCATGCTATTATGTCCGTTCTGATATGACATGAGGTTGTCTCTCTTTGTCTCGCTATGCGTGTCTCTTTTTGGCTTAGGTTATACTTATAGTGTCACTGGTAATGGTAATTAGTAAACTATACTTGGACACATGATAACAAAAAACTTTCCCAAAGAAATTTTTTTTTTAAATTAACTTAGCATATGAGCACATAATATATAATACCTAGCACGAATAAGAATACCTAAAAACCAGCGGCATGCTATTATGTCCGTTCTGATATGACATGAGTGTGTCTCTTTTTGTCTCGCTATGCGTGTCTCTTTTTGGCTTAGGTTATACTTATAGGGTCACTGGTAATTAGTAAACTATACTTGGACACATGATAACAAACAACTTTACCAAAGAAACATTTTTTTAATTAATTTAGCATATGAGCACATACTATTTAATACCTAGCAAGAATAAGAATACCTAAACCAAGTTATTTATCCCTATTTGTTTGTTTGGGAAAGTTGTTTGTTATCATGAGTACAATCATGTGTCTAAGTATCGTTTACCAGCCACCCTATAGATATGGGCTGTCAAGACGGCCATCATAGTGTGCCGATAGTATAATCAAACATTTGCTTGCAGGTGTCAAGCGGGAACCGGGAGATGCGTCGTAGACAAGGCTCACAGGAACCAGTGCCAGGCGTGCCGATTGAAGAAATGTCTCACCATGGGCATGAACAAAGACGGTCAGTGACATGATTATCTTTTATAACACTTCATAGAGCTGGTGCAGCGCAGATGATAGACTTTTTGTGCGAAGGTGTCTGCGGCACTGTTATGCGCCGGATTTTTAGGCGTCGTGTGCGTTACTACTTAAAATTGTATAGGTTCTATTTTCACAGACTAAAAAGTGCGGCATGAATATACTGTCGTCTGCGCTGCACCTAAGTACTCAGACTATATTTAGAGGACAATTAGGGTGGATATCAATCAGAGATGTGTTGCGAGGAAGGTGTTTCAGCCCGCCAATAGATCCTATTTGTCAGGTAAAACACATTAACACATCTCTGATGGATATCCACCATGGCGTTGCGTAACTCGATGCGTGTCAAACAAGCATACGGCCCGCCCGGAGGTAGCCAACACTACCAAACCTCCCAGATGAGCTGGCAAACTTACACAATATAGTTATTTGGCGCCGGTATTCTGTAAGATGGAGGTACTTACTTCCCCATTCGAACTGCTCTTTAAGCAAAAAATTCTATGCTCTAGGTACCTCTTTTAAAATATCCAACATGTTTTTCTTCAAATCACGGACGTGACATTGAAGTCGAAGACGCGAGAAATGGACCTCAGGTGGTAGGATTAATTAGGTTGTGTTTTAAATTAAGGCAGGGCATTGCAGACATTTTAGGACATGTATATTTATCCCGAGTCTTGGTGTAATTATAAGTATGTATATACTTAAAAGTAGATTATGTGTATCATTTAATCGACCTCTAAAAAATTAAATCTACACGCATTTTTGCTGCGACGATATTTTTGCCACTCCGTAAACGGCGAAGGACACGTATCCATAACAGATTAATAAACTAGTCTATCCGTCTAACTTTTCAACCCCCATATTCCCACGCTTAAAAAGCGATATTTACAATTCTAAACACATCATAAACATATCAAAACACATCACATCCGATGCAATAAGCCAACATATCCGCGAAGCGCGCCTACGCACACGTCGCGCGCACTAACCAAACGAGTCAATTAGCCGTAACCATATTAATGCAGACAAGGGAGCCCCTACCCCTTGATATATCTCGTTGATAAGGTCGAATTCACTTAGATGTTCTATCGGGTTCATCAAATAATTATGCTGTTGGGGTTAACATTTGATATTTTTAGAATTGCGTATTTTATACATTGATTATTTTTTGTCATATGTCAGTTTTTTCAAACGGTTTGGTACACACAAAAACATTCTCATGTAAAATGTTGCCAAGACGAGACCATATGGCTCGCACAGTCAAAAAGCTATCAGATCTCATGTAGGGCCAAGCTAATAAATCTCTACATTCTCTCTACATCTCTACATACAGCCCTAACTCTACAAGCCCTAACTTCACAATCCTAACACCTTAGTCAAAAAATGTGGCTTGGCCGTTTCGCTACCGTCACATGGTGAGGTGAAAAATTTATTCACTGTTAATAACTTTTCTATAATAGAATAGTTCTTGTAGTAGCGAAACGGCCAAGCCACATATTTTGACTAAGCGCTTCGAGAAAAGGTAGGTAGTGCTCTTGCGCTTCGCTTGGCTCGTCTTGGCGGGGAGCACTCCTGTGCCCCGAGAGTGCAGGCTACGTTGAATCTCCCCAACGTATTAAAAACTAGATAAAATCTCGCAGAATTTATGTGAGATTACATTTTAAACCTTTTACAATTACCTTATCCCAAATTAGTTACTTCAGACAGGTACCTACTTAGGAGTGAGACCAGTTACTTGGTTACTAATATTTTTTTTTAATCTCTTTAACTGTATGCATGAATCTAGAACGTTAATCTCACTTCTTACCAAATAGTGTGAACAGCGAGGCCAACGGGGGGTTAAAAAGGGTTGAAAAAAAATCTTTTAGTTGAACACGTGTCGGCACGTGCCAATAACCGCTCCGTATACAAATTATGGCTTACGGTAGAATGAAAAAGTATACACTTTTTATTTGCGAATTTAGTCGTGCATACGTTTGTTAGCTTACAGTACACAATTGGTTCCGGCGGGATGAACCTAGTGAAATAATTCTAATATCTTTTGCTTGGATGTGCTTTATCTAATGAGATATTGCTGAAAAGTGTAGTTTTTTTTTATACGACTAAGTCGGTAAACAAGCATACGGCCCGCCTGATGGTAAGCGGTTACCGTAGCCATATGGACGCTTGTAACACACGAAGCATCGCTCACGCGTTACCGACCTTTCCCCCCTCCCCTATGAGCTCTGGCGACCTTACTCAGGCACACACCAGGAACACAACTTTACACAACATAAAGTTATTTGGCTGCGGTATTCTGTAAGGTGGAGGTACTTCCCCAGTCGAGCTGCTCTTTGAGCGAACAAACGCTATGCTCTACCTCTCTCAAAAGAGATATGTATGATTTGGATGTAGATTTTTGAATGTGTTTAATAAAGGCTTTGCAGCAATGTGATGGAGGGAGACAACTATTGTTATGACAAATTAGTGGCACAATGGTTTCCTAATCTGACAAATAATGTTCTTAATTATTATATCAATGAACAGTCTTCATAGCAAAGTTTAAAATGTACAATTTTGATTTTGAATGCATCCATGAACTTTGAAGTCCAAATTAGTAACAACTACGGGTAACAACTACCAATCCTCTGTATATTCCCTAGTGGGATAATTTATGTAGTTCACAAGCCATTGTGCCAAACCCTTTACCCTGAGGCGGTAAACCACTATTATTTTGTGCCAGCATTGTTATAGCACAATTGAATGTGTCACTAATGTATTTACTTCATTTAATACATCAAGAGATCAAGAATTTTAAAAAAAACGATGAGAGTGTTGATTCTGTTGAAAATCACACTAAACTAATTAATACTATCAAAGAACTTGAAGCGCTCGTGGTGTAGCATGATAAGCCGTTCTTAATCGATCGGCAAGCTAAGCTACCAACGTCGGGGTCGGTACCTGGATGGGTGACCGCCTAGTGGTATTTCAAATCGAGCGTAGCCGTACTTCGGAAGGCACATAAAGCCGTTGGTCCCGGTTATCACTTAATTGTGATAGTCGTTAAGCTAGTTGGAGGCCTTCTAGGTGGCTTGAAAACCCCAACAGTAGGTGGACCACTAGCCTACCTCCAACGATCCGCAGTGGGCACACGTGTTGGAGTATCTGCTCATTCCCTTTAGCCCTGATTTGTGAAAGGAGGCCTGTGCCCAGCAGTGGGACATTACAGGCTAATGATGATGATGATGAAGAACTTGTTCTGTGATACCTACGTAATGCAAAAGAGCAAATTGAACTCGATCTAGTAGATTTTAAATGGTAATAGAGAAGACACATACACGAAAAAGTTCTCATTCGTGGTCGAAAAAATTGGTATCATGAAACACAATAGAACAAAGAAGAATTTCATATTTTGAACAACGTACATCAAAATAACTCTTGATGATCCCATAGATATTGTATTACTTATAGCTTAATTCACATATCGCTCAATCCCACTTTCAACATTTTTCATTTTTAATGACCAATTCTTTAACAATATAATAACAAAGTACAAAACCACACGATAGACATTCAACGGCATAATGCCCTTAAGCCGAATCTAATAAGTAAAACTTCGGCGTGGCATGTCCAACCACACCCCCGTTATAATGAGTGTCGCATTCCCACAAATATAGATAATTAAGCAAAAACTACAAAGCTAAGCCTCCGGGTGTTCGCACTTTACATTCAAATGAGCACCCCTTGTTATAAACTGGCATGTTTAACCGCATGCATATTATTTGGTTTATTCCACGCAATTCTGCTATGGACGTCATAATGAATCAATTACGAATATACACTGCAATTAATACTAAGAATTATTTTGTAAGAAGTTATTGTTGTTACTTACTTACGTAGGTTCGCTAAAGATAATAATTATATAAAAAATATAATAATTTAAATAATGATATAAAAAAATAATCTTACCGATGAATCTCATATAAATATAATATTATCTTCATTTTTATAACTAAAATCTCTAAAGTAAAAAGTCAATACCTTTTAAAATACTACTATTCATATAACCTATTTATTCCATTTAAACAAAATAGTTAAATTGAACTTATTATTTTGTCATCAAAGAATGTTAAGCAAGAACGGCAATCAAAGTCGAAACATCCATTTTCACAATTACCATAACGTACGCATACACCCAACAATGAAACGTTGATCCAATTTAACACGAAAAGAAAGTGTCAAAAAGATGCACGAGGTAGTAATGAGGGCACAGTGGTACGCCCTGAGGCACGCCAGACAGGGGCGCCTTTATCACTTTAAGCTTTGTATTATTTTGCTCTCGGGTACGGCACCCTGTGAAAAGGAAAGTGTAATTCGGTTACACTTTGAGATGTCGACGCGACAATTTAATTATTCTTGGATGCTCGGATGCTGCTTCACCTTGTCAAAAGCCTTCATGAGTTCGGCTAACTAAATTAATTAACGGTTTTCTTTTAATTTTAAAAACTTTGTTTTCCTTGTTTATCTTTTTGTGTTGATTGAATATTTTATGAAGCGCAAACGATATCCATAATTTGTAGGGACCTACCTATCTCTCTTACCTTACCTTACATCGTTGTAAGTGGGATTCTCATATTGACCTAATAATTAGTAGAGTGCGAAAATTGCTGTGGGTTTTTATAAAGTTAAGACATGTTGCTGAGAATGAAATAGTTGTGTTGGTCTATAAAGCGATATGTCATTCAATTATTCAGTACTGTATATCTGTTTGGGGAGGTACTCATAAAACATATCTTTTACCTTTAGAAAGAGCCCAAAGGTGCATTTTGAAGGTTATGTCATTTAGGCCATTTAGATTCCCAACCACTCAGTTATATGCCGACTTTAAAATACTTACTATAAGACAGACTTACATACTACATACAGTTCTAAGGAAACACAAAGTTACACCCTATGATTTGACCTTACTTACTAGAAGACGTAAACATCAAATTTGCGTGAACTTCCTGCCACGTACTTCTTATGTACAATATCAGTCCACATATATGTCAAACTATTTATATAATAAAATCAATAAATATCTTAATATTTATGAGCTTATGTATTCTGAATGTAAATTTAAAATAACGAACTGGTTATTGACACTAGATTACGAGAACACGGAAAAAATCATTAATTTATTTGTTTAATGAAGACTACTCATAAAATGTTTACAATTTCACCTCACACACGCGAGTACACTTACATATACACATACATATGTTACATACACGCATTCTAACACATGTATATATATATAGTATCATATACAATGTAGATAGATCATCACTCATCCCACACATACACACATCCACACTATAAACCTCAACACTACACACACACCTCCACATTACACACCCCACACACAATCAATAAATAAATGTAATTAATATTTAAATAAAATAAATAAATAATCTTATGAAAATAGTAAATAAATAAAAAATGTTTCTAAATTTGAAATTCTAACGTTATTATTGTAAATGAATGAACTGTATCAATAAGGAAGGTGGTTCCCAAGATACAGGTTTTACCTAGTTTGGGAACCAACGATACATGCACTGTAATCTGTTGTTTTATCCAATAAACGTTATTATATTATTATTATTATTATTACCTATATACCTCTTAGTCTCGAAGATGATTCAGTTATGATGTGCTCTAAGATTGTAGATGCACGTACATATTACGCACGTGCATATGCACTGTCGATAAATTCATTTCCAACAAGAGCAAATCAGTGGCAGTTCTAATGGTGTGTCCGAGCACGAGCCAAGACACGCACGAACAGAATTCTTTCGTTGCTCCAGATGTCAACAAGCCTACAATGAGTGCGATGCGAATCCATGTGTTCGTGAAAAAAACTATCAATCGGGCGGAACGCAGTCGAGCGCACGAGACGAACGCTTATTCGAGGCTCGCAAGTCCATCCACGCTACGCGAATAACGAGCGACTCTATTCGTTCGTGGCTCGGCTCGTGTTCGGTTCGCGTAGCATGGATGGACGCACCATAAAATCTATCAGTTTTCTGTTCTGTTCTGAAATGAACATCATTTGTATATAACTTTCACAGTATTTATGAAAATAAATAAACAATTTAAAGTAAGGTAAGGAAAAGAGTAGAAGGCAGAGAATTAAAGATTCATTTGTAAAATTAAATGCTAATGGGGGTGATTTTGTGTTTTAATCCCCGACTGTACCATCTCCGTGGAAATTTAAGCCTGGACTTAAAGCGGTAACATCGCGACGTAAACTGTTTTGTTTAAACATATTCTTCTATCGTTACGTTACATGATATTTTGTATTAGGGACAAATCATTCCTTTACTTACAGAAAACGGATTGCCATAGAAGAGGATCTGACTTGACGTCGGACATCATTAATATTCTTATTTTGCTTCTATAAATATATATGTTTTTTACTGATTAATTTAACCAGTAGGTATATTTTTTTTATTAACATTGGTAAGAATTTACAAGTAGCATAAATTTACTATGGATAATATTGTGTTAGCGACTGTATCTCAAATCCAACGTCGCGTACCCTAACACTTAACTGTTTATACCAGAGTTAAAGCTACAGTAACAGACACTGATTAATGCGATTTTAATCCTTCTATAAAACCCCTAAATCCGACCCTGTATTAATGGCCCACTCGACCCGCAAGGTCACAAATCCCCTCCATCCCCAGTGAAATGTAAACCCTATCTCTCAAGAAATTAAACTCTAAATCCGTCCTCCATAAATTACAAACAATTGGATTGAAATTTCAAAACGGATTTCTAACTTTTAAGTTACGTGAATGTGAGTTCAAACTCTGAGAGATTAAGGTCGTATTTTCAATTGACAGAACGTAAATTTTGTAAAGAATTTTCAGTCAATTTTGAACTTAATACTCATACAGTTACAGTTCAAAACAGGCATCCGTCGCGAGTAAGAATCAATAACCGTTAAAGCCAAATCAGTTCGACAGAAGTCGCGCGAGAGTGGGATGGGTATGAGGGTTTTAGGGAGAGCAAGAGAGAACGACCAATTTTGGATGGTTACCTCTTTAAATAAATGAGTTTAGGGATGTCGGGCAGATGAGGCTTGCACCTGATCTACTTGATTTTATTTCACAACCAACATTCATGTTATCTGGATTCAATTGAGATTTTACGTCAGGTCGATGAAAAAGCTTTAGCTACATTATATCGATTTTGAATTCGGACTTCAAATTTTAAATGCGCTTATAACTCGATGCCAAATTAAAGCAATCGCGCCTACTCACGTTAGGTGCTAAAGTTTTCGAATAGAATCCCAGGGTGGGTATTTCATATACCCTTTGTTGAACAATTTAATTGGGACGAACTGTATTATCGCGATAGTATCAAAATTCATACAAAAGATCAACCTAGCTCTATGAAAGTGTATGTTTTTATGCGATTTTAAAGCAGCATTATTGGGCTAAGTGGCTGTTTCAAGTCCTTCCAGAGCTTGTATCATGCGACCGGGCTAAATCTATTGTGATCTCCACATTAATTAGATTTCACTGCCAAGACCTGCAGCTATAATAAACTGCATAATATTTTTAGCAGGAATGGATTTTACTTCATCTGTAACAAGTGTTTCCGCAGATGAATTCTCGTTTAGGCTTAATAAGTAGACAGCACTCACACAAGAGCTGTACCGGTATTTCATCTGCCTCACGGCGTAGAGCATTCTTTTTAAGTTTAAAAAAGCCAGTACATCTATCTCTTTCCAATGAGAGCTCTAAAAGCAAGCAGAATAAAAAATCTAACTCCCTTCACTTTGTTCCTAATTAAAAGCTTGCCCTAAAATGGAGGTTTGCTAGTTATTAAAGGTCTATTGACGTCCCACCGCAGGGGCTCCCCTGGTCGATGTCCACATCACCACATCGAGTGGTGTCGGCTTTATCGCCATACCGGACATGGCAGGTTAGTGATCGCAGAACCGAACCTAGAAATTAGTCGACTTAAAATTAGCTCTGAACTATGTGCGTTATAAAAACGAATCGATTGACACCTCATTAGGAGCTAGGTATGGTGGAATTGTGGAACATAATATTTCATGTTTTTTTTAATTAAATGGGCTTGCGTTTGGCCACTGATCCGCCCATAAGGGACGAAGACGAAGCCTAAGATGGCACACGCTTACCCAGAAGGAACCTATTCACTCTGGCCTTGAAAGTCCCTAGATTGTATGAGTCAGGAAACCGCGCAGGAAGGAAGTTCCACTCCCTTGCTGTCCGCATTATAAATTAAGATCCAATTAGCTGTGTCCATATTTTCGGAATGTCAACGACGTATGGGTGAATATGGGGTGAATCTAGTTTTCCGGGCGTCTTGTGGTTCTGTGTAAGAATGGGGATGGTGAATTGATCATATAATTCTCGTGGCCCACTAAGTCCGTGTATGATGGATGCTCCAATGTGTCATGGTTACATATGTGCAAATCTACCAGCAAAAAGCTCCTATGAAATAAACACACTTCATTCCTGAGTAAACTTCAAAAATCACTATGAAATATACATCTATCCCTTTCGTTCGTTTACTAAAACTATTTTATATCCGTCTCGCTCGCACGCAACGGAAGTGAGACCTCAAAGATGGCTGCGGCAGGATGTGGGAGGGGCGTTTTGATTTATAGTTGGGGGAGGGGGTTACTATACGTACATCTTTACGTACTTGTATGGATTTGTCGTTAAGTCGTGCTCAAATTTTAGTTCGTCATGTCAATTTAGTTTAATGTTTCTTGCAAGCTTAGTTAGCTTACATATAGCATTGTAAATATCAAAATACAGCTACACAATTAATCATTCTCATATTTTAAATTCCTGTAGGGCAGCGCTACTTAGTGGACCAACCTAACATTCAATTGTTTTTTTTTCCTATCACCCGAATAATTTATTTTAATTTTTTAATGAATATCCTGGGAAATTCCTCACACACGGCTATCTGATCCCAAACTAGGCAAAGCCTATACTATAGAAACCACATAACTGATAACATGCTAAGTACTTCTTGTTTGTAAATAAATACTTTAATAATTACACACATACTCAGGACATGCAGACCAGCCTTGGTATTCTGAAACGTTTTTGACAGCAAACCGTGTGAACGAATGACGCAATTACCTATATAGGTACTAATACGTTAGTATACAATCTCCTTGAAATTACGTCATTCGTTCACGCGGTTTGCTGTCACTAAAATAACAGAATTGCACTGAAGTTCATGCACACAAATGCATGTCCGAAATCGAAACCACGACCTGCGGCGCGATAGGTGGAATATCACATATAGATTTTAAAATTATATCTTAATATCATAAAGATTCAACATCTAAAGCAAATAAAATCAAAGAGACCAAAGCGAACGAATCCAAATAACCGTACTAGTTGATATCTGTTCTTGAAGTTGAGCATTAAAAGGTACGCGTTGGGAGAGGCAATAAAATCAAGTAGAAGCCTTTGCCCTCCGAGACTCCCTGTGGGTGACGGGAGGTAGGGGACCGACTGGGGCGAGGTAAAACATTGTACGTGACATTTTTATTCGGATTTTATTTTATTACTGTAAACTATACTCTAGATTACTAAATAATTGACCTGTTTTACAAAAAACTTAAATCGACTTGAAAGTACACTCAAAGGTAATCAAATCCTGGCCTGATGACAATGGGACCAAACGGGAAGTGTACCCTTCTAAACAAAAAAAGAATTTTCCAAATCGGTTAATAAATGACGGAGTTATGAGGTAACAAACATTTAAAAAAAACATACAACCGAATTGATAACCTCCTTTTTTGAAGTCGGTTAAAAATATTAGTATCGATCAATAACTGATCCCATAAAGTAAAATTGCTACACTTTTATAATCTACTAGCTTTCCAGAATCGGATCCTAGTTCCGGAGATTACCTTCTACATCCAAACATACAAACATATTTATAATATTTGTGTAGATGACGATACCTAATTTTAAAGAAAATTGTTAGTTATAGTTTCGAATTTTTTTGCCTTTAAAAAAAGTCGAAACTATAAGTAACAATTTGTAAATTGTTATAAGTTCGCAACAATTAAGAATTTGGTAAATCGGTGGGGCTTTTTAAAAAAGCTGGCTTGTAGATAAATTATGAAAAACTAGCTTTTCGCTCCGCAGTTTCAAGGACGATCCATATTTTTCAAAAAAATAAATTTTTGTGAAAAGCCATTGAAAAAATGGCTTATTCCTAAAATCCCCCCTGAGAGAATCCCCCTCAAGGGGGAAAACTAGACTCTAATTTAAAAACTATCCAGAAATCCCCCTTTTCATTTCGACTTATTCCACTTTTCCCCCCTGAGAGAATCTCGCTCAGGGGGGAAAACTGAACCCTTATATAAAAAAGTCTAGAAATCCCCCTTTTCATTTAATTTTATTCCACTTTTCCCCCCTATTACAAACATTAATTTCTACACTCTTTATATAAATAAAAAAATGTGATTAGATTACAGATTCTATTAAATATTATAACAAAAAACGATAATATAAAAAAGGGGTTAATTTTTTCACAGAATTTTGTAATAATGAAATGTGATGAAGAGTAAAAACATCGAGGAACAATCCCTTAGAGTAGTTATACCGAGCAATCCGATTCCGAAACTAGTGAGTGATTTGTCACTGATTTTGAACAGTTAAGACCAATCACTGCATCTTGTGTTCTTGACTTGGCCAATCAAAGCGCATTGTCGATTGTGGGAAATTGGCGGAATAGATTGTAAGCCAAATGAACTTCATTGCGCTTCTTTGGCCTAGAATACCGGGAGATACTGGCACAAATTTCTTTGATCATTTGTACCAGTATGACCATCCTTTAGGGGTCTAATTACGTAATGACGAAAAGAAAATTATGGTCATATTCATAACGCTGGTACCGGCGGACCAATCGCGTGGGCGTTAATCGTACCTTTACGGTGGTATGGCGGCCATTTTGAATCGTCGGAAAAGGGGCTTGGTTATTTTCATGAATGACTACTCGACGATGGATGATTAGCTATGCAAAAATTAGCCGGGTTCAAATAATATAGTAATAATACTTTATTCAAACCAACTTAATAACTAGCTTAAGTCTACAACATTTAATTTTAATACGCGCAACCGCCTATTTCTTTTTAGTCGACTATCGGAAAATACAAAAATGTTGTGGAACAAATCGTTCGAAACTCGTAATTTATCCTACACGTTCTTTTAACGCCCACGTGGTTGGGCCGACGGTACCAGCGCTATGACCATCATTTTCCTTTTCGTCATTACGTAATTAGACCCCTGAAGGGTCGCCATACTGGTACAAATGACCGGGAAATTTGTGCCAGTATCTCCCGGTCTACCAGCGGAGCTCCTGTTTTGTTTTTTTTTATACCACTTAGGTGGGAAACAAGCTTATAGCCCACCTGATTGTAAGCGGTTACCGTAGCCTATACGCTTGCAACACCAGGGGTAACACTCGCCCGACCCTAAATGCTGTGCTTCAATGGTCAATATTATTCCCAAACTCGTTCGCTCTCTCCCGCAATTAGGTTACCTTTACCTAAGTAAAATATCTGCCGGAGCCCACGGTAAATATTTTGGCAACCAGTACCGGCAACCAAATAGGCGCCGGTAGCAGAGGCACTATCTCAACTTTAATTACATCAAGGGGGATTTGTGGACATTGTTTTTTTTCGATTCCAGTTTTCCCCCCTAAGGGGGATTATTAGGGGGGAATTCTGGTCTTAATTTTTTTAGATTCCACTTTTCCCCCTTACGGTGGAATTTCAGGGGGGAATTGTGGAAATATATTTTTTCGAGTCCAGTTTTCCCCCCTAAGGGGGATTATCAAGGGGGAATTATAGACTTTTATTTATAGATTCCACTTTTCCCCCTTAGGGGGGATTTTCAAGGGGGATTTTAGGAATAAGCCGAAAAAATCTTCAAAATATTCGAATTTTGATGTTTTTCCAGTAGGCTGCGTGTGTTGATTCAGTCAGTCACAACAAGTGTTTTAAATGACATTCTATTTACCCGTTCCACCTTCACATCAAGCCCATCGTAGCACCCGCCAGCCCTGTAAACAACTGGGGTGGGGGTCGAATAAAAAACTATAGCCTCTTTTTGCGGACCTTACGTACGTGACAGAGTTGTATCTCCCGCCGAGGGTTCCCTACATTTACTGCGAGATAATGTCACTATCAATCATGAACTTTATTTATTGGCTGTAAAGAAAATGCTGCGGTAAATTGTTTCAGGTATGAGTGATAGGAAAGACCTAGGCTAAACCAATATGTAACGCACACTTGGGTCCTTTATTCAGCAAGATCTTTGTCCATTCGGAAATTGGTATAGCGGTTCTGATCAAGAAATTAAATTAAATGTTTACAAGAAACTTTATTGCTTTTTTTAACCGACGAAAAAACGGTGGAGGTTTACAAGTCGACGCGAATATATTTTTTTGTATGTATGATCACGCATAGCTTTTTACAGAGTAGTCCGATTTTTATAATTTTTTTTATTGGTCCCTATGACCTTGAAATTGGTCCCATATAAATTTGGATAAAAAACACCCATCCTAAGGGTGGGAAAATAGGGGTGTTTATTGTTTCACTCAAAGATTTTAATGGTGAATTGTGTATTACATTATAAAAGTAATCAAACATTAAGCATGTAGTAATTAGTAGATTATAGCCTAAAAAAAATATAAAATCAGACTTTTTAACAAAAAAAATAATCAACGAAAAAACTGAAAAGCAAAAAATAGGGTTTATTATTTTTTACTTTTCAATTTTTTCGGTGGATTAATTTTTTGTTAAAAAGTTTTTATTTAATTTCCCCAACCAAGCACAGCTTGTATGATGTACGAGTAAGAATAGTTCTAACACCACATTAGTCAAAAATAGCAACTTTACAGTAGGTAGAGTGATAAAACTGCATAATTTTACATACATTCCCCTACAGTACCATTGTCAATTTTTACTTCATTTATGAGTATTGGACGTTGCTTGTTTCTGATTGGACGAAACAAGTAGTTTTCCGATTCTCTAGCAATTGGCATCAAAGTGTCAAAACTGCCAAAAATTGTCTTACGTGGTAATAAACGACGATATAGCACCATGGTTCACTCTACTTGACTTTATATCTTCCTCTAATAAACCTTGGAATTTGTCTCTTTAGGCAAGATGTGTCAGATGGAAGATCAAGATGTGTGTAACCAAAGTCACTTTAATATGGGATTGATGTCATGTAATGAATCTAAGTTTGTTTAGAAAAGAGTAATTACTAAGTTTACTGCCGGCTCATCTCAACAAATGCAACCTTCCGAACTGGTATTAGAGTCAAACTTTTCATAAGTGCCTGCGAAAGTCTATTTGAACATTTGAATAAATGAATTCGAATTTTGAGTTTAGAATTCATTGTCACGAAATTACCTATTACGTTCTCTTATAAAAAGAGTTTTTCTCCGAAAAAAGTTCTAGACTCGACAGCCTAGACTTGCCAAGGCTTCACCTGTATGAAGTGCCACGAATGTGCCTGTACTATCAGCCGTCTTCTCTTACAGCTGTTCAGAACGAGCGTCAACCCCGCAACACGGCCACTATCCGCCCTGAAGCACTAAGAGATATGGACCAGGAACGAGCTCTAAGAGAGGCCGCCGTCGCTGTCGGAGTATTTGGGTGAGTTAAACGAAAGATAATAATACGCTGACTTCAAGCTTGAGGCTCTTGAGTCTTGATGCATCTCAAAATGTCCATTTTCTTACAATTTGAGATTAGTTTCAGTTTCCTAAGACCTTGGTTGGTGAAATTAAGAGTTAGAAGAGAAATAGTGGAGGTAGAGTGCGTTTTAGTACCTACCTACAGTACAGTTACAAATCTAAATGTAAAAATTATGTAATGAGTCTAGCTTGTTTTGAAAATAGTAATTGCTAAGTTGATTGCCGGCTCTTCTCAGCAAATGCAACCTTCCGAACCGGTATTAGAGTATTGGAGTCAGACTTTTCATAAGTGCCTGAGAAGGTCTATTTGAAATGAACAAATGCTTTTTTTTTTTTTTTTTTTTTTTTCAAATTTTGTCAAATGTTGTTGTGTTGTCATTTAAAAGTAGGCGCTTTATTATTTTACAAGCTTTTAGTTAACTTGCAATGTATATATGTATCTATGAAACTATGTTTTTTCGGGAGGAATCTTGCAAGTCGAATTTCACCCACTTCCATTGGAAGACAATGCAAGTACAGTCAACAAAAAGTACAGTCACCAAAAATGCTTGTATTAAAAATCAAAAACTTATTTATACGACGAAGTTGGTAAACAACCGTACGGCTCGCTTAATGGTAAGCGGTTACCGTAACCATATGGATGCTTGCAACACATGGGGTATCACTCACGCATTACCGAACCTTCTCCCACCCCCAATGAGCATAGCGACTTTACTAACGCGCAGAAACACTTTCTTTGAGCGAAATAATGCTATGCTCTACCTCTCGGAAACGTGTTCTATTTCATTGAGATTATCTTTCACATAATCTACTAAAATAAAACTTTGCTATATATCATAGGAAGAGACAAAACATAACGTTTTCAGGCGTATACCTGCGTACACACTGTCAGTGGTACAGTCTTTGACTCCTCTATCGGAAACTGAGTGTACTCCACCGAGAGTTTCTTTGTTGATCGAGTGCTGTGTGACGATGCGGAAACTGTTCTGTTCTTTGTCTTTGTTCGCAACTTTTTTAACGTACATGTGGCTTGTTTAATGTTGTTGGTATTCTAAAATATATTAGTGGACAGTTTTAGATAACTTCAAAGTTAATGCCAGTTATTCCGTCAGGCCGTATTGAAATAAGTGCTGATTCTGTCGATAAACTAAACTAATATATTTGTACTATATCTCTTTCTGACATAAAACATAAGAAGAGGATATAAGTAATATATCCTGTTAAATTAGTACAATGGGGGCTAACACACTTGAATTCGCCGCGAGAGGCGCTAGTGTAGAGTGAGGTCTCTAGAAACGTCAAATGTTCAAGCTTTTCACCGTGGATTTTCAATAACTACTTATTCATGATTGTTTGTGAAGATCGTGACATTCTTGAATTATTAAGAGGAAATGCTGGTGGCGTTTGTTCCATACAAACGTTATTCTCAGTTTCCTCTGGATAATGACACTAGAACAATGATTATTACTACTGTATGTACCTCGGTTGTGTTTTTCTCCATAAATGAATTATTATAAAAATTTGGAGTCTTCTAAAATTACAAAAACTTACCATTTTTAACGCCCTTATCAGACGTCCAGCAAACAAAGACGGATATAAAACAACAAAGGAACCTTTTTATTATGATTCCTATTTTTTTTTTTAAATCGATCCAGTTTTGGAAGAGAAAACCGGGGATTACGAAATAGCGATTTCGTCTAATTGAAATAGGTATTTAGTAGGTGCAAGCTGTACTTGTCTCTATCGCCCTCGGGCGGGATAGCTCGGGCACAGCGCGACAGCAACAAACCTATTTTTTATGTTAAAAACCTATTTTTCAAATTTCTTGCAGCCATACCTATCAACTGGACTAATAAATATTTTCTGTCCTATTTCAATAATGCTTGTTCGAAAGAGACGTGTTTACCAGTGTTTAAAATCAGCTTAGTGCGGTTTGCAACAGAATCACCACGCTTGTCCATTGAAATGTCAATAAAGTAAAGCCTTATGAACTAAGATTCTTCTTGCTTATCATAAGAGCATGATCTATTATTAGTTTCCATGTCACAAGGGTCAGAACTGACGTCAGACCATGCAGCCAGCCGTGAGCCGTGCCGTGAGCCATGTGAATCAAGCCTCAAGCCTGTAATGAATGATCAAAGGTTGTACCGTTCGGTCGATACGGGTGACTGACTTGGTCATATTGATCAGGCACCTGTGACAGAGAACTCTCGCTTATGAAATAGTTTTGTGTCTAGCGAATCGAAGATACCTGTGATTTCCTTCATTCCTTTCATCCGCAATAGA
The DNA here is from genome assembly GCA_947623365.1 of Achlya flavicornis. Lineage (NCBI taxonomy): Eukaryota > Metazoa > Arthropoda > Insecta > Lepidoptera > Drepanidae > Achlya > Achlya flavicornis. The sequence continues at coordinate 6,760,656 of OX392491.1, forward strand.
TTTATGATTTGTTATACAGCTGTGGTGTCCCAAGAATAAGTGACAATCATAACTACAGAGAATCAGGCTTCAATTCTTCAAGATTTTTAAACGAAATCTATGGTTACAACGCAGACGACGGACTTTAACTGTCTGAGCCACAAAAATTCTGTGTGAAAGACTTTCTGCGCGTCGTGTGCGTTACTACCATAATTTTCTTTCCTCTATTTTCACAGACTCAAAAGTACGGCGCGATGCGGTATGTCTTCGGTAAACCTAACCGAAAAATCGATAATCCATAGGTACTGCTTTCAGTAAAAATGGAGTCAATTGAATTAACCATTACCTTAACCTCAGAGTAGATAAATACTACGCCTTAACTGAGAAGTTCAGTTCATTGAGTATCCATTTCTTAATAATTTCTACAGGTACTTTATTAGACTCAGAACTCATTCTATTACTTAGAAAAGGTACGTTTCGTTACTGAAAAAATCTCAATCTGCAATTACAGTTAGAAGTCACTATACAATTATTCCTATGCATCCACTAGGACCATTCCCGCATCAAAAATATAAGTGTCAGATTTTGGTTAGAAAACATGAAAATTGCGTTCCGAGTACCTAACTCTAAAGCTGCTCTACGTCTAGACTTCTAAGTGTCACAAATTCTTGCGACACATTGTATTATGGGGAACACAATACAATATTCAAGTTTTTTTTACGTTTTGTTATCTGTTAAATATGTATTAATATTTCATGAAGCGCTCGTGGTGTAGCATGATTAGCCATCAAAGTTAAGCTACGTCTGTCGTGGTCGGTGCCTGGATGGGTGACCGTCTAGTGGTATTTCAAATCGAGCGTCTCCGCGCTTTGGAAGGCACGTAAAGCCGTTAGTCCCGGTTATCACTTAATTGTGGCTAGTTGGATGCATCCTAGGTGGCTTGAAAAATTCCAACAGTAGGTTGACCACTAGCCTACCTCCACCAATCCGCAGTGTGCACGCGTGGTGGAGTATCGCCCAGTCCCTCTCACCCTCATTTGCGAAAGGAGACCTGTGCTCATCATTGGGACATTATAGGCTGATGAGGATGATGATTTCATGTGTGATATTTGGTACAATACGTAGAGGTACGCATACGTACGTATTGTTTCCCTTTTCTTACTTCGCTTAGAGAAAACAATTCTGCCATTGTTTCATCCCGTCAGTTAACCCCATAAATAAAACCATGGTAAAATCCCTCGGTAAAACCTAAAAAATATTTTTATCAACTAGGAAAAAATACTTTGAAACTGCTTTCTCCTTATTTATGCATTCCCTACGCGCTCGCCCTCCAAAAGCCCATAAAAATACCATAACTCGTTTGTTGCAAACCACTATAAATATTACATTTGCATATTCATATCGTATACATATGATACATGCGTGCACTACCCCCGATTGGCTCTGATTTGACTGCCAAATACACTACCTACAGTTTTTATTGCTTACCATATAAAAATATGGAGTTAAAGGTATAATACGAATTTGAATCGTAATGGTTACGCACCCCGCTGTATTTATCGTTATTGATATGCAATTTGCTAGTCTACTATTTCTAATTCTGTGTAGGATAGATAGTTTTTTGTTTGCCAAAGGTACAAAGGGGGTGTTTGGGGTGTTCAAACACCCTATGAAATCATAATTTTGCTAATATTGAATTAAAATAAATCTATACTATTTATAATATTATAAAGCTGAAGAGTTTGTTTGTTTGAACGCGCTAATCTCAGGAACTACTGATTCGAATTGAAAAATTCTTATTGTGTTGGGTAGTCCATTTATCGAGGAAGGCTTCAGGCTATATAACATCAAGCTGCGACTAATAGGAGCGAAGCATCAGTGAAAAATGTTGCAAAACCGGGGAAAATTATTCATATAGGGTAGGGTAGGGTGGGGTATCACCACAGGGTAGGGTAGCACCACGCGAACGAAGTCGCGCCGGGCAGCTAGTATTGTATATAGGGTGACTGGTAATTAGTAAACGATACTTAGACACATGATTGTACTCATGATAACAAACAACTTTCCCAAAAAGAAACAAATAGGGATAAATAACTAAATTAAATAAAAGCTGACGGTGTATTCTTATTCTTGTTAGGTACTTACTTAAATTACTGGCACATGTGCTAATTAAATTAAAAAAATGTTTCTTTGAGAAAGTTGTTTTTTATCAAGATGAGTACCTACATCATGTGTCTTAGTATCGTTTACAAATTTTACCAATCATCCTATATAGAAGCACGTTTTTTGTAGCAAAAATATATTACATATTTGCTTCCAAAAAAAAACACGCTGTTGCCGTCCTTCTGCTGACCGCTCGCCGCGAAATTTTGATGACTTGCTCGCGTTCTGTCGTCGATTGGCTTTTGTCGATCGGTTCAGAGGTCGTGAAGGAAGAGGTACTTAACAGATATATTAAAGCGTCACGTAAATAACGTCACTCTATTGTCATTGTCAAATAATGTGACTTTATTTACGTGATCATTTAAACAGTATATTAGTTAAATAGCGCTATATGAGTAAGGGGGATAGTCCCTAACAGTTTTTTTTTCTTTGTTAATATTCCCTTAAATAATACCTAACTAGGTCCCTACTATATTCCTAGCTTGGTGTAGAAAACTTCAAATGTGATATTGTCCCCAGTCCCCCGGTGTCCCTAGCCATGGCCCTGTCCCCGGCGCGGTACCCGCTACTGTCGCCGCACTACGCGCCGCTGCCGCCGCCGCACCAGCCGCAGCACGCGCAGCCGGACTCCTCGCACGACCACCATGATGACGGGAACACGCATACTGACAGCGATGGTGAGTTACATTTAATAACCTGGGACATTGTTCACACACAGTCATCTGATCCCAAACTAAGCAGAGCTTGTACTATGGAAACCAGACAACTTATAACTAGCTGATGTAATAAGGAGTAACTTAGGCTACATTTTATTACAGAAATAGAATAAGGGTTCAGCGTTTTTTTTTTTTTGCGCGGATAACATCACCTGGCTGGCTACCAGGCTACCACATTCAAGTTGAAAAACTATCGCTAAGCTCTCAATTGCACCTGTCGGTGTATTCCGGCAGGTGCAATTGAGAGCCAGTTGCTTTCTATAGGGTTACAGTAAATTCCCCTGGGATTGCTAATGTCCATAGGCGACGGAACCAGCATACCATCAGGGGTTGAACACCTGATGGTAAGCTGAACACCGTTCCACGTATCTTTGGTAGTAATCGTAAAAATCACCATTAATTAATTTCATCCAACGAGGGCCCATCAAAGGGGGAGGGCTCATCATCGTATCGCGTCATTGGATGGAATACCACCAAAGATACGCGATATCTCGGCAGATGGACTTCTGAAGTAAACAAATCTTGCCCGCCTGTATTTTACATTATTTGCAGACATCGACAAATTAATTGACCTAAAGAATCCCTAAATTTTGTTTGAAATCTATTCCATAAACCATTGACAATGCGCTCTGATTGGCTAAATCAAGCACACAGAAAACATTTAGATGCAGTGATTGGACCTTATTGTTCAAAATCAGAGCCTAGTTGCAGAATTTGATTGCCTTACTACTCTAAAGTTATTTTCCTCGATGTTTGCAGATGACAGCATCGACGTGACTAATGAAGAGGACTCCACCTCCTACTCCCCGCCGGCTGCAGTCAGCTACAATCAGAGCTGTGCTCCTTACAGGTAACTTGACATTTCTTCACCATTGCAGGGAAGAGGGGAGGAATTCTTATTTCTTTCTCCTCTAATATCGAAAGATTCTATAGTCCTCCACTCCCTAGCCCACTTTAGTTGGGCTTCACACGCCTTTGATGTTCCGTCGTGATATTTTCCTTCGACGAAGAACTAGTACTAAATCAATTAATGTTAAAACTATTGGAAACGCTCGTGGTGAAGCATGATTACCCGTTCTTAATGATATTTAAAAGAGCAGCTCGACTGGGGCTGTACCTCCAACTTACAGAATACCGCAGCCAAATAACTTTATATTGTGTAAAGTTGTGTTCCTGCGCGTGAGTAAGGTCGCCAGAGCTCAAAGGGGAGGGGGGAAACGTCGGTAACTCGTGAGCGATGCTTCTTGTGTTGCAAGCGTCCATATGGCTACGGTAACCGCTTACCATCAGGTGGGCCGTATGCTTGTATACCAACTAAGTTGGATAAAAAAAAAACAACAAGAGCTTATTCCATGCATCAGAAGGCATATAAAGCCGCAGGTCCTGGCTATCACGTTAAGCTAGTTGGAGGCCTCCTCAGTGGCTCGATAACTCCAACAGTAGGTTGACCACTAGTAGAGCCTATCTCCACCGATTTGCAGTGAGCACTAGTGGATAATACTTTATTGTCACACCAAATAATTAAAAATACAAAAAAAACTTAGAATGATAAAGAAAGTGGTACAATGGGCACTAAAAGTGACCACCACTAAAAGTGATCTCTACCAGGCGGAGTATTTGCCCATTCCTTCCACCGTCATTCGTGTGCGGGAGACCTGTGCTCAGCAGTGGGTCACTATGGGCTGATGATGATGATGATGAATTGTTCCAGGCCCCTGGGCGTGGAGAGCGCGGCAGAGACGGCCGCCAGATTGCTGTTCATGGCTGTAAAGTGGGCCAAGAATTTGCCATCTTTCGCCAGCCTCGCATTTAGAGATCAAGTAAGGATACCATATCTTGGAACTGAAACTGAAAAAAATAACTATTCTACTTACAATTCTAAAAAAAATTGAATAGCTGTTAAATAATCTGTTGCCAAAACCTCAGGCTTCAATGTTCATCTTTCATTATAAATAGTGCAATAAAGTTCATAAATTATCTAGGAACTTTCTAGGCTTATTGCTTTACCACCTTCCACCTTCTTCATCACATCACATCATTTGTCTACATCACATAGCATCTCTTTCTTACAAACATTATTGAAAAAGGATAGAACATATTTAAAGCTGTCAAATTAGTATTTTATGTTGATAACAAGTATTGAACTAATTTAATTTCTTACATCCTTTTATGCTCTTTGTTAGAAAGAGATAAGTACCAAGGTATACTAGTTTAGTTGTGAACAACAGTATTGGCACAAATATTTGCGATATAAATCTTGGACTTATGTAAGGATTTTCGCATATTTTCAGGTGATACTCCTAGAAGAGGCTTGGTCCGAGTTGTTCCTGCTGAACGCAATACAGTGGTGTCTGCCGCTCGACGCCGCGTGCGCCGCGCTCTTCGGCACCGAACAAACTGACCAAGGTACACTAAACCCTAACTACCTTTACCAGCTTCAGGCAGCCCTCGAAGAATATATCACCAGAGCCGTCGGCCGCTACCGATCCATTGACGGGCCCGCGTCCGAAAGAGATAGAGCTATGCGATAGAAAGGGAGGCGCTTGTAAACACGGTTTTTATTAGGAAGTGAACTTTCTGTACGTTGTAATATTACCTATTCAGTACTGCAAGTAGATTTCTCGCGGGGAAATAACGAACGCGGAAGAACTTCCCCCTCCCCAATGAGCTCTGGCAACCTTACTCACGCGCAGGATCATAAAAAAAGTTATTTGGCTGCGGTATTCTGTAAGGTGGAGGCTCTTCCCCAGTCGAGCTGCTATTTGAGCGAATAAACGTTATGCTCTGCCTCTCTTGAAATATGTTTTCTTCTCAAATAAACTAGAGGTCGCCCATGAGTGGAAATTCAACTAGGAGATTCAACCGATTTTCGTGAAATTTTGTGAACAGGTTTGGTAATTAATGGAATTCTTTATCGATTCAGTTTTTTGAAAATTTCAAAAATCTGGATCGACGTAAAAGTGTCATATACTTGTGTCACAGAACCACTGGTATAGTCGATGTGTTACCTATTGTAGAGAGTGGCGCTCAGTCGGCGCAGCTGCGGCGGCTGCGCGAGGTGCTGGCGCGGTACCGCGCCGTGCTGGTGGACCCCGCCGAGTTCGCGTGCATGAAGGCCATCGTGCTCTTTAAGTCGGGTACGTATCCTATTACCACAACAACCCCTTCTTCTTATTACTTTTCAGTACACCTCCATTCCTCCAAAAGGCTCCGCCAGGCTGGAACACCGCGCCTGGGGACCGATGTCCAACTGTACATGTCCGTCACTTGTATATACACTTCATAATCGCGATGCAGGATCGTGTGGCGCCATCTATCATTCTGTGTGTGTTAGATTAGTGGTAGATAGTAATAATTACGTCTAACATTCTAAACTAAAAAGTTAATTGGACAATCAGTAAAAAAATATAAAATCATAGAAATAAGTATTTTTTTTATGCACTTTTTTACATTCCAACGGGGCCCCAAATTCTTGTGTGCCCTAGGGCCCCAAGGGCATGGCTTAAGACGGCCAAGTTTTTTTTTATTACACAATTGACTAAACTATCGCGAAGCGTTTCAGCTTGAACAAAAATGCTTTCATATGTTTATCCAGATGTGCTGTTTTCCTCTACAGGTCGCATTTCTCAATCGATTCTCGTGAATTTTTTTGAATAGTTTCTTTAATTATATCGAACTATTTTGGCACCGCCATTTTGAAAAGAAAAAAACAAAAAACCGCATCGACAATGGAATTCCATATAATTATAAAGAGTTGCGAGGTCTACAGCTCACAGAGCCACCGGCCATAACTAGCCGTATTTCCAATAATTCCAGAAACCCGCGGTCTAAAAGACCCCCTGCAGATCGAGAACCTGCAGGACCAGGCGCAGGTGATGCTGATGAGCCACGCGCGCGCGGCGCACGGCGGCGCGCCGGCGCGCTTCGGCCGCCTGCTGCTGCTGCTGCCCCTGCTCAGGCATGTCCCCCCACATCATCTAGAAAGGGAGTTCTTCGCTAAAACCATTGGACAGACGCCGATGGAAAAGGTACTCGCCGATATGTATAAGAATTAATGTGATTATAGTTATTCGAAGGATTTGTAGAAAACACGTTGGTGGGATGGGTGGCGTTAAGTGATTTCCTACTATTAATTATTTTGTTTAAAGTTCTGATTAAGTTGACGTTTGCCATTTCGATTAGGACAGCCATACTCAAAGTGTGCCACCTATATTTTACAACCTACACGACGTGATTCTTTGATTATTTTAGGGTTCCATCAAATATTTCACTTTCTAAAAGGAGTCGGTCGCCAAAAAAGTTTAAAAGCCGCTGGATTAGGATATGACTTCTCATGTACCTACGTATATAAAACGCTCCCTTAAGTGGAGTTTTAGTATTTGGCCATTAGTGTTTCAGAATTTCAAAGCTTCACCTACCTAATGGTTTAAACCAGGGGCGAATCAAAGAGATGGAGCCCCTGAGCTACAGGGGCCCCAAATATTTGTAAAAATCTTTACTCTCCATTTGGGCTTCGCCGCAGTTAGGCAGAAGAACCCCCAACAAATGTTGATACAGGACCCGTTTAGGGCAAGCTACGCCACTTGTAGACACGCACCCACCTAGCTCATAATATTTCATACTTTATAAAGATGACATTAATGTCTAAAGTCAAATAAAACGAAGTGAACGTCGTTTCACTAGCTAAGTACTGTATCTTAAAACGCTACGTCTGAAACGCTGCGTCTAAACGACCCTTTAAGTTACTTTAGAATAACTAATATTTAAATGTAATGTAAAATAAACTGCTGTATTGTATATTTATTATGCTTAAATTAAATGTAAATATTTACTGTATAAAAACGAATAAATAGAATGGCCTGAAACCTAAAGACAGAAAACAAACTGACGGACAGACATTTAGTATGTCGGTATTAAATATAGTTTTAATTAAGCATTATATTTTAGGTTCCTGACGTAGGTACCTGACTGACAAGTCTTTAAATCGTTTGTTTCGGTCCTTCAAACCTCAGATCAGAACAAAATCCGTATTCTGAGCTTCAAACTATGAAATCTTGAAATATCTACTACACCATCTTTTTTCAATAGGTACCTACCGTAGATCTTAAAATTATTTTATTACTTACTTATTTGTATCTAATTTTTATGTTATTGTTGATTTTGAAAAAAAAAAGTGTCTATTTATTTATTTTGTAATATAAAATAATGTCGGATAAAATCAGCTTCTTATAATGTATATAATATTATTGTTAAGTGAAATGCTGCCAAATATGTAATCAAAATAGCCAAATGTATTTACATAATAAATGTGATGTCGAAATAAAATACCAATTTTATTTATAGATTTCTACCAAAAAATCCCCTGATAAATCGGAATTGATTGGACGTTGTTGGAAAACCCCTTGAACAGGATAATTGAGAGAAATTATTGCAATCATCTAGCCAGATGATTCGATAACATATACCTACCTATCTCAATATATAGGTACTTAACTACCTACTTATAAATATCCATCCATAGACATATAAAAAAATCAAGACGGAGTGTCATCTTATAAGAAAGTGAAGCAAAAAATTTCCTGTGTGCGTGAGTAAAATCAGTACTGTCCCAAGCAGGCACAAATGGTACTGAGCCTTATTGTCACTATCAACGTCTCAATACGGAATGACAACCGATCGGCTTCCTATGGTCTATATGTGTGTGTGAGGCCATATATTGACAAGAATGCCGGCTTCCTATTACTTGCGTCACTTAAGAACACAACCGTTCCGTCTTTAATTTTTTCTTGGTCTGAGTATCCATCGTATACCTACCTATAAAAGAAGAAATACCCTACTGATTGACAGATGACAGACCACGCACAGCTCAAACCGCCGGGCCTAGAAACAAATATATGTACAGTCGAGGACATAAATATGTATACAATTAGTAAAATTCAACAACGGTTTCCTCTTAAACTACTGATTGAAATTATGAGATATTATAAAAGCAGAATCTTCTAACATATACTATTATGATTTGTGTCATAGCTTAACACTTAAATGTTAAACTTGCGAGAAAATCGCTTCTGAATTTCAAAAAGTGTATACATATTTATGTCCTCGACTGTACACAGGTTCCTTTTATAACGAAGACATCCACTATGAAAAGATATTTGGAAATTCTATCCCTAAGGGGGTTTAATATGGGATCCCGGATAAAACCGTAAGACGGAAAGCGTTTTGTCCTGACTGACTTATGTCTGTGTGACTGACGGACTGGGGACCAAGTCTACTTTACAATACAGTTATGTTCGTCGCTCCCTGGTTCAAAAGATATCATCATCATCATCATCAGCCTATAATGTCCCACTGCTGAGCACAGGCCTCCTTTCACAAATGAGGGTGAAAGGCACTGGGCGATACTCCACCACGCGTGCCCACTGCGAATTGGTGGAGGTAGGCTAGTGGTCAATCCACTGTTGGAATTTTTCAAGCCGCCTAGGAGGCATCCAACTAGCTTAACGACTATCACAATTAAGTGATAACCGGGACCAACGGCTTTACGTGACTTCCGAAGCACGGAAACGCTAGATTTAAAATACCACTAGGCGGTCACCCATCCATGTACCGACCACGACACGTCGTAGCTTCACTTTGCCGATCAAAATTCAAAATTCAAAATCATTTATTCAAATAGACCTTCGCAGGCACTTATGAAAAGTCGGACTCTAATACTCTAATACCGGTTCGGAAGGTTGCATTTGCTGAGAAGAGCCGGCAATAAACTCACCAATTACTCTTTTCAAAAAAGGCTTAGATTCATTACATAATATTTACATTCTAATCGCACTGAAAACAATTGCGTGCCCCGGCGCGGCGGCAAAATACAAAGTAGACTGAATAAATATTTAATAAGTAAATAAATAGCAAACTTAAGCAGACCAGCCCCCACAAGCAGCACCTGTTCACAAGTATGACGCGTGTGGCAGCCGTCGCCCTCCTCGCCATATTGGAGGGAAGTGAGCGACCCGTCAAACGACAACACGATCGATTAAGAACGGCTAATCATGCTACACCACGAGCGCTTCAAAAGATATACCTAAGGGTATTAAGGGTAATTTAGGTAGTTAGGTTAGCCCCTAAAGGTCGAGACTTAGATCTGAAGAACAGCACTTAGCGAAATTCTGTTTGCTCCCACAAATTCTCATAATGCATTGCCAAGTCCAAATCGGGAGATCTAAGGACTCACTATAGCAGAGCTGAAACTTTGTGAAGCTATAAACACTAAATTAGGACCTTAATGCTTTTATGAGACGTAGGCAAGCAATCACTCAATCAGGAAGATGTTTTGTGAAAGCTGTGTAATTTTGCTATGACATAGTAGTAGGTGCAACGAATAAAATGATTTACGTTAGTCATTAACCCCCTTACTCATAAAACGTTATTTAACTAATATACTGTTTAAAGAGTCACGTAAATAGCGTCACTCTATTGTCATTGTCAAATAATGTGACATTATTTACGTGACCATTTAATCAGTATATTAGTTAAATAGAGCTTTATGAGTAAGGGGGTAATTGTATTAGTAATTATTATTATGTTGTTTACGTGCAAGATATTAATCATTTTATACCCATATTGCCCTTCCTATAATGACGTTTCTGAGTTAGGTATAGTTAGTCATAACTATTATAAATACTGTTATTGATCAATTCAAAAATTCAAATTTATTTACGTGACCCTTTAAACAGTATATTAGTTAAATAACGCTTTATGAGTAAGGGGGTATGTGTCCTCCTCGACCTGTGACACACGGGGCATCCAAAAAAATTGCGTTTCAGAGACGCATATTTAAATAGCCGCGCGATATGAATTTAACATTAATCTTAATTAATATTATGGCGTAAAGCCTAATTTTTTTTTTTTGTTTTTTTTTTTTTTTTTTTTTTTTTTTTTATACCACTAAGGCGGCAAACAAGCATACGGCCCGCCTGATGGTAAGCAGTTACCGTAGCCTATGGACGCTTGCAACACCAGGGGTATCACTCGCGCGCTGCCGACCCTGAAGAAATCTCTTCACGCCCTTTTTGGATGCCCCGTGTGTCACAGGTCGAGGAGGACACATACCCCCTTACTCATAAAGCGTTATTTAACTAATATACTGTTTAAAGGGTCACGTAAATAAATTTGAATTTTTGAATTGATCAATAACAGTATTTATAATAGTTATGACTAACTATACCTAACTCAGAAACGTCATTATAGGAAGGGCAATATGGGTATAAAATGATTAATATCTTGCACGTAAACAACATAATAATAATTACTAATACAATTACCCCCTTACTCATAAAGCTCTATTTAACTAATATACTGATTAAATGGTCACGTAAATAATGTCACATTATTTGACAATGACAATAGAGTGACGCTATTTACGTGACTCTTTAAACAGTATATTAGTTAAATAACGTTTTATGAGTAAGGGGGTTAATGACTAACGTAAATCATTTTATTCGTTGCACCTACTACTATGTCATAGCAAAATTACACAGCTTTCACAAAACATCTTCCTGATTGAGTGATTGCTTGCCTACGTCTCATAAAAGCATTAAGGTCCTAATTTAGTGTTTATAGCTTCACAAAGTTTCAGCTCTGCTATAGTGAGTCCTTAGATCTCCCGATTTGGACTTGGCAATGCATTATGAGAATTTGTGGGAGCAAACAGAATTTCGCTAAGTGCTGTTCTTCAGATCTAAGTCTCGACCTTTAGGGGCTAACCTAACTACCTAAATTACCCTTAATACCCTTAGGTATATCTTTTGAAGCGCTCGTGGTGTAGCATGATTAGCCGTTCTTAATCGATCGTGTTGTCGTTTGACGGGTCGCTCACTTCCCTCCAATATGGCGAGGAGGGCGACGGCTGCCACACGCGTCATACTTGTGAACAGGTGCTGCTTGTGGGGGCTGGTCTGCTTAAGTTTGCTATTTATTTACTTATTAAATATTTATTCAGTCTACTTTGTATTTTGCCGCCGCGCCGGGGCACGCAATTGTTTTCAGTGCGATTAGAATGTAAATATTATGTAATGAATCTAAGCCTGTTTTGAAAAGAGTAATTGGTGAGTTTATTGCCGGCTCTTCTCAGCAAATGCAACCTTCCGAACCGGTATTAGAGTATTAGAGTCAGACTTTTCATAAGTGCCTGCGAAGGTCTATTTGAATAAATGATTTTGAATTTTGATCGGCAAAGTGAAGCTACGACGTGTCGTGGTCGGTACATGGATGGGTGACCGCCTAGTGGTATTTAAAATCGAGCGTTTCACTAAGGCGGCAAACAAGCATACGGCCCGCCTGATGGTAAGCAGTTACCGTAGCCTATGGACGCTTGCAACACCAGGGGTATCACTCGCGCGCTGCCGACCCTGAAGAAATCTCTTCACGCCCTTTTTGAAGAACCCCATGCTGTACTCCATTGGGAAAACCACGGCGGGGAGCTCATTCCACAACGTGAGCGTCCGCGGAAGAAAGCTCCTTTGAGCCCGCACAGTTCGAAACAATTCTGGTTTCAATGTGTGAGGATGGATTCCCGTCGATGGCGTGAGTTGCGATGGTGGAAGGTAGCCGTGGGCAACAACTCGAACAATTCCTTAGAACACTCTCCGTTGTACAAGCGGTAGAACACACATAAGGAGGCAAAGTCTCTCCTCAGACTGAGGGGCTCTAAACCGCTTGTGAGCTCGGGATCGTCAACAATTCTGATGGCACGTCGCTGAATCGAGTCTAAAGGCCCAAGCTGGTATCCAGGTGCTCCCGCCCATAGATGACAACAGTACTCCATATGCGGCCGGACCTGCGACTTGTAAAGTTGCAGTCTTTGCCCTGATGTGAAGTACTGCCTCGCTCTGTTGAGCACTCCAAGCTTTTTGGATGCCAGCTTCACCTTGTCTTCCAAGTGACTTCGGAACAGCACGTCGCTGGAAATGTCGACGCCAAGGATCCCGATGCTTTGACTGAAGTTCAAGGAAGTGTTCTGGAATTGTGGAGCCACAGACCATGGGGTTTTCTTAGCGGTGAACGCGCAGGCTTGGGTCTTAGTGGGGTTAAAATGGACTAGGTTTAGTCGACCCCAATCGGAGACACTAGTCAGTGTACTCTCGATTTCAGACACCAGCCGTTCGCGGCTTTTCTCAACCTCGGAACGAGGGATATTTGCACGGCCCGTGTAATGGGTGTCCCCTGTACTGTCGTCTGCATAGCAATTAATGCCGTCAATAGACAGCATATCATTGATATGCAGTAGGAACAGTGTTGGGGACAGCACAGAGCCTTGCGGAACGCCAGCATTTATGTCCATGCTATCGGAGCAGCTACCGTCGACGACGGCTCTTATGCATCTGCTGGACAGAAAGCTGGCAATCCATTTGCATAATCCCTCGGGAAGCCCGTATGATGGTAACTTCGTTAGAAGACCCCTGTGCCAGACCCGATCGAACGCCTTCGCCACATCTAGGCTCACTGCCAATGCCTCACCTTGACTCTCGATGGCGAGTGACCAACGGTGCGTGAGATACACAAGGAGGTCACCAGCTGAGCGACTGTGGCGGAAGCCATATTGTCGGTCGCTCAACAACTCGTGATCCTCCAGGTATCTCAAAAGCTGCGTGTTGATCACACGCTCCATGAATTTGGAGAGAAGGGAGGTGATGGCGATAGGCCTGTAATTCGTCGGGTCTGATCTGTCGCCCTTTTTGGGCACTGGGTGCACGTGGGCAGTCTTCCACGAAGACGGGACTTCCTTCGAATTTTATAAACCTATCGATAATTCTAATGACGCACAGATCAAACATATATTTTATTAGTTAATATTATACCTAATGCGAAGGTGCAGATGCACCCACCTGTATAAATATTCCTTTCGGCACGCTAGGAAGCTCCAGAACTACCTGCTGATGCTATCCCGAATCAGCAGCTTCAATATCCCCGAGTCCTATAGACTACTTTTCATCTCAGCGTGGGCGAAACTGTGTGGGACAGCTACTTAGTATGTAAGTAAACATATAAATTATGATTAATAAGTAGCCTGCTCTGCGAGTTGTGATTTTATATTTTTGTCCTGTAGCACAGAATAGTTAATTAATTACCTATGCCAATAATAGTTTTACTAAAATAAAGTTTCAAACTTAATAGGTGCGTGGTGCTACCCTACCCTGTGGTGCTACGGGCTTTGATTAAGGATACATCCAGACTGAGTGTCGAAGCAGAACACGCGTCGAAAAAAATAGCCCCTAACTGTTAGGGGCTAAATCAAATAAAAATAAATAAAATTGCAAAATAATGTTTAATGATTTTAATTGGAATATTTCAACAACTGCTATCATTATGAACGTCACTATGACAAGCAGAATGACGCAGAGGGAGCGTAAAACGTAGCTGTTACGCGCAGCAGCCTATAAAAGTTGGCCTGTTTTATATATTCTTGTAGTATGGAGTATGAATGAAAAACAGTTTACGTCCTATTCTCAGACCTACAGAATATACACACAAAATTTCATAATAATATGATATCTTTCGAATGTTCTAAAACTTACATTTTTAAACTAGTGATTTATTTCGAATGGAATGTCCGAATCGAATAAATCAAAAAGTTATATAAAGGTATTGAAGCAGTCTTGAATATGAAGTACAATTTATTTTGATAAGGATTAATACCAGCATACAAATACAGAGCCTTTTCTAGCGGCGGCATTTCAATTATTTTTTTTAAATAAAAGAACACTTATTGTTGTATAACTATAATAGTTAGAGATATACTGTCGCGACACTTCTTATTATACCTTGTAGTCGTTTTTTTTACACCTTGGCTTGGGTTACATTATTTATTAGGGTTTTAGTAAGGATCCCTAATTTTTTTGAAAATATAATCACAGAATATTTAATAGTACTACGTATATAATATGGCCTGTCACCGGGGATAGTGTAGCTCCCCAACAGTGAAAGATTTTTCAAATCGGTTCAGTAGTTTCGGAGCCTTTTCAATGCAAACAAACAAACAATCAAATATTTCCTCTTTATAATATTAATATAGAGATAAGCCACATCAAATAAAGCGGACTCACATCAAAAGTAGGGTACAGTCGACTACAAAGAGATTTATCCATTTTAATGCTACAAGAGAGGATGCAATAGAGCCGTTGTTTGTAATAAATCTATACTAATTAAGCGGAAGACTTTTTTGTTTGTTTTTTTAAACGGGCTAATCTCTGGAACTAACATTCGAGTCGATTTTGAAAAACTTTTCACTAATATAAAGCTACATTATCCCCTATTATACGTAGCATCCAGTATTATAGGTAGGCTAATTTTTGGGCTAGGTACGCGGGGAACAGCTAGTATTTTGAGCTCAATGTTTTCTATTATATTCTATTTTTGTTTTTATACTACTTAGGTAGCAAACAAGCATACGGCCCGCCTGAAGAAATCTCTTCACACCCTTTTTGAAGAACTCATGCTGTACTCCACTGGGAAAACCACGGCGGGAAGCTCATTCCACAGTCCCAGCGTCCGCGGAAGAAAACTCCCTTTAGCTGTGGATGTCATTTCATTCAATCATATTACAAAATATTATTATGAAATCGTTCGACTGGCTATCTCGTCGTCATTCTGTCATATCCTGCACTATTTCATGCAATCTACATTATAAAAATAATATAATATATTATGGTTACGAAAAGTAACTTTTTGCATAATAAGTAAAAGATTTTTTATTCGAAATGTTGTCGATTTCCTTAATTTTTATATGATTTTGATAAAATCACAAAATAAATTAATTTTCAAGTAACTGCGGGAAAACCTTGTGTGTATGAAACATGGATTGAACGCAGACACATAAATTAGTAAGAAGCTGACATTCATAAAGCAAATGACATGTCACTCACGTCATACACGATATAAAAAGGATAGGGTAATATGTTAATGAGAGATACATGATAGTCATGTTTAGATAAACTTAATTTAAATGCATAATTGAAGACATATATTTGGATTGGAATATTGGATGCATACACATGTTTTTCACTATGGATGGATAATTTTTTGTGGAAATATGGTGGTGACCACAAATAAATGTCCACAATACAATACTACATAATTATTTCACTTAGTATTAAAACATGACAATGCCAGGCTCCATGTACCTATACCATATTTGTTACATGCAACGGCTGGCTAACTATTATTGCATCCAAGAGGATACATAATTTTGAAACATTAACATGGATACATCTCTTCGTAATTGACTGTACTTAACAAATAAACAACAATATAATTGCGTACGAAGTATGTTTAATGAATAATGATAAAACTATTATTTCTGCGGTCGCTCTTCTACCCAGTAAGCAATAGATAACACTATTCCACTTTATAACTACACATAATTATAAATAAATATTATCAACTTTGTACTGACTAGTCGGCGTTCAATACCATTTATGTGCGACTAAGCGTTGAAGTGACTCAAAGCAAATTAAGCCGTGACACAAAGTCACAAGAATTGAAATTGCGTAATCACAACATCCGATGAATAGCCGGGTTTTACCCGACCACTGCAGTGCCCGTAGTGGTCTTGAATGAGATTTTTTCACACGATCTATAATGAACGATGCGGTTTTTCCACCATATTTTTCTATTGGGTTTTTAAAAACAATAATTACAAAATTATCTTTGAAAATCATTGTTTTTTCCCCATATTGTGGTATTTTATGGAATTTCTTTGATTACCTATATTAGGTTAGGTATATTACTTGTTAGCGGGATTTGTATTGAATTTGCTGATTGCTAGGTCAAATCAAAACTATGACAAATTTAGAACAAATTTATAGGATCACATAATTTGAACTAAACCTAATAGCCACCATATTTGCAATGGCCTTAGCTGCACATAAGACTTATCTACACTTAAAATAATTATTAACATTATCAATTAAAAATCATGTTCATTTTATATAAAAATTTACTCTATTGTACAAAAATAAGACTTACAATTACAGATCTATCACAATCACAATTCTAAAAAACTGTCTATTGTATAGATAGGAGTATATAAAACCAAATTTTTGAGACATTTTGATTTGAGATTTTATTCCATTAGGAATGTATATTATCACTGGATGAATTTGTATATCAATAAAACAATTCTGCCCCATCTATTATTATCCTACATGCAATATTGCAGACCTTCTGTAGCCATCAAAATAAGGACAAAACCTTGCAGAGGCAAGAGTAATGAGCAAAATTTTCCGTTTCATAGACAATCATACATTTGTACAACACAAAACTAAATTGTAACAGGAAAACCATTGTTTTCCTCTAACTGTAAAACAGGTTTCTAAACAAAGTTATTATTCTATTATTTTTACACATCCTTATAGAGAGCAAAGACTTGAGACTCAGTACACATAAGTATTTTGAACAAACAATTAAAAATCACAATTTCAACAGATATTTCAAACATATGTCTTGTAAGATAAAATCAAATTTTAACATTTAATCTTATTTTAAGCAGAGACAAATGCTAAGGTCATACATAATTATGTCTTTTGAACTTTGCACCTACATATTGATTTTGCATTTAATATAAAGATGGCTGTTCATAAGTACCTCCAAACACAATAGAATTTGTTACTTTCTCAATTATTAAGAAAGCAAATGGCCTGTTTGCCTCAAACCTCACTATTCCAATACGGTTACTAAATTCGGCGACGGTCACACCCGCTGCTGTGGTTCCATCTTCTGTGACCTCAATTTCAGCTTTGTGGACTACTTTCGATACATATAGAGGTGTACGTGCCATGAAAGGTAGCCGAGATCTGTTCTGATCAAACATATCTTCAAGCCCCATACTGTCTTTTAGCACATCTGTCAGATCTAGATTAGATTTTATTATAAAACGTGGAATGAAACAATCCACTTCATCGTCTCCGAATTCCTCCTCAGAAAAACGTAATTCAGTGAACACTCTGTCTAATGTAACTTTGTTGAAGTTTAAGAACATATTTTCTAGTGAAACATTGGGGTTGGGCAACATTATCAACATGGACAGTCGGTTCTCTTTGCCATATGGTATTTCAATAACTCTTGCTTGCAATTCCCTTATATTTGAGAAGGGGTAATTGTTTCTATTGTACATCATGTTGACTTCGCCAATTTTTTTACCATTACTGCTGAAGAATGGCAATTTTGTGGTCGAAGATGCATTGAAGGGTGTTGTCCACTGACCTTTGAAGTATAAAGCACTCGTAAGAAACATTTGAGCTTCCGCAAAATAACTACTTTCAACAATTTTCGGTATTTTTCCATGTGTTACATTTGATATTGCTGCGTTAAGTACTCTGGCAGTATTTTCTGCATCTTGAAAGTCGAGAGTTATCATTTCTGTTTCATAGTAATTCTTTGCAATTTCTTGGAAATGTTGCTCCGGGATCTTATTACGGTCAACAAAAATAGCATTTATTTTTGATAGTTGAACGGTGTTGGTGTTTACACGGAGCCATTTGGCTATGTCAAGGTATCCACTCCTCGTAGCATCTCTGTTTTTAGTCTTCAATCTTAGTGCATTGTTTAATTGCATTAGTGTAAAGTCGGATGCTCCCTCGGCGATCACGGCCAGCACCGACCACACGGTGAAGGGAGACATGATCATGTTCCGACTGTTCTCCTGTTGGAGTTTGGACGTGTGGAACAGAAGCTCGATAGAAAAGTTGCCGATCTTCTCAGTGAGGCCGATGTGCAGGGCCGAAGCCGTCGCATTCACCGTAGCTCCATCCGCTTGTTGCGCGTTACACAAAGACACCACACAAAGAAGCAAGGGAACTGTGAAGAAACGCATCTTTACTGTTCACTTGATGCTACTAACGTGGACCTATAAATTATCACTTACCTACTTTTAATTAAATAAATCACGACTTTAAGGCCAACGTGTGTTAGTCATTTTCTGGTGAGCGCTTTGATACGTTATCGTTCATCTGTGATCGCAACGAACGTAAAGACTGTGACCGAGTGTCTATCTCGAATCGTGTTATTACTTATTGACGAACAAGGAAAACGACCGGTTTGCAGGACGTGTTTTACTGCCGCTCCGTCATGGCAGTTTCGCATTTATTTATTTTGGCCTCGAATATATTTACATGAATTTGTACGAGGAAAATTTTTATGACACTGGGGCTACATTCCGAATTAGATAATATCGCTCACAGTGCTCACACACAGCAATTATCTGCGTACCGAGTTAGATATCACGTTAATGACAGCTAAGAACTGTCAACAATTCGGAACGGAACGCTCGTGAACGCGTTCACATATTCAAAACAGAACAATTGAGAATTTAATTAAAATCTGAATTAACAATGCGCTAGGACCCCTTATATATTTTATTAGTTGACTCGCAAAAAGGAATATCCGCTTTTTTATTATTTTTCTCTCATAAAATCATAAAAAGTATATTTTCCGTAAATACAATAATTAACCGTCTCTTTTGACAGCGCTCACGGTGAAATCAGTTTAGAGCATGGTCGGTGTGTGAGCGCAATATGGCGCATGTCATGATGTCATCTATGACGTTTCACGGGACATCGTAATCGGACTCACTCCAATTCGGTACGGGTTTATGCACGCTCAAATCAATTATAGCTTCAATTCGGAATGCAGCCATAGTTGGTATCTGGCAGTCCACAGAGTACATTTGATTTGTATATTCTGGCCTTTGATTCTGGCTGTCATACACACGGAACTAGGCATGGCATAAATCACAAGTAGCAGGTGATAAAGAATATGATTCTGTTTTCATATGTCACATCTGTTACCGTCCATGACATAGCCTGTTACATGTTATAAAGAATATTTAAGAATATAAATAAAATGTATGCGACTGAAGGACTCTGTATCCATGGTCATGAACAAATTAAAAAAAAAAAAAAAATTATCATTGATTAGCTTTTAAGAGTATTCAAAAAATAGACCTTAAATCAAGTGACATAAGTGTTAACTTCTTTAACATGTTATGTAGCAGGATAGAAAAATATTTTTTTGCTACGAAAGTATATATAATTTGCATCAGTGATAATTTGACACTTGCGTGCGATACTCGCACATGATTTTGTGAAAAATACCGTCGATCAGCATCGATGACGTAGGTTACAAATCATTGCAAATCATATATCGCAAGTGAAATCATGCTATAAAAAATAATAATATCATCAAATGAGAATTCCTTTAAAGTAGCAATAATTTCCATGCCTACACGGAACAGAGTCAAGTGTTGCCAGTGGCCGATAGTCAAAAGCAACATGAGACAGCTCAAAAAGTAACATTTTCACGAGAAAAGTAACATTGGTGCCGATTCTGTTGTAAATCGCACTAAACTAATTTTAGTCACATCTCATCTCTTTCTTACGAACATTATTGAAGAAGGATAGAATATATTATTCAAAGCTGTCAAATTAATATTTGCCGTCTTATTTTACGTGTATTTAGGCGTAACCGCGATAGATGGCGACTAAATTTATTTTGAAAACAAGCATTGGACTAATTTGACAGGACTAAATTTCTTACATCCCTTTCTTATGTTCTTTGTTAGAAAGAGGCATAGTGAGATTAAAATTAGTTTAGTTGTAAACAACAGAATCAGGGCCATTATCTTATTTTATGTAGAAAACAAAACTCAACCAAGTGCACCAACGCGCAACGCGACGAACGAGAATTTCCTGGCGAGCGTTTCACAGTTATTTTATATCTGCTGGAAATATTTGAATATTTTTTATTAAGTCAAAAGATACGTAGTATCCCGTTAGTCGTTTATGGTCAAAAGTAACGTTAACCAATATACATGAAATTCATTCTCATCATCCCTTATGGTGGAACCCGGTGCCACTCGGTCCGACTGTCACAGCGCTATATTTCAACAACCACTAATGCTATTGATTTGAAATAAGTCATAATGAATGAAAATTTTTAAGAAATATTTTTATTTTCTTTGCAAAGTAGGGCTACAAGTTTAAATGGGGTATCATATGAAAAAGTTTTTTTTTTTGTATACCACTAAGGTGGCAAAGAAGCATACGGCCCGCCTGATGGTAAGCAGTTACCGTAGCCTATGGATGCTTGCAACACCAGGGGTATCACTCGCGCGTTGCCGACCCTGAAGAAATCTCTTCACGCCCTTTTTGAAGAACCCCATGCTGTACTCCATTGGGAAAACCACGGCGCGGGGAGCTCATTCCACAACCTGAGCGTCCGCGGAAGAAAGCTCCTTTAGAGCCCGCACAGTTCGAAACAATTCTGATTCTGATTCCCCGTCGATGGCGCGAGTTGCGATGGTTGAAGGTAGCCGTGGGCAACAAGTCGAACAATTCCTTAGAACACTCTCGGTTGTACAAGCGGTAGAACACACATAAGGAGGCAAAGTCTCTCCTCAGACTAAGGGGCTCTAAACCGCTTGTGAGCTCGGGATCGTCAACAATTCTGATGACACGTCGCTGAACCGAGTCTAAAGGCCCAAGCTGGTATCCAGGTCCAGTCCGCGGGGCGCAACTAGTATATTATATAACTGAATTTAGTCGTATATCTTTACAATAAAACCACCAAAATAACATCACAATTTATTTATTTATCTATTTTCTAAGCTTGTTATTTATCTATAATCATCATCGTCAATTTGACTAACAGTATCTTGAACTCTCTCTGCCTCGACCAACATTATGCCGATAGCTTTGACCACCCTCGTTTTAAACCTAGATACGGTAGTGTTTACGTCAAAGTCTAGATTTGCAGTGTCGCGCTCTATGTAGTATTGTAATGTATTCCATAGCATTTCTCTTGCTTTCAGTATTTTCTCTGCTTGGCTGAAAAAAAGACATAATTAAAGCACCAATAAGGTAAAGAATCATGGTGAGATCCATACATTGATTTGTACAAAAAAATCAAACATTATAGAGAGTTTTGAATCACTTCCTATGTTGATATGTTCCTACCAGAAACATATTAATATACTTGAAATATTTTATAAACCCCGCAAA
Organism: Achlya flavicornis; assembly: GCA_947623365.1. Classification (NCBI taxonomy): domain Eukaryota; kingdom Metazoa; phylum Arthropoda; class Insecta; order Lepidoptera; family Drepanidae; genus Achlya; species Achlya flavicornis. The sequence continues at coordinate 6,782,566 of OX392491.1, forward strand.
ACAATGGTTTTCGTCGCAATTCGCCGGCAGGGCATAGAATATCGCATTTTAATCCCGGGGATCTAAAAATAATTTAAATGCCTCAATTTATTCCTTAGGCACCAAGGATCAATAATAACGTCATTTCAACGTCTCTAATAATGTTTATTTTTTTGTACAAATCTCGCCATGATTATTCCAAAACATAAATTTTGCATTTAAATCTATTAACAAAAGAAGGAAATAGCGTCTTTGTTTTATATTATTTACAGAAGATATAGACAGCATATTTACCCGCTAGGAACTTGTATTTTTAGTCTGTGCCGAGGTACTGATAATACTGTGGTTTCGCCATCCTTAGTCTGACTTTGAATATTTCCCATAGTGAAGAGTAGCGCGCATAATGGCGAGACCACACTAGTCTTATAAACGACCAGAGCGCGTCGTTCCGCCGAGTGCCTCCCACCCCCGTGTGCTAATAAACGAATGCTTGGAATGCTCGCGCTAGAAGTGCTCGTGCTAGAAGTGCTCGTGCCAGAAGTGCTCGTGCCAGAAGTGCTCGCGCCAGAAATGCTCCGTTTAGTGATGGCGTAGTTGACGCTCTCACCGCCGATGTGTGCTCGCTCGCCTGTGCTGGGGAAGGAAGGAATAATTGATTAAATTATTATTATACATAATGAATGTTTCAAGTAGGCATGGATGGCCAAATCTAAATATACTGGGTGGAGATTTCGAGATGGCATATTTTCGAAACCTATGTTGGATTAGTCATGCTGAACAGCTTTTACTATGGGACCAACACCGAATTCTCAATTTTTGTTTTTACTTTTCATACATTATGATCGAGCAAAGTTGACAATTTGCAAGAAAAGTAAAAAAAATATGAGAATTTGCTATGGTCCCATAGTAAAAGTTGTTCAGAATGACTAACCCAACGTAGGTTTCGAAAATATGCCATCTCGAAATCTCCACCTGTTATAGATAGGGAATAGCGAAAAATGTTTCGGCCCCGATTTTAATAAAACTAAAACTTGGATTTACATAATCATGTATTATTGCACCATCCCATCGAGTCGCTCATAAGTTCAAGTTCTGGGAAGTATATTACGATACTAGCCCGCACGATAAAAAAAAATAGCCTATATCCTTCTCCATACCATAGGCTGAGCCATAGGCTATATACATGCCAAATTTCATGATGATCGATTTCTTAGTCAAGGCGTGAAAGTGTAACAAACAAACTAAAATTAACATTTATAATATTAGTTAGGATTTTACGGGTACCTGGTAAACAGTTCAACCATGGTCTTCATTTTCCCCTTTCTATTGACGCATCTCCTGGTGACCAGCAGTTGATTAGTACCCGATAGCAAAGCGGCTGCGCACAGCTGGTCAACTTCGGAGAACCGGTTCAATTCCTCCACGTCGCGGGACGGATCCATCCCGCACTTGAGTACTTGCTCCAAATATAGGTTAGAGAGGGCTGTAAAAAAAATATTCCTTACAAAAAAGAGTTATTTGAGGTGTAACGATAAAGACACTATCTGTAATAAATAATTAAACTGTTTTTAGGGTTTCGTACCCAAAAGGTAAAACGGGAGCCTATTGCTAAAACTCCGCTGTCCGTCCGTCTGTCATCAGGCTGTATCTCATGAACGGTAATTCAAATTCAAATTAAAAATGCATTTATTCAAATGACTCTACAGGGAACGGGTAGACAGCTGAAATTTTCAGAGAATATGTATTTTTATTGCCGGTATAACAAAAAATAATAAAAATGAAATAATATAAAAAATTTAAGGGTGCGGACCCATACAACAATGCCTTTTTTTTGGGCATTTTGTTTTCATAACACAATGAGTTATAATATTGTACGGAACCCTCTTTGCCGGTTTTTTCTCAATCATATTGTTTCCGAACGATATTGGTAAAGTTTTGAGAAAATTAAATTTAGGATTTATCAAATGGTAAAATGAAATGTAAAATGTAAATGAAAAATTGTGAAATATTCCCCCCTTATTTACATTAATAGCAGTCTGACAACAAGCCCTGATGGTAAGCGGTACCATGTGTGTACTAACATTTGACCTGTCCAAGTCGCTCCTTCCTGAGTCCATATCGCTCGCACCAGGTGTCCACGTCAGCACTTCTCCAGCCGCGATCCTCGACGAGCTCTTCAAACGTCTGCTGTAACCTGTGCAACGCGGAATGGTCCGATGTGCCACTGAACTTGCACTTTATTGTGCGGATCTCTGAAATGCATATTTTTTTATACGACGAAGTAGTTAAACAAGCGTACGGCGCGACTGGTGGTAAGCGGTTACCGTAGCCAAATGGACGCTTGCAACACACGAGGTATCAATCACGCGAGTCAGTACACTATCCCAGCGAATCAGTTCAATACGCTAGCAAGTCAGTATATTACCCAAGCGAGTCCGTTCAAAACCCAAGCGAGTTAATTCACTACCCTAGCGAGTCGTTCACTACCCAAGCGAGTCAGTATATTACCCTAGCGAGTCAGTTCACTACGTTAGCAAGTCAGTGCAGTACCCAAGCGTACACTACCTAGGCGAGTAAGCGAGCAAGAACAATATGGCTTTCAAAAAAATAAGTCCACAACCTCCGCAATGTTTGACTTAATCACAAAAATTGTTAACTCGCTCGATTCTAAACAACTAGTAACAGCTGTATATTTTGATATGACAAAGGCTTTCGATTTTGTTGTACATAAAATACTGTTGCATAAATTGGAATTAGTTGGCATACGGGGCCCAGCGTTGGGTTGGATTGAGAGCTACTTAACGGAGAGATGGCAATGTGTTGAGATAACAAGTTTAGATAAAAATAATACAACCGAATCTTATAAGTCGGATTATAAACAAAATGGAAGGGGAGTACCACAAGGAAGTGTACTCGGACCACTTTTATTCATTTTATACATAAATGACCTCCCAAGGATAACAAACCATCCATGTATTTTATTTGCAGATGACATATCATTAGTAATAAGTTCTAATAGAAATGACATAAACAAACATGAATTTGACATTAATGAATCAATAAATTGTACAGGGTGGGCCAGAAAGAATTGCGAATTTGAAAAAATGATTAAAAAAAAACTTAGTACAATTCACATATAAATTTTTATTTTTATAAAAATTTACATCTGGGAAATTCATTTCTTAAAAATAACGTCATCCAGGTGTGCACCATCCCGCTGCAAACATTCTTCGAATCTGAACCTCAAATTGGTAAAAACTCGCTGGCACATTGCACGGGGAATAGCTGCCATTTCTTCCTGGATATTGGTCTTCAACTGGTTAATCGTGGCTGGGTTATTGGAGTAGACTCTACTTTTTAGGTATCCCCACAAAAAAAAGTCCAGTGGCGTTAGATCCGGACTTCTAGGAGGCCATGCAATGTCACCTCGGCGCGATATCAGTTTCCCAGCAAACATCTCGTTTACGACCGCCAAAGAGGCATTAGCTGTATGGCATGTCGCGCCATCTTGTTGAAACCATGTCGCACGATTATAGGCTAGACTAAATTTCCGGGAACCGAGCTACTTAACCCCACCACCCGCGCAGTCCCCTCTCTAAAGCTTCAAACGCAAGAGTGTTTTTAAAATCGTACGCCTTTCTGGCCCACCCTGTATAATAGATTGGCTAGATAAAAATTGTTTAGATGTTAATTTGACTAAAACTAACTACATGCATTTTTCTATAAAAAATGGGAAAACTCAAAATTTCAATGTCCATTATCGGGGTCAAATAATAAATGAAGTAAATGAAGTGAAATTCCTAGGACTTAATCTCGACAAGTCCCTGACCTGGAAGTCTCATATTGATAAAATGAATACAGGTATAAATAGATTCGTTTATGTCTTAAACAGATTAAGACGAACTGCAGCTACTGAAACGGTACTAGCTGCGTATCACGGGTATGTCTCCTCTCTCCTGAAATATGGATTACTTATATTCGGAAATAGCGTGGATATAAACAAAGCATTTATTACCCAAAAAAAATGTGTCCGGGCAATCTGCGGTGTTCCTCCTTGGATTTCATGTAGACCACTATTTAAAAATCTCAATATAATGCCATTAGCTTGTATGTACATTGCTGAAGTGTGTAAATTTGTGAAATTTAATATGCATTTATTTAGTACAGGGAAGGAAATATACCCTAGAAATACAAGAAATGCAAACAGATTGGTCTTGGCGCGCAAACCCTCCACAATATTTCTACAAAGGAGTTGCTACGCAATGTGTATTAACATTTTTAATAGTCTCCCTGAACACATAAAAACATTGCCTCTAAATAAGTTTCAAGATCAGATCCGAAAATGGCTTCTGTTCAATAATTTGTATTCCATTGCTGAATACTTTGCACATTGCAAGAAAAATAGGAAGTAGACATTCACATTTTAGATTAATTCATTGACATATTATTATTTAATCCAATTAAAATGTTGTAATTAGTAAATTGTAGGGTATTATTATCAAATTTGTATTTTGTAAATTTTTGCATGCCTATATGACGGCTTATGTGACCACTCTGTATTATTTTTAAGAACCACATGTACACATATTAGCAAATAAATGATGAAAGAAATGATTATGATTATGATTATGATTATGATTATGAGTCAGTACACTACCCAAGCGAGTCAGTATAGTACCCAAGCGAGTCAGTTCAAAACCCAAGCGAGTTAATTCACTACCCTAGCGAGTCGTTCACTACCAAAGCGAGTCAGTATATTACCCTAGCAAGTCGGTTCACTACGTTAGCAAGTCAGTGCACTAGCCCAGCGTACACTACCTAGGCGAGTCAGTACACTACCCAAGCGAGTCAGTACACTACCCAAGCGAGTCAGTATAGTACCCAAGCGAGTTAATTCACTACCCTAGCGAGTCGTTCACTACCAAAGCGAGTCAGTATATTACCCTAGCAAGTCGGTTCACTACGTTAGCAAGTCAGTGCACTACCCAAGCGTACACTACCTAGGCGAGTCAGTACACTACCCAAGCGAGTCAGTACACTACCCAAGCGAGTCAGTATAGTACCCAAGCGAGTTAATTCACTACCCTAGCGAGTCGTTCACTACCAAAGCGAGTCAGTATATTACCCTAGCAAGTCGGTTCACTACGTTAGCAAGTCAGTGCACTACCCAAGCGTACACTACCTAGGCGAGTCAGTACACTACCCAAGCGAGTCAGTATACTACCCTAGCGAGTCAGTTCACTACCCAAGCGAGTCAGTATACTACCCTAGCGAGTCAGTTCATTAAGTTAGCAAGTGAGTTCATTACCCAAGCGAGTAAATTCACTACCTAAGCGAGTCCTTTATACTGTAAAGGCGGTTAAGTGTTATAGTACCCACCTTCTCTCCTATCGGGCGCGTTATTAAACACTTCAACATTATCGATGCAGTGTACGGCGACATTGGCCAGAGGCACAATGTTCCCGAGTACAGCGGAGTGTAGTAATGTCCGTCCCATACGAGGGGATACGCTCATGCGGGACAGTAGACCGCCCAAGCGGGTCACTTGTTCCGTTGTGGTAACAGCTCCTGGAAATTAGATGCGATATTATTAAACTTGTAACGATGCGACCTCTCATTTCAATTATTGCTTCTGGTCACAAATTGAAATATTATTCTAATATTGAAATGTTCAAATTCTCATATGAAGAATGTCCCATCAAACATTCATTCAATTCGATCAGTACTGAGGCTGCATTCCGAATTAATGATATAATCGCTGTAATCGATTTGAGCGTGCTTAAACCCGTTACATATTAGATTGAGCGCGATCACGATGTCCCGTGAAACGTCATAGATGACGTCATGACATTCGCCATCTTGCGCTCACACCGACCATGCCCTAAACTGATATCACCGTGAGTGCTGTCAAAAGTGACGGTTAATTATTGTGTTTTCGGCAGAAAGTCTAATAAGATTCTTGGTTTTCTATTTGGCAAAGATACATTTATGATTTTATGAGAGAAAAATAATAAAGAACGCGAATATTCCTCTTTGCGAGTTAAATTAAAAAATATATAAGGAGTCCTAGCGCATTGTTAAATCAGATTTTAATTAAATTCACAAATGTTCTGTTTTGAATACTGGGAGCGCGATAACGGGCGTTCCGAATTGTTAACAGTTCTCAGCTGTCAATATCGTGATATCTAACTCGGTACGCAAATTATTGCTGTGAGCACTGTGAGCGATATTATATAATTCGGAATGTAGCCTGAGACACAACTTAAATTGTGCGGTCATGTTTTTAAAAGTGAAATAAAACAAATCAGAATAATATTTATTGAATAAAAAGAAATAAAAGTTACCAGTATACAAATACTTGTTGTATAGCCGTGTGTACAATGTGACATTACCAGTGCACTTATATACAGATGATATAATGGCAGAACTTTTAAGATTAGAGAATATATTAAGTTTCGTGCGTGCATCAAGCACACATAATTCTATCGTAGGTATAGATATATTAGGTAAAATGGTAGATAAATTAGAGTTAATTTACCCTAAAGGTACTTTAATAGGATTAGACTTAAGAGATAACATAAGGAATTAACATAATAAACCCAGCTGGGGTAAGTTCCTTGGTTTCATATCACCACTTCCAATCAAATTGTTGTCTCTTAGTATTTATATCAAAATATTTAGAACTCTTTCTTACAAGTGTTTTATATCATACCAGCGGCCAAAAGTGGCATTGATTTTTTTATATATAGATTTTGATTGTTAAATAATAATAATAGCCATTTATTCCATATTTCCGTCATATTACATTTCAAATGTTGTTAGTGATTTGTTAGTAAGTTTGCTTAAATTTTATTGTTAGTGTTATATTGTTAGTCTTCTTTCAATGAAATATGGACCCCTCTTTGGGTAAAGGCCTCCTCCATCTTCCACCATGACTCCCTGTCTTTGCCTAAGTTTATCCAGTTGTTTCCTGACACCTGAATGATATCATCAGCCCACCGTCTTATTGGTCTACCAACATTCCTTTTCCCTTTTGGTCCTTTCCAACATGTGGTCTCTATGGTCCATCTGTTATCTGTGTAGCGTGAGATGTGACCAGCCCACTTCCATTTTAGTGTGAGTACATGTGTGAGAGCGTCGGTAAATTTCGTCTTTTGTCTGATGTTCTCGCTCTTTACTTTGTGTATTTTTCGAATCTTCATTATGCTCCTTTCCATTGCTCTTTGAGTACACTTGATTTTCTGTTTTACTTTATTCGTAAATACCCAAGTCTGGCAAACGTACCGTAAGCATGGCATTTTCATTGTTACAGTTCTTTATTTTTACACAATAAACTGTATGGAAGACAATCGATAAGTTTCATTTTCTTCAACTGCATTATCTACTATTTTGAATGCTCCGGTCGTAGGCTGATAGTAGAGCTGATAGCCAAAGCCTACGTGCGTGACAAACTAGATTTGCTGAAGGCTTTGTTAAAGTCGGTAGCAAGTTGGCCGTAAAAAAAATATGTCATTTTTTTTTTTTGAAAATGAATCTTATTTTTTGTGTTCCGTAGCTAAAGGGTCCACTATCCGTCCGTCCATCCGTCTGTTTGTCAGTGGGCTGTATCTCATGAACCGTAATAGACAGACAATTGAAACGTTCATGTGCATTCCTATTCGTCGGGCCAACTGGCGCGGTTGGTTAAGACTCTGGTTAACATTCCACCTATCGCGCCGCAGGTCATAGGTTCGATTCCCACACAGGACATGTATTTGTGTGCATGAAAATGTCAGTATGGCTTGAGTCTGGGAGTAATTATGTATATTCAGTATGTATTTTCAAACAAAAAGTAGCATATGTATTATATCAGTTATCTGGTTTCCATAGTACAAGCTCTGCTTAGTTTGGGATCAGATGACCGTGTGTGAGGAATGTCCCAGGACATTCTATTATTTATTGCCGCTATAACAAAAAGTAATAAAATAAAATTTTAAATTAAAGGAGGTCCCAATACAAGAAACGTCTTTACGGAACCCTTCGTGTGCAATTCCGACTCGATTTGGCTGGTTTTATGTAATGTATATGTTCGTAGACACTACAAAAGTAAAAAAATACATCTTTGTTTGTTTTTTTTGTGAACTATAAAACTCGGTCCAACACCTACCTAATCCTTTCTTATCAGATATAATAAAATACATAACATACCTAAATCAACTAGGTCATTAATGGCGAATTGTATGGCTTGTTCAGTAGGCGGTTCCGGCAACTCTGATAGAAACGCTGAGATCCTCTCGTCTGGCGCATACGTCTTGCATTCTAGTACTGTTTGATCTAGCGGGACCCTACAAATATATTAATATTACGATAACATTATATTAAAGTATGTATATTATATATATGTGTGTTATGTATGCTAGTTTTCAGGTTATGATTTATACGCTTGTCAAATTTCATAACAATCGGTTGACCTGCATGATGACGTATGTTACAGTAGTACCCAACTGATATGGCTTACCGATGTACCTGCGCAGAAGATACATTTTCAAAGCGCGGGAAACGCTATTGGTCGGCAGCTGCCGCCATGTGTGCGGAGGGACGTCACTTGCGAGTGAGGCGGAACTAACAGCTGCACTGTATTATGAACCTTATATTATTGATCTAAGGTTAATTGTAAGTATTAAGCATTCTTTCATTAATCTTCGGGCCATACTTTCTTTTCTGTGCGAAAAGATTCACGACGCGCCTTATCAGTTGGGTACTACTGTACTGGTCAGTTAACTAAAGCTGGCACGTTCACAGTACTCACACTTATTATATTTCAAGATACAGGATGTTTTATTACATTATTGCTTCTAATCAGTCAGTCAATTCTAACTGTTGAATGCAAAAAAAGACCATTCTATATTTATGAGCAGTAGCAATACGATCTCCTTCATACTCATAAGCTTGACCGCGTGCGAGAGAGACGGATAGAGTTGTCATGTTGCGCATGCAGTGCGACGTCACGCCGAGCGCTACACAAGCGCGACGTGTAAATGTAGTGAACGTGCCAGCTTTAGTTAAATAAATACGATTACGATACGATTTTAAGAGAGGTAGAGCATAGCGTTTATTCGCTCAAAGAGCAGCTCGACTGGGGAAGTACCTCCACCTTACAAAATACCGCAGCCAAATAACTTTATGTTGTGTAAAGTTGTGTTCCTGCGCGGGAGTAAGGTCGCCAGAGCTTTGGGGAGGGGGGAAAGGTCGGCAACGCGTAAGCAAAGCTTCGTGTGTTGCAAGCGTCTATATGGCTACGGTAACTGCTTACCATCAGGTGGGCCGTGCTTGCTTGCCGACCTAGTCGTATAAAAGAAATATATTGATACAAACTATATCATAAATTTTAAAAGCGTGAAAATTATTTGATTGGCTTGTTATTGAACAGCTACTTTTTGTATGGAATAGCTGTCCTTTAGGTTTCAATGTATGTAGGTTACCTTAGTATTTCTGGTGTAGTGTGCGATTCAAACTCTGCCTCCTTCTCTTTTGTATATAATCGGTAGCAGACACCTGAAATATACATGTTTAATTATACAACGTATCCTTAGGGTTAATATTTTTTTCGGATTTTGTAAGTCGATGATGTAAATGAGAAAAAGAAAAGGTCCAAGGATGGAACCTTGCGGGACACCCATATTTGAAGGAGTATAGGTTGTGGTTTTCAATTTCCAACATTTTAATAATTATAGCACTTTGGGATACTTTGTAGTACCCGTCTGGCAGGCTACCATCTTCAAGTTGAAATACACGCCAAACCACGCGGCGCTTCGTTAGCTGTACTTGAGAGCCAGTTCGCTTCTAAACTTTGTGTGCTATCCTGTATCTATAAAATAAGAAAGGGCGGTGGCTGCCACACGCGTCATACTTGTGAACAGTAAAATCTGATCTGATTGTGATCTGTAAAATGTAATTCTTTTCGTATTTTGTTTTGTATTTCTTATCCAATTGTATGCCCGACACTGTAAATATTTTCTGTATACTGTGTAAAATAAAGTTCTATTCTATTCTATTCTACAGGTGCTGCTTGTGGGGGCTGGTCTGCTTAAGTTATTCAGGTGCTACTTATTAACTATCGATTAGGTCTACTTCGAAGTTTTGCCACGTGAACGCTGTCAGTGCGATTAGAATGTAAATATTATTTATGAGCCATACAAGGCTCTTCTCAGCAAGTGCCTTCCGAACCGGTATGAGAGTATTAGAGTCAAACTTGTCATAAGAGCTTGCGAATGTCTATTTGAATAAATGATTTTTTTAATACATTTGCTCAAAAAGTGGCGTATTGCAGGGACGTATAGCGTTCGGGATGTTGGCTATTACATACTCAAGCTTTTTCTTTACCTTTTCTGAACTCGTGCGTTATCTTTCCCAACTGTCAAAATAATGTCTATTAAAAAGAAAAAACAAACCACGAAGTGTAAAAAAAAATTCATTTTTCAAGTATAACTTTTATATGAATAAATGGTTAGTTAGTTGAGTTTTATTGTGTTTTTATTATTTTATTAAATTGCTTCATTTTTTCGCAACTGTATTAAAAATAGTTGTTCAGTACACGTGCGGAACCGTCATTGCAATTTGTTCCGACTGTCAACCCTCACCTTCGGCTGCTACTATTGTATATACAATATAGTATTGTAAAATATAGGTACCTGACTGTACGCGGCCCGCGCGGCCCGCACGTTGGTCGGCGCTGGCTCGCGACACCCACACTGTCTCCAAACTAGCCGTTCCTATGTACAACACATACAATAATATTAGACGAGATCCACTTTTGGGGGACAGCCAATATTTCATAAAAGTCGTTTTTTTTTGTTAATAGACTTCAAAATTTACTAAAGAGTATGATATAACTCTAATCTGACTTCAAATCAGTGTCAGATTAGAGTTATTCCATACTTTTTAGTGTATTTTGAAGTGTTTTTTTTTTTAAATTACGTTTTTATTTCGTTTTCTTAGTTTTTCTTAAATGCACTAGAATTTGACCAAGGTTTTGAGAGGTTTATCCTTTGACACCACACCCGTAGCTCGTATCAATAAGCCAGGCCGTCACACATATTAGTCCATATCTTGAAAAACATAGAATGCATGGAAGAAAAACTAAAAAGGTCATCAAAAGAACAACTTCAAAAAATACACTAAAAGTATGAAATAACATCTGACACTGTTTTGAAGTCAGCAAAAGAGCATGACAATTCATGACATATTCCACAAAACAGTGTCAGTCAGATTATTTATTTTATACTTTTTAGTGTATTTTGAAGACAATAATTTTTTTTTTATTACTTTTTTCAATGGAATAAGTTGCTCTCTTTTTTATTTGTATAAAATTTCGTTTGGGCAAAATTCCATGCTGATAAGTTTATTGGCTAGTTTTTTTTATACTGCTAAGTAGCGCTACGGCTACGGTAAGCGGTTCCCGTAGCCGCTTGCAACGCATCATCATCAGAAGCATCGCTCACGCGTTACAGACCTTTCCCCCTCCCCAATAAGCTCTGAAGACCTTACACACGCGCAGGAACACAACTTTAAACAACACAAACAATACGCAATACCTGTTCCTTCCTTCAGTGTGTTCTCCTTATGTAGTGCGGCGTCTACAACGTGTACTATATCAGGCACGGTGACCGACGTCTCGGCCACATTGGTAGCTAGGACCACTTTACGTACGCCGGGAGCGGGACGGGAGAACATGCGGCTCTGCTCACTCGTTGATAACCTACATACATTACACATGTTACTATCGAGGTAAAAAGTCCGTCCCCTCCCCCGGCAGCGGCCCTGAGCAGAGGTTCGGCCCCAACTGGGGCACCCTCAGGCGTAGTTACCTAATCATAACCCCGATTTGTCCGCATAAGGGAGCTAAGGCAACATTTTGGATTGGCATCTTCTTGCCAATAAAAACAAATATCGATTTAAAATCAGAATAGATTAGGTAATTTTAGAGAGAGCTGATTTCAGTTTCTTAGGGATCTTTATCGACCGAGCGAGCGAAGCGTCTCCGTTTCAGCTTGGATAAAAATGCTTTCGTATGTCTGTCCAGATGTCCGGCTGTTCTCCTCTACAGGTCGAATTTCTCAATCGATTATCGTGACATTTTGTGAGCATGTTCGGTAATTATATGGAATTTGAGAGTGAATTTTTGGAAAAATAGAATCAGCGAAAAAAATATATATAATTATCGAGACTCGCGAGATCTACAGCTCACAGAGCCACTAGTTATAATGTGAACACTTTTCAATAGTTTATAGGCTGCATAACAACGCTAGCACGGGTGAAACCGCGGGTCACAGCTTGTAATAATTTGGTAAAACATTTTTTTTATAGACCTGAAGGTGAGGACCCAAAATTTCGGCGAGCAAGCTCTCAACCAAGTTTAAGTTCAGGTAACTACGCCTGAGGGTGCCCCAGTTGGGGCCGAACCTCGGCTCAGGGCGTAACCGAGGGGAAAGGGCGGGCTTTTAACGAGTTACGAATAATTGTAGGATACTGTTGGCATCTCAGGACATTTGAGCAGGACAAGACTGAGTAAGACGTCACGGCGCGCGTCCTCGAAGACGAGTATGGTAACGTGGAGTTGGTAATACATAGTATGGTTTCCTTCTTATAGTTACCACTAAATACTAAAGTTTTTTTTTTCATAAATGAAACATATATTTGTGTAGTGTGTGTGCGTGCGAGCGTACGTACGTGTGTGTGCATGAGTATTAGTAAGTATCTTGCCTCGAGTGCACAGGCAGTATAAGGTGGTGGGTAGACGGTCCGTAGTGGTCGTCCAGTAGTCGCTTGGTCAGCTTGATCTCCGCCCACCCCGGTAAGAACACCAGAATACCACCCTCCTTGCCATTCCTATCCACTGCTTTTATCACTTCTGATACCTGATACAAAAATATATACATATATATTAATTTGGCAGTCACAAAACGGATGGACGAACGGACAGTTGCCATGACAACAGGGCCCTATTTGGATCCCTCATCAAATACTAGTTTATACCACGGGTCCTCACACTCGTCCCCAAGGAATATTATGTATCCCGGGATAATAATTATCCTATATGATATTCCAGTTTATAAACTACACGTATACGAAATTTCATCACGCTTGCTTGTTCCGTTCAGGCGTTAAGGTGACAAACAAACAAACTTAAGCATTAATAGGCTAGATAAAAAAAAAAACTAGTCCGTGTTTTACATTATCAAAAAATATTGGAGACGTTTTTTTCGCATTACCAAATCATAAAAAAATTGCAAAGATTCCTATTATATTAGTAAGATGGACCTACCTCTTGACAATCAACCATAGGTCTCTCGTCCTTCTTGCAGTTGTCGACAGAGTTGGGAAGGTGTATATTGAACCTGGTCTGAATGTCTTCCAAGTGCAGCACTTCCACCGGGTACGTACGCCCGGGTACCTCTATGACCGGGCAAGAGTCGAAGTACCTAAGAATAATTATAGTTTTACTAGCTGTCCCCCGGGGATTCACCCGCGTTCCCGAGATAAAAAGTAGTCCTTCTCCATACCATAGGCTACCTGCATGTCCAATTTTATGATGATCTGTCGAGGCGTGAAGGCGTAACAAACAAACAAACAAACAAACTCACTTTCGTATATATAATATTATATTAGTAAGGATTAGGATTTGTTTAAGCTGGTTTATCGTATGCAAAGAGTTTATCGTCTAACCACTTTATTTCATCATCATTATCAGCCTATAATGTCCCCCAATGCTGAGCATTTTTCGATGAGCATTTTGGATGACTTTTCAAGTTGTCTCAAAAAGTCCGTGAAAAGTTATTGTACAGTCGAGGACATAAATATGTATACACTTTTTGAAATTCAATAGCGATTTTCTCGCATGTTTAACATTTAATTGTTAAACTATTACACAAATCATAATAGTATATGTTAGAAGATTCTGCCTTTATAATATCTCATAATTTCAATCAGTAGTTTAAGAGGAAACCGTTGTTGAATTTCACTAAGTGTATACATATTTATGTCCTCGACTGTACTAAAACATGAATTTTATGGACGCTGATGAACTAACTATATGTGAAAGTGATTTATTGTGACTGGAAATTATAATACTCATTGGGGAGGGGGGAAAGTCCGGTAACGGGTGAGCGATGCTTCGTGTGTTGCAAGCGTCCATATGGCTACGGTAACCGCTTACCATCAGGTGGGCCGTACGCTTGTTTGCCGGCTTAGTCGTATAAAAAAAAAAAAATATAACTCGACAGTGGCAGAAATAAATCCAAATTTGGATTTAGTTGCCAAACTTAAAACTAAGAAGAAGAAGGTGTATGTTACCTGGTAAAGAGTTGCGTGTCAAGTGTAGCGCTCATAATAAGTAATCTGAGTTGTGAGTTGAGACGTAGCGCTCGTTTGAGTAGAAGAAGAGTTAAGTCAGTATTGACGTCTCGCTCGTGAGCCTCGTCCACTATCACGTGCGAACAGCCTTGCAAACCTAGAAGAGTTCTAGAATGTATCATAATAAATAAATAAAATAAAAAAGCCTTTTATTTCATGCATTGAAAAAATAATAAAATATTAAATTTATCGGATCAGAACAAATTACATTTCACTGTCGCATTAAAAATCTTATATGAGAAGGTACTTTTCAATCCCACCAAAAACATTAATGTGGAAATGGGAGCCAAGCTCAATATTATGATAATTATGGTGTAGTTGTCGACTTCACCGACAAGACTTGACATCTAAATGGGTGCCAAGTTCTGTAGACATTCCTGAAATTGATTTATGAGAACGTATAACATGTATAAGTAAATTTAAAACACTAATTTCTTGTTTTGTTTTCTGCTACAACAATGTTTGCTATTTAAAAATATGCCTTTTTAAATTTGAATATTCAAATTAATTACACAGCGACGTGCACTCAGAATTGTTGAAGATCCCGAGCTCACATGCGGTTTAGAGCCCCTCAGTCTGAGGAGAGACTTTGCCTCCTTATGTGTGCTCTACCGCTTGTACAACGGAGAGTGTTCTAAGGAATTGTTCGACTTGTTGCCCACGGCTACCTTCCACCATCGCAACTCACGCCATCGACGGGGAATCCATCCTCACACATTGAAACCAGAATTGTTTCGAACTGTGGCTCAAAGGAGCTTTCTTCCGCGGACGCTCAGGTTGTGGAATGAGCTCCCCGCCGTGGTTTTCCCAATGGAGTACAGCATGGGGTTCTTCAAAAACGGCGTGAAGAGATTTCTTCAGGGTCGGCAACGCGCGAGTGATACCCCTGGTGTTGCAAACGTCCATAGGCTACGGTAACTGCTTACCATCAGGCGGGCCGTATGCCACATTAGTGGTATAAAAAAACAAAACAAAAACTGCAAATAAGTTAAGATCTATTAACCTTAACATTTGACTTGGCTAGTTTTAACATACTAGTCATCTTATATTTAGCTAATCAACTTATCATCTTTATTTTTAAACTTGTTTTTAATTTATAACTTCCCCCTGGTTGGAAATCATATTTTGTAAACGATACAGGTTGCCCGCGATACAGGATTATCCTAGTGCGGGGACCATTGCTTAATAATCTGTGTAAATTTTTACTTTTTTAACCGACTTCAAAAAAGGAGGAGGTTCTCAAATCGGTTGTATTTTTTTTTTATGTTTGTTACCTCGTATCTCCGTCATTTATTAACCGATTTGGAAAAATCTTTTTTTTTCTGGAAGGGTACACTTCCCGTTTGGTTTCATTGTTAGATCAGGATTTGATTACTTCTTAGTGTACTTTGAAGTCGGTTTAAGTTTTTTGTAAAACATTCCAATTATAAAATAAATTATTTGATTTTGTTAAATGCAAGTTATTGTTTATTGTAAGGTTCTACATATTCTTCAAATAATTTGATTTGCTAAAAATTTCAAAAGCAGCTCATGCTAGGTCGCCATGTCGTTTTTTTTTGTAGTGTTGGAAGATATTAAAAAGGTAAACGTACTAGGGTTATCGTGCAGTCTCCTGAGCAATACTCCAGAGGTACAGAACAGTACAGAGCCGGCGGGCGGGCGCGGCAGGCGCGACTGAAGCCGGACCTGGTACCCTATTGATTGACCCACCTGCAAGTATCATACACATTTTATCCTTGAAACGGTTGCAGTGAAACAATGCAGAGTGCAGGAAGCGAGAATGACTGTGATATAATAGTACATTATGATACATGTGTGCAAAGTTGGTTATTAACGTATAACGTAAGTAATAATCAATGCACACGCGTGTCATACGACGTTTTTCAACACACTGGCGAGGAATAAAACAGATTTGTGTTTTTTTTAAGTAGATTTTTTGATATTAATCAACCACAAAATGAGAACTTTAACAAATAAGGCGCGCTGTTTCTTTTTGTGACAGCGGATTGCTGTCAAACTGTTTTTATCCGTTTAAATTAAGAATTCTTGGTCTACACACATATCACTTGCAGTGAGGTACAAACTTATCATAATCGGGATTATACCTTTCATAAAACTGTGCGGTAATGTAAAGTACAAAGCACTTGTGCGTAATAAGCTGCATTAAGATACTAAAAACGGTGCAATAAATGTCACTTTACGAGCGAGTGTGTTGAATATTAACTAACTGTCCCCCGCGTTCATGTGATATAAAGTAGCCCATAATACCCTTCTAGTAGTGAAAGAAGATTAGTTTGTTTAAGCAAACAAACAAACAAAGCTTCAGCTTTACACAAAGTGTAAAAGACAATACGGCAATTAATGAAACCAGGTAAAGTACATTTCAGCCAAGGAGACATCGATCCTTTATATGCATAAACAGGTGTATTCTTTTTACGGCCCGCCTGATGGTAAGCGGTTACCGTAGCCATATAAACACTTGCAACACGCGAAGCATCACTCACGCGTTACCGATCCCCCCTCTCCAACTCTCTCCTCTGGAGCTGCTCTTAGTATAGATTTAAGGTGAAATAACATTTTTAATAAGTAAACTATTCGACAGACAGTTCTTCTAAATTTCTATATAGTAAAAGTTACACTGACAAACAATTTAGAGCCAGAGCTCCGTAAGGAGGCGCTGTACTGGCAGTGTGAAGAGACAAGCTGTGTAATAAAGCAAAATTACGCAAGTGACAATATTCTAAGCTTCCATAGGCTACGGTAACCGCTTATCATCAGGCGAGCCGCATGATTGATTGCTACCTAAGTGGTATAGAGAAAATTGGGAATAAAATAATCACCATAAATTTTACGCAGTAGAAAACTTAAGGGAACAGATAGTAAGGTGACTTAAATGTTCTAAAGGCGTTTACCAACATACTTCTTCTTTCATTTCATCTGCGACTCTCTCAGCCAGACCTATAGCAGCCAAACGTCTGGGCTCGGAAACAATGGCGGCAGTGTTTGCGCCGCATCGCCGCAAGATGGCGGCCGGCGCTCGCGTTGACTTCCCACACCCCGCCGCGCCTACTAGCACTAACACCCGGGATTGCTCTAGTGTTGATGTTATTTTATCACTGAAATATGCCATTTACAAATCATTTTAAAAAAAAATCTACGAAAAGTAGAGTATAACGGATTCTGCCGGAGTCGGAACAGCCCAATCGTGAAGTAACTCTCTTCAGAATTCAATTTTGGCCCTCGAACGAAGTAGAGCGCAATAGTTCGAATTTGACATGTTTACCTTACACCTAACAAAAAAAATACTAAATATTCCGAAAAAAATGCACTAATCTCGCTTTCCCACTCTTTTTACTTCGTCATCATCATCAGCCTATAATGTCCCACTGCTGAGCATAGGTCTCCTTTCATAAATGAGGGTGAAAGGGAATGGTCCACTGCGGATCGGTGGAGGTAGGCTAGTGGTCAACCTACTGTTGGAGTTTACAAGCCGCTTAGAAGACCTCCAACTAGCTTAACGACTATCACAATTAAGCAATAACCGGGACCAACGGCTTTACGTGCCTTCCGAAGCACGGAAACGCTCGATTTGAAATACCACTAGGCGGTCACCCATCCAGGTACCGACGATGGTGGTAGCTTAACTGGCCGATCGAAGAACGGCTTATCATGCTACACCACGAGCGCTTCATTTCGTCACTAGACAGATAACGTGAAAGTTTGGCAACGGCACTCAGTGAAATTGAAAGTGAGACGTTCATGTCACACGCGTCATCGCCACCAACGTCATCGTGACGTAGACGCAGACGCACGAAATCGAGAGTCCACTTTCGATTGTCGAAATCTTTGAAACTTTCAATTTCTTGCTACGTTTGCTGTGACGTATATACGTAAGACATGTGATAAACATAGATTGTTTGTATGAATGTTTGTAGGTAATCTTTGGCAAGCAAAAAATAGTCATTTCGTTATTTTTTTTAATGCTTACAAGTCTCTAGCCTTGTAAACGTTAGACCGTAGTATATTTTTATCGCGGTATCTCAGGGAAATGTATAATTTCTAGTTCATAAGTTTCATTTTTAACTATATTTTGAGGCTTTTCCATCAAAATTATGTACAATCAGCTTTTTTTTAAATAAATGCAGATTACGCATGTCGTCGCGAGCTACGTCAATTTTACGTCACAGTACTTTCGATAGTAAAGAAGCGAGAGTTAAAATGACGTTAGATACAGCTGATGCAGTTTCACCGACTCTATTCGGTGTCGCGGCGACCGAAACGAGGTCGAATTGCCACTCTCCCTGCTATATTTCGGTGTTATTTTTTTCGAAAGTAGGTTTCTAGGTTCGATAGCTCCGTATGTTTCATATCTCTTCTTGAAATGAGCGTGTTTAGAGATTACAAATGGAGCGATATTGTAAGATGTTGACTAGGTATTAAGCAACAATTTGACTCAAATTACGAGAAATTATGAGACATTTCTGAGGACATAAAGATTAAGGGTGATCAAACGATCTGTTTATAACAAATATAACAAAAAATACATACCTACGTAGGTTATTGGTTTATCCACGACTGCAAAACCTAATAAAATTCAAGTTATATTCAAAATTCTATACATATTTAAAAGGTATATTATTTTTTGCTTTTCAATTTATCCGGTGGTTTTTTTTTTGTTAAAAAGTTTTTTAACCGCCGAAACATAATATATTTTTTCTAAATAACTATTAAAACGTTTAGAAATCATATATGCTTTATCAAATTACCCTCTGACCTATTCACCGTCCTTCACATAATAGTCTTCCCCGTAACCCAGCTAACAGTGTACAAAGTCAAGGTCGCCTACCGCGATACGGGGTCACGTTTTGAGGTCACGCCCCTACAACTAGGTCTCAAGGTCAATCGCTGTACGCCCAGCGCAGTATTCAGGGCATAGGGTCACGGGATACGGCGATAGACAGTAACTGTTACAAGGTTTTCGAATTTGGTACAAATACAGTATTTAGAACGGGGTGAAGGCTATTTAGATACGTCCTCGTTTTCTTTGTTGAATTTCTGTCAAGGTCTTTGTGTAGGTTAAGGTCAGGGGAAAGTAATGGTGTACGGGGATGAAGTGACGAATGGGTCAAAAATTATGGACTTTAATGTTCTGCTTTTATAGGTTATTTTTGCTGAAAAGTAATTTAGTTTTTGTCCAAATGACGGCGTATAAAATTTATGTAGTTTCGGCCCGCGGCGTCATCTGCGCTCCCGTCCCAATTTTTTCTCGAGATAATAAGTATCCTAATGCTATTCCAGTCCTCTGATTTACCTGCATGATAAATTTTATTACTATCGGTTGAGCCGTCTGGAGGTAATATACAAACCCACTCACTTTCGTATTTATTATATTGTAATAGGATAATAAGTAGAATTGGGAGGATAGTTTGATTGGACTCATACATGAGTCCACTATTAGGCCGTACCCCCATACCAAATAACCTTAGGTTGGGGCAAACGGCGTGTTTTAATTGCTCAGCGGGAACCCCCTAATGCATTAGCTTGCATCTCAAGTATCCGGCTTATTAGCGTTGTTTGTATTATTGGTCTGAGTTCGTTCGTAACTTATACTAAAACTAGGGTATTAGGAGGGTTACAGGTTGGTTAACTAAAGCTGGCACGTTCAATACATTTACACGTTCCGCTTGTGTAGTGTGTGTGAATAAGCGCGCGTCGTGACGTCGCACTGCATGCGCATCACGACTACTCTGTGCGTCTCTCTCGCGCAAGTTCAAGCTTAGGAGTATGAAGGAGACAGTTATTGTTTTGCTTTTGCTACTGTTCATAAATATAGTGTTTTTTTTTTCATTCGTCCGTTAGAATGACTGATTAGAAGCAATAAAGTAATAAAACACCCTGTATCGTGAAATTGTAATTGCGAGTAGTGTGCACGTGCCAGATTTAGTTAACCAACCTGTAGACACGTAAGAGAATCTTACGTTAAACCTTCGGTTTCGGCTTGATATAATAATACTTACATATAGTGATCGATCGGTAATGGGGTAAGTTCTTCATCGTATCGTTGGAATGTCTCCTTTAGCGTCCGCTCTCGTCGATCGAGAGTAGTGTTGGTGGGTGGAGTTATGTGCCGCCCGTATACTGGGTGTATTGATTTGTGTTCTGTACCTGAAAATGGCATTCCTTTCAACACTCATTTGAAAATGATATAGGCAACGCCGCTTTCTAGGTTTAGTAAAATTCAGAGGATAGGAAGTACAGAGCTGGATTTCATAGGGTTAAACGGCTTCAGTCAGAAATCGACTTTCGGTAGATCGGACACTAGTCATATATAACAGACGGGTCAGTTGGCGCAGTTGGTTAAGACTCTGGTAAAGATTCCACCTATTGCGCCGCAGGTCGTGGGTTCGATTCCCGCACAGGACATGCATTTGTGTGCATGAACATGTCTGTATGTCCTGAGTCTGGGTGTAATTATGTATATTAAGTACGTATTTACAAACAAAAACTAGTATATGTATTATATCAGTTGTCTGGTTTCCATAGTACAAGCTCTGCTTAGTTTGGGATCAGATGACCGTGTGTGAGGAATGTCCCGGGATATTTATTATTATTATTTATAAGTAAATCCATAATACCTATAGTGTTTAAAACTTCATCGCCTGATTCGCTATCTTCTTCCGGATATCCATCTGAAAATAGAATCTGATTGTAGCGACATCTATCAGTTAAAGTTTACACTCCAATGGATAGATGGCGCTAGAAGATCCAACATTATGCTCCTCCTTACAGGTCGGTTAATTAAGCTGGCACGTTCACAGTACTCACACATATACACATATTTTGAGAGAGGTAGAGCATAGCGTTTATTCGCTCAAAGAGCAGCTCGACTGGGGAAGTACCTCCACCTTACAGAATACCGCAGCCAAATAACTTTATGTTGTGTAAAGTTGTGTTCCTGCGCGTGAGTAAGGTCGCCAGAGCTCATAGGGGAGGGGGGAAAGGACGGTAACGCGTGAGCGATGCAAGCGTCCATATGGCGACGGTAACCGCTTACCATCAGGCGGGCCGTATGCTTGTTTACCGATTTATTTGGATAAAAAAAAATGCAATTTCACGATACAGTATGTTTTATTACATTATTGCTTCTAATCAGTCAGTCAATAGTAATGGACCAATGACTCAAATGACCAAAAATACCACTCTATATTTATGAGATGTAATAAAAGCAAAACAATAACTGTGGTGTGATAAGTCGGTATTAATCAACTGGCCGCATTATTTCAATTTAAACGTGCATTGTGTAGAAAGTAAAGTTCAATAGTGTTTTTTTTGTATGTCGTTAGGTTGACAAACAGGCAGACGGTCGACCTGATGGTAAGTGGTCACCGCCGCCTATGGACATTTGCAATACCAGGGGGATTGCCGTTGTTGCCGACCTTGAAGAGCTTTTTTACGCCCTTGTTGAAGAACCCCATATCGTAGCGCTGAGGGAAAACCGTAATGGGGAGCTCATTCCACATCCTAATGGTCCGCAGTAGGAACGTCCGGTTGAACCGTTGTGTAGACAATCGAGGCGGCTCAAGGATGTGATGATGGCACCAGGTCAAAAAGTTCTTGAGAACACTCCCCATTATATAGACGGTAGAACACACAGAGAGCCAATATCTCTCCAAAGGCTGAGAGGTTCCAAACCGCCAGTGAGTTATGGATTGCCAACTATACGAGTGGCCCGCCATTGCACTGAGGCAAGTGGATCAAGCTGGTAAGCGGGTGCGCCTGCGCAGAGGTGTGAGCAGTACTTCATCCATATGCGGTCTAACCTGCGCTTTATATACCTGCAGCGGCTGGAGTGGTGTAAAAAGTATCTTAAAAAGTGCGCGCCGCGTCGCATCTCAGTGTGTATTGACCCTAATAAATTTATTTTTTTGATTTTTTTTCATTCTTTCAAGCGGACAATATGCTTAAAGATTTCTCTTCGCATATTAATACATACCTTCATCAATAGTAGAATCTTTAATCAATAATGCAGGTGTCTGAATATTCAGTTTTGCTTCCTTGAATGTCGCTTCGTATATTTCCTCTGAAACATAATATCATAAGTGCAGTAATCTAAGATTAGTTCTCATATTATTCAAGTCAAATGAAAATGTACTCTGGGGCGTCAGACACAAGGTTTCATTTAATTATTGTAATGTACTCAAGACTTAATAACAATATAATATAGAACTTTATTTAGTAAACATAAAGGTACACATTTCAGGGAGAGAATTCGGATACGCCTCGAGGCGGCGCGAGTCATTTGTCACGAATTCTGTCACTGAAATGTGCACCTTTTTGTGTAGTCAATAAAGTTCTATTTTCTATTGTTATCTAAGCTTGCCGCATCGCGTCGCCTCTCGGTATGAACTGACCCTTAAGTTTTTGAAGACATGCATTTACAGTGAAAATCGATAAAAATTAAGGTAAAACGATAAGAGGTGATATATTAGTAGTCCATTCGCAATTAGCCCTCAAGAGATGGCGCTACGAGTGAATCGCAAAAAGATAAAATTATTTATGATAAAAAAAAATGTTTCTGTGGATTAAGGTGCTCAGTTCAGTGATAGTGACATCGGATGCCGAGACGAAAGTCCCAGGTTCGAATACTACACTGAGCTTGAGCTTTTGGCGATGGAAAAATCGCACTTTGTAGTACCCACCTGGGGCTATACTGCGTAACTTTGGTGGTAATCGTAACGTTAATGAATTTCATCCAATCAGGGCCCAAGAATGATCATCGTCGTGACGATTACCACCAAAGTTACGCGGTAGAGCCCCTAGATGGCTACCACCTTCAAGTTGAAAATCTGTCGCCAAGCTCCTATCGGTGTGTTCTGATATCTGCACTTGAGAGCCAGTTCCTTCTAGGCTTTGTGTGCTTACCACCTTCGGCCACATCATCACATAACATGGTGGGATTGAGGTCAAACACAGAAATACTAAACAAACAAACCTACTTATCCCATTTTCATAATCATTCCATATCCGGTCGATTCTTTCCACAGATTTGTCACTAATGTCGACATGTAAGGGATCATTCAATGTGCTCTGTAGGTCTTCGATGACTTGTCTCTCGTATATGGGCGAGCCCTTATTGTCTATCCGTCTGTTTGTGTAGAGCCAGTGGATTGATTGAGTCGCAGCTTTCTCTGCCGCCTGGCGTTTTGATATTGCTATGCTATAATAAATATTTAACATTTTTTTTTTTTGAGTTCCATACCCAAAAGATGCCAACGGGATACTTAGCCGCCGCTGTCTGCCGGTCTGTTACCGGGCGGTATCTCATGAACCGTAATAGGTAGACAGTCGAAATTTTCACACAATGTGTATTTCCATTGCTGCTGCATAGATGGGCCAGTTGGCGCAGTTGGTTAAGAGTCTTTTAAAGGTTCCACCTATTGTGCCGCAGGTCCTGGGTTCGATTCCCGCACAGGACATGCATTTGTGTGCATGAACATGTCTGTATGTCCATGTGTGTGAACTTAGCAGATCATTGTCCAGCAGATCAAAATTAAATGTGAGTTCTTTTCGCATGCAGCTGAGTTCTATAGTTCCTGATACTTTTTAAAAATAGTTCTGGTGTTTTTACCTCGAAAAATGTCAATTAACAAAATGATCTGCTAACTTCCCATAGCAGATCAGTTTGCAGCAGATCGAAAACAAATGTGAGTTCTTTTCGCATGCAGCTGTGTTCTATAGTTCCTGATACTTTTTAAAAATAGTTCTGGTGTTTTTCCTCGAAAAATGTCAATTAACGAAATGATCTGCTAACTTCCCGTAGCAGATCAGTTTGAAGCAGATCGAAAACAATGTGAGTTATTTTCGCATGCAGCTGAGTTCTGCAGTTCCCTATACTTTTCAAATATAGTTCTAAACCGACGTCCAAGCAATTCGATTCAAGTCCAGAACTCTCGTCCCAGAGCCAGCAGATCATGCGAGAACGTCCAAATAGTCAAAAAAAATCGTTTTTATCGTTTCAAACGAATCTTAGGGCTGGAACTATTTTGCTTTAAACATATTCTTATGCGAACTACAATGTAGAACTCGATCGGAGTCCAGAACTCGCGTTCGAGTGCCAGCAGATCATGTGAAAACGTTTAAAAAGTCGAAAAATATCATTTTCATCGGTTCAAACAGTCCTTAGAGGCTAGTACTCTTTCGTTTTTCACCGATTCGTAGCAAAACTGCAATGTAGAACTCGATTGACGTCCAGAACTCCCGTCCCAGTACCAGCAGATCATATGAGAACCTTCAAAAACTCGAAAAATATAATTTTCATTGTTCCAAACAATCCCCGAAGACTGGAACTCTTTCGTTTTACACAGATCCAGTGTAGAACTGCAATGTAGAAATCGATTGAAGTCCAGAACTCACGTCCCAGTACCAGCAGATCATGTGAGAACGTTTAAAAATTCGAAAAATATCATTTTCGACGGTTCAAACAACTCTGAAAGACTAGAACGCTTTCGTCTTTCATCAATCAGTAGCAGGACTGCTAAAAGTTACAGAACTCACATCCCGGTACCAGCAGATCATGCGAGATCGTCCAAATAGTCAAAAAATATAGTTTTTATCGTTCCAAACGAATCTTAGGGCTGGAACTATTTTGCTTTAAACATATTCTTATGAGAACTCGACCGGAGTCCAAAACTCACGTCCCGGTACCAGCAGATCATGCGAGATCGTCCAAATAGTCAAAAAATATAGTTTTTATCGTTCCAAACGAATCTTAGGTCTGGAACTATTTTGCTTTAAACATATTCTTATGAGAACTACAATTTAGAACTCGATCGGAGTCCAAAACTCACGTCGCGGTACCGGCAGATCATGCGAGATCGTCCAAATAGTCAAAAAATATCGTTTTTATCGTTCCAAACGAATCTTAGGGCTGGAACTATTTTGCTTTAAACATATTCTTATGAGAACTACAATGTAGAACTCGATCGGAGTCCAGAACTCGCGTTCGAGTGCCAGCAGATCATGTGAAAACGTTTAAAAAGTCGAAAAATATCATTTTCATCCGTTCAAACAGTCCTCAGAGGCTAGAACTCTTTCGTTTTTCACCGATTCGTAGCAAAACTGCAGTGTAGAACTCGATTGACGTCCAGAACTTCCGTCCCAGTACAAGCAGATCATATGAGACCCTTAAAAAACTCGAAAAATATAATTTTCATTGTTCCAAACAATCGCCGAAGGCTGGAACTCTTTCGTTTTACACAGATCCGTTGCAGAACTGCAAAAAGTTACAAAACTCACGTCCCGGTACCAGCAGATCATGCGAGATCGTCCAAATAGTCAAAAAATATAGTTTTTATCGTTCCAAACGAATCTTAGGGCTGGAACTATTTTGCTTTAAACATATTCTTATGAGAACTACAATTTAGAACTCGATCGGAGTCCAGAACTCACGTCCCGGTACCAGCAGATCATGCGAGATCGTCCAAATAGTCAAAAAATATAGTTTTTATCGTTTCAAACGAATCTTAGGGCTGGAACTATTTTGCTTTAAACATATTCTTATGCTAATGAATGGTTTATTAGCTATTTGGAAAATAGGTGCCAATGCACGGAAATTGTTACAATGCCGGATGATAATAATTGTAATAAAGTAAAATGCTACTCTGAATTTCATATAAACGAATCAGGCGTACCACAAGGTAGTATACTCGGTCCAATACTATTCTTGATGTATATTAATGATCTTCCGGATGTGACATTACATGAGTTTATTCTATTCGCTGACGATACAACTATTTTAATAAAATGTAGTGACCGGTTGCACTTTGAAGAGGAAATCAATAATACAGTGATGAAGATTATTGACTGGTTAGAGGAAAATAACCTCAAGGTTAATATATCAAAAACCAACCTGATACAATTTCAAACCCCAAGAGCTGAGCCACTTAGTCTGGATATTAAATATAATGGAATTCCAATACAGGAAGTAACAACCACCAAATTCTTGGGCATTCTTGTTGATCAAAGCTGCAACTGGATGGAGCACATTGATTATGTTTGCACAAAATTGAATAAGTTTGTTTTTGCGCTACGCCGCCTGAGAGAAATAGCTTCAACTGATATTGCGTTAAATGCATACCACGGCTATGTGAGTTCAGTGCTACAGTACGGCTTAATGATATGGGGAAATGCAGTTGAAATAGACAGAGCTTTTAAAGTACAAAAGAAATGTGTCAGGGCTATCTATGGTGCGGATTTAAACGAGCCCTGTAAACCATTATTCAAAAGGTCAAATATACTCCCGCTCCCATGCATGTATCTCAAACAAATAAGTGTGTTTGTAAAAGAACATAGAGAACTATTTTCATGGAGAAAAGATAATCCAAACAGACAAATCAGAAGCAATGCGGCACATAAATTAGTGATACCTAAATGCAGACTGCATCTAGTTAAGAGAAACTGTTTTCACATGGCAATCACTATGTATAATCAACTTCCTGATTCGCTAAAGGAACTATCCCTCGTACCTTTTAAGAAAGGGCTGCATCGATGGTTATTACATCATTGTTTTTATTCAGTGAGGGAGTTTTTAAACATGTCTTAGATAATTAGTATTATTCGTGGTAGGGGTATTGTGCGATTGTAGGATTTGTGCGTTTGTTTATTAGTAGTTGAATAATTATTTAATTGACATTTTGGTTGTTTATTATTATAGATCTAGGTATATTCTGAATAATTTAATTTTGTATAGTAAATTCTGTGTAATTGACATTGTATTAATATTCATACGCTATTACTGGCAGTTTTAAAAGGAACTTAGTACTATTTTACATCTGATTATTACACCTAAAACTATTGAATAAATTCTTTGATTTGATTTGATTTATGAGAACTACAATGTAGAACTCGATCGGAGTCCAGAACTCGCGTTCGAGTACCAGCAGATCATGTGAAAACGTTTAAAAAGTCGAAAAATATCATTTTCATCGGTTCAAACAGTCCTCAGAGGCTAGAACTCTTTCGTTTTTCACCGATTCGTAGCAAAACTGCAATGTAGAACTCGATTGACGTCCAGAACTCCCGTCCCAGTACCAGCAGATCATATGAGAACCTTCAAAAACTCGAAAAATATAATTTTCATTGTTCCAAACAATTCCCGAAGACTGGAACTCTTTCGTTTTACACAGATCCACTGTAGAACTGCAATGTAGAAATCGATTGAAGTCCAGAACTCACGTCCCAGTACCAGCAGATCATGTGAACGTTTATAAATTCGAAAAATATCATTTTCGACGGTTCAAACAACTCTGAACGACTAGAACGCTTTCGTCTTTCATCAATCATTAGCAGGACTGCAACCTAGAACTCGTTTCGAGTCCAGAACTCACGTCCCGGTACCAGCAGATTATGCGAGATCGTCCAAATAGTCAAAAAATATCGTTTTTATCGTTTCAAAAGAATCTTAGGGCTGGAACTATTTTGCTTTAAACATATTCTTATGAGAACTACAATGTAGAACTCTATCGGAGTCCAGAACTCGCGTTCGAGTACCAGCAGATCATGTGAAAACGTTTAAAAAGTCGAAAAATATCATTTTCATCGGTTCAAACAGTCCTTAGAGGCTAGAACTCTTTCGTTTTTCACCGATTCGTAGCAAAACTGCAATGTAGAACTCGATTGACGTCCAGAACTCCCGTCCCAGTACAAGCAGATCATATGAGAACGTTTAAAAACTCGTAAAATATAATATATAATACAAATAGGTAATATAATTCTAGTAGGATCTCGCTTTCGTAACTTACTATTTTCGTTATTGTTACACTGACTATATAAATGTATGTTCTCTTTAACAAAAACGCCAGCTTGAAAGATGTAAGAGCAAGCAAGGGTGAGAAGGTTTAATTTTTTGAATAGAGGTCTGCACGATTCAAGTGGACCGACTCCACATATTGCACGAATACATTTTTTTTGTACAATAAAAGTTTACAATAAAAAATAAAAAATATTTTTCGAGTTTTTGAAGGTTCTCATATGATCTGCTGGTACTGGGACGGGAGTTCTGGACGTCAATCGAGTTCTACGTTGCAGTTTTGCTACGAATCGGTGAAAAACGAAAGAGTTCTAGCCTCTAAGGACTGTTTGAACCGATGAAAATGATATTTTTCGACTTTTTAAACGTTTTCACATGATCTGCTGGCACTCGAACGCGAGTTCTGGACACCGATCGAGTTCTACATTGTAGTTCTCATAAGAATATGTTTAAAGCAAAATGGTTCCAGCCCTAAGATTCGTTTAAAACGATAAAATCGAATTTTTTTGACTATTTAGACGATCTCGCATGATCTGCTGGTACCGGGACGTGAGTTCTGGACTCGAATCGAGATCTAGGTTGCAGTCCTGCTACTGATTGATGAAAGACGAAAGCGTTCTAGTCTTTCAGAGTTGTTTGAACCATCGAAAATGATATTTTTCGAATTTTTAAACGTTCTCACATGATCTGCTGGTACTGGGACGTGAGTTCTGGACTTCAATCGATTTCTACATTGCAGTTCTACACTGGATCTGTGTAAAACGAAAGAGTTCCAGTCTTCGGGGATTGTTTGGAACAATGAAAATTATATTTTTCGAGTTTTTGAAGGTTCTCATATGATCTGCTGGTACTGGGACGGGAGTTCTGGACGTCAATCGAGTTCTACGTTGCAGTTTTGCTACGAATCGGTGAAAAACGAAAGAGTTCTAGCCTCTAAGGACTGTTTGAACCGATGAAAATGATATTTTTCGACTTTTTAAACGTTTTCACATGATCTGCTGGCACTCGAACGCGAGTTCTGGACTCCGATCGAGTTCTTCATTGTAGTTCTCATAAGAATATGTTTAAAGCAAAATAGTTCCAGCCCTAAGATTCGTTTGAAACGATAGAAACGAAATTTTTTGACTATTTGGACGTTCTCGCATGATCTGCTGGTACCGGGACGTGAGTTCTGGACTCGAATCGAGTTCTAGGTTGCAGTCCTGCTACTGATTGATGAAAGACGAAAGCGTTCTAGTCTTTCAGAGTTGTTTGAACCGTCGAAAATGATATTTTTCGAATTTTTAAACGTTCTCATATGATCTGCTGGTACTGGGACGTGAGTTCTGGACTTCAATCGATTTCTACATTGCAGTTCTACACTGGATCTGTGTAAAACGAAAGAGTTCCAGTCTTCGGGGATTGTTTGGAACAATGAAAATTATATTTTTCGAGTTTTTGAAGGTTCTCATATGATCTGCTGGTACTGGGACGGGAGTTCTGGACGTCAATCGAGTTCTACGTTGCAGTTTTGCTACGAATCGGTGAAAAACGAAAGAGTTCTAGCCTCTGAGGACTGTTTGAACCGATAAAATGATATTTTTCGACTTTTTAAACGTTTTTACATGATCTGCTGGTACTCGAACGCGAGTTCTGGACTCCGATCGAGTTCTACATTGTAGTTCTCATAAGAATATGTTTAAAGCAAAATAGTTCCAGACCTAAGATTCGTTTGAAACGATAAAAACTATATTTTTTGACTATTTGGACGATCTCGCATGATCTGCTGGTACCGGGACGTGAGTTCTGGACTCCGATCGAGTTCTAAATTGTAGTTCTCATAAGAATATGTTTAAAGCAAAATAGTTCCAGACCTAAGATTCGTTTGGAACGATAAAAACTATATTTTTTGACTATTTGGACGATCTCGCATGATCTGCTGGTACCGGGACGTGAATTTTGTAACTTTTTGCAGTTCTGCAACGGATCTGTGTAAAACGAAAGAGTTCCAGCCTTCGGCGATTGTTTGGAACAATGAAAATTATATTTTTCGAGTTTTTGAAGGTTCTCATATGATCTGCTTGTACTGGGACGGAAGTTCTGGACGTCAATCGAGTTCTACACTGCAGTTTTGCTACGAATCGGTGAAAAACGAAAGAGTTCTAGCCTCTGAGGACTGTTTGAACGGATGAAAATGATATTTTTCGACTTTTTAAACGTTTTCACATGATCTGCTGGCACTCGAACGCGAGTTCTGGACTCCGATCGAGTTCTACATTGTAGTTCTCATAAGAATATGTTTAAAGCCAAATAGTTCCAGCCCTAAGATTCGTTTGGAACGATAAAAACGATATTTTTTGACTATTTGGACGATCTCGCATGATCTGCTGGTACCGGGACGTGAGTTTTGGACTCCGATCGAGTTCTCATAAGAATATGTTTAAAGCAAAATAGTTCCAGCCCTAAGATTCGTTTGGAACGATAAAAACTATATTTTTTGACTATTTGGACGATCTCGCATGATCTGCTGGTACCGGGATGTGAGTTCTGTAACTTTTAGCAGTCCTGCTACTGATTGATGAAAGACGAAAGCGTTCTAGTCTTTCAGAGTTGTTTGAACCGTCGAAAATGATATTTTTCGAATTTTTAAACGTTCTCACATGATCTGCTGGTACTGGGACGTGAGTTCTGGACTTCAATCGATTTCTACATTGCAGTTCTACACTGGATCTGTGTAAAACGAAAGAGTTCCAGTCTTCGGGGATTGTTTGGAACAATGAAAATTATATTTTTCGAGTTTTTGAAGGTTCTCATATGATCTGCTGGTACTGGGACGGGAGTTCTGGACGTCAATCGAGTTCTACATTGCAGTTTTGCTACGAATCGGTGAAAAACGAAAGAGTACTAGCCTCTAAGGACTGTTTGAACCGATGAAAATGATATTTTTCGACTTTTTAAACGTTTTCACATGATCTGCTGGCACTCGAATGCGAGTTCTACATTGTAGTTCGCATAAGAATATGTTTAAAGCAAAATTGTTCCAGCCCTAAGATTCGTTTGAAACGATAAAAACGAAATTTTTTGACTATTTGGACGTTCTCGCATGATCTGCTGGCTCTGGGACGAGAGTTCTGGACTTGAATCGAATTGCTTGGACGTCGGTTTAGAACTATATTTGAAAAGTATAGGGAACTGCAGAACTCAGCTGCATGCGAAAATAACTCACATTGTTTTCGATCTGCTGCAAAGTGATCTGCTACGGGAAGTTAGCAGATCATTTCGTTAATTGACATTTTTCGAGGAAAATACCAGAACTATTTTTAAAAAGTATCAGGAACTATAGAAGACAGCTGCATGCGAAAAGAACTCACATTTGTTTTCGATCTGCTGCAAACTGATCTGCTACGGGAAGTTAGCAGATCATTTTGTTAATTGACATTTTTCGAGGTAAAAACACCAGAACTATTTTTAAAAAGTATCAGGAACTATAGAACTCAGCTGCATGCGAAAAGAACTCACATTTAATTTTGATCTGCTGGACAATGATCTGCTAAGTTCACTCACATTGTATGTCCTGAGTCTGGGTGTAATTATGTATATTAAGTATGTATTTACAAACAAAAAGTAGTATATGTATTATATCAGTTATTTGGTTTCCATAGTACAAGCTATGCTTAGTTTGGGATCAGATAATATTTAATAACAATTAATAATAAAACCGGCCAAGTGCGAGACTGAGCCTGACTTATTACCCAGGGCTGCGTTCAATAACTACGCCGTGTGATCGCCCGACGATCATCGTAGCGTTCAGTAACAGTTCAATAGTATGTGGTGCGATCGTCGGGCGACGTCGGACGATCGCACCGGTCACACGGTGTGTAGTTACTGAACACAGCCCAGAGGAATTGAAGGTATATTTCTTGGTTTAGGCCATAACTGTTGTAAAAAGACGAACCAAATAATTAAGATATGATGTAGTAATTAGTAATAATATTTGGATGGGCAATATTTAAAACTATTCCAAGATTCAATCAAGAGCATTAGTGGGTTCTGAAATATAGCGCTGTGACAGACGGACAGAAAAGCAGACGGACGGACGGACAGACAGACAGTCGGACGGATAGACACACTGACAGACGGACAGAGTGGCACTATAAGGGTTCCTTTTTTACCTTTTTCGTTTGGAACCCTAATACTTAATAATATAAAATATTTAAGAGGGCCCATAGAAGAAACATCCTTATGGAACCCTTCGTGTCCAATCCGCTTCGCACTTGGCCGGTTTTTTATATTTGTGTAGATTAGTACGAAGATAACTGGAAAAATTCATTAAAGTAATAGCAAAATATTTACTTTTCAAATTTCATCTTGTCCGGCCACACAAAGGTATATGTGCACATCCAGTCGTTGTTAACAGGTCCCTTCTTGCGACCACCCTTAGGTGCCACCACATTCTGCTTATAATGTATTTCAAATATCTTCTGTGGAATCTTTGTTGCCAACTCATTAAGCGTCACTCGGGGTTGTGGAAACAGTTCTTTGATTTTATTGAGTTCTGGAAATACAGAAAATATTTATTATTAAAATTATTTTATAGCTATTTTTTTTATATTAGAATTATTTTAGTCCTATAATCCCAACTAATATTATAAATGCGAAAGTGAGTTTGTTTGTTACGCCTTCACGCCTCAACTACTCAACGGATCAACATTGCATGCAGATAGCCTATGATATGGAGAAGGATATTTTTATTCCCGGAACACGGGTGAAACCGCGGGGTACAGCTAGTTTGAAATTTATTTGTAATTGAAAGTTTGAAAGTAAGATGGATTAGAAACCAAAATTTCTTATATTAAAATGCAATTCTATTGACAGCTTCCAACCATAAGACACCCTTCCAAGCTTTGTTCACCACCTTCAAACATCATCACTGATTACGGAATAATAGTTAAACTAAAGCTTATCCATTGTTCCAAACCTTTTTCACGCTGTGTCGTGTCCCCATCCTTTAACCTATTTGAATACCATTTTCTATGTATCCCTAACCAGCAGGAATTGTTGTGTAGACTTAATAATTGTTCCTTCACATGATTGTATTTATGATTCTGTGTGTCATACCAATGTGTGTGGCAGCTGGATGTGATACCTAAAAAATAATACAAAAAACCATTACCTACATACTTTTATTACAATTTTTTGCATTCTAAGGGTGGATATCCACCAGAGATATGCTAATCTGCATTGTGAGGAATTCGTTTTTAAACACCAATAGATTCACTTCATTTACCTACCTCGCTCCGCACAGCTCTGATGGATATGGGCTTAGCAGAGCAAGGCATTGTATATACAAAACAAACTAGAAATGCATGTGAGTAATGTGTGTCAATAGATGTTGTTTGGTAGAGGTCATATCCGAAAAGAGTCCGCTACCTTTCCTCCCATCGCTCATTTGTACACATTACACACTCTTCTACATCTGTGGTGGAAATCTCCGTTTCACAGCTTCATTACGCATCCTCACACAGCTGAGTAATTAACTTTCGCTCAAATTAATACGGCAACTTCTAATCAGTTGTCAGTCTGCGCTCACGACTCGTGCCCCTTACCATACGAGCTACGGTTGTTGTGTCAAAGGGAAACATATCAAAACCTGGGTTGAATTCTGGTGCATGTAAGAGAAACTAAAAATTACAAAACAAAAAGTTTATAAAAAAATACTTCAAAATACACTAAGAAGTATTCTTCAATTCAATTCTTATTTATGGCTTTTGCACAAATGCCACCACAAATTCGCCAATGTCACATGATATTAAAACCATAAGACGAAATAACTCTAATCGGATACTGTCTTGAAGTCAGTGAACATCCCTTTCCATTGAAAATATTTGAAGTAATAAGTTAGAACGAATAGATTATCATGTTAATTCCAATAATATTACATACATACATGTTGAATTGATAATTTCCTTTATTAAGTTGATTAAAAAAAAGGTTGCATGTGTGGTTGCATGCAAGTTGACCACAACATATAGGATACTTGTCATCCATTTTTTAATTTTGATTTTTATTATTATTTTGAAAAGAGTAATTGCTGAGTTTATTGCCGGCTCTTCTCAGCAAATGCAACCTTCCGAACCAGTATTAAAGTGAGACTTTTCATAAGAGCCTGCAAAGGTCTATTTGAATCCTAGGGAAACAAGATACCCACGGGAGCGCAGCAGAGGCTACTAAATAAATAATAAGGTTGAATCTCAAAATGAATTTCAAAGTGAATCTTTGTTGTAATCAAAAACATGTTGTAATATAGGCACAGCCTTATAATAGGTATGTTTATTGAAAAATGGTAGTACTTTTTTATAATTTTAAATATTTGTCCGTTTACCTTAAAATAAAGTCTCTTACAAGCAGATGTTTTCTCACTATTATTGCCTTTCATATTTTTTTTACACTAATCTCAAAGTAGTTAGGAATAATAAATAAGTAATGTGAAGAATTGATAACATTTAAAACCAATATTTTACCTTTATTTTTAAGCAGTGAATAATTGCATTTAGAATCACATAAAACATACTTCTTCCACTGATAAGTTCTCATAAAACATTTTAATAGACACATGTTAACCCCTCAAAATTAGTTTCAAATTGGTTTTAAAAACTCAAAGTATTGAAACCATAGAACATTGATTGAAACGCCAAAACCACAGTCTAATAACTGTGCCAAAACTTTAGTTCTCTTGGTAGCAAAGAGAATATAACCACAGTAGATATATCTATCAGTACTAGCTCTTCATACAAACGGCCGGATCGCGAGTCATACCTACGCGCCACGATTTCGGTTCGCTTTCAGTTCGCAAACAGTCGCGAATGCGCTGCAGTGACGAACGAACGGTGTGATGGGTTTGTAAGCAGTAAGCGTGCGATTTATGACAAATATTCATTGAAATAATTAAAATAATTACAAGTAAGTACAATTACTTAATATGACAAAGAGAAATTATAGTAGACTATATTGTGCTGTTTTTGGTTGCTTAACGTCAAAAACATAATACCTACCTGGATTTATAAATAAATAAGTGGATGGCTGGCTTGGGTGAAAAAAGTGACTACCTACGGTCAGGTTAAAAAAAAGTAGTAGGTAGTTTTTTTTTTTTTTTTTTTTTTTTTTTTTTTTTTTATACCACTTAGTTGGCAAACAAGCATACGGCCCGCCTGATGGTAAGCGGTTACCGTAGCCTATGGACGCTTGCAACACCAGGGGTATCACACGCGCGTTGCCGACCCTGCAGAAATCTCTTCACACCCCTTTTGAAGAACCCCATGCTGTACTCCATTGGGAAAACCACGGCGGGGAGCTCATTCCACAGTCTGAGCGTCCGCGGAAGGAAGCTCCTTTGAGCCCGCACAGTACGAAACAATTCAGGTTTCAATATGTGAGGATGGACTCCCCGTCGATGGCGAGAGTTGCGATGGTAGAAAGTAGCCGTGGGCATCATCTTAAACAATTCTTCAGAACACCGTCCGTTGTACAAGCGGTAGAACACACATAAGGAGGCAAAGTCTCTCCTCAGACTGAGGGGCTCTAAACCGCTTGTGAGCTCGGGATCGTCGACAATTCTGATGGCACGTCGTTGAACCGAGTCTAAAGGATCAAGCTGGTATCCAGGTGCCCCCGCCCATAGATGACAGCAGTACTCCATATGAGGCCGGACTTGCGACTTGTAAAGTTGCAGCCTTTGCCCCGATGTGAAGTACTGCCTCGCTCTGTTGAGCACTCCGAGCTTTTTGGATGCCAGCTTAACCTTGTCTTCTAAGTGACTTCGGAACAAGACGTCGCTAGAAATGTCGACGCCAAGGATCCCGATGCTTTTGCTGATGTTCAGGGACGTGTTCTGGAACTGTGGAGCCACAGCAAATGGGGTTTTCTTAGCGGTGAACGCGCAGGCTTGAGTCTTAGTGGGGTTGAAATGGACTAGGTTTAGTCTGCCCCAATCGGAGACACTAGTTAGTGTACTCTCGATTTCAGACAACAGCATAGGTAGTTCCTAGGCTAGGCTTTCTACTAACTACTTATGTTTGCACTTAGCTATTTACATATATTTATTGAATTAGACGAAATATTATAATGAAATGATTGGAAGAGTAATAAATGGTAGGTACCTGTACCTAGTAAGATTTACATAATAATTTACTTTTTAAGTAAGATTTTGCAGTAAGTAGTTAGAGGTTTTGATTGCTGTAGGTAACGCACACGCGATGTAATGGTTGATATTAAGTAACGTTTGCAACGATTCGACATCGGATGGGTGACCAAAAAAATTGTTATTTCGATTTAGAGTATAGAGTATTCGAGTATCTCCGTGCTGTAGGTAATGGGGTCATGATAAAATATATATTACTCGTCTGTTTCTTGCATTTTTTTGAACGCTTCCTATTTCATTCACAAAAAAAAAACATTTTATCCAATAAAAAATATAATTATATAAAATCACAAAACTAGACAAGTAGGTAGATGAAATTAAAATACTGTAGGTGGGCAGCCCTTTCGCGTGTTCACGTACCGTGCTGCTGTAGGCAATTATAATCAAGAAAAGGGTCGAGTCACTTTACTGTTTGATATATCTACTGTGATATAACCACAGTAGATATATCTATCTACTGTGATATAACGGTCGCTACACTACTTACTTGGTAGTTTGTGCCAAACACAATACGTAGTATCCCTTTAGTAGTTTGTGCAAACACAGACCGTGGTCTGTCTGAGACTACCGATCACAGACCAAAAATGGTACTCAATCTATGCAAGGGCTGTGTTCAGTAACTACACACCGTATGACCGGTGCGATCGTCCGACGTCGTCCGAAGATCGCACCACATACTATTGAACTGTTACTGAACGCTACCATGATCGTCGGGCGATCACAAGGCGTTGTTACTGAACGCAGCCCTGTATATACTGTAGTCTTTGATCTATGCCACAGACCCATCCGTGGCTGGCCTTTTTGGCGGGAACTTGCAGAGTGACGTAGCGTTTTCATTTTTATTTTCATAAATTTGTGTATTTTGAGTTTTATTGTGTATTTTTGGTGGTATTTTACCCAATAAAGATCATCTATGTGCACCAGTGAAGTGAAATGAAATGAATTATGTGTATCGTGACTTTTCAAGTTGTCTCAAAATGTCCGTGAAGATACAATGGTGCCGATTCTGTTGTGCATCAGACTAAACTAAACTAAATTAAAATTTTACTTATTTTAGTTAAGGATTTTCTAAACGCTATTCTGTTGTCACATCGAACTAAATTTAAATTTAGAAATGACAGGATTAATTTTGATTTTGACAGCTCCTAAATTGAGCTGATGGGTGTTACCATCAAATAAAAATAATGAACGAATGATATACATATTAATGGAAAAATAAACATTTAGTTCATAAATATCATTAAAAAATATATAATGATGTACAGAAATGAGTATATATTTGTGTTATTTTCCAATAACGCGTAATAAGTCAGTTGAATATCTTGATTACCTGTGGTATACAGGCATAATAAATATATTTTTAACCTGGCGAGTCTTATACTTAGTATGTAGTTTTTTAATCCTTAAAATGATAGGCAAGGGTTATTCAACCATACAGCCTTTTCATATGATGTTATATCTTTGAATATTCGGTCTTGTCGATTTCGACTGTATGGTGGTCGAGTTTTCGTTGTTTCTTTTTCTTAGTTTTAAGTTTGGCAATCAAATCCAAATTAGGACTTATTTCTGCCAGTGTCGAGTTATATAATAAAGTAAGTTTTAAGTCCATTTTTTTTGTCCATTCTTTGTGAATTTGTGATTTCATTGAAACCCATTTTACAATCTACTTATAGTCCTACAAACTTATCGGACCCGGTGGTCAAAAGAGGAATTCATCAGTCATTTCGAAATGTCAATCGCCATTGATCAAAGAGAATATGAACTCTACGTTCATTGGTTGTTTGCTCCACCAAATTTGATAACAGTGACTCTCTCACCGGGCCAAATAAGCTTGTGGCACTATATTGGTATATCATTGGAAGTGAAAACAATTAAAATAAAACTACGATTTTCACATAATTTTGTAGTCCAGTGTACGTATGTAACATATCCCTATCTTGCTTTGTCCTTATTCTATGCAAATATTTAGAATTATGAATAATCCAGATCTAATTTAACACATTAGACAAAATTTAATCCACATTATAACGCGGTCGCCCAATCTTAATATTAACCACGGCAACACCTCTCGCAATGTACCAACATTGTCGCCAGTCCGCGCATGCGCGGAACGTCCTTTTTCAAATACACGCGCCATGCAACGCGATGACGCCGAGTCAGTTGTCTCAACCGACCATCTTCCGATACGACGTTCTAATCGTACGCGCGCGAAACCAACCAAACTTGATCTCTAAGTTCTTTTGTATTGTTAAATAATAATTTGTTTTGTGTTATTTTGTATCCTGTGTTACATTAAACAGTGATTCTAACTTTATACATCATTTAATTCACAAATCCAAACTTCGCCAGAACTCACACCCAGTCGCGGTTATAAATGGCGTCCCAAGCATAGGGCGAAGTTTGAAAAACTTTTGTAAGCGTGATAAAGTTATTACAAAATGCCGCGGACGCGTAAGGAACGTCAGTCGTCAGACGAACACTTCGATGAACCATCCGGTGCCGAGTGCCCGGTTACGTTTACTACGGATCACGTCACCGCCATGATGGCGACATTGCAACGGTCGCAGACCGAAGCCTTCGAGAGGCTACTTGAAAAGGTAGCAACTACGCCGCGACCTGCGACGGCCGCGGGGTCCGAAGCGTCGTCATCATCAGGGAACTTCGCGCGCTGCAGTTCCCGGTTTTCTGGTGATGCGTCTGAATCTGTAGACGCGTTCATCGACGCCGTGGAAAGCTTCCGGGAATGCACAAATGTTTCCGAAGCTAACTCCCTTCGAGGATTATCCATGTTGCTGACTGATAACGCAGCCACCTGGTGGCAGGGCGTGAAATTGGAAATCAATTCATGGGGGGAGGCAATTGAATACCTTCAGAGTGCCTACGGAGATCATCGCCCCCCGCATCGAATATATCAAGAATTGTTTCAATGTAAACAAGGCGAAGAGAAAACTGATATATTTATCGCTAAGGCTCGTGCTCTTCTTTCAAAATTACCGCCAGAAGACCTCAGCGAGAAAGTCCAAGTTGACATGGTCTACGGTCAGTTGCATAGGCGTATTAAAAAACGTCTAAGACGAGATGAGGTTAAGTGCTTCGCGGAACTGATCCGCACCGCTCGTCTTATTGAAGAGTCTCTGAACGAGGCATCTCATGATGCAGTCGCCGCGAGCCCCAGCACCACTGATGGTGCGCAGCGCCGAAATTCGCGTGCGCCGCCGAGCACGCCAGCGCCGCTGAAGGCGCCGAGCAAGCCAGCGCTGCCGCCCGCGCCGTCGTCGTCGACACCTCAGTGCCAAAGTGATGTGTTAGCTAGTGATAGCACGGCTCAAACGCCGTGTAATAATAAAAGTGAAGTGAAACCAAAATCCGCTCAATTCTGTGCGTATTGTAAATCATACGGTCATAATAAAAATGTATGTCGTAGATTAAGTATGAAAATGTCTACACCTAGTAAACAAGGCAATGACATTGTGTGTTACGGGTGCGGTGAGAGAGGTGTTGTGCGTACAAATTGTCCAAAATGTAGTGCGGATATCGCCGCGATAAATTTCGTAAAGTCGCGTAAACAACAACAAAGGTCAGTGCCCCCTCTCCAACCGTCTGTTCAATCGCCGGATGAACTGGTAAGTTCGAATTTCACTTCTAAGCATGATTGTATTGGATCGGAGACTAATCAAAGTAGTTCTAATATTTTATTCCATTCCAATAATAACAATAATAATCTTTCAACTTCAAATAAATTTTACGTAAATAATCCCGATTCCGATAGTCGCGTTGATCGAGTTCAACCACGGTCGCAAAGTAGGGCGACCATGCGATTTTCAAAAATATTACGGAAATCCGAACTTCAAAGTAGGGTGACCATGAATTTTCGGGACAAAAGTAGGAATTTAGTACCATCGACGTCTACAATTAATTGCGATGAAATTATAGATTTATCATCCTTGACTAGCGTCTCCCCTGGTAATTCCTGTGTTGAAAGACCAATTTTAAAAATTGAAATTTTCGATTTTAAGTGTCATGCACTTGTAGATACTGCCGCGAAACGTAGTATCGCCGGTAGTTCATTATATAGGTTACTTCAGCAGCGTGATCAACCTTTTAACGAGACTAGCATGCTCGTGCGACTTGCAGATGGTTCTACGCAGACACGCCGTATACTGACTACGAATCTAAAAGTAACCTTGAAACAAGGTAAGACTGT
This sequence comes from Achlya flavicornis, assembly GCA_947623365.1. Taxonomy (NCBI): domain Eukaryota; kingdom Metazoa; phylum Arthropoda; class Insecta; order Lepidoptera; family Drepanidae; genus Achlya; species Achlya flavicornis. The sequence goes on from OX392491.1 coordinate 6,823,123, forward strand.
TTCTTTAGAATTTGTTATCTTACCTGATGCTATTGATAATGACTCTCTTTTGGGTATCGATTTTCTTACTGCAGCTGGTATTATTATCGACTTTGCAGCGTTGACGTGGAAATTTTCAGATGACAGCATTATTTATTCTTTAGAATTAGAGTCTCCACGCAACGAGGTCTCGTGTTGTTCAGCTACATTGTTACGTGATGACGAAGCAGTGGTTCTCAACCCTGCCGAGCGTGAACGTCTCACCTCTCTTCTTCAGTGTAATGAAGATATCTTTCAGCTAGGGGGAGTACCAACGCCGTTCGCGGAACACCACATTGATACGGGTGATCATCCGCCCATATCTGTCCCGCCGTATCGTCTCACACCCGCTAAAAAGGCGCTAATGAAGACTGAAGTGGATGCAATGCTTGAGGAAGGAATTATTGAGGAGTGTGAATCAGCATGGACTTCTCCCGCGATTTTAGTCCCTAAGAAGGATAATGGTGTACGTTTTTGCGTAGATTATCGCCGGTTGAACTCCATCACAAAAACTGACACATACCCACTTCCACTTATTGACGAGCTTTTGCAGTCCACTAAACAGCACTGTTATATGACTACTATAGACCTTAGATCTAGTTATTGGCAAGTCAGTGTCCTTCCTGAAGACCGCGACAAAACCGCGTTTATTACACCATTCGGGACTTATCGTTTTACGAGAATGCCCTTCGGTCTCAAAAATGCACCATCCACGTTCCAGAGATTAATCGACCGATTACGTTCAGGTGCTGCTCTGCAGGATGTAGTGCTAATTGCATATTTAGATGATCTTTTGATCATTTCGGATAGTTTTTCGAGTCATTTAAATGACCTTCAGAAGGTCTTTGACCGCTTACGTCTTTTTGGACTTCGTGCCAATCGTGACAAATGTTACTTTGCACGCAATGAGGTCAAGTACCTGGGACATGTCATCACGTCCGAGGGAATTAAGCCAGACCCTTCAAAGATAGACGCTGTTCTATCTATGAAAGAGCCCAAAAACGTAAAGCACCTAAAGTCATTTATGCAAACCTGTTCATGGTTCAGAAAGTTTGTACCGAACTTTTCAAATGTAGTGCAACCCCTTTCTAAGCTTACTCGTAAGAATGTGAGTTGGTGTTGGACTGATGAGCAACAAGCTGCTTTCGATTGCCTTAAGCAGAAACTTACTTCAACTCCCATTCTTGTACAGGCTGATTACACGAAGCCTTTTGTACTACGAACAGACGCTAGCAATTATGCTCTAGGAGCTGTACTCATGCAAGGTGAAGGTCACGAGGAGAGGCCTATTGAGTATGCTAGCCGGTTGCTTACATCTGCCGAGAGAAACTATTCCACAACCGAACGAGAGGCTTTGGCTGTTGTGTGGGCAGTGGAAAAGTTCAGGGGATATCTCGACGGACATCCAGTGTATGTGAAGAGTGATCATCAACCATTACGGTGGTTGCTTACACACAAATCACCAAGTGGACGACTGATACGCTGGGCTTTAAAATTACAGTCTTATGATATCCATTATGATTATACGCCAGGAAAGGCGAATGTATTGGCAGATGCTCTGAGCCGCCCACAGTGTAATAACACTGAGAACTGTGAGGTTTGTGCGGTCACAATTGATTTTCCCAGAGCTGGCTCTTCTGAGATCCGCCAAGAGCAACTACAAGATCCAGAAGTAGCTAAGATTATTAATGATCTTGAAGATTATGATGCCAATAATACTCATTGGATAGAAAGAGGGTATGTTTTGGACCAAGGCGTTCTATACAGGCTAAACCCTGAAACCGATTCAGATGAGCCTCAACTTGTGATACCAGCCTCATTACGAGAGAAGGTAGTGCATGAATTTCACAACACACCTACAGCTGGTCACATGGGAGTAGAACGTACCCTTGATCGAATTAAATATAAATATTACTTTACGGGGATGAGGAAGTATGTCATGGAGTACCTTAAAAACTGTGAAGATTGCCAAAGGTATAAAATAAGCAATCTGAAACCAGCTGGTCTCCTACAAACTCCAGTACTTAACCAGCGTGGAGAAGTCCTCGCTATTGACCTCTTTGGACCGTTACCAGAGGGTAAAAACGGTGAAAAGTGGGTGTTACTAGTGGAAGATACTGCCACTAGATGGGTGGAGTTGTATGCACTAGCCGAAGCTAATGCTGAGACCTGTGCTTCACTTCTTATTAATGAATACTTCCTCCGATACGGTTTTCCTCGTCGCGTCATATCCGATAATGGCGTACAGTTTGTTTCGGCTACGATGCAACAGTGCATGTTTGTCTTGGGGATTAAACAGAATCTTATACCTTTATACCATCCAGAAGCAAACCCAGCCGAACGCAAGAATCGCGATCTTAAGACGCAGCTCGCCATATTAGTGAAGAATGAGCATAGATCATGGCCGAAGTTCCTAGCCGAGATACGCTTTGCAATGAACAGCGCCACTTGTGCTACTACCGGATGTAGTCCTGCTCATATGATGTTTGCTAGAGAAATGAGAACACCATTCGATGCTCAACGCGATTTGAGAGCTATATTAGATAAAGAAAACTTTCTTCCTCAAATCACGCCTTACCTCCGTAGATTTGTTACCAATTGGGAGTCAATTAGGGAGAAAGCTGAACAGCAGCAAGAAAACAGAAAGGATATTGCTGATCAGAGGCGTCGTCATGTACCTACTTTGGAAGTCGGAGACTTAGTTTTAGTTACAACTCACTTATTAAGTAATGCCAGTAAAGGTAGAACTCGTAAATTCATGCCAAGACGGGACGGCCCGTATCGCGTTACTAAGGTTGTAAGTCCTACTACTTTTGAAATTGCTGATTTAGTTTCAAATCAGCTGGTAGGAAAGTTTCACCGTTCAGATTTAACCGCTTACACTAGTAATAATATGGTCTCCGATCCAGTACAACCACGCCGTCGTCGTGGACGACCACGTGTTAAGCCGCGTTCTTTAGATGCCAACCCACCAACGGGTCGTTTAAGTGTGTTGGAGGGGGAGTGTATAACGCGGTCGCCCAATCTTAATATTAACCACGGCAACACCTCTCGCAATGTACCAACATTGTCGCCAGTCCGCGCATGCGCGGAACGTCCTTTTTCAAATACACGCGCCATGCAACGCGATGACGCCGAGTCAGTTGTCTCAACCGACCATCTTCCGATACGACGTTCTAATCGTACGCGCGCGAAACCAACCAAACTTGATCTCTAAGTTCTTTTGTATTGTTAAATAATAATTTGTTTTGTGTTATTTTGTATCCTGTGTTACATTAAACAGTGATTCTAACTTTATACATCATTTAATTCACAAATCCAAACTTCGCCAGAACTCACACCCAGTCGCGGTTATAACATCTAATTAGGTGACGACTAATTTTAGTTTGACATTTCTAATTTTAGACATAATTTGACGTAAAACGTGACCAACAGAATAGAAAAATTGCACACTTAACTAAATTGAGTAACTAAAACGATATTAGTGCTGTCAAACTAAAATTTAGTTTAATCGTACGCCAACTGAATAGGCAACGTCGATTTGACAGGACTTAACTAAATTTTAGTTAAGAATAGTTTAGTTTGTGCCAACAGAATCGGCACAATGTCCGTCTGGCATACGAAAGTTGAGCCTGAAAAAGCGCGGCAAATTAAAAAAAAGAACTATATGTGGTATCACTAAGTATAGTAGTAATAAATTGTTTGGATACTTTATAAAAAAAATATATAAATATTAAGTTATGTTTCAAAATACATACGAAGTAAGAGATAAAATTACTGATGGAGAAATAGAGCAGTTCATCAGAAATGTATGTGACGATAGCAGTGATTCGGATGCCTTACTAGAAATTGAATTTTTGTATTCTGATTTGGATTACGATTATTTACTCATAAAATAAATATTTTTTTCGATAAAAGATAAAGATCATTTATTTGCCAGAAACATGGTTAGTAAATTGATGATAATATTATACGGGATGGATACGACAATACCACATTTAAATGAAACCACGTAAAGTACTCATGTATACGATCAACTTTTACTATCGATCAACTTCGAAATCGCAAAAACAATTTACTGCATTAATTTACCTTTTGTATTAAAATCAGTTTATTTTTAAATCTATACGATAGTAAAAGTTGATCGTATACATGAGTACTTTACGTGGTTTCATTTTACAAAGCAGTTTGAGCTAGCCCTCGAAAAATAAGAGAAAATGGCAGCTTCGAAATTGACAGAATGGCCTAAATTGATTTTCACTCGAAAAAAGTATAACAAACATAATTTCGAACGAGTGATTGAATACGAGTTCTTCAGAATCGACCCCCTGAATTCGCTCACTCAAAATTTGAATTACTAATTTAGATTAGTACTATATACTAGGAGGTGACGACAGAAATGGTCACGATAAGGTAAATGGCTAAACTCATGTTCATGGGATAAAGGACACCTCTCTGATGCCAAATATGTCGGTCTGCCTGCGCGAAGTGGTTGCGTTATGTAGATATGGCGCCTGAAAAACTGTTTATCGTGACCGAAAAAAAACGATAAGGTAAATGGCTGAACTCGACGTAGAAAGTAAGTGTTAGTTGTACTGATGTAAATTTAAAAAAAACTGACCAAATAATCGGTTGCGTTATCTAGATATGGTGGCTGAAAAACTGTTTATCGTGACCGAAAAAAAACGATAAGGTAAATGGCTGAGCTCGACGTAGAAAGTAAGTGTTAGTGATACTGATGTCAATTAAAAAAAAACTGACCTAATATTCGGTTGCGTTATCTAGATATGGCGCCTGAAAAACTGTTCATCGTGACCGAAAAATAATAATAATAATGGCTGATCTCGACGAATCATGGTCGTCACCATTACTAGCTTATTAATAAAAAAACTGTCAAAAATTTTGGTTGCATTTCCATCTACGTAACATACGTTTATAAGCGATCTACGTAACAATTATCACTATGGATAATTTGAGTGTTTTGCGGTTTCGCGGAATTTGGATTATCAAAAATATGAAATGTTATCAGTGCCGCCCCCGTCCCTTTATACCCTCCGCCGCCCCGCCTGCACTGCGCGGCATTCAGAAGTCAACAGGTAAACATAGATAAGATTATAACATTGTTATAAATACTAGCCACGCTCTGAAAACAGTGTCTCAATGGTTTGCTGCCAAAAATCTTATGCTAAATTCTAAAAAAAACAAAATGTACAAGATTTTCATTATCAAATAATGTACAATGTTGATACCAATGTTATTGTGGATGGTATTGGTAGTAAACTTAATATAGTAGATAAGACTGTTTTGTTGGTCTGACCATAGTCTGCAGATTTTGGGGTGCTCACCTGGAAGCCTTAGGTGGTAAACTGAGCTTCGCTGCTTTTGCAGTCAGCAAAATAAGGCAACTGACGGACATTCATACAGCCAGATTAATTTATTTTGCATATTTTCATAGTCTTATGTCTTACGGTCTTTTGCTGTGGCAGACTTGGCATCAATTTTTGTATTACAAAAAAGGGCAATTCGCGCCATCTACTGTTTGGGTTCTCAGGAGTCTCCACGAAATGTATTTCTGGAAATGAATATATCAATTTTGCTGTCTCAGTACATTTTTGAAAATATTATGTATCCAATTTACAATAAAATTCCTCATAGCAGTAGGTTTTGCACTGTTTTGTAGTGAGCGAAAGTTTCATATTATACTGAATCATACATACATACATCCGCGTAACCCTTTCGTGTACATGCCTATTTTATTTGGTGTAATTGCGTAAACAATGCATATTTATGAGATAGCAGCAATTGCGGTTGATGTCTCCGATACTCATCATCAGATCTGTAAGAATTTATATGGGACCATTTTGCAATTAATCCAAAAGGGTTAAAGCGAAACAAAAAAAGAATTTTGCAAATCAGTCTATACGGGGTGGATACGACAATACGGCGTTAAATGAAACCACGTAAATTACTCATAAATACGAACAACTTTTAATACGGGACCAACTTCGAAATCATTTTTTTTTTTTACAGCTTCTCATACAAAAGGTACATGTCTCGTCGGCAAATAGTAAAAAATAGATGACGCGAACAATAGAAGGCAAACAGTAGATGGCGCGAATTGCCCTTTTTTGTAATAGAAAGAAAGAAAAATAATACAAAAATTGATTCGTAGTCTGCGGCAGAGAATAGAATAGAATAATTGTAAATTTTTAGCATAATTGGAAATACACTTATTTAGACATCAACAATAATAGTTATACTAATTTTAGCAGACGTTAACGTTGTTATTATAATAACAACAAACGATACCAATTTAAGAACAAAAAAACAAACAATAATAGTAGCATAAAATAAAAGTTAAAAATAAAAACCAAAAATTTGCTTAGGTTTGTGTCATAGTTACATTGATATCATATATGCTACAAAACAAAACTCAGAAACAAACAATCAAACAGAGCTCCACAGCAAAAGACCGTAAGACATAAGACTATGGAAATATGCAAAATAAATTAATCTGGCACGTTATGCGGTTATGAATGTCCGACAGTTACTTTATTTTGCTGACTGCAAAAGCAGCGGAGCTCAGTTTACCACCTAAGGCTTCCAGGTGAGCACCCCAAAATCTAAAGTCTATGGTCAGACCAAGAAATCAACTAAAATTGGTATCAACTTAAATTTGATACTGAAAACCTTATACATTTTTTTTTAAATATTTTAGCATAAGATTTTTGGCAGAAAACCATTGGAACATAGTTTTCAGAGCGTGGCTAGTATTTATAACAATGTTATAAGCTTATCTATGTTTGCCTGTTGACTTCTGAATGCCGATCAGTGCAGGCAGGGCGGCGGAGGGTGTAAAGGGACGGCGGCGGCACTGATAACATTTAATATTTTTGACAATGCAAGATCCGCGAAACCGTAAAACACTCAAATTATTCATAGTAATAATTGTTTCGTAGATTGCTTAGAAACGTATGTTACGTAGATAGAAATGCAACCAAAATTTTTGAGTTTTTTTATTAATAAGCTAGTAATGGTGACGACTATGATTCGTCGAGATCAGCCATTATTATTATTATTTTTCGGTCACGATGAACAGTTTTTCAGGCGCCATATCTAGATAACGCAACCGAATATTAGGTCAGTTTTTTTTAAATTGACATCAGTACAACTAACACTTACTTTCTACGTCGAGCTCAGCCATTTACCTTATCGTTTTTTTTCGGTCACGATAAACAGTTTTTCAGGCGCCATATCTAGATAACGCAACCGAATATTTGGTCAGTTTTTTTTTAAATGACATCTGTACAACTAACACTTACTTTCTACGTCGAGTTCAGCCATTTACCTTATCGTTTTTTTTCGGTCACGATAAACAGTTTTTCAGGCGCCATATCTAGATAACGCAACCACTTGGCGCAGGCAGACCGACATATTTGGCATCAGAGAGGTGTCCTTTATCCCATGAACATGAGTTTAGCCATTTACCTTATCGTTACCATTTCTGTCGTGCCCTCCTAGTCTATAATAATGTCAATGGTATTACTATTAGTATTAGTATCTCATCATCATGCAGTCGCCTGTAAAAATTCTATTCACCCGATTAATATTACCCCATTATTTTTATACGTAATACTGATACAGATTATAAATTAAGTTTGCAAAATTAATTTGAATTTAGTAACAATAATTTACCCAGAATTCAAATGAAAATAAAGAAAAATAAGTAGGTAGGTAAGTATTTAATACATGTTACAAAAAATATTATCTGTTATAAGAAAATCAATAAAAAAAAAATATAATAGTGATTCGGACAGAATTAGCCGCAGACTAATTAACGTGCAGGAATGCGTAAGGTGCGACTAAACTCTAGAATAACTTTTAAGACTCCATAAAATCTCTATACGCGTAATCAGTATTCACAAATCTCTCATATATGTTACATTGTATTTCAGTGTTTTCATTAGCTCTAATTTTCTTAATCGCAGGAACGTAGTCCTCTTCGTGATAGCCGCGATTATAATCCAGTGGTAGGAGATTCAATGCGAGCAAATATGTTTCTGGCATTTCAAATTCTAGTAATCCATTGGCTGCAATTACGTAAACATCCGTCAAATCCAAATCGTCAGAATGGAAATCATACATAGAATAGTAAAGCGTTCTCAATTTCTCCTCTACTTCGCGTATGATAGAACTAAACAAAGATTTAAAGAACAAGTCTTTCTGAACAAACTCCTTTATTAAATTTCCAAGTTGTCTACTAAAATTGAGAACGCAATCTTTAATAATCGGCAATTTATTTTCATCTTTATTTTCCTCGGTGTGTTTATATCGTCCAGTTTTTAACACATCTCTATTTATGATGGTCAAACGTAAATCCCAAAGGTGTAGGTAACTCCTGTGTATTGGCAAAGATTCCTCTAAATCTTTCAAGAGTGTTGTGAATATTATTATTGAATAATCATCATTATCCATTCGATCTTGGCGCAAGCTCTGTGATTGCAGATCACTGATAAGCGTAGGATAGAATTTTCGAACAGTATACAAGTGAGAATGTTTTATGTTCCACATTTCAAAGCACCTCTTGGTAATGCTTTTTAGTAGTACTAAATTCTCTTGTAAATCATCTTCATTTTTAATGTTCATTACATAATTTGCAGTAAGTTTCCATTTAGCTTTATTAAAATCGGTCAGTTCATTTGTATCGTATGTGTCACGAATTTGCTCGTCTATCAACATTGTCTTAATATGATCATCAATGATAGGCCTGATAGCAGCTTTTTCTATTATATTTATATGATTACCCATTTCATTAATGATTCTATTCTTTCGTTGAAGATTCATGACCTTATTAGGAAATTTACTGACGGCTTTCCACCCAGCTTCGAGAAAATAGCAACAAAAACATTTAGGCAGTTTATTTGACGCCAAAAGAGCAAATATTTCGTCATCATCGTCTTGATGTAGATCATATGTTAATACTTTCAATGTCTCGAAAAGTTGTTTCTGCGTCATTTCATTTTCATTCAATAATTTATCGTAAAGGGCTTTATATATGATCACCCTAAGAGAAACATTTTTAGTTTTCTTCCAAACACTGAATATCAGTTTATTTAAATTAGTCGTGTTGAAACATTTGAACGCCATACGAATTCCATGTTTTTGGATTGACAGCGGGGTGTCCAGAATTGCTTCAATAAATTCCAGACACTGAGGCAGAGGCAAATTTGCCGAGTAAATATTAAACATGGGTAAACAATAATGCACATAATCTCCTGTAATGTACATAAGCATGTTGGAGAGTGGAACTGGTGGTCGCGAGTAGCAGGCGAACCTGCAAATGTATAATTGCGTGTAGGATAATAACTCTTCTTTGGTGGTGTGATCTATTTTTCGATCTGTTGGTACATGTTTCATCATAAAATTAATTTTAAAACTGTTGTCTGCCAGCTGGAAAATGCCATTTACACTTGATTGTACTTTGGTATGTGATACATATGGTTCAGTATCATTAAGTAAATTCATGAAAAAATCAAGAAAGATCTTCGCGACATCATTTGGAAAATATATTTTTAATTTCCTCAATAATTTGTTAAGGTTAAATTTAAACGAGTCTTCAATTTTGTGTTTGACAAGTGGGAGATCTTCTATAGATAGTGCAGCATCTTTCTTCAGATGTCGTATGCAATGTTCCTGTGTAAATTCACCCTGAACTTGTTCATGAAGAAACGAATTAAAGCGACAATGTTCCCAATCTAATTTGGCATATTTCATGACAATTTCTGGACAATCTTTTTTTGATTTTCCACACATTTTGAACAATTCTAAAACGAGATCTATGTTTGTTCTTACTTTTTTCTGGACATCCTCATTGTATGTCTCATCTTTGAACTGATTGAAGATTTTTAAATAATACTGGAGGATATATTGATAAACAATCAGCTTTTTTTCATCATCCATTGATTTCAAGTATGGTTTGCAGAAGTAGCTACAATATTGGCTTTCTAATATTGTATTTAATACCTCAGGGACATCTTTTTTGTGAAGAATGTGATATAATAAAATTACAACTTTGTAGTCACCTTCCAAACCATACTGATCAGGGACACTATACAGGTCTATACTGTGTAGCAATTTATTGTACGCTGTCCAGCACTCCTCGTCGAAGTCTAAGATATTATGAAACCCCATAACATGTTTCAGAAAATTCAGTTTATAATGCCTTTCTTCGTTTACATGTCTTTGATAGTAGTGGTTGAATAGTATCACTAAATCGCTTTGAGTTTTCACCGACTCAATCAATATTTTTAACATATCACTTCTCTTATCTTTGCCTGGAGTTATCATTACATACTTCTTGATTTCTGCAAAGGCTTTTCGAAAATTTACAAACTTGTACCAAATGTAGTCATTGCGACTGCCCAGTATTTCCCTATGACTCTGTATGTGCTTCAAAGCCCACATTTCCCTTTCGTTTATCGTCATCAATTCGTAATATTTCAATTCATAGAACTTCAAAGTTGTTTCAAATTCTTGGTCTGGGTAAGAATCTGTGAAAATCTTTTTAACAAATTGAAATCTTTCTTCTAAAGGTATCAAATCTAGAAGGTATTTATACTGTTTACAAAACGATCCATCCCAAAAATCCGAACATTTCTGCGGAAGCAATGCTACTAAGTAAACCTTAGCATTCTCGCTGTTACTATGTTTAACAAGCATAGGTTTATTCAACATTTCCAAATATATAAGAGGATTTTTAAGGACTCGGTCCTTGTGCTTTTCCATTATATTTTTAGATGCTCTCAATCCTAATTGATATTTCAGGTAATAGTTCGTATAAGACTGTCCGTACTTGTCTACCAGATCCAAAAACTTTATATCAGAAACCGAATACAGATGGCGAATGCCATACAATGCAAGGTTTGTCTTTGATATAAGGACTGTTTTCAAATAAGCATCGGCCACAATAAACGAGCGTCCAATGAAATGTAACAAATATTTGTCTTTTTTTTCTGACAACATTAGAGCAAAATCATCATAAAAACTATCCGCCTTATCTTGTAAAAATACCAATTTAGTAGACTCAGAAGCGTTTACTAAGAATTTATATGCAATCTCTGGTAAATTTTCTGCAATGCAATATTTATAGAAATCGTTGGCTCTTTCTTCATTCGTGACATGAGTTGATATAATTGTTAAAAGTTTTCGTTTTAATTTTAACGAAGTCATTGGAAATATATTAGTGTTCAAATTGTCGGGGTTAATGATATTTGAGTGTTCATCATCGTAGAGCCAAATTGATTTGAGTGCTCTAGTGATGTGCAGACTGTCTCCAGACTTGAGTATTTCAATGATGTAGTCAATGTTTTTATATTTTGATGCTAAATCAATTTTGAAAAAGGTATCAACATCAGTTCGTTCTGCCTCAGATTTAACATCTTCAAAGCTTATGTTACTTGCGGCTGCCTCATTAACCTTTGAATTGAGCTCTTGTTGTCTCTTGCTCAAACTGTTTCCATTTAATATTATCATCTTGAACTGATCTTCTTATTCTGTGAACAAAAAGAGATAACCATAAGGTTTCCCAGTAGTAAGTTAGTAGATACCTACATTGATAGGTATATTTTTGGACAATTGGCTAGCCTCAAACACATGTTCTTTTTCCAGAGTTTTTGATTCCTGGATAAAACCACCATGTTCCACGTTCTTGCTTTTCATAAGAAGAGTTCATCTTCCCTTTAAATATCTATAGGGAGCGGTAAACGCTTACCATCAGGCGAACTATCTGCCTGTTTGTACCTACACCTATTTACATTTTTTTAAATATACATCGTGCAATTAAAAGGGTATATCTATCCAAAAGATGTGAAGACAACATCAGGTATAAGACTATGAAATATTTTAGTTCAAAATAAATTACTCAGAATTCATAGGTACACACGGCAACAGATCAAGCTATACATTTCCAGTATAAGCTGATCTCGCATTGTATAGGATTTCGGTACAATGGGAGGTCAGCTTATACTAGAAATGTATAGCTTGATCTGTTGCCGTGTGTACCATTGTTTCCTAGTTTATTGAATTAAAATCATAACCACCGTATCACCGCTCAATGAAGGGCATTTTCTTTTCACGGCACTTGCTAATATTAAGAAGGTATTATATAAAATCTTCTGTTTCGCTGCGCCTAGTTCTTAAGAAGATTTATGGATATTCCGTTCCATTACAGAATTTCCATTCTATACCGTTGTATAGAAGAAGCGTCGAGGAATCCCTTAGAATAGTAATACCGAGTAATCCGATTCCGAAACATGTCAGTGGTTTGTCACTGATTTTGAACAGTAAGGACCAATCACTGCATCTTGTGTTCTTGGCTTGGCCAATCAGAGCGCATGTGACCTTGACTTAAGCAATCAGAACGCATTGTCGATGGTGGGGTCATTACGCTTTTTTGAGTTAGCTGTTCGATGAGAAGAAGGGACCAATTACTTACCTTCTCAATATGAAGTAGGTACCTATGTAAATTAAATCAAGATTAATAATTTTTTGTTAAAAATTTCATATCTATAAACTGGGTGAATTTCAACTTGCAAGATTCCACCCGAACAAGAAAAATAAAAGCTTGTAAAAATGCTCTTTTAACCTATACCTACTATCCAGGATATGTTTCTGCTATCGTTTAATAATCATTGGGTATTTACAATTGTTGTTGTTGAGTATTTAATAATCAATCAAATATACCTAACAAACTTAAATTCGTGATAAGAGTGACATCAGCGAAATTATGTTGAAACAATAGCGTAAGCTTCAGTTCAGTTTTGGCTTTTGTAGGAACAAAAGTGTAGAAGAAAAAGAAGAACGATCTATTTATTTAAAAAATATTATTTTTTGAGTTTTTTTCAGTTTTGTGAATGAGTAGTACCGACTACTCCCGACTAAGCAAGACAAAAAAAGGGGTAAGTAAACATAGGTTCCTAGCTACACCGTTTTAGGGTAAGTTAGGTATATAATACGGTTTCTATTATTATCAGGGTCTCGAGATTGTGGTTTTCGCAATATTAGGGAAAAATAAAGTCCGTTGCAAATTTATGGGGAAACCAAAAGCTTGTCGGAATAGGGGATAGAAATTTAGACTTAGGAGAAATATTTTTTTGTGATCGATTCAGGCAGAATTTCAAGACCCATTTCAGATGATAATACTACTAATTCAGTTATACTAATATTGCAGACTGCTGTACATAGTTTTTATTTAGCTTCGAGAGCAGTGCTAAGCTAAGAAAATAAAATCTTTGCTAAAAAGTAAATTATTAAAAGAAATAAAAAACCCGACTGCGTTAAATACCTAATAATTGAAAGGTACCTACAACACCAGCTCTGTAGATCATTCTATAGGTTTTTGAATATTATCTTGAACTTTATCCCCCTTATTACAAAACATGGTTTAAAGTAAAGCCAGGTTTTACTGTCATTTGGTCACTTTCTAACGTCATATAATAAAAAGGGACGAGGCTATTTTAAAACCTGGTTTTCCTTTAAACCATGTTTTGTAATAAGGTGCTATAAGGTCAAATATAGTTTAAGTACCTAGGTACCTACTTAGTTTAAATTAAAACTACTAATAGTTTAAATTAAAACTATTTACATTAAAACTAAAGCGCCGCCCCGGTGCCTTTTTTCCTCCAAAAGAAAACAATTCGATTAAATAATGTGTTAACTGAGTGTGTTAATTGTGTTATTCTATTCTATATTTAGATTGATAGGATACCTAAGCAATAACATATTAAAATAATAAGTAGGCAGTTAAACTTTCAGTCAACGAGCTTAACCTAACACAAAAGATAAATTGAGGTTAGCTGCTTTGCTTTCTAAAGATACATTATATTATCTGCAGTGTGCAGAACAAAGACTACTACATAACCCAAAGACTACAGTATATACTTAGACATAACCGGCCGCGCCGCGCCCGGCATGATACACCTAGTTACAAACAAAATAGAAGCGAAATCTACACCTACTTTATACTAATAGGTAAATTAGTAGCATCATAGATAAAATACAAAGAACCTACCTATTTACATATAAACACAAACTGTGGCAGGAAATCAGTTGTTCAATCAATGTCTGTGCGATTCATTTATCAATCATTGAAGCAAAATTAGGTAAATGAAAAACAAAACATACAGGCAGGATATAAAAGTAGACGGGTGAGATAGGTATAAGTAGGTAAGTACATAACTGCTTTAGTCCAATTTCTTTGGTACATAATATTATTGCGCAGAACTCTATTTCCAAACGTAGAGTGAGTGAAGTAGCTTTCTCTGTCTAGTGTCTACGTTTCCAAAGGATGGATTGGAATGATGGTTTGTTTAGATAAAGCCTAGCATTCACTATCCGACGGCGACGTTGGCGACGTGACGAGTTGAAGAGTGATATCGACGGGACCGGATAAACGTGTAGTTTCGGTAATCTGTGGTTTCGGTTCATCGAAGAATCAAATACACAGAATTTCTATGTACACAGATTACAATTTGCTTTATTATTTGAGCCATTTGAGCGTTTGATTACAAAATATCATCGACAAAAACTGGTGATAAAGGCACCTAAAATATTTGGGCAGAATCAAGGCAGAATCGTGACCATAAATTAATTTCATCATAGGTATATATACATACTCATTTAAAATTTGATAACGACGAAGTTTGTGTTTCTAAATAAATAATATCATTGAATTATTACACAGTTCCTATAATTTAAATAAGTTATTGTTTATGTGAACTAACCCTATTGTGATATTTTTAGAAAAGAAAACCAGCCAGTGTCATTGACTTAGGTCTTAGAAAATATATACGTCTAGAACGACCATCCCCATACTACATGACTTTTAAAAAGTGGCCAACTTTGCTACGTCTTATGCTCGCGGTACGTCATTCTGCTTGTCATAGTGAAGTTTATAATGTTACCAGTTGTTGAAAAAATCCAATAAAATGGGGAAAAATATATTACGGTTTCGATATCTTTGTAAATTACGAAAATAAAAGTTGAAGCGGGATAATACATGATAATATAAATAAGAGTAATGGCGCCGATATTAATTTAATACTAATTATTTTTACTTATCTTACTATCGAGTGAAATCGAGTGAAATCGAGTCAACACGAGTCAAATCAAGTTAAATCCAGACAAATCGAGTGAAATTGAGTCATGTCAAACCGAGTCAAATGAAGTCAAATAGAGCAAATCTAGTCAAATCGAGCCAAATCAAGTCAAATCGAGCCAAATCCAGTCAAACCGAGTCAAACCAAGTCAAATCGAGTCAAACCAAGTGAAATTGAGTCAAATCGATTCAAATCATGTCAAACCGAGTCAAACCAAGTCAAATCAAGCAAATCAAGTTAATTCTAGTCAAATCAAGTCAAATCGAGTCAAATGCTGTCAAATCCTGTCAAAACAAGTCAAATCGAGTCAAATCAAGTGAAATTGAGTCAAAACAATCAAACCGAGTCAAACCAAGTCAAATCGAGCAAATCGAGCCAAATCGAGCCAAATCAAGTCAAATCGAGCCAAATCCAGTCAAACCGAATCAAACCAAGTCAAATCGAGTGAAATTGAGTCAAATCGACTCAAATCAAGTCAAATCATGTCAAACCGAGTCAAACCAAGTCAAATCAAGTCAAATCAAGTCAAATCTAGGCAAATCAAGCAAATCAAGTCAAATCGAGTCAAATCGAGTCAAATCGAGTCAAATCCAGTCAAATCCAGTCAAATCAAGCAAATCAAGTCAAATCGAGTCAAATCGATTCAAACCAAGTCAAATCGAGTCAAACCAAGTGAAATTGAGTCAAATCGATTCAAATCATGTCAAACCGAGTCAAATCAAGCAAATCAAGTTAATTCTAGTCAAATCAAGTCAAATCGAGTCAAATGCTGTCAGATCCAGTCAAAACAAGTCAAATCGAGTCAAATCAAGTGAAATTGAGTCAAAACAATCAAATCGAGTCAAATCAAGTCAAATCATGTCAAACCGAGTCAAACCAAGTCAAATCGAGCAAATCGAGCCAAATCCAGTCAAACCGAATCAAACCAAGTCAAATCGAGTGAAATTGAGTCAAATCGATTCAAATCAAGTCAAATCATGTCAAACCGAGTCAAACCAAGTCAAATCAAGCAAATCAAGTCAAATCTAGGCAAATCAAGCAAATCAAGTCAAATCTAGGCAAATCAAGTCAAATCGAGTCAAATCAAGTCAAATCCAGTCAAATCAAGCAAATCAAGTCAAATCGAGTCAAATCAAGTGAAATTGAGTCAAAACAAGCAAATCGAGTCAATTCATGTCAAACCGAGTCAAACCAAGTCAAATCGAGCAACACGAGCCAAATCAAGTCAAATCGAGCCAAATCCAGTCAAACCAAGTCAAATTGAGTCAAATCGATTCAAATCAAGTCAAATCATGTCAAATCATGTCAAACCGAGTCAAATCCAGTCAAAATAAGTCAAATCGAGTCAAATCAAGTGAAATTGAGTCAAAACAAGCAAATCGAGTCAAATCATGTCAAACTAAGTCAAATAGAGCAAATCAAGTCAATTCGAGCCAATCTGACCACTGGAAGTGGGTGAAATTCGACTTGCAAGATTTGGTCCGAAAACATACAAACATTGCAAGTAAAATGAAAGCTTGTAAAAAATACTTGCCTTGCAAGGCACTACTACCTTTTTAGGGTTCCGTAGCCAAATGGCAAAAAACGGAACCCTTATAGATTCGTCATGTCTGTCTGTCTGTCTGTCTGTCTGTCTGTCTGTCTGTCTGTCCGTCCGTATGTCACAGCCATTTATTTCCTATAATGTTGAAACTTGGTAAGTAGATGTATTCTGTGAACCGCATTAAGATTTTCACACAAAAATAGAAAAAAAAACAATAAATTTTGGGGGTTCCCCATACTTAGAACTGAAACTCAAAAAATTTTTTTTCATCAAACCCATAAGTTTGGGGTGTCTATAGATAGGTCTTCAAAAATGATATTGAGGTTTCTAATATAATTTTTTTCTAAACTGAATAGTTTGCGCGAGAGACACTTCCAAAGTGGTAAAATGTGTCCCCCCCCTGTAACTTCTAAAATAAGAGAATGATAAATCTATAAAAAATATATGATGTATATTACGGTGCAAACTTCTACCGAAAATTGGTTTGAACGAGATCTAGTAAGTAGTTTTTTTTTAATACGTCATAAATTGAAATTAATATCAAATACTCAGGTCTATACTACCATTTACTTATATACCTACAGGTTTGTACGGAACCCTCGGTGCGCGAGTCTGACTCGCACTTGGCCGGTTTTTTTTTAATCTCCGGCGTCCCTGCTTATTTACAAAATACATGTTATTTTTATTGAAATGGTCAGAGCCACAGATTACAGAATAAGGATGGAACTCGTACCTGGTATTCGCTTTTGAATGTGTATTTGCTTTGTTTAACAAACTTTATTTAACAAAAAACACTCCTTTATAAAGAAACTGTGGTTAAACAATGCAAATACAAACTGGAAAACAAATACCAGGTATCAGATTTTCAATTTGTATTTGCTTTTTTGGCTTCACTTTCGTGTTCCGCGCACTCCATCTGAATTATTCTGTAATCTGTGGTCAGAGCAAAGAACAGATTTTTTGGCTAGTTTCCAGAGATCTTCACTACGGCTTTTCCGAATGATGTCTATCCATTGGCTTCTTAAAATTGGACCAATTGATCCAATTTATTCTGTAAAAAAAAGTCTTATTTTCAACTAAAAAAAACAATTTAAAAACGTGACATCCACTGTCGAGAATGACATCAGTCATTAAAAAAAAAAGACCGCCATTTTAAAATTCAATTCGAGATTTTCACAAAATGGACGTCACACGCATAATAACTATGATCGAAAAATCCGAAAACGATAAACACGTCAACTTTGCACACGTCACCGTCGCTTTTTATATATAAGTATCTACATACTCGTATTTAGCTATTGACTGATATTACCATGGGAGTTTCGAGTTCATAAACTGGCAGGACAGGCAATACGTAAATATGGCGCTTACTCAAAATAATTTATTTTCGAAAAATTTCAATGGCTTATATTGCAGGAACTAATAGGAAATATTGTTACTTACTGATGATAGCTGAGTTTTTTTGTTGATCTAGATCGACCTATGTAGTTTCTGCACACTTTTATCACACAAAAAGACATTCTGGAACAATACACTTTTGGTGAATTTGGTTGTGTCCCAGTGACGTCTCGATTGACACTGAGGGCGGGAAAATGATTTGCGCCCTAACAGTTAGAGGACATTTTTATCTACGCGTAAACAGCTTCGTAGTTCAGTCTTGATATATCATTAGTCAAAGACTTAGGTATATATTACTTGTAGGTACGTAGTATTTATATACTCTGAGATATTACTCACATATTACTGCGTATACCTATCACTGGCCAGTGTTCAATATTTATTCGGGATCACGTAGTTATTGAATACTCTTTGGCGGGAAATTGCAGAGTGACGTTGCGTTTTCATTTTTATTTTCATAAATTCGTGTATATTTTGAGCAAAGATTTTCATAGGGCATCGTGCCTCTACCCAGATGGATAATCCGCCTTACTAAAGCATGACATTTAATTTCACTCCGCTTGAGGGGCTCCCTGAGCAAATCGCTTTCAGTTCGTACTGCGCACGGCTGTCAAATACTGTCAATTCTGGCTTGTTTATTTCATGTTGCCATAAAGGCGATCCTTCTGGACGTTTTAAATTCTTTGATTTTGAGTTTTATTGCGGGGTTGTATTTTATCCAATTAAGATCAATCCATGTGCACCAGTGAAGTGAAATGAAATGATGTGTACCTATATCGTGAATTTTCTTTCGTAGATGATTTTTAGATTTATGTACTTATTTTTAATGAAAAATTATTCAAAAAATTATTCAAAAAATGATATACCTACTCTGTAAAGTAAGCTAAATCCTCGCGTTAGTTTTACTTCTCTAGCTTAATTAGTTTTTGAGATATAGGTAGGTATTACTTTGAAAAATTCGTAGGTAGGCTACGGCTATTTTTTTCCCATATCTCAAGGTCAAAGCAGAATATTCGGCCGTGAAACCTATAGTTTAGTAATGTTTGTAGTTTGTACCCCTCAAGTTGATACGTATTAAAACAAGTTTTGATTTAGGTTCCCATTTGGGGGCCGACTCGTCATACTTATGCGGCTATACCCCCTTTGGAAATAAATATAAATTTTTAGTTTCTTTGCAAAAGAGGCCGAAATAGAGGACTGAAATTTTTAAGTGAGGCTCCTAGCTTCAAAGGGGTATCATATGAAAGAGCTTCATTTTTACATTCCAAATTCCAAAATTCCATCCATGGTATCTATATTTTCTTATAAATTGCGTATTTTTTTTAAAATAGGTACTTATGATGAAAAATGACAAAAAAAAACCATTTCCCCCGTTATCTTCGAAGTTCGCAATGCCAAAAATCTGAAATAATTACAATAGATAGAATAGATGTAAATATTGAAGAAAAATAATTTTCGAAATCATCAAAATTCCTTCACAAACAAATTTAGCCTTTGATTGTAAAAAAAAAATAGCTCCACCGTGGCATCTAAGGTATGGGCCCCTCAAATCTTGTAAGTATTTGGAATGAGAGCTCACCTCATATCTATTTGTTGTGAAAAAATATAGGTAACTAGCTTCCCGGCACGACTTCGTTCACGTGGTGTCCTACTAAGCTATACCCTAACCTACCCTACCCTACCTTGCCCTATCATACCCTACCCTACCCTACCCTACCCTACCCTACCCTACCCTCGCAACTTCTACTCCTACCCTACCCTCGCAACTTCTACCCCTACCCTACCCTCGCAACTTTCTAAATTTTTTCTTCCATAAGAACCTTCTCCTGAGAATAACAAACACAACAAAAAAAGAATTAGCGAAATCGGTCCAGCCGTTCACGCGTGATGGCGTGACCAAGGGAAATAGGGATTCATTTTTATATATATATATAGATATAGATATATCATAAACTAACGTAATTAACTACATTGGCGTTCTCCTTTCTTGGTAGTTCTATAACGTCACAAGTAAATAATACGTTCACTATATTTATTTTTTGTATTTAGCACACCTACCGAAACACATAGGCCAAATACGTAGGTATTTGGTTTTACTAACACAAGCTATTTTATTTTTCAGTGTAACAACTACCAACAGCATGTTGCTCTTATCGGGGAACTTAGGGGAGAGACAACAGCAGCTGAATACGAAAGTAAATGCCGCAGCCGCTAGCAATGTGAATTTCGATAATGTAAGGGCTGAAAATGAAAAATCTGATGTAGACAAACTATTCAAAATAGATCTAGCTTTAAAGTATGAAAATATCGATTATATTCTAGAAACTCTAAAGTCCGGAGATGATTTGTTTATTTCAAGGGCACTCAGATGTATTTGGTTGTGTAATGATGAATTATCAGACGTTATTAATCCAGATTATTTACATAATGAAATATTTCCATGGATGTCGTTGAAGATGAAGAAGAAATTTCTAACAGCAGTATCAATGGGCCTAAAGGATGAGAATCGAGCACAAATGTTCTATGATTACTGCATGTCTAAAAAGCTGGTAAATGTTGCCTTCAAGTATCTTATTTATTCCCCAGAATCATTTAAATTACACATAATACAAGAACACGTAGAAACTATAAGATTAAAAGGGGTGAAGTATTTAAGATTTTTTATTGGTAGCTCGTTTACCTTGGCCGAATGTTATTTGAAGGCTTTGGACGAATTTTATAAAAACAAAGAGTTGCCAAAACTTCGATACTTATATTCTGTATCTAATACACAATTTTTGGATCTTTTTGAAAACTATGCTCTTAATAATGTAAGATACGAATTGGATTTATTTGGTTTGAGATTATCAAAGGATATAATGACTAAAAATAAAGATCGAGTTCTCAATAACCCACGCTTCTATACATATTTTATCAAAGAAGATATAATTGCGCAGTACAGTAGAAGAGAAGATGTTGAATACTACTTATATGCGTTATTAATTGATTACTCTCATAGTTCTTACTTCTGGGAATGCAAGTTTTGGGAAGTTAAATACATTATTGGCCTAATTCCACGAGAAGAAAGGTTCGAATTCATCAAAAGAATATTTAATGAAACATATCCCGGTGAAAAGTTTGAAACCAGCGAAGAATTTCACAATAATGGATTTCACTCTTTATTTACTCCCGAACAGTTAGAAGTTTGGGCATTAAACAATTTAGTTTCTGAAGAAAAATCACTAGACGAAGGTGATGACTATGTTTGGTACAAATTTGTTAATTTTGAAACTGCTTTTGAGGGAATAAATAAGCTCCTAATGAAAACAACCGATATTGAGAAAAGAGCACTTACTATTGAAGTTTTATTGGGTTTAGCGAAAACACAGATTCAATTAGTAAAAATTTTTGAATACTATTATGAAATGATTACCGAGGAACCAATATCTTACTACGATTGCTTCGTGTTTAAGGTCACAAATTCTAATATTTACAGCGTATATGATTTTGATGAAATTTGTTGGTCGTTATTTAGTAAAATTTGTAATAGTGGGAAAAGATGTAATGTAAGGGGACATATGTGTAATTGTAGCTATTATTATGAAATTGTAGAGTTGATATACAACATAATACACGATAAAGATATTCCCAGAGATACAACACATTTGACTTATAGTTTATCTTTTTCTTCAATAAGATCATTTTCGGAAGGTATTAGTGAAGAAAGAAGAGAAAAAGTGTATCAATATTTAGTTAACTATTATACCGATGAAATAAAAAAATTGGATCATGATGAATGTTATGATTCCATAAGAAAAGAATGTAGACGATACGTTGGTTGGATTTTGGAGATAATGAGACTGTACGGGAAAACAAAAGATGATTGCCCTAATATTGTGATAAAATATGTAAAATTAGATTGGGATTGGTACAGTGATGAAAAACTGTTTCATGTGGAACCTGAAGAGTTGACAGAAAAAGACTTAATTCATTTCTTAAAACAGAATGCACAGCTCGTTGTTGATAAACTTCCTGAAGTTAAAGAAAAAATTTAACATGACTTCAGATACAAAATCAACAGACTACTTAGAAAACTGAGGACTTATTTTTCGAACGATATTGCAAAGAATTATCTTGATATGTACTTAGAAATGTTGTCGGTACCAAAATTGTACTTGGCATACGCCCAAGCTGCTGTGTATGGCTTGTTCTTATTGGCTGATGACAATTACTGCACCCAGTTTATGTTGAGTCACGTCCCTGCAGATTTCAAAATAAATCGCAAGCTAATTAATCCAAATAAATACCACATGGAGCTAGCTATTTGTAGAAATACTTGCTACTCACGATCTTCAACAGTACAGTCGAATATATTGAACTTCATAAAAGGTGATTATGTTCTCTATTGTACACCAATATTGAACCCGTATTTGCTACATCTACCAATTTTACTTCAAGAAAATTTCATAAAGAATATAGTAGAAGCTTCATCGTCTGATCCAAAACATAATTTGCGTTTAGCTCTTTTACAAAACTTTCTTAACAGATTACAGAATTAAATTGAAAGTGACTGACCGAATTGAGTTGTTCGAAAAATTTACATACAGAGCGTGATATATGGATTGCAGTTGTACTGAAGATTATGACGTTATATGATTATAATTTAAAATACTACGATGCTTATGAATTTGCATATGATGATGTGAAAGTGCTTCTAGGTGAACGTTTGATAGAATTTGAAATAAAAAGATTCGTTTAGTCTAATCCGCAATGATTCTACAATATACGTACACACGGCTACAGATCAAGCTATACATTTCTAGTATAAGCTGACCTCCCATAGTACGGAAATCCTATACAATATGATCGGTAGCCGTGTGTACAGTCGAGGACATAAATATGTATACAATTAGTAAAATTCAACAACGGTTTCCTCTTAAACTACTGATTGAAATTATGAGATATCATAAATACAGAATCTTCTAACATATACTATTATGATTTGTGTAATAGCTTAACACTTAAATGTTAAACATGCGAGAAAATCGCTTTTGAATTTCAAAAAGTGTATACATATTTATGTCCTCGACTGTACGTACCGGACGGGTCAATTGTCAGTCAATGTAACCAAGAATATGAAAAAGTCGTTGAAAAACTAAAACCGTTGGAGGATAATGATCTAAAAACTGTCTTTTTTTTATACCACTAAGCTGGCAAACAATCATACGGCCCGCCTGATGGTACAATAAGCAGTTACCGTAGCCTATGGATGGACGCTTGCAACACCACTCGCGCGGTAAAATTATATTTGTGAGCGTAGGTGTTAGGTACCTGTGCTATGGTATGCCAATGTCGTGTAATTTTTTTTTACAAATGTAGTACGAAATGAAATTTATGATTTCATTATTTATACCTATTCACATAAAAATTTCAAATTTTAAAAATTAAAAATGGCAAATTAGCGCAATAAAGGTTCCGATTTGGGATATGACTGTTGTTGATATACAATTTAAAATCTGACCGCTTACCGAAGTTTGTTTGTGAAGGAATTTCATAGTCTTACATGTTTGTCAACTGTAAATAGAGTATATGTGTATAAGTGGTCCCAAGTGTAAACTCTGCGGCAGCGGCACCAGTCTGGCATCAATCATCAACTGGTTTTTTTTATGACATGATCTACTTACACGATCGAAAGCTTTCTCAAAATCAGTGTACATCACATTAATCTGACCGCCACCGCCCATACCAATTTTTTTTTCGTAATAATCGTATTATATAATTCGTAACTAGTGCTATCTGAGTGAAGCTAATGTAGGACCTGGCAGGCAGGGATCGTATTTAACTAAATATACACACGTTCTATACATACTCGTTTACTTACCTACTCATTTGTGTTTATTACATTATTTACACCAAAACTAGAGCTAAGAGAGATTAATTCATTGTTTTGTACGAAAAAAACATCAGACGGGTATACATTTGAATTTATTATAAAATTGGATTATAAGTACAGGTACGATACAGCTACATAATAGTTACAGTTGTAACATGTTAATAATAAATAACAATAATAATAAACATATTTATTTATCTCCACAAATTATAAGTTCTTGTATGTAAGAAAAACATCTCAAAAACTTGATTAAATTCTAGTGCGTTTAAGAAAAACTTAAAATGACGAAATAAACAAAATATTAAAAAGAAAAAACGATTTCAAAATCACTAAAAAGTATGAAATTAGGTACTCTAATCTGACACTGATTTTACGTCAGAGAAGGAGCACGAGAGCACGAGTATTCAATTGAAAATATTTCGCCGACTTCAAATCAGTGTCAGATTAGAGTTATTTCATACTTGTTAGTGTAGTTGAAGTCGATTATTTTTTTTTAAATTACTTTTTTATTTCGTAATTTTAAGTTTTTCTTAAATGCACTAGAAATTGACCAAGATGTTGAGAAGTTTTTTTTACAAGTCCTTAATAATTTTAGGAATCCATGAAGTCCCGGTGCACAAAATCAGTATTTACAAATCTCTCATACATATTACAGTGTATCTCAGAATCTTTACAAGCTTTGATCTTCTTTATCGCATCAATATACTCTTGATAGAAACCACTATTATAATTGAGCGGCAAAAGATTCAATGCCAGCAAATATGTTTCTGGAATTTCAAATTCAAGCAATCCAACAGCTGTAATGATGTGAATGTCATTCAAATCCAAATTGTATTTTCTTAAATCAAAAATATAGTTGAATAATTTTCCCAATTTTTCTTCGATATCACGTTGGATCGGAGTCTGCAGTGATTTGAAGTATAAATTCCTCGCGACAAATTCTTTGATTACATTACCAACTTCTTTACTAAAATTGAGAATGCATTCTTTTATGACCAGTAACTTATTTTCGCCACTGTTTACCTCAGCCAGCCTTTTTTTACCAATTATTGACACCTCTCTAGTGATAATGTTCAAACGTAAGTCCCATACAAGAATATAGCTCACGTGTATTGGCAAATTATGTTCTATTTCTTTTAACAGTTCCTTGAATATTGTATTTAAGTACTTATTATTACCATTTATATCATGAAGCAGGCTCTGAAATTTAATATTGCTTATAAAATTTGTATAAAAATTACGCATGGTATACATTTGTAGATGAACAACGTCCCACATTTCAAAACAGCTCTTGGTTACGCTTTTCAACAAAACCATGTTTTCTTCAAGATCATTCTCATTTTTAACATTCATTATAAAATTTACAACAAGCATCCACTTTGCTTTGTTCAACTCCTTCGGTTCATTCGTATCATTTTGCGGTCGAATTTGCTTGTCGATTAACATAGTCTTGATATGATCATCAATTATAGGTTTAATAGCATCTTTTTGCATCATATCTATATGACTACTCATATAGTTTATAATGCTAGTCATTCGATCAAGATGCATCGTCTTTCTTGGAAATTTACTGACAGCTTTCCAACCAGCTTCAACGAAATCGGAAATTAAGCATTCAGGCAGTCTATTTGACGTCAAAAGAGCAAATATTACGTCATCATCGTCTTCATGTAGATCAAGTGTTAATACTTTCAATGTTTCGAGCAGTTGTTTCTGCGTCGTTTCATTTTCGTACAATATTTTATTGTAAAGGGCTTTATATATGACTACCCTAAGAGAAACATTTTTAGTTTTCTTCCAAACACTGAATATCAGTTTATTAAAACTTGACCGTTATTTGAAACCTTATATATTGAGAGCGGCCTTCCTTGTTTTCTGCTCTATACTTCCTTCTTTGTCTACCCTAATATTGCCGTCTCGCTCGCACATCTCCCCACCATCCACCCAGGCAGAGCGCGAGCTTGAGCCACGCGCGCTATCTCGTCATTGGCGTCCTGTTTTCTGCAACGGACGGTTGTGCCTAGCCTAGCCTAGGCACTCGTAAGTTATTTGTATATTTTATATACCTTTGTACCTTCTTAATTTATTAAAATAATGATATATGATTTTAACGGTTTTACCGTTCGATATTTCAATTTAATTTTGATATTTTATGTTCATGTCTTTGAACAAGTAATTCTTAAATTATTTAATCTACCCACTTTTTATTGATAATTTTGCTTCTATTAATTTTTTATCCTTGGTTTTTCCTAGGTTAGTTGCTGTTTTGTTCACAGTTGAACATTAATATTTAAATTACATCAAGTGCTAACTGTATAAATCACATCGTGCGAATAGTGATAACGGATATTGCCCTGAGCAAAAATTATCTAAAAGGCAGCGTAACAATGGGTGGAGTAGTACTCTATAAGCTCCTCAAGTAAATCCAATGATATCTGATTCTCATATCTAAAATAAAATTAATAATGACCGCAGGCAGTTAAAGTGTCGGAAAGGTTAGTTGTGCCGTGAAGTGCCGTCTAAATAACATGTGTAAATTTATTATATAGTTAAATATTTATGAAATTTGCCGCGGTAACAACTTTTGTTCTAGCATGTGTGTTACTAGTTACTTAAATAAACCTCTGTTGAGGTTCCTGCAATGAAGCGGTGATTCTAATTTAATAAAGAATTGAAAGTGTTATGTAGTGAATCAGAATTATTACAACTTATTTGTACTGAAATTATTCAAATGAGGAATCGTGATCCGCTAACCATAAGATTTCGCCTGCCATTTATGCTAGCCTAGTTACAATGCTTAAAAAAGGTTAAACATTTTAGCTTCTAATAAAAAGTATCAAATGCTCCTGCTTAGCAAGCTTGTCTGAGCTGATCCATACACCAACCCGCGCAGGGCCAGGTGACTCAAAACATACCCGCGCAGGGTACTTTCGTGGATGTTGTGCCCGTACGCACATTCCCCATTATTATTAGCCCCGCGCAGGGGCAGGTGACTCAAATCATACCCGCGCAGGGTATTATCTTAGATCTTGTGCCCGTACGCACATTCCCCATTATTTTTAACCCCGCGCAGGGGCAGGTGACTCAGAACGTACTCGCGTAGGGTATTTTCTTGGATGTTGGGCCGGTACGCACGTTCCCCATTATTATTAACTCAAAACAGGGGCAGTGACTGAAAAATGATAAATGTGCGGGGTATTTATTCTCTTGGATGTTGTGCCCTTACTCCGTATGCACATTCCCCATAATAATCAAGTACACCAATAATATTTAACCCCTTGAAGGGGCAGATGAGTTGAAATGTAGCCTCGTGAGGTATTTTCCTGTATGTTATGCCTGTACAAACATTCCCCATATTAATCAACCGCTTACAGGGGCAGAAATGTACACTCGCTGGGTATTCTTTTGGATTTTCTGCCCGTACGCACATTTTCCATCATAATTCACCTCTTACAGGGGTAGATGACTTGAAATGGACCCTTCAAGTGAATGTGGTTTCAAATACATCACAATGGACCCTCGCAGGGTCATTTGAATGTGCGCCTCACGCATATAAATCTTGGCGTGACCTTAGAATACACTCTCGCAGGGTACTATGTTTGGATGGTGTGTCTCTACGCACAGTAATGAAGAAAGGATTAAAAAGGCAGCGTGGTGTTCGAAAACCTATTTTGCTTTTCAATTAATAAAAATTAAAGGATCCTGCTTTGAAAACAGGTCAAAGCAGATTTTTAATCTAGCCCCGCCTCGTAGGGATAAGGGACTCGAAATATATACCCTCAACGCAGGGTACTTCACCTAGATATTGTACCTCTTTTCACAATCGCCATCTAAATCAACCGATGCAAGGGCAGGAGATGAAATGTTCTGTCGCACAGTCTCTAATATAACCACCCACATGGGAATAGTTGGTTTTAAATGTACATTTGACAAGTCCTATGCTGAGATGCCTCTACGCATATTTCCCATCATTATCAAATCTCACAGGGGCAAGCAACTGTAACATGTTACCCTTATAGTTACTCTTAAGTACCTGACTTGGATGTGGTGCCCTTACGGACTTGTTCTTATATATTTAACCCTCGCAGGGGTCTTGCCATACCCGCAAGGTGCTTAAAGATTGACACTTAATAATTTCAAAGCGGGACAATAAATTCTATTCCACCAGCAGGGCGACATCTAAGCACCTCCGGTTTTTATACTGAAAATAATATAAAACACGGTCGATGCGTATTGTTTTACCAAAAACCGTTGGTAATGTCAAGTCATTTGGTTCAGTACTGTGGTATCAGATATCAAGTTAAACCCGCACCATTGAACATAGTCTGCTGATGCTAAAAAGTGGTGGCTAAAAAAAAAAAAAAAAAAAAATGCAAAGAATATAATAAAAATCTCACTGACTGACCTATCATAACGTGTGATTAAGGATTAAATGTTTACCGTATCGCTGATTTATTTCAACCCCGACTGGTTGTGCAAGATTCAGATCTCAGGCATGTTTTCATTAGTAAATGTGTGCGACACACATACGAATCTATGACCAATAATGGCAACAATATTATACATAGATAACTTGCCTACCTTTCTGTCTCAGCCAAAAGTTGTTTGTTTAATTTAACCAATTGGGTAACAAACATATAGGGAATAAGGAATACCTATTATCGATTATTTGAATGACTTTCTCCTGCCTACCAAAGGCGTTATGTTTTAATTCTAAAACAAGAATGAATAAAATTGTACTACTCTGTAGTAGCTACTCTGTGTAGCTTACACTATGTTGACAAATTTACCCACCCTCGCAGTGTTTTTGGGGGTTCAATGGAATACTAGAAATATTATTGATTTTCTTTCAAAATCACCTTAGAGCCTAATCGGTCTAATTAACTTATCGAGCTTTGTAATATCCTAAAAGAGTCTGCACTACCGTTATTCAGCATACTTTTTGATTCAACTGCAACCGCCATCTCATTTCCTATTGATATATATAATCAGATGAAGCATGTAAACGCAATAAACAGTCGAGCAGTTTTAAGGAAAGTGTTTGTTGGTTGTCTAGCCAAGAAAATTTTGCATTGCAATAACAAAGGACTCCTATCTCGATCGCTATCTCGAAAGCATGACAAAATCTAAATTAAACGTCACCGATGTTCGGAATGAGGTGGCAATCATCTGATGAACCGTATCATCGTCATATGTATGTAACATTCCAATTTCTTTCATATATTAGATCCTCATCTATTGTTACTGATTACCAACTACTGTTAGAGGAGCACTTACACAGCGTATACGCCTGCACAATAATATGTAATGTACTTAGTTGAAAGTTTTGTCTTTAGACTAAAGCATGAATACATGTTTTAAGAAGAAAAAAGCACCTTTGTTTTCTTACTCGTGGAATTACCATCTAGTATAAAATTACCCTCTATTTTGTTTAATCTCTAAACTGCTAGGCTACCTCAGCTAAATTGGCTCGAAACAAACTTTTAGTAAGTAATTCATAGTATTTTTGAGGGCAGACCTCAAGTTCAGAATTTTGGCAGCCCCATTCACAATACAGCGCTATACATGGGCGGTTTTTCTACCTCCAAGTAGGTACCATAAGATGGTCTGGAATTATAGAAATATGAGTATTGGATCGCTTGTTGTAATCATGGCATCTTTGTTAACCGTAGCTTGTTTGAAATAAAATGAACAAACATATGTAGTCCATTTGTCACAATGACTCCTGTACTAATAAAGTTATTAACTACCTGCTTCTTATACTACTTAGATGAATGTTCATTATGCTGAATAAGTCAGTGGTATCAAATTTATGCAGTTTTGAGTTCTCATGTGTGGGTTGGACATATTTTGGATTTATTGATACGATAGCTGTCGATTGACTCGTGTCATTTTTAGAAACATATCTAAAATTTAAGTAACGAATTATGTATATCCAGACTGACACAGCGTTGTCTTAATTTTGTAATGTGTTAAGGTTGCCTTCAACCTTGTACTTTGTTTAAATAGCCTTGTACCTACTTGACTTCACTTTCCAGTTTTAGAACAGGTAAAAGTAATGATGTTACTTTTGATCGGACTTTAGAACTTATATTTCTGGTTAATGTTTATGCAGTAATATTGCTGGTGATTATAACAAAATACCACATGAAAGTAAAAATGTACTGTATGTAATTAACGTTTTGATTATAATATATGATGTACCTACACGTGTCGGAGAATAATAATGTCGGTACATAGACTGTAGCAAAACATTAAGCTATCCGTTACTGTGTGTACAGATTGTATTCACCTTTTATACGATAGATGTAACACAGCAAAATGCACCAACTATTGAGAAGACCTGCTACATCTTTAACAGGGTGCGAAATAGAATATTTCATCGCTGGTGCTGGCATAATCAGTTCAGATCCACTAAATCTGGTCACATGCCCATTAGAGATCTGCAATCCTTTCAGACAGTTAAATAGCTGATAATAAGCCACTAATCGCGGGATTATATTATCTTCGCATGATTAATTAAATACTTGAATGTTGCTTTTCAATCATATACGATACATGTTTTTATACTCATCAATGATTTGATTATGATCTTCTAGCATGTTTACATACCATAATATTTGCACACCTACATATTTTCGTTTGTACTTTATAAATAAAATTACAGTACCTCGCACATCTTAGTATTTTTTGATACCTATTCTCTCTCACGATACCTTCAGACTCACACAGAAGTCTGTACGCGTATGACCTATACTGGAGAAATCACAGGTACTTACCTGTGTCACAAATAACTTTATGCTACAAGCATAAAATCACATTGGCATCCACTTTCACCAGGCGATAACAAACACGTCTCAATATATAAGGTTTCAAATAACGGTCAAGTTTTAATAGAAGCGTTTTACCTGAAAATAAAACGCATATTAAATACTTACCTTATTTGAAACCTTAATTTTTAGTTCTGCCTGGTATTTCGACTCAATGACGAGATAGCGCGCGTGGCTCAAGCTCGCGCTCTGCCTGGGTGGATGGTGGGGAGATGTGCGAGCGAGACGGCAATATTAGGGTAGACAAAGAAGGAAGTATAGAGCAGAAAACAAGGAAGGCCGCTCTCAATATATAAGGTTTCAAATAAGGTAAGTATTTAATATGCGTTTTATTTTCAGGTAAAACGCTTCTATTTAAGTTTGTTGTGTTGAAACATTTGAATGCCATACGAATTCCGTGCTTTTGGATTGACAATGGGCTGTCCAAAATTGCTTCAATAAATTCTAAACACTGAGGCATGGGTAAATTTGCCAAGTACATATTAAACATGGGTAAACAAAAGCGCACATAATCTCCTTTTATGTACATAAGCATGTTCGAGAGTGGAACTGGTGGTCGCGAGTAGCAGGCAAAGCTGCAAATGTATTTTTGCGTGTAGGATAACAGCTCATCTTGGGTGCTGTGATCTATTTTTGGACCTTTTGGTACATGTTTAATCATAAAATTACTTTTAAAACTATTGTCTGCCAGCTGGAATATGCTATATACGCTTGATTTTATCTTGTTGTGTGATACATATGGTTTAGTATCAGACAGTAAATTAATGAAAAAATCAATATAGATTTTCGCAACATCATTTGGAAAATATATTTTTAATTTCCTCAGTAACTTGTTAAGGTTAATTTCATATTCGATTCTCTCTTTAACGAGTGGGAGATCATTTATAACAAGTGTAGTGTCTTTTTTAAGATGCCCAATAAAGTGATCCTGCGTTACATGTTTACGAACCTCACGAAAAAACATATTTCGGCGAAAGTTTTCCCAATCCAAGTTTACATATTTCTCAACCATTTGTGGACAATCCTTTTTTGTTTTACCAAATTTTTCCATCAATGACGCAACTCGATTTATAGCTCTTCTAGCTTTTTTCTGTACCTCTTCATTGTATGTCTCATTTTCAAACAATTTAAATTCATCAACAAAGAACTCGAGAATATATCGATAGATAATTTCCTTTTTTTCATCATCCAGCATTTTTAAATAAGTTTTCATTGTATAGTAATCTGGTCCTGATTTTAAATATGTCTTTAGTTTCATAGGTATATCTTTGCTATATAGTATGTGATACAATAAAGCCATTAATGTTAAATCTTCAGAAAAGTAACCTGCCATTGACTCAGAATATAGGTCCATACTGCACAATAATTTATTATAAGCCGTCCAGCAATCGGCATCAAAATCGAAGACATTATGGTACTCCATAACTCTCATCAAAAATCTCTCTTTATTATGTGCATCCTCATTTACATGCCTTTCATAGTAATGATTGAAAAGCTTTTCTAAATCCTGTTGATTTTTTGCCGATTCTACTAGTATATTTATAATGTTACCTCTCTTATCTTTACCTAGAGTTATCTTAACAAACTTTTTGATTTCTTCAGAGGCTTTT
The DNA here is from genome assembly GCA_947623365.1 of Achlya flavicornis. Lineage (NCBI taxonomy): Eukaryota > Metazoa > Arthropoda > Insecta > Lepidoptera > Drepanidae > Achlya > Achlya flavicornis. The sequence continues at coordinate 6,855,549 of OX392491.1, forward strand.
GCAAAGTTGACAAACTTATACCAAATATAGTCATTGCGATCACCCAATATTTCTTTTTGGCTTTCTATTTGCTTTAATGCCCACTCCTCTCTTTCTTCCGTCGTCATAAGATTATAACATTGCGACTTATAGAAATTATAACTCATTTCAAATTCTTGGTCTGGATATGAATCAGTAAAGATCTTTTTCATAAATTGAAATCTTTCTTGTGAAGGTATGAGGTCTAGGAAATAATTGTACTGTTTACAAAACATTTGATCCCAAAATGAAGAACTTTTTTCGGGTAACAGGGAAACTAAAAAGAGCTTAGCATCATTACTGTTGCTGTTTTTAACAATCATGTTTTTATTTAACATTTGTAAATATATACGAGGCATTTCAAGTACTCTGTTTTTATGCATCTCCATAATGTTTTTAGAGATCCTTAAACCTATCTTTTTCTTGAAGTATGGACTTTCAATATGACAATATTTTTCTAAAAGTTCTAAATATTTGATATCTGAGACTGAATATAAATGGCGAATACCAAATAAGGCACGATTTTTTAAACGTTCATAAACTAAGTCCAAATAAGCATTTGCCAAGATAAAAGAGTTACCTATTAAATGTATAAAATATTTCTCGTTTTTACGTGTGATCATTGAATTAACAGTATCCCTGTTTTCTTTTAGATATTGCAATTTAGTGGATTCAGATGTGCTTACGAGGAATTTATGTGCAATATTGGGCAATTTTTGTGCCATGCAATATGCATAAAATGTGGTTGCTCGGTCTTTATTTTGCACGTGAGTTGAGATTGAAGTTAAAAATTTCCTTTTATATTTTAAAGACATCATCGGAAAGATATTAGTGTTCAAATAGTCCGGGTTTATGATATTTGAGTGTTCATCATCGTAGAGCCAAATAGATTTGAGTGCTCTAGTGATGTGCAGACTGTCTCCGGACTTGAATATTTCAATGATGTAGTCAATGTTTTTATATTTTGATGCTAAATCAATTATAAAAAATGCCTCGATGTCTGTTTTTTCTGTATCAGACAGGACATCTTTAATGTCAACTTTTTTTGCAACTGCTTCATTCACTTTAGTATTAAATTCTTTATGTCTCTTATCCAAACTGTTTTCCGTAAGTGTTATCATCCTGTAGTTGTGTTAATCTGGCAACAAAATTATTTAGTCATAAATAAACAACTTGTTTTATTTTTGCAATAAATCAAGCTCATGACTCCTTTCACCACATTTCCTTATTTGTTATAGTCTCTGATTATCATCCCCAGAGGGGGTAAAATTGGGGATTGCAAGGTGGTAAGCTACTTAGTAAAGATGGCTTTAAACTTTGATGAGAAATACTTATATGTACAGCTCTTATGAAATTCACTTTCTGACAGACTTAGGCGTCGTCCTAATTGGCGACGATCAAACGATGCGATTTCGTCGCACGATCGCGCTGATGTTCTTGTGCTCGCGCGATGACTTGCGAGCTTCAATTAGGACACTCTAAAGCGTTTTGTGTATTTAATCTCGTCGTGCGACGAAATCGCATCGTTTGCTCGTACGATCATCGCCAATTAGGACGACGCATTTGGGCCCCATTTGCAGGGAAGTGTAATCAGCGTCGCCCTAACCAGAGGCTACACCACCATTAGTAGGGGACCCTTGAAATTGGGTAAGTATTATTTTATAATACATATTCACACACTGTTAAATTATCCCAAACTATGGGAACCAAATAATTGATATCCTATTTTTTTTTATAAAAACATAGGCACATATAGTAAAAGACGTAGTATTTATCTACTCTGAGGTAAAAGCAACCCCCACCAATTCTATGCCTAACCGTATCGTTTGCGAGTGGATTCAATCACCAGAGAAAGTTATCAGTGCAAAAACCTTTGATTAAGGATACCTACATCTAGAAAAAAATAGCCACTAACTGTTAGGGGATAAATTAAAAAAAAAAAAAAAAAACAACTGCTCATGCTGTCACTATGTCAAGCAGAATGACGCAGAGGGAGCGTAAAACGTAGCTGTTACGCACCGCAGCCTATAAAAGTTGGCCTGTTTTATATATTCGTGTAGTATAACGACGTTCTTTCTAGGTATATTTATTTCTATGGCAAAAACAGTGAACTCCTCTAAAAATATACTCGACGAGTACCTACTTAAGGACTTAAGTGCAGTGATACACTTAATCAGCATTTAGCTGCATCATCTATAAATAAATATAAATGATCACAACTTACCTATGGGACCCTCCCTATGGGAGAAAAGGGAGGTGCACTCAAAGTAGGTAAGTTGTTTTGATCAGTGAACTCTTGTTGCACATAATTTGCACAACATAGTAAAGCAAGTCAGCACACAACACAGTACCAGTGGGCAGTGAGTAATACAATGCAAACAAGTATTGTCATTAATATAAAAATACCTATATCTGTGAATGCACTGTAATGGTATGCAGTTTTTACCAGGGCTGCGTTCATTTACTTCGCCGTGTGATAGCCCGACGATCATCGTAGCGTTCAGTAACAGTTCAATAATGCGAGTCACACATTAAGCAGATACGATAATATTTTGTCTGCGAATAAAATAAATTAACTTGAAAACAAAAAAAAACCGCATTCAAAGTACACTATAAAGTAAGAAATAACTCTTATCTGACACTGTTTTGAAGTGAGCGAAATCGCATTGCGCGTTCTATAGAAAATATTTCGCTGACTTCAAAACAGTGTCAGACACTCGCCATCGAGAGTCAAGGTGAGGCATTGGCAGTGAGCCTAGATGTGGCGAAGGCGTTCGATCGGGTCTGGCACCGGGGTCTTCTATCGAAGTTACTAGCATACGAGCTTCCCGAGGGACTATGAAAATGGGTCGCCAGCTTTCTGTCCAGCAGATGCATTAGAGCCGTCGTTGACGGTAGCTGCTCCGATAGCATGGACATAAATGCAGGCATCCCGCAAGGCTCTGTGCTGTCCCCAACACTGTTCCTTCTGCATAGGTATCAATGATATGCTGTCTATTGACGGCGTTCATTGCTATGCGGACGACAGTACAGGGGACGCCCATTACACGGGCCGTGCAAATATCCCTCGTTCCATGTTGGAGGAAAGCCGCGAACGGCTAGTGTCTGAAATCGAGAGTACACTTACTAGTGTCTCCGATTGGGGTCGGCTAAACCTAGTCCATTTCAACCCCACTAAGACTCAAGCCTGCGCGTTCACAGCTAAGAAAACCCCATGGTCTGTGGCTCCACAATTCCAGAGAACTTCCTTGAACATCAGCCAAAGCATCGGGATCCTTGGCGTCGACATTTCTAGCGATGTTTTGTTCCGAAGTCACTTGGAAGACAAGGTTAAGCTGGCATCCAAAAAGCTCCTTACATATTGAAACCTGAATTGTTTCGTACTGTGCGGGCTCAAAGGAGCTTCCTTCCGCGAACGCTCAGACTGTGGAATGAGCTTCCCGCCGTGGTTTTCCCAATGGAGTACAGCATGGGGTTCTTCAAAAGGGGCGTGAAGAGATTTCTGCAGGGTCGGCAAGGCGCGCGTGATACCCCTGGTGTTGCAAGCGTCCATAGGCTACGGTAACCGCTTACCATCAGGCGGGCCGTATGCTTGTTTGCCACCTAAGTGGTATAAAAAAAAAAAAAAAAGCTCGGAGTGTTCAACAGAGCGAGGCAGTTTAATTTTCGAGATAATGCATAAATTCTTTATATTATCGTATATGCGTACTGTGTGATAGGTACCATAAGATAATATTTTTAACCGACTTCAAAAAGGAGGAGGTTATCGACGAACTAAAAGAGCGACCTAGTTTGCCAAGTAGCTGCGAACTAAAATGGTGGTCATTGTACTAAAACTCTTCACGGACTTTTTGAGACAACTTGAAATGTCACGATATACATAATTCATTTCATTTCACTTCACTGGGGCACACTGATGATCTTTATGGATATGCGGTAGCGTTTGATTCGTTTGTTACTAAAAACAATCGAATTATTCGATTGTCCTATTTATTCAAATAACAATCGACTTCTTTCGATATTTCATAATACGCTTCGTGCGGCACCGCGCGTGGCCTGTGCCGTGCGCTGGCTGAACTTTAGTTCTCTTGGTAGTTTGTGGCAAAGAGAATATAACGCTACGCTTTGTGGCTGGCTGTCCGTCCGCCGAATGAATGAATCTATTCGCCCCCGCGCTCACCCGTTGATTGTGCATAGTATTGCAACCTGCCGGGCTATTGCGTATCTTTGGTGGAAATCGTAACGAACATCATTAATTATTTCATCCAATGACACACACGCGGTATGACGCGACGATGACCATTCGTGGGCCCTGATTGAATGAAATTCATTAATGGTGTTCGTTACGATTACCACTAAAGTTACGCGGTAGCGTAACAGCAGGGGCTCCCTGCGTTGCGTGCGCCAATTTTCATTCGAAAGGTCGATTGTTATTCGATTGTTTATTCGTTACAACGAATGAATCGACAATCGAAAGTAGAGTTTTACCTGGATTACCTCCTTTTTTTGAAATAATTACCCATCGCTAATATGCGGTATAATGCAAGTATAATGTGTTGCGATATCGTGACCTGTGCGTCATCCTCAAACACATATAAACTCACGATCCATCTTGCTGTACATCCAGCCATTCAAGGTCAAACACAAGCACGATGCCCGTTGCAAAACGATAGTGAATAGTCTCAACGCACCTAGTTGATTAATTATATTATTACTATTAACTGCTTGTTAGATTTGCACGACCGATTTTGCATCCATCATTTTTAACAAAATGCAATATATTTACAAAAACGATTACCACATTAGTCAACATGCAGGACAGTGAATGGGCTACTTTAGTGCCCAACGAACACGGATAGCAAGCATTGCAGAGCACTAGTTTACTGAAACACAAGGATAATATACGGTATTATCACGGAATAAAAAAAACAACCTGTTTTTTTTTGTTCCGTGGATATACTAGTTATACTCGAATTTTTTATTAGAGTCCAAAAAGGTAAACAAAGAAACGTCACTGTCAGTCACTGTCAAAGTGAGATTCCAGGTGTTGAAAACATTTTTTGACATTATAAGTCTGAGTAGTTTTTTTTTTGCTGCATGTTTATCCCATAAATCATTATAGACGATCTCTGGGGTTCTAATATTTTTGTAGGCAACTATGTTAAAAAAGGAATACACGTGACGTGACATTGGTCTTGACGAAAAAAAAGTATTTCATGCGGGTTGCAAGAGAAATCTTCACCACTGAACTTAACAATAACAGAAAACAAAAATTCAACAATGAAATGCCAATGGCAGATAAGTTTCATAACAGCTCAAACCAAATAATGAAGTCGGCAAAATGTTGGCATAAAAATGGATCAAAATGTTATGGACCTCGTTGGTGTTGCGAGTACCATAAATATTTTTCGGCAGAAAAAACTGTTTTCTTTAAAATAAAGTGTATGTTACAGCTATTTACAAATCTTTTTGATTCAGTGTGTTTAGTCGTTTGAAAAGTTTTAGAATAGAGATAAAAATAAATGAGAAGTTTTCTTGTAGGTATTTAAAGAGTTGCTGCAAAATAACTAGGTGGCGCTGTCATCACCAAATTGAATTGTCAAATCAAAATAAGCTGTCACATAACTTTAGTGTTGCCACATAGGCCAACAACGGAAGGTGTCCATCCTTTTTAATTCAAAATCGACAATTGAAAAAAAAAAATATACAGATTTCTTTTATTAAGTGTTAATTGATATTAATGGCAACCATGAACATGATTAAATGAAACCAAATTTCAGAGGAGCAAAACTTAATTTTCGTTGCTTTTTGGTAACAGCCTGTTTTTTTCGTACGAAATTAGTAATAAGAGGCGGCAACACTGGTATGAGTGGATGTTTGTTTTGTTGTGGAAGTCACGCTTAAGGATTATTTGTTTCTATCATTGTTTTGATATTCGTTGGACATCCACCCTTGTTGCTCTTATCCACTGTGACCTTAGTGGTTCATCTCATCAGTTGGAAATGTAAGACGTTCCTTATTGGTACAATTCACAACTGCACAAACACGCATTTTCAATAGTTTTCAAATCATTCAAATCTAAGCTAAATTTCACAAAAGTATTGAACAAAACACACATGATACTAGTTACAGACGATCCGACTGTCGGTCGGTCGTGTGACGGGTCGCTCACTTCCCTCCAATATGGCGAGGAGGGCGATGGCTGCCACACGCGTCATACTTGTGAACAGGTGCTGCTTGTGGGGGCTGGTCTGCTTAAGTTTGCTATTTATTTACTTATTAAATATTTTTTCAGTCTACTTTGTAATTTTGCCGCCGCGCCGGGGCACGCAATTGTTTTCAGTGCGATTAGAATGTAATTAATCTAAGCCTGTTTTGAAAAGAGTAATTGCTGAGTTTATTGCCGGCTCTTATCAGCAAATGCAACCTTCCGAACCGGTATTAGAGTATTAGAGTCAGACTTTTCATAAGTGCCTGCGAAGGTCTATTTGAATAAATGATTTTGAATTTTGACGTCTGATGGTCAGGGCCGTGTGTAGCGCGGCAGGACTCTCTAAGTATATACAGTACCTCTACCATGAGTTTTCTACACTAACGTAATCTACACACGCTAGCGACTACGGTGAATATTTTGTATAGCGAGCACCGCCTCTAATGGTGACTTTTGGAAGCATTTCATACAAAATGTGTCACCGTAGTCGCTAGCGACTGTAGATTACGTTAGTGTAGAAAACTCATGGTAGAGGTACTGTAGTCTTTGGGCAGGACGTCGAAAGCTTCCAACCGGTATTAGTAATAATTAGGAGGGTCCTGCCGCACTACACACTTTCCTACGGCAGGACGTACCTTGGCAGTGTCTCCTGCGTAATAATAAAAATAGGAGTCCGACATTGGAACGTCTGTTACCAGTATAAAGCCAAATAGTTATGGGATGTACTCTTTGGTTATGGGCTGCGTTCAGTAACTACGCCGTGTGATCGCCCGAAGATCATCGTAGCGATCAGTAACAGTTCAATTACATGTGTAGTAACTGAACGCACCCATGAAGTTACATAGTTTTTTTTTTTATTGAACTGACAGCAAGATAGTTTGTTTCAGTCATATTAACGCCATCTATTGAGACTTAAAGAAAAGAAAATTAAATACCTACAAGAAAACTTCTCATTCTAATGATTTTTTTTCATTAAAATCGATAATCGACAGTTTAACAATAGTTTTTCTACGATGGTAACACCTTTGTTTACCTTTTTGGACTCTAATTAAAAATTCGAGTTTAGTTAGTATAAAAAATTCTTCGCTAAAATACGAACAAGAATCTTATTACACGACTTTGGACGGTGAGTGAGTGCCCTGTGCATTTTTTGGCGGGAACTTGCAGAGTGACGTTGCGGTTTCGTTTTTATTTTCATAAATTCGTGTATTTTGAGTTTTATTGCATATTATCGGTGGTATTTTATCCAATAAAGATCAATGCATGTGCACCAGTGAAGTGAAATGAATATGTGTATCGTAACTTTTCATATTGCCTCAAAAAGTTCGTGAAGAGTTTTACTACAATGACCACCATTGTAGTAAAACATGACTTTTATGGACGGTGACTGACTGAGGACTATAATGTGAAAGTGATTTATACACAAGATTTATAGTGACTGGAAACTATAATATAACTCGACAGTGGCAGAAATGAGCCCTAATTTGGGCTTGGTTTGGTTTGGAAGAAGAAAAAGAAATATAGTATTATCTATGCCTAGGTGTCATCTTTTTTTGGGTTGTTAGTTGGTTGCACAGACATATGAATATGGAGTTGACTTTTTGGCGGGAACTTGCAGAGTGACGTAGCATTTTCATTTTTATTTTCAATAATTTGTGTATTTTGAGTTTTATTGTGTATTATTGGTGGTATTTTACCCAATAAAGATCATCCATGTGCACCAGTGAAGTGAAATGAAATGAATTATGTGTATCGTTAATTTTCAAGTTGTCTCAAAATGTCCGTGAAGAGTTTTAGTAAAATGACCACCATTGTAGTAAAACATGACTTTTATGGACGGTGACCGACTGAGGACTATAATGTGAAGTGATTTTGTGACTGGATATTGTAATATAACTCGACACTGGCAGAAATGAGCCCTTATTTGGGCTTGGTTGCCAAAATTAAAAATAAGAAGAAGAAGAATATGGAGTTTTACACCCATATTCTAAGTCAAAACCTCATAATTTCCTCGACTCGACTCAACCTCACTTAGGTGTTTTGATATTCATAGTAGCAATTTTACTCCTCATCTCAAATAGTTTCCTCATTTGAGGTGAGTTGGAGTTGAGAAACCAACTGTCAAACATAAGTTACTAACACCCATATTCTAAGTCGTGACCTCGAATGCTCCTCCACTCACAACTCGGTCGAGGAGACCTCAAGGCGTGCCTCGAAAGTCCCTCAAAATCGGTATTCACAGTCGTCCGATTGAGGGAATTATGAGATTCCTCGAATGAGTGTGAGTCGAGGTGATACGTCACGAATACGTCATTATTTTGAGAAATATTCGGTTTGTTATATTGGCTAAACTTATTTTTAGAGCAGTCTGTGAGCACGTTATCTGTGATTTCAACTTGAAGTGAAGCTTGCATGTCTGTCAAATGAAAGTAAATAAATAAATAGACCCTATTATTTTATCCACTTGAACCAAAAATCAGGATACTAGAGAAGTGGATGGCTTGGAAACAAAAAAAATACTGCTTTAGGAGTGTTTCATTATTATCAGTCCTGTGTCGTTAGTGTTTACTTAATGGAAATGGCTGGAACTGGGAAATAAAATTGGGATTATTGGAAATCCCGACGTAAAACTATATAAGCTGAAGAGAAAAGGGAAAGGATGAGGACAGGAGGCCCTCTAGTCAAATCCAGGTACTGGAAGATGCTCTCGCCGATCAAACTGGTGTCGAGCTATCGGATGTTATAGATAGTGATTACACACATTTTGCAGGTAAATCATATTACATGTATAATTTATATAATATTTTTATGCTAGAATCTTATTTAAATTAGCTAATCCCCGATTATCCCAGAGTATTTTAATTATCTGTGGGGGACAGCTAGTGTTCAATATATTTGCTTAACATGGATTTTATTTCTTACATTACAGGATCTAGAAATATATGGACTCGAGTTATCCAAGAGGAATTCTCTATCCGTCAACGGTCTTATGACAGATCCCAAAAAAGAGAAGAGGAGCTACATAAACTCAGAATAGCTGAGAGAGAGTGGATGGTGAAGGCAGCAGAGGAAAACTCCATCTGAGCTAAAGCTGAGAGAGAAGCTATGGACGGACTGGTCCTCTGCAATAGAGCTAAGAGAGAAGAGGCTGAATTGTGTTGGCAATATTTAGAAATAAAAATTAGAACTTAAAAATGGTATTTTATTTACATGTCCTTCATATATATTTAGCAGACATCTTGAAAATACGCTTAAAATAAGGCTACCTACTCAAATTAAACACCATTAAAAACTTGAATTTGTAAAATGTATGAATCTGTAACTTGAGTTTGGTACCTAAGTAGGTACTTATAAATAATATGTGAAGATAATATTTACCTATCTGATTTACAAACTAAAAAGAAAGTTACATATATTATAACAGACACATAACATAGGTACTTACTATTTCAATTGTACCTATTAACTTTATGATGAATAAATAAATGAACCCCCCAAATAACGCTACCTAGTGCAGTATATCTAGTGTGGGAGACTGGAATAGTCAATATTTATAATGGGTTCAGGCATTTTCTTGGTTAGTTTTATAATTATGCTAATGTAATGTAGCCCTGCACAAATAACTATTATTTTACATGTGTTTGACAAACATAATACAAAACAACAATAGCGGTATCAAAAAGCTCACCAAAATGTCTATTGTGAAAAGTTCTAATGTTATATTCATTTTCATCATAAGCCATAAAAATTTAACTTTAAAAATGATATTTATTTACATGTCCTTCATATATCCACATATGTGACAATATTATTTAACAGCCATACAGGTGATAATACACTAAAATATAATTACCAAAATGAATTACACTACATTACCTACCAATAAAATTTATCTCATAATTAAAATTCATATTAGAACTTGAATATGTAACCCATATTAAACAACCTGTGTGCAAATAAGATTCACATGAGATATAGTAGGTTGGAATTTAAATAAGAAGATACTTAAAATATGCACACACACTACACACAGATATATCCTACCTACTACAAATTTACATTTCAAGTTCATAACAATTTCTTTAGTGAACCAAAATCTAATTTTAAATTCATTTTCATTCATTGATTTTCATCATAAACTTCGATTGGATTTTCTGCATCTCGTAAATAGCGTCGCGATATGTAATCGTATGGATTATCGCACAAATATTCAATACAATAAACTCTTCAAAAGACATTGCAAATCGGATAAAATTCGCGTTGTTTTGGTTAAAAGTTCCCTGAGAACGTCCTCAAGGTAGATGCCGACGTACCTTATGTTTGACAGTTGCACCCATATTCTAAGTCAAAACCTCATAATTTCCTCGACTCGACTCAACCTCACTTAGGTGTTTTGATATTCATAGTCGCAATTTTACTCCTCATCTCAAATAGTTTCCTCATTTGAGGTGAGTTGGAGTTGAGAAACCAACTGTCAAACATAAGGTACGTCGGCATCTACCTTGAGGACGTTCTCAGGGAACTTTTAACCAAAACAACGCGTATTTTATCCGATTTGCAATGTTTTTTGAAGAGTTTATTGTATTCAATATTTGTACGATACCTAATCCATACGATTACATATCGCGACGCTATTTACGAGATGCAGAAAATCCAATTGAAGTTTATGATGAAAATCAAGGAATGAAAATGAAAAAATTTGATTTTGTTTCACTAAACAAATTGTTATGAACTTGAAATGTAAAATTATAGTAGGATATATCTGTGTGTGTTATAGGTAGCTTCTTATTTCAATTCCTGCCTACTATATCTCATGTGAATCTTATGTGCACACAGGTTGTTTTATATGCGTTACATATTCAAGTTCTAATATGAATTTTAATTATGAGATAAATTTTATTGATGATTATACTTTATTGATATCATAAAATATTAGGTACTATTAGTTAAAATTACAAAATAGTTTTATTGGTAGTTAATGAAGTGTAATTCATTTTGGTACCTAATAATTTTTTAGTGTATTGTCACCTGTATGTCTATTCAATAATATTGTCACATATGTATATGAAGGACATGTAAAGAAATATCATTTTTAAAGTTAAATTTTTATATTTAAATAGTAGCCAAAGGTATGCGGCTTATGATAAAAATCAATTTAACATTAGAACTTTTCACAATAGACTTGTCTGCTAAATATATATGAAGGACATGTAAATAAAATACCATATTTAAGTTCTAATTTTTATTTCTAAATATTGCCAAACGCAATTCAGCCTCTTCTCTCTTAGCTCTATTGCAGAGGACCAGTCTCTCCATAGCTTCTCTCTCAGCTTTAGCTTAGATGAAGTTTTCCCCTGCTGCCTTCACCATCAACTCTCTCTCAGCTATTCTGAGTTTATGTAGCTCCTCTTCTCTTTTTTGTGATCTGTCATAAGACCATAGATGGATAGAGAATTCCTCTTGGATAACTCGAGTCCGTATATTTCTAGATCCTGTAATGTAAGAAATAAAATCCATGTTAAGCAAATATATTGAACACTAGCTGTCCCCCACAGATAATTATAATACTTGGGGATAATATAGCATCCTATTAGTGAATCCGACTGGTAATTCCAGAGATTTGTTAATTTATACTCTAGCATAAAAATATGATATGATATATGTAATAATAATATGATTTACCTGCAAAAGGTGTAATCACTATCTATAACATCCAATAGCTCGACATCAGTTTTATCGGCGAGAGCATTTTCCAGTACCTTGACTTGACTAGTGGGCCCCCTGTCCTCATCCTTTCTCTTTTCTCTTCAGCTTTCGAATAAGTAAACACGAACGACACAGGACTGATAATAATGAAACACTGCTAAAGCAGTTTTTTTTGTTTCCAAGCCATCCACTTCTCTAAAGTGTTCAAGTGGATAAAATAATAGGGTATATTTATTTACTTTCATGTGACAGAGCTTCACTTCAAGTTGAAATCACAGATAACCTGCTCACAGACTGCTCTAAAAATAAGTTTAGCCAATATAACAAACCGAATATTTCTCAAAATAATGACGTATTCGTGACGTATCACCTCGACTCACACCATACTCACACTCATTCGAGGAATCTCATAATTCCCTCAATCTGACGACTGTGAATACCGATTTTGAGGGACTTTCGAGGCACGCCTTGAGGTCTCCTCGACCGAGTTGTGAGTCGAGGAGCATACGAGGTCACGACTTAGAATATGGGTGTTGGTTTCTCAACTCCAACTCACCTCAAATGAGGAAACTGTTTGAGATGAGGAGTAAAATTGCGACTATGAATATCAAAACACCTAAGTGAGGTTGAGTCGAGTCGAGGAAATGATGAGGTTTTGACTTAGAATATGGGTGTAATTCTACGTAATTTTCTAATCTGGCCTACGCCTTTTTGTAAATCCGAGTTGGCAACACTGACTGTCATGCCGGGCGCAGCCAAGTCGGTTGTTTTACTTGTTTTTTTTAGTTTTAGCCTTTTAGCCATCGAGGTGAGTAATATATAGGGAATTAGCCATAGAACATTTATACTCTGTTTTAGCTGCACATAAAGTGGCTCGAATAATATTCCCTATAGTGGATGGTCTGTGGCATAGATAATACACTATGTCTGTGGCTCTCAGCTATAATTCGTAATTCGTAGTAACCTAACCCCAAGTAATCTATTGTGTTAGACTTTAACTAATAGGTAAGTACATACTAGATAAGCAACTAGGAATATTGTATATTTCTTATGTATCGGTATGTAGGTACCTACTACCCGTGCGCGACAAGTTGAGACCCGAGTGGAATGCTACTCCCTCGCCTTCTTCCACTGCTCTTCCGTGATGGCGAGCGCGGACGCCCGTATTGTACTTAAAGCAACAATCAATGAAGCAATAATCCCGCTAAACGTACAATACGGGAGCCATGCTTCATGACGTGTAGTATACAAGCACGCAACAACGTCATTTACCGCGCCCCCTGGTCTCAACTTATCGCGCACGGGAAGTACATGCCTACGTATCTAAATAAATAAGTAGGGTGGAAAGAGACTAGTCAGTAAGGGCAGCTACCTTAAGGGTTGAAGCCACGCGAATATGGTCTTAAGTGACTGTCTTTTAATTTTAGATTTATTGCAATCTGCATTAACCTACAGATTCTTGAAAAAAGGTACAGTCAGCGACACTTTTTTTAACATCCTTGTCAGCGACATCCAGCAACTCGACACCAAGTTAGGTTAGGGTACCTACCTACTAGAAATTACAGAAATTGAAAAAAACTTTTCTCATATATTTTGTTATGAAAATGTATTTTAATTTAATCACAGACATATTATTATGAATAGTACAAAATTTTAAAATTCTTCGAGTAATGCAAACTGCCCGACAAACATGTTACCTACTTAAATTCAATACACAATCATGACTGAGAAGAGCTAGAATATCTTTGTATTGAATAAAATATTTTTATAAAATGGAAAAAAAATCGAGCACTTAATACCTACATTATGATACAAGTGTGCAAAGTTGGTTATTATACACGAGGCGGTATTTAAGCGCAAAGCTGTAAAAAAAAACCTGCGCGCCATATTTTTTAACGTTCTCATCGTGTAGTTTATGATTATCAAAAAAATATAAGTACCTATGTCTTGTTTTTCCTCGCAAGTGTGTTGAGAAACGTCGTATGACACCCGTGTGCATTGATCATTACAGACGAGGCGACATTAAGATTAAGATAAAAAGCCGAGACCAACTTTGCACACATGTATTGTACCACAATGTACGCACGGCTAAAGATCAAGCTATACATTTGAAATGTATATCTTGATGTGTAGCCATGTGTACTTTAATGGTTTTTCTTTCAAAAGAACTAAAAAAAGAAAAAAAGCCATAAAAAACAAATTAATCATAATCAGCGAACGTTGTTCAATCAACAACGTTCGCTGGGTGCTAGGCGCTTTGTGAAACAAGTTCTCTTTTCAAACATGATTTTGGCGCCCTCTGAAACTTCCATCCCGGGCTTGCGCCAAGGTTTTCCCCCTCTAGATCCGGGGCTGCGCAATGTCGTCATCCCTTATCTTTAGGTTTCAGCTTGTTAGGTATATTTGAATAACAAACATTGTAAATATCCAATGATTATTTAACGATAGCTATAACATAGCCTGGATAGTACTCAGGGAAAGAGCATTTTTAATCTTGATTTAATTAATTTACATTCATTCATTTAGAGTACCTATTGATACCTTCTTCTATGAGATATATTATTTTAATGTAAATAATTGCAGGTACAAACTGGCAGGATACTGGATGGTAAGCGGTTACGGCTGCCTATGGATATTTAGTGGGAAGGTGGACCCATACAGAATATATGATAGTACCAGTACCTTTTGTGTTAAAAGCAGGAACATGAAGAAATAATTGGACTGTTTTACAAAAAACTTAAACCGACTTCAAAGTACACTAAGAAGTAATCAAAACCAGATCTGACGACAATGGGACCAAACGGGAAGTGTACCCTTCCAGACAAAAAAAGAAATTTCCAAATCGGTTAATAAATGACGGAGTTACGAGGTAACAAAAATAAAAACACAAAAAAAAAAAAAAAAAAAAATTGAAACCGAATTGAGAACCTCCTCCTTTTTTTGAAGTCGGTTAAAAATTGAATTATTTCTTTGGGTTTGTTCATCATTAGCCGCATCAAAACTGAAAAAAAAAAACTGAGCAAAAATATTGTGTATAGGTTGTGTATGTATCTACTAACTTACTGTGAAAACTTATGGTTTATCTCTTCTTGTTCACAGAACAAGGAGATCAGTTCAAGATGATAATATTAAATGGAAACAGTTTGAGCAAGAGACAACAAGAGCTCAATTCAAAGGTTAATGAGGCAGCCGCAAGTAACATAAGCTTTGAAGATGTTAAATCTGAGACAGAACAAACTGATGTTGATACCTTTTTCAAAATAGATTTAGCATCAAAATATAAAAACATTGACTACATCATTGAAATACTCAAGTCTGGAGACAGTCTACACATCACTAGAGCACTCAAATCTATTTGGCTCTACGATGATAAACACTCAAATATTATTAACCCCGACTATTTGAACACTAATATATTCCCAATGACTTCGTTAAAATTAAAACGAAAACTTTTAACAACAATATCAACTCATGTCACGAATGAAGAAAGAGCCAACGATTTCTATAAATATTGCATTGCAGAAAATTTACCAGAGATTGCATATAAATTCTTAGTAAACGCTTCTGAGTCTACTAAATTAGTATTTTTACAAGATAGGGCGGATAGTTTTGATGATGGATTTGCTCTAATGTTATCAGAAAAAAATGACAAATATTTGTTACATTTCATTGGACTCTCTTTCATTTTGGCCGATGCTTATTTGAAAACAGTCCATATATCAAAGACAAACCTTGCATTGTATGGCATTCGCCATCTGTATTCGGTTTCTGATATTAAGTTTTTGGAACTGGTAGACAAGTACGGACAGTCTTATACGAACTATTACCTGAAATATCAATTAGGATTGAGAGCATCTAAAAATATCATGGAAAAGCACAAGGACCGAGTCCTTAAAAATCCTCTTATATATTTGGAAATGTTGAATAAACCTATGCTTGTTAAACATAGTAACAGCGAGAATGCTAAGGTTTACTTAGTAGCATTGCTACCGCAGAAATGTTCACATTTTTGGGATGATTCGTTTTGTAAAAAGTATAAATACCTTCTAGATTTGATACCTTTAGAAGAAAGATTTCAATTTGTTAAAAAGATTTTCACAGATTCTTACCCAGACCAAGAATTTGAAATGACGTTGAAGTTCTATGAATTGAAATATTACGACTTGATGACAATAAACGAAAGGGAAATGTGGGCTTTGAAGCACATACAGAGTCAAAGGGAAATACTGGGCAGTCGCAATGACTACATTTGGTATAAGTTTGTAAATTTTGCAAAAGCCTTTGCAGAAATCAAGAAGTATATAATGATAACTCCAGGCAAAGATAAGAGATGTGATATGTTCAAAATATTGATTAAGTCGGCGAAAACCCAAAGCAATTTAGTGATACTACTCAACCACTACTATCAAAGACATGTAAACGAAGAAAGGCATTATATACAGATTTTTCTAAATAATGTTATTAGATCTCATAATATCTTAGACTTTGACGAGGAGTGCTGGACAGCGTACAATAAATTGCTTCACAGTATAGATCTGTATAGTGGCTCAGATCAGTATTGGTTTGAAAATGATTTCATAGCTGTAATTTTATTATATCACATTCTTCACAAAAAAGATGTCCCTGATGTATTAAATAGAATATTAGATAGTCAAAATTATAACTGCTCATTCAAATCTTACTTGAAATCAATGGATGATGAAAAAAAAGAGATGGTTTACCAATATATCCTCCAGTATTATTTAAAAATCTTCAATCGGTTCAATGATGAGACATACAATGAGGATGTCCAGAAAAAAGTAAGAACAAACATAGACCTCGTTCTAGAATTGTTCAAAATGTGTGGAAAATCAAAAAAAGATTGTCCAGAAATTGTTATGAAATATGCCAAATTAGATTGGGAATATTGTCGCTTTGATTCGTTTTTTGAAGAACAAGTTCAGGGTGCATTTACACAGGAACATTGCATACGACATCTGAAGAAAGATGCTGCACTTGCTGTAGAAGATCTCCCACTTGTCAAACAAAAAATTGAAGACTCGTTTAAATTTAACCTTAACAAATTATTGAGGAAATTAAAAATATATTTTCCAAATGATGTCGCGAAGAACTATCTTGATTTTTTCATGAATTTACTTAATGATACTGAACCATATGTATCATACAAAAAAGTACAATCAAGTGTAAATGGCATTTTCCAGCTGGCAGACAACAGTTTTAAAATTAATTTTATGATGAAACATGTACCAACGGATCCAAAAATAGATCACAGCACCCAATATGAGCTGTTATCCTACACGCAAAAATACATTTGCAGCTTTGCCTGCTACTCGCGACCACCAGTTCCACTCTCGAACATGCTTATGTACATTACAGGAGATTATGTGCATTATTGTTTACCCATGTTTAATATGTACTTGGCAAATTTACCTCTGCCTCAGTGTCTGGAATTTATTGAAGCAATTCTGGACACCCCGCTGTCAATCCAAAAACATGGAATTCGTATGGCGTTCAAATGTTTCAACACGACTAATTTAAATAAACTGATATTCAGTGTTTGGAAGAAAACTAAAAATGTTTCTCTTAGGGTGATCATATATAAAGCCCTTTACAATAAATTATTGAACGAAAATGAAACGACGCAGAAGCAACTTTTCGAGACATTGAAAGTATTAACATATGATCTACATCAAGACGATGATGACAAAATATTTGCTCTTTTGGCGTCAAATAAACTGCCTAAATGTTTTTGTTGCGATTTTCTCGAAGCTGGTTGGAAAGCCGTCAGTAAATTTCCAAATAAGGTCATGAATCTTCAACGAAAGACTAGAATCATTGATGAAATGGGTAATCATTTAAATATAATGGAAAAAGCTGCTATCAGGCCTATCATTGATGATCATATTAAGACTATGTTGATAGACGAGCAAATTCGCGACAGTTACGATACACATGAACTGACCGATTTAAATAAAGCTAAATGGAAACTTACTGCAAATTATGTAATGAACATTAAAAATGAAGATGATCTTCAAGAGAATTTGGTACTGCTAAAAAGTATTACCAAGAGGTGCTTTGAAATGTGGAACATAAAACATTCTCACTTGTATACTGTTCGAAAATTCTATCCTACGCTTATCAGTGATCTGCAATCACAGAGCTTGCGCCAAGATCGAATGGATAGTGATGATTATTCAATAATAATATTCACAACACTCTTAAAAGATTTAGAGGAATCTTTGCCAATACACAGGAGTTACCTACACGTTTGGGATTTACGTTTGACCATCATAAATAGAGATGTGTTGAAAACTGGACGATATAAACACACCGAGGAAAATAAAGATGAAAATAAATTGCCGGTTATTAAAGGTTGCGTTCAAAATTTTAGTAGACAACTTGGTAATCTAATTAAGGAGTTTGTCAAGAAAGACTTGTACATTAAATCTTTGTTTTGTTCTATCATACGCGAAGTAGAGGAGAAATTGAGAACGCTTTACTATTCTATGTATGATTTCCATTCTGACGATTTGGATTTGACGGATGTTTACGTAATTGCAGCCAATGGATTACTAGAATTTGAAATGCCAGAAACATATTTGCTCGCTTTGAATCTCCTACCACTGGATTATAATCGCGGCTATCACGAAGAGGACTACGTTCCTGCGGTTAAGAAGCTAAGAGCTTCGGAAAACACTGAAATACAATGTAACATGTATGAGAGATTTGTGAATACCGATTACGCGTATAGAGATTTTATGGAGTCTTAAAAGTTATTCCACAGTTTAGTCGCACCTTACGCATTCCTGCAAGTTGCGGCTAATTTGGTCATTTTTGTAGTTATTGCTTTTCTTAAAACAGCATAATATTTTTTTGTAACATGGAATAAACACTTATTTTTCTGTATTCTTTATTTTCATTTTAATTCCGGGTGCATCATTGTAATAAAATTCAAATTAATTTTGCAAACTTAATTTATAATCTACTTAAAATGCAACATTTATCAATATTCCGTATAAAAAATAAGTACAACAACAAATTTTAATCTGCTACGGCACAATACAATGTCAGAAGAAGCATTTTTACATTTCCTTACCATTTTTCTATGTTGAACTGCACACAACAAATTAAAATATCACATGCTGAACCGTTATGCATTACTTACACCAGGCCAAATTGCCTGCCTGTTTTAGTTGTTTCTTACAAGTATTAGTGCAATTTATTTGCATACATTTTTTGGCTAGTTCCTTCTTTGTATAAACAGCTCGTTGATATTTTAAGTATCGTGTGCTATTATTATACAATATGCGTTCGAGTGATATCCACGGTGAACATTTTTCGTATTGCTTTTGATACTTTTGAAACAAGATTGACTATAAATTATGAAAAATTAGTCATTATTACAGAGACATGAAGTTTAAATAACATAACAGGTATATCCTGTCGAGCATTCGATACGGTTACGTAGATTTTATAAAAAATCTAAAAAACAGGTGGATCAAAAATAATTGAAATGAATAAAATTGCAATACTGCAATCTTTGGGCAAGAGTTATTTCTATAAATGACCCATTGTCTATCTCTGTTGCCCGCTTACAATTGTATCTTGCTTACTTGTTTGCACACTGGCAATAAAATTACCACTGCCCATTTTATAGTATGGTAACACTGAATTGATTCAAAATGGCTGGACCAGTATATAGGTACTCTCATTTGTTCAGAAACAATTTTTTGTAAACATTTATGTGTTTTAACAGAATTTTTAGATAGACGTTCCTTATAAAAACGTTTTTCTGCAACCGGAACTTTGTAACACAGTGGGAAATTATAAAATCTGATAATACATCACATATGGCCTAATTTAATACACGAACTAAGCTAACAATATAACTAATCTTTGTCTTTAATGAGATACTAACAGAGTTATGTTTGTTACAAGTAGTTTATAATTATACTATTTTAATATCTCTCGTTCATAGGATGTTTAGATTTCTACGTTTACTGTCACCACATAATGCTATATTGTATGTAACTAAGTGGTCAGAATTTATCATTGTCTGGGGTAGAATATCTGTTTTATTTTTTCACCCATTTGATTATTTATATAATTGTACAGGTCGGTTAACTAAAGCTGGCACGTGCAACACATTTACACGTCGCGCTTGTGTAGTGTCTGAATAAGCGCGCGGAGTAACGTCGCACTGCATGCGCATCGTGAACTGTCTGTCCGTCTCTCTCGCACGCGGTCAAGGTTATGAGTATGAAGGAGACAGTTACTGTTTTACTTTTGCTACTGCTCATAAATATAGATGGTCTTTTTTTGCATTAGCAGTTAGAATCATCGAACAATTAACCCAAAGAAGCGCAAAGACGTTCATTTTGGTTGAAATATATTCCGCCAATTTCCCACCGCCGACAACGCGCTCTGAAGTCAAGCACGCATGCACTCTGATTGGACAAGTCAAAAACACGATGCAGTGATCGATGCTTACTGTTCAAATTCAGTGACAAATCACTGACGTGTTTCGGAATTCGATTGTTCATTATTACTAAAGGGATCTTTGCTCGATGGTTAGAATTGACTGACTGATTAGAAGCAATAATGTAATAAAACATACTGTATCGTGAAATTGCATAAGTGTGAATACTGTAAACGTGCCAGTTTAAATTAACCGCCCTGTATAGTATTCATATAAGCCAGGGCTTCCCAAACTGTGCGTCGCGACGCCCTAGGGAGCCGCGGTATTATCTTAGGGGCGTCGTGAGGCGATACGGCGGGAGCGGGCGGCCAGTGCTTTTTCTTTCAAAAATGTTGATGCTATTCGGACGTCTCTGGCAAATTGGTATTAGGCTAGAACTAGTAGGTAAACGTAGGTATGGCAAGGAGGGCAGGGCGTTACAGTTAAAATAAGTTTGGAAGCCCTGATGTAAGCAATGTTTCGAGTTGCATGTAGGTACTTATATTTTTTTAGGTATTAATAACCGTGTAAAACAAACATGGACTTTTATGCTAAGCGATTCTTTGGTCGTTCCATTACATAATTCGATACAATACTTTTATACAGCATACAAGCTTGTAATAACCACAAAAACTAATCTAAACGATTACAATTCTCTAAATTATATTAAAATACTTTTTGTTTGTACCTTAAAAATAATACTACCCGTTATATTTATTTTAATGTTAGATGTAATTGTAACAAACTGTAATTTTAAATGAATAATTGACTGATTTCAAATGGGATACGATTGAGCATGTTCGAAAAATAGAAAATATTATTGACAAATATCTATACACTAACTTTTATAACCATTCGAGTATTATTGTGTATGATGTAGGCATAACATAATAACCTTTTTAGGGTTATATCGGATGAAGAAGGAACCCTTTGTAGAATACCTTGAGGGGTTGAAATAATTATTATGCTTACCTAATGGTCATATCGATATTTCGTATAGTTACATGCCATGAAATTAATTTATCATCAATTAAAATGGAAGACAATTTTTGTAACTACTAATAAACAAACGTTTAATTACAAACTATATTTTTTGTTATTCACGTACAAATGGATTCGCATCGTGCTCGCAGTGTGCTCGTTCGAGGCTCGGCTCGTGCTCGGTTCGCCAAGCAAGGTCGCACCATTACAGTTTGTACTGCAATATAGTTAGTGATTTACATACATAAGCACTTCCAGGAACTTTGACCCATGCTGTTGTCTATTTATACTGAAAATAAACTTAAGAAAAATAGAGGCTACTGAGTTTTTATAGTAAAACCTAAATTTTAACCTTTTTTTTAATTGACCTGAAGATGCCGGCCCAAGATTTAGCGAGCAAACTCTCAACCGGGTATAATTTTAACCTTCTCACAAAAAAAACTAAATTGTACGGATCTCTCTCAACGCGAGTCGCACTTGACCGGTGAAGCAATTAAAGCGAGAATGAGAAACCACAGTATTGCCATAAAAGTATGAGAAACCACAGTATAGCCAAAAAAAAGATGACCGAGCGAGCTTACTTTCTGCTTGGACAAAAATGCTTTCGTATGTCTGTCCGGATGCCCGGCTGTTCTCCTCTACAGCCTTCTTCATAAGTGCCTTATCAGGGCCTAAATTGAATAAATACTTTTGATTTGAGCTCACAGAGCCATTCGTTTGATTTGGTTAATTTTACGACATGTAACTAAACGAATAAATCTACTAAATGATCTAGCCGTGTTAGAGTGAAAACACACGAGCATAATTACGACCGTTTCTTACAAATGGTGTCAAAAATCGGTAAAATGTTTTAGTTTTTTAACCGACCCAGTTTAGTGCATAGTAATACAATTTGAATACACAAAGTCATACATTGCCGATCTCAAAGCAAATCTATACAAAATACATGTAGCAAATCCAAATTATTGTCGCAAGATTGCTTCTGTGATACACATATTAAAAGCTTACACTGAAAACACGTAAAATGCCGAACAACAATTGCGTTTATGAATGGAAATACATTAACAACATTGAAAAATCTCTTCAAAATTCGTAAAAAATGCTCAAAAAGCCGTCTCTTACCGTTTTAATACAGCGATGTATCGTTCTCTCTTTTCCACATATCACATTTTGTAACATATTCAAACGTTTGTCATTCTTTTAAAATCGAATATTTATTTTAAATTATATTATTTACGTTGTGGAACAAAATTATTAAACATTTTTGTTACGAACGAACGCAGAAATGCCATTAGGATGTGCTTTGAAGTCGAAAGTCAAAGTCATTTACTTGCAATGCGGTTCTATCGGACTACAATATTCTTGTATGATTCGACTAAAATACTCTTGAACGACAGCAAAATTTTTGTCAACCGACAACTTAGCTACAAGTACAGTCGATAAAACTTGCGTTCAACCAAAAGTACAAGATAATTTGACGATTAAAATATTATTCAAAGTAAACACTCGATTTTCAATCTAACAACACTTACAAAATTTGTACTCGACAAAGAAATGTGTAAAACAATAACTTGAAAATCATTTGTGACTTTAATGTTTGATTTATTGCGCTAGTTCGACGTAACTAGGTACTTTTTGCGACACCATAATAAATCTTGAGAACGTTTGTTGTAAGCCACTTGTGGATTTTGCTGATTGTACACAGAAAAGTCTAAACATACATAATTTCATAATATCGGCTTTCACAGGCGTTTTCGAGTCAGCTGCTGACCTGTTCCACTGGACAGTCAACTGTCCTTAGGCGCTGATCCCACAGAGAAGAGTTCTAGAGTTCCGCGTTCACTACTGTACACACAGCGAGCTAGCAGTCCAGAGTTCTAAAGTTTAATGGGCAAATTTGTATGGAGCTTGTCCCATTGGCGGCCAGCAACTATCTTTATATATAAAATTCTACTCTACGTGTGTATGTCACTGTGGCGCCCTGGATGGTTTAGATTCACAAATCAGCCCGGCAGATGGCGCTGCAGTCGGTATTTAAGTTATATTATCGACTGCAGCGCCACCCAAACGCATACAAAAAAAAACATTCCAATCGGTCCAGCCGTTTAGGAGTTTAGTGACAAACACATGTACAGTTGATTTTTTTCAGGGTGGGTAGGGTAGCACCACGCGAACGAAGTCGCGCCGGGCAGCTAGTGTAATATAAATATGAAAGCTTATTACTGTGGTGTATTTAGAAAAAAAGTTATAGAGTATTGAAGATTTAAGAAATAATTGGAGATATTATGAAATTGCAAGGCAGTTGCATTAAATGTAATTAGTATCCCGTACCAAAAAGGGTAATTATATACATACAGCATGCAAAAGTTTGTTTACATTCTTTATCTCGTCTCATTGGCCTTACTTAAGATTCATTAGTGGCCGCTCATTGGCCAGAATGCCCATTGTCCTTTCTGCCTTGTGTCACTCAGTAAATAAGACAGTGATAGCTCAGACGTGTCACCTCAACTGCCAGCTTAAGAGAATGGAACTCCGATAGAACTTCCTTTCTCTTGAACGACGAGTTCTCTGTGTGCAAATCATAGGCGCCGCATAGATTACAGTGAACGCGGAACTCAGAACTCGAACTAGAACTCTTCTGGGGGATCGGCGCCTTAACTGTCGACCAGCTAGCGGGCCTTGTAAGTTACAGTACCAAGTTACGTCAATATTAAAGTTTGTACGTCTAAATGCGCTACATAATTCTTAGCCGCACATAACAGCAAAATTATTAAGATCCTAGTTTATTAGTATGATATAGTGTAAGAGTTGCCTGCCTAAATGAAACTACGTGTAACGAATGCATCGAACCACGTTAAACGTTCAATGATCGCCGCGAAATTCTTCTACTTATAGAAACATCTATATTTTAACAAAAAATTGCTTAATGTTACATTTTGACATTATCAACAAAACATTAAAAAAAATTGCAATGGTTCACAAAGTAATTTAAACTTTGTGATACTTTAAATAGAGCTTTTTTCTGATTTCTATCTATCATACTAATAAAATAGGACCATCAACTAAACAATGAAGTTACACATACAAACTAAAACTAAACAAATAATCTATGTCTAATTCAACTGACTATCTATGTGACAGTGTTCCTAACTTACTTCAGTGGTACTCCATTTTCACAGTACTTACGTTTATGTTAAACTTGTGTCTTTAGTTGAGTATGCAGAATATTTCATGTTTCCTAGATACTGCCGTGCCCTTACGCGTGTCTCGCAAGTGGGTGCAATGCACAAACTCGCGTTTCTTTAGTTTGCGACCGCTTCAGAGGTAATTCGTGTCATAGGACACATAAAAATACCATATAGTCCCATTGTCATTTGTAAAAACTCTTATGGTTATGAACGGAGTCAGTAGTCCGTCATTTAAATTACCATAAAATACTAGATGGAATCTTTTGTAAATTAAACAAAAAAATAAGTTTTGCGTGACGTCATGTCATGGTACAGTTTTTACTCAAAGTGATGTCACGAGCCCCCACTCCCAAACTTTGACTCGCTGCATCTTTTTCAATTTTGAATGATTTGATAGAGCAATAAATACGTGTCGAATGTTTATTGATAATCTAACTGACGGACTAATTAGATTTGTTATTTTTACCCAGGGACAATGCCGGAAAAAATTGCACGCACTCTCTCAGACTATGAACATGTGGTTTCTGGATAGAACGAGATCAAAACTCAAGTCTCAAGAATAGATCGTGTTAATTGAAAATAAACCTAATGTCAATTGGTGCAGGTTCCAAATTCAATTGCTTTAATCTCGATTCAAAACTTGACTTGAGTTACCATCTTTTAATATTCAAATTGTAATAGTGTCTTATTTATTCTCTTTACTTTTGAAATCGTTTCTATAAACTGTTCGAATGCATACTCAACTATTGACACACCGTTAATTACAGTATTTCTCACGCAAGATTGTGCGTGACAATGCAAGACTTTACAAGAATATCATAATGTAAAGTATATAATAGTTTATTATGTACGGTAAATCGAGCACAATTTTCAAGGAGATAGGCTGAGGTCGCGGTACTATTCAAATTAAATTTTGATAATAATCTGTGCGCGAATAGACCCGATACATTAATATGACAGTTTAAGTGTATTCGAACCGGGTGGAGATTCAACTGTATGCATTAAAGTGCCTTACTGGCCTAAACTGTATAATTTTGATTTTCTCTACAAATAAACGTTAATTGGATTTGCCCTGTTTAGATATACTTGTAAAACCTTGCATTGCCACGCACCACAGAGCATAAAAACAAGTAAGTATAGATGATTATCGCGGTTACGTGGTTACAATAATATCCATAGATGTAGTCTATGAGCGCGGCTTTACGTCATCCACTTGTATGAGTTGTTCTATAGGAATGAGTGATAACTCACCGCCGAGCATTGGAGCTGGGAGACACTGGAAATTAGACATTAAGCTGTTAAATGTTATTGGGGGATGAACGTATGAGGTCATAAAAGTATTTGTAAAAAGTATAATAAGAAAAAATACTAGTGGTAGCTCGGGCCGCTTGAACGGGACGAGACTAGGTGAGTCTCGTCCCGTTCAAGCGGCCCAAGCGTGGACGACGATATTGGTGATCGCTCTCGGTGTGTTATTATTTTCTCATGGGGTTGTAGGGCTTGCTAAGGGTGTATCTTGGTGTGGATATGCGTGGACTAGCCGTACGTTATGGATCTGACTCGGACTTTGTTTTTTCCTCTTGACGTTTCAACGGCACAACCATTCGTGATAAAATTTGGCACGCAAGTAGATCATAACCTGGAATAAATATATCGGGGCGGGCCAGCTGGCGCGGTTGGTTAAGCCTGGTTAAGATTCCACCTTACGCGCCGCAGGTCGTGGGTTCGATTCCCACACAGGACATGCATTTGTGTGCATGAACAATATGAACATGTCTGTATGTCCTGATTCTGGGTGTTAATATGTATATTAAGTATTATATCAGTTCGGTTTCCATAGTACAAGCTCTACTTAGTTTGAGATAAGATGACTGTGTGTGAGGAATGTCCCAGGATATTTATATTAATTTCTTCTTATTTTTAAGTTTGGCAACCAAGCCCAAATTAGGGCTCATTTCTGCCAGTGTCGCGTTATATTATAATTTCCAGTCACAATAAAACACTTTAACATAATTTATAGTCCTCAGTCAGTCACCGTCCATAAAAGTCATGTTTTACTACAAGACATTTTGAGACAACTTGAAAATTCACGATACACATCATTCATTTCATTTCACTTCACCGGTGCACATGGATGATCTTTATTTGTTAAAATACCACCAAAAATACACAATGAAAACGCAACGTCACTCTGCAAGCTCCCGCCAAAAAATCTATATTTATTTATTTATCCTTGAGAAAACATATGGTGTAACTGTGGAGTAGTACTAGTAATGTGTTTACCTTGTCAGGCGTGTGTGGCGTGTGCGAGTTGGCGTTGTCCCTGTTGTGCAGGTGCGCCTCGCGCGCCTTGCGCAGCCCCAGCGAGAACACGGCCACCGACCGCACGCGCTTCACCAGCAGCGCCTTCGCGCGGGACCGACCTGACATACTACTTGTTAAACCGACTTCAAACTACACTAACAAGTAATCAAATCCTGATCTGATGACGATGGGACCAAACGGAAAGTGTTTTTTGTCTGGAAGGGTCCAGACAAAAAAAATAATAATTTCCAAATCGGTTAATAAATGAGGGAGCTATTAGGTAACAAACATTAAAAAAAACTACCGAATTGAGAATCTCCTTTTGTTGAAGTCGGCTAAAAAAGAAATCGACTTTAAAATACACTAAAAAGTATGAAATAACTCTAATCTAACACTGTTTTGAAGTCAGCGAAAGAGCACGACGTATTCCATTAAAAATATTTCGCTGACTTCAAATCAGGGTCAGATTAGAGTTATTTCATACTTTTTCGATTTAATTTTTTAATTACTTTTTTATTCTATGACTACATTGCAAATTGGATAATATCGCTCACAGTGCTCACGGCAATAATTTGCGTACCGAGTTAGATATCGCGTTATTGACAGCTGAAAAATGTCAACAATTCGGAACGCTCGTGAACGCGCTCACAGTATTCAAAACAAAACATTGGAGAATTTAATTAAAATCTGAATTAACAATGCGCCAAGACTCCTTGTATCTTTTATTAGTTGACTCGCAAAAAGGATCCGCTTTTTTATTATTTTTCTGTCATAAAATCATAAAAAGTATCTTTACCAAATAGAAAACCGAGAATCTTATTAGATTTTTGCTAAAAACACAATAATTAACCTTTTCGGTTGTATATTTTTTTTATGTTTGTTACCTCATAACTCCGTCATTTATTAACCGATTTGGAAAATTCTTTTTTTGTCTGGAAGGGTACACTCCCGTTTAGTCCCATTGTCATCAGATCAGGATTTGATTACTTCTTAGTGTACTTTGAAGTCGGTTTAAGTTTTTTGTAAAACAGTCCAATTATTGACAGCGCTCACGGTGATATCAGTTTAAGGCATAGTCGGTGTGAGCGCAATATGGCGGATGTCATGAGGTCACCTATGACGTTTCACGGGACATCGTGAGTGCGCCCAAACTAATATGGAACGGGTTTAAGCACGCTCAAATCGATTACAGCGACAATTCGGAGTGCAGCTTATATATAGGCCTGTTGGACCACAATCTCACCATGGTAGGTGATGATGTGACCGAAGATGGTAACCACACTAGAAGGAACTGGCTCTCAAGTGCAGCTGTCGGTAGGTGCTTGGCGACAGATTTTCAACTTGAGGGTGATAGTCAGCCAGGTGGGTATTACAAAGTACTCTATCGTGCTATAGTTTTCTCGCGATGTTTTCCTATAAGCTCAAGCTCATTATACGATTCGAACCCGAGACTTTCGTCTCGGCATCCAACCAACCACTGAGCTGACATCGCCTTTAGTTGCGACATTATGTCTTTCAAGATTAATTCTTAAAACATTTCATCACCAATAAACAATCCTTACAATAACTTTACTATAAATATAACTAAAAGGTGTTTAACTTTTTGCTGCCATTCTATCCCACATTAATGTTTTCCTGCAAGGTAAAACAGCACTTACTGCCTTTATCTTTAGGTTTATCATCCTCGCTAGAGGCGCTGGCATCGATGGATGGTGCTGATGACGGCACCGCGTTCAGATCCGGTTCAGAGCCGCCTGCGCTTACACTGCCTGATAGCTCCTGCAAAAAATAATACATAATTCACACCCGGCTCGAAGGATCATTAATAAAACCCATACATGAATGGTCCTTCGAGCCGGAATTTTACAACAACAATTTTATAATTTGCTATTATGATGATGATGGGGTCCCCCGGGAGTGATGAACAAAACCACTTCGTAAGATTGACATGAGATGAACTTTGACCATATATGGTTTTCAGGATCTGATGATAGAGTAGATAGAGATGATAGAGAGCTTTTTAAAGCGTTATATTGACCGAGCGAGCGAAGCGTCTCCGTTTCACCTTGGACAAAAATGCTGTCGTATGTCTGTCGGGTTGTTCTCGTCTACAGGTCGCATTTCTCAACCGATTCTCGTGAAAGAATCATGGCGAGATCCATACATTGATTTGTACAAAATAATAAAACATTTTAGAGGGTTTTGAATAATTTCCAATGTTGAGATTACATTACCAGCAACATATTAACATACTTCAAATATTTTATAAGCCCCGCAAAACATAACAACATCATAACGGTTTTGGTCTTGATCCGCCGGCATGCCATATAATGTAACATTTTTATCCCGGGGATCAAAATAGTACATTATGATACAGTAGTACCCAACTAATATGGCTTACCGATGTACCTGCGCAAAAGATACATTTTCAAAGCACGGGTAATGCTATCGGAGTGGCAGCGGCGCGGCCGGCCCGCCTTCCTGCCACCACCACATTACAAATACCTGTAGGGTAGGGTTGACCAGCGGGCGGTGGTGCGCGGGGTGCGGGATGCACTGCGCGGAGCGGTGCAGCGGCTCGTCGCGCAGCCCGCGCACCCCCAGCAGCGGCAGCGGCGCGCCCGCCCCGCCTTCCTGACACCACCACATTACAAATACCGGTTAAACGTTGCGAGAGGTTACCAGTATGTAGCCCAACTACGCAATTTCATACAAAAGAGGTTCAGCACAGATTTTCTCGTCTTATAAAGTTTTCCTCGTCTTCCAGAAGATCGCAGTCAACGCAACACCACATACAAGTAAAGTAGCCTATGGACACTTGCAACACCAGGGGTATCACTCGCGCGTTGCCGACCCTGCAGAAATCTCTTCACAACCTTTTTGAAGAACCCCATGTCGTACTCCATTGGGAAAACCACGGCGGCAATGTTATTCTAGAGTAGGCCCTCTCAATTCCTCTTCAAACCGTCTTGTTGTGAACAGATTATTCCAGAGCCTAAGAAGTTGGTAATCGCAATCGCTCACCATCAAGGTTTATTTTTACATTGAATGCTGGAGCCGACCTAACGCGCTAACAAAAGTGAAATGCAAAAATAAACCTTATTTCAATGATCATAAAGTCAATTTTTAAACGCGTATCAAAATATGCTCTTCTCTCCGAACCGGTCTGCTAAGTGCGTTCGCCACTGCTGCATTTCTATATAAGATACTAGTTGCGCCCCGCGGTTTCACCCGCGTATCCGGGGGAGATATTGCTTTCCCGGGATAAAAAGTATCCAATGTGTTAATCCAGAACATATTCTATCAGCCTGCCACATTTCATTATAATCCATTCAGTAGTTTTTGTGTGAAAGAGTAACAAACATCCATACATACAAACTTTCGTTTATAATATTAGTAAGGTAGTAAGGATTTACCTTGCGTCGTATGGGTTTCGTTGGGCTTTCGTCCTGCAGTAATTGCAACGAGCCGGTAGTGACAGCCGGCTCAGTTATCGACGCAGCTTTCGGCCTAGAAAACATTCATATCAAACGTCACACGAGAGACACAGCTATAAGTTAGAGAGAGAAAACAAGCTTTACAGAGGTGCAGTTTTCAATGAAGTGTTTATTTACATAGAAGATTGTGTGAACATTATTAAAGGGAAGTAAAGAGCAGTAATGGATAAGAAATAATGTGGACAATATTACCTTTCATATAATATGAAAACTTCAAATAGTAGACAAGAGAACGAGAAAAATCTCGCTAAAACTGGTTAACACTTTAGGGGCGGTGTGCCCCTAAAAACACAAATGCAGCCCAAACTATATCTAATTGCTTGGTTGGTAAAGTTCTAATTTCTCTGTTTGCGATTTGTCGGTAGGATTTTATTCTACAAAATCTGATTCTGTTTTTTACAACTAAACTAATTTAGTCTCACTATGTCTCTTTCTAGTAAAGAACCTAAGAAAAGCCGTCGCCATCTATCGCGGTTACGTCTAAATACCCGCAAATGAAGACGGCAAAGACTAATTTGTCAGCTTTAAACATGTTCTATCCTTCTTCAATAATGTTTGTAAGAAAGAGATGTGATGTGACTAAAATCAGTTTAGTGCGATTTACAACAGAATCGGCACCACTTTATTAGTCTTTTAAACATTTTTAAATCATATTAATTAATATTTTTTTATGTCTTGTAATGTCTGGGTGTAATTATTTATATTAAGTATGTATTTACAAACAAAAAGTAGTATATGTATTATATCAGTTATCTGGTTTCCATAGTACAAGCTCTGCTTAGTTTGGGATCAGACGACCGTGTGTGAGGAATGTCCCAGGATATTTATTTATTAAAGGCAAATGATAAGCCATACTCGTCGAAAAATTTAAAGCGCGATGTTAATTTTGTGTGAAATCTATTCCACATTGCGAGAGCATTTGAGTGGACTGTATTTAGAGGGCCCAAAGTATAAGATAAGGCTGACTGGCACTTCCTATTTGGACCAAAACGAATACCTACTTATTCCCCAAATGTAGTAAGGAGAAAAATAGGAATGAGCGGGAAAGACGTACCCCAAGCTAAGCGGCATACAGGCCATTCCCATCGCCGACAATGCGCCCTGATTGGCTAAGTCAAGGACACACTAAACATTTAGATGCAGTGATTGGTCGGTACTGCTATTAATTAGTGCAAAAGCACTTACTAGTAGCGGAATTGGATTGCTCGGTATATTTACTCTAAAGGGTTTTTTCCTCGATGGATAAATTACTCATCCGCTTTATCACTCAAAATTTGGTGCACACTGCGTATCACTTAAGACTTAAGTTCATCAGTTCAGTAACGTGGTGATTACCACAGATATAAATCTAAATAGATGACGCGAGTGTATGTACTTCGCGTGCCAAAAGGGAGACCTTCCTTCTTTTGAAACTGTTTCGCGCGGACAGGGACCTCGCATAGGGTTGCATGTCCACCAGAGATGTGTAGCGAGGGATGTGTTTAGCAGACGAATAGGATCGCTTCATTTTCACGTTATAGCTCTAATGTCAGCCTTACTAAAGCGCTCTTGTGACATTACGGTATGTAGAAAAAAAAGTGACACGCTTGGTTTTCATACGGATGGAGGGAATTGCGTTATCTATTTAGATTTATGTCTATGGTGATAACCATATTAAATTTTCTATTCTAATATTAAAAATAAATCAAGCACAGAAAAACTACATAACACAGATAATAAAATTTATTGCAAATAAATACAGAACGTACGTGAAACTAACAAAAACAAGCAGAATACTGTCTGAATGGAATAAAATATGTAATTTTATAATAATGTCTTTATTTTCACTACACACCCATTGAGGCATATACTTGTGTGAAATTAACTGAAAAGAAAAAGAATAAAATTAAATTAAAAACTTGCGAAGAGGCGTTTGGAGGGTAATACTGCCTAATAAATTATGCAATGTGAACATTTTGTCATATCAGGTCATGTCTGTATCTGCCTGTATTTGGCTTTAAACTAGAAAATCAGTCTTAATTTAGTAGTAATGACTTACAGACTTTCGACAGTATTCCCCTTACAGTATTGATGACCAAAAAATATGACAGCTTTTAATTTCAACAAAAAAAAAGCTGTCATAAAATCCAAGTCAATTTACACCCGCCTCCTACAACATATACTACTACTATACATTCAGTGAATTGGTGAGCTATTTTGATGAATTCCATTCAATGTAATCTATTGATTTTGTGATGAATGAAGTGATTATGTACCTCATTCTGTCACTGATAAAATATCGAATCAAAATTTACCAGTTTGAAAAAAAAAAAAATGGCACCATGTATATGCGGCTAGCCGCAATGAGGTCCGGTCGACCGCAATCCAAAATAAGTATGAAATATACGCACTGTGATGCGGCTGTTAGCTAAGCGACGGCCAACTGGATGGCTGTCCGTAATGCGGCTAGCCGCACATTGGGCACGTAGCCTTATAATTTTAGAACCGCTGATATTGTTGACAATATGCGCATATTTCAGGTAATATATTGTTAAATATGCATATCAAAATAAACATGGTCAACACAACTAGATAATATGGTGTAATTAATACTAGTATTATTATGACATGGAGCCGGAAGGTGGCCATGGAACTCTGTAATAAAACGACGCAAACCTCGAGTTTGTGCTCGTTTGATTCTTCAAAAGGACTCTTGTTCTAGGGCCTAATGATTAAGTTGTTCGACTATTATGACAGGTGGAGATTTCAAGATGGCATATTTTCGAAACCTATGTTGGGTTAGTCATGCTGAACAACTTTTACTATGGGACCAATAGTGAATTCTCAAAAATTGCTCGATCATAATGTATGATGTTTTTTTTTTCTGAAGATTCAATGTTGGTCCCATAGTAAAAGTTGTTCAGCATGACTAACCCAACATAGTTTTCAAAAATATGCCATCTCGAAATCTCCACCCAGTATCAAAAAGCTTGTTGATAAAATAGAACATGATTATTCACTCCAGCTTTCAAAACGCTATTTAATTACACAACTACAACTCTAATCTATTCCCAAATCTACAAACAACAACGATACGATACGATACCGATATACTACATACGGGAGTGTAAACTTACGTGTACCTGAAGGGAGGTATTTCTGGTATTTTCCCGATGTTGATCCGTTTGTTGTCGGGCTTGTCACTTTGTTTAGGCGCCGGCGCCGGCGGTGCAGTGGTTGTGGTCGGGGTCATGGTGCGGGGGGTGTTGCGCGACGATGGACGTATGTCGTCCTGACTCGGACATTCTGACTGTAATCAACGAATCGTGTTTCAAAAAGTACATTACGAACATCATACATAAAAGTGGCTAAATGCTCAGTTTTAAATATAAATATTAAATAAATATTAAATTAAATATAATATATACATACAAAGACTCACACATTCATACTCACTGACATACACACCCCTACACGTACACACCTCCACCCACACACAGTGAAACTGTTATTATTATTTTATGTTTAATTTTATTTTTTCTATGTTTCCTATAAATACTGTGCTCTTCGGGCACATACTGGTATCTTTCTTTAAATTTAAATAATAAGATAAGGTAGTATATTGGTGCCGATTCTGTTGTTATTTGCACTAAACTAATTTTAGTCACATCACATCTCTTTCTTACAAACATTATTGAAAAAGGATAGAACATATTTAAAGCTGTCAAATTAGTCTTTGCCGTTCTCATTTGCGTGGATTTAGATGTAACAGCGATAGATAGCGACTAAATTTATGTTGATAAAAAGCTTTGGAATAATTTGACAGGACTAAATTTCTTACATCCTTTTCTTATGTTCTTTGTTAGAAAGAGATATAGTGAGACTACATTTAGTTTAGTTGTAAACAACAGAATTAGCACCATTGTTAATCCTTAATTGGCTGTAAGTTATATTTAATTATATAATATATTAGTTTTCAAGAGCTGTGGATTATGTAACTAATAAATAAATAAAATAAAATAATATTATTATAATACAAATACTTGAAGTAAAAACGTTCGCTCTGCGCGCACGTAGGAGTGTGAGATTTGGTATATTTAAAGTTTACTGACGGGCCAGTTGGCGCAGTTGGTTAACACTCTGGTAAAGATTCCACCTATTTCGCGCAGGTCATGGGTTCGATTCTCGCACAGGACATTCATTTGTGTGCATGACCATGTCTGTATGTCCTGAGTCTGGGTGTAATTATGTATATTAAGTATGTATTTACAAACAAAAAGTAGTATATGTATTATATCAGTTATCTGGTTTCCATAGTACAAGCTCTGCTTAGTTTGGGATCAGATGACCGTGTGTGAGGAATAAATAAATATCATGGGACATTCCTCAATGTCCCAGGATAATTATTTATTATTATTATTTATATGGGGAAGAAGTGCACAAAGACATTATTTTATTTAACAAAACCTGTTTTTCAAAAAAACTTAAACCGACTTCAATGTACACTAAGGAGTAATCAAATCCTGATCTGATGAAAATGGGACCAAACGGGAATTGTACTCTTCAAAACAAAAAAAAATATTTCCAAATCGGTTAATAAATGACGGAGTTACGTGGTAAGAAACAAAAAAAAAGCGAATTGAGAACCTTCTCCTTTTTTCGAAGTCGGTTAAAAACGTTACATACTCTACAAACATACATACACTACCATGAGTTTGACACACTTCACAGATATACTCTTTTATTTATCTTCTTCTTAGTTTTATAGTGTGACAACCAAATTCTTTTTCGGACTTATTTTTTGCTTGTGTCAAGTTATATTATTAGTTCGTTTGTGATAAAAAAATATAGTCGAATTTCGACTCACGGGCGACCTCTTGTAATAATAATCCTAGTAAATAAATCCTTACATAGTCAATAGTTTTTTTTTTTTTTTTTTGATTAAAGTTCGATGGTTTTGACTTTCTTGTTGCTTGTGTACTACAATACAAGCTTACATACCAAATTTAGGACTTCAGGAAGTACCCCCATATTAATAAATAAGGTGTAAGTCAGTCTTGTAATACCCAAGTATTAAGATAGCCCCAGCCCTTTTTAGGGTTCCGTAGCCAAATGGCATAAAACGGAATCCTTATGGATTCGTCATATCGGTCTGTCTGTCTGTCCGTCCGTATGTCACAGCCACTTTTTTCCGAAACTATAAGAACTATAATGTTGAAACTTGGTAAGTAGATGTATTCTGTGAACCGCATTAAGATATTCACACAAAAATAGAAAAAAAAACAATTAATTTTGAGGGTTCCCCATACTTAGAACTGAAACTCAATTTTCTTTTTTATAAAACCCTTATACTATCCTAACTAATATTATAAATGCGAAAGTGAGTTTGTTTGTTTGTTTGTTTGTTTGTTACGCCTTCACGCTTCAACTACTCAACGGATCATCATGAAATTTGGCATGCAGATAGTCTATGGTATGGAGAAGGACATAGGCTACTTTTTATCCCGGGAATGCGGGTGAAACCGCGGGGGACAGCTAGTGTTTAATAAGTTCAATATTGACAACATATCCCGAGTTGGCTCTATACAAACGAATAAAATAGTTACCATAAGCGGCGCATGCGCATTTTTGATTGCCTCCCTCCTCTGGAACTCCACCTTGGCCATCTCGGTGGCGAGCCACGCCGGGATCTCCGGGATGGCCACGCGCAGCGCCACCACTATCACCAGTACCACGTGCTGTACACAACAATTATACCAACTAAGGTCACCACTCACTATATCAGCACCGCTACGCCTCACCACGAACTTGCCATCCAAGTGACGCCTTTAAATCATGTGTATTTAAGTAAATTTTATGATAACTGCATTAAATAGTTGACGCCTCGCGGCTAGCATCAATTATTTCATCTTTTTATTGTAAAATTTACTAGAACGTACATTATATACAGCCCTCATTTGAATGGCAGGTTCTTGCTGAGGCTTAGCAGTGCTGGTATGGTGAGTAATGACCTTGACTCCCGTATTCACCTGCTTATGCTCTGGACATCCTCGAAGTCAGTTCGATAGTTTAGGCGAAACCGTAAACTATCACACCCACACATTAATAATACATTATAAATTATAATTATAAATTATTACCCCACATTTTAAAAGAGGCAGCATTTTTTCGCTCCAAAAACAGTCGTCAAGTGCGCAAGTTTTGAAGGCCAAAGGTCCCGGGTTCGAACCCTACAATGAGCTCGAGCTTTCGGTGAAGGAAAACATCGTGAGGAAACCATAGCACGGTGGTAGGGTACTTTGTAGTACCCAACACACACCGATAGGTTCCTGGCGAAAGATGGCAACTTGAAGGTGGTAGCCAGCCAGATGGGTACTACTAGCTGCACTTGAGAGCCAGTTCCTTTTAGGATTTGTGTGATTGTGATGTGAGGTGAAACTTCCACCACTAAGTCAACAGACTTTCGAGCACCCATCTCCTATCCAGCCTGCAATAAACCGCTTACCTCCAGCGCAACGATGACAAGAACGGTCTGTGCCGGAGTAGCATCCGGTAGAAGTCGATGAACCGGGCCGGATAGCCCGATCAGAGCGCAGTTCACTAGCACTGCCACGGCCACCATGGTTTCCATTGCGTGCTGGAGATGTAAAACAAATTCTAAGTTCAATAGTATACCCTATTGCAATTACATATTTTTATTTATATTACATTGCGCACATACATTCATTACACACTTACACACACCCCCACTCCATTCACACTGATACCCTTTTGTTTTTCTTTTTCTTTTTTAAATACAAATTAATTTTATATCGCTGTCTTAAATGTATCCTAATTTTTTTAAATGTAAACCCGTCATTGGCTGTTTGATTAATCTTATATGTTCATTCAAATTATACTAAGAGCTGTGGATTTTATTTGATTAATAAATAAATAAATAAATTATTATAAGATCACTATTCCTCATCCTAGTATCCTACCCATTGCCTATTTAATGTTCAATTATGAGAAAATCTTCCTTATGCTTATGCTACATAAGGAACTTAAGTATATCAGAGAAACTGTTGATTCTAAGGTAAAACCCTGTATAATAAATTTGATTACAAAATAGGCCGATTTTGAAAATGGCTCTATCTGATCTCTAGGAAAACACTTATTTGACCGAGTTTTCGAACAAAACTCGGTCGCCAAAGTACTCACATGTCATATGCGCATGATATTGTCCTAATAGATTAAAACACAAGAAATATTCGATATTAAGGCCGTGAGTCGAAGGCGAACGCGATAAGAGTGTAATGATCAATGCACACGCGTGTCAACGACGTTTTTCAACACACTTGCGAGGAAAAAAGCAGACTTGTATTTTTTGATATTAATTATAATCAACCACACAATGACAACGTTAACGAATATGGCGCGCAAGTTTTTTTTTTTGACACCTATTTCCTGTCAAACTATTTTTCCCGTTTAAATTAAGAATGCTTCGTCTAAAGTCTAAACACATATCACTTGCAGTGAAGTACAAACATCATAAAACCACAGTCGCCCGACGCCTTTGATCTCATGGAAAATGCCGACAACGTCTAGACAGTATCGCAACAGCCATATAAAGTATGATGTGTACCGAGCTACTAACATCGTTTTGTTCGCAGGTCGGGCTCGGCTATCCCGCGTCTCGCCCCTCACACCCCGCACGATTGCCCTGTCTAGACGTCTTCGTCGAACGACTGTGATAAAACTGTGCGGTAATGTAAAGTAAAAAGCACTAGTGCGTAATAAGCTGCATTAAGATACTAAAAACGGAACAATAAATGACACTTTACGAGCAAGTATGTTGAAAAAAAAAGTGGACTATATTCATGTACCTTAATTGACTCACTCTACCCATCAGACTTTCCTTCTTTTTTAAATTTTAATTCAGGATGTTTTGCTCTACCGAGCATAGCGAATATTCGCTCAAAGAGCAGCTCGACTGAGGAAGTACCTTACAGAATACCGCAGACAAATAACTTTATGGAAGCTGGCAAAGAATTGGAAATTGAATTATTTCTTGAGTACAATAATGTTAATATTTTTTGTGTAACTGAACATTGGTTGAAGAATCATGAGTTAATGCTCAATACTCCTAATTATAAACTGTTAAGTGCGTTCGTTAGAAAATCAGCTATACATGGAGGTAGTTTAATTTTAGTTTCAAATAATATTAAATGTAAAAATCGCAAAGACAATGTAGATTTATCTATCGAGCGCACTGTTGAGTTGTCCTGCGTAGAGCTTGAGCGCTATATTATAATTTGTGTGTACCGTCCCCCTTTAGGTGACTATAATTTGTTTGAATTAGTTTTAGAAGATGCTCTTAAGAAAGCTCAAACATGTAATAAAAGTATAATAGTATGTGGCGACTTTAATGTTAATTTGTTAGTAGATTCACCTACAACACTTAGATTTATTAATTTATTCAAATCATTTAATCTTAATAATTTATTCTATGAACCAACTAGAGTGACAGAAACTTCTGCAACGTGCCTGGACAATGTATTCTGCTGCTGTGATGTACTCGAAAAATCTATTGTCACTGAGTTGACTTCGGATCATTGTGGTCAGAAAGTAGTACTTTTTAATGAAACTAATGTTAAACCGCATAAGATAACTTGTAGGCCCATAACATTAAATCGTATGGTCCGTTTTAAAGATAGGGTTAGTAACAATATTGCCTCTGTTGACATGGCACAGGACGAACCAGATA
Source organism: Achlya flavicornis (assembly GCA_947623365.1). Lineage (NCBI taxonomy): Eukaryota > Metazoa > Arthropoda > Insecta > Lepidoptera > Drepanidae > Achlya > Achlya flavicornis. Next base: position 6,894,637 of record OX392491.1, read on the forward strand.
GTCTTTACAGTAATCTCTTTAAATTTATAAAAACAGAATTTGATAAGGCTTTTAAACCCAGAACCTTTAGTGAAAATTATAAAATTAAGTTTAACGACTGGGCAACATCGGGTATTTACATAAGTAGAGCTAAGTTGTATGAGCTGTATGGCATGAAAAAATTCAATCAAAATATCGATTTTCTTGAGTATGTCAAAAATTATTCCAAAATTTTTAAGAAAGCCTGTACTTCTGCTAAGTCCATATATTTAAAAAATAAAATTAGTCAATCAAACAATAAAGTCAAAACTACTTGGAACATTATCAACTCTGAAAGGGGAAAATACCAGAACAGTAATAAGCGTATTGAGTTAAATATTGATAATAACATTATTTCTGACGATAGTCAAATTGCACATGCTTTTAATTTATTTTTTACTAATATACCGGTAGACACAACTTGCTCCTTGAATTCGTCACCGATAGATGCTGAATTGTTATTAAAATCCAATGTGCCTGAGTGCTGTGAATTATTTAAGTTTAGGCACGTTACACCTTACGACATAGTCAAAACATTTAAAACCTTGAAAGTTAAACGCACTGGGGACTTATGGGATGTATCCGTAACTGTTTTGCAGGGTATCATTGATGACATTGCTCCGCATTTAGCTTTAGTATTTAACAAATGCGTTGATTTCGGCCAATTTCCAGATTTAATGAAATATAGCAAAGTTATACCTTTGTTCAAGGCGGGAGATCCCAGTGATCCTTCCAATTATAGACCAGTTTCCATTTTGCCAGCCTTGAGCAAAGTATTTGAAAAGATTATTTTAACGCAATTGCTCGCTCACTTTAATTTGAATAAACTATTACATAGTGAGCAGTATGGGTTTACAAAGGGTCGTTCAACTATTGATGCCGGGGTAGCACTTTTAAGAAATATTTTTAACGCTTGGGAGAAATCACAGAATGTTATTGGAGTATTCTGTGATCTATCTAAAGCCTTTGATTGTGTTGATCACCGGACACTCATACGTAAACTAAATTATTATGGGGTTAGGGGCGCAGCACTTGATCTGATGAAGTCGTATCTCGGGGATAGAATTCAAAGTGTTGATGTCAATCGTATTAAATCATCTGGTTCTCCTGTGCTTATGGGGGTGCCGCAGGGCTCTATTTTAGGTCCTTTTCTATTTTTAATTTATATTAATGATCTTCCTTTTTATGTCAAAAATACCTGTGGAATTGTACTGTTTGCTGACGATACCTCACTGATTTTTAGTGTTGATAGACTGAAATCTAATTTTGACGATGTAAACGGTGCATTATCTCGGGTATTAAACTGGTTTACTGTAAATAATCTAGTTTTAAATGCAAAGAAAACTAAATGTATTAAATTTGCACTACCTAATGTTAAAAAAGTAGGCTGTAATTTAATGATAAATAATGAACCTTTAGGTCTTGTTGAATCATCAGTATTCTTAGGGATTACTTTAGACTCGAAACTTCAATGGGGCAACCAAATATCATGTCTTTCGGGAAAGCTCAGTTCAGCTGCTTATGCAGTTCGAAAAATTAGACAGCTAACAGACGTAGACACAGCTCGATTAGTTTATTTTAGTTATTTCCATAGTGTTATGTCTTATGGCATTTTACTTTGGGGTAAAGCTGCTGATATAGAAACCATTTTTATTTTGCAAAAAAAAGCAGTGCGAGCTATTTATAATATGAGTTCTCGAGCTTCCCTCAGAGATAAGTTTAAACATATAGGTATCCTCACAGTAGCATCGCAGTATATTTATGCAAATATATTATTTGTACATCAGAATATTAATATTTTTGTAAAAAAAAGTGACGTGCACTCTTTTAATACTAGAAATAAGCATAAACTTGTGACCTCTGCTTATAGACTCCAAAAAGTGCAAGGTTCATTTTTAGGACTGAGTATACAATTTTATAATAAAATCCCTAATAAAATTTTGAATTTACCGTCACATAAGTTTAAGGAATGTATTAAGGCCGCTTTAGTACAGAAGGCTTACTACAATATTACCGAATATTTAAATGATAAAAATGCTTGGGTGTAGCGCTCGCTCTACAGGAAACATCTGATGTAATAAATTTAAGTTTGATTTTGAAAAGAGTAATTGCTGAGTTTATTGCCGGCTCTTCTTAGCAAAAGCAACCTTCCGAACCGTGCATTAGAGTATTAGAGTTTGACTATTCATAAGTGCCTGTGAAGGCCTATTTGAATGAATAAATTATTTCATTTCATTTCATTTCATTTATTATTTCATTTCATTTCATATGTCGTGTTCCTGCGCGTGAGTAAGATCGCCAGAGCTCATTGGGGAGGGGGAAGTGTATTGTGTGTTGCAAGCGTCCATATGGCTACGGTAACCGCTTACCACCAGGCGGGCGTTGCCGACTTTAGTAGCATAATAAAAACATACCTGCCAACTCCCGATACTATTGACCCGTTCCCCAAAAGGCCTCTGCGCCACATGACACAGTTTGAACGCATCAGCCCGCACTTCCATCGCGTTGTTGAGGAGTGCACAAACACCTGCTAGAGGGAATGCTGACGAGAACAACACCACGTGACCTAGTTGTGTAAGCATCTCTAGGTACTCTGCAAATGTGCCTTCATACTGGAACAGATTGTAAGATTTATTGGTGGGATGAGGTGTCATCGAGGTACAGTCGAGGACATAAATATGTATACACTTAGTAAAATTCAACAACGGTTTCCTCTTAAACTACTGATTGAAATTATGAGATATTATAAAGGCAGAATCTTCTAACATATACTATTATGATTTATGTAATAGTTTAACACTTAAATGTTAAACATGCGAGAAAATTGCTTTTGAATTTCAAAAAGTGTATACATATTTATGTCCTCGACTGTACATACAGAAAGTTTGATCAAATTGGCATGATTAAAAAAGTTGTAATTTTTTTTTACTTTTTATATGCCTGTGTTTGACCGTCATGGTAAGTGATGATGTGGCCGAAGGTGGTGCACACACGAAGCCTAGAAGGTACTGGCTCTCAAGTGCTGCTGTCGGAACACACCGATAGGTGCTTGACGACTTATCAACTTGAGGGTGGTAACCAGTCAGATGGGTACTACAAAGTACCTCACGATGTTTTCCTTCACCGAAAGCTCAAGCTCATTGATGGATTTGAAACCGGGACCTTCGTCTCGGTATCCGACGTCACTACCACTGAGCTATCATCGCCTTACAAATGGCATGAAGAAATATTGAATTTTCCTATTTCCATTTGTTAAAACTTGGACGTCTATGGACCGCGTCAGAGTACTAATACCAATCAAATTCGTGATTTTGCACTGATTTATAATAGTAGCGACAATCACTGCATCTAAATGTTTAGTGTGGCCTTGACTTAGCAATCAGAGCGCATTGTCGGTGGTAGGAATTGGCGGAATAGATTTCAAACAAAATGGACGTCATTGTGTTTCTTTGGATTATTTATTCGATGGCATAACTGATTCATATTTTTTTTCGAATTCTGTAGTCAATCGTGGTTCAAATAGATATACACATTCTCTGAAATTGTTAACTGTCTAGCTATTACGGTTCATGAGCCACTGACAGACAGACGAACGGACAGCGGAGCTTTGTGCACGGAACCCACAAAATAAACTCTGCCGTGTAAGAAAACTAACTATCTAATTACTAAATACCTTAAACAACTGCGACTCCAACTCGGCTTGATGTATGACCTTCTGTCCCACAATAGGCTCAGAATCTCTCCTATCATCCTTTTCCTTGTCAGTACCTCCGTTAATAAGGCTGTTCTCAGGCGCTTCGCCCGTCGAATCTGTCTTCTTATCGAATAATTCTGTTAGTTGGGCTGATGTCGGCACTGAAAGTAAAATAAGCGGGTTGACTCTCCATCGGTTTAGAATATATAGACTTCAGCAAGAAACTCAACAAGGCATGTTTCTTTTGACATTTCCATTTTTGTACCAACTATACATTATTGACGGGCCAGCTGGCGCCGTTGGTTAAGACTCTGGTTAAGATTCCACCTATCGCGCCGCAGGTAGTGGGTTCGATTCTCACACAGGACATGCATTTGTGTGCATTAACATGTATGTATGACCTGAGTCTCGGTGTAATTATGTATATTAAGTATGTATTTACAATCAAAAAAGTATTATATCAGTTGTCTGGTTTCCATAGTACAAGCTCTGCTTAGTTTGGGATCAGATCACCGTGTGTGAGGAATTTCCCAGGATATTTATTTATTTATTATTTACTTACTTTTGCTCGGACTAATAGCTCCAAACACATCGACGCATATTTTGGCCAATCTCAAATTCTCAATCAAGTATGGCAATGCGGATTCCTTTACATTACCTATAATTTGTCTCGTTATGAGTAACACCGCTAGTTGCTGAAAATAAGTTATATAAAATAGTATAAATCAATATTAACTTCTAAAGTTATGTATAAACTAATAAACTGGTAGACAGACAAACTTTCTTCTTAATAATATTAGTAAGGATGTTTCAATGTTGATACTAAACTCTGGCAGAGATAAGATGTCACTTTTGACAAGAGGATGTCTCCTTTCCTTACTATACCATGTGTGTAGAAGTTAAGTTGAATATGGCCTGTCAAATGTGGCCTATTCAGATGGCCAATTAAGGTTTATCTAAAAATACATTTATGCTTTCTCCTGAACATAGGTCTAAAATTAAATACGAAAAAGTACTCATGTATACGATCAACTTTTACTATGGGACCAACATAAAAATAGCAAAAAAAAAACTGCTTTTCATACATGTTTGCCGAGGAGATATGTACCTTTTGTATGAAAAGCGTTATTTTTTTTTGCGATTTCATAGTTGGTCCCATAGTAAAAGATGATCTTATACATGAGTACTTTACGTGGTTACATTTAATGTATTGTCGTATCCACCCCATATATGCAATTAATGAAAATGATAATAATAATAATATAATAAATAAATTTATTTGCCAAAACATGTGTTAAAATATGCAGATGTACATACATTCAAGAGATACAGACATGTTTTACCGGGGAGCCGGTGTGCAAAATGTTTTTGGTAATTTAATAATGTCTCAGCCTATAAAGATTACAAATAATTCAAATTAATTAATGGTTTTATTCCACATACATGTCAGATAAAAAATAAGAAGATAATAATTAATCAATGATGTGTAAAATGCCTTTGTTTGACCACCATGGTAAGTGATGATGTGGCCGAAGGTGGTGCACACACAAAGCCTAGAAGGAACTGACTCTCAAGTGCAGCTGTCGGAACACACCGATAGGTGCTTGGCGACAGGTTTTCCTCACGATGTTTTCCTTCAAGGTCAAGGTCATTGTAGGTTCCGAACCCGGGACCTTCGTCTCGCGATCCGACGTCATCATCGCCTCATAATAATAATGTAGTAGAACGCTTACTTACTTCCTTCAACTTATCCATATCCTGAATATAAAACGCAATGTAGAACAAACTCATGAAAGAGTTGACGAATTGAAACTGGAATAAATGCAATAATTATGTATTAAACGATTGCATCATACTACAGTAGCTACGATGAAAGCGGTATCTACAAATGTATAAAAATAATACATTAATTAAATGTGTGAATTAACTATTTATAAGAAAAGAAATTCTATACACTACATAAATAAGTTACATTAACCCAAACAGTGCAGATTTTTTCAAATAATCTTGTGTTATAATGGAAATTTTATATATTAGTAGGCTGCCAAATTAGTGTTTTTTCGAAAATCCGTTGAAGAATTGTTTGAACTTTTCAAAAGTGTCACATACAGTAGGTACTCGATTAAAAAATACGCGTCTTGGTAATCTTTGTATTACGAAACGGAAATATGATTGCAACCGAGTGCGAGCGTGACAGCATTACAGACAGAGCATACCAACGCGCATAAATTATAACTTATAATTTATCACTTTTTACATTCACCGATTCAAGGACGTAACTTAGTTTTGGCACAGCCTGTATAATCGGAAGTCTTGTGCACAATATGCTAATGTTTTTTTTTAAATTACAAATGTTAAGATGTTTTTTAAAAACATGCAAGCGATATTGATTGCGTGCAAACGCTAAATAGTTGCGCTATAAAAAAAAAAAAGTTTGGTTTGGTTAAATTCACCTTTGATTGTCTATGGTAAGTAGCAAGCAAAGCGTGATTGAAGCTTTGGCATGGCGTTAGCTTTTACATCACTTAAATACAAACCAAGGCAATTTTCACTATCAGATGATTTTCATACTTTGTCTCAAGTCGGTAGTTTTCTGTTGAGATTGCGAAAAAAATTGTGATTTTTTTCAGTGTTACCATTTTTTATTAATAGTTTTTTTTTGTCGTCCAGTCCCGTTTGGTAAGCAATAAAGAGAGAAATAAAATGCACTATAGTATATTTCTACACTGTTTCATTGGTCTACTGCTAAAACTGCTAATCTATGTATGACTATTTATACTTTATTTTCAATTTTAAAGGTATTCTAAACAGCTATAAGAAGTAGGGATATTTAATACATGCAGCAATAATACAATCTAAAGCCCAAAGTATTACACCTGATCAAATCGGGTCGGTGTTTAAAATTACATGTTTTACCAAAAAAGATTTTAAAGTAAATATGCTTAAACCGACTTCAAAGTACACTAAGAAGTAATCAAATCCTGAACTGAATTGATAGCCATAGCAATTTTTTCTAAAAAACTGGCTAAAAATTTTATTCCATTTTTAAATTTATTTTAATTTTAGAAAACACATCTAAATAAGACTTGGTTCTAAAATCTTGAAAAATACCATTAACTTGAAACAAAATCACTCTCCACACAAAGAAAAAAAATCACACCAATACAATTAAATTCAAAGGGGACTTAAAACCAAAACTAAATCCGCATCAAAATTATAACATGACAAATAAACGTTAACACGATACAAATAGAGGTTATAATCGAGTGTACCTTTGTCGTTAAGCCACCTCGCTATCCGCGCGTAGAGTTCCTCCTCGAGAGCTATAACTACTGCGAGTAGAGCGCGCGGTATCCACGTGAAATACACTATTCTGTTTTCCCACCAGTCCTACAACAAATTGATACATACAGGTCGCTTGCACGTTCACAGTACTGACACATAGGCAATTTCATGATACAATATCTTTATATTGTTACGAGCTCGGGTTCAGGATAAATAATGGTACACGAATTTACCAAAACACTGGTCACACTTTTATTAAAACTCTAATTAAAACACACAGAAATTAAATAGTTCACTAGCACTTAACTGTATTTCACTTCGATGTTTACTCACTGTTATACAAAACCAAACTCCAACTCCCCTGTGCATTGTCTCGTATTTATACTTCATAAACGGCATCTGGAACATTCCACAATTTACGCGAGTATTCTACATGCCTACTGTGTTATCGGGAATATTCCAGAAGCAGATAGCTACTCGGCGATAGATGGCGTTGCTTGATAGATGTTTACTCCTATACAATAACAGATGGCGTTACTGATAGTACCGCTATTCAATAACAGATGGCGTTACTGGTAGCAATTTATTCCTGATGTCGCGATGTCGTAACACTACCCCCTCCTTAGACATGCTCGTCCCGAGCAATGTGAATTCCATGATATAACGCCATCGAGATCCTTGGGGCTCTTCGAACACCAGCCAGCACCCGCCCCGCGGTCCTGGCGTTTACTCGTGTTCCTGTTCCTGTTGCTGAGCAGTGTCAACAATCAACGCTGCTCTTCCTTCCCAGAGTCGATTTTCTTCTTTTCTGTAGTTTCTCCACTTCGGACAACTCCTCCGCAGGTGTCCCTTTTCTCCACAGTTGTAGCAACGGGGCGAGGCCACAACTTCTCGGGGTCGAATTTCTTCTTTTCTGTACTTTCTCCACTTCGGGCAACTCATCCGAAGGTGGCCCTTTTCTCCACAGTTGTAGCAACGGGGCGAGGCCACAACTTCTCGGGGTCGAACTTCTTCTTTTCTGTAATTTCTCCACTTCGGGCAACTCCTCCGAAGGTGTCCCTTTTCTCCACAGTTGTAGCAACGGGGCGAGGCCACAACTTCTCGGGGTCGATTTTCTTCTTTTCTGTACTTTCTCCACTTCGGACAACTCATCCGAAGGTGTCCCTTTTCTCCACAGTTGTAGCAACGGGGCGAGGTAACAACTTCCCGGGGTATATTTTCTTCTTTTCTGTACTTTCTCCACTTCGGGCAACTCATCCGAAGGTGGCCCTTTTCTCCACAGTTGTAGCAACGGGGCGAGGCCACAACATCCCTGATGCGGTGAGGTCGGTCATCGCGTCGCACAGCCTCTACTTCTAAGGCATGGGCTAAAGCGTCTTTCAGCGACTCGTGGTGCCCTAATCTCACGGCAGCTCTAACTTCCAAGTCGCGTATACCATCCACGAACGCTTGCACTAGATTACCGTTGATCATCGCTGGTGCAGACTGGTATGCTTTACGGACCAGCTTTTCTACCTCTAGAGCCCACTGTTGTATAGTTTCGGCGCTCCGTTGCACACGGTCCTTGAGTTGGGCACGGAATACGTGTTCCAGGTGTGCGTCCCCGTATCTGGATTCTAGAGCTTCCAACAGTTGCTCATACGTCACGTCCTTCCCGAGGGCCTCCAGTATAGTGAGGGCCTGGTCGCGAAGACCCAAAGTGAGTGCTGTCATCGCCTGTGCACTAGTCCAACCATTCGCCTTCATGACAGCTTCGAACTGGATTCTATAGGCTGACCATGACGAGGTGCCATCAAATGGCGGCACCTTGAAACCACGTGAAGAAGCCACAGGTAAAGAAGTAGCAGTTCCAACCTTGAGTCCAACCAGGGCGTTCTTCACGTCTTCTATCTGTACCTCGGCCTTGGACATACGATTTTCGGATTCCGAGATACGGGACTCATGATGCTGAAGCTGTTCCTTCACCACCTTGAGATCCTTGCCAAGAGTTACTTGTAAATTTTCTAATAAAACCATCTGTTCCTCTTGGCGGCGAGCCTGCTCCTCCTGACGGCGAGCCTGCTCCTCCTTATCCCGCTGTAGCTGTTCCTCTAGTCGGCGAGCCTGCTCCTCTTGTCGGCGAGCCTGCTCCTGTAGCATTACCATCAAAGCGCCAAGATCTGGGGTTGCAGGTACTGCTCTTACATCAGGTGGGTCGGCAACTGGCAAAGAGCCAGTTGGCTGCTGGCCACCCGAAGTCTGAGACGGAGAACCTCCAAACCTCCTTTCATCCATCTCCTGCTGCCGCTGGCCCCTTGTACGGACACCCTCAGTGACTTCCTTTGGCATAACCGGCATTATTTATCCTACTACTTCTGACACCAATTGTTACGAGCTCGGGTTCAGGATAAATAATGGTACACGAATTTACCAAAACACTGGTCACACTTTTATTAAAACTCTAATTAAAACACACAGAAATTAAATAGTTCACTAGCACTTAACTGTATTTCACTTCGATGTTTACTCACTGTTATACAAAACCAAACTCCAACTCCCCTGTGCATTGTCTCGTATTTATACTTCATAAACGGCATCTGGAACATTCCACAATTTACGCGAGTATTCTACATGCCTACTGTGTTATCGGGAATATTCCAGAAGCAGATAGCTACTCGGCGATAGATGGCGTTGCTTGATAGATGTTTACTCCTATACAATAACAGATGGCGTTACTGATAGTACCGCTATTCAATAACAGATGGCGTTACTGGTAGCAATTTATTCCTGATGTCGCGATGTCGTAACAATATATAAAACTCTACTGTACGTATGTATGTCACTGAATTCCTCCTAAACGGCTGGACCGATTTGAATGATTTTTTTTTAATGCGTTTGGGTGGCGCCCTTGATTGTTTAGATTTACAAATTAGCCCGGCAGATGGCGCTGCAGTCGGTATCTAGGTTATATTATCGACCGTTTAGGAGGAGTACAGTGACAAACACACGTACAGTTTTTTTTTTATTGGTAGGGTAGGGTAGGGTACCACCTCAGGGTAGGGTAGCACCACGCGAACGAAGTCGCGCCGAGCAGCTAGTGTTATATATAATATTATTGCTTCTAACAAATTATGACAAAAGGTCAAGGGAAAGTGGTTCAAAAATAAGTACAAAAGATTACCCTTGCTAACTAAATAACATGAAAACAATCTGTTATACTCCATGAGAGTTCCTAGAAAAAAAAAACAATAACTTTTCATACGTCAAGCAAGGTTGCCGGATGATTTAAAAAAAATATTGAGCACGTATTTTTTGCTTTAACAAATCATTTAAAATTTATAAAGATAAAACGCGTCAAAGTTCGGGATGGGTGCTCGTGACGTCACTTGTTTGTACTTACACACTTGTACACTTCGTAATTTTTTGTTTGATTGATAAAAAAATACGTGTCTATTATTTTTTGATAATGTCGGACTATATACTGGGTGGAGATTTCGAGATGGCATATTTTCGAAACCTATGTTGGGTTAGTCATGCTGAACACCTTTTACTATGGGACCAACACAGAATACTCAAAAAAAATATTTACTTTTCATACATTATGATCGAGTAAGGTTGACATTTACTATGCAAAGTTACAAAAAAAAATTGAGAATTCGCTATTGGTGCCATAGTAACAGCTTGACTTACCCAACATAGGTTTCGAAAATATGCCATCTCAAAATCTCCACCTGTCATAACTTTTCAGGCCGGTACCCGATTATAAGATGACGTGTTACCTGTGCACGCAGCAGCGTGAATGTAGCGAATGTGGCAACACTGAGACACAGCAGCATGAGCGGGAAAGACACGCAGTGTCGCCACACGCGCCGCCGCCACGCCGCGTACTGAGGCTCCGGACGACCCGTCACTGAACTTGTGCTCGGTTCACCCTGGACACAAAAAACATGAAAAACCCTGGACTAAAAAGTATTATGCTCGGTTCATCGATGGTAGAGCTTAGCTAGGCTCACACACGGTCATCTGATCCCAAACTACGCAGAGCTTGTACTATGGAAACCAGATAACTGATATAATAAAAAAACTACTTAAAAAAAAAATACATACTTAATATACATAATTACACCCAGACTCAGGACATACAGACATGTTCATGCACACAAATGCATGTCCTGTGCGGGAATCGAACCCACGACCTGCGGCGCAATAGGTGGAATCTTTACCAATCTTAACCAACTGCGGCAACTGGCCCGTCAAACAAACACCTGCACGTGAAGACGCCTGCAACATCATGCACTCGCTTTTTGTTTTATCAGACACTATCTTTCCGCCCGCGGTTTCACCCGCGCCCCCTTCTTTACCCCCTTACCTACCCTACCCTACCATCCTCTATAAAAAGTGTCCTATGTCAGTCTCCTGGTTCTAAGCTACCTCCCAACCAATTTTCAGCCAATTCGGTTCAGCCGTTCTTGAGTTATAAATACACACAGTATCCCTGAATGCTATGTACACAGGTCTACATATCAAGCTATACATTTCCAGTATAAGCAGACCACTCATTGTACGGGAATCCTTTACAGCCAAGTGTAGTACTTTTAATCCCGGGAAAACGGGTAAAACCGCGGGAGAAACCTAGTGAATAAATAAATGAGTTGTATACCTGAAACAGAGGTCTCGGCTCAACTAACAACTCGTCCCTTTGGTCCAACGTGCCCCATTTATACGCCAACACATTAGAATACCTGAAAAAATATTGGACTGTTTTACAAAAAACTTAATACGACTTCAAAGTACAGTAGTACCCGACTGATATGGCTTACCGATGTACCGGCAGCTGCCGCCATGTGTGCGGAAGGGCGGCACTTGCGAGTGAGACGGAACTAACAGCTGCACTGTATTATGAACCTTATAGTAGTGGTCTAAGGTTTATTGTAAGTATTAAGCATTCTTTCGTTAATCTTCGGGACATACTTTCTTTTCTGTGCGAACGAAGATTCACGACGCGCCTTATCAGTTGGTTACTACTGTAAGAAAGATAAAAGCATACCTTTTCCACGTTTCCAAATAAACGCAAGCCCATAACACGTTGAATAATGAGAATAACACGTAAGCTATGTCTTTCCAACTGTCGTTGGCTGTGCCCAACCAAATCTGGAAAATAATACAAAATTAGACCGGCTCGAAGGACCAAATTTTGAAAATGAGTATTTTTAAACTATTGATATCAAATCTCAACATAGTTTGTGATGTCGATAAGAACACAAAGCCAAATCTATACTTATAATATTATAAAGCTGAAGGGTTTGTTTGTTTGAACGCGCTTATCTCAGGAACTACTGGTTCGAATTGAAAAAATCTTTTTGTGTTGGGTAGTCCATTTATCGAGGAAGCCTAAGCTATATAAAATCACGCTGCGACTAATAGAAGCGAAGCATCAGTGAAAAATGTTGCAAAAACGGGGAAAATTATTCATATAGGGTAGGGTGGAGTATCACCACAGGGTAGGGTGGCACCACGCGAACGAAGTCGCGCCGGACAGCTAGTCGCCCAATAAAAAAATGATGCGCGGGTTTTGGAACTCACCATTAGGTACTTGGCTTTCAACATCTCAGTCTCAGTTGAAAGCCAACTTACGAACTGGTGGTAACTTCAGTAGCTTTGACTTTGAAATTGAATAAATGACTTTGACTTAGAGGCGGATACTACTAAGTACCCTACCACCGTGCTATGATTTTGTCAGTTTCCTCAACCAGCTATTTTAAAGAGTAATAACGCCTACTAGAATCTTTAAAAGCAATGTTCTACGCATGCGTATGGTTGCAGCAATATTTTTGTAAGCCGTACTAATACAATGATTTTGTACCTACCATCATTAATGACTTTGAAAAATTGTTAGTCATTCTGTCTATTCTGTTCTAACGTTCAACGAGAAAATACACTTTTTTATTCATTTTATTTTACTGCATTTTGATTTCCAAACTCATATCTTCTTCATTTACATGCTACCTTCTGAGGCATCTGAGGTCAATGAGTCATTACATACTAACTACAGGATGTGTTTTTCTAAGGTGTTTCTTACCCAAAATATAAAACCGACGGCCGCCGGCACGGTCAGAGACCGCGTGTAGTGTCCGAGCCACGCAAAATACATTGCTATCTTAACACCAAAATATTCACTTATTTCATCTGAAAGCAACACAAACGATACGTTCAAAACTTAATTGATAAACATATAAATTTTATTAGCAGCTTTATTGGTAACTGTATTTTTTGTTGACTGTACTTGCATTGTCATCCAATATACAAAATATCAAGTCAATCCGACCAGTGGAAGTGGGTGAAATTTGACTTGCAAGGTTCCACCCGAACAAACATCTTAATATTATAAATGCGAAAGTGACTTTGTTTGTTTGTTACGCCTTCAAGCCTCAACTACCCAACGGATCATCATGAAATTTGGCATGCAGATAGCCTATGGTATGGAAAAGGGCATAGGCTACTTTTGATCCCGGGAACGCGGATGAAACCGCGGGGGACAGCTAGTAGTTACATAAATACATTGTAAGTTAAATAAAGGCTTATAAAATACGTTTCTTTTTAGACGACGGACTAAATAGAAACTTTCAGGACAGTCTGTTGTGTTGATGTTCAGCACGCCGCCGCAATGTCTGAAGAAGTTAAGATAAAACTTGGCACGTACATAGAACTTACTCTAAATAACATGTTACCTAAATCGAACCATTTTCAACGTTATATAAAGGTTATATTAGGGCTCATATTTCTCTAAAGAGATGTCGGTAGGAAGTTACATTGTCTCCGAGTGCTATAGGTACTTGTTATTCCAGGAAACGCGGGGCAAAGCTAGTTTAGTTAAAGAAAATCACATACCTAAAGGCTGAGGATTAAATAACGTCTTCACCCACTTCCTCCGAAGGTTTTCCAAGGCGTTCCTCTCGTGCAGAGGGAACATACTTTGTACCACACCTCTGCTAACGCACGCTGGCACTAAGAAGAGATAACACTTTACTGTATTAATTAGATTTGATACCTATGGTGCAGAGGGCGGTGGCTGCCACACGAGTCATACTTGTGAACAGGTGCTGCTCTGTGCGAGTCAGCTATTTGTGTATTTAATATTTATAGTCTTTTTTATGGTTTATGCCGTCGGGACACGCAATTGTTAACTGAATTGATATAAGAGACGATTAATTTGTGCCATAGAGGTAGTCCATCGGATGTGAAGAAGTTTTGTGCCCTAAAATCTCAACTGGATCGTATAATAAGAAACCAGCAGGGCTATTTTAAAACGTCGGATTGGATATATGAAACGGATTTAAAAAACTCTGAGGCGAATTTCAGCAATTGCTATTTTATTATCCGAAAACTTTTCCGTGAATCGAATTGATATTTCCGTAAAGAAACATCAAAAATATTCTAATTCGTAAATTAAAAATGCAATTGCGGAATATCGCCTCGGTAGTTTTTGATACCATGGGGTCGTCGAGAACAACATTTTCTATGGAACTAAATATGAAATCGGGTTTTGAAGCACATTTACCATAGTACAGGCTCTGCTTAGTTTGGGATCAGATAGCCGTGTGTGCAGAATATCCCAGGATATAATACTACGTACCGATAGTCTGTCCGAGCCGCAGCGTGAGCGCCGGCTCAAGCGCGTGCTCGTCCCCCGCCTCGGCGCGCGCCGACTCCAACACGTGTTTCACCAACACGCCTCGCTCTTGAGAGTTCAACAACTCTGTCGCTGATGTGCCCTACGACAACAGATTACCTCATCAGCAAGTGTAAGAGTATCATCTGACAACTATGGCGAGTACCCATATTTCATAACATGAACATGTCAGTCAGTTAGTTTCTCTTTTTACAGGGTTACTTTTCAACCTCTAGTCAAAGCGACACCACACATGCGATTCCACAAGCGAAAGTTTGTTAGTATCTTTGTTACTAACCGTGCCATTAGGAATAGAAGTCTTTCAATGAAAATTGAAGGGGGGCAAGGTCGGTAACGCGTGAGCGATGCTTCGTGTGTTGGAAGCGTCAATATGGCTACGGTAACCGCTTACCATAAGGCGGGCCGCATGCTTGTTTACCGACTTAGTCGTATAAAAAAAAGGAACTATTTCTCGTGAGAATATATTGGTGCCAATTCTGTCGTACTAAACTAATTTTAGTCACATCACATCTCTTTCTAACATACAATATTGAAAAAAGATAAAACATATTTAAAGCTGTCAAATTAGTCTTTGCCGTCTTCATTTGCGGGTATTAGACGTAACCGCGATAGATGGCGATTAATTTATATTGAAAACAAGCATTGGATTAATTTGAAAGAAACATTTCTTACATCCTTTTCTTATGTTCTTTGTTAGAAAGAGACATAGTGAGACTAAATTAGTTTAGTTGTAAAAAACAGAATCAGCACGATTAACACCCTCGTGGACTTTTTGGCGGGAACTTGCAGAGTGAAGTAGCATTTTCATTTTTATTTTCATAAATTTGTGTATTTTGAGTTTTATTGTGTATTTTTGGTGGTATTTTACCCAATAAAGATCATCCATGTGCACCAGTGAAGTGAAATGAAATGAATTATGTGTATCGTGTCTTTTCAAGTTGTCTCAAAATGTCCGTGTAGAGTTTCAGTACAATGACCACCATTGTAGTGAAACATGACTTTTATGGACGGTGACTGACTGAGGACTATAATGTGAAGTGATTTATTGTGACTGAAAACTATAATATAACTCGACACTGGCAGAAATGAGCCCTAATTTGGGCTTGGTTGCCAAAATTTAAAATAAGAAGAATAAGAACACCCTCGTGGATATTCAAAATGTAAACTTCAAAAAACAAAACCTTAGTCCTTGACATTACAAACTACCTATAGTCACTAAGTACGTATAGTATACTATATGTATAAATAAGGGTTGCACGCGAGAAAGTTTAACAGGCGGCGCAAATTACCCGTCCGTGCGACTTACAAATTATTCATGCAGATATTGATTCCATGATACTGCATATTGGCTATTGGTAGTAACCTTGGGAAGCAATTGGTTATTCTGCTTTCTTCTATAAAACCTCTATTATAACACGTGGAGATTTCGAGATGGCATATTTTCGAAACCTATGTTGGTTTAGTCAAGCTGAACAACTTTTACTATGGAACCAATAGTGAATTCTCAATCATAATGTATGAAAAATGAAAAAGTTTTTTGAGAATTCAGTTTATAGGTTCATAGGTTTCAAAAATATGCCATCTCGAAATCTCCACCCAGTATATAATCTATTGATAAGCTTACATAATTTATTATACAAGTAATGGCTTCAGTCGTTTAAATATTTAGGGATAATTCAGTATTATAAATCTTATATTTTTGTCTATAAAATTATCACGAGCGCTTCATTATGAAAGATGCCTACATTAAATAAGTGCCATATTTTGTAATTCTTACCCTGGCGGTTTAGTTTGTGCGTTATCAGATCAGTCAATCGGTCAGGACAGGTATTTTTATATGTATACTAGCTATCCCTCGAAATTTCTTTCGCGGTTCCGGGATAAGCCTATAATCCTCGGGGATAACGTAACATCCTATTGGTGAAAGAATTTTTCGAATCAGACGGGTAGTTCTAACTCTTCTCTCAAGTAATAATTGAGTTCACAATTAATATTTTTATTAGTGAATGGGAATTTTATTATTGTCTACGGAATCCAAAAACCGCAGCCATTACTAAAATAAGCGAAATAGGGAAATGTTACATTACGTAAACATGGTTTGTCTCGACATTCATCCGTAATCCCGTTTTTATTGTACAGCTTACTCATTCCGCGTTACGTCTACATAATAAATGAATGCTTTACTTTTTGCTAGGATTTGAACATTTTGCTCGGTAAAAACTACGCAGGCGCGCGGCAGTATCCATTTCAATCAATATAATGAACATCTATTTCTTCAGTCTTCGTTTTTATGATTTAAATTATAAATTACTATAGCTATCCGTTTCGCGGTTTCCCACGCGATCCCATCTTTTGCCTCATTATGGGTGGTACTATTTCTTATTGTGCTTAGGGAGACATCTTATCCTTCCTTGAACAGCCTATAACGTCCCACTGCTGAGCACAGGCCTCCTTACACAAACGAGGGTGCATGGGAATGGGCAGATACTCCACCACGCTACCCTCTGCAGATTGGTAGAGTTAGGCTAGTGGTCAACCTACTGTTGGTTATCACAATTAAGTGATAACCGGGACGAACGGCTTTACGTGCCTTCCGGAGCACGGAAAACGCTCGAGTTGAAATACCACTGAGTGGTGACCCATCCAGGTACCGGCCTCACCGGTGATAGTTTAACTTTGCCAATCGATTAAGAACACAACACGAGCGCTTAATCCTTCTTTAGATATAAGGAATCTATATGAAAAGTTTCGTGTTTCTAGACCGTGCAGAACCTATAAGCTGTGCGTGCAACTGTCAATTAATCATTTTATTTATAACTTGGTTTCCACCCGCGATACCGTATTTTACTCTTTTAGCAGTTTTTTGAAAATCCCTTAGTGGAGCCACAGAGCATAGAAATACTAGCGGATGCCTACGCTATTTAAAGAAAGTGTTAAATCCTTAAATCATCCAACAAGACGAATCAAATGAGCCCAAACTCGATGGAGTTGCGTCGTTTTATAACAGAATTCCCATGGCCACCTTCGCCTCTATCATCAAATCAGCTCCACGTTAAAATAATATTTTAATTTCATTTGATTTGTGTTATTTATAATTTAATTTCTGTTCTTTTTTTTCTGTTTTATTTCATGTTTGTGTTTTTTCATGTTTTAGTTGATTGATTATCTTACCCTTAATGTATAATTAATTCCCTTTAAATGTTGTGTACCTGTAATTGATGTATGTACTAGATTTTGTAACTTTATTTATGTTCCGTCCAAAAAAATTTGTGTATGTACGTTGTTGGTGTACCTTATAAATAAATTATTAAAATTAAAATAAATATTGCACTGTCATCCGATCTGCTCAATCGGAAACCGTAAAGAGGGTCAAAATTAACTTACAAGATTTGCCTAGAGAACGACAGGTGGAACTTAATAAAAGCACGTAAAGTACAAGCAAACATACCCTTTGAAAACAATGCATATCTCGAACAGTGAATTCTTTGTACCCGCCACCGAACTCTGGTTTCAGTAACTTTGGTAGATGAAACTCTTCAGCTGTTTGAAGTAAGCTGGAATGAATGCAAAATGTTAATTATTTTTAAGCAGCTTATTCAAACTAAAGAATAAGATGAAGTCAGTGTATTATCTCGTCATTGGCCTGTAGTCATTTACATGTTGAAATTAGACAGTACTCATCAAGACACGACTGTCTAGGAGTCGCTTAAAGTTGGAAATATTTTGGGAACAGAAAATTGTCAATGACTCTATAGTGTTTTTTTTTATTCCTACGTCATGTAAGAACTTACACGTCGTCATCAGCCGTGATATAGAACGCGGAGCATTGTGAAGAGGCATGCTGACGCACGCACACACGCAGCCGCGGTCGACTGCCGCGCAGTTTCTGCAGCAGCCAGAGTAGCATGCTGTCTGGCAGACCTAGAATACCATAACTTTATCAACAAATAAGCATGCGGCTTGCGTGGGTTACCACACGTTTGGCATACCAGGGATACAACTCGCGCTTTGGAGTCGCTGTGCTAGCAGCAGAGAAGAGAAAAACAGCACAGGACAGCGCCTCCTCATAGAGCTCTGGCTCTCAGAACACCGCATTAAAATTCATGTAATTTTTTTGCGATTTAATAAAATATACCTATACTATAATTTGGACACCTTCCGGTCAAGAGTGCATACTATATGCATCTTCTAAACAAGCATTTTCGAAATGGCTCGTCCCAGTGTCGGAAGCCAAATGCACGCTCTACTAAACTAATAAAATCGGTCACCAAGTTATATGGAACAGATGACATCACTACGGCAAAATTTCAAGCACATCTTGCCATTATTTTAAACTAGGTACTCTGAAAGATTAAGAATAATGTACAAAAATAGCACGAGAAGTCATACCATCAAATTCCTACTGTTTCAGAAATGTAAGCTATTATCTCCTATTATTATTCAGTATTGTACTACAACATTTTTCACACGCGATTGAATGGCCCTATCAAGCACCCGTATTTGTTCAAGAGTGTATATTTTCTGTTTCTGGCTCCATTCCATGTTATTTATCATAATTTGTTTATTGCCCTCTAGCTAGTGCCAGTTCTGTGACCGTGAGGGCAACAACCCCCACTCTAAGTAGCCTATTTAAAGAACACAGCACGCATAGCTAAGCAGTTAATTAAATACAATTTTAACACTAACTGACTACAGCCTATAGCGACGCGAATACCTTAGGGGTGCATTAGGAAACGATTTCCCTAAGGGGGTAAAGCTAGTCCTTAAATAAACTTCGTTGGGTATGTGTAAAATGGAGTTGCCTATGAATTATTTCGCTATCCAGTTTACGTACATTTCGGGGATCTATCAAAACTGGCTAGTTATATTTGGGGTAAAAACGCTAAGGTTTTTTTTTATACTACATACTTAGGTATTAAACAAGCATACGGCCCGCGTGAAGGTAAGGGGTTACCGTAGCCTATGGACGCTTGCAACACCAGGGGCGTCACTCGCGCGTTGCCGACCCTGCAGAAATCTTTCACACCCTTTTTGAAGAACCCCATGCTGTACGAACGCGAAGGTACGACGCCAATTATTCTTGTGGTAATGACGTTGAATATCGTGACGCGGGGTTCGAATCGAACTTAAGCTTTCGTTGAAAGAAAATTATCGTGAGGTAACCATAGCACGTCGGGTACTACAAAGTACCGCCTTGCTGGCTACCACGCTCAAGTTGAAAATCTGTTGCCAACCGGTGTACCGACAACTGCTCTAGAGAACCAGTTCCATTCTTGTCTTTGTGTGCTTACCACCTGCATGGAGCAATTGTGGTCAAACACAGGCTTTCAAAGGTGTTAACTTGACCTTTATAAGTACCATTTGGGACCTAAATTGAATAAAAATGGCTTTGACTTTAAATCAAATATGGTAATGTATGGTTACATATAAATGTATGGTTTTGAAAGTCTCCCTTCTGCATCTTCTTTTATTAGGTTTAATTATCGACTTCAAAATACACAAAAAATTATGAAATAACTCTAATCTGACACTGTTTTGAAGTCAGCGAAAGAGCACGACGTATTCCATTGAAAATATTTCGCTGACTTCAAATCAGTGTCAGATTAGAGTTATTTCATAATTTTTTGTGAATTTTGAAGTCGTTGATTTTTTAAATTCCTTTTTTATTTCGAAGTCTACTAAAAATATAACCAACTTTACTATATTCCGTAGGAAGTATTGAACCTTAGTATTCTATTCCGTGGACGTGACGCATCGCACTATAAAATGCACCAAGACATTGTTATACAAAATTTGTTCAGTGCAGCTTGGGGTCGATGCCAGACACTGCTCGTTCGGAAGTACGAATCTCATAAAACTGTCGACATTCGTCGCTGTACTTATTTAAAGTCGGCACGCTTCTACGACACATCTCAATTTTATCTTTCTGGATTACAGCACATTTACCACTGATAGAAAAATCTCGTATAAACGCTTGCATGAATGAGAACCAGGATGAACTACCTAGAACTACCCTAGGATGTTAGCAAATGACTAATACAATCACTTTCCAGGGTTGCATTTGAACAGATATAGAAAGTTATTTGTACTAGTTATAGGTGCATAACAGACAGAACGAGCGTGCCACACGGGCGTAATGTATGCCGTGTTGCGCCGCGCTCGTCTGTTTTGCGACATCACCTTATGGTACCGAACCTAACTAACCTAGACCTTTGTAAAAAAAAAAATGTTATACCACTAAGTTGGCAAACAAGCATACGGCCCGCCTGATGGTAAGCGGTTACCGTAGCCTATGGACACTTGCAACACCAGGGGTATCACTCGCGCGTTGCCGACCCTGCAGAAATCTCTTCAAACCCTTTTTGAAGAACCCCATGCTGTACTCCATAACTCCGTCATACCTTTTAGTGGTAATATTATATTAATATCTATTCTGTGGTAATATTGCTAAGGGTAAACACACTTACCAAAAGCTCTTAAGTGCAGTTACCAGAACAAACGTATCGGATTGCGTTTCCCGTTTTATACCTACATATAAAACGCAACGTGTTTCTGCCACTGTGTTGGTGCGCTTTTATTTCGACTTTTATATGGTTTTTCATTATCTAGCTGGAGGGTTCCTTGAGGAATATAGGTAACTACAATTCCGCCCCGCGGTTTCACCTACAGTCAGCTATTTTACTCCCTTAATTTTGGAAAACTCTTTTTTATGGCCGGTTCCTATAAGCAAAAACCGGTCAAGTGCGAGGCAGACTCGCGCACCGAGGGTTCCGTACAAACCTGTAGGTATTATTATGTAAATGCTAGTATAGACCTGAGTATTTGATATGAATTTCAATTTATGACGTATAAAAAAAAACTACTTACTAGATCTAGTTCAAACTAATTTTCGGTGGAAGTTTGCATCGTAATGTACATCATATATTTTTTTTGGTTTTATCATTCTCTTATTTTAGAAGTTACAGGGGGGGGGACACACATTTTACCACTTTGGAAGTGTCTCTCGCGCAAACTATTCAGTTTAGAAAAAAATGATATTAGAAACCTCAATATCATTTTTGAAGACCTATCCATAGCCAACCCACACTTATGGGTTTAAAAAAAAAAAAAAATGAGTTTCAGTTCTATGTATGGGGACCCCCAAAATTTATCGTTTTTTTTTTATTTTTGTGTGAAAATCTTAATGCGGTTCACAGAATACATCTACTCACCAAGTTTCAACATTGTAGTTCTTATACTTTCGGAAAAAAGTGGCTGTGACATACGGACGGACAGACAGACAGACAGACAGACAGACAGACAGACAGACAGACAGACATGACGAATCTATAAGGGTTCCGTTTTTTGCCATTTGGCTACGGAACCCTAAAAACTAATCGTTTTGCTTACCAATGGTAGCATTAGTAATAGGAAACAATGGGAGGAGTTGGGGAGGCCTTTGCCCGTACTCGAGTCGCTGAATAAATAAAAACAAATAAATTAAATACTTATATATTTTAAATAAATAATATAAAATATTTAAATCGAGCGAAAATTTTCAAAAAATGCGAAATATTTTCAATGGAATACGTCGTGCTGTTTCGCGGACTTCAAATCAGTGTCAGATTAGAGTTATTTCATCCTTTTTAGTGTCTCTCATCTTAAAGTCGATTTAATTTCTTTCAATTTTATTTCATAATTTTTAGTTTTTCCTAAATGCACTAGAATTTGACCAATGTTTTGAGATGTTTTTCCTTTGACAACACACCCGTAGCTTGTATCAATAAGCCAGGCCGTCACACATATTTATCCATATCTTGAAAACGACTGAATCATTTTTAGTTTCTCTTTAATGCACTAGAATTTGACCAAGGTTTTGAGATGTTTTTCCTTTGACACCACACCCGTAGCTCGTATCAATAAGCCAGGCTATCACATATTTTATGTCCATATCTTGAAAACTACTGAACCGATTTCGATGAAACTGGCACTATTCCCTAAGTTGAAGTTAATGTAAACCAATAAAAAAGAATGGTTACAATCCGATTAATATCTTTGGAGATATGCGTGGAAAAATATACATTCATACACCTATGAAATTTTGTATATTTGTTTGGAAGCCCTAATATTTATTGATTGATGACCTGATTATCATAATGTGAATATATTACAGTTCCAATAATATTAATCGAATTGATAATCTCCTTTTTTAACCGACTTCAAAAAAAAGGAGGAGGTTCTCAATTCAGACGTTTTTTTTTTTTATGTTTGTCACCTCATAACTCCGTCATTTATTAACCGATTTGGAAAATTCTTTTTTTGTCTGGAACGGTACACTTCCCGTTTGGTCCCATTGTCATCAGGTCAGGATTTGATTACTTTTTAGTGTAGTTTGAAGTCGGTTTAAGTTTTTTGTAAAACAGTCCAATTATTTTAAGTCGATTAAAAATACTTTGTAAAGGTACCTACTTTATTCTGCAATAAATGGCTTTATATTTACATTTTGGTAGCATTATTTATTTTAACCAATAACGGGCCGTAAACCGCAAATCGTAATAGAAGGAATCGGCCATGGATTTCTACGTTTTAAGGAACGTGTGTGCATTTTTTTTTGTGACCCTGTCTTTTAAACTGAGCATCAGTGCTCTGTCAGTTTCTCCATTTATATATCTACTAGCTTTCCGCCCGCGGTTTCACCCGCGCCTACTTCTTTACCCCCTTACCTACCCTCCTCTACTATACGCTACCGCGCTAAGTTTCTGCGCAATTTTCCTATTTATTTTATGTAATAACCTTCTACGAAGTACCATTAGAAAACATTAAAAAAAAAGATGAATGAAATCGGTAAAGCCGTTCTCAAGTTATAGCGTGACCAGAAGAAATATGGGTTCATATTTATATACATAGACTAGCTGCCCGGCGCGACTTCGTTCGCGTGGTGCTACCCTACCCTATGGTGCTACCCTACCCCACCCCACCCTACCCTACCCTACCCTACCCTACCTGAATTTTCTTTGCTATAAACCTCACGGAGCCCGAGACCTTACCAACGAATGCAAAACCGTGGAAATCGGTTCGTGCGTTCTGGAGTTATAGCGTCAGGAAGGAAAACCCGACTTATTTTTATATAGTAGATAGGAAGATAGATATATCATTGTGTGACTAAAGGGAAGGGAATAGTGATTTATGATTTTAATGAAACAAGTCTAGATACAACGCTCCACCATGCGGTAGAGCCGCAGCAAAAGCTACTAGCTAGTTTATTTCATATAACAAGAATGGTTTCCTTTCATTGATGTATGGCAGTTGGCTCATTGCCAGTTATATGGAGCCAGCCATTTCTGTTTTGTGTAGAATACTAAGTTTACTACTTCACAGCGATACTTTTACTGGTCTTTAGATTTTCCAAACATTAATGTAGCTACTTGAAAGTATTTCTATGGAAATTGTGAACCAATTGCATACTTACTATTGGTTCTGTGAGTTGTAGACCTCGCGAGTATCGATAAATATATATAGGTAATTTTTCGAATATCACGATTATAATCCAGCTAAATAAATATGACGTAGGATTTCACTATATGGGAACCAAGAGTGGTTTGAGTTTAGCCAGTTAGGCTGGTTTTCATATTCATTTGTTTACCCTTAAGTAACAATACACAGTACAGTATTTGCAAGTATGAGAATTTTGAAATTTAGAATACCTAGATTTATGTTGATAGCATCCACGAAAAAAGGAAATCGACCCAAAAAATAGGATTGCGTGAGAAACTGCAGTGAGGAAACCTGTTATATCATGCTTTTCTAATGAATATTGCTGTGGCCCCAGTCGGGTATTTTCTATGCACTTTAGCCAAACAGTATCAGAATAGTTAAGAGTTTAGAGAGTGACTGATTAATTGTGAAGCCAGTTTAATTGTTTTGTAATAAAAAAGATAATTTTAGTTGAGTTTAAATTATTTCAATGGAATGCGTCGTGCTCTTTCGCTGACTTCAAATCAGTGTCAGATTAGATTTATTTCATACTTTTTAGTGTATTTTGAAGTCGTTTTTTATTTTTAATAACTTTTTTATTTCGTCATTTTTAGTTTTTCTTAAATGCACTAGAATTTGACCAAGGTTTTAAGATGTTTTTCCTTTGACACCACACCGGTAGCTCGTATCAATAAGCCAGGCCGTCACAGATATTTGATTGTTGTCATCAGATATTTACATACATACATGTTGAATTGATAATCTCCTTTTTTTTTATGTCGATAAAAAATGAATCCCTATTTAGGTACCTTGGTTTCGCTTCTTTTTTTTTTGTGTCAGTTATTGCCAAGAGAAGGTTCTTATGAAAGAAAAAATTAAGAAAATTGCGAGGGTAGGGTAGGTTAGGGTATAGGTTAGTACTACTAGTAGGATACCATGCAAACAAAGTCGTGCCGGGCAGCTAGTTCCATATAAATATGCATTTATTGTAAAGCTGCTATTGACATTACAAACAGACAATCCAAAATTATATTTATTTGTATAAATAAATGGATATGTAGACTTAATATTTAGGCAACTTAAATTATCATACCTTTAGGGAATATAAGCACCACATCAGTGTGTTGTGTAGGCGTGGAGTGAAGCAGCAAGCGACGTGGATGCATCAGATGAGCACCAAGTTGACCAGCCATTGGGAGGCGGCGGCGGAGTTCACGGCCTGCTGTTGGAACAAACAATTATTTTTTATTTAAAGAATATTTTTTAAGTTTCTACATAAACTTTGAACAGAAACGTAATTATTTGGGATGTAACTTTACAAAAAATATTACAATAGAATTTTTTGATCTAAGTATGTTTCCTCGATGATATTGAAGAATTCATGCGACCCATACTAATGAAACACTCAGAAATTATCTAATTAGATTGAAAATAATGTTTTGAAAAACTATATTTATTTCATGATATTTTATATCAAATTGATTATTCTTACCACTATCTAACTTATCTTTTGCAAACTCTGCAAAAGATTTGTGCTCTTGTGGCGTTGAATGGGCACTGCTCTCGTAATCTTCTTTCTCGGGGTTCGCCATGCCTCCTTCCTCGCCCTCCATGGTAGAATCTCACACACAGTCCACAGGGAAACAATAAAACAAAGTTATGCGCACAATACACCTTAAAAGACCTTCAATTTCTTACATCATCGCCAACAATAGCAATGGAATAACTACGAGAAAACCGAACCTTAGATAGAAACGAACGCATAACTACATAAAAAATACACACATCCCTACAGTACGGTTATAAGACGATCTCATTTTTATTCACAGACACAATAAGCACGTTTTATTTACTCGATAAATAATTTAATTTATTTTTATGACAAACTACGAAAGACCTCGACTACGGCTGTCACAATTCAAAATTGATTTTTGGCCGCCATTTTCATATTTGTACTCGGTGTTGCTATGCTAGTCGAAAAAATATATCTGTGTTTATTTCATGCATATCCTTAGACTGGCGTTTTCCGTATTCGGAGATCCAATATGGTTTCGGTTTTTTTTCCGTACGGAATACATTCCGTTAGTGCGTTTCGAATGCCAGCCCGCGCGTTCGGAAGAACTGTTCGTTTAAAACCTAATGACGTCATGCGGAACGCAGAAATTGCATACATTTGTTATGTACCGCCACACACGTTCGGAAATTTACATTCAGAACCGCGACGCGCGCTATGCGTCGTTTGGGCGTTTTGCAACGCGAGTCCTGTAGAAATCGAAGAATTTATTTGGACATGCTCGTAACTTAGATCTCTGTAGATAAAATGGACTCTCGTAGATTCTCCGACTGTTTAAAGGATGTACCCAATACCGACGTTTTTTTTTCTTCTTCATTGATAATTATAACAGAAATGCAATCGCAATAATCGCATAATCGTCGTTCTCCATGGCAGTGCGTTCACAACGCCACCACTGAACGTCCAGTACGTTTACGTACCAGTATAATATTCCTAATTCAAAAAATTGTCCGTCTGCGCTAGGTGCACGGAATTCCGAATCGGGATTCCTGTTTAGGAAACCGTATACGGAAAACGAATGTATGTGCCCTGCCTTATTCTGAGATTTCATGGAAGCTATAATCACTGTAATCCATTTGAGTGTGCTTAAACCCGTACCGAATTGGTTAGCGCGCTCTCACGATATACCGTGAAACGTCATAGATGAAGTGCGCCATATTGACCATGCTCAAAAATGATATCACCGTGAGCGCTATCAAAAGTGACGTTTATTAAGTGATTATTGTGTTTTCGGATTGTTGTCGTTTGCGAATTGTTGACAGTTCTCAGGTGTCATTACCGTGATATCTAACTCGGTACGCAAATTATTGCTGTGAGCGCTATGAGCGATATTATCCAATTCGGAATGTACCCTAACAGTGTAGGTATATTCATCTGCACACAGCTACACATGAAGCTATACATTTCAAGTATAATCTGATCTCGCATTGTATAGGATTTTCATACAATGAGAGGTCAGCTTATATTGAAACTTTCTGACATAAAATTTCCTACGCCCGCGCGCCCGCCGGAAGGCACTTTGCTCATACATTTTGTTCTAGACTCCGCATACTATTAGAACATTCTGACATGTCTGACGTCGTAAAATGTATGAGAAAGCGGGCGCCAGAAAATTTCTTATGTATGTGGCCGGTCTTAAGATTCTTGATTTGTGCCTTGTGCTTACATTATTGAATTGTATTTAACTTTCTGGCAATGTCACCGAGCTGACACATACTATTCCATCTATAGGTGCGTTCGAATTGGGGTATGGTAGCAAAAATAACAGTCCAAAATGCCAAAAACGATCACAACTGGCGTTCGATTTGGAAAGTTGTGGGCGAAATTGGCGTTTTGAACAGTTTTCGTTCACCGTTCGTTTTGCTTGGAAACAGTTAAAAACGACATCGTGAACTGCAAATTTTGACCCACCTCCGAGGCAGGGTCGTTTGTGATCATATTTTGACATCTTTGAATCTGACAGATAAGTTTCGGAAAATGCATACGGGAAGCAAAAATTCTAGAAATACTAACAGGTAAGAGAATAATTTGTTAGATTAACTTTTTTTTAATGATTAACTGAAGGAAAAAGGTAGGTTGAGACAAGTGACAAGCAGGCGATCAGCATGGAAATGTCATTTTTGTATCTAATCGTTCGATTTGGGAAATATCGTTTGTGGCAAAAGTTGCAAAATTGTTGAAATTTACCAATTCGAACGCACGAACAAAAATGCCCATTTTGAAACTGCTAAAATCGACATCACTCCAATTCGAACGCACTATATAGGTGCGTTCGAATTGGGGTATGGTAGCAAAAATAACAGTCCAAAATGCCAAAAACGATCACAACTGCCGTTCGATTTGGAAAGTTGTGGGCGAAATTGGCGTTTTGAACAGTTTTCGTTCACCGTTCGTTTTGCTTGGAAACAGTTAAAAACGACATCGTGAACTGCAAATTTTGACCCACCTCCGAGGCAGGGTCGTTTGTGATCATATTTTGACATCTTTGAATCTGACAGATAAGTTTCGGAAAATGCATACGGGAAGCGAAAATTCTAATTTTTATTATAAAATTTTATAGAAATACTAACAGGTAAGAGAATAATTTGTTAGATTAACTTTGTTTAATGATTAACTGAAGGAAAAAGGTAGGTAGACAAGTGACAAGCAGGCGATCAGCATGGAAATGTCATTTTTGTATCTAATCGTTCGATTTGGGAAATATCGTTTGTGGCAAAAGTTGCAAAATTGTTGAAATTTACCAATTCGAACGCCCGAACAAAAATGCCCATTTTGAAACTGTTAAAAACGACATCACTCCAATTCGAACGCACTATCTGTCCGTCTTGCTGTCAATCGTGTCATTCATTTTCCTGTTGTTGAACGTTCGTTATTTTGCGCGATAATACAAGTTTTAAAAGATGGACGTTTATTAGACAATATAAATGGTTACGACTTTCTCTTAATTGTTCAAAAAGTGTTTTTAAGAACGACTCTACCACCGTTAATGCAGAACGGAGTATCGGAGTAAAATAAAACAGAAATCAAAAGGTATGGAATAAATGACCTTTCTTTGTACTCATGTAACAGTCGCAATAACTGAAATATATTATATATTCAGTGATTTCCATGTTATACTCCTATATTACGTGTTAGGTAAGAAGTTCGAAGGTAGGTGCGATGTCCAGTAATTAGTTTGAGCAGTTATATATTGTTTATGTGCTAACCCACTTTCTACGAAAAAAAAACACAGCTGTTTGATATTTCGTCACGCCTTGAAGGAAACAGCTGACTTGAGGACAAATCGTGTTTTACTCACGTTTTACTATATAAATAAACCAATTAGAATACACTTACATCTAGCTTATTAATGCTATAATGTTTTTGTTTATTATTTATGTAGGTAGTATAATGTATTTTCCAGATGTTGCTTTAGAAAATTGAAATATAAATAAAAAACCGGCCAAACTCAGCCGCACACGGAGGCTTCTGTACAATATTAACTAACTCAACTTTGCCATAGAAAAAAGACGTGTTTGTATGGCCCCATTAATTTTTAATATTTTTTTTTTATATTTGTTCTTATAGCGGCAATAGAAACACACATTCTCTGAACATTTCAGCTATCTACATATTAACGTTCATGAGATACAGCCCACTAACAGACAGACGGACAGACAGACAGCAGAGTCTTAGTAATAGAGTCCCATTTGCCATGGAACCGTCAAAAAGCATAATTCTTACTTTAAATTTAATTTTAAAAGCAAGAAAATACTAATGTCAATACCAAATGATGTAAGGACTCCTCGAGTAAGGGATGGACACTCAAATTATTAATTGATTAGTGCAAACAAATAAGTGTTGTTTTTATAGATATGTTTGGGGCTAGGAGAAATTATTCCATTTTAAAGACTTGCCCCCTTACTCATAAAGCGCTATTTAACTAATAAACTTTTTAAATGCTCACATAAATGATGTCACATAATTTGACAATGACAATAGAGTGACTTTATTTACGTGACCCTTTAAAAATTATTTATTTATTTATTTTTATTTATTTATTTTATTTATAGATGAGCAGCTTGTAAGCTGATGTGTCTATTTCACACAGTGTTGAAAGTCACTCCGCACTTATACATAGTTCACTTTTCAAGTTTTTTGACCTTTGTCCAGATATCTAATTTGTTTTTAAAACTGTTTATTGAGGTAGCAGATACAACATCCTCAGGTAATCGGTTCCAGTTCCAGACCACTCTATTACTGAGAAAGTGGTGTGCGGTGTTAGATTTAGATAGTGCACGATTGATTTTGTAGTGATGCCCACGGGAGGATTTAGCACACACATTCATTACAAATATATCTTGTAAGTGAGGAAGGTTATAGTTTCCCGTGAGGATTTTGAAGGTTTCAATAAGGTCACCACGAAGGCGTCTTTCTTCAAGAGTAGTGAGGCGCAAAATGCGAAGCCTATCATCATAGGACTTATTTCGTAAGGCGGCTGGTATCTTGGTAGCTTTCCTTTGGACACTCTCAAGCAGATCGATATCTTTCTTAAAGTAGGGGCTCCAAACTTGGAATCCATATTCTAGCAAGGGTCTTATGTAAGTTTTGTATATTTTGATGAAGAGTTCTATTGACATCGCTTGAAAGGATCTTCGAATTATGTATACAAATGAATTGGCTTTCCTTACTATTGACGTTATGTGCTCATCCCACTTTAAGTTAGAGGTAATTAATACTCCAAGATCTTTCTGGGTGTCGGTTGATTCTATTGGGTTCCCATCCAGTCTGTAGTCATATCTTGGATTGGTTTTCCCCAGGTGAAGGACACTGCATTTAGAGACATTTAACTTGATTATCCAGTCATTAGTCCAGCCCTGAATGCGGTTGAGATCTTCTTGCAGCTGTCCAGAGTTGATGAGTGGATTGGCAAAAAACTTTCCATCGTCAGCGAAAAAGGCAGATTGAGACTCTATAAGTTCCACTAGGTCAGAAATGAAAATCCCAAAAAGGTGAGCAGAGAGCACTGAACCTTGTGGTACACCACTAAGCACTTGTTTCCGCTGAGAAAGGGTGCAACCAATTCGCACTTGGAATGTTCTATCTGCCAAGTAGTTTTCAATCCACCTAAGGAGCTTGCCACGCACTCCAAAGTGGTCAAGTTTAACTAATAGGCGTTTATGTGGAACTTTATCAAATGCACTGTTAGATAAATAACGTCTAATGGATTATTAATGTCAAGTTCCTTAGTCCATGAGTGCATGCATGATAGGAGGTTTGTTATGGTGGATCTTTTCTCAACAAATCCGTCTTGTTTGGTAGATATTACACATTCTCTGTCAAAAAATTGTGTAAGTTGTTTGCTTATAATTTTTTCCATAATTTTTACAATAATACTAGTGAGGCTGATGGGACGAAAATTCTGAGGCTGGGTCTTATCTCCTTTTTTGTAGATTGGTGTAACTATTGCATGCTTCCAGTCTTGGGGTAGATATCCACTTTCAAAAGATCGCATCATCAATACTGCTAGAGCAGGAGCAAGTGTTTGAACACAGTTCTTTAGGATGCAGCTTGGTATTAGGTCTGGACCAGGAGATGAATGTACCTTTAAATTTGCGATAATTTTTTCTACATCCTGAATTGTAAAAGAGATATCGGACAGGCTGTGTTCTACACGAGTAATAGAAGTGATTTTAGTTGGCTGTTTTAGAGGTGGCTCCGTCGAGTAGGCTTTTTGAAATTCTTCACCAAAAACGTCTGCAATATTCTCTGGTTTAGTCACTAGGTCACCATTCTGGCTTCTAATTGCTGGTGGAATGCTTACTACAGATGATGTGCATCGACGGATGTAAGAGTAAAAGGCTTTATCACCATAATCCAGTATTTTTCCTTCGAAGATGCTTCTCTGCTTTCTGGATAATGTGACACACTTATTATTAACTTCTCGGAATTTCAAATAGTCGTCTAGTTCACCGGATATTCTATATTTATCCCAAAACCTTTTTTTTTCGGTAACTAAATTGAGAATTTCATTGTTTATCCAGGGCTTATTTTGCGTATTACTTTTGACTCTTTTTAACGGAGCGTGTTTGTCGGTTGTCACATTAATTGCATCAAGGATGCCTGTCCATAGTTGTTCGGTGCTACATGAAGGGTCTAATGACTCAAGGTTTTTTAATAGATCAGAATTGTAAATATCATAATTAATGTTTTGGTAGAAACGTCTAAGTTTTGTTGGTGTATTAGTCTTTTGAATAAGGCATTGAATACCGAATTCCAGAACACAGTGATCACTCTTCCCAATAGGTGGTTTGTATAAGATTTCTTTAATCAGTGTATCTTCGTTTACCATGACAAGGTCAAGCAGAGATGGTTCATTACCTTGTTGAAATCTTGTTGGTTTATCAACTAATTGGAATAGGTGACTATTTAGGAACATATCAACAAAGAGTTGGTCAGAACCAGAATGGAATTTATCGATAAGTATGGGCCAATTTATAGCAGGATAGTTGAAATCGCCAGCAATTACTACAGTGTTATTTTCAGAGGCTGCAATAAGATTAGTTAATAGTTTTGCGTCACGTGATTTCCATGTCAGTTCGTCTTTATCATCGGGCCGATATACTCCTATCACAAGAAAATGGTAGGTGCCAAACTGAATGTCCACATAGAGAGCCTCGACTTCTTCACACATATAGGTTTTATTAAGCCTCGCTACAATGGGTATACCATTTACACAGTCTCTTACATACATTGCTACGCCCCCACCTCTAGTTTTACCTTGAGATTTGTTTTTCTTATGTTTGCGGTCGAGTCTGAATAAAGTATAGCCAGGTATATTGAAAGTACTGTTCCGATCTTTGGTGTTAAGCCATGTCTCTGTAAGGATTATTACACTCGGTTGATTTGTGTTTACGTGAATGAGAAAAAGATCAAATTTCGGTGCCAAAGAGAATAAATTAGTGTACATAAATGTAAAGTCAGTGTATGGATTTCTATTATGTATAATTAGTTTTTTTGCTTTTGTACAATTTTAGGAATTCCCTTTCCATATTTAATGGTAAGATTGGTTTCTCCTTTTTCATTTCTAATTTTTAAAACCTCACGAAGTTTGTTGAGTTCCTCTCGTTGTTTCGGTGTCTTATCATCATACACTCTTACCTCTCTTACGGCCTTACTCTTGTTCTTGAGTATCCAAACAGCATCCTGATGTGATTTGAAGACCACCTTTATCGGTCTAGGCTTCACATTTTCAGAATCACGACGACCCAAGCGATGCACTGAGACTACCTTATCAGAGTAGTCATTGCCATTGTTTATTTCCAGTAGAATCTTCTCAACATTTGATTCATCATCCGATTTCCTGTCGCTTCCGACATCAGAGTCACTTTCTTTGATACCAACCAGAATAATATTATTAGCTCTCCGCTCACGTTCAAATAATTCCTCCAGTATAGCGTTTGTGTCACGAGGTGCTGATGGCAACACCACCTCTGATGGAGCTTGAGGTGGAGCAGTCAAGGACTCGGAAAGCTGTTTTTTCACCTCATTGAGTTCTTCACGCAGCCCGTCATAGGATTTAATAAGCTTGGGCACTTGAAATAGAGCCTCTCGACATGGTGGGCACAAATATAATAGTGTGCGTTTGCCCTTGAGACCCATCACCCGCACCTCACTACTCGTCAGATCACTGCACTTTAGACAGATATTCCGTTTGCAACCATCACACTGCAGAGTATTATCGTCATTTTGGTCGGTTTCACACTGAAAGCACCTCATTTTTAAATAAGTATCGATAATGACTAAAGAAAAAAAGAAAAAAAAAACGTTTGAAGTAGTCTTTTAAATTTTTCACTTTAAAAACACTGATGTTGATATTTTTGATATTTAAACACAATTCACACTAGTTTATAAACACAATTAATACATTTACAGCACTTTTACAGTGCACTTACTGTTTATTTCATCAAAATTAATTACGACGCAAATTTCAACACTGTTACTTTAACTGAGGGTAGAGACCAAAAAAACTTATATTAGTTAAATAATGTTTTATGAGTAAGGGGGTAGGTGAAGCGCTCGTGGTGTAGCATGATTAGCCGTTCTTAATCGATCGACAAAGTTAAGCTACGTCTGTCTTGGTCGGTACCTGGATGGGTGACCGCCTAGTGGTATTTCAAATCGAGCGTTTCCGTGCTTCGGAAGGCACGTAAAGCGGTTGGTCCTGGTTATCACTTAATTGTGATAGTCGTTAAGCTGGTTGGATGGCTCCTAGGCGGCTTGAAAAACTCCAACAGTAGGTTGGCCACCAGCCTACCTCCACCGATCCGCAGTGGGCACGCGTGGTGGTGTATCTGCCCATTCCCTTTCACCCTGATTTGTGAAAGGAGGCCTGTGCTCAGCAGTGGGACATTATAGGCTGATGATGATGAT
This sequence comes from Achlya flavicornis, assembly GCA_947623365.1. Classification (NCBI taxonomy): domain Eukaryota; kingdom Metazoa; phylum Arthropoda; class Insecta; order Lepidoptera; family Drepanidae; genus Achlya; species Achlya flavicornis. The sequence continues at coordinate 6,928,741 of OX392491.1, forward strand.
GATGAAGGGGGTAGGTATTTAAAAATGTCTTGCATGGGTACATTCAGAATGCCTTAATCGCTCACAACAATAATAATTTGCATTAAGATTTAGATATCACATCTACGACTGCTGAGTGACTGTCAATGGTTTGGATCGCTTGTAAACACATTCACAGTATTCAAGGCAGAACATTTGGGAATATAATAAAAAAATAACAATAAGGACTCCTTATGAGTTGACTCGCAAACAGGAATATTAGCTTTTTTATTATTTTTCTCTAATAAAATCATAAATAGAATCTTTGTCAAAATAGAAAACCAATAAACTTGTAAGGTTGTTTGCTGAAAACACAATAATTATCCATCATTTTTGACAGCACTCATGGTGATATCAGTTTAGAGCATGGTTGGTGTGAGCTGTCATGACTTCATCTAAGACGATTCATAAGACTTCATCGTTGCTGTCACACTAATTTGGTATTTAAACCCATACCAAATTAGTGTGCATGCTCAAATTGATTCCACCACAATCCAAACAACAGCATTGTCATATCCAGTAATGAGTCATGTTTAATGCTTCAAGTCTAGGTAATCGGGAAATTTTCAACAAATAGAAAAACAAGAAAGCAAGTTTATAAACCATCAGATCTCCCAGATGCTACTAAATTGACTAAATGTATCAATTGTCCAAACAGATGTCACTGGGGTGGGATACGTTGCCACTTCTTCCACTGAGGTGCATTCTAGAACACCTGAGCACGGAGGATGCACTGGCAGCCATGTCCACCTGCTGCCATTGGCGCAACGCTATCATGTTTTATGAGGGATACAAGTAAGTGATTTTCATTATATTATACAGTTATAACCCAACAAGATTGAGTAACTTGCTTATGGGAGCTTAGGGGACCTGGCTAGTATTAAGATCTCTATGGAACAGTAACTTAATGACAGATGAAACCTTATGTCTTATACTTCAACGTGGAGCACTTTTAGGGGCTTGGTGACAGATTTTCAAAATGAAGATAGTTGCCAGCCATAAGAGTACAGGTCGGTTAACGAAATCTGGCACGTTCACAGTACTCACACTTAAGTAATTCATGATACAGTATGTTTTTTTTATACTATTACCTCAGAGTAGATAAATACTACGTACAACAGAGGGTCAGCGCCCATACTTCAAAAGTTACCACCGTAACTCGCGCAAGTACAGCGCCGGTGGTGAGTCAAAGGTACTATTTGCTAGTCTTGCCACGTATGTCACTACAGCAATGTTAGTTTTGTCAGTAAATGACAACAGATGTCACTTTTTATGGAACAGTATTTTAAAGGACGATGGGCACTTTTTATTTTTTCCTAACATTTCCAATTCTATGGTATAAACATTTTTTTATTGTTTGAAGTTTTTAATTTAAAAGGCGTGAAAGTTAAAAAGTTTAAATAATGCTTACCTAATTATATCCTTTAACATTTTACCATTTTTTGCCTGGTTGGCTGAATCCTAAAGTATAGGGCATAGCGAAAAATGCTGAAAGGAGCCCCAAGGCCGATTTTAATAAAAAATAAAACTGTATACTTGGTACTCGTTGATTTAAAAAAAAAAAAAAACTGTATTATTACTCCATCTCATATTGTCGCTTATAAAGATCTATTTCTGGGAAACAAATAATTTCTGTGGAAAATTAATGGAAACATCTATTTATTAAGAAACCACTACATACATCTAGTCTGGTCGCAGTACTACAAGCTCTGGAAAGACTTGAAACAGCCACCTAAGAAACCACTATTTTATTTTTGTTATATTTATTAAACTTTAATCAAATGTTTGAATTGACGCTGTATAGTTTACAAAATATGTTTTGGAAAACATATACAGGTTGCCCGCGATACAGGATTATCCTAGTGCGGGGACCATTGTTTAATTATCTGTGTAATTTTTTACTTTTTAAAATAAATTATTTGATTTGATTTGATTTGACGCCCATTGTAATTAATACATAGAACGGCTCAAGGATATATATAAGGATAGGTTTCAATGTGTGAGGATGGACTCCCCGTCGATGGCGAAAGTTGCGATGGTGGAAGGTTGCCGTGGTCATCAAGTCGAACAATTCCTTGGAACACTCCCCGTTGTACAAGCGGTAGAACACACATAAGGCAAAGTCTCTCCTCAAACTGAGAGGATCGTAACCGTTCGTGACCTCGGGATCGTCGACAATTCTAGCGGCACGTCGCTGAACCGAGTCTAAAGGCCCAGTATCTGGTATCCAGGTGCTCCCGCCCACATATGGCAACAATACTCCATATGAGGCCGGACTTGCGACTTATGAAGATGCAGTCTTTGCCCCGATGTGAAGTACTGCCTCGCTCTGTTGAGCACTCCAAGCTTTTGGATGCCAGCTTAATCTTGTCTTCCAAGTGACTTCGGAACAAAACGTCGCTAGAAATGTCGACGCCAAGAATGCCAATGCTTTGACTGATGTTCAAGGAAGTGTTCTGGAACTGTGAAGCCACAGACCATGGGATTTTCTTAGCGGTGAACGCGCAGGCTTGAGTCTTGGTGGGGTTGAAATGGACTAGGTTTAGTCGAACCCAATCGGAGACACAAGCTAGTGTACTCTCGATTTCAGACACCAGCCGTTCGCGGTTTTCCTCCACCTCGGAACGATTTGCACGGCCCGTATAATGAGCGTCCCCTGTACTGTCGTCCGCATAGCAATGAATGATATGCTGTCTATTCATTGCTATGCAGAAGGAACAGTGTTGGGGACAGCACAGAGCCTTGCCGGCATTCATGTCCATGCTATTAGAGTAGCTACCGTCGACGACGGCTCTTATGCTTCTGCTGGACAGAAAGCTGGCAACCCATTTGCATAATCCCTCGAGAAGCCCGTATGATGGTAACTTCCTTAGAAGACCCCTGTGCCAGACCCGATCGAACGCCTTCGCTACATCTAGGCTCACTGCCAATGCCTCACCTTGACTCTCGATGCAGTGGCGTGCCTAGGGTTTCAGAATAGGGCATGCCGAGAGATATGTTACTGTAGTTTTTAACAGTGAATGTAGATAAATCCGTCAGTAGTGTATCAGTCGTAGTTTTAAACCGAATGGTGTGTATATAAGGCGCCTCAGGCAGTGGCGGTACGTCCATACAAGCCCAAAAGCCGGGCTTGCCCTACTAAAATAATTCTCGAACAAGAATATAAACTTCCGAACTATTTAAAAGTTCGCACTCTTCGCTCTTATTGCTTTTCGATGTCATCAACCCCCGAGGCGCCTTATATACACACCATTCGGTTTAAAACTAGGTAGGTACGGTATATCTATATCTGTGTACGACCCGCCTCGCACCACCTCGCACGGTCAGTCAAGGCGTCTCGCTCGCACGCGTGGGCTTGCAACCGGGCTTCGTTGCCAGCGAGTGTATCTCTTTCTAACCTATGAAAAACTATCCATAATGAGATATAACTATTGTTGGTTTATATAGCACAACAGTATGAGATATTTGAGATAATGAAGCCTTGCATGCGTATGAAGTTGGTTATGACGGTTCGTAGTGAATGCGAAATGACGAACATCGCGCATGCGCCCCGCCTGTGGCCCCGCTCGCGCCGTTTGCGTCTAATTTAATTACATATGCATTTGTTTGAGCGAAAGTTGTTTTTTTTTAATTGGGAACCCTGCGAAATTTCCAAAAGACCTTGCATGAAACTGCAGAATTTGCGATCACTCTGGTGATTATATAACTGTTAGTATTCCATTTTGTTCGTGCGCCTACTTGAGTGCGCCAGGGTATTGCTTGCACCCGGGCACAATAAATAATAGAACTAACGTACAGAAATTGTACACTTTTGATCTTGAGGGATTGCCGCCGTTTTAATAGCCTACAATATTTGCAGAGCACTAAGTTAATTCTTAATTACACCTTAACGCCACGCACATTAAAACGCAATGCCTTTGTATTTATAATTTACCGAAATGACCTTACGACCGTCAGGGTTACCTACCTATATCAACTACACCTAATTAATTAGGATACTGATAAAAACACCGTGTAAAATTAACAAAATATATGTACTTACTGTCTTACACTTCAGAATCTTGCAGTAATTTAAAAACCAACAACTTAAATAAAATCTGTTTATTGCGACAGCCGTTAAACTCAAATTATTAGTGTTACGGTTCTCCATTATAACAAAGTGCAGTGATAATTGATAAATAAATATATTTCCTAGGTTAACATCGCACAAGAAAACAAATAATCACGCATTCTGATTTTGGCTCCGACACTATTGCGTACAGTGTGCGTACCGAGCAAGCGAAGAGTCTCCGTTTCAGCTTGGACAAAAATGCTTTCGTATGTATGTCCAGATAACCGGCTGTTCTCCACTACAGGTCAAATTACTCATCCGATTCTCCATAAATTTTGTGAGCAGGGTCGGTGATTTACGAATGGCTTTAATCCTTTTGACCATAAAAGACTTATTTGATATTTTGTTGAATAAATGGAACCACTATACGTTTTCCTGCACTAGCTAGATACAGACTTAAGCCCATAAAAACAAATGAAATACAATTGGTACGAAACTGCCCATTGTACTTTTAAAAATAATCGTTGTAGATTTCAAAATATTTAGACTATATTTATTTACCGTTGAAGTGTCTGCTTATTAGAAACAGGTAAATATTAGATTTATTTTATTATTATTTGATTGTTTCGGTCCTAGACGATAAAAAGAAATAAAAATAATCGACGGTAAGGCCATCTATGTAAGGTCGAAAGATTTAAATAAAATTAAATAAATTAAAAATATTGAAAATACGAGTTTAAAAAAATAATTAAATTAAATTATTATTATCAAATTGTATTCCTTTGCAATAAATCTCAATAAAAAGTGATTTAATAGCGTTTTGACTAAGAATTAATTTTCAATCCGTCCATACGATGTCTGTAGCGACATCTTTACGTGTGAATTCTACACTAATTATAAAATGTATGTGATTGACCAGACATGCTATTACTTCCAATTAGTAAGTCAATTCTAATGGACGAAGTCAAAAATAGATCACTTTATGAGCAGTAACAAAAGCAAAACAACTGTCTCCTTCATACTCATAATTTTGACCGCGCCCGAGAGAGACGGACAGACATTTCATGATGCTCATGCAGTGCGGTGCGACGTCACACCGTGCGCTTATTCCCAGACATTACACAAGCGCGACGTGTAAATGTTGAAACGTGGAAATAATGTGAAGCGCTCGTGGTGTAGCATGATTAGCCGTTCTTAATCGATCGGCAAGTTAAGCTACGTCTGTCGTGGTCGGTACCTGGATGGGTGACCGCCTAGTGGTATTTCAAATCGAGCGTCTCTGTTCTTCGGAAGGCACGTAAAGCCGTTGGTCCCGGTTATCACTTAATTGTGATAGTCGTTAAGCTTGTTGGATGCCTCCTAGGCGGCTTGAAAAATTCCAACAGTAGGTTGACCACTAGCCTACCTCCAGCGATCCGCAGTGGGTACGCGTGGTGGAGTGTCGCCCAGTCCCTTTCACCCTCATTTGTGAAAGGAGGCCTGTTCTCAGCAGTGGGACATTATAGGGTGATGATGATGATGAACGTGTAAATGTGTGAACGTTCCAGCTTTAGTTAACCGACTTGTACCTACTACAATGTACCACTGTGGATCGTATGGAAACCCTCACATTATTTTCCTTACCGAAACTTCAAGCACATTTTAGGATTCGAGCTCAAATACCTCGTCTTAAACCTTATTGAATCACAATCGCATTTAATTTTCCTTAATCAAAACATTATGTTCACAGAGACACATTGAAGCTAAGAACAAAACGCCTAGATAAGACCATGTTCCTATCGCGTATATTTAAGAGACATGTACGTAAACTGCACATCTACCTAGACTGCAACGAGAGGGATGTCGACAAGTTCATCAACTTCGTACTGCCACAGTAAGTCATAGTTATCTACCATTTATTGTGCTATCAATTTGAATGTCGACGAAGAAATTTACTTGCCCAATATCAAAGCAATTCAGTTTGGTTATTAGTAAGGACCAAAATAAATAATAAATATCCTTGGACGTTCCTCATACACGGTCATCTGATCCCAAACTAAGCAGAGCTTGTACTATGGAAACCAGATAACTGATATAATACATATACTACTTTTTGTTTGTAAATACATACTTAATATACGTAATTACACCCAGACTCAAGACATACAGACATGTTCATGCACACAAATGCATGGCCTGTGGGAATCGAACCCACGACCTGCGGCGTGATAGGTGGAATCTTAACCAACCGCGCCAACTGGCCCGTCAAAATATAGTTTTTAAATAGGTTTCGTGCTTACAAATTATGCATAAATACTAGCGTCATTGTCGAGGAAGCGACATTTAAATGCCCTGATTCCTTTCACTCGACCTTTCAAGTTTCTTAAACAAGTACACAATTATTTTTCTTGCGGCCTTAAGCCGGTCCGATACATTGACGTTTAATGATAATGTATCGTTGAAGGTTTACGACTTGTTTTCGTTTCCCAATCTACTTTTGAACCACAGACCAATGAACCTAATAGACGCCATGTCAACAAAGTTGTGCAAGGTTTTGTAGGTAAGCGGGACGCCTGATGGACATAGGGTTACCAGATCCAAAACTAAGATTTCCTGACATAATCTCTGATTACTAAGCAAAATTCCTGAAATTGACTGTGATTATATTAGTCACGAGCGTTCGCGTCGCGAATGAGATCGGTGCGGTGAAGAGCGAACAAGCTTTAGTTGTAAAGAGTTTGTGTGATTCAAACAGATTACTGACATGTCAGGAAGAATCCCGTCGTCTGGTAACCCTGGATGTACAGTACTATTGCATAAGCTTCATTAGCAGACGCCAAAGCGAATAAAATGAAGTGGTCAATTGTATGGGTCTTTGTTGCGCTTTCTAGGTATTTCTTTATCGTACATAATGGAATACTTTGTTTATTTTCAAGTATGTTAACAATGATACTTTCATAAATCTATATATTTATACGTGATAATATTACAATGTACCCCTTTCTGAGTATAATGCGCGCACCGAGGAGTGAGGTCTGTACCCCGAGTGTAAAGAATTGACGTTTGTAAACGTTTACTAATTAAGGTGCGTTCGAATTGGGGTATGGTAGCAAAAATAACAGTCAAAAATGCCAAAAACGATCACATCTGGCGTTCGATTTGGAAATTTGTGGTCGAAATTGGCGTTTTGAACTGTTTTCGTTCACCGTTCGTTTTACTTGGAAACAGTTAAAAACGACATCGTGAACTGCAAATTTTGACCCACCTCCGAGGCAGGGATCGTTTGTGATGATATTTATACATCTTTGAATCTGACAGATAAGTTTTGGAAAATTCAAACGGGAAGCGAAAATCCTAATTTTTATTGTAAAATTTGATAGAAATACTAAAAGGCAAGAGAATAATTTGTCAGATTAACTTTGTTTAAAGATTAACTGAAGGAAAAAGGTAGGTTGAGACAAGTGAAAAGCAGGCGATGAGCAAGGAAATGTAATTTTTGTATCTAATCGTTCGATTTGGGAAATATTGTTTGTGGCAAAATTTGCAAAATTGTTGAAATTTTCCAATTCGAACGCATATACAAAAATGCCCATTTTGAAACTCTTAAAAACGACATCACTCCAATTCGAACGCACCTATAGTTTGCATTTACGACACTTCTCTATAGGAATTGGCACAGCGCCTCAAGCGGAATACTCATGGTACTAATTTATCCCATACAAATTTATAGTTAACGCAAACTAATTAGTAAGCGTTTACAAACGTCAATTCTTTACACTCGGGATACTGGCATAGTTAACGTTTAGGTAACTAGGTAAATAAATGTAAGCTTTCTAGCTTAAATTTATTTATTTATTCATACTTAATATATTTATGAATTATGGTTTAATTTCGACGAATGGGCGGCCACTAGGAAAAATAAAGGATATATAGAATCCTAACTAATATTATAAATGCGAATTTGTTTGTTAAGCTTTCACGCCTTGAATACTCAAGCGAAAACTATGAAATTTGGCATGCTCATAGCCTATGGTACGTAGAAGTTAGGTTAATTGTTCTGGAAACGCGAGTGAAACCGCGGGGTATAACTACTGTATAATACCAAACAAATATTTTCTCAGAATCAATTGTAGAATGTGGTGATGAGATTTAGTATGTTAACTTACTAATACCACTAATACAATAAAACTGAAGAGTTTTTTTTTGTTTAAACGCACTATTCTTTTTTTTTATACGACTAACTCGGTAAACAAGCATACGGCCCGCCTGATGGTAAACGGTTATCGTAACCATATGGACGCTCGCAACACACGAATCATCGCTCACGCGTTACCGTTCTTAAAATCTATCTCTGGAAATACAGATAGAGACAGCTAATTTTTTTGACAAAGCTGGTCTAAAACAGTATTAACTGCACTTTTTGTATAAAAAAGGAATTGGAAAGCCGCACGGCCTTGTTGGCCATGATTGACGGAAGCTAAGAGTCCAATACAACCCCTAATGTGTTACAATTTGTTAGGCAATATGTAGACAGAACATGCAATCTACGTCTTCAGTTGCGATTACGGCATACCGAATCAATACAGTTAAGAATCGTGTATAATCAATACTTTACTGAATCAATATCTGTGATGTAATTATTATGATTATTGAATGTTGTACGTGTTTTCGTATGCTTTGTTACTCACAGAAATATTATTACATTTCTTCTCTTATATTTCATGTTTTCAACGATTATGAAATACCTTATGGTGTAGTTTTGGTATTTTCACGATGGGAAAATCCCTTTTAGGGTTCCGTGGTTGTTCACGCCGATGCGCGTGACAGACGGTGCCACAGGCCGCGCCCCGCACCCCGCACACTTCACCTGAGGCATTCTCAAAACCGAGCTGGCTGCGAGCGCACGCGCCTACACAACCTAACTATAACACATGTAATCTGTGTCGAATTAAAAACTGTGTTACTTATGTTAGTCTTTCAATACAATACAAATTGGCGACCGTCAAGATAAGAAACCTGGAACATTTGGAGAAGTCGGATTGCAAACGTGGACACACTTGCCACCTGGCCACGTCTCGCTTGGGTGTTGTGACATTTGTGACATTCACTGGAGTCTTTGTGAATTTACGACAAGGCGCCGGCCGACCAAATAAAGTAAGCCTTCCTTTTACTTTCCTTTCCATTCTCAATCTTCAACTTCTTTTTGCTGTGTAAATGCCTAGCTTCAAGCAATTTTAGGAAGTATCTTGCTATATGCGTACTATCCTTGCCTACATTTATTTGCACAGACAAAATTGATTTGTACAAAATACATTGCAGTGCCCGCTATTCGTAACATTATTCAAGTTGAGCTATTCATTTATTTTCCATCAATCAAGCTTGGTACTGGCTATATTGTATAAACAAAAACATATATTTCAACTTGCTTGTATCATACATAAGTAATACATAGTTTCATTCTTATAAGCCTATCTACTTATTGATGTACCTATCTTACAATAATACAATTTGTTGGACATTTTGTATAGTAAATAATATACAATAAGTACTTATAACATTATATTGCTGTTCTACTTCGAGTTTTCCATAAATAATATTACCGTAATATTTCTTTTTCCTTACCAAGTTCTTCTGGAAATTTCCAAATACCACTACTAGTTTCTAGCTTGTAGGAAACTAGTACCTAGGCAATTCTATATTAAAACTAAGGCAACCATTTCGAACAATCCAAACCAAATTTTCACGTATTTATTTAACTCTTTGCTAAACAACTTCCTTATTGAGCTAGATCCTTGTTTCGTGCGCCCCGCGCCAAGCTACGCTGCGCGGGCGCAGCTTGCTGGCGGTTTAAGCGACGCCGGCGTGCAACCGTGCTCCGCGTACGCTGCACGTGCTGACGTGCGGTTGGCGGGCTCAGCGGCAGCTGTGGTTTGAACTGGTGACTGCTGGATTGTAAACCGGTTAGAGTGCATAATTTATTAAAACCTAAGTTGATTGTTCGTGCCTATATAGTATACGTTGTTGTCTTATTTCATTTAAAGATATTTTAATATTACAATGGCTGAAACTGAATCTAAATTAAGATCAAAAAGTCCAATTCCATTTTTGAATGTTGAAGCTTCAAATAAAGGAGATCCTAAAGAATATTTAAATACCCTATCTCGGAAGCGGGGTAATATAAGAAGTAGATTGACAGTATTTAAAACTTTCATAGCTAAATATCAAACTAGTAAACCTAGTGATCTAACGAGTTTGGAAATCAGAGAATTATCCTTGAGATTATCACAGCTGCAGGAATTAATGGCTAGTTTTGATAGTGTACAGAGCGAAATCGAGGAACTTTCTCGAAACATAGATGAACAGATTTCTGAACGAGAATTAACGGAAAGTGAATTTTACTCTCAAATTGCATTTGCGCAAGAATTAATAGATTCATTTTCAGCCAAAAATAAGGATTCAGATAATGGGTCAGTGAAGTCAAGTTGTTGTCATGCAACCATGAGAACAGTAAAGTTGCCAACTATTAACTTAACTACTTTTGACGGCAACTATATAAAGTGGTTAGAATTTAGAGATACGTTTGAGTCACTTATTAATAACGACGACTCGATATCACCGATTACCAAATTTCATTATTTGAGAAACTCTTTAGTTGGGAGTGCCGGTGTCGTAATAAGATCTATTGAGTTTTCCGCGAAAAATTATGAATTTGCATGGAAGGCTTTATGTGATAGATATAACAATAAAAATATTTTAATAAATAATCATTTAAATGCATTGGTGAGCCTCAACCCTATTCAGAAGGAATCTTTTCGTGCCTTAAGGTATTTGAGTGATCATGTTCATAAAAATCTTAACGCGCTTAATACTTTGGATGTTCCTACGACTGGATGGGATCCGTTAGTTATATTTTTGGTCTCAGCGAAGTTAGATCCTAAAACTAGTAGCAAATGGGAGGAGCACAAAGGGCTCTTATCACACTTACCTTCACTTACAGAGTTTAGAGAGTTTATTGAGAATCGTGCTAATGTCTTGGAAACTTCAAACTGTAGTCGAAATAACAGTAATTATGAAAGTAAAAATACACATCATAAAGAAAATAAATCGAATATGAGATCATTAACTGTTATGGAGGGTTCTCAAAAAAGGACATGTTTTATCTGCAAGAAAAATAATCATTATGTGCATCAATGTCATAAGTTTAAGTCCATGAGTGTAGATGATAGACTGTCCGAGGTTTCTAAACACAAGTTATGTTCTAACTGCCTTCGTTCTGGTCATAATAACGATGAATGCACACTAAAAGGTTTGTGTCGTATCTGTCGAGAAAAACATAATACAGTTTTACACAAAACTGATACTGTTGCTAATGCACTTACCGAAAACATCGAGTCTTCGATCAGTAATACTGCGGTTGGGTTATCAGCTGTTTCACCAGGCCAAGTCCTATTATGTACCGCTCAGGTTGAGGTTATAAATAAAAAAAATAATTGTACTTACCTTGCTCGTGCGTTGTTGGATACTGGGAGTCAGTCGTCGTTCATCACCGCCAATCTGAAAGAAAAATTAGGATTAAAATCAGAAAAAATAAATGCATTTAATGTGTCAGGTATAAATAATGTTTTGTGTAAAGTGTCGGAAAAGTGTGGTATCATTGTGAAGTCTCGACTCGGCTCGTATAGTGTAAAGGTGAATTGTTTAGTCTTACCTAAAATTACAGGTACTATACCTAACGTTCCAGTCGATGTTCAGAGATTGCAGCTACCGGATAACATTGTCCTCGCCGACCCCTTGTTTTATGAACCTTCTGAAATAGATATTCTACTGGGAGCGGATCACTTCTTTGATATAATTAGTCCCAATCAAATAAAATTAGGACCAAATAAACCTATTTTACAAGATAGTTTGTTAGGTTGGCTCATAGCGGGTCACACTGGAGAATCTTACTTTAAATATAATACTCATATTCATTGCAACTTTGTGCAAAATAGTTCTATGGTATCACTTCAAGATATACATAATTCAATAAAACAATTTTGGGAAGTCGAAGAACTACCCTCAGATATAAATACCTACTCAACAGATGAACAATTTTGTGAGTCTCAATTTAATAAAAATACTCGTCGCTTACCTGATGGCCGATTTTCTGTCATGATGCCACTGAAGGAGGATCCAGAGCAGGCACTTGGTGACTCATTCCCTATTGCGATGAGGCGTTTCCTAAACCTAGAAAAAAAGTTAAATAAAAATGAAAATGTTAAAATGCAGTATAGTAATTTCATAAAAGAATATGATAATTTAGGTCATTTAAATGACATTGATAGGCCTAAATTTGGATGTTACTTACCCCATCACTGTGTCATTAGAGATCAGCATGAAACCACAAAATTAAGGGTGGTCTTTGACGCTTCGGCTAAAACTAGTTCTGGAAAGTCCCTAAATGATATTCAGGCTGTTGGTCCCGTAATGCAAAGTGATTTATTTTCTATTCTCCTTCGCTTTCGAGTCCATAAGTTCGTATTAACGGCTGATATAAATAAATTTTACAGACAGGTGGCTTTAGATGAGTCTCAACGTCACTTACAGCTCGTGCTTTGGAGGGATCAAGTCGATCAGCCTGTCAAAGTCAAACAACTTCAAACTTTGACCTATGGAATGGCTTCTGCTCCTTTCTTGAGTACCAGGTGTCTTGGTCAACTGGCTGATGAATGCGAAGATCCAGTTATAGCTAATGTGATCCGTAATGACTTCTATATCGATGATTTAAATACCGGTTCATCAAACCCGATTGAGCTAAAACATATATATATAAATATAACCAAAGTGCTGGACTCAGCTTGTTTTCCATTGAGAAAATTCCGCACAAACTGCCCTCAAATACTTTGTGATCAATCACAATCTTTGCAAAGTCTGGATTTTCACGACGAAGCTACTGTCTTAGGTTTAAAATGGTCACCAATGGACGACCAGTTACATTTTCCTAGTGGTATCGAAACTAAGCAAAAGGTTACAAAAAGAATAATTATTTCCACAACTTGTAAGCTCTTTGACCCATTGGGGTTAGTCAGCTGTTGCATAATCAAGGCAAAAATTCTTCTCCAGAATTTATGGAGTGCCAAGTTAGACTGGGATGACCCAGTACCAGATCAGTTTGTAAAACGGTGGGTAACCTTTATACAAAACTTGCATCATCTATCAGACATTGTCTTGCCTCGTTATGTGATGGTTGGTAGCCTAGAAGTACATTCGATTGAACTGCATTGTTTCGTTGATGCTTCTCAGCAAGCCTACGGGACATGCGTCTATTTGCGTACGCATAATAATGAGCATAATATTACTGTAAAATTATTATGTGCGAAGACAAGAGTCGCGCCTATTAAAACTCTTACCATTCCCCGGTTAGAGCTAACTGCGGCCTTGTTAGGAGCTCAACTTTCTGATAAGGTTTTGAAAGCCATTCAGTGTAAGATTATTAAGAAATATATGTGGACAGATTCCACAGTAGTTCTAGGATGGCTTCGGATACAAAACAAAACCCTACAAACTTTTGTTCGTAACCGGGTAAACAAAATAAATGAACTTACTCAAGAGTGTGAATGGAACCATGTTCCTACCGAATTAAATCCTGCAGACCTTGCTTCTAGGGGTATCGACCCGCAGCTTTTGCAGGCAACTTACCTGTGGTGGGAGGGACCTGCTTTTCTTAAAAAAGGTCAGTCGGAATGGCCTACTCAACCTCACAAAACACCTAGTAAATTGCCAGAAACAAAAAAGGTGGTTGATATTATTAGTAATGTGGTTGGTGATTCTAATGAAGGTTTGGAATCATTTATAGCATTTAAAAATCATTCTAGTTATTTAAAATTAAAAAGAACTTACGCGTATGTTTTACGTTTTATATACAACTATAAAAGGGGTTTACCTAAATTAACTGGGCCATTACAATCTGACGAACTTGAACGTTCTTTAACGCTTTTATTAAAACACAGTCAGATTGAGTCATTTTCCAACGATATAAAACAGATTCAAAATGGTAAAGAATTACATTATAAAAGTAAATTATTGCCACTAAATCCTTTCATAGATACGAATGGTTTAGTAAGAGTAGGAGGAAGATTAGCCCAATCTGACTGTCAATATGATAAAAGACACCCTATTTTACTCGATGCTAAGCATCACCTTACGAAATTAATAATGAATTATGAACATGCACGTTTATTTCATGCGGGACCCCAATTGCTTCTATCATCTGTTCGTGAGAGGTTTTGGCCTTTAAATGGTAGAAACTTAGCCCGCGCCATCTCGAAAGGCTGTGTCGTTTGTTCACGTATGCGTGGTCAAACTATACAGCCTAAGATGGGTGACTTACCTTATGTGAGAGTAAATCCAAATTTTCCTTTTAATTCATGTGGTATCGACTTCGCTGGACCATTTATGATTTCTTCTAAAAAGGGACGAGGTAACCGTATATCAAAAGCCTATCTGTGTGTATTCGTATGTCTCACTACGAAAGCTCTTCACTTGGAAGTTGTTGGTGATCTTACCACAGAAGCCTTCCTATCATGCCTACGTAGGTTTGTGTCGCGCCGAGGCAAGCCACACGTAATTTATTGTGACAACGGTAAAAACTTTGTAGGTGCGAACAATGAATTAGGAAGAGTTATACGCTCCAGTCGTCAATCAGTGTCAGATTACACTGCTAATGAGGAAATTAAATTCATATTTTCTCCTGCCTACTCACCCCATTTTGGCGGAATATGGGAGGCAGGCGTTAAATCAGCAAAATATCATTTAAAACGTATAGCGGGCAATGCATCCTTAACGTTCGAGGAGTTAACAACGTTTTTCACGCAAATAGAAGCAATCCTCAATTCCCGCCCTATTTCCCCTCTCTCTTCAGACCCTACAGATCTCAATCCCTTAACCCCAGGCCACTTTTTAATCGGTCGTCCGCTGATGTCTGTACCATCACTACCTGTGCAATCAGCTAGACACAACCGATACCAGCGCATCGAGCAAGTACGGCAACAATTCTGGGAGAGATGGCATTCCGTCGCGAGTTCATGGCAGAGCTTCAAAACCGTACCAAATGGCGGAAGAATCAACAGAACCCACTTCAAGTAGGAGACCTTGTTATACTGAAGGATGATAACCTATCGCCGCTACACTGGAGAATGGGACGCGTCAGTAAATTATACGAAGGACGTGACAGAATATGTAGAGTGGCTGATGTTTACACCACCAGAGGTACAGTAAGACGCGCTGTCAATAAGATGTGTCTTGTACCAATACCTGATCCTGATGAACACTAATCTTCATACCTATCAATTTGGAATCTTCTTCTGGAATCAAGCTTCCAACGCCCGGAGGATGTTCACGCCGATGCGCGTGACAGACGGTGCCACAGGCCGCGCCCCGCACCCCGCACACTTCACCTGAGGCATTCTCAAAACCGAGCTGGCTGCGAGCGCACGCGCCTACACAACCTAACTATAACACATGTAATCTGTGTCGAATTAAAAACTGTGTTACTTATGTTAGTCTTTCAATACAATACAAACATGGAATCCTTATAGTTTCGCTATGATGTCCGTCCGTCTGTCTGTCATGCCTTTTTTTAATTGAAGCTGCATTTAACGGACAATGGTGCCGATTCCGTTGTAAATCGCACTAAACTAATTTTAGTCACATCTCATCTCTTTCTTACGAACATTATTGAAACAGGATAGAATGTATTTAAAGCTGTCAATTAATCTTTGCCGTCTTATTTTGCGTGTATTTAGGCGTAACCGCGATAGATGGCGACTAAAATTATATTGAAAACAAGCATTGGACTAATTTGACAGGACTACATTTCTTACATCCTTTTCTTATGTTCTTTTTTAGAAAGAGACATAGTGACATTAAAATTAGTAATCAGCACCAATGTGCTTTACTTTTAATTATAATATTCAATTATTCAGTCCTAGAATGTACCACATTGTATTGACTACCTATCACTGTGGGCACTTGACCGGTTTCTAGTCTTACACATTAGGACAAACAACCGACTACATATTAATTAATTGTAATTACCAATTTTCTTCATTAGTAATTTTAAGCCTTGACGTAGTGATTGTTTTTATGAAAGGACAAGAAACAGTATCTAAAACTAGGCGATACCTGTTTAAGAATTTTGTGAACACACTAGAAAGTTAGCGGGCTACTTCCTCAAATTGTGTAACTAATTTATGTACATAAATGTTGTATAAGCGTTGGGAATTTAAATTGTATCAAATACATAATGTATTTGGTTATTATTATTGTGTAGCGGACGAGGATATATAAATGTACGGGGTGGATACGACATCGAAATCTCAAAATCGATTTCGATGTTGGTGCCATAGTAAAAGTTGTTCGTATTTATGAGTACTTTACAGGTCGGTTAACGAAAGCTGGCACGTTCACAGTACTCATAAATTTGCAATCAGTCAAGTCTAATGGACGAATGCAAAAATAGACCACTCTATATTTATGAGCAGTAGCAAAAGCAAAACAATAACTGTCTCCTTCATACTCATAAGTTTGACTTTGCGCGAGAGAGACGGTGTAAATGTGTTGAAACGTGCCAGCTTTAGTTAACCGACCTGTACGTGGTTTCATTTATTGCCGTATCCACGACGTATAATAAGGGCTTGTTCGTATGTTTGCATGCGTGCTTTAACACCAACGAGGGAAAATCCCTTTAGTTGAGTAGTAATACCGAGCATTCAAATTCCGCAGCTCGTAAGTGATTTTGCACTGATTTATAAAAGTACCGAGCAATCACTGTATTTAATAGTTTAGTGAGTCCTAGAACTAGCCAATCAGAGCGCATTATCGTTGGTAGGGAATTGGCGTAATATATTTCAAAACAAGACAAAAAAAAACGATGTTTAACACTAATATACGCCCAACGCACACGCACTTAAGCCGGTGGACCGAATTTTGATAATTGAAGAAAATATTACTTTAGTACCCTAGACCCCAAGTTAGTAGACCCCCGGCCGTAGGTATTTTATCCCCTTAACTTTTTATATATAAATATTTCTTTTGTTCCAGATTTTTTGACGCAATGAAGCTAAACGAAGTATTATTCATAGGACCAAGCTACTTAAAGCAGAGCGTAGACTTGCCTGTTGTTAAATTGAAGAGGTACGTACTTTTTGGCCTGGTACTACAGAATAAGGAATAGTACAGAAGGTTCACTCCCTTATAAAATCGGTGTTCAAGTACGAAGAGATACCTACAAAGGTCTACTAAATTTTACCCAGACTCAGGACTTACAGTTCACAGCACATGTTCATGCACACAAATGCATGTCCTTTGTGGGAATCGAACCCACGACCTGCGGCGCGATAGGTGGAATCTTAACATAAGTCTTAACCAACCGCGCCAACTGGCCCGTCATAAACTCTAATAATGAATTGATCAATTATTTATGGTCACAGCTTACGTTGCTTTTTCTTTTTTTAGGATAATTATAGAGAGTTTTATTTTCAAACACCAGCACAGTATACAGAAAGTGGCGCTTATGGGATGCGAGATGGACACAGTCAAAAATGAAAATGAGAGGTACACTGTAAGTATTATTTTATCGAAAATCTAGTACATACCCCCATTATTCTACTGAGATTTTCTATAGTGGCCACCTCTACCAACCTGTCGGTCATAAAAGACGGCACACTATACCTGGCAACCCCTTACGAAGCGTCAGAGACCCTCTGCGGTAGGTCACGCCGCCAGAGTACTAGCTAATCTATCAATCGACAATCTAGTACAGTAGTACCCAACTAATATGGCTTACCGATGTACCTGCGCAGAAGATACATTTTCAAAGCGCGGGAAATGTTAAACATTCTTTCGTTAATCTTCGGGACATACTTAATTTTCTGTGCGAACGAAGATTCACGACGCGCCTTATTAATTGGGTACTACTGTACATTGATGTTCATCATCACTCGCGCTGACTTATTAAAATTAAGTAAACAATAACTCCCTTATTAATAAATAAGGTGTATGTCAGTATTGTAATACCCAGGTATTAAGATAGCCCCAGCCCTTTTTGTTTATATGACATTAGAAAGTGACGGACATATTTTAAACCTAGGCATTACTATACTTGACTTGCACCTTTTTAGGGTTCCGTAGCCAAATGGCAAAAAACGGAACCCTTATAGATTCGTCATGTCTGTCTGTCTGTCTGTCTGTCTGTCTGTCTGTCTGTCTGTCTGTCTGTCTGTCTGTCTGTCTGTCCGTGTATGTCACAGCCATTTATTTCCGAAACTATAAGAACTATAATGTTGAAACTTGGTAAGTAGATGTATTCTGTGAACCGCATTAAGATTTTTACACAAAAATAGAAAAAAAACAATAAATTTTGGGGGTTCCCCATACTTAGAACTGAAACTCAATTTTTTTTTTTCATCAAACCCATAAGTGTGGGGTGTCTATGGATAGGTCTTCAAAAATGATATTGAGGTTTCTAATATCATTTTTTTCTAAACTGAATAGTTTGCGCGAGAGACACTTCCAAAGTGGTAAAATGTGTGTCCCCCCCCCTGTAACTTCTAAAATAAGAGAATGATAAATCTATAAAAAATATATGATATACATTACGGTGCAAACTTCCACTGAAAATTGGTTTGAACGAGATCTAGTAAGTAGTTTTTTTTTAATAGGTCATAAATTGAAATTAATATCAAATACTCAGGTCTATACTACCATTTACTTATATATACCTACAGGTTTGTACGGAACCCTCGGTGCGCGAGTCTGACTCGCACTTGGCCGGTTTTTTATTAATAAGGGGGTAAATGATTACTGTATGATTAGAATAATAATCAACCATCCGAAAATAATCCCGATTCTTCGTAATTTTCGGTTAACTAAATCTGGCACGTGCAACAAATTTACACGTAGCGCTTGTGTAGTGTCTGTGAATAAGCGCGCGGCGTCACGTCGAACTGCTTGCGCAACATGACTACTCTGTCCGTCTCTCACGCGCGCGGTCAAGCTTATGAGTATGAGGGAGACAGTTATTGTTTTGCTTTTTAGGGTTCCGTAGCCAAATTGCAAAAAACGGAACCCTTATAGATTCGTCATGTCTGTGTCTGTCTGTCCGTCCGTATGTCACAGCAATTTTTTTCCGAATCTATAAGAACTATAATGTTGAAACTTGGTAAGTAGATATATTCTGTGAACAGCATTAAGATTTTCACACAAAAATAGTAAAAAAACAATACATTTTGGGGGTTCCCCATACTTAGAACTGAATATCTTTTTTTTTTTTTTAATAAAACCCATAAGTGTGGGGGGTCTATGGATAGGTCTTCAAAAATGATATTGAGGTTTCTAACATCACATTTTTCTAAACTGAATAGTTTGCGCGAGAGACACTTCCAAAGTGGTAAAATGTGTGTAAAAAATGTATGATGTATGATGATCTAGTAAGTAGTTTTTTTTAATCCTATCTTAACTTATATATAATATAATATTATAAATGCGAAAGTGAGTTTGTTCGTTTGTTTGTTTCTTTGTTTGTTTGTTACGCCTTCACGCCTCAACTACTCAACGGATCTTTATGAAATTTGGCATGCAGATAGCCTATGGTATGGAGAAGAACATAGGCTACTTTTTATCCCGGGATCGCGGGTGAAACCGCGGGGGAGAGATATATACGTCATAAATTGAAATTCATATCAAATACTCAGGTCTATACTACCATTTACTTATATACCTACAGGTTTGTACGGAATCCTCGGTGCGCGAGTCTGACTCGCACTTGGCCGGTTTTTTTTAACTTTCGTCCATTACAATTGACTGAATAATTAGAAGCAATAATGTAATAAAACGAAGTACAGTGATCGTGCCAGATTTCGTTAACCGACATGTACGCAATCACCGTTATTAAGATTTAAATGTGGCTTATGCTTCTGTTATTGTTTTCAGAATAAGCAGGTGGAATACTACTCGAGACCGCTTAACTTCAGCAGCGTGTCGTCCCCCGGCGACTCGGTCCTCTCTCGGTGCAACACTCATATCATGAGATACTCTACACTGCAAGTGAGTTTCTTGTTTTCCCTTTATTAAAAGTTTTTTTTACAGTGGTTTGCGTGGAACGGAAGCTCGCGAATTTACGAGAATGCTAGAGAATTCTCGCAACGGTGTCTTGAGGTGATTCCTCCTTCGCGCGACTTCCCGCGATTTCCACAGATTTCGACAATGCAAGTACAGTCAACAAAAAGTACAGTCACCCAAAATAGCTTGTATTCAAACTTATTTTTTTAACAAAAACTTATAATTTTTTTTTTACTATAGTTTATAATTTTTTTGTTGAATACATATAAATCTATATTTATGCTACAATAATAAAGCGGAAGAGTTTTTTGTTTTTTTAAACGGGGTAATCTCTGGAACTACCAATTGGATTCGAAACCTTATTTCAATAATATGAAGCTACATTATCTCTTAAGTGTCATAGGCTTTTTATCCTGGGAATGCGGGGTGAAACCGTGGGGCACAGCTAGTCTTACAAATTTCCTTATTCAAAATTTACCTGAAATTTTCAGCATATAATGGTAGAGTACGATCAAATAAACACACAAACCATGGAGACGCTGTCCCATCTGCCGATGTTCGGTCACCTATCCATTAACATTATGGATAAGAAACATTTTAACCCCGAGCCGATAGACTGGCGTTCATTGAACGAGTGCTACGCCAACAGGCTGGAAGTGTCTGTTAATATTGTGAGTATAAATACATATATGGGGTGGACACGACAATACGACATCAAATGAAACCACGTAAAGTACTCATGTATACGATCAACTTTTACTATGGGACCAACATAGAAATTGCAAAAAATAAAATACTGCTTTTCGTACAAAAGGTACATGTCTCCTCGGCAAAAATGTATGAAAAGCTGTAATTTTTTCTTGCGATTCCAAAATCCACTAAGAAAGGGTTTTTCGAAATTCCACCCCTAAGAGGGTAAAAAAGGTAATTAAAGTTTGTATGAAAGTCTGTCAGTTTCGAAGTGAGAATCTTCAAATTTTGTGTTGAGGCTGAAGATTGTAAATGGATTTATAGGTGCCATTAATAAGATGTTTTTAATAATGCCACCCTCGAAGCGGGATTGAAGTTTAGTTTTAGTTAAGTTAAAAGTTTCTCATCATTTATATTTCAAAACTACCCCTAAAAGGAGGTTTAGGGGGATTAAAGAGTCTATGGATGAAATTACCGCGCGGTCCGATTACCTTGAAACTTAAAAAGTACTTCGGATAGAAAAGAAACACGTGTTTTTGGGTTACTCGAAAATCGACCCTAAACGTGGAATAGGAGGTATAGTAAGGGGCACGAATGGTGAGCACAGATTGACAGCTGCGCAGTAGTTAATTGTTCGGTCTGTTTGGCGGAATGAAGCAGGGGGGAGCGGCGAGTTGCACACGATTGGTTCGTCAGTCGATGTGAGTCGTCTATTGGATTCTTGCGTGTCATATGGCTACTGTGATTTGGCTAAAAGTGTACATGCGCGAGCTTGCCCCCACTACTACCTATCTGTGCTCACCATTCGTGCCTCATACTGTACTTACTACTTATTTTAAGTATATTTTATATAATTTAATATACCGCAGCGGAAATATTCAACCTGATTTAAATGATTGCTATCTTATATGAATGACTGAACAAACTACTTTCAGCTTTAATATATTTATAATAAAGTTCTATATTGTATTTCAGATATCGTTACCAGAGGATAAAATATCTAGTGTGATGGATAATATTCTAGTCGAAGGTCTAATGCTGACGTCGCTCAAAGTTATCTTTTGTAAATCGGTAAGTAAGCCAAGGTACTTAATAGCACATACAACTTTGCTAAGACATCGATTCTAAAAGCGCCCATAAAAATCTGCTGTTACATTATATATAGTTGGTACCATTATTAAAAAAAAACCTAAAATGTAGCATACAAGCACGCGGCTTCCTGATGGTAAGCGGTTACCGTAACCTATAGCCGCGCGATAACACCAGGGGCTTAAGGCGTCGACTACCATCGAATCGAAGCGAGTAGAGTCACTTCATTCCTTGTGCGTCCATCTCAAACGAATTTAATCGTTAATTCATCGCAACTCTTCATCGAAGTAGGTGGTTTTTGCGTGATGGACATCTCTGATGAAGAATTGGTTTTATTTCAAACACTTTGATGCTGAAGAGAAAAATAGGAGGAGAAAAAAACGGCGATAAAAAAAATTGTTCTTCAATATTTTCATTGTTACTTTACGAAATTATAATTAACTAGCTGCCCGGCGCGACTTCGTTCGCGTGGTGCTACCCTACCCTGTGGTGCTACCCTACCCTATGGTGTTGCCCTACACTATTGGCTATTTTTTACAAAACTTGTTTTTTATATTTTTCTCCGCATATCCCTATTGCCACGCGCAAGTACACAAGACTTCAGTTTCTAATATTAAGGGTGTACTAATGTTGTCGTCAGGTGTTTGCGGGTCTGATAAGTCACGTGTGTCGTCTGTACCACGGCAGTGTGCGTGAAGTGGTGTGGGCCGACGCGCCCTACCGCTCCACGCATTCCCTTTATCGCTACGTGCCCCCCACCCTATCTGATACGGTGCGTATTATATCACTTCACTACACTTCACTACACTACACTACACTATACTTCACTACACTAAACTTCACTACACTACACTTCACTACACTACACTACACTTCACTACACTACACTTCACTACACTTCACTACACTACACTACACATTACAACTGTTACTCGAGTTACTGATGAGCGAGTTCAACATAAATAAATATGATGTTTGCAGGTTTATTAAAATAATATTAGAGCCTCAAACAGAAAGTGCAAAATATTTATTTGATATGCTTAGTGCAGCAGTAGCTCAATCGTCTCAGTAGGTGTAAGTTAGGCATAAGAGTGAGATATATTGCTTTGTAATAGTTTAGTTTATGGTACGATGAGGCTGATATACCCTTGTAGAACAAAAGCCTCTCAATAATAGAATAAAAAAAATATACTTAATTAAATAGCAACAGGGTTTTGTTAAAATAATCATTTTGAATACAAGCTTTTTATGGTTACTGTACTTTTTGTTGTCTGTACTTGCATTGTCATCCAATATACTAATGTATACCAAACAGCTCAATTGGACAATGGGAAGTGTGTCAAATATAACTTGCAAGATTCGATTGCAGACACCGGATAGGGGTAACTAAATAAAACCGGCCAAGTGCGAGTCAGACTCGCGCACCGAGGGTTCCGTACAAACCTGTAGGTATATAAGTAAATGGTAGTATAGACCTGAGTATTTGATATTAATTTCAATTTATGACATTACACATATTAAAAAAAAACTACTTACTAGATCTCGTTCAAACCAATTTTCGGTGGAAGTTTGCACCGTAATGTACATCATATATTTTTTATAGATTTATCATTCTCTTATTTTAGAAGTTACAGGGGGGGGGGACACACATTTTACCACTTTGGAAGTGTCTCTCGCGCAAACTATTCAGTTTAGAAAAAAATGATATTAGAAACCTCAATATCATTTTTGAAGACCTATCCATAGACACCCCACACTTATGGGTTTGATGAAAAAAAAAACGCACTTGGCCGGTTTTTTTAAAAATGTGATTTCGAATTTGGTCCCATAGTAAAAGTTGATCGTATTTATGAGTACTTTACGTGGTTTCATTTATTGTCGTATCCACCCCGTATAATCAAAAATAATGGATTGGACACAAAAATTACATTTGGATTTGCCGTTCCCGTATTATTTATTAAGTAATATGTGTATTGTTATTTCCAGCATATTCCCAACACGAATCCATTCGTACTGCTATGTTGGAATTGTGTCAACTTGCGAAGACTCGTTATACACGGTACGTCTTTTGATATAAGCTTTATTTTATATATTTTTTTTTATTACTTACTAGCAGACCCACGTAAGGTTTGAATTTTTTTGCGCGGAACACTAAAGAAAAACAAGGTAAACACATACCTGGTATTCGCTTTTGAATTTGTATTTGCTTTTTTGGCCTCTCCCGTGTTCCGCGCGCTCCATCTGCCTTATTATATAATCTGTGAAAATTAAACTGTAATTTAAATCAGAATTACTAAGGAGTATTGATATCAACTTCGATGCAAATCACCCCTAAAATAACTTTCTACCCCTTTTTGACCCCGTTGGGCGATGAGTTTCAATAAAATACGAAACATTGAAGTAGATCGGACCAAGCAATCATTGGTCCGATCTACTTCAAATTGTGCATAAACATTCCTTAACAGAATTGATGGATGGTATTGTCCCATACAAACTTTGCCCCCGTTTTTCACCCCCTTAGGAGTAGAATTTCGGAAAATCCTTTCATATCGGATGCCTACGTCATACAAAGAACACACCCTCCAAGTTTCAGGTCTCTACGATCAGCGGTTTAGCCTGTGCGTTGATCCGTCAGTCATTCAGGACAAAGCATTTTATATGTATAGATAATTCACAGCTCTTAAAAAATACAATTATCTTATTAAATACAACTTATAGCCAATTAAGGATTAACAATATAAATATATTATCTATAAATGATAAGGAAGAGACATCGAGGAAAAATCCCTTTAGAGTTTAGAGTAATAATGAACAATCAAATTCCGAAACTAGTCAGTGATTTGTCACTGAATTTGAACAGTAAGGATCAATGACTGCATCATGTGTTTTTCACTAGGCCAATCAGATTGCATGCGTCCTTTACATAGCCAATCAGAGTGCATTGACGGCGGTGGGAAATTGGCGGACTATATTTCAACCAAAATGAACGTCTTTGCACTTCTTTGGGTTAATTGTTCGATGGGAAGAGAGTAAGATACCAGGGCCAGTAGACAAAATGGTTATCGAAAATCGTCATCGACAGTAAACGATCAACTTTTGTATGGGATTGACATTTCAAATCGAAATATCACGTGATTTTTAACAATCTCTTATGTCAATCCCATACAAAGGTTGATCGATTACTAACGATGACGATTGTCGACAGCCATCTTATCAAGGGGGGCAGTATGTTTCCGATAAGCAGAGTATTTACTTACATATTAGTTATTTATGCAACTACAAATAAATAAATAATAAATAACTGTTGTATAATAAGTGGTATTAAAACACTTATGTGGATTGGGACCATTCTTTTTAGTCGATTTACATTTACTTCAACTTAGGGAACAGTGCAAGTTTCATCGAAATCTGTTCAGTAGTTTCAAGATAGGAACAAATATGTGTGACGGCCTGGCTTATTGATACGAGCTACGGATGTGGTGTCAAAGAAAAACATCTCAAAACCTTGGTCAAATTCTAGTGCACTCAAAAAAAACTAAAAATTACGCTTTTTTTTTTATCGACTTCCAAATACACTAATAAGTATGAAATAACTCTAATCCGACACTGATTTGAAGTCTTTTTATTTCGTAATTTACCTTTTTGGTTCGGAACCTTAAAATCATAGTAATTCCAGGTTACTGGGTATGGCACTACGACCTCCTGGGCTTCATCCGCCTCCGCAAGTCTCTGTCTCAGCTGGAGGTGTCCGCGCTCTACTACAAGCAGGCGTCGTTCGACTCGCACTCGCAGTCCGAGCTCGCGGTCAGAGTGCTGTTGGGAGACAGGGCCATTGCTACTGATCACCAGTTTGTTGATGTAAGTTGTTGTGTACATGTGTACTGTACTGTACTGTACTGTACTACAAGCAGGCGTCGTTCGACTCGCACTCGCAGTCCGAGCTCGCGGTCAGGGTGCTGTTGGGAGACAGGGCCATTGCTACTGATCACCAGTTTGTTGATGTAAGTTGTTGTGTACATGTGTACTGTACTGTACTGTACTGTACTACAAGCAGGCGTCGTTCGACTCGCACTCGCAGTCCGAGCTCGCGGTCAGGGTGCTGTTGGGAGACAGGGCCATTGCTACTGATCACCAGTTTGTTGATGTAAGTTGTTGTGTACATGTGTACTGTACTGTACTGTACTACAAGCAGGCGTCGTTCGACTCGCACTCGCAGTCCGAGCTCGCGGTCAGGGTGCTGTTGGGAGACAGGGCCATTGCTACTGATCACCAGTTTGTTGATGTAAGTTGTTGTGTACATGTGTACTGTACTGTACTGTACTGTACTACAAGCAGGCGTCGTTCGACTCGCACTCGCAGTCCGAGCTCGCGGTCAGGGTGCTGTTGGGAGACAGGGCCATTGCTACTGATCACCAGTTTGTTGATGTAAGTTGTTGTGTACATGTGTACTGTACTGTACTGTACTGTACTACAAGCAGGCGTCGTTCGACTCGCACTCGCAGTCCGAGCTCGCGGTCAGGGTGCTGTTGGGAGACAGGGCCATTGCTACTGATCACCAGTTTGTTGATGTAAGTTGTTGTGTACATGTGTACTGTACTGTACTGTACTACAAGCAGGCGTCGTTCGACTCGCACTCGCAGTGCGAGCTCGCGGTCATGGTGCTGTTGGGAGACAGGGCCATTGCTACTGATCACCAGTTTGTTGATGTAAGTTGTTGTGTACATGTGTACTGTACTGTACTGTACTGTACTACAAGCAGGCGTCGTTCGACTCGCACTCGCAGTCCGAGCTCGCGGTCAGGGTGCTGTTGGGAGACAGGGCCATTGCTACTGATCACCAGTTTGTTGATGTAAGTTGTTGTGTACATGTGTACTGTACTGTACTGTACTGTACTACAAGCAGGCGTCGTTCGACTCGCACTCGCAGTCCGAGCTCGCGGTCAGGGTGCTGTTGGGAGACAGGGCCATTGCTACTGATCACCAGTTTGTTGATGTAAGTTGTTGTGTACATGTGTACTGTACTGTACTGTACTGTACTACAAGCAGGCGTCGTTCGACTCGCACTCGCAGTCCGAGCTCGCGGTCAGGGTGCTGTTGGGAGACAGGGCCATTGCTACTGATCACCAGTTTGTTGATGTAAGTTGTTGTGTACATGTGTACTGTACTGTACTGTACTACAAGCAGGCGTCGTTCGACTCGCACTCGCAGTCCGAGCTCGCGGTCAGGGTGCTGTTGGGAGACAGGGCCATTGCTACTGATCACCAGTTTGTTGATGTAAGTTGTTGTGTACATGTGTATTGTACTGTGCTGTACTACAAGCAGGCGTCGTTCGACTCGCACTCGCAGTCCGAGCTCGCGGTCAGGGTGCTGTTGGGAGACAGGGCCATTGCTACTGATCACCAGTTTGTTGATGTAAGTTGTTGTGTACATGTGTACTGTACTGTACTGTACTACAAGCAGGCGTCGTTCGACTCGCACTCGCAGTCCGAGCTCGCGGTCAGGGTGCTGTTGGGAGACAGGGCCATTGCTACTGATCACCAGTTTGTTGATGTAAGTTGTTGTGTACATGTGTACTGTACTGTACTGTACTGTACTACAAGCAGGCGTCGTTCGACTCGCACTCGCAGTCCGAGCTCGCGGTCAGGGTGCTGTTGGGAGACAGGGCCATTGCTACTGATCACCAGTTTGTTGATGTAAGTTGTTGTGTACATGTGTACTGTACTGTACTGTACTGTACTACAAGCAGGCGTCGTTCGACTCGCACTCGCAGTCCGAGCTCGCGGTCAGGGTGCTGTTGGGAGACAGGGCCATTGCTACTGATCACCAGTTTGTTGATGTAAGTTGTTGTGTACATGTGTACTGTACTGTACTGTACTGTACTACAAGCAGGCGTCGTTCGACTCGCACTCGCAGTCCGAGCTCGCGGTCAGGGTGCTGTTGGGAGACAGGGCCATTGCTACTGATCACCAGTTTGTTGATGTAAGTTGTTGTGTACATGTGTACTGTACTGTACTGTACTGTACTACAAGCAGGCGTCGTTCGACTCGCACTCGCAGTCCGAGCTCGCGGTCAGGGTGCTGTTGGGAGACAGGGCCATTGCTACTGATCACCAGTTTGTTGATGTAAGTTGTTGTGTACATGTGTACTGTACTGTGCTGTACTACAAGCAGGCGTCGTTCGACTCGCACTCGCAGTCCGAGCTCGCGGTCAGGGTGCTGTTGGGAGACAGGGCCATTGCTACTGATCACCAGTTTGTTGATGTAAGTTGTTGTGTACATGTGTACTGTACTGTACTGTACTACAAGCAGGCGTCGTTCGACTCGCACTCGCAGTCCGAGCTCGCGGTCAGGGTGCTGTTGGGAGACAGGGCCATTGCTACTGATCACCAGTTTGTTGATGTAAGTTGTTGTGTACATGTGTACTGTACTGTACTGTACTACAAGCAGGCGTCGTTCGACTCGCACTCGCAGTCCGAGCTCGCGGTCAGGGTGCTGTTGGGAGACAGGGCCATTGCTACTGATCACCAGTTTGTTGATGTAAGTTGTTGTGTACATGTGTACTGTACTGTACTGTACTACAAGCAGGCGTCGTTCGACTCGCACTCGCAGTCCGAGCTCGCGGTCAGGGTGCTGTTGGGAGACAGGGCCATTGCTACTGATCACCAGTTTGTTGATGTAAGTTGTTGTGTACATGTGTACTGTACTGTACTACAAGCAGGCGTCGTTCGACTCGCACTCGCAGTCCGAGCTCGCGGTCAGGGTGCTGTTGGGAGACAGGGCCATTGCTACTGATCACCAGTTTGTTGATGTAAGTTGTTGTGTACATGTGTACTGTACTGTACTGTACTACAAGCAGGCGTCGTTCGACTCGCACTCGCAGTCCGAGCTCGCGGTCAGGGTGCTGTTGGGAGACAGGGCCATTGCTACTGATCACCAGTTTGTTGATGTAAGTTGTTGTGTACATGTGTACTGTACTGTACTGTACTACAAGCAGGCGTCGTTCGACTCGCACTCGCAGTCCGAGCTCGCGGTCAGGGTGCTGTTGGGAGACAGGGCCATTGCTACTGATCACCAGTTTGTTGATGTAAGTTGTTGTGTACATGTGTACTGTACTGTACTGTACTACAAGCAGGCGTCGTTCGACTCGCACTCGCAGTCCGAGCTCGCGGTCAGGGTGCTGTTGGGAGACAGGGCCATTGCTACTGATCACCAGTTTGTTGATGTAAGTTGTTGTGTACATGTGTACTGTACTGTACTGTACTACAAGCAGGCGTCGTTCGACTCGCACTCGCAGTCCGAGCTCGCGGTCAGGGTGCTGTTGGGAGACAGGGCCATTGCTACTGATCACCAGTTTGTTGATGTAAGTTGTTGTGTACATGTGTACTGTACTGTACTGTACTACAAGCAGGCGTCGTTCGACTCGCACTCGCAGTCCGAGCTCGCGGTCAGGGTGCTGTTGGGAGACAGGGCCATTGCTACTGATCACCAGTTTGTTGATGTAAGTTGTTGTGTACATGTGTACTGTACTGTACTGTACTACAAGCAGGCGTCGTTCGACTCGCACTCGCAGTCCGAGCTCGCGGTCAGGGTGCTGTTGGGAGACAGGGCCATTGCTACTGATCACCAGTTTGTTGATGTAAGTTGTTGTGTACATGTGTACTGTACTGTACTGTACTACAAGCAGGCGTCGTTCGACTCGCACTCGCAGTCCGAGCTCGCGGTCAGGGTGCTGTTGGGAGACAGGGCCATTGCTACTGATCACCAGTTTGTTGATGTAAGTTGTTGTGTACATGTGTACTGTACTGTACTGTACTACAAGCAGGCGTCGTTCGACTCGCACTCGCAGTCCGAGCTCGCGGTCAGGGTGCTGTTGGGAGACAGGGCCATTGCTACTGATCACCAGTTTGTTGATGTAAGTTGTTGTGTACATGTGTACTGTACTGTACTGTACTACAAGCAGGCGTCGTTCGACTCGCACTCGCAGTCCGAGCTCGCGGTCAGGGTGCTGTTGGGAGACAGGGCCATTGCTACTGATCACCAGTTTGTTGATGTAAGTTGTTGTGTACATGTGTACTGTACTGTACTGTACTACAAGCAGGCGTCGTTCGACTCGCACTCGCAGTCCGAGCTCGCGGTCAGGGTGCTGTTGGGAGACAGGGCCATTGCTACTGATCACCAGTTTGTTGATGTAAGTTGTTGTGTACATGTGTACTGTACTGTACTGTACTACAAGCAGGCGTCGTTCGACTCGCACTCGCAGTCCGAGCTCGCGGTCAGGGTGCTGTTGGGAGACAGGGCCATTGCTACTGATCACCAGTTTGTTGATGTAAGTTGTTGTGTACATGTGTACTGTACTGTACTGTACTGTACTACAAGCAGGCGTCGTTCGACTCGCACTCGCAGTCCGAGCTCGCGGTCAGGGTGCTGTTGGGAGACAGGGCCATTGCTACTGATCACCAGTTTGTTGATGTAAGTTGTTGTGTACATGTGTACTGTACTGTACTGTACTGTACTACAAGCAGGCGTCGTTCGACTCGCACTCGCAGTCCGAGCTCGCGGTCAGGGTGCTGTTGGGAGACAGGGCCATTGCTACTGATCACCAGTTTGTTGATGTAAGTTGTTGTGTACATGTGTACTGTACTGTACTGTACTGTACTACAAGCAGGCGTCGTTCGACTCGCACTCGCAGTCCGAGCTCGCGGTCAGGGTGCTGTTGGGAGACAGGGCCATTGCTACTGATCACCAGTTTGTTGATGTAAGTTGTTGTGTACATGTGTACTGTACTGTACTGTACTACAAGCAGGCGTCGTTCGACTCGCACTCGCAGTCCGAGCTCGCGGTCAGGGTGCTGTTGGGAGACAGGGCCATTGCTACTGATCACCAGTTTGTTGATGTAAGTTGTTGTGTACATGTGTACTGTACTGTACTGTACTGTACTACAAGCAGGCGTCGTTCGACTCGCACTCGCAGTCCGAGCTCGCGGTCAGGGTGCTGTTGGGAGACAGGGCCATTGCTACTGATCACCAGTTTGTTGATGTAAGTTGTTGTGTACATGTGTACTGTACTGTACTGTACTACAAGCAGGCGTCGTTCGACTCGCACTCGCAGTCCGAGCTCGCGGTCAGGGTGCTGTTGGGAGACAGGGCCATTGCTACTGATCACCAGTTTGTTGATGTAAGTTGTTGTGTACATGTGTACTGTACTGTACTGTACTGTACTACAAGCAGGCGTCGTTCGACTCGCACTCGCAGTCCGAGCTCGCGGTCAGGGTGCTGTTGGGAGACAGGGCCATTGCTACTGATCACCAGTTTGTTGATGTAAGTTGTTGTGTACATGTGTACTGTACTGTACTGTACTACAAGCAGGCGTCGTTCGACTCGCACTCGCAGTCCGAGCTCGCGGTCAGGGTGCTGTTGGGAGACAGGGCCATTGCTACTGATCACCAGTTTGTTGATGTAAGTTGTTGTGTACATGTGTACTGTACTGTACTGTACTGTACTACAAGCAGGCGTCGTTCGACTCGCACTCGCAGTCCGAGCTCGCGGTCAGGGTGCTGTTGGGAGACAGGGCCATTGCTACTGATCACCAGTTTGTTGATGTAAGTTGTTGTGTACATGTGTACTGTACTGTACAAAAGCAGGCGTCGTTCGACTCGCACTCGCAGTCCGAGCTCGCGGTCAGGGTGCTGTTGGGAGACAGGGCCATTGCTACTGATCACCAGTTTGTTGATGTAAGTTGTTGTGTACATGTGTACTGTACTGTACTGTACTACAAGCAGGCGTCGTTCGACTCGCACTCGCAGTCCGAGCTCGCGGTCAGGGTGCTGTTGGGAGACAGGGCCATTGCTACTGATCACCAGTTTGTTGATGTAAGTTGTTGTGTACATGTGTACTGTACTGTACTGTACTACAAGCAGGCGTCGTTCGACTCGCACTCGCAGTCCGAGCTCGCGGTCAGGGTGCTGTTGGGAGACAGGGCCATTGCTACTGATCACCAGTTTGTTGATGTAAGTTGTTGTGTACATGTGTACTGTACTGTACTGTACTACAAGCAGGCGTCGTTCGACTCGCACTCGCAGTCCGAGCTCGCGGTCAGGGTGCTGTTGGGAGACAGGGCCATTGCTACTGATCACCAGTTTGTTGATGTAAGTTGTTGTGTACATGTGTACTGTACTGTACTACAAGCAGGCGTCGTTCGACTCGCACTCGCAGTCCGAGCTCGCGGTCAGGGTGCTGTTGGGAGACAGGGCCATTGCTACTGATCACCAGTTTGTTGATGTAAGTTGTTGTGTACATGTGTACTGTACTGTACTGTACTACAAGCAGGCGTCGTTCGACTCGCACTCGCAGTCCGAGCTCGCGGTCAGGGTGCTGTTGGGAGACAGGGCCATTGCTACTGATCACCAGTTTGTTGATGTAAGTTGTTGTGTACATGTGTACTGTACTGTACTGTACTACAAGCAGGCGTCGTTCGACTCGCACTCGCAGTCCGAGCTCGCGGTCAGGGTGCTGTTGGGAGACAGGGCCATTGCTACTGATCACCAGTTTGTTGATGTAAGTTGTTGTGTACATGTGTACTGTACTGTACTACAAGCAGGCGTCGTTCGACTCGCACTCGCAGTGCGAGCTCGCGGTCATGGTGCTGTTGGGAGACAGGGCCATTGCTACTGATCACCAGTTTGTTGATGTAAGTTGTTGTGTACATGTGTACTGTACTGTACTGTACTGTACTACAAGCAGGCGTCGTTCGACTCGCACTCGCAGTCCGAGCTCGCGGTCAGGGTGCTGTTGGGAGACAGGGCCATTGCTACTGATCACCAGTTTGTTGATGTAAGTTGTTGTGTACATGTGTACTGTACTGTACTGTACTGTACTACAAGCAGGCGTCGTTCGACTCGCACTCGCAGTCCGAGCTCGCGGTCAGGGTGCTGTTGGGAGACAGGGCCATTGCTACTGATCACCAGTTTGTTGATGTAAGTTGTTGTGTACATGTGTACTGTACTGTACTGTACTGTACTGTACTACAAGCAGGCGTCGTTCGACTCGCACTCGCAGTCCGAGCTCGCGGTCAGGGTGCTGTTGGGAGACAGGGCCATTGCTACTGATCACCAGTTTGTTGATGTAAGTTGTTGTGTACATGTGTACTGTACTGTACTACAAGCAGGCGTCGTTCGACTCGCACTCGCAGTCCGAGCTCGCGGTCAGGGTGCTGTTGGGAGACAGGGCCATTGCTACTGATCACCAGTTTGTTGATGTAAGTTGTTGTGTACATGTGTACTGTACTGTACTGTACTACAAGCAGGCGTCGTTCGACTCGCACTCGCAGTCCGAGCTCGCGGTCAGGGTGCTGTTGGGAGACAGGGCCATTGCTACTGATCACCAGTTTGTTGATGTAAGTTGTTGTGTACATGTGTACTGTACTGTACTGTACTACAAGCAGGCGTCGTTCGACTCGCACTCGCAGTCCGAGCTCGCGGTCAGGGTGCTGTTGGGAGACAGGGCCATTGCTACTGATCACCAGTTTGTTGATGTAAGTTGTTGTGTACATGTGTACTGTACTGTGCTGTACTACAAGCAGGCGTCGTTCGACTCGCACTCGCAGTCCGAGCTCGCGGTCAGGGTGCTGTTGGGAGACAGGGCCATTGCTACTGATCACCAGTTTGTTGATGTAAGTTGTTGTGTACATGTGTACTGTACTGTACTGTACTACAAGCAGGCGTCGTTCGACTCGCACTCGCAGTCCGAGCTCGCGGTCAGGGTGCTGTTGGGAGACAGGGCCATTGCTACTGATCACCAGTTTGTTGATGTAAGTTGTTGTGTACATGTGTACTGTACTGTACTGTACTGTACTACAAGCAGGCGTCGTTCGACTCGCACTCGCAGTCCGAGCTCGCGGTCAGGGTGCTGTTGGGAGACAGGGCCATTGCTACTGATCACCAGTTTGTTGATGTAAGTTGTTGTGTACATGTGTATTCCAGGCTGTTTATTCTAATCAACATTAATTACGAGAAAATTGACCAAGTAGTCGTTCATTCATTATGAACCCAACTTTAGTTATAAAACATAACATCTAATCCACCCTTAACTAACACAGTAAATAATTTCCAATTGCAGCGAGTAAACAAATGCATTGACTTCGAATGGAAGCCGATACCGTGGAACAGTTTGCACCCGGCACTAAGATCCCACGCCACCCCGGGACAACGCGCCGACTACATAGTCAAGGAAACTATGGACCCACTTGGGATTACGTAAGTGACACTGACGTAGTTATAAGTATAAACTTATTTGTATCGAGTTGTGCGTACTTTAACAACGATTGTAATGTTGATTTAAAAAAAAACAAATGCCCAAACCATTTTAATAAAAAAATAAAAGAAACTGATATAATTTGTTTGCCGATACTGGCTAGAAAACCTGTATAATATTGTTTTATAAGTATGTACAACTTGATACTATAGTTGAACCACCTCGCATCGATTTTATAATTCGATTACATTGAAAGTTATATAGAATTGAAATTTACTTTGGTTTAGACGACTGACAGATAAAAACAGTAGTTATAAAATCGAATCGAGATAAGAAATTGCTAATGACATATTAATTCTACTATTGTTCCAATTTTGTAAGAAAAAATCTATAGATAGTTGACAGTGCCATGACAAATTGTTAACAAAGCATTAGCAAAATGTATAGTGAAGTATTAAGCAATGGCTGACAATTGAGTGGGGCAAAAATAGAAATAAAATGTTTTTATGCCATAATAACTTGAATGGCTTTATGTTGAATTTTAAAGTTTTATCAAGTTCCGTTGACTAACCCCCTTACTCATAAAGCGCTATTTAACTAATATACTGTTTAAAGGGTCACGTAAATAACGTCACTCTATTGTCATTGTGAAATAATGTGACATTATTTACGTGACCATTTAAACAGTATATTAGTTGAATAGCGCTTTATGAGTAAGGGGGATTAGTGTTTACGAATTACTACGCAACATTACTAAAGCCGTAAATAACAGCTCATTTTTTGAAAGTGACGGTATTTACGTGACCATTTATTCAACTATTTATAAAAACATTACATCTGAGTTAAAACTGAACTTGATAAAATTGAGTGTCAAATTTAAATTTGACAATATGTAAAAACCCAAAGATCTATATGACAAAAGCCAAAAGCTATTTCAGTGACAGTTCTCAAATATTTACGTCACTAGCGAAATTTGTCAAATGTCAGTGTCATTATGACAGCTGTCAAAAAATATTTATAATTACGCTGTTCGATATTTTATCAACATTTTTATCAATGTATCGTGCAAATATTTCCGTATGATTTTTTAATTTGTATTTGAAGTTATAATTTTTAGAGTAGGAGTATCACGTCTGTTTCTGTTCTCACTGCGTAGATTAACAATGTAGTCGATTATTATATGTAGTTGTGTCCTTAATTTCAATCACAGTTTTAAGAAAATAGTGAGCATTCGTTAATCCGCTTAATATATTTATACATATTTTTGTTAAACAGTAATTTAGCGTTAGTAAAGTAACAAACTGTATATGAATCGTAGGTAGGTTGTTTTCTTTATTATTCTTTATTTTATTACTAATTATTATTGAATTTGATGTAAGGGTATACGTGCCGCGTAAAAACGGTATGGGTTTTATTAGAAGTTCTACTATTTAGTTGTTAGTGTTGTTAAAAACATAACGTAGTTAAAAGATATTAATTTAATAATCGAAAATCTCAAAAAAGATGCATTGGAAATAAAATTGAAATTGCATTCAATTAATGGCCTAAATCCTATGTTCGGAAATTTTAAAATAGTGTTGTCATTGCTTAAATTTTTTTTAAACAAACTGTCACAACTCTTTTTTTATTATTTACCTGATTATCCTCAAATAAACTTTTTAGAATGTTTCTTGGATCATATTAAAAAATGTGTAACGGTTTTGTTATTAGTTTACAATGACCCAATGATTTGCAAAAGTATTATAAACAATTACTTTCCATTAATATATAATTTTTGTTCAACACACAAAGTTCCTGTATCGTGTTAATGGCAAGCATTATTCAAAATAAATCATTCAATATTTATTATAAATATAATTAAAAATAAATATGCACGAAACAAAATAAAAAGTATATATAAAATATAATTTAGATGTGTTACATCACACCGCTTGTAAATAGCTATATAATACGTTTTGTTCTATGTATTTAAGTCTAAAACCTGAATCAAGTGTATAAAAAAGTAATAAAATAAGAATAAAACATGAAAAAACAAAGTTTATACCAAAATTAAAAATATAGATAACGAGTAATCTCAAATTTAACCTAGTGATGGGATTAAATACTAAAAATTACAAACTCATAACCCCCTCACCTTGCCATGTCAAATTCAAAATGTCAAATGTACCTTTTTCAAATTGTATGCTTTAATCGTTTCTCCTTAGTAAATAGTGCTGTATCGTTTAGGTGACATTGAGAAAGGCCGAATAATATGTTTACTGGCAACATCTCTCAACAATATCGCGAATTTATAATGTAGTTGTAATAATTGCAATGTTATTAAAATCTTTGTTTTATAAATACAAAGGTGCTATTGATCCTACTCGACACATTTTTTTTATCAATAACTTTTTTAGATTTCACAATTTCACATGTGAAAAACTATTTCAAATATTGCCATAAAATGATGATTAGCAAATAAATTGATGATCTGTTGAAGAAAAAAACATATCAAGGAGCAAAAATAAATAAATGATAAAAATAGCGACATTAGAAATTGACATTTCAAACGATCATAAGACGGGCCTGTATTAACTTCATGAATTCGGTTAAATCAGATAAGTAATGTGTTGCACTTCTAACCAGGAGTAAAATAATCTCGGATCTTATTTTAGACACCAAATGAGATCAAATCCTCGATGATGATTTAAATGCATAAATATTGGAAGGAGTAGGTTTAATAGCACCTTTGCAACGCACGCCAAAAGAAAAATAAAAAAAATATCCAAATCGCACAAAAACAGATGTGTCAGCGTAACAATAACTTTTGGTGTGTCGTGAAATGTGAAATGATAATAATATCTATTGAGAAACGTAAACATCTAGTCAAGGGACCCGTAATTGTATATATTGTCGAAGAAACGCGCGGCTCGCGGGTCCAACATCACATAAACATTGCACAAATAACAAAACAATCTAACAAAGTATTACAAATACATAATTTATATCAACTTATAGCTTTAAGAGAACAATCTCGCGATGCTGTATCAAATACAGCGATTGATAACCAAGTGCCACTCTGTTATAAAATAATATCTTTGAAAAAATGTGTAGGAAAAACGAATATAGGGAATATTTTAATAGTTATATGAATAATGCAGCTATATATATAAATACTGCATAACGAAAATGAAACAATATTTGCGATACAACTCACAAAGACTTGGTTTACAGCGATCTATAACGAACGATATATCCACGACCATAAGCAATATTAGTTTCGACGTTAGGTAACTATTAATTTGTTTATGAATAGTAACGACAAAATAGTCCGTCCCCATCTCGATTGCATTTGAAGATATAGACTGAAACCAGTGCTGGTTAAAAATTATCTTTTTAACATAGATGCCAATCTTAACACTGTAAGGTCAAACATACAGATTCGATTAGTACATCATTTTTCTTTTTAAATAAATATATTTAAAGTAGAGCTGACAAATAAGTGCGGCATTGAGAACACCCATCGAACAATTAACCCAAAGAAGCGCAATGACGTCCATTTTGGTTGAAATATATTCCGCCAATTTCCCACCGCCGACAACGCGCTCTGATTGGCTAAGTCAAGCAAGCATGCACTCTGATTGGCCAAGTCAAAAACACACGATGCAGTAATTGGTGCTTACTGTTCAAATTCAGTGACAAATCACTGACGAGTTTCGGAATTTGATTGTTCATTATTACTACTCTAAAGGGATCTTTCCTCGATGAGAACACCTTTGTATGTCTGATCTTACAGCCGATTAAATTGAGAACTACATAAACAATAGCAGTCTTTAATTACCAACCAGTTTTACTAATCATTCAATGTATATCTATAGAAACCGATAAAGACAAAAGAATCTAAGTGAAAAATTTAAAAAATATATATAGTTAACGCACAACCCATGTGATCTTAAATGACGATAACTCTCATTGCATGCCTTCAATACCTACTAAACATAAAATTCGATTGAAAATAAAACTTGAAAACTTTTCAACTTTACTATAAGGTAGGCCAATGTTTCCGTAATCGGAGGCCGTTTAAAAATTGCTGCAAGTAGATTATAGATATAGAAAAAAAAAACACGACAAAATAATTATATTGTTCGATTTCATTTGAAAATATTTTTTATGACGTTTTATAAATTGTTCGAAGCGTGAACATAATATATCTAGTAAGGCAACGAAGAGACTTACCAACATACATTCCCGAGACTGAGTGACGAATAGAAGAGGCTAAGATCAAAAAACATTATTATAAGAACTATCGTTACAACACTACATTGTGTATGTCAAATGTATTATTTTAATGTGATAATGTTAAAACTGAAACGAATCAACATAGTATTTATTAAGAGCATTACATATACTATACCAAGGGCATCATATTCATTCCCGCCTCTTTAGTTTTATAGCTATTTTTTTTACTCTGTCCTATTTACCACCAACCACCAACTTTAAAAATAAATTTCAATATATGTTACTTTAACTGAAATATTTTTATCCATTGTCAAATACCAAAAACATATTTGACAGATTGTCAAATGACACATTTTGAAATATATCAAGTGAAATAAAATACCATAAAATAATATGGGACAGAGTTGAAAAAAGCAATTTATATAAAACCACCAAGACTCAATAAGGCTGTGAAACAACTTGAGTTCGGTTTGGCAATATCTTATGATGAAGAATATCACTAAATATTATAATAGGAACGAATAATTGTAAAATAATGAATTAACATATTTCACACGTTGAGTTATAAAAGTTAAAATATCAAATGTAGAATTTATTGTTAAGTTTTTGACGCCATTTGTATGTTAGGACTGAAATTAATAAAATATACATATAAATATAACATACGCAATAGTAATCTCATATGTTAGAAGCACACATTTTTGACATTTGTCAAATTAATCGTTAGTCAAACCAAAGCTTAACAACTAATGTGAAAATGTGTTATTTTGACATAAAACAAAACAAATTTACATGACAAAATATTGTAAGTATTAGTTTCCTTTATAACTGAACGTGTTAGTTACGCGCTTGCGATTTTATACATTCATAAAACTACCTCGACTCAATAAGACTTACAAAAATGAGATTTAAAATCGCTCGCGTGTGGTATATATTTCGCTGAACCGAATTTGCCTAGTGTTAGACCAAAATTGTTGTACTTATCCATCTCATAGTGATATAGAGGGAATGTGGAAGCGTTAGAAGAGATGATAATGTTTTAAACAACTGTTGTGTGTAGGTCCGCTTTTTCGTTCATTAAAATATGTTTTTGTTTAAAATTTAAAAGACATTAGTAATAAGCGGACCATAATATTTTTATGAACATATTTTACGAAAGTTTATTTTGTGTTTATGTATAAAAAACTCATTTTACATTGTCTTCGAGTGTTACTAATTCGATAAAATTTTGATGTTGTGTCGATAAAAAATACATTCATACATTTTAATAATGTTATATACTGTAGAGGTTTACCGACTAATCACCCGTGTTACAGACTCGACCAATAAGAAACTAAGTAATGATATAAGCAATAATAATGCAAGTAGCAAAAGTGATGGCTATGAGAAGCAGATCAGCTAATAATTAGCGAATATACTGACTAATAGCCATCTACATAATCCGTGAGCGGCTATCAAATAGTCGGTAAACCTCTAAATAATTAATCGATGTTTTTTCTATAATTCAATTGGATTTAAAAAAATGGAATGTGTAATTGCTAAATAGCTTTTGCATTATTTGAAAAGTAATTCTTAATATTATAATTACATTTATTAATAGTTATATCTGTCACGGAATAATATAACTAATGTACAATCCCTTTGCCTTGACAGCTTTTATTGTTACTCGTAGATATAGATTCTGTTTATATTATAACATCACTTAAATTAAAAAAGAAAACATTTTTAATGTTTATTTGACAGTTTTGAAAGCAATTATTTTACATTTGGGTTCCACCCAAAATAATAGGTATGAAAATAAAAAGACAACGCTCATGGATATATGGAGTCCTGGGGGGCTAAAAAGGATTCTAAAGCAATATTGCTAAACGATATCATATTTTAGAATTCACGGGCGATCCTACGTGATTTCAATATTAAAAAGTAAAAAAGTCACTAATTATATACAATTCGTTTTGGCTATGCATGCTGTGAATCTATGAAATAATTAAATTAAATTCATTAAAAGATTCGGAATTGATGAATTGCATAAGATCTGCTGTTAATTTGAAAAAATGAATTCCATCAGCAATATTCTTTTCTATTTTATAATTATCCTTTTTAGGGGGCCTGTACCAAGTTGCAACAAAGTTAAACTTGATTTTTAGAGACTATACTAATTATATTAACTCCTACCTATGTTATTTTTGTAATTAAATCCGGGTCCGAAGTAATTTTATAAAATGATGATAATCCATGTCACTACCGAAACTAACACACAATTATTAAGCGCGCTACACTCGGCAAAATACTTTAATAACCTGTAATAAAACTCAACACTGGCAAAAATAACAAGTCCTTTGAAACGAAACGTCTTTTTAATAGAAAGTAAGGGTAAAATTACTTATTTACTTAAAACTAAATTCCCTATCTAAAAATAAATGATTTATATCTGTGGATTGTGTACCACAGATATAGTACTAAATAGATAAAGCAAGTCCCTCCATCATCTGTATGTGTACCCTTTTGGCAAGCGAACCTACATAAACTCGCGACCTCTTTTAGATTTATATCTGTGTTACAAACTGTCAATACAAGCCGCAATTTTCATTTTTTTTTAATGGTACATTTAAAAAAAAACAAAATTCAGTATAATTTATCCAAATAGACCTTCGCAGGCACTTATGAAAATTTTACGTTTAGTTTCAATCCTACGACTCGATACATAACTGTTATCGAGAGTGGAGAGTAAGGATTATTCGATCCCAATTCGATCCTAACGAATATTACGATCGAAGTTAGTTCCAATTAGAGCCACCGCACGATCGTGCGCTCGTGTTG
This sequence comes from Achlya flavicornis, assembly GCA_947623365.1. Lineage (NCBI taxonomy): Eukaryota > Metazoa > Arthropoda > Insecta > Lepidoptera > Drepanidae > Achlya > Achlya flavicornis. Next base: position 6,969,950 of record OX392491.1, read on the forward strand.
AATTCAAGAGTACGGATAGGCATTAGATTCGAATGAAACTCGATTGATTCAGAACTCGAAGCTGTCGGGAGTAAGCCCCCTGACTCTTATAATGTAATACCGGATCGACAGGTTGCATTTGCTGAGAAGAGCCGGCAATAAACTCAGCAATTACTTATATTAGGTAACCTCTGTCCAAAACAAAACCATCGCCAGATATTATGTCAATTGGTTTGTCAAATCAAAACTGTCAAATAGCATTTAGCATTGTAATAAATTCTAAAGATATGAAAGTAACGGCGTGTACTTACAGCCACACTGTTATAAAGGCGTATTCTGTCTGTTTATATTATATGTATGTCACGATCAATATATCCATGTGTAGTAGTTAACATTTGTTTTATTTAATTATACTTTTTTCCCTTCTGAAGTTAGTAAACGTAACTTGATAAAAGAGCAAAGACATAATACTTCATCCTCGAGTTATTATGTTATGAAAACGAATAAGGCGGCGTTCATAAATTACCATGAATGTCACCCAATCTCACGTGGTGGAGAGGGGGGTCTCGGAAAATATCACGTAATTTTTCTTCGCCAGAAAAAGTGTTAATTTGTGAGAAAACTGGGAAAATTTTCGAATCTTTGTAGCTCCCTTTTAAGTATTTTGTTGTTTAACATTTTTTAATTTTGTGATTCTAGACTACGCGGCTACGTTCAAAAAAATACGCAAACAAACACCGATTACCGTATTTAGGCAAAAAATACGCTTAAGTATTGAAAAATCTCACGTGAGATTAGTGTCGAGCCAAATCTCACGACATGTCACCAAGGGGGAGGGGGGTCGAAAAATTTACTCACGTAATTTATGGACGCCCCCTAAGTTAGAAAATAGATTTCATAGTTTCAGCTGGTAGGGTAGTGCCTCGTTAGTGACTTTTTGGCTGGTTAAGACTATAATGATGTCCAAGCACCACCTACTGGTGCTTTGTATGCAACACATTGGGAAAATACCCCATGAACTATGGGGTATGGGGCCATGTAGCATCAGAGGGACCGTCCGTTTATTTCTCAATCTCCTAACTTAAGAAATTCAAAATAATATTTTGGCCCGTCCTGCCACAGATTTTATTCCGAGTCAGTCAGAATTCGTCTGTACCGGGCACAGCCGGGGTCAAAAGTTATAAGGGTTCTTAGGTTTCTCGCAGATCTGCGCTAGATGTTCTAGTTCTTGTCATACAGAAATAACCCTGTTATCACTTGATCGATGGACAATGTCAATCCCATACAAAGGTTGATCGCTTACTAACGATGATTGTCGACAGCCATCTTGTCTAGGGGGGCAGGACGTGCAACACGGACTTTTCATCTCTATCCAAAATTATTTTAATGAAACAATCATAAAGAACAATTTAGCCCGAGGCACAAACGGATCGGTAGGTACTGTTCAACGTATAAGGATAGAAGGAAGTCGTAAGTGGGTCATAAAGCATGTCCATACGAGTAAATCACGTATTCAGAACAAAGCAGATGACCTACTTCATGGTAAGCGCTTACAGGTGGCTTCCGCCATTTATTCGATCACCTAAAATAAAAAAAACCGGCCAAGTGCGAGTCAGACTCGCGCACCGAGGGTTCCGTACAAACCTGTAGGTATATAAATAAATGGTAGTATAGACCTGAGTATTTGATATGAATTTCAATTTATGACGTATTAAAAAAAAACTACTTACTAGATCTCGTTCAAACCAATTTTCGGTGGATGTTTGCATCGTAATGTACATCATATATTTTTTATAGATTTATCATTCTCTTATTTTAGAAGTTACAGGGCACACACATTTTACCACTTTGGAAGTGTCTCTCGCGCAAACTGTTCAGTTTAGAAAAAAATTATATTAGAAACCTCAATATAATTTTTGAAGACCTATCCATAGACATCCCACACTTACAAGTTTTATAAAAAAAAAAATAGTTTCAGTTCTAAGTATGGGGAACCCCCAAAATATATTGTTTTTGTTCGATTCCCATCCAGGACATGTATTTGTGTGTATGAACATGTTTGCATGTCCTAAGTATGAGTGTAATTATGTATATTAAGTATTTACAAACATAAATCAGTTATCTGGTTTCCATAGTACAAGCTCTGCTTAGTTTGGGATCAAATTACCGTTGGTGATGAATGTCGCATGATATATTTACGGGCACCACAACCTATATTACGTCATAATAAAGCCTGTGCCAGCCAGAGCCAGTGGCACAGTAATTGCAACATACTGTAACGCCTCTCAGACTTGCTGTGATATGGGATAAGCGCGTCTCAAGTATTTAAGACGGTCCTATTTTAAATACGTTTCAGTATTTGTTCGTAAGCTTTTAATGAAACTGGCTCTCGAGTGCAGCTAGAGTTGGTTGTTGTTGGTAAGCTAAGCGGGTAAGTACCTGCTGCAAAGTATCCCATGAACGAATGTTTATGTTCATGTCAGGATTTGAACCCAATATCACAGCATTAGGCGTCATTATTACAGTGTGAATTTTTAATATAAAATAATATTTAGAATAACTTCAAGCAACTTGTGAACAAGATTGTCGTGCATAATTTTGTTCGTATTGAGAAGTAGAAGCAGAATCTTTAAAAAAAATACCTCCGAAAATACAAATGTTTTTTAAATAAATTTTAATGGCATTTTTATTTTCTTGAAAGTTCAGCTCGGGTTCTTTTCAGCATTTTTCTCTAAGATCAGAAGTTGCCTATACCGGCTAGAAAAAAAAAACATCTGTAACAATACAGCCATTCCCGAGAACAGCCCAATATTCGCGGGTGTCGGAAACGCATCATCTCGGCGGCCGCATGTAGTTTAGAGAAAAAGTCAAGCTATTTTCTTTGTGTCACTCGCTTTGACCTCTCTAAAAAGTGGTATTGAACATAAAATTAGAAATATCTAGGTACGCTTTTTAGGGTTCCGTAGCCAATTGGCAAAAAACGGAACCCTTATAGATTCGTCATGTCTGCATGTCTGTCTGTCTGTCTGTCTGTCTGTCCGTCCGTATGTCACAGATCAGTATTGAACGAGATCTAGTAAGTAGTTTTTTTTTAATACGTCTTATATTGAAATTCATATCAAATACTCCGGTCTATAGGATCATTTACTTATAATATACCTACAGTTTTGTACGGAACACTAGGTGCGCGAGTCTGTCTCGCACTTGGCCGGTTTTTTTGAGACTCCTTACCATGTATAGGTACTAATGTCATTGTATTTTAAATATCTGAAAAATAGAGTCACTCCAAGAAACTATGACCTTGAAAGCACCTTTAGTTCCAATGTCTGGTGCTGTACTAGGTATGGTTAGGTAGTGGCTAACTAATACACACCTACAGTTATAAGATGAGTCAAACGTAAAGGATCCTTGTAAGTACGTAGGTACGTGATGCTATGCACCCACTTGCACGCTTGTGGGTGAAGGTTTAAATATTGTTTAGAAATTAATGTTATCAATGAGAAGCTATATAATAGTGTAGGTGCGATGCGAGTGAAGGACATTCATTAGCTGTAGGTATATTTTTTTTTAAAAGAAGTTTGTCTTATACTGTCTGATATAATTGATTTTATCGTCATTGTTGAGAATGGGGGAAGTTACGTGATAATGTAAGGTCATGGTAGGCCTGGCTAATTCCGTAGTATAACAAAACGTCACATTAAAGTAATGCGATTTGGGTGCGATCTTCTGTAAGGGGAGGAACTTCCCCAGTTGGGTAACTCCACGGAACAAAACTTCAAACTAATAATGCTCTGTTGGATGTCCTTAAGTAAATCGCTACATAGTATAAAACAATAAACATAGTGAAAAAAAATTGGTAAGTAAATGTAGGTTGAATATAAACTTATAAAAGGACATTGTCGATCCATTACTATACTGTTATATTAAATAACCCTAACCCTGTAACGTACAGACCTATGGTTAGTGAAAATGGACGTAATCCTATGTCCTTTCCCTCTCATTCTTACCTTGTCTCCTAATTGCGCATAGGGGAATAAGTAGGTATTTTTTTCTGTCCACATGAAGTGCCAGCCAGCCCTGCCTTATAGTTTAGGCTACCTAAATACAGTCCACTCAAACGCTTGCGCGCCACCATAATGTATTAGTTAGGTAGATTTTTATGTGTGTGTACGATTCCCACACAGGGTAGGTATGCATTTGTGTGCATGAACATGTCTGTGTGTTCTGAGTCTGGGTGTAAATATGCATATATTAAGGATGTATTTACAAACAAATAGTAGGTAGGTACTATATCAGTTAGCTTTTTTCCATGGTGCATAGTTTGGGATCAGATGAACGTGTGTGAGGAATGGTCACAGGATATTTATTTATTTATTTTAAGAGTTATGTAGAAATACTCACGAATGAGCTAAATACATACTAAAATAAAAGTGACATTTTGTAGTAATGTTCCACTGAAACTAGAGAAAGAAAAAGAAAGAAAATACAAAAAATAAAATAAAAAAAAACTACACATATACTTACTTACAAGCACTTAGCTATAACTCAAGTTAAACCTAAGTGAATGGCAATGGGCCCGACTTAAACATTTCCGTTTTCTGTAGAATCGAACGTAACTCTAAGCGAAGATTGATGTTTCCTTCAAAACACTTGAGCCCAAGGTTTTATAATGGCGGTATTGTCAATGCAATTGCAAATCCTTAGAGCATCCATCTCTATTTAATTCTCGCATAGAAAGGGACAAACGATGTATTGTTTTGTCGTGGGAAAACTACTGAGTCATTCTTTTGATGTAGGATGGTTAGAAAACGTACTTTACCTTCACACCATATTCAGACAAGATAGTTAAGTTTGAAGGTATTTTAGATGACGGACATGTTGAATAATATAAAAACACTAGCTGCCCGGCGCGACTTCGTTCGCGTGGTGCTACCCTACCCTATCCTACCCTATCTAAACCATCCAGGGCGTCACACAAACGCATACAAAAAAATTCAACTGTACGTGTGTTTGTCACTGAACTCCTCCTAAACGGTTGAACCGATTTGAATGATTTTTTGGTATGGGCGCCCTGGATGGTTTAGATTCACAAATCAGCCCGGCAGATGGCGCTGCAGTCGATAATATAACCTAGATACCAACTGCAGCGCCAAAGGCATACAAAAAAATCATTCAAATCGGTCCAGCCGTTTGGGAGGAATTCAGTGACATACCACACGTACAGTAGAATTTTATATATAAAGATTATACAATTTAAAATTGTCTATGTTCCTAACTTAATTGGAGGACTACCATGGTGGATTTATTAGGATCTAGTTCAGAAACGCCTATTTTTGGCAACGCGCGAGTGCCCTGGTGTTGCAAGCGTCCATAGGCTTCGGTAACTGCTTACCATCAGGTGGGCCGTATGCTTGTTTGCCACCTTAGTGGTATAAAAGAAGAAAAAAAAAGTTTTACCCGAATACGAATTATACTCTCGTTATTCTTAAATACCTACATGTTAGGCGATGATAGCTACTAGTGGTAGTGTTGTCGAATACTGTTACGAAGGTCCCGGGTTTGAATCCTACATTGAGCTTGAGCTTTCGGTGAAAGAAAACATCGTGAGGAAACCATAGCACAGTGGTAGGGTACTTTGTAGTACCCATCTGGCTGGCTACCACCCTCAAGTTGAAAATCTGTGTGTTCCGACAGCTGCACCTGAGAGCCAGTACCTTCTAGGCTTTGTGTGTGCATCACCTTCGACCACATCATCACTTACCCTGACATTGTAGTAAAACACAGGTCTACATAAAATAAAGATTTTACGAAACTATTTTCTAACTAGGTTGTTTTCCCCCATCATTGCAGGAGGCCGACAAGTTGGCAGACGGTCCACCTTGTCATATTATCATTACAAAGTACTTGACTTTACAAAGGGTAAACGACATTCTTTAACTATGACTTAAACGGTACTTTAAGGTCAATACCAGTCCCTTTATGTACGAAACAAAGCTAGTTATCTACTTATATACCTTACCATACCTGCCTTTACCTATTCGGTATATTTATAAGAATAGCTGACTCCCGCGCTCTCCTCCACGTTCCCGGGACGAAAAGTAACCTTTTTTTTTTATTAGCGTGGGGAAATCCTCGTAGGATACCCGACCGCCCTGGGGGGGAGCGGCCAGGTTATGCCGGACTTTTACCGGCTAAAACCCCACGGTCGGTGGTCGCCACCTGCGCTATAGAGAGGGGGGCGGGCTCTCGTGTTGAACGCGTACCTGCTCACCCCTCCAAGCGCGGCGCTTAGATAGCTCGTCCCGGGGGAAGAACCTACAGCACTCGGGGACAATGCAGCTCCCTCAGCAGTTCGATAAATCGAACTGGTACCTGGTTCTGGAGATTAGCATATTCAACCAAAAAACAAACTCTTCAGCTTTATTACATTAGTATAGATTACCAAACATATTAAAAATTTGCTAAATGGTGAAATGGATGACCATACAATCTCAAAAAAAAAAACTAACGAAGTATTTCACTTAAATATTCATCTTGAAACCTAAATAATACGCTCAGAGAAATAGTTCACGCTCCAGATTGTAAACGTTGAAAAATATTATAAAAATGCGTCGTGAACTACAACGAGGGAGTAGTAGTGTGCACGTAGTGTGCACAGCTGTTTAAAATTCATTATAGTGAGTCACACGTCGCAGAGACCTGGAAATGTGGGCTCGAAAGCACACCTGCAGGCCTAGTTTTATCTTTAGGTATACTGACATATTTGAGGACAATTTCGAGCGAATAATATTATGATGGCGCCTTTTTTGAAGCGTGAAGCGGGCGTGGCGGGACGGTCGACCAAAGGGCGCCAAAGTCAATCTCGCTCAACCCTGATCAAGGCCTAGGGAGGGCCGGTGCTGTTTATATGGTTTTGGTACCCAAGCCATCGCTTACAGGGAAATTGCTAATGTGTTACCGACCTAAACAAGGCCTGGAAACAGTGGCGCAGCTTGCCCTAGATGGGCCCTGTATCGAAATTTGTTGAGGGGGCCTTTCTACATGACTGCGACACTTTTTGCTTACACATGTTCGGGGGGCCCGTATCATTGATACGGCAACGGTAGCTACACCCGTGCCTGGATAGCTCTCAAGTGCAATGACAGAACACTAGCAAATTTGTACTAGACAACTTGACAGCCAGACAGTTTCTCATCGTCAGGAACTTTACGATGTTTTCCATCGCTCATTGTAGTTCCACGACGTCACTATAGTTTTTCGTTGGTAGCCACTCTTGAAAACTTAACTTATTGCTTATTCTTCAAAGCTATAGGATTTAAGATTATTTCGAAATTCACTATGTTTAGATTTATTTACGTTATACGAAGTCGTATGTGAATGTGGTAATATTAGCCACTTTTAACTGGCAGCACTACATTAGCGCTATTAATTATTCCATGTCATTAATTTTTGTGGTGTGCAATAAGTAGGTATGTCTTTATATATTTGCGCAGTGAAATGAGTGCTGAGTATTCTACCTACCTACTAGGTCACTAAAGTGTATGAGCACATTGACTATATGCCAAGACAAGACAAGACCATATGCTTCGCACAGTCAAAAAGTTATCAGATGTAGAGACAAACTTGTAATTCTACATGCCCTAACTCACAAGCCCAATCTTCACACTCGACACCTTAGTCAAAATATGTGGCTTGGCCGTTTCGCTACCGTAGGCCGTCACATGGGCCTACACCACAACAAAATTACAGGGTAAACCATATCTTTTGTTCGACTAGATATATCTACTTTTTATGATGATATAAGTACCTACTAATGATCCACCATGATCTACTTTGACTATTAGGGTCATTGCCCACTATACTGGATGGAGATTTCGAGATGGCATATTTTCGAAACCTATGTTGGATTAGTCATTCTGAACAACTTTTACTATGAGACCAATAGTGAATACTCAATATATTTTTTTAGTTTTCTTACAAAATGTCAACCTTGCTTGATCACAATGTACGAAAAGAAAAAAAATATTGAGATTAGGTTTCGAAAACATGCCATCTCGAAATCTCCACCTGTTATAAGCACCGCTCCATCGCAGAAGCAGCCTGGCGGCACCGCCTCAACTTAATCCAACCACTAGCTGCTAGCGTGTCGCCTGCGAGGTGGCAGCTCGCGGGATGCGCGGCGCCGGTGAAATTGGTGGAGCGGCTTTGGCAAGATACCGCTGGCTGGCGTCACGCAGCAAGGGAGCGGATCGCTCGCTGGAAGCGTGTGGTCAGCAGGACTAGTGGCTTCACAAACTACCAAGAGAACTAAAGTTAGTGGCTTGTAGTGGCAAGCGCGTGCGCCGCGAGGCGTCAACTATTTTACCTAGTCATTGTAAAACGATTTACAGGCCTCACTCTGGCCTTTTGGTGCTGTTATAGTGAGCGGTGACCCTTAAGCCACCAGTAAAGTTTTTATAGCTAACAAACCTGAATTTCTTTTCATTGCATGTATACTTTGATTAAGGATACATCCAGATTGAGCGTCGAAGCTGTGCACGCGTCGAAAAAAATAGCCCCTAACTGTTAGGGGCTAAATCAAACAAAAATAAATAAAATTGCAAAATAATGTGATATTTAAATTTCTCCCGATTTAAATTGGAATATTTCAACAACTGCTATCATTATGTACGAAACAATTATGAATTATGACAAGCAGAATGACGCAGAGCGAGCGTAAAACATAGCTGTTACGCGCAGCAGCCTATATTAGTTGGCCTATTTTATATATTCGTGTAGTATGGCGACGTTCTTTCTAGGTATATTTATTTCTATGCATGTATACATAACAGTAGATACCAGTAAAACATGAAAAAGATAAAGCAAGTATCAAAATTATTGCATATTATTTATGCGCCTTACAAACACTAGAGCGATACTTGTCACTTTTTTTCGACTGTCAAATTGATGATGCCCAATTACTTAGTAATTAATTACGAGCAATTGTGGATTTATCGTCGATTGCAAAAGAAGTGAAATACTGGACGCTCCATTTAGATCAAAGGAAATTCAGTCCACACGATTGCGTAGACGGCGAAATTATAATTTTAAAATTGCGCCATTGCTAAATTTACATACGCATAGAACCTGTTTTCCTCCAAACGTCACTTTGACATGTGCATTCCCGCGCTTTGAACACCAATCACGGGCCAGTTCCGCGCCGTGTGGCTGCGCAGTCGCGCGCGTTCTATTCAATATTTAAATTTGAATTTAATTACGTTCGAAATCCAATTATTTTTAATAGCCAGTGTTTTATTTTTCGAACGAAGTTCTAAGAAGCTTGCGTGTTTGTTTTTTTTTTGTTTGAGGCTTAAGCGTAGTGTGCGGAGTCTTATCAGTGAATAAATTATCAGTGTATTGTGTTGAAGGTCTGTGAATGTTCTTACCTGTGCTCGGCGGTGAAGTAATCTCGGTAAATATATTTTCAATATTAAGTTACGAAATTTTTTTTTGATAGTTGTCTAGCATAGTTTTTTGTGTGTGTTAATAAGAAAGGTAACTATTGAGAAACTCATTTAGTTAACCAACATTTAAAAATTTATTGTAAATTTGATTTGAAACACAGTATAAAACCTTCTTTTTGAAATGCCTAAGAATACATAAAAAAAACTTCATACAAATTCAATTAATCATAACCAGTCTTCATAGAAAAGACATCAACGAGCGCTATTTTCTATGAGTCCCATTTATTATTTCTAATTAGGTCAAACTATATCTTTACCAAATAGCTTTTTACGCCGGGGGTTGATTGTGATCTCATTCTTAGATATCGCACCTAATTGAGGGTACCCTTAGTTATTGAATAGTTTTGTTCAGTGTTACTAGTATATGTCGTATGTGAGATAGTATAGATGTATAGAGGCCTTTTTTTTAATTGACAAGAAGATGACCAAAGATGGCCAATCTTTGGTCATCTTTTTGTCAATTCTTTATCACGCGGACAAATCGGCGAGTAAGCTCTCAACCGGGTTCTGCTGTTTCTACTATCTATCTATAAGTTTCTGGAAAGGATAGCACCTTCGAGATCGTGAGTTCAAATCCAAAAAGCTTGATCTCCGCGAAGGAAAACATCGTGAGGAAACCATCGTACGATAGGGTACTTTGTAGTAGGTACCCACCTGACTGACTTCCACCCTTAACTCGGGGAGGGGACGCATATCCTATATGAAAAAAAAAACTGCCCTAACTGCTATTCAACTCAATTGAACATAACATTTTCGGTAGTCGGTAACATTTTAATCTTCTTGTTCTCTTCTCCGTTAATATTCATTTTCATCGTTCATCATCAGCCTATAATGTCCCACTGCTGACCACAGGCCTCCTTTCCCAAATCAGGTTGAAAGGGACTGGGCAGATACTCCACCACGCGTGTCCATTGCGGATCGGTGGAGGTATGCTAGTGGTCAACCTACTGTTGGAGTTTTCAAGCCGCCTAGAAGCCCTCCAACTAGCTTAACGACTATCACAATTAAGTGATAACCGGGCCAACGGCTTTACGTGCCTTCCGAAGCACGGAAACGCTCGATTTGAAATACCACTAGACGGTCACCCATCCAGGTACCAACCACGACGGTGGTAGCTTTACTTGCTGATCGATTAAGAACGGCTTATCATGCTACACCACGAGCGCTTCAACTCGTTCATATCAAATATCTACTGTAGTTTACCCAACAATGTATCGTGTATCACCAACAACGGAAATCATCAACTGTACATAACAACACATAATCCATCAATAACATAACACTAGTGTTGTATTGAGAAACGGGACCGGTACCGGCGCCGGCGCACCGAGCACGATGCGTTGCGATTACTGTATTACATTGATTGCTGTAATTGTTACATTAGATGTGAAGACCATCACAGACGTTGCTGTAATATAACCAAGCTTTCCGCCCGCGGTTTCACCTGCGATGCCTTCTTTACCCCGTTACCTAACCAAAAAAACGTGTTTCCGATTATAACATAGGTGCCTACTAAAATTTTAGAAAGCCAGAGATCGTCTATAATGATTTATGTGATAAATAAATACGCGGCAAAAAATCTAGTCAGACTTATAATGGCAAAAAATGGAATCTCACTTTGACAGTGACTGACAGTGACGTTTCTTTTCTTTGTTAAAATTTTTGGACTTTAATTAAAAATGCTACTTTACCTACCATACAGTACCCTACCCTACTCTATAAAAAGTATCCTATAACCGTCTCCTGGATCTAAGCTACGTCCCCACAAATTTTCAGCCAAATCGGTTCAGCCGTTCTCGAGTTATAAATAGTGTAACTAACACGACTTTCTTTTATATACATAGTGCAGGTTGGCGAAGTAAAAGAAATTTATATTATAGCTCGGCATATTAATATACATAAGCTACGTCTGTGATGGGCTTAGCAACTTAATTGCTAGCTTGAGCCTGTGGTTTCATCCGCGATCGTTAGGGGTAATTTTTTTTCAATTTTGTACTCTCAAATTCTGAACTACAGTTCTGAGAGAAAAACGCTGGAACCATGAGCTGCAATTTTTTCATAAATGACAATTTTGGTCACAATTTGCTAGTATATATATGTATAGTTGTATATTATGTATATTCAGGCGCGCGGGTCTCCTTGCTAGACCCTCGGGTTTGAGTTTTGCGTGTAGCTGTCAGTCAGTGATTTTCTATATATTTATAATAAATTACGCACCACATTTTCCGGGGTGTAGTTTCTTGTAGTGAAAGAATTTTCAGTAATGACAGGACTACATTCTTTTCTTATCTTCTTTGTTAGTTAGTTGACTAAATTAGTTTAGTTGTAAACAACAGAATCAGCACCTCTAAACTTACAAACGTGGTGTGAGATTATGACGGGCAAGTTGGCGCAGTTGGTTAAGAGTCTGGTACAGATTCCACCTATTGCGCCGCAGGTCGTGGGTTCGATTCCCGCACAGGACATGCAATTGTGTGCATGAACATGTCTGCATGTCTTGAGTCTGGGTGCAATTATGTATATTAAGTATGTATTTACAAACAAAAAGTAGTATAGGTATGTATTATATCAGTTATCTGGTTTCCATAGTACAAGCTCTGCTTAGTTTGGGATCAGATGACCGTGTGTGAGGAATGTTCTAGGATATTTATTTAGGATATTTAATGTATTGTGTAAAGATGATCACTTTTCTTGGCTTGAACTTGGCTTGACTCGCTCCCGCGTGTTTAGATATTTCGGTATTGCTGTATCTTTTTTAAAGATTAATAATCTAAAGACATAAATATTTTAGCCACCTGTTTATACAAACACACATACAAACATACTCGTATCACCAAACAGTTGAGTCATGACAAGTAAACATAAATCATTATTAAAATTATAATGAGCTTCGTGAGTCATCGAGACACTCGTAGCGACAACAAAGGTAATCAAGTACCCAGGTACCCACTCCTCACTCGTAAAACTTGTTATTATTATCATTGATTGTTATTTGGGATTGCACGTTCTGTACCAAAATGGTAAAAAAGGAACCTTTATAAGATGTCTCCCGTGTCCTTCCGTCTCTGTCTGATAGATAGATAGCCTGAGTTCCTAGACAAAAGTTAGATTTGGTTGTTTTAGTAGGGAACCCTTATTGTGCTGACTTGAACGGATTTTATACTGAGACTAGCAGACCCTCGCGGTTTCACTCGCTTAAGGTTTGTTTTTTTTTTGCGCGGAACTATAATTATTTGTCAAAAATAAAAGTAGCTAAGTTACTCCTTATAACATCAGCTAGGTATAGGTATGAAACGGAACAGACAGACAAAAATGTTTAAAATCTCAATCCGATTTTATTCAATAAAAGTTGACCTCACATAATTTAGCTTGGTGCAATGTGCAACCTCTTTAAAATTGGAATGTCAAATATAAAAGCACTAAGGAGTATTGATATCAACTTCGATGCAAATCACCCCTAAAATAACTTTGATGCTAAACTTTTAATGCTCTTACCCCTTTATAACCCCGTTAGGCGATTACTTATTTAATCTTAGACTTATAACTTCACTAGTACACTCTCACATATAACTCTTACAATCTAGGGACTTTCAAGGCCTGAGTAAATGGGTTTCTTTTGGGCAAGCGTGTTCCATCTTAGGTTTCGTCATCGTCCTTTATGGACGAGTCAGTGGTCAAACCACACACATTAACCGCAACTTCTGGAAATTCCCATTTTCTTTTTCAGTATTCTGCGACTGTAGACTTTACCTAACCATTTGACCTAAGCTCCGCATGTTCTGACACACTCGGCCAATCTTAAAGACTTCAGTTGCCTTACCTGTAACTTATTTTAGTATTACCAACGGCACCACAGTTGTTACATGAACACTTTCATCTTATTAGGTATTAAGCCGCAGCGCTGAGCTCGCGACCACAACACAGATAAATCTGCTAAGCAGGCTTTCCTTCCGCATCCAGGTACTTCCCACTAACTTCCTCAATAACCACTTGACTCAAGTCGTCTTGTAGAGAGTGCAAGAATTTAATGTGCAAGATGTGATGGTGGATCCTTAAGGTATATATTCTTAGCGTCATAAAAGAGATATGACGGAGCAAATGATATTGCATGCTTGATCAAAAAACCGGCCAAGTGCGAGTCAGACACGCGCACCGAGGATTCCGTACAAACCTGTAGGTATATAAGTAAATGGTAGTATAGACCTGAGTATTTGATATGGATTTCAATTTATGACGTATTAAAAAAAATTACTTACTAGATCTCGTTCAAACCAATTTTCGTTGGTAGTTTGCATCGTAATGTACATCATATATTTTTTATAGATTTATCATTCTCTTATTTTAGAAGTTACAGGGGGGGGGACACACATTTTACCACTTTGGAAGTGTGTCTCGCGCAAACTATTCAGTTTAGAAAAAAACCGGCCAAGTGCGTGTCAGACTCGCGCACCGAGGGTTCCGTACAAACCTGTAGGTATATAAGTAAATGGTAGTATAGACCTGAGTATTTGATATTAATTTCAATTTATGACGTATTAAAAAAAACTACTTACTAGATCTCGTTCAAACCAATTTTCAGTGGAAGTTTGCACCGTAATGTACATAATATATTTTTTATAGATTTATCATTCTCTTATTTTAGAAGTTACAGGGGGGGGGACTCACATTTTACCACTTTGGAAGTGTCTCTCGCGCAAACTATTCAGTTTAGAAAAAAATGATATTAGAAACCTCAATATCATTTTTGAAGACCTATCCATAGACACCCCACACTTATGGGTTTGATGAAAAAAAAAATTTTGAGTTTCAGTTCTAAGTATGGGGAACCCCCAAAATTTATTGTTTTTTTTCTATTTTTGTGTGAAAATCTTAATGCGGTTCACAGAATACATCTACTTACCAAGTTTCAACATTATAGTTCTTATAGTTTCGGAAATAAATGGCTGTGACATACGGACGGACAGACAGACAGACACACAGGACAGACATGACGAATCTATATGGGTTCCGTTTTTTGCCATTTGGCTACGGAACCCTAAAAACCGACTAGGTTATACTTATTGCTCGCTACGCAGTGAAGGGATCCCGTAATCTCTATTTATAAAAATGTATCCCTATTTTCCTTGGTCACACCATATCGAGAACGACTTTACCGATTTTAACCATCTTTTTTTTAAGTTTTCTGGAAAAGGTTCTTACGGAAAAGAAAATTGAGAATTTTGCGTAGAAAATTAGAAAATTTAAGAAAACTTAACTGTAGGGATATCCCTCTGGTACACGGGTGAAACCGCGGGGCGCAACTAGTATCAGTAAATAAATAAATATCCTCATACACGGCCATCTGATCCCAAACTAAGCAGAGCTTTTACTACGGAAACCAGATAACTGATATACTACATATTATACTAATTTTAGTTTGTAAATAAGTACATATTTAATATACATATTACACTCAGGTCTCAGGTCAGGACATGCAGGCATGTTCATGCACACAAATGCATGCCCTGGGTGGGAATCTAACCAACGACCTGCGGCGTCATAGGTGGAATGTTAACCAACTAACCTGCCTTCTTCCTCCCTTTCATAAATATAGTGCCTCAGAGTAAAACGACACCGTATAGTATTTATGACTTTATGAAGTTATCAAATAAAATCGATGAATTTTATTAGTATCTGATCTTTGCTATTCGCAATCGTTCATGATATCAGTCCAAGTCTAATGGTGCGTCCATGCTACGCGAAGCGAGCACGAGCCGAGCAGGAATCGTTCGTTGCTCGCGATTTCAAGCGTCCTACAACGAGCGCGATGCGAATCCCTGTGTTCGTGAAAAATCTGAAATCGGCCGGAGCGCAGTCGAGCACGCTAAATCGAGGCTCTCAAGCCCGTCCACGCTACGCGAATCGTGCTCGCAGTGTGCTCGTTCGTGGCTCGGCTCGTGCTCGGTTCGCTAAGCATGGACGCACCATAACGGTCTAAAATAAGTTTGCGACACTTGGAATTCACTGTCCATTCAGAAATCGCTCGTCGACGCTGCTACGTGCATTTATTCATAAGAAATGCAAATTTGTTGACTCATCGGATTAGCACGCCGGTCGTGGGCGTGGGTACCATAAACAAATTTTATTCATAATCAGTTTTAAATCATTTTCGCTTGTATCGCTCGTCCTATCCTTGGTCTAGAATACAATAAACTTTTATAAAACGATTTGTTTTGACTATACAAGACTATAAAAGTGTTAATGCTTAGTCCGTCCCTTATTAAAATGCTACTCATGATAATTGTTAGGTAATTTACCTAAATCTTCGCTTTTCACTTCACCTCAGCATCGAACAAATGACCTCTAGAAAGCTACGGTCTTTCGACAACCGCATAATACTAATTTGGTTCACGTCTCATCGGACTTCCCAAAAATAAATAATGTTTTGTACCTATAGCTCATTATAGGATACAGAGTAGGTATCTTATAGAAAAGCTATACAGGTCGGTTAACTAAAGCTGGCACGTTTCAACACATTTACACCGTCTCTCTCGCGCAAAGTCAAGCTTATGAGTATGAAGGATCCAGTTATTGTTTTGCTTTTGCTACTGCTCATAAATATAGAGTGGTCTATTTTTGCATTCGTCCATTAGACTTGACTGATTGCAAATTTATGAGTACTGTGAACGTGCCAGCTTTCGTTAACCGACCTGTACCCCCTTATTACAAAACATGGTTTAAAGTAAAGCCAGGTTTTACCGTCATTTGGTCACTTTCTAACGTCATATAATAAAAAGGGACGAGGCTATTTTAAAACCTGGTTTTCCTTTAAACCATGTTTTGTAATAAGGTGCATAAGGTTTATTATTCTTTGAATATAAATTCTTTTTCATACGGGAAATAACTAGCATCCTAAGGTTGCGATTTCATTCAAGCGTTTGGAAACGTTTATAGTACGGCCGTCGAGAGAATGCGTCCCTGATAACTGTTAATATGGGGCAAATAACGGAAAAAGCTAATTTGATTATGACGAGACTTTTATAAGCAATGCCTCTGAAAATACTGAACCATCCTGTGAAAGTCCCATCGCAAAAGGATAAGCCGTTTCCGAGAATAGCCCAATCATTAACAGGTTTCAGAAACGCGTTCTCTCGACGGCCACTGTAGTAAGTATGTACTTTTTGCATAAACCTACTGAATGGTAACATTAGATAACAGTATAGTAGCCACACTATGAGTCCACATTAAAGTGTATTTTCATTTAGTTATCGAGTTATCGGTAGTGGAAAATAAAAGTAAATAAAATATCGCCAGACGTAAGACGTAGGCGTCGTCGTGCCGTTTGATAAATTTTATGCATACGAGTACAATCCGATAGTGGGTTTCGCGATGCCTTATCTACCTGAATCAGGCATACCAAAGGAGGCAACTTATTTTAAGAGATAACTGTAAAGTTGCCTTTTTTATATTATTGATATATACTTTTAGCTCGTATTCAGCTTGTCTGCTGTCGATTTAGGTCAATAATCATTATACGTCTCCATTGCTTGACCTGAGCAAAGAATACTCGCATTCCTCGTAGTTACAGCCTATATGTGAATGATTCATAAGGGTCATGAGCATCCCAACTGGAGAAGTACTTCTACCTTACAGAAGTTCGCATCCAAATCACATTACTTTAATGTGTTGTGGTGTTCCTGTGAATAAGGTTGCCAGAGCTCCACGAGGAGGTACTGTCTTGGCAGTGTGTAGTGTAGTACCACAGATATAAACCTAAATAGATGACGCGAGTGCATTTACTTCACGTGTCAAAAGGGAGAGCAATGCCACAGTATTACAATCTCCAAATGCATATGCATAGTAAAACTGTGGCAATGCTCTTCTTTTGAAACTTTCGCGCGAACAGGGAACTCGCATAAGGGTGAATCCACCAGAGATGTGTAGCGAGGAATGTGTTTAGCTGACGAATAGGAGCGCGTTATAGCAGCCAGCCTAACTAAACGCTCTTGTGACATTATGGTAGGTAGAAAAAAAAGTGGCACGTTAGTTTTCATACGGATGAAGGGTTATCTTGCGTTATCTATTTAGATTTAAGTCTGTGTGTAGTACCAAATATTATCTATTTTCCTGCTTGTACAGCAACTCCTCTCACTCTAAACATATCTTGTGAAACCCCTGTTGTTGCAAGTGTCTGTAGTGGCTCCTGTAGTCGTTTTTGCCACCATCGAGATGAGCTTTATTGCCATATATATTTTGGTTAAATAATGAGATGCAATTATTTAGATAATTTTATTACATACTGTCTAGCACCTCAGAGACTTTAGAGATAATATACAATGTATGACCATAAAACCGCATAAACCATTGGTTTTATGGGGACATAAACTTTCATACGAGACAGCACGTTCGTTGAAAGTGCACAATTAAAAATGTTATGTTCCGACCATGGGTTTTATGTTTTTACTGCGTGCCATAGTGTTTTAGATACATTGATAATTATATTATTGTGGAAACATTTTCTATGCCATTGAATGACTTCCAGAATGCCACAACATAGTCTTTGGCCGCAACATCCCTCACTCATGTTCACTTGATCCCGAACTTGTCACAAACGTGTAGTATAAACTTCAATTCAGAAGCGACAGTAAAGAACGCCTTCGTCGGTCATTTACCAAAATATAATTTTGGTTGGAGAGTTGACTACTCATTATTAAAATAAAAGATTTTGAGAAGTCTATCGTGAATGAAGCGTCCAATATCAGAAAGTAAGTAGGTACTTTAGTTGATTCAAAGCTTACTAAGGCCTGTATTATACACCTCGATCAAGTCTCAAGAATAGATCGTGTTTATTGAAAATAAACCTAATACCATTGGTGCAGGTTCCAAATTTAATTGTTTTAATCTCGATCTGCTAGCTGGTACTAAATATCCTGGCCTCCTGGGACATCCCTCACACAAGATTACCTGATTCTAAGCTGAGTATGCACATAGATAGGTACCTACTTTAAAGTATTTTGAAGTATTTTTTTATCATTATTTTGATTCAGATTTACCAGGGCGACTACCGAAGCGGTAACTTCAGTAGCTTTGACCTTCAAGTGACTAGACTCCTCCTACGGACTAAACTTTGACTTTGACGGCCTTACTGCGAGTGAAACGTCTCGCATTTCTCAACGGATTCTAGTCACATTTTGTGAGCAGGTTCGGTAATAAAAAGGTTTTTTTTAAATGACATATTTAATCATCGAGACTCACGAGGTCTACAGATCACATTGCATCGCCACCAGTACTAATAGGTATAATTTGGGTATAATGGTCACGTAAATAACGTCATACTGTTTGACAATGACAACAGGGTGACGTCGTATTTAAGTGACCACTTGTTAGCATTTTATAAGAAAGGTATATGAAGAAGCAGTATCAATTCCAAAGACATTTAGTGTTAAAAAACTCCGTTCGACCCATAACCAATTCTAATCACGCGTCACCTCCCAAAGGCAGGGTACCATTGACCCCTGTTGTTCCCCAGCTCACGTCCTCATCATCACGTCCCGACGGAAGTGGTAACTGTAAACGTGTACGTTTATGTATACTGAACCCTATTTGAGTGGAATGTGGGTCGGTAATCGAGGTTACGGATTGTCGTTTATCTAGGTGTTATTGGACGTATTCTAATGCAGTCAGGTTAAGTCTTGGGGAAACGATATAGATCGGCATTTGTTTATTTTGTTCATCCGAAAAATGCACTCTGTGTGAAACTTTTTTAGTCGTTTTTTGCAAGGTATATTCAATTCAGAAGCGACGGTAAAGTACGCCTTCATCGATTCGTGCAGTAAAATAACGATTTACAGATAAGTATAGGGATTTACGGTTTATGTTCGATTTTACACGATGCATAAACAAAATGCAAGAATGTGTACTGAAGTTATTAAGGAAAATATTTTGATTAAAATCATTAAATCTGGAAAACCATCTTTGTCAAAAAGTTATATATGACTGGGAATAGCCCAGTCAATTCAAAAAAATTATAAGATAAGGTAGTATATTGTTAATCCTTAATTGGCTGTAAGTTATATTTAATTAGACAATATATTAGTTTTTAAGAGCTGTGGATTATGTAACAAATAAATAAAAAAGCTCTCAAATTAGTTACGGGTGATGTTCCACTTAAAAATCTCTACTAAAGAAAAACAATTGAAATAAAGTAGCGCTTTCACAAGCCGTTGCAAACCGAGATATTTAATAACATACATTAATTACCAACTCATTGCAGTTATTCAACTATGTTACATCCTTCCGCATCTTGCGTAGTGTATTGTGTATGTTGATCTATGATTGGGTATGTTTTTATTGGAGTGCGTGTTTGAGAACTGTTTAGTAAATTGTTCTATAGTTTTCTATGATGTTTAATAAGTTTGGTTTGTTTCAAATTCTCTTTGAAATTATGTAATTTGTGTTATATTTTAATTATGATGAGCTATAAAAGAAGTGAAAAGGTGGAATGCTAGTCTTTTATAAAACAAATCGTCATGTGAGGGTTTGAAGCATCAATCGGCAGAATCCACGTGTAGTACAGTCAGCGAGGGATGTTTCCTGGGTAAAAGAATAATAATTCTAATGAGTCCGTCAGTTAGATTATCAAAAAATACTGGACACGTAAGTATTTATTGCTTTATCAAATGAATAAAAATTTACAAAAATAACGCGCGTCAATATTAGGGAGGCTCGTAACGTCACTTGGTGGTAAAAAGAGTGTCACGGTGTGATGTCACGCGGAACTTCATCAAACCATATCTTCATCATTTTTCGTTTGATTGTCAAAAGAAAAAATACGTGTCTAATATATATAAAAGAAAGTCGCGTTAGTTGCTGAAATTTGGTGGGGAGGTAGCTTTGAACCAGGATTCTGACATAGGATACTTTTTATAGGGTAGTGTAGGGTAGGGTCGTGTAGGGTAGGGTAGCGTAGCGTAGGGTAACGTACGGTAGGGTAGGGTAGGATAGGGTATCGTAGGGGGTAAAAAAGGGGGCGCTGGTGAAACTGCGGGTGGAAAGCTAGTTTTTTATAAAGTGAATGTCGGTCTAAATAGATTTCTTACAAAAGGTGTACTAAAGTGATCACCTATTTTTCACGCTGACTGTACAACTCCAACGAATGGAAAACAAAAAGATGTGTTAGACAAGTGTTTTCACAGTTGCGTTGGGGTTCATTGCACTGAGATAAGGACTTTTACTGAGGAAAGCGAAACAGATCGATTTGTAAAGCGAACGTGGCTGAGCTACCTGATGTATGCGACAATAGAGGCATTTTTTTAAATAATATTATGTCAGTTATTCTGAACATATTTGAACCCGTTTGTGAGCGAGGTCTGAACCTTAATGACTTGTTCTAAAAGACAGCATGGGAATTGTGTTAATTAAGACTCTCGTAGGGCCATAATAAGGTACCTAATCAAACAAATAGTAGGACATGAAGATAGCAAGATGTCCAAATGGTGAAATGCTAATTCTATAGATTGATGATGACCTGCCTCGCCTGCCTCGTAACACACCTTCCATTTGAAAATCTGTCGCCAAGCAACCGCTGTGTTCTGTAGTGTCACTTGACAGCTAATTACTTTCTATACAATATTACGATCAGCAATTCATTGGCCAATCCTAGTAGAGCTAGGGATTCCAAAAGGCTGTGGCACTTACTACCATCAGGTGAACAGTTATTTATCCTATTTCCCAGACACAAAGAGAATGCCAATTAATGAGTTTACCATTCAGGAGATACCAAGGATACAGGAGACAAAGATATTATAATATATGACTAGCAGACCCCCGCGGTTTCACGGAACACTGATTATTTTTCAAAAATAAAAGTAGTTCTTTATAACATTAACGATGAACCGGAACAGACAGATATTTTTTTTTAAAAACTCAATCCGATTTTATTAAAAGAAGTTGAACTCACATAAAAGCTTGGTGAGCCTTGGCGCAATGTGTAGAGAATTGTAGGTAGATAGGCATATTAAGGAGATACACAGGATACAAAGGACACAAAGATAATGATGATATAAATGCCATTTTTTTTTTTTTTTTTTAACTTGTATAGGCCTGTGTTTGACCACAATCTCACTATGGTAAGTAATGATGTGGTCGAAGGTGGTAAGCACACAAAGCCTAGAAGGAACTGGCTCTCAAGTGCAGCTGACGGAACACACCGATAGGTGCTTGGCGACAGATTTTCAACTTGAGGGTGGTAGCCAGCTAGACGGGTACTACAAAGTACCCTACCACCGTGCTATGGTTTCCTCACGATGTTTAATTGATTCACGATGTTTTTTTAATGAGTTTCCTACTCGATAGTATTATAAGGAGCTGAGACACAAAAATAATGATGACATTAATGCAAATTAATGAGTTTGCCATTCAGTAGTATCTATTAACAGGAAATTTCTAAATCCTTAAATAACTTTTGAATTTGAAATCCAAACACATTCATTTCAATTCTAAATAACGATCAGACTTCTGTTGAAATTATTTAATCAGATATGATTGTATAGGTAGATGTTATAAACAATAGTAATTATTCATCATTAAGATTAGGCCAAGGCAGACAAATCACTACGGCTAGCGATTTCAAGGGAACTTGAAGACGGATTGCAGCTACGCCTACATCACTATATGTAGGTATAGAATAACGCCAATATTGTATATTCATACTATTCATAGTTATCTGAGTGCACTATGTAAATGTGAGAGTATTGAAGCTGTGTTGCTATGCTAGGTGTAAAATAATATGAATATAATGCGGTGTTGTGTTCCTGCGGTTAGTAAGGTTGCCAGGATTCCATGAGGAGGCACCTGTGCTGGCAGTGTGCGATGCAGTATCATGTCTGTTCTCTTCCGTTGCCGGTACAGCGACTTCTCTCAGAACGTCTTCAAAGCCATCTTGAAGAAGAGTCTAAAGAGAGAGTCGGCAATGCGAAAGGTGTTATAATCGCTCATACATTAGGGAACGTACATGAAAATAATAGATATATCGTAAAAAAGTACTCAATTCTGATAAAATCGGTGATCTACAAAAAAATAATTATTTTTTTCTGAATTCCCATGATCGACTCAAAGACCTCTCGCGATCAAATGTTTGAGCACCACAGTGATCAATACATTTTATGATATTTAAAATTATTCTGTTTTACACCAAGATAATAGATTATTCTAAACTACACCAACTGTAGATGTACCTACTTGGTGTAGTAGCTCAAAAAAAATTAAATAACGTTGATAAATTATTGTGTTGCTTAGTTTTCCTTTCTTTAGACCGTGGAAATCGCATCGCGAGGCGATATTTAATATCTGCGTACCTATGATAATTATAATACTTAGGTTACATCAAAATAAAAAACCGGCCAATTGCGAGTCGGACTTGCGCACCGAGGCTTCCTTACAAACCTGTAGGTATAAATTATTTAAAATATTTTTATTATATATATTTTGACGGGCCAGTTGGCGCAGTTGGTTAAGACTCTGGTAAAGATTCCACCGATTGCGCCGCAGGTCGTGGGTTCGATTCCCGCACAGGACATGCATTTGTGTGCATGAACATGTCTGTATGTCCTGAGTCTGGGTGTAATTATGTATGTTAAGTATGTATTTACAAACAAAAAGTAATATATGTATTATATCAGTTATCTGGTTTCCATAGTACAAGCTCTGCTTAGTTTGGGATCAGATGACCATGTGTGAGGAATGTCCCAGGATATATAAGGATATGATGTAACTAAAAATGTATGCTTTTCGCAATTTTTCCTTTATCTGTACTATAAGACGTTGCTTCGTACCAAATTTCAAGATTCTGAGTTCACGGGAAGTACCCTGTAGGGTTTGATTCCTTTGCGAGTGTAGAAAATTTGCAGCATAAACGGCTGTATCTTTTGATTGCGTTGGCTTAGAATTTTGATTTTTTCACAGCTCAAAGGGACAGTAGACCTGACTATTTGGTATAAATATCAGATTTATACCTCCACGCGTTCTTGAAAAGAAGGGTCTGGACAGACAGACAGACGGACAACAAAGTGATCCTATAAGGGTTCCGTTTTTTCCTTTTGGGGTACGGAACCCTAAAAATTATTCGCCAATATTAATACGCATCGACACTGACCTACTTTGTACTTCTATACAAATTCACAACAAAAACTGTTATTAATAATTATGTTATAAATAATACTTATATGAACATTCAGAGCGAACGCAATCGAGGTTATCGCACGCAATTTACACACAAAACTAACAGTTTAACTCGCCTATAGTAAATACATTGACTGATACAATGTGTTCTCAGCATTGAATGGTAAATTCAATGTTCCCATGAAGTCAATGTCGCTTGTAAAGGTTTGCCAAGCGCTAAATAAGTGTGAAGTCAGAATTGTGTGCTACTTCGATTTTATTGTATGTGGAATGGCATCGGGGAAAGATCCCTTTACAATAGTAATACCGGCAATGCAATTCCGCAACAAGGTACCTAGTCAGTGATTTTGCAATGATTTTGAACAGTAAGGGGTAAATGCATCTAAATGTAGTATGTCTTTTTTTGCCAATCAGGGGGCCGACCGCAAGCTCTTTAAACAATATTATTATAGAACCTTATTTATCTTTTGTCCTGTTTTGACGCCGGATGTCAAAGAGGGACAAAAGACAAGTAGGCCCCCTGAGCGCTTTGTCGGTGGTGGAGAAATGGCGGAATAGATGTCATATGAAGTGAACGTTATGGTGCTTCTAATGTGGAATAGTTATAGCCTAGGCCGACCGGTGGAGTAGGTTTTTATCTCGGACTTGTTTCCCCAAAACGGTAACTACTCAGGTCCTTTTAGTCAGACGATGATACATAAATTAAGCGCATGATTAGCCGTTCTTAATTGATCGGCAAAGTTAAGCTACCACGGTCGTGGTCGGTACCTGGAAGGGTGACCGCTTAGTGGTATTTCAAATCGAGCGTTTCCGTGCTTCACGTAGGAATAAAGACACGTAAAGCCGGTCCCAGTTATCACTTAATTGTGATAGTCGTTAAGCTAATTGGAGGCCTCCTAGGCGGCTTGAAAACTCCGAGAGTAGGTTGACCACTATCCTATCTCCACCAATCCGCAGCGGGCTTGCGTGGTGGAGTATCTGCCCTTTCCTTTTCACCCTGATTTGTGAAAGGAGGCTTGTGATCAGCAGTGGGATATTATAGGCTGATGATGATAATGACACAAATGCTATACTTATTTATATGCAGAGTCAGCAACGCGTTAGATCCCTGGTGGCAATTCAATCAATTCCTTATGGGCTATGGTACCCGCCTACCTTCAAGCGGGCCGTAACCTTGTTAAACACCTTAATGCTATAATTTTAAGAACATACAGAAGAGGAGCTTTCTACCGCGGATGCTCAGGTGGAGTGAGCTCCCCGTCATGGTTTTCCCAAGGGAGTACAGCATGAGGTTCTTCAAGAAGGTGTAAAGAGATATTATAAGGGTTGGCAGCGCGCGAGACCCCTGGTGTTCCATGCGTCTTTACGCTGGTAACTGCTTACCATCAAGCTGACCGTACGCATGTTTGCCACCTTAGTGTTATAAAAAAAAGTATTATACAAATAGCATAAACTTTTTCTAGCTTACAACAGTCAAAGAAAGCATTTAGCAAAACGAATGAACTTTTAATAGCGGATCAATTAGCAATCTATTGTCCTCGTGAGCGCTCCGCCATTAGCAATGGAATGTTCTCATGCAATGCAAATTGTAGTTTCTTCTTTCTTATTGATAGGGTCACTTAAGGTCATGGGATAACGATGGTTTCTGTTTCCACCTTGTTAGTCTCTTCAAGATCATAAAAGTATGTTTATCATGCTTCATGTTTCTTTAATACTGTAAAATTATTTAGTTAAGAAACTGCAAAGTACGGTTTCTGAACTAAATGGTGTAGGTAGCTTTCTGCTTTCACTCGCGCAGATTGTTCAGATGGACTAGTTACTTATGGAGTAAATTCAGTATTAGAAGTAGTTTGTTGAATCAATAGTCTACCGTTCATCAGTGCCTTAGGCCTAAACTGAACAAATTACATTTTGATATTGGTTTTGTTTAAAAAATATTGAATTGCTGTCCTCAAGAAAGCACGTAAGAACCTATGAGTCTGGGAAATGTTGATCTATCTGATATCTATCAGCATATCCTCTACGCTGATCTATCTTGCGCCAAGAGACTATATGCTTGTAGTAGCTTGATCCAAGTGATTGTTTCTAATGATTTCAGACCACCTAGCTTCCCCAGATTTTGTCTGAGATCTAACAAATAACTTTTTTGTTTCAGATTATTACACCGAGAGAAAATCAAATTAGGAAACAATCTTCTCAAATGCATTTGAGAGGATGTAGTGTTTCAATTGGGGAGATGTAGAAAAATACTCACAATGAAAAAGAACCCAAATAATTTGATAATAATGATGAGTATAGATTGGAAATAATTTCGCAAAACAAGAAAATGTCGACGAGTAACGAACTGAGTGAGGTCGAAGGACCAAAGTTACGGATGAAGCCGGCTGTGAGCAAGATCTTCTGCTGCAGTGTCACTGCCGCTTCAGGGTTTGTGGCTGCATATGCTTTGGTAAGTACTTTTATGTTTTGATTCTTTTTTTTCATTCAATGCCCTCTGCATCGTGAGGGCTATGGTCTTATCGGAGAGAAAGAAGCATCTTCAATGTAGGTTTGTCATTGTCACCCGTTCTGTCTGTCTGCTGTTGTAGGAGCGTTCTATGTTCGACACGGACCTCTAAGCTGTTTAAATGTCATGTAACGGAAAATCAAAACAGCAAACCCCTCAACTGTTTACGTTTCACAAATCGTATGTGTTTCGCAATATTTGAGTTTTGACGTGCCACCGGGTGGCATGAAACAGGCCACCGGCTTTTCTTTATGTAAGTATGTTTACGCTTAATCGTTTTTAGGATTATATATAGATTCGTCATGTCTGTCTGTCTGTCCGTCCGTATGTCACAGCCACTTTTTTCCGAAACTATAAGAACTAAAATGTAGAGACTTGGTAAGTAGATGTATTCTGTGAACCGCATTAAGATTTTCACACAAAAATAGAAAAAAACAATAAATTTTGGGGGTTCCCCAAACTTAGAACTGAAACGATAACTACGAGCTAAGTCTTAAGTAATGTTTTTCAACTCCACTAAACTTACAAACTAGAATATTGGTGCCGATTCTGTTGGCACAAACTAAACTATTCTTAACTAAAATTTAGTTAAGTCCTGTCAAATCGACGTTTCCTATTCAGTTGGCGTACGATTAAACTAAATTTTAGTTTGACAGCACTAATATCGTTTTAGTTACTCAATTTAGTTAAGTGTGCAATTTTTCTATTCTGTTGGTCACGTTTTACGTCAAATTATGTCTAAAATTAGAAATGTCAAACTAAAATTAGTCGTCACCTAATTAGATGTGGATTAAATTTAGTCTTAGAGAAATAGTGTTGGAAAGTGGAAATTTTGATCTGGATTATTCATAATTCTAAATATTTGCATAAAATAAGGACAAAGCAAGATAGGGGTATGTTACATACGTACACTGGACTACAAAATTATGTGAAAATCGTAGTTTTATTTTAATTGTTTTCACTTCTAATGATATACCAATATAGTGCCACAAGCTTATTTGGCCCGGTGAGAGAGTCGCTGTTATCAAATTTGGTGGAGCAAACAACCAATGAACGTAGAGTTCATATTATTATTCTCATTGATCAATGGCGATTGACATTTCGAAATGACTGATGAATTCCTCTTTTGACCACCGGGTCAGATAAGTTTGTAGGACTATAAGTAGATTGTAAAATGGGTTTCAATGGAATCACAAATTCACAAAGAATGGACAAAAAAAATGGACTTAAAACTTACTTTATAATATAACTCGAAACTGGCAGAAATAAGTCCTAATTTGGATTTGATTGCCAAACTTAAAAATAAGAATAAGAAACAACGAAAACTCGACCACCATACAGTCGAAATCGACAAGACCGAATATTCAGAGATATAACATCATATGAAAAGGCTGTATGGTTGAATAACCCTTGCCTATCATTTTAAGGATTAAAAAACTACATACTAGGTACTAAACTCGCCAGGTTAAAAATATATTTATTATGCCTGTATACCACAGGTAATCAAGATATTCAACTGACTTTATTACGCGTTATTGGAAAATAACACAAATATATACTCATGTCTGGACATAATTATATATTTTTTAATGATATTTATGAACTAAATGTTTATTTTTAATTATTTTTCCATTAAAATGTATATCATTCGTTCATTATTTTTAGTTGATGGTAACACCCATCAGTTCAATTTAGGAGCTGTCAAAATCAAAATTAATCCTGTCATTTCTAAATTTAAATTTAGTTCGATGTGACAACAGAATAGCGTTTAGAAAATCCTTAACTAAAATAAGTAAAATTTTAATTTAGTTTAGTTTAGTCTGATGCACAACAGAATCGGCACCATTGTCTAAAATAAGCGTCGTATCTACAAATAACTCTAAACATAGATAAAGCTATAGCGACGTAAGTTCTAGATAGACTGGTTAAAATTTGAGGCCATGACTCGTAGTTATCTCACGGAGATGACGAAACTGGGTGCAGAAAGTGAGAGTCGACGTAAGGGCCGCTGTATGATGGAGGAATGACGCAGTAGTTAGCAATGTTAGGTTGGGCGTAAGGCAACGACCAATCAATCTGGAATCTGTTTTATTAGTCTAACCTACCCTAAGATACACGCTATTATAATTATTAATTACAATATTACACTAAGTAGATTAAATAGCTAAACAGATCTAAAATAAAACCGGCCAAGAGCGAATTAACTAACTAATTGTGCTATGAAAACAAAAAAACAGACGTTTGCTGTAGCGCCCTTTTAATTTTTAATTGAATTTAATTTTTATTATTTGTTGTTATAGCAGCAATAGAAATACATATTCTCTGAAAATTACAGCTAACAACCTATTACCGTTAATTAGATACAGCCCACGGACAAACAGACGGACGGACGGACGGACAGCGCAGTCTTATGAATAGGGTCCCGTTTTGGCACCCTTTGGGTAAAGAACCCAAAAAATAACATAATAAAAGAATTGCGATGATAGCTCAGTGTTAGTGACTTCGGATGCCGAGACGAAGGTCCCAGTTTCGAATCCTACAATGAGCTTGAGCTTTATGTGAAGGAAAACAACATGAGGAAACCATAGCACGGTGGTAGGGTACCTTGTAGTACCCGTCTGTCTGGCTACCACCCTCAAGTTGAAAATCTGTCGCCAAGCACCTATCGGTGTGTTCCGACAGCTGCACTCGACAGCCAGTTCCTTTTAGGCTTTGTGTGCTTACCACCTTCCGCCACATCATCACTTGTCTGATTTGTTCTTTGTGAACTGTAAGTATCTACTAAGAAAGGTCACGTGTATCACAGTTTTTCCGAAATGGGGGATGCCTAATAGAGTAACCCAGGGCTAAAATAAGAAAAAAAAATACAATTGAGAGGGAGTGAAAGCACTTAATGTTTGTTTTTGAAGGAAAATATGTCATTTGTTTCCTGTAGGCCACGCGGGCGAAGCCGCGGGCAGAAGCTAGTTTAGTTCCTATAGGGTACAAGTCTTCTTCTTCTTCCATGTTGCTGATCACACGAATGGTTAGGTATAGTTTTAGTTTGTGTACCTGAAGTTATCAAATAAATGCGCACTAGGATTTTTGGGGCTAAAATTAAGTAGCTAATAAGCTTATGTTACAAGCTAAGGTAACTTACCATCAGATAGGTGCATCAAGAAATTACTAACTTGCTTACATTTGTGTGTTCCAGGTGGCATATGCAATAGCTCTAATCTACGAGATAGTGTGGGTGGTGGAGTCACAGAGCGGGCTGCCGATCCCCTCCGTGCTGCTGATGGTGTGCTACTGCATCGTCATAGCCGCCACCGTCACACTCGTGCACGGCCTTATATCTGTCAGTATTTATAACTTTCTGTATGTTTTGAGAGAGGTAGAGTCATTGGCGTATATAATTCACAGCCCATCCCAGAGATGTCTGGTGCCCACCCCAGGATCCTTGGTTTCCATCGCTATCGACACATCGGCCATCGATTTAAGGGGCCAGGCCCTCCTGAATAACTGAATGTTGTTTTCCCGCGCGTGAGTAAGGTCGCCAGAACTCATAGGGGAGGGAGTAACCTCATTAACCCGTGAATGATGCTTCGTGTGTTGCAAACGCCACGGTAACTGCTTACCACCAGTCGGGCCTGATTGTTTACCGACTTCGTCTATAAAAGAGTTGGTGTCAGGTTCACTCAGATAGTTATTAAAATGGCAGTTGATTGCCTAGTTCCGGAACTCTATATTACCTCGATAGAGTACTTTTGGCTCTCATATCAATTTCCTACTTAGGATATATATCCTAAATCATTAGATAATTAATACTCAGTGTATAATTTGTCCGTTTTCAGAAGAACAACAAGTATCTGCTGGCGTGGCTGATAGCAGTCATACTGGTGCTCATACCGGAATGTGTTCTAGTCTTCTACATGTCTATTAGTCATTGGGTAAGCAAATATTACAAAGAATATACTTTAAAAGGCACGTCCCACACCAACCTTGAAAAAATCTGAATCGGTGAATCACAAAGGACATATCAAGCATTATCCCAAAATAGAGGGTGGTTAAGGTTCAAGGTTGCGGTCGTGGTGTACCTTTGTAATAATAAGCTTGAATTAATATTTAATAGTAGTACTACTGGGCGAACACAAAGACGGGTAGGGCATAGCGTTATTTTGCTCAAGAGCAGCTCGACTGGGGAAGTACCTCCATATTACAGAATACCACAGCCAAATAACTTGATGTTGTGTTCCTGCGCATGAGTATGGGCGCCAGTGGTCATTGGGGAGGGGACGCGGTAACGCGTGAGTGAGTACGGTAACCGCTTACCATCAGGCGAGCCGTATGCTTATGTTTACCGACTCGGTCCTATCAGTCCTCATCATTGAGCCATAACGTCACATAATGTTTATATCCATATTTCAGGGTCTTCAAGGAGTGTACGGAGGAGCAGAGCTGGCGTGCTACGTGGCGCGGCTGCCGGCCATCGTGTGCGGAGTCGTGCTCGTGCAGTCGGCGTATGCCCTCAGAGAAGCCAGGTTTCTATTATTTTCACATTATGGTTTTCAAATAAAGCTGTCTTTTAATTTCGATACAAAATTTTCTCTCCTTCTCTTTCACTCTCGTCTTGGTGCGGTTTCTTAGCTATATAACCATATCAATATTTTTGAGATTAAAGATAGTTTTCGCCTAACTGTATTATTCATGTCTTTATATTGGTATCTTAATTTCCCTTGAAATAGTTATATCGGTTACTATGGCTTTCGAAGACTTTCATTATTAATTTCCCAACATTTTCAGGAAAGCCGGCTACGCAAATGGGGCAGCAGTTAGTGGTAGTGAGTTCGATGCCAGTCACTACGTCCCTGAAGCACCGAATGCCTTCTCAAATGATGGCTTCCTGCCTGACAATGGTAAATCTTTTTATAGATGACAAATGTAACTGAAACTAGGACGATAAATAAGAATTAAGAATACAGATCATAAATATGTGAATATCGTAAAATGTATCTTCTATCCATCTTAGGTCACTTTTGACAGCCCATAACCTTACAGCATGGAAAGTTGAAACGGGTCAGTAAAGCTACCTTGAGGGTTGATGCAACCTGTATGTTTCCAAAAGAGACAAACAGCACGGCAAAGAGAAACACCGTCTATTCAAATAAATGTGTCGTCCAATTTCAAACACCGCTAGATCCAGTTTTAAGAAAAATAAATATTTTTACTCTATGGTATAGTCAATCTTGACCTGTATGTGTCTACTATACTTTTTACAAGCAAACTACGCCAGATCTTTACTAAAATAGCAAATTAAAACAGTAATTTAATTCAAAACCCGCCACATCCATGACGGGACTTTTTCAAACGCCGCCATATCCATACCGACCAATCAGAGCAGAGAGTTATTGCAAAACTGTCATGGCGATTAATGGCGTCTTCATTAACTGTGCGGTGTTTTCGTGTTGTGATTTTTTATTGTTTTCTCCTATATATAATGACCGATTTATCTCGGAATATCGAACAGGTTCCTCCGAATAAAGCAAGGAAACGATGTGTTGACAAAAATAACTGGAAAAGGGAAGTTAAGAGACGCAAACTGTGAGTATTCATTGTAGTATTAATCGTACGCGATCCATATACAGTATGTTTGTTTACATGAGACCTAGGAACTTATATTGGTGTTAGCGTATAATGTATTTTTGTTTATTTATCACTAGTAGGTACCTACATTCTATTATAGTAACTAGGAGACTTTTCTACTATCCCAAAATGAAACACTGAATTTCCAACTATTCATTTTACACTATTCATCGAAATAATTAAGCACTACTTATACTGAAAAAATATTATGAATTAACGTTGGTGAATAAGTTTATTTTAAAAGTTTTATTATTATTTTTTTGGTTTTGAACGTTAGTCATTTTCATATTAATTTATTTTGTTTTTCTTTTAGGTATGAACCAAAATATCTGCCAAGTCTTCCAAAGTGTCACCATGGAAGTAATAAAACTTTTAAATGTTCAACCTTAAAAATACAAGACGTTTCGAGGATGCATCGAAATTTTTACAAAGAAAATAAAAAAGTTGACCAGGACAATTTTATTTTAAATTATTGTCGCTTGAAACAATGCGACCGTACGAGGCTTAAAACTGGAGCACGAGGACCTAAAAATATGAGTGCCGATTATTATATCCAGATTAAAAATCCACAGAAGCTCGTTAGAGTATGCAAAAAAGCATTTACTGATATACTGAAAATTGGCAAAGACAGAGTTACTGGCGTCTTACAACGCTCTTTTAAAGAAGGTAGTCTGGCGAAAGAGAATAGAGGAGGCGATCGCAAAAAATTGCGATTTCTGGAAAGACATAATAAAGTACAGGCTTTCATTGAGTCTCTGCAAGCAGTTGAGCCTCATTATTGCCGAAGCAAGTCATCTGTTAGAGTGTACTTACCCTCCGAATTAAACATCAAAAAACTGTGGAAGATGTATAATAATGGACTAAATGAAACCCCGGAATTAAAGGTAAAAGAATCATTTTTTAGAAAAGTGTTTAACACTAAATATAATGCTGGTTTTGGATCACCTATGAAAGACACATGTTCTCGATGCTCAGAATTAACGATGAGAATTAAAAATGCTACTAGTGATCAGGAGAAACAAAAGTTGATTACAGAGAAAAGACTACATTCCTTAAAAGCCAAGGCGTTTTACGACTTATTAAGAAATGAAGAGGATCATGTCTTGATCGCATCATTTGATTGCCAAAAGAACAACGCCTTGCCAAAACTGCCGGATCAAGCAGCCTATTTTAGTCGGCAAATAAATCTATATAATTTCACAGCTGTAGTGGGTAGCTCTAAGAGTCCATTGAATAATGTGCACATTTATTTTTGGAATGAAACCGATAACGCCAAAGCATCTAATCAAATTGCTACTGCTGTATTTCACTTATTGACTAATTTGGACATTGCTCAAAACAAAACAGTGATAAGACTTTTTGCGGACGGCTGCGGTGGACAAAATAAAAATAGTACTGTAATAGGCATGTGCTGTAAATGGCTAATGTCTAGTGCACCACCTCAAATAAAGGAGATAAATATAATTTTCCCCATGGTAGGCCACTCTTTCTTGCCACCAGACAGAATATTTGCGAAAATAGAAAAAGAGATTAAAACAATGTCTGTGATAAGTGATCCACAGTCATATGTGAATATATTTAAAAAACATGGCAGTGTATACAATCTTACGCAGGATATTGATGTTCATGACTGGAAAGAAGAAGTTTCTAAGACATTCAAACCACCAGGACATTGGCACTTTAAGTTTAATTTGACTAAAAGATTTATTTTGAAACGAGGAAGACAAAACGTGAGCATCCAAGGTGAAGAAAATTATAAACATGAGGTTGGTGCACCTAAACATGTCACAAAAAAAGGCAAGAGCTGCTCTGAAATGGAACCATCTGTAATCCCGAGAGGAAACAAAATCAATTCTGCAAAAATCAAGGACGTTGTTGCACTACTGACAAAACACTATGGAGAAGATTGGCGAAATATACCATCCCTACACTTTTATAAAAACGTTGAAGAAACTAATGATAATTTCATGCATGTGGCAGATATGCCCTGTGTTCCTTTGGAAGAATCAGAAAATTTTGTGTAGTTCATAAGATTAACGAAACTTTCTATCTATTTTTTATGTTTTATCCAATAAATATTTGTCTTAAATCTTAATTCTTCCCAAAATTTCTTTTCCTTACCTAGCTACCTACCCACGTTATAAAAATAAAGGCTAAAAATAATATGGTAACAAACTTCTGTCTTCTACCAGTCATTTTAAAACATCCTGTATAGCTGATACTACAGTTTAAAGTTAGTATCAAAGGCAGCTAGATCCAGCACTTTATTATCAAAAGCCGCCAGATCGCGAATTGAATATCAAAATCCGCTATTTCCTATTTTTCAAGACGAAAATATGCTTATTTTGCTATTGAATTATATAAATATGAATTATATTATTGTTTTATTAAATTTTAAAAAGTCATCTAATTTTATGGCATTAAATTTATTAAGGTAGCCTTACTGACACATATTTTAACTCTACTGTAAAATTGACTTATATGGATGTGACGGCATTTGAAATTAGACGACACAAATATGCCTTCTTATCTTAGCCTTAGGCATCTATGGTTTACAACAAAAAATCTCTTATCAATAATATACTGCCAAATCAGGGGTTGAATGGTTGCTAAATGATTACCATCCAACAAATGATGTGATATACCTACCTATTGGCAATTATAATGATGTATTTGTTCCAGGTAAATCCGGGTCGATGCCCGACCTCCGTCGGCACCTCGCCTCCCGCCAATCGATGAGTATGGGCTATCCGCCTCACATGGTGGCCCAGCCGCCGCCCGCCTACTGGCAGCACCTCGCCGACCGCCAGTACGCGGCCAGCCTCCGCGGCTACCCCAAGTCCTACCAAGCGCCACAAATGTACGGCACTTGGGTAGGCCCCAGAAGTGGACCATACGATAACCCATACAAACGCCGACACTCGATAGTCGGCGCTTTTGGCGACGAATACCCACCAAAAGGCTACGAGACTTATCCAGAAGATAGAATGGACTGTAAGAGTGAAATGGCTTATCCGTACTACAGGTCGTACCCTTACGATCCGAGAATGTACCCTCCGGATTACGATCCGAGATTCTACCCTGATTATAAAAGGGAGGATGCGGCGTATGGAGTGAATTTACTAAGACACGAGCCCTATCATTTTAATAGTTCGCGTGAAAGAGTGTTTTATGGGTCGAGAAATAGTCACAATTCCGTCGGTAACGAGTCGGATGATTTGACGAAATATAAAGACGTTGCTCTATAAATTACCCTGTGTTTAATTGGTGCTATTTTCTTAGTTAAGGATTGTTTTAAAATTTGGAGTTTTCTTATGATTGGTCAAAATACCTATCAAATCGTGAACATAAGGTCCAAATTGGTTCCAATTACCAACAGTTTGACCGGTATTTTGAGCATAGAGGTATCATAAGAAATCTCCTCTTTAAAAGTGTCAATGTATGTATACTAAGTTTGTATGAAAGGATTCAATAGCAGAATGTGTTTGTGCCTCACTCCTACCTAATATAATATGTCTTTCCCGAATTCGATAACAATATTATCAGCCCCCTAAAAAGGAAGCTAAGCAATATTACTAACACAATTATTATTTTCGAATTTAAAGCAGATCTTATGCAATTCATCAATTCCAAATCTTTTAATGAATTGAATTTTATATAATGTAACAATTTTACCAAAAAATATTGGAATCTCTTAAGATCTGCCGAGAAATCGAAAAAATTAATTGCGAAGCAATATTGTGTTAGTTTCCTTTTTAGCCCCTCAGGATCTTTATGTTAGTTTTAACACCTATACATACCTATTATTTTAGTCTGTTTTGGCTATAATTGCTAAACTATTTTACGAATTGATTAAAATTGTATGTACGGGTAGGTATTTGCGTAAATATTAATTTGTTAGTGAACTATGTAAGTAATGTTATATCAATAAGGTTTAGTCTAGTTACCCTATTAACCAAAGGTGTACATAATTTGATGTAAAATTGAAATGAAATAAAGAAAACATAAGTCACTATTTACATAATCATACGTTTATTGATCAATCGAATAAAATATTTTTATAAATTTGTTATTCTTTTATTTTAACCACATCCTAGAATTAATACCTTACTCGATCTTACCGGCTCAAAAGTTAAAATCAGATTATCATGTATTCAGTTAAGACCTACGAACATAAGACCCTGATAAAACTCGAAGGACCATGTTATTGTTCTTCTTTTTTACTTTCTTCAATGGCGTCACACGACTTGTGTATTTTGCCAATTTGTAGTTATATTATAAGTTCTAGTCACAATAAATCACTTTCACATAGTCCTCAGTCAGTCACCGTCCATAAAAGTCATGTTTTAGTACAATGATGGTCATTTTACTAAAACTTTTCACGGACTTCTTGAGACAACTTGAAAAGTCACGATACAGATAATTCATTTCATTTCAATTCACTGGTGCACATGTATTGATCTTTATTGGATAAAATACCACCGATAATATGCAATAAAACTCAAAATCCACGAATTTAAGAAAAGAAAATAAAAATGAAAACGCAACGTCACTCGGCAAGTTCCCGCCAAAAAGTCATTGTTCTTCTTCTTTTAGGTTTTCAATTTGGCACACTTTGGCAACCAAATACTATGCATTAGGATTTATTTTTGCCAGTATCAAGTTATATTATAAGTTCTAGACAAGTCAATAGATCACTAGTTCTAGTCAATATATCACTTAGACACATCACACATAGTCTGAACCGAACTGTCTTAGTCACCGTCCATAAAAGTCATGTTTTAGTAAAATAATGGCGATTGTACTAAAGCTATTCACGAACTTTTTGAGACCATTTCATTTCTCTAGTGCACATGGATTTAACTTTATTGGATAAAACACCACCGGTATGCATTAAAACTCAAGATTTTTTTATTTATGAAATTCAAACGAGAATGTAAAATCACTTTGCAAGTTCCCGCCAAAATGCCTCCATGTTATTGTTACAAATTACTAGAGTCGTTAACTATACGCCTACCATGAGTTTTCTACGCTAACTTAATCTACACACGCTAGCGAATACGGTGAAACATTTTATCCAATCGGGGATAATGCTTTTCACTTTCAGAGTTTTATTGTTACGGAGGGTCATAACGTCCAAAGACCTAACCTTGGTTGGGTTGTAAAACTGCGAGGCTTGACAATCGGACTTTTTGGCGGGAACTTACAGAGTGACGTTTCTTTTTCATTTTATTTTCATAAATTCGTGTATTTTGAGTTTTATTCTATATTTTCAGTAACTATTTTCAGTGGTATTTTACCCAATATAGATCAATCCATGTGCACCAGTGAAGTGAAATGAAATGAATTATGTGTATCGTGACTTTTCAAGTTGTCTCAAAAAGTATGTGTAGAGTTTTAGTACAATGACCACCACTGTAGTAAAACCTGACTTTTATGGACGGTGACTGTCGGTGACTGACTTTGGACTGCCTAGCTTTTGGCCTAGCTATAATGTGATAGCACTGTGATAGAGATGATTAGCTATTTATATAACTAGCCAAAAAACTGCTATACACAAAATAGCCACGGCTATGACATCTGTCAACACGATCATTAGCTATTGGCTACTGGATGGCTACTGGCTGGCTAGAATGAGGAGTGTTCTTATAATACCTGTATGCTGAAAATACCTGTCTAACTGTTGATAATTCGAACCAATTTGAAACTTAAGTGCACGATTTGACAGGTATTTTGACCATAGAGGTATCATAAGCAATCCTCCTCTTTAAGAGAAGTTTACGTTAAACACAGCGGGTAGCCGCCTAGCCACAGTAGCCGCCACTAGACGGACGCTGGCCGGCTAGCCAAAGCCATTCTAGCCGAGTAGGTAGCCGATAGCTGTGTGTGCGTGCGCTCACTGCGAAACTGAGTTTTGCAAGTTCCGATAGAGTGAAATTCGAGTGCATTTCGTTATTATTAATTCGAATTTAAAAGGAATTAATTATATGAATTCAAACCTATTATTTAAAAATTAAATAACATTTCAATTATTCTGTAATATTATTGGAATTAATACGTTAAAACCATCTGAAGCAGCGTGACATCTATGGTTTACTTGCCTACAACTAACGACTGAGTCAATGTACTGTGAAAGCACATTTTAGTTCCTATCCATACATAGAGATGACGTTACTGTTGATTTTCGATGTTTTTATTAGTAATACTTGTACGTAGTATTTATATACTCTGAGGTAATACGCACGACCTATGAGAGAAAAGAAAATTCTTTTCAAAAGAGTATATAATAAAATAAAAGTAAATTAAAAACAAAATCATGACATTAATTTATTATATTATCATCTAGACTAGATTTGTTGCAGCGGCGAGGATCGAACTCGGATCGCAGTTGAACGTTATTCAACTAGCTGCGCCGCCGCTGTAGTCAAATAGCCAAAATGGCTGACTATTTGGCTATTTGACCATTGCTGGCTTCAAAATTCAAAACTATAATTTATAACTTGACACTCACAGAAATAAGCCCTAATTAAGGTTGCCAAATTTATAAATAAGAATAAGAAACGCCCATTTCACCATTACCTATAAAAATCGTAAATAGTGCATTTTTTTAACACAGTTAATTTAATTTTCCTTGATTAAATTAAAGGAGTTTATTTTTTTAGGTAGTAACATTTTCAATTCAATCCAAACTGACAACACTAAAAAAAATATTGTCATTTTAAACTATTGTGTGTTTTACACCATTGGTATAAAGTTTAAATTTTAACGCCATTTTTAACAACGCTCTTGTGTAAGTGTCAAATAATTTGACATAGTTAATTTCATTTCACTATACTTGTCCTTTTCTATCACGGGACAGTTTGCGTTCCCTTCATTTTCTATCTCTCTCTGATAATCAAAAAATAAGTTGACGACATCCATCGTGAGTGAAGTTGGATGTTAAGTTTTTCGATAAATTTTGATAAAGTTACTTTATGAGTTTAAAGTTATCAACGAGTGTTTATAAGTAAAATAATGAACAAATAAACGTATATAAATCGATAAAAATTGTATTTATGTGTAGTTTCGGGATCTAGATGGCTGTGTAACTGTTATTTCGGATAATCTATGTACACCGTGTAGGTGTACACAGTTTGGTTTGAGAAAGTGTTTTTGCATATAATTCAGGTCCCATTGTTTTATCTTTCCCGGTAAATGTTGGGAAAAGGCGAATGAATGGTACTTGCGTAATACAGTCAAGTTTGATTGAAATGTGCAGTGTTCTAAGACATTCACTAAAACAATTGGCCTAAGTAAGTTTGTATAGTTATAAAAAAACCTTTTAATAGTAAATTTTGAGTCTTGAATACTTGATGAGCTTTATTAGTGCTAAATAAACTTCTAAAGTAGTGCATAAGTAAAGTTTGTAACTTTTAGCATACTTAGATAACTTTGTTCTAGAACATAGAAGTTCTAAGTTCCTATTGTCAGTACAGTTTTGTTAATTCAGTCCGATTCTTCAA
This sequence comes from Achlya flavicornis, assembly GCA_947623365.1. Taxonomy (NCBI): domain Eukaryota; kingdom Metazoa; phylum Arthropoda; class Insecta; order Lepidoptera; family Drepanidae; genus Achlya; species Achlya flavicornis. Next base: position 7,009,219 of record OX392491.1, read on the forward strand.
TTAGGTCAAAACAAGAGACATCTGCCTCATATTAGATGGTCATTCAGGGTTTGTAAAAGTCTGAAATATAGATAAGTACCTGCATAGTGTTTAAAATCAAATAATAATTTAATTTGAAGCACTAAAATATTTCATTCTGGGATCAAGTGTCTTTATTAGATAACACTTTTCATAGTTATGATCTGAAAATTGATAAACTCACTATTGCTATTATATTATTTCTTAGTAACAATCCTAACTAATATTATAAATGCGAAAGTAAGTTTGTGTGTTTGTTTGTTACGCCTTCAGCCCTCAACTACTCAACGGATCATCATGAAATTTGGCATGCAGATAGCCTGTGGTATGGAACCTTTTCCATACCACAGGCTATTAAAACCCTTTACTTTTTATCCCGGGAATATGGAGAAACCGCAGGGGATAGCTAGATTATAAGTATTGCAAGCTGCAAATCATAAATTTTCACCTTTAAATTGTATTCTTTACATGTTTACAAGTAACTAAGCAGACTAAATATTATAGGCGGTACATGAATAAATGTTTATCTATGTAACAGCTGTTTTATGGAATTTAATATACCATGTACTTTGTTCACACGGTTATCTGATCCCAAACTAAGCAGAGCTGGTACTATGTAAACCAGATAACTGATATACTACTTTGTATATAAATGCTTTAGTTTGTGAAACCCAGACTCGGGACAAAATTACGTGGTCATGAATACAAATATCTGTCCTGGTTGGAAATTGGACCCAGTACCTTTGACATAGCAGTGGGGCTACCGCGTATCTTCAGTGGTCATCGTAATGAACACCGTCATTGGATGAAATTCAATGATGGCACACAAATTCATCGTTCAATTCATCGTACGGCATCATTTTTGATGACATTAATTATGATGATTGAACCAAGTTGACTGGCCCATTGCAAATTGAGTTTTGACATAAGTGAGCTACTGATTGGTACTGATGAACTAGCGGCTAGTGACTATGCAATAAAGCCCTGTTCTAAGACTGAGCAGTTTTCTTTAGTTCTCAATTGCCAATATGTGTATTGCATTGAATTAACTTGAGCAACAAAATATGAGTAGATTTCTTCACTGGAGGGCTCACTCCAAACAATAAGTACCAACTCTCAAAAAGTTTTTTCTAAAACCTCTTTGCAAACAAGCCCATAAAAATAATGTTATTAACTAGTATTTATTTGTGTTTCAGCTCAACCGCTATTACAGAGATGATGAATGTGCCATCCCAGGGTGTTGTTGTGCTCCTGTCCTCAGGTAATATTGTTTGTATATACGTACATTAATTATTTTCTAGCTTAAGTAAAAAGAATAGTATACTTTTTTGGCAAAAAAAAAATGAGTAGATGCCCTGACTCAAGGGCTCAAGTTGAACTTGTCCAATCAAGAAGTGACACAATTTTCTAAAAGTTACTAACTAATTGATGATAAGCCCATAAAATGGGTATATATCTATTTATATAAAAATCAATGATAACATATGCATTCATACAATCGTGCTCCAACTTTGTTAGTTGTTGTGCAAAAACTGTACTGTGCCTTTACCATGGCTTGCTTGTGTGGTTTTTTGTTTTATTAAGAAATCATACAGGGGGCTAAAAAGGGAGCTCGAGCAATATTGCTAATGGAATTCATCATCATCCAGTCATCAGCCCATTTAGTAAAAACTATACTATAATCTAATTTTTATTCATCATCATCATCAGCCTATAATGTCCCAATGCTGAGCACAGGCCTCCTTTCACAAATCAGGCTGAAAGGGAATGGGCAGATACTCCACCACGCATGCCCACTGCGGATTGGTGGAGGTAGGCTAGTGGTCAACCTACTTTCGGAATTTTTCAAGCCGCCTAGGAGGCATCCAACTAGCTTAACGACTATCACAATTAAGTGATAACCAGGACCAACGGCTTTACGTGCCTTCCGAAGCACGGAAACGCTCGATATGAAATACCACTAGACGGTCACCCATCCAGGTACCGACCACGACAGACGTAGCTTAACTTTGCCGATCGATTAAGAACGCCTATTCGTGCTACACCACGAGCGCTTCTATAAGATACACCACACCTCAACGTCAGTAAAATACAAATACAAATAAAAATCAAAATCAAAATAAACAAAGTAATGATTATGTTTGAAATTCTTCTCAGTTTGACATGTGTGTGTCAAACGCATGGTAGGTACGGTAGGTGCTATGCACGTGCTATGTGTGTAAAATGTTTTTATTATTCATTAAAGGTATTTCTAATGCATTATAAAAATATTATTTTACTGAAGATAAACAATACAGCTTGATCTACAAAATTCTCTTGAAACAAACACCATCTAACTTTACCATTTTGAAGTAGAACATCATGACATCTGTATGTATTACATTACATATAGTTTAAAAGAACCTCTGGTTTTGGCTGATGGCGCTAGAGGGCGGTTTTTGCACCAAATACAACAACAATGTGCATTTTAAATTGAATTCCAAAAGCATTATTGTGACGAAATAAATTGTGGTCAACAGCATCATAATGAGCCGCTTTTGATAGACCATATTCAACTATGTGCCAAAAAGTGCGAATCCATTTTGCTGTTTTTAGGGTTCCGTACGTAAAGGGTGCCCAACGGGACCCTATTACTAAGCCTTCGCTGTCCGTCCGTCCGTCTGCCTGTTAGTGGGCTGTATCTCATTAACGGTAATAGGTAGACAGCTGAAATTTTCAGAGAAAATGTATTTCTATTGCCGCTATAACAACAAATAATAAACATTAAATTAAAAATTAAAGGGGCGCCCATACAACAAACGTCATTATTTTTGGTGCTTGTTTTCATAGCACACTGAGTTAGTTGATATTGTACGGAACCCTCCGTTTGTGAGTCCGACTCGCACATGGCCATTATTCAGAATATTTACTTACTGCTACAATGACTTCAACCATACATACGTACTTTAACATTTTATTATTCTTATCAAAATTCTAGAAGAACAATAATGAACGCTTTTTCCTTTTAACAAAAATCTGATCTTATGTTACTTATGATATGCTTCGTCCACGCCTCCCGATTAGTCCCAATCGACTGGGTGTTGAATAGTTTAGCCTCACTGGAAGGCTTCTTTCAGGATCGATGCCGCGCATGCGCGATCCCTCTCGCCCCGTACAATGGCACATCAGCTCGCAAACGGGCTGGCCCTGTCAAAATAATACGCGTTTTTCGTGAATATCTAACGCGAATTATTACTTCTATTTACCATCAAAGCTGTTCTTAACACTAATCTCAAATAATAAAATATTTTCCGGGAAATATCCGAAGAAAGTCAACATTACGAACCAATCGATCACTGGATTAATTTCGGAAAAACTTTTTGTTTTTTTTATTTTATTTTAGTGACATGTTCGATTTTTCGATATAATCGTTTTGGTGGTTGGAGTTTCGAGTTTATTCATGCTGTTGAAACGATGTAGCTGATCAACACAAGCCGGACAGGTATGAGTACTTCGCATTTTACTTGTTGCGCGTTTTAATTTATGGGTTACGTAATACGAAATTATAAATTTTTATGATTTTTCAATCGGTTGGATATGCCTTTATATTGAAACGTCGAAGAAAACTTGAAAGGATTGCGAGTAGGTATTTAAAAAACGAAGTAATATAAATAATCTCCCTAACTTTTTTTAATTCTTGAGCAACAACAAAAGAAATGTGTAAGATGTTATATGTGCTCGTTGCCCACAGCTGGGTTCTTACAACAAAAAGATATTCGCTAAACATTCGGTTTGTATGATGGTAGATTTTTTTATAGCGCCCTTACTATTTCTAGTGTTGGAACGGGAGGGACTTCATTTTGAAAGACAAGGGAGACATTTTCATACGAATTACTTGACTTATTGACTCTTTAATGAGATGTAACTTGGTCCCACGTCGGGCGCCAATATCGATGTATTGATTATTCAACACAGCAATTTATAAAATGACTGGATTAAAACAAATCACTACCATCAATCTATATCTACAGTCGATACTAACTTCTATGTTCTAGTACATAGTGATTATTTTTGTAGGTTTTACCGATCCTCAATGTCTGCCTTGTACTGGGATATCCATCAACAAGCAACGATATTGTTTTCTTTGAGACCTGAATAAATTTATCAATTCAAGATTAGCACTGTCATCATAAAATACATATTCAAAATCATTGATGAGTTTAGAAGTGGGCTGACAGTACGGAACCCTCCCAAGGAAACAAGGCACTTGAATACCAATATTTAGAAACAGATTTTGATACCAAAACAGAAAAGAGTAATTAAAATGACCTTTTCCTTTGACTAAAAAGGCTTGCGACAAACTTGATGCTCCAAAACTATAATTTTCATGAAGTCAAATTCAAGTTGCATGTCCAATTATGCCCATTAGAGAAATTACTTCAGTTCGCTAATTATATTTGTAACTCGTAATAATTTTACGGAGTGTAACGAATTGTACCGTTTGGACATATTGTATTAGTTATTGTTAGCAATTTGTTGCGGCAATTTTCTCCGTAACCTTTAAAGATATTTTCGGAAGTTCATTTGTTAATACTATTGATGGTTTGATCGAAAATCCGCCTAAAACCTAGAATTTCACAAACATCTTAAATTTGATGTAAAAAACTAAATAAATTATCTATAAGAAATAATAAAATAACTTCTCCAAGTTAAAATAGAAAATATTATTCATGGAATATTTTAAAAGGAATTCTATATAAACTGTTATCAAAAATAATAAAACTTTAATTTCAAAGTTTCTCTTTGTTTTGGCCTCTTGTACAAAAACAGACTTTATTGTTATTAATATAAAGTTCAAATCTTTCCTTTCTTGGTTTAGCACCCAAAATGTTATCACCAACCAGGATGACCGCTTGGACCTTTAACATGGTGCAAGTAGCAGTGATACCAGTTATGCAGGATATGGCGCTGCAGTCGGTAATATAACCTAGATACCGACTGCAGCGCCATCTGCTGGGCTGATTTGTGAATCTAAGCCATCCAGGGCGCCACCCAAACACATACAAAAAAAACATTCAAATCGGTCCAGCCGTTTAGGAGGAATTCAGTGACATACACACGTACAGTAGAATTTTATATATAAAGATAATGAGAAAATATCCCCGTCTATGAGAAAACATCCATTTACGAGATGTAGACACCATAAAAGCGTATTTTAATGACGCAATATGCAATAAAGGGCATCATATCATAGGTGAGATGGCGCGTTTTGTTAGCCCTCGTAATCCTCCAATACGACGCTTGTGCTAATTAGATTCTGTAATATTATCCGTTTGACGAGGATAGTTCACGCTTGACCTGATATTGCCAGTCGGAATTTGTTGGAAATTAAAAACTTATGTTTGGATGTCCGACCCTATCCGAAATGTTTGGCTTTTGGCGTGCGGTCCGAACCCCTATTTTTTTATCGTTTTTCAACATCCATTGGGTTACCTATGGTCGCCTGGATTGCAAATGCAAGATTACCACCTATGCTTAGTGTACGCTGCTGCGCCGGCGCCGGAATAAGAAATGTGAAAATTCTATTCATCGCGAAAAGAAACAGATTTTATAAACGGCCAAATTTTATATTGATAACTTTTTATAGTTTTGGGATGACTGAAAGATTGTCAAAGAATAAATTTCTTCGCAAATCTCAGCCCGCACTTGACCCCTTTCGTTATCATTCTAACGTAACACGGTGCGATAATATTTATCAGTTTATTACGTGATGACACTTTGCTGATCGCTTGATATCTGGGAATCTGGTTATCTGACACCTAAGCTTTCCCACAAGAAAAATAATGTTACGTTACTCAGTTTAAGATAGATTCGTTAGATTGGGTAATTGTGGGATATAGTTTGTTGCAGGAAGATCATGTAACTTACAATGGTCGTTTGTTCCACAATGAATTTATCTTCATTATAATTCCACCTGTGACGCCTATAGTGGTATTGCAAATCGAGTGTTTCCGTGCTTCGGAAGGCACGTAAAGCCGTTGGTCCCGGTTATCTAAAACCTGGGTAACCAAACTGTTTTATAATAAGGGGGACAGAGTTACTTTTGCATTTATAAAGTTTATAGGATTTCGCGAGCTGTTTGCAATTGCCACGAGAAGAGAAGATAAACTAAACTCAATTGTACCTAAAGAGAAACTCATTTGTAGTAGGTAGTAGATACGAGGTGGAATGATCATCATCATCTGATGACATTATAGGCTGATGCCTATAATGTCCCACTGCTGAGCACAGGCCTCCTTTCACAAATCAGGGTGAAAGAGAACGGGCAGATACTCCACCACGCCTGCCCACTGCGGATCGGTGGAGGTAGGCTAGTGGTCAACCTACTGTTGGAGTTTTCAAGTCGCCTAGAAGGCCTCCAACTAGCTTAACGACTATCACAAGGCTTTGCGTGCCTTCCGAAACACGGAAACGCTCGATTTGAAATACCACTAGGCGGTCACCCATCCAGGTACCGACCACGACGGTGGTAGTTTAACTTGCCGATCGGTTAAGAACGGCTTATCATGCTACACCACGAGCGCTTCCGCAACCGTTATTAGTGTCAGATTATTCATAAGTGCTTGCGAAGGTCTATTTCTGTTATCGCCGTCGATCGTATCAATGGTCGTGTAAATTTTTCGCTGGTTTGCCAAAGCTTTACAATTATTTTCTCTATGGCAGGTGTGTCATAAAGCCCCATCAGACACCGTCATGGTGGATGCTATTTGGTTCAGTCAGACATGTATACCGTCGCATTAGTTAATGTAATGATAATGTAGCACGAACACATTAGCTGGGCATTACATCACTGGCATGTGTTGTGTATTGATATCTTCATATTATCGTCCCTGGAATAGTGAAGTTTAAAAATGTTTCTGTAACATGTCAGTTTAGTAACTCATGGCGTATGGAACAGGATATAACCTATCTCAGTAAATCTATATCTCAATATCCTTTCAAATCTTACTGGTAAATTTACCCTCGAATTAGTACCATTTTGGTATTTTACTAGTGTTCTACTAATGTAAAAATTGTAAAAAGAACAATAACTGTTAGGGGCTAAATCAAATAAAAAAAAAAAATGCAAAATAATGTTTAATATTTAAATTTCTCCCGATTTTAATTGGAATATTTCAAAAACTGCTATCATTATGAACGTCAGAATGAGTCAGAATGACGCAGAGGGAGCGTGTGGTAAAACGTAGCTGCATTACGCGCAGCAGCCTCAGACCAAGAAAAAATTAAAGACGGAACGGTCTGTGTTCTTAAGTGACGCAAGTAATAGGAAGCCGGCGGTCTTGTCAATACATGGCCTCACACACACATATAGACCATAGGAAGCCGATCGGTTGTCATTCCGTATTGAGACGTAGACAGTGACAATAAGGCTCAGTACAATTTGTGCCTGCTTGGGCCAGTACTGATTTTACTCACGCACACGTAGGAATTTTTTTGCTTCACGTTCTTATAAGGTGACACTCCGTCTTGATTTTATATGTCTATGGCAGCAGCCTATAAAAGTTGGCCTGTTTTATATATTCGTGTAGTATGGCGACGTCCTTTCTAGGTATATTTATTTCTATGTGATTTCTATATGCCAGTTCAATTCGCCAACAAAAGTTAGAGATAAAGGTTACAAACGAACGAAGACATCAATGCCAACTCCAAACTTGTCCAACATTTCAAGATCTGTCTCCCGACACTTGTTTCCTGAACCCCGGAACCTTTTGTTCAAGTGTCACCGCAGACATGGGGTCTAGGGATGCTGGTTAACGCATTTGGCACTCAAGCCTTGACCTATGAGGTAAGTAGGTCACCCCGGCTGGCGATTCTGCATTTTGTATGGCGCTAAACGGGGATAATGGTACGGGAGCGTTTGTTTTGTGCTCGTAAAAGGTAAAATAATTTTGTTTGAGACCCTTTTTAATAGCCGTTTGTGATATTAATCGACATTAATTTGTTTTGATGAACGAGAAAGCTATTCATATTCGTGATAGTATATCTATAAGCGGCGATGGGCACTTACCAATTGTTTATACAACTAAATCGGCAAACAAGCATTCGAACCTGGTGGTAAGCGGTTAACGTAGCCTTGCAACTCACGCGCTACCGCCCCTTCCTCCATCCTGGATGAGCTCTGGCGATTTGGTTTTCTGCAAGGTGGAGGTACAGTCGTCCTGGGTTCGATTCCCACACAGGACATGCATTTGTGAGCATGAACATGTCTGTATGTCCTGAGTCTGGGTGTAATTATGTATATTAAGTATGTATTTACAAACAAAAAAGTAGTATATGTATTATATCAGTTATCTGATTTCCATAGTACAAGTATTCTTAGTTTGGGATCAGATGACCGTGTGTGAGGAATTTCCCAGGATATTTAATATAACTGGTGGCTCAAGTCTGGTTAATAGCGTCATTATGGCGTCAGAATGGAGTCATTATGGCGCCATTATGACGCTATTATGACGTATACTACCAAAATTGTTAAATGACTCAATTTTGACACCACTGAAAGTTCATTGTAAAGTTGTAGCGTTCGTAAGCCTTATAAAACCCTTATTCGAATAAATTTGCTGAAAAGATACATCCCAAATCTAGCTTAGTAAGCTAACTTACTAAGCACTGCCTTTTCCTATTTTCGACTTCCAATTTTCTACCTCACATTTGACACAATAGACTCAGATTAAAACTCATTTAAATCTTACCAGTTTCATATATTATAAGATACATAATATTTCTATCTCGCCGCCTCATCTCCTATACGGATGTCCGCCTGAAAACCAATATCCTATTCCGTTCTAGTTGTCGATTGTCTGCAATAGGGTTCCAACTTTTGCATGAGGATGTTATAGTGATGGATTTATTGATATACCGAGTCGACTGTGTATTGTATTTATCTACAAAGATTACTCAAGCTTGTTGAGAGAGTCTACCTCGCGTAGCGTTTATTCGCTCAAAGAGCAGCTCGACTGGGGAAGTACCTCCGCGTGAGTAAGGTCGCCAGTGCTCATTGGGGAGGGGAGAAGAGTCGGTAACGCGTGAGTGATGCCCTGTGTGTTGCAAGCTATGGCTACGGGAACCACTTACCATCAGGCGGGCCGTAAACTTGTTTACCGACTTCGTCGTATACAAAAAAACAACGGTTTGCACTCCGGGAGTGCCGGTAGAAGAACCGGTGAAAACTTGAATATTAACGTTGTATAGAACTCTATACAACGTAACATATAACTATATGTTAGAAATAAAGTTTGAAATTTTTGTATGTACCGTCATAATATTTTATAATGGTTTTTTTTTAAGTTTTTATTCTAAAACTGTTTTGTTCATTGGTACATTTTTGAAACTTCACATTTTTCACATTGGGTTTTCCAAAATTCAACCCCTTGGGTTGGGTTCAAGTAGTTGATCGCGAGTGAATTCGCGAAGCGAAAAGCTAGTTCAAGATACATGTACATACAATACTTTTGAATTAGATTTTTTTTCTTAACTTAGTGCCCATCCCAAAAAAAGTGCACAACGCCGCTAAAGAAGTTTTCAATACAAATTATGGTGAAATTGCATGCGGGTAGATCATTACCTGGAATAACACTAAAGATACTTTTTATCCGGGCAGAACACCAGATCTGTCAGGAAGTTGAGTGAAACCGTGGGGCGCAAAATGTATGTACATTAAAGTTGTCTAACTACGACTAGATTACAAAAGGCTTTTGATAATTTCATAGCATTCATTAGTTAGATAAAGTATCAGTTACAAATGTAATAACGAAATTATTGGACCGACACACAAAGCATTCGCTGGGAGCTTTCGGTGGAACTCGATAAAAGAGCAAAGTTCTGGCAGCCCGTCTGCAGGAATGCCGCTGCATTGTTAGCATAAAGTTTTGCACAGAAACATTCGTTTATTAAATTCGTGAAATGATTTCTATTGTTGCTTATACTATGCGAAGGTTTGTGTGATGAAAAACAAGTGAAACTAATATGGGAGCTTTGGATAAGGATATTGTTTTGGTCTTTAGTTAACGGTACTATTATCTATTCTGTGGCCTAAGGTTCCTTATATTTTAATGCTAAACACATTAGATCAGGCCCCCTAAAAAGAGAGCTCAGCAATATTGTTAAAGGAATTAATTTTTTCGAATTTACAGCAGTTCTTATGCAATTTATCAATTTCGAATCTTTTTATAATGAGTGACTATTTTACCCAAAAATATTGGAATTACGTAGGATCTGCCAAGAATTCGAAAGAATGAATTCCGTAGCAATATTGCTTTAGCTTTCTTCTTAGCCCCCCAGTAGTTTCCAGTATGAGTCATACTCACATAAAAAGACGCTACTGTCATCCAAAACTATGACTCGAAATGATCGAAATGTTCTTCGATTGTGTCATGTTTTTAAAATAAAACGTCGAGTCTCGGTGTGAACTGACCCTAAGTCAAAAACTACGCATCATTAAAGACAATTAAAAACTTTATTAGAATGCTCAAATGAAGCACGTACGTTTGAATTTGTAGCCCTGCTTTGGATTTTCAGGTAAAAAGGGCTGGGATAAAAATAAACCAAAATCTAGACTGTTTCTAAAAGCGTCTCCATAAGCAGCTAATTGGATGCTTGTTTCAGACGAGGGCGGCGGCAGTTCGGACTCCCGCTCCGATAGCAGTGAGGACGAGGTCACTGAGCACGTGACGCGGTCCACACCACCACCAGACATGGCTGCCGCTAGAGCACAGGTAAGATGGACCGACGTGTTCTGATGACGATTGATTGGACGATGAAACGTAAAAGAAGAATGGGTAATAACGTCCCCAGACTGTAGCACGATGAGCTATAGTGGTAATTGTAGGTCTCGTCGAGCACATTATTTTATTCTATGACAGCAAGTCTGAATTCCATGGGAGAAAAAAGATATTCACATTTGAAGTTACAAAAATGTTCCTTTGGTAATGATTGTTTTTTGTTATTATTAGCTCTGCCCTGCGGCACAGAATACTCAATACCAGCGATACCAACCGCGTTTTCAAGACAAAAATAACTGTATGTCAATTTCCAGGTTCCATGCTATCTGTCTGCTAATATTTATCGATATCGGTCCAGTAACATAGCTGTGAAACCATAAAAAACGGACAGATCTACTCTCGCATTACAATTGTCGACGATCCCGAGCTCACAAGCGGTGAAGAGCCCGTTAGTCTGAGAAGAGACTCTGCCTCCTTATGTGTGTTGTACCGCTTGTACAACGGGCAGTGTTCTAAAGAATGTTCTAACCTGATGCCCACGGCTACCTTCTACCATCGCAACTCTCGCCATCGACGGGGAGTCCAACGTCACACATTGGAACCGAAATAGTTTCGTACTGTGCGGTTTCAATGGAGCTCACTACCGCGGACGCTCAGCCTGTAGAATGAGCGCCCCACCGAGGTTTTCCAAAGGTGTGAAGAGATTTTTGCAGGGTCAGCAACGTGCGTGTTACCCTAGGTGTTACAAGCGTCTATATAGGGTACGGTAACCGCTATGGTAACCGCTTACCATCAGGCGGGGCGTATGTTTGTTTGCTGCCTTAGTGATATAAAAAAAACTATCTTTCGCATTAATAACGTTAAAGTATACTATTAATTTGTACCTCGGGATTTTACATGTGTTTCCGGGATACAAAGTAGGTACCTACTTTATGTACACACGGCTACAGATCAAGATCTACAGATCCAATTGTACGGAAATCCTATACAATATGAGATCAACTTATACTGGAAATGTATAGCTTGATCTGTAGCCGTGTGTACGTGTCTTCGGTTATCATTAACGATATGGAACATAAAAAAAATATGACTTTCACTAACCAAATTCATATTTTAAACCATATTCAGTTTTTAGTCATCTTCAAGTTCTCTTTTTTATTATGTTTTGCTATTTACCATAATCCAGTCAGTTATTGCCCATGGGGCTGATTACACTTAAAGAACGGCAATTAAACGAAATGTCATATAGTAGGTAGGTAATATGTGAGTGTCATTGTTTGCTGTGCCAAATAAAAAAAGAAATAATAATATTTAGATCTTTACCTTATCCTAGTAATGTAAGTAAAAATGCTTATGTTTTTATCGATGTTTGTTATAAAATTACGCCGAAATGGCTTATCAGATGTGGGTGAAACTTAGCACAAAGATAGATTAAACTCTGCATTAGCATATATAATACTTTTAAACCAGAAAAGTTATACAAATACTGCGGGACGGTAACAAAGTTACACATTATTTTGTCTGCTTTAACCGTCAATATCTTTTTTTTCCCATGGAATCCAGACTTGGTGTCATACAATGAAATGATGCCCTCGATGTGGCCAACAATCTCCACCATAGCTCATAGTGCTACACTCTGGGGACGCGCTTCATATAAAATGACCCATCGTTCTTTCCAGTTCAAATTCAAATTCAAAATCATTTATTCAAATAGACCTTCGCAGGCACTTATGAAAAGTCTGACTCTAATACTCTAATACCGGTTCGGAAGGTTGCATTTGCTGAGAAGAGCCGGCAATAAACTCAGCAATTACTCTTTTCAAAACAGGCTTAGATTCATTACATAATATTTACATTCTAATCGCACTGAAAACAATTGCGTGCCCCGGCGCGGCGGCAAAATTACAAAGTAGACTGAATAAATATTTAATAAGTAAATCAATAGCAAACTTAAGCAGTCTTATTCAATTCGTTTATCAGGTTAATTATTATAAGAAATATTATTCTTTTCATCAGTTTGTTGGCGTTTTTTTTAAAACCCTGACGGAATCGCGGGTGAACAGCTAAGCAACAATAATATGAAATAACAATGTGAAAGTTTCACTGTTTCTTTTATTACTAGCGAAACTCCACTCTGCCAGATCTTGATTTCTTCATTGGTCCTTCGAGCCGCATATGATCCAGCAACCTATAAACAACATTAACTCCTACTAATATTATAAATGCGAAAGTCTATTACGATGGCTGTTTGGATGTTTGTTACTCTTTATCGCATAAACTACTGAACGGATTCGGATTAACACTTAACTTTTATCCCGGGGGCGTGTAAAATATCGTATAAATAATGTACAGGTGCCAACGATCAGCGTGACCCCGCACAGCCCGGGCGTGCTGGACGACAGTCTGCAACAACTGCGCAGGCTCCACATCGCCGTGCAACGAATGCGCGAAGCGCCGCTACCTTTACTGGTAAATAACTAGCTAACAGTTTCTGAAAGCCAAAACAAAGTTATGGCGCAACAAACTTATCTGGCCCAGTGGCCAAAAGAGGAACTAACGACGCCAGTTTGAAATGTCAATCTGCCTGCAAGAAGCATATATGTTATTATATTAGATTAAAATCGGTGCCGAGATGTGGCGCGATAGGCGGACAAATAGCGACAGTTTTTGCAGGTCTAGCGCAACAAACTTATCTGTCCCGGTGGACAAAAGAGGAACTAACGATGCCAGTTTGAAATGTCACTCTGCCCATTCTCCATTGGCAGTTTGCTCCACTAAATGCGATAATAGCGCCTCTGTCACCGGGCCAGATTTGTTTTTGGGACTATAATCTCTTGTTGAAAAGGTGACGGCAAAAGTTTTGAATAGATTAACTTTGATTTGGCTTTTAGAAACTGGCTGTAAGAATATCTTCTTCTTAGTTTTAAGTTTTGCATGCAACCAAATTCTTTTTATTAGGACTTTGCCATTGTCGAGTTATTTTATAAGTTCTTGAGCTGTACCCTAAAAGGGTGAAATATGGGATCGCAGGGCGGAAAGTTCGTTGATTGATATAGGATACCTGTCAAAAGATTGATCTCCCTCGCTATGGAAAGATGATGATGATGATGATTTTTACCCATCGAACAATTAACCCAAAAAAGCGCGAACATTTTATCTATTCCGCTAATTTCCGGGCACCGACAATGCGTTCTGATTGGCTAAGTCAAGGACACGTGCACTCTGATTGGCCAAGTCCAAAACAAATGATGCAGTGATTGGTCCTTCAAAATCCCTTGGTGATTGGTGACTGTTCAAAATCACTGACTAGTTTCGGAATTTGATTGTTCAGTAATAAATTAATACTCAATGTGTGCACACCAAAGGCGACAGGCACATCATGTCGTCTCAGCACATCGTGTCCGTCACTGTGCAAGGATGGCGTGAACGATCCCGACTGTTCGTCGCCCACACATTTAGACTTCTATCCACAGAGTCGGAAGGGAAGCGGTAAGTTATTTTTTTTATACCACTAAGATGGCAAACAAGCATACGGCCCGCCTGGTGTTAAGCGGTTACCGTAGCCTATGTACACTTGCAGCACCAGGGGTATCACTCGCGCGTTGCCGTCCCTTCAGATATCTCTTCACACCCTATTTGAAGAACCCCATGCTGTACTCCATTGGGAAAACCACGTTGGGTAGCTCATTCCACAGTCCGAACGTCCTCGGAAGGAAGCTCCTTTGACCCCGCACAGTACGAAACAATTCTAGTTTCAATGTGAGTGGATGATCGACGGGAAGTTCCCCCGTCGATGGCGAGAGTTGCGATGGTCGCTTAAACAATTTTACAGAACACGGTCCGTTTTACAGGTATCATACTGCCTGGTCTATCTTATCTTCTTATATACAGGGTTATTTGTAATTCACAATTGCAATTCCCAGCAGTGGGAAATTATAGGGTGATGATGATATTTAAAACGATACCAACTTGTATCGTAGATTTTTGAAATGAAAATCTTTTGAAATTTGATTTTCTAGCAGCTACAGTAAAATTGCACATGACGCTATTTCTAAGATATTAGCAATAATCTACCGTAGCATATTTATTGGTAGAAAACAAGAAACTAAGTGTGTGAAAAGGTATACCCCCATGGCCCCCACGGGCCCAGCGTTTCAACCCCAAACGCCGCAAATATGTACCCATAACCAAGGGTAGCATATTTGCGGCGCTTTAGACCTTGCTGGGCGGCGGCGGCACCGGCCGTGACTGAGGTAACTGGAAGGTGAGACGGAGCCAAGGTGTCGACGCATGTAGCGTCCCACACCAATAGTCGTTCCACCTCCCGGGATACCAAAGTCATTCCTTCCGGCCTCTTGCCATCTTCCCGCACCAAACCGTTCGGTTTTAAAACGGCTGGCACCGGAAGTGACAAGAGCCCGACGGATGAGATCGTTAATAGTCGCCCCGCACTCCTGCTACACGAAAACCCGTGATGGTCAAGACGCTCAACACTGTCACCACAAAGGCAGCGATGGGGGACAATACATTTCGCCGCAAAATTGAGTGATGCTGATTGTTAACCGAAGAAGCGCTCGTGGCGTAGCATGATGAGCCGTTCTTAATCGATCGGCAAAGTTAAGCTACGTCTGTCGTGGTCGGTACCTGGATGGGTGACCGCCTAGTGGTATTTCAAATCGAGCGTTTCCGTGCTTCGGAAGAATCGGAAGGCACGTAAAGTCGTTGGTCCCGGTTATCACTTAATTGTGATAGTCGTTAAGCTAGTTGGATGCCTCCTAGGCGGCTTGAAAAATTCCAACAGTAGGTTGACCACTAGCCTACCTCCACCAATCCGCAGTGGGCACGCGTGGTGGAGTATCGCCCAGTCCCTTTCACCCTCATTTGTGAAAGGAGGCCTGTTCTCAGCAGTGGGACATTATAGGCTGATGATGATGATGATGATGATTGTTATCCGGCAGGAGAGTCCCGACAGTGGGTCCTGTGGAAGCGGCGGGACGAGGGGCGGCGCAGCTCGTGGGCCGCGCTCGAACCCGGCGCGGTACCACACGACACGCACCGGCAACGCAGGTCACACCACCTACCACTATTGCATTTATTGTGCTACATTTATTTTGTTTTATTTTATTAGGAAAACAAACAGCATTACATAGTAAATTAATAGAACATTACATTAACTCAAACAAGCCTAGTTTTCACAAATAGAACACTAAGATAGTTTATCTGTGCATTAACACTATCTAATATTAAGTACCAAACACAGGTACCAAATTACATATTGCACATTGGGTTTATGAATATACATAAACAGTGGACAAATATTATGAACATACATACTTATATAAATAAAATAAAAATTACACTCTTCATATTTCTGTGTGATGTTTAAGAATGCCTTTACAATACGCTTTATTCGTGAAACTTTTTTTTTTTAGTGTATAGCCCTGTATTTGACCACAATCTCACCATGGTAAGTGATGATATGGCCGATGGTGGTAAGCACAGAAAGCCTGGAAGAAACTGGCTCTCAAGTGCAGCTGTCGGAACACACCGATAGGTACTTGGCGACAGATTTTCAACTTGAGGGTTGTAGCCAGATGGCTACTACAAAATACCCTACCACCGTGCTATGGTTTCCTCACGATGTTTTTCTACTCCGAAAGCTCAAGGTCATTGTCGGATTCGAACCCGGGACCTTCGTCTCGGTATCCGACGTCACTACCACTGAGCTATCCATCGCCTTAAAATGATTTGTAGAAGTTATTGATTTTCGCCTACGTCTTGGGTGACATATGTTGATAATAATAATTGTGTTGTAGCACGCTAAATGGACACAGCGCTTCCCTATCGTCTATGGAGTCTGAAGGGGAAGTCCCGCGCCCCGTCAGACATTCAACACATTCACTCAACGATAGCGATCTTGCTGTAAGTATTTGTTACTTAAAAATAAATCTCCAAAATAAGAAGTAGCTGCCCTAATTGACACGTACAAAATAAGCGTACAGCCCGCCTGATGGTAAGCGGTTACCGCAGCCGTATGGGCGCTTGCAAGAAGCATCACTAAAGCGTTACCAACCCGCCCCGAGGTTATTATTTTATTATGATTCTATGCAAAAAATTAAAGTATAATAGCCAATACAGTAAGATTGTAAAACAAATATATTTAAATATGCAACCTTGCCGAGTTTCTTGCCTGTTCTTCTCAGTTGAAGGCCGACTTCCGAACTGGGGCTCTACCGTCTATATTTGGTGGTAATCGTAACGAACACGATTAATGATTTTCATCCAATCAGGGCGCAACAGTGGTGTTCATCGTACCGCGTCATTGGATGAAATAATTAATGGTGTTCGTTACGACTACCACCAAAGATACGCGATAACCCGGCAGGTGGTAACTTCAGTAGCATTGACGTTCACAGGTGCCCCCATCATCATCATCATCAGCCTATAATGTCCGACTGCTGAACACCGGCCCCATTTCACAGATGAGGTTGAAAGGGACCATAAGTGCCCTACCAGGGCCTAAATTAAATAAATATCCTGGGACATTCCTCACACACGGTCATCAGATCCCAAACTAAGCAGTGCTTGTACTATGGAAACCAGATAACTGATATAATACATATACAACAACATACTTTATATACATAATTACACCCAGACTCAGGACATACAGAAATGGTCATGCGCACAAATGCATGTCCTGTGTGGGAATCTAACCCACGACCAGCGGCGCGATAGGTGGAATCTTGACCAGAGCCAGATTGGCCCTAAAAAACTAACCCCCTTACTCATAAAACGTTATTTAACTAATATACAGTTTAAAGGGTCACGTAAATATCGTCACTCTATTGTCATTGTCAAATAATGTGACATTATTTACATGACCCTTTAAACAGTATATTAGTTAAATAGTGCTTTATGAGTAAGGGGGTTAATGGTTGCTATAAAAGTTTACCAAATGACATTACGACATCAATGAAATATTTCAAATCCAGGCTTCAAACATGGCTTGACGAGAAGAATTTCTACTACTATTTTATACTTCTACTTACACTACTTATATTTCTACTTTAAATAGATTTACTATAAGCACAATTTCGACATTTTATTTAATTTTCTGAGTTAGGAAATTTATTTATTTTTTACCCGACTGACCCGGAAGGAGGGTTATGTTTTTCGAGTGTATGTATGTATGTATGTATGTCTATTTCTTTGGCACGCTCTGCAGCCTAAACGGCTTGATGGATTTAAACATATGAGGTATTGTTAGATTCGTCTTAACTGTGGGAGTGTCATAGGGTATATTATTTTTGTATGGCGTCTACGTATAAACAAAGAGGGGGGGTATTAAAAGGGGTTATTCTATATATTAGGGGGGGGGGGGGGGCAGAATATGTGATACTATATATTAATACCATACAATTTGTTATCATATTCTCGCAAATTTCTTTATATTTTAATACAGAAAGACTTTGAGAAAGTAACAGCGGCGCTGGTCGCCAGCGGCGGTAACGCGGCGACGGCAGGGTGCGGTATCGAGTGCGGCGCGCGGCTGGCGGCGCGGCTGCCGCTGCAGAAGTCCGTCTCCACGCCCAGCATAGTCGCCGCCGTGCAGCCGCCGCAGCCGCAGCCGCCTATTAACATGTCAGTTGCGCGCGTTTATGATACCCTGGTACTTTTACTGTACCACATTTACTTTTTGTCCGCGGTTTCAACCGCGATCCTAGGTAAAAAGTAGCCTATGCCTTTCTTGGTACCATAAGTGACCTGCGTGGCAATTTTAGAGGAAAGACAGACAGAGTTAATTTCGCATTTACTATAACTATTTCTCCATTGTAGCAGTATAGCCCGCGGTACAGCCCCGCAACATATTAGTTGTGCGCATTTATGAGAGCCTGGTACTTCTCCTGTAGCAGTTAATCTACGTTTTTTTTCCCGCAGTTGAACCGCTCCTTGTTGTTTTTGTTTTTAATACTATAGTAAGGTAGCAAACGAGCATACGGCCCGCCTGATGGTAAGCGGTTACCGTAGACTATGGATGTTCTATTGTTATTATTTGATGGCGCGGCTGCCGCTGCAGAAGTCCGTCTCTACGCCTAGCATTGTAGCTGCAGTGAAGCCACCGCAACCGCCTATTAACATGTTAGTTGTGCTCGTTTATGAGCGCCTGGACTTCTCTTATATTTTTCCCGCAGGTTCCTAGGTAAAAATCTTAAGTCTTTCTCCAAACCATATTAGGTGACCAAATTAGGGTATAAGATGTGAAAAGTTAACAGGCAAACACTTTCGCATTTACAATAAGTATTTCTCGAATGTTGATCCATTTGGCCAAGTCCGTTTCCACGCCGAGCGTAGTAGTTGCAGTGCTGTCGCTGCAGCCGCCTAGTTTTTATGACAGCCTGGTACTTTCGTTTTTCGTAATGCGAAATTAACTCTGTTTATCTATCTCTCTGTTCGCGCTCCTCCAAATACGCTATTATTAACTAAGGACAGTTATGTACCACTAGTTTAATTTAAGAAAAAAAAACCTGCCGCTGGCGTCAATTTAAGTCACGCAAAATGTAAGTTATGGATCTTTCAAGAATGGATTCAGCTTTCGAGTCAGGTGGTCCCATATACAGCCTGGAAGGTTTCCAAAGTGATACATTACTAGCTTCACCGTAGTAACACCCAAGAATAGTGTAGCTTTCAAATTCGGACAAGTATTTCTAGAGATTACCTCCAAAAACAAACATATTGAGTGAAAAAATTGAAAAAATCATCTAGCTCTCACGCTGGCCCAGAAGCAGACCTTTGCATGACATAATTAATGAATTAAATTCTTGATTTTATTAAACTGTGCATGTGAGTCGATGTATTTTGTTAGCACTGTTTGCTTCGCTAAAATAAACGGTTTTTTGTCAGCACATATCAGTTCCAAAAACTGATCTGATTTGTTTTGTGTTTTATTTGCACTAATGTAGAACTGTCGTGACGATATTTGTTATTAAAAATAGTAGTTTTTCGCTATTCAAATGAACTTGCACTTTTGTAAGCGCCTGTCCTTTATGGCTGCATGATATATTTTTTAATACTACAAATCATACCTAAAAAAATAAGATAGTTTAAAACTGAGATTAATTCTTCTTAATTTACATACGATTTAAATGTCTTTCAAAACAATTTGCCCTTACCTTAATTCTTGTCAAAAAACAATTTCGTGTGAAACGTAAAGCTCACGATAGTTCTACGCACGTATGTATGTCTGTCTCGCTCGGTGTTAGCTTGTCCGTCGGCGGTGCGAGCGAGACAGAGAGTGACGAAGACGCTTCAGCCGCTACAGTTGGTGCTCCTACTCAACTGAACAGAAGAAACAACCAAGACCACCTACAGCTACATAATCTCGCGTTCTTGGAGCAGTAAGTCAATATTGTTTGTCTCGCTCGGTGATAGCTTATCTGCTGGGGGGGCGAGCGAGAGAGTAATTCGAGTAAGTATTTTTGGTCTAGCTTGGCGCTGAGGTGAGGGGCAAAGGTTGTTCATGGGTCTTGCATCTCACTCTAAAACAGATAAGTTTTTAGAAGATTCTTCCCTTATGACATGAAGGTACGAGCGAGATAGACTATGAATATAATGCAATAAGGTTCAAAAGGTATAATGAGACAAGTCAAAATAATTTAATAGTTAAACGGTCTACCATTCTGGATAAGAAAGAACTCAATAACTCAAGAGCTTTTGACACCAGACAAAAATGTAAGTAACCGCCTAAAACATAAAGATAAAATTTCAACAGACACTAGCATGCTACAAGCACAGGCTTTGCTTGATGTTATGTTTCAACTGAACGGGATTTTTGTGCTTTACATAATGCATGTGATGTTATAAACTCTATTCGATTGTAATACGGTATATTTTTGTGTGGTTTCATATGGGATTTTTCTGACAGAGCACTATACGGTCGTCATGCTGAGAAGAGGCGAAAAAGGGGTAGCCTGTTCTTCAGAAAGAAAAAGGTTTGTGAATTATTTTTATTTATTAAGAAAGATATATTTGGTAATTGAATTATTTACATTTCTTGGCGTTTGATGAAACCTATTTTTTTTTTAAAACAAGCAATGGACTAATCTCCCATAACTAAATTTCTTACATCCCTGAGATTAAATTAATTGTAAACAACAGACTCAGCACCAATGTGTACTAATGTCGTGTCTTGTTCCTTTGAACAGTCAGTCTATTTCACAGTGTTTTTAGTAGAAAACGAGATCATTTTGACACGTTTGACCCTGTTACTCTATGATTTTGGAGTATTATACAATTGTTTATGTACGGTATGGTGTGATATGGTACTAGGACAAGTCCCGCAAAGTGAGCCACGCGTGGCAGGCGGCGGCCGGCGGCGGGGACTGCGACTGGTGCTCCCGACCACTCACCGACAACCCTGCACTCTACTGCGACAGTACGTATTTATTACTCGTCTATACTGTGTGGTGTGGCTGCCACACGCGTCATACTTGTGAACAGGTGCTGCTTGTGGGGGCTGCTCTGCTTAAGTCTGCTATTTACTTATTAAATATCGATTAAGTCTACTTTGTAGTATTTACCGCCTTTGCCTGGCCAGTTGGCGCAGTTGGTTAAGACGTGGAGTTTTAACCTATAGCGCCGCAGGTCGTGGGTTCGATTCCCACACGTCCTGAGTCTGGGTGTAATTATGTATATTAAGTATGTATTTACAAAAAAAAAGTAGTATATGTATTATATCAGTTATCTGGTTTCCATGGTACAAGCTTTGCTTAGTTTGGGATCAGATGACCGTGTGTGAGGAATGTCCCAGGACAGCCCGGACATGTATTTGTCAGTGAGATCAGAATGTATATGATATTGAATGAATCTTAAGCCCGTTTTGAAAAGAGTAATTGCTGTGTTTATTGCCGGCTCTTCTCAGCAAGTGCAACGTTCCTAACCAGTATTAGAGTTAGACTATTCATAAATCCCTGTGACGGTATATTTGAATAATTAATTTTGTTTTTTTTTATACTAAATTATAAACATTAACTATTAGGAATCTACAAGCAAGGGTTTTTCAAAATGCAACGCATGCGGGGTTAAAGAGGGTATCGCACATGAAACTGGGGTGGAAATCTAGTGTTTTTCATGTAATATATATTTATAGTGTACAGTCGAGGACATAAATATGTATACACTTTTTGAAATTCAAAAGCGGTTTTCTCGCATGTTTAACATTTAAGTGTTAAACTATTACACAAATCATAATAGTATATGTTAGAAGATTCTGCCTTTATAATATCTCATAATTTCAATCAGTAGTTTAAGAGGAAACCGTTGTTGAATTTTACTAATTGTATACATATTTATGTCCTCGACTGTACAGGCGGTTTGCAAAGGAACTATGTAGCTACTTATGCCGAGCGTACGTAAATCATTTAATCTTTTTTTTTCAGACTGTACAATGACAGTGCACCAAAACATTTGCAAAGATCACATTGTGGAATGCAACAAACCTAAAACATCAAAGGTACGTGTCCGAAAATCAGCCATTCAAAATTGAATCCCACGGCTAAGTTAATAAAACGTATAATCGTGATATTTTCAGACTTTCGTCGGCAAATCTCTAAGTGCAGCGAGCGGTAAAAGCAGTAAGAGAAGCTCCGTTTCCAGCCAATCACAGAACCCCAGTAGGTAAGTACCGACAGCATAAAAATACTCATAAAAAATGCAAATAAAAATAACATAAAGATAGGAGTAGTATATTTTGTATGGCATATATTTTGCTGCTTTATTTTTTAATTGTTTCGAAATTGGCAAAGGTACGTCGATCATACAGCCATTGGGAAGCCGTTTTTACGCTAATGCATTTTGTATTTGTTTTGCGTGCGGTTTGCGAGGAGCATTACAGATTGGAGTGAAATGAGACCTTAAAATAATATGAACACTTAAAAAATAAGGTATCAAACCATAGTACGTTAAGGTTAAACATCAGTACCGAGGCGGGAAATTTAAATTTTTTCGAGTTTTTATTTTTCCTTGGTAAAACAATATGGATAGATATTTCAGTGATTAGCGACCATAGTAGTTCATTCAGCATATTGTAGAATTGATACTTTATGTTTAAGATTAAAAATTATTGTACATTTCCTAAAATATTAAGTTTTACGGTTTTTAGAGAAACCGTGAGAAACGTTAAAATATGGCTTATATTATAAATTCAAATTATTTATTTGGTTAATATGTATTCTGCATATTATGCCTATTTGGCGTACAAATACATTAAATATTACAATAATAATTACTACATTCAATAATAAATAACTTGTTAATACAATGCATAGTTAATTAATAAAGTCCAATACACAACCATAAAATACAATAGAAAAGAAATAAAACCGGCCAAGTGCGAGTCAGACTCACGCACCGAGGGTTCCGTACAAAACCTGTACGTATATAAGTAAATGGTAGTATAGACCTGAGTATTTGATATTAATTTCAATTTATGACGTATTAAAAAAAAACTACTTACTAGATCTCGTTCAAACCAATTTTCGGTGGAAGTTTGCACCGTAATGTACAACATATATTTTTTATAGATTTATCATTCTCTTATTTTAGAAGTTACAGGGGGGGGACACACATTTTATCACTTTGGAAGTGTCTCTCGCGCAAACTATTCAGTTTAGAAAAAAATGATATTAGAAACCTCAATATCATTTTTGAAGACCTATCCATAAACACCGCACACTTATGGGTTTGATGAAAAAAAAAATTTTGAGTTTCAGTTCTAAGTATGGGGAACCCCCAAAATTTATTGTTTTTTTTCTATTTTTGTGTGAAAATCTTAATGCGGTTCACAGAATACATCTACTTACCAAGTTTCAACATTATAGTTCTTATAGTTTCGGAAATAAATGGCTGTGACATACGGACGGACAGACAGACAGACATGACGAATCTATAAGGGTTCCGTTTTTTGCCATTTGGCTACGGAACCCTAAAAATACGTAAAAAAATGTTATATGTTAAATTCTGCAATTAAATCTAGACTTACTACATACAAAAAACATTCATAACACAATGTGCCAAATGAGCTTCTGCGGTCGCTAATCACTGAAACATCTGTCCATATTGTTCTACGAAGGTAAAAAAAAAACTCGAAACAATTAAAATTTCCCGCCTCGGTACTAATGTTTAACCATAAAGATAATATTCTTCCACGTAAAAAACGAACCACGTATTGCCTCCACTCTGTATACTTTCCAAAGATACATGCTGTTCAAAAAAGGAAGGAAACGTTTTTGGTATAAAAATATCAGTGTCAACGGTTTTTAAGTTTAAGAAGATACACAAGTATGTGGTACTGGTTTCAATGTATAATATTACACTTTATATCGTATACACTGGATTTTTGCTTTGTAACATTTGCTAGGTTTATTTTCATCTTCCTGTATATATTACCGTGTGCTATATAAACGTTTCTTTAAGCTATTATAGTTATGTATATACGTTTTGGTTTATATTGTTTCGGGAATTGGATTGTCTTCTTGGAGTCATTGGATTCCGTTGAGGTGGCATTTTGAGATTTATTTTTACAATCATAGAGTTGGTATTTGATTTTCTTTATGGAAATATCGTAGTAAATGAACTAATACGCTGTATTAATATAAAATAGTTTGTTAAAAATACTGATTTAAATATATAAGATTGATCCCTTCTTGAATACTATCGAAATATAAAAATCTGCATTTAAAACCTTTCGTCCTTTAAAAGTACTCAAAATGCTACCTCGATTTAACCAATCTGGCACTGAGACCGCCTTGAACGCCGATAATTTGAAACTCAAACGTAGATTAGCAGTTTTTGGTGAATAAAAGAATATCACATGTGCTGTGCAATGACTACTCAACTCGCGTCCGGCTATGTAATAGAAAGAGATGCGTTTGTAGGTATATTTTCGTACCTAAACATAGATTCTATTAGGGAGTGAACTTTCTGTACGTTTGTAGTGTTTCTTATTCGGTGCAATAAGTTAAAAAGCTAACGTTTCTAAGCCTAAAGAATAGATAATCAAAATATATAGGCCACGTATTCTTTTGCTTTATCAAATCAATAAAAATTGTCAAAGATTAAGCGCGTCAAAGTTCGGGAGTGCAAACTATGACGCGCGAAACTTCGACACACCATATCTTCGTATTGTTTTATTTAATTGACAAAAGAAAAAAATACGTGTCTTATATTTTTTGCTAATCTAAGTGACGGACTAAATAGATTTTCAGGAAACTTGCCTTGTTTGGTTTAATAACATCACGTTCTCATAAAATCCCGAGAAATCGGTCAAAATATTAGAGTTTCAAACGATCGACTTTCTAATGCGACAAAACGCACATGCCCGTATACAATGGTCGTCTTGTTCCGTACCGGCCGGCACACAGCAAGAAGTCGGGATGCTACAGCCCATGGCGGCGCGTCGCTACAAAACTCGGCGTACAGTAAGTCGGGAATGATCGCGCTGCATTTTCTTGACTATCAAATTCATCATACATCATCCACAAGTCATTATGATCTGTCTGTCTCTTTCTTTCCCGTCGTTATATAAACAAAGAACGCTCAGAATTAATGTAGGGATAAATTGGACTGAACGGAACATGTAGTTTGGATTCAAATTTTAATTCTCTGTATTTATACTAAAATACTCATAGTTTAATTTGTTGAATTTAATTCAAAACAAGGAAAAAACGAAAGGGGAAACGCTGCCAGCCTTCTGGGCTGCCGTTAATCGGAAGCAGCAGCGGCAGACTTGAGGAATCTATATATAGATTGTAATTTGTACATATTTGTTTTAAATAAACAACATTAACATTAATGCAATTGTAACAGATTTTCTTCAAGATATCAACCTTAGTCTAAAATAAGAGAGAACTTTAAGAGAGGTAGAGCATTTAAGCTCAAAGAGCAGCTCGACTGGGGAAGTACCTCCACCTTACAGAATACCGCAGCCAAATAACTTTATATTGTATTCCTGCGCGTGAGTAAGGTCGCCAGAGCTCTTTGGGGAGGGGAAAGTTCGGTAGCGAGTGAGTGATGCCTCGTGTGTTGTAAGCGTCCATGTACACTAACCCCCTTATTAATAAATAAGTTGTAACTGAAGTATAGTAATACCTAGGTTATAAATATATCCGTCACTTTCTAATGTCATATAAAGAAAAAGGGCTGGGGCTATCTTAATACCTGGGTGTTACAAGACTGACTTACACCTTGTTAAATGTTCCGTTCAGTATCAAAATTGATTCCATTCTATAGTTAAATTATGTGATAGATACGTATCAAATTATTATATACGATCTTTAGGCGAACAGTATATGGACCTCAATTATTTGAACAAGAGAAATGTAGAAACGTTATTTATTTATTGTTAGGATGCAACTCGTGGAAAGGTCCTTACCTAAGATACGCCTAAAAAGTATTTAGTTTGTGAAATATCAATACAAATCGATCAAATATTCTAAAGCAGTAATTTATGAACATCGAAGGATCAACTAAGAATTTTAGTGCATCCAAAAAGTATTTAACAAGCAGCAAAAGGGCTTTTCAACTCACACAAGCGAACTCACTCATCACACATCAAACACAGAATCTTCTAGATCGTTCTACAATCATCCTCGACGCCTTACTTGTGTATCTTTCTATCTATTATGGAGGTAGTTTGATATTTCTCTTGAGAAATGTTGTCGTAGTTGTTTCAAGTTCAGACAATTTTGTTTTGGATACTCGAAGTTTTCGTTTCGCTGATGTTTTTTTTAATTTGTAAGTCTTGTTTGTCTATTCGAGGTTTTGGACGATGTTTTTGTTAAAAGGGATACGATGTCTTTAGATAATGGTTGGGGAAAAAGCATTTTCTCCCCAACAGTTTATCTGCTGTATATCCATCGGTCCGTATGTCACTGGTCTCTAGCTTGCAAACGGAACGAGTTACAGATCTACATTATTTTACTGTAATTTTGAATACTGAATATTATGAATTGGACATTCATTTCAATAATTGTTATATTATGATAATTCTGCGGGAGTCTAAAATAAATGTTTTTTTTTTTATTAAAATCGACTTTGTCTGAAGAAGGACGTTCTGAGAGTCCGAAGAAGTTATGCTCAATAAGTTTATTATGCTATGAAGTGTCACCAAGCAACAGAAATATAGACAGTTACAGTAGTACCCAACTGATATGGCGCGTCGTGAATCTTCGTTCGCACAGAAAAGAAAGTATGGCCCGAAAATTAACGAAAGAATGCTTAAAACTTACAATCAACCTTAGATCATTACTAAGGTTCATAATACACTGCAGCTGTTAGTTCCGTCTCACTCGCAAGTGTCGCCCCTCCGCACACATGGCGGCAGCTGCCGGCCAATAGCATTTCCCGCGCTTTGAAAATGTGTCTTCTGCGCAGGTACATCGGTAAGCCATATTAGTTGGGTACAAAGAAATTGGACTAAAGCAGTAGAAATAGTGTCAAAACGCAAACTTTATAATTATATCTGTCACGATAATTTTCATACGATTACTCCATAAGATAAAACAGGAATGAGATATAGTTGTGTGTTTCTGTTCATACCGCCTGTAACCCATTTTGAGTTGTCAGTGGCTACGATTGGTTTAATTATACTACCAAATTGAATAGGTTTAAAAGTCAACTATGGTGTTGGCCCTCAGATGTAGTTTTTATTTTAGTCGTAGTTTGTTGTCATACAGCAGACGGACGACGACGCCGCGAAGATTCAAAATTAATATTGTTTATTTAGCTTCAAGCAAACCTAAATGTATTAAATTGTGATCTGTGATAAACACAAATATGGTGTGTGTTGTAATCGAGTGCAAATATCATTCCTACCGAAAGGAAAATGAATCTGAAATTATTAGCTTTCATCGGTAAGATGGCATTTTGAACATATTTCGGATTTTATTCGTAAGATTGCTTTGATAATTTGTAGAATTGTAAACTAACATTTATGTATTATAGTATTATGTGTATTATATGTTGAAAACAAATTAGATTACCAAAATATTGCTATATTTTAAATATTTTGGTATAGGTTCGAATAGTGCTGTACATTTCTTATCGACAAATCAATGAGGAGTTGTAATACCCTTACAGGGTGCATTTATGCCACTACTTTTAAACCTTAAAATGTATGTGTACTTGTTGCAATTAATAAATGAATATGAATATGAATAAATATGAATATGAGGATAAACTTTCCTTGACGAGACGCTGGTCTGGGATTTCGTATTTTTTTGACAGAAAGAAGATGATCTTCTTACATCATCATCTTTCAGTGAAGTCCTTTTTTTAAGCAACTTTTTTTTCATTATTTTCGATAGTTCAATAATAGAAGATTGTATATAGTGATTAATAAAATCACTATTTTGCGTCGTTTCTTTATGAAATGGCTGGTAAGAGCTAGGCTGCGGTAATTCCTGCAGAGTCGGCGCATATATGAATTTATATCAAAAAAACTCATACTTAACCTCAACATCAACCATTAATATCTAGGAAACCATGAGTTTGCTTAAAGTTTTGGGGGAACCAGGTTGAAGGCCTTCCCCCCGCATCCCCTACGTTGCGTCCCGTCAATGAAAGTACCACAAATGATGAAAGTGTCTAAACTTTAAGATTAAATTATTTATTTTAGATTCCCCGATAACGGTGGGTTAGAGAGAGTGAGCAAACACATCAGATGCTTCAATCAGGCGACGCTTTGAAAATTGCTTGGGAAGAGATTCCAGATGAAAACGTGAGGCATTATGATCGAGAGCATGCATTCCAGTCTTCAGAAGTGCATAGCTAAAAGAGGAAGGCATACAAAATTATACAAAAACAGAAAAGAAATAAAAAGTAAAGATTTTTTTAGTTTTTAGGCCTTTTTCGTTGTTTGTGTTTTCGTAATTTTTATTTAAACATAAATTACTAATTTTATTGATAATTTATTTAAACAATTAATTGCCTAAACGGTACACAAAAACATTGTTTTATGATTAATTTAATAATAAACGCGTGATTTTTATTTTATTTTAAAACCTTATCTGTAAACTGTCTATAGTATAAGTACCTTCTTGAAGAAACTATGTACCTATTAATTTTTGTATGGGAGCTGGCATAGCCACCCGTCGCCATTTAGATTTTAACAATTATTATAAACTAGCTGTCCCCCGCGGTTTCAACCGCGTTCCCGGGATAAAAAGTAGCATGTATCCTTCTCCGTACCATAGTCTATCTGCATGCCCAATTTCAATATAAAAAACAATATGATAAACTTTCTGGGACGGGACGCTGGTCTTGGTGCTTTTTTAACAGATGGTAGATGATCTAAGGAGTCTTTCAGCGAAGTCTTTTCAAGAAGCAACTTCATAATTTTTTGAGATATCAATTATTGAAGTGTGTTAATAAAATCACAATCTTGCGTTTTTTGATATACACTTGCGTTTCGTTCGGCAAAAGTTTAGTCCATACAGTAAATGAGATTAGTTTTGAATATATTTATGTTAAAATTCAGTTTGATAGTTTTATTATCCAAACCCATTTTATGAGTATAAAAACATTTTACATTTTACAAAGGATATCGTGCAAAAACGAAACGCATGATGACACCATTTTGATTTAGCGCCGTGTGACATTTCACCTATGGTTAGATAAGGTGTGTCACCTGTCAAAACCGATTTCTGTACTGGTCAAAGAATTTAAAACGTCCAGAAGGATAGTCGCCTCTATGGCAACATGAAATAAACAAGCCAGAATTGACAGTATTTGACAGCCGTGCGCAGTACGAACTGAGAGCGATTTGCTCAGGGAGCCCCTCAAGCGGAGTGAAATTAAATGTCATGCTTTAGTAAGGCGGATTATCCATCTGGGTAGAGGCACGATGCCCTATGAAAATCTTTGGTACTGGTATGGTAGGTTCAAACGGTTCAAAAACCAATGCAGCGCACCCCGAATATTTGTAGTCTTGTGGTTATTACCCCTAGAGTGTATATAAAAAGCCGGTGGCGCGGAGAGAGAGCAGCCCCCGCCTGCTTTTTGTTACGCAAGGGCAAAAGGGCTGCACTTCCCGCCCGCAGCGCCAGAGCCGATGCAGAAGTGAATTTATGCAAAAAACCTCATACATAATCTCAAACTTCAACCATGAATATCTCGGATTCCATGAGCTTGCTTCAAGTTTGGTGGGTACCGAGGGGGAGGGCTTCCCCCCTACCCCGCGTCTCGTCCAGGAAAGTTTTACCATTTCTATTTTTTATTTAAACCAAATTTTGTCGATATCGATATTATTGTATTCATAACCCTATTGTAAATTTACTTGATCAATAAAGTCTTGCAACAGTGTACAACCTTACTATTTTAGGATATAGTAAATATATAACTGTCTCATTTTGGCACTACGAATCCCAATAAGAGTAATGAGTACAGCTATTCAGAAGTCGCTTCATTTTTTAGAGCTCATTCTTTGCTATTCTTTATTCTATGGTTGGGTACTACTGTAACTATTCGAGCAAACTGTAACTACGGAATTATCGTTATGTTCGAGCGTCAAAGGATATTGCTTTTAGCGGGAAATAGCTTCCGACAAAATGCACCAAATGAAAATCAACTAATTTATTATGGTACAGTCACAGTACAGTTATATAACTCACCCTTTTAACATTAACAATACCGGTCCGTTACCATTGAATAGATTATAGTCTTTAATAACACGGCAGATTTCGTTATCTAATAATTTTATATCACAATATCAATAAGGTCTAAATTTGCATGCGTTTCTTTGTAAATGGTTGTGTAAGTGACTTACAGTAAATGCTTCTTCTTATTTATTTAGGCTTTGCTAATAAAATTATGTCATAAAACTGTTATTTAAATAGGTTGTCATGTGAACCTTGTGTTTCATTGAAATCATTTGTTGCGTCGGTTGACTTTGACCCTGTCTTTGCCTTGAAACGTTTACGTTACTTGCAGAGTAATTTAACACCAATAAATTTTGTCCCTGCGCGTGAGTAAGCTCGCCAGAGCTCATTGGGTCGGTACCGCGTGACTTATGCGTCCATATGGCTACGGTAACTGCTTACCATCAGACATAGGTTTATTTTTTATTCACCGTCAGTGTTTTAAGCGGTGGAATTACTAATCAATGTGAACAACTCTTACCATGGGATCAAATATAAAATCGCAGAATTAAAAAAGTTTTCATATATACAAGCAAGGTTGACTGTTTGTATGAAACGTTAGAAAATTAACCCGGTAAAAAAACTTATATAGACGCTGTTTCACACCATTGCTCTGAGACGAAGTATACATTCTCTGTTCACCACATGTAACTAAAGACAAATTATTCTGCAACGTAACGTTAATTGTATAGTACTAGGCTAGTATAAAAGTTAAAAGATGTGTCATTATTCCAGTACGGGCCACGCGTACAACGATGAGAAAGACGGCTCCGACCACAAACATGATCAGAGCAAGTGAGTATTGAATCTATTCTGATGATAATATCAAGAGTACAGGCTGAGTTTTTGAAGTGAAAACTTCTTTAGCGTCGTTGTACATTCTTTTTGTGGTGGTAAAAAAATTTTAAACTCGCGTCACGACACGTGACCAATTCTCACTTTCCTCGAACTAGCCTTCGAATCTTCGAACTTGCATTACGAGTGCAATTTCGAACGTAAAATTTCGAGGGGAGGAGTCAATTTTTAAATTCCTGTATTCTCGGCACTAATCGAACTAACCTTCGAAATAATTTCGGGTGTTAGGATTAACGTTGCCATTATGATAGATACAAATTGCACGATGCGTTTTGTTTACCTTGATAATCGCGTTATTAAATTAAATTCTAAAAAAAAAATATGACTATGAAATATTTAAGACCTTTACCTTTTACACTTTTTATACCTATCTTGATATAGCAAGTAATTAATAATTAATTAATCATTTTTATTTAATAATTACAAATTAATTTAAGAAGTATTGACTGTGCGTAACGGATATCCTTAGGTTTATCTGTCACGTTTCCAAATGACAACTTAAGTGTTTGACGTATGATAGTTCGCATTCGATATACGTTTCGAACGGTCCCGACCAGTCGAAGCAGTTCGAGCGCTAGCCCTCGAAAAATGAGACAAAATGGCGGCTTCGAAATTGTCAGAATAGCCTATCTTGATTTTCACTTGAATAAAGTACGAGTTCGAACTTTATTTCGAACGAGTGCTTGAGAATTGGCTCCCTGATCGAAAATTCGTAAGACGAAGATAGAGTGGACCGCCGGCGCGGCGTATGAGAGGAAGTATCCCCCACTCTTTCTACCGTGCGGCGAAAACGTATGCCTGCGCCTGCTGTTTCGTTCAGGCGGCTCAGGGCGCTTGCGCGAATGTTCGTGTGTGTTTGTGTTACAGCGTGCCAAATAGTTCTGAAGTGTTAAATATTTAATGTAATATAAATTGTCATGTTTGTGGACGATAGCGCAATAAATGAATATTGTATTTTACCACATAAATGATAGTACTTTTATACTGATAATTAAAGCAATTCGTGCAAAATTATTCCCTCTACTCTAGTTAAGATTCTACCAATCGCGCCGCAGGTCGTGGGTTCGATTCCCACACAGGACATGCATTTATGTGCATGAACATGTCTGTATGCCCTGATTCTGGGAGTATATTAAGTATGTACTCACAAAAAAAAGTAGTATATCAGTTATCTGCTTTCCATAGTACAAGCTCTACTTAGTTTGGGATCAGATAGCCGTGTGTGAGGAATATCTCAGGACATTATTATTTATAAACACATACATACAAGTTAAAGGCTTTCGTCTGGTTTTACTTAAAAATTATTATTAATTGGTATTAAAACACTTTCATCAGTCAAAATGCAGTTAAACTAAACCCAACTGTACATTCCAGCGCTTCGGACGACGCAGGCGCGACAGAGTGGCCAGAAGTGTACCTGACACCCGACCAGCTCGGCAAGGAAGCGATCCTGCTGGGGCTCGGGGCCACCGAGCCTGACACCTGGGCCGCTGGGGCACCTAAGGGATTAGCTAAGTGAGTATTTAGGGTTTAATTGGACCTCTTTGACAGGGCAACAAATCAATGAAATACCTTATAACTTTTATAAGTGCAATGGAAAGTAGTACTTATTTCTTTACAATAAGGTTCATCTGTATCATTATTTAACAGGTAAATCATAGCCATATCGCCTATCAGTCGATAATAACTATACTTTTTGTCGTTCCAGTTTTTGGAAAGATTCATGGAAAGATACATTGATCAGTACAAAAAAATAAAACATTTTAGAGAGTTTTGACTCACTTCCAATGTTGAGATTACATTACCAACAAGATATTAATA
Organism: Achlya flavicornis; assembly: GCA_947623365.1. NCBI lineage: Eukaryota > Metazoa > Arthropoda > Insecta > Lepidoptera > Drepanidae > Achlya > Achlya flavicornis. Next base: position 7,042,364 of record OX392491.1, read on the forward strand.
TACTTGAAATATTTTATAAACCCCGCAAAACATAACAAAATAATGGTTTTGGTCACGATTCGCCGGCATGGCATAGAATGTTGCATTTTTATCCCGGGAATCTAAAAATATTTCAAATTCCTTATGTTTTTGTACAAATCTCGCCATGATTCTTTTCAAAATGTTGGAGCCATGGGGATTGAAATAAGGATTTTGTTCTAAAGTGTGTGGTGAACATTTATTCAGTTTTAAGCTATGCAAAGATAGACTCGCGAGGTCTGCAACTCACAGAGCCACTAATAATAATATATATCAAAATTCCGAAAATGAACATAATATCAGTACAAAGTATTAATTTAACCATTTATATTATTTTTTTTGCACGGATATTTTTCTAATATTATTTTTTGATTACTAATGACCTATACATTCATCCCTCAAGAGGAAATTCACTAATTTATTAGGACCTTATATAGTTGATCAACTTTGAAATTTTATATGGAACAGTTGCTCTTCGCTGACTTTAGAACAGTTCTAATTATGTCATATTTTTTGTTAATAGTAAACAATTGTTTTCAGAACGATCGGTGACAGGGAGACGAAACGCCAAGAACACATCTACGAGTTAATATTGACTGAGAAACACCACTGCCTCACTATTAGGCTTATGCAAAAGGTAAGCAACTAATAAATTATCAAACACATTTTTTTTTTTTTTTTATACAACTTAGTCGATAAACAAGCATACGGCCCGCTTGATGGTAAGCGGTTACCGTAGCCATATAGACGCTTGCAACACACGAAGCATCGCTCACGCGTTATCGACCTATCCCCCCTCCCCTATGAGCTCTGGCAACCTTACTCACGCGCAGGAACACAACTTTACACAATATAAAGTTATTTGGCTGCGGTATTCTGTAAGGTGGAGGTACTTCCCCAGTCGAGCTGCTCTTTGAGCGAAAAAACGCTATGCTCTACCTCTCTTAAAAATGTCATTTATTCGGCTTAGTCCTTACAAGTTTGCCCGGTTCATCATCATCAGCCTATAATGTTCCACTGCTGAGCACAGGTCTCCTTTTACAAATGATCAGATACTCCACCACGCGTGCCCACTGCACTCGAAATCAAAAAGTAATTTATTCAGTTTAGGCCCTGGTAAGGCACTTATGAACGTTAAATTGTTACAAACAGTTGAATTTACCACGGTGAGGTGAGGTTCGTTATTATTTAACACTTTTTAGTGCAAGGCTTTTTGAAAGGTGTTTTTTAAGCTATTGCATAGCTTCTATCGCGGGCCTTGAGCGTGGAGACCGAATCCAGAAATTCCGTAACGAAAATAACCTAACACCCCCACTCCGACCGGCACAGCGGTGATACTTTTTAGTTTTGCCATCTATCGATGAATAGCAGAACTTTTAATGACTTTTTGAAATACGCGAGACAAGCTTTAGTTCAGCAACCCGCCTCTAGGTGGCATTGATGCAATAGCCTTACCGCGGCAGTCTCCGAGTGCCTCACGTATTTTTTTTAGGCATGTATTTAACGCGGCGACAAATTAATCTGAATTTGGTATTTATAAAAAATGAAAGGAGGTACTAAAAATAATAGGTTGGCAGCTAAAGTGAAGGATCATTTTAAGTAGAAAGCAGCAGCTAAATAAGCTTTGTTTTAATTTAAACTGGCATCGATATTTTTGTTTTGGTAACTGAATTTATTGTTAGGCGAAGACTTGATGGCGGATAAAAAGTAGAAAATAGGCTTTCTTAAATTATATAATGAGGTTGTATATAAAGTAAACTAAGATGAGAAGAAAATATGAACATGGTCATATAAAACATACTTTGTGCGACATTTTAAGAGCTCTAATTAAAGCAAATAGTGGCATGCAAAAAAAATAGTGTGTGTCTATAGATTTATTTCTTGACTTTTATTTTCAACACGCTTTTATTAGCTTCACCTGGAAACATGGAATTGATTCACATTCTATGGAATCACATATATGTAAGACTTGTTCGGACTTGTTGGAATCGTCTTGAGATGCATTTTAGTTTTAGTTCTAGTTCTAGTTCTCTCTCTTACCCTCCTACTCCATCATCAGACCCTGAAAACCATACATGGTCAAAGTTCATGTCACGACAATTTCAACAACCCCAAACATGGCTAGGATACGATGTTCCACTATGGAGTTCTAGTGCTTACCCTCCTACTCCATCATCAGACCCTGAAAACCATACATGGTCAACGTTCATGTCACGACAATTTCAACAACCCCAAACATGGCTAGGATACGATGTTCCACTATGGAGTTCTAGTGCTTACCCTCCTACTCCATCATCAGACCCTGAAAACCATACATGGTCAAAGTTCATCTCACGACAATTCCAACAAACCCAAACACGGGTAGGATACGTTGCTCCACTATGGAGTTCCAGTGCCTGCCCTCCTACTCCATCATCAGACCCTGAAAACCATACAAAATCAAAGGTCACTGTTTTCGGTCCCGAAACCAGAAGACCCCGGTTCGACTCCAGCTGTTTTTTTTAAATTCGAATCCAAATATAATTTCCAAAAAGCACGATAAGCTAAAAAGTAAAAACCAGGTTCAACTCGGTCATCCAGATACTAATTATGATGCCACAAACAAAAATACTGAAACCCTTATTCTTAATTATAGTACCCGTTTAAATTTTTACAGCTGCTTGCAAATCGCAGACCGAAAGTGTATTTTTATATGGAAGCCTATAGTTGCCAATAATACTATGTTTGTTATCCCACTGTCATTATTTATAGTACCCCACCTATTATTTCTATGTGCCTGTTTAATATATTTGCTACCTTAAAGAAGCTGCCACTATTTGGTTTTTATGATACCTTGCAATTTGTAGCCCATCTAATATAATAGTTACCAAATTATTTAATCGCTGCCAAGTTATTTTTTTAGTAACCAATAGTTAGTCGCCCTTTAATTTATTAGTCGCCTCGAAAATAATTAGCCTTTTTTTTAACTATAATTTATTGTGTATAGTTTTTGCGTGTAGTAATTAATCTTGCATTAAAAATATTATAATTTAATATTCCTTAACAGTAAAACTTAAGTTGATTATATCTTCGAAACGTGACACTTTACGAGGTCTTGTCAAAGAATATTTCTTGATTGTATTGATGTCAGTTATCGGTTTTTATAAAAGTTATCAGGGACGCCGTTTTGAAAAAAATACAAATTTGCGGATTAGAGGATTGCCAAAATCTGCCAACTCCTTTATGAAATCTTAATTTGAACCTAGAGCTAACTTAATTTAAAAAAACCGGCCAAGTGCGAGTCAGACTCGCGCACCGAGGGTTCCGTACAAACCTGTAGGTATATAAGTAAATGGTAGTATAGACCTGAGTATTTGATATTAATTTCAATTTATGACCTATTAAAAAAAAACTACTTACTAGATCTCGTTCAAACCAATTTTCAGTGGAAGTTTGCACCGTAATGTACATCATATATTTTTTATAGATTTATCATTCTCTTATTTTAGAAGTTACAGGGGGGGGGACACACATTTTACCACTTTGGAAGTGTCTCTCGCGCAAACTATTCAGTTTAGAAAAAAATGATATTAGAAACCTCAATATCATTTTTGAAGACCTATCCATAGACACCCAACATTTATGGGTTTGATGAAAAAAAAATTTTTGTTTCAGTTCTAAGTATGGGGAACCCCCAAAATTTATTGTTTTTTTTCTATTTTTGTGTAAAAATCTTAATGCGGTTCACAGAATACATCTACTTACCAAGTTTCAACATTATAGTTCTTATAGTTTCGGAAATAAATGGCTGTGACATACACGGACAGACAGACAGACAGACAGACAGACAGACAGACAGGCAGACATGATGAATCTATAAGGGTTCCGTTTTTTGCCATTTGGCTACGGAACCCTAAAAATTACGTGTTTTCATACAAAGTTTCATCCCCTATTATACCTCCTTAAGGGTGTTATTTCTAAAAATATTTTTATAGTCGTTGTTTACGTGATAAAAGGAGCTTGTGTGAAAAATTTCAAGATCCTAACCCCAGGTTCTGGACTGTGCCTTGATAGGTCAATCACGATAAAAATAATAATGGGTTCATGTGTTATCCGTAACAGATGTTCGTAGAAGGCATGATGCGTTTCACGGGCGTATCGTCCTCTCAAGTGAGTCGCATGTTCCCATGTGTGGAGGAACTGTGGAGTCTGCACGCGGCCTTACTGTGCCGGCTGCGCGCCAGGCAGCACCAGAGCCCCGCCGTCGCCTCCGTGGCAGACATACTGGCCGACACCTTCGCGCCGCCCAACCAGACCAAGCTGAAGGCTGCTTATGGTCAGTACATTATACTATACTATACTATACTATACAAGTGTCTCGTATCCTTACTGTGCCGGCTGCGCGCCAGGCAGCACCAGAGCCCCGCCGTCGCCTCCGTGGCAGACATACTGGCCGACACCTTCGCGCCGCCCAACCAGACCAAGCTGAAGGCTGCTTATGGTCAGTACATTATACTATACTATACTATACTATACAAGTGTCTCGTATCCTTACTGTGCCGGCTGCGCGCCAGGCAGCACCAGAGCCCCGCCGTCGCCTCCGTGGCAGACATACTGGCCGACACCTTCGCGCCGCCCAACCAGACCAAGCTGAAGGCTGCTTATGGTCAGTACATTATACTATACTATACTATACTATACAAGTGTCTCGTATCCTTACTGTGCCGGCTGCGCGCCAGGCAGCACCAGAGCCCCGCCGTCGCCTCCGTGGCAGACATACTGGCCGACACCTTCGCGCCGCCCAACCAGACCAAGCTGAAGGCTGCTTATGGTCAGTACATTATACTATACTATACTATACTATACAAGTGTCTCGTATCCTTACTGTGCCGGCTGCGCGCCAGGCAGCACCAGAGCCCCGCCGTCGCCTCCGTGGCAGACATACTGGCCGACACCTTCGCGCCGCCCAACCAGACCAAGCTGAAGGCTGCTTATGGTCAGTACATTATACTATACTATACTTACTCTATTGATTTTCAGTTTTCAAATGTTGAGGCTGTCTTTGACCGAACTAGTCAGGAATTATTTGTATCCATATGGGCTGCATTCCGAATTAATGATATAATCGCTGTAATCGATTTGAGCGTGCTTAAACCCGTTCCATATTAGTGTGAGCGCGATCACGATGTCCCGTGAAACGTCATAGATGACGTCATGACATGCGCCATCTTGCGCTCACACCGACCATGCCCTAAACTGATATCACCGTGAGCGCTGTCAAAAAGTGACGGTTAGTTATTGGGTTTTCGGCAAAAATCTAATAAGATTTTTGGTTTTCCATATGGCAAAGATACTTTTTATGATTTTATGAGTGAAAAATAATAAAAAATGCGGATTATCCTTTCTGCGACTCAACTAATAAAAGATATAAGGAGTTCTAGCGCATTGTTAATTCAGATTTTAATTAAATTCCCAAATGTTCTGTTTTGAATACGGTGAGCGCGATAACGGGCGTTCCGATTGTTGACAGTTCTCAGCTGTCATTATCGTGATATCTAACTCGGTACGCAAATTATTGCTGTGAGCACTGTGAGCGATATTATTTAATTCGGAATGTAGCCATGGACGCTTGAAACACCTGAGGCCTTCACCTGCCACCTATCTTCCTCCCCGGTGAGCTCTAGAGACCGCCACTCACGCGCAGGATAACAGCGGTATTCTGTAAGCGGTATTCCCAGACGAGCTGCTCTTTGAGCAAATAAATTACCTATAAATAAATTACATATAATAAATTATCTTAATGTAAACGTAGTGTTATTACAGCAACAATAAAGGCTGATTCATGACTAGTTGTGCCTCGCGGTTTCACCCGTGTACCCGGGGTTGATATTGCTTTCCCGGGATAAAAAGTACCCTATGTGTTAATCCAGAACATATTCTATCAGCCTGCCATATTTCATAAAAATACATTCAGTAGTTTTTGCGTGAATGAGTAACAAACATCCATATATACAAACTTTCGCGTTAATAATATTACTAGCTGTACCCCGCGGTTTCACCCGCGTTCCCGGGATAAAAAGTAGCCTGTCCTTCTCCATACCTTATCATGCAAGCCAAATTTCATGATGATCCGTTGAGTAGTTGAGGCGTGAAGGCGTAACAAACAAACAAACTCACTTTCGCATTTATAATATTAATTTATTTATTAATTTAATAAATAAATAAAGATTTTGTTTTACAGGAGAATTTTGTTCCCGTCACCGCGACGCAGTAGAAGTGTTTAAGGAGTGTTGCACGCGCGAGCCGCGACTCGCCAGGTTCATACGAAAGTGTCAACAGAACCCACTCTTGAGGAAGAAGGTACGTTTCAAATACAATTCTGTTATGTAATGACTAGATCAACTTATAGTGGTGAATTTTAATGAGTAAATTCACCACTAAAAGTTGATACAAAAAACTTTTTATCCTATAGTACATACTTCGTTACGAAATTTTTGTTGCAAAAAACAATCCTTGAGCCATTATGTATATTTTTTATGTCCACATATAAAATGTAAGTAAGCCAGACTATTTAACATTAAGGTTCAACATTTTATTTCATAAAAATCGAAAGAAAATATTTGGGACAGGCTCAGGCTTAGACAATAATATTTACACCTTAAAATTACAGTGGGAATAACTCAAAAAGTTAGTCTCCCAAGATCATATTTGCGTTTCAACACTTAAGAGGTAGTTTCCCGTCTAAAGTAGGGATAATTCCTAGATAAAAAAATTAATAATTCTAATTAGTCCATCGGTTAGATTATCAAAAAATATTGGACACGTATTTTTTGTTTTACGTTTGTATTTATTATTTTAGTGGGGGCTCGTGACGTCACTTTAGAGTAAAAGTTTAGTACTCTAACGTGACGTCACGCGAAACTTCAACACACGATATCTTCGTATTTTATTGTTCCATTGAGAAAAGAAAAAATACGTATTTAATATTTTTTGATAATGTAAAACACGATTATGTGGAATTTTTTAGTCATCTATCCCATTTTCATACCGTAAAGTTGGTTGGGAGTGCGAAAATCGTTAATCGGCGTCAAGACCATTTGAGTACATACCTAATATGATAAATTAATGAACAGGGTGTACCGGAATGCGTGTTATTCGTGGCGCAACGGCTAACTAAGTATCCATTGCTATTGGAGCCGCTGCTGAAGACGGCGGGCGACGACGTCAACGAGCGAGAGTTACTGCAAAAAGCACTCTGTGGGGTCAAGGTAAACTTCATTTTCATTTAAATTTTAATTTTTGATAGCAATGTCCATACCCTGCAATGACCGCTTACCATCAGGTAGTTTGCCTGTAAGTTATTCTTTTGATATAAAAAATAAATTGCCTATTTAGATAAGTCGTCAAAAAAATGTCGTACTAAAATTTCTGCCTTCATAAGAATCTATGAAAGAAACGTTTTTCAAATTTTAATATGGATTGTAGGTCCTGTGAATCGATTGCAGGGCCTCAACAAGCGAAAAGAAACTGGAGTTCAATGTTGCCAACATCAATCAATAAGTGTCTTAGCTGCTCTCCGGGGATAATGAACGTGAAGATACTTGTAATATTTTATTGCTAATATAAAACATAATTTCCCTCAGGAGATCCTAGTAGACGTGGATAATCAAGTGGCAGCTAAAGAGCGCGAGGACCGCAAGCTGGAGATCTACCACCGCATCGACGCCAAGTCGTTCGCTAACTTCAGGGGGCGCAAGTTCAAGAAGAGTGACATATTGCAGGGGAATAGAGGCTTGAAGTAAGTTATAGCTTTTGTTTTTGAAGGCATCCAAAATACAGTTGCACCCCAAAGCACAGACGGGCCCGTTGGCGCAGTTGGTTAAGATTCCACCTATCGCGCCGCATATCGTGGGTACGATTCCCACACCGGACATGCATTTGTGTGCACGAACATGTTTGTATGTCCTGAGTCTGGGTATATAATTATATATATGAAGTATGTACAAAAGTACACACAAAAGTAGTATATATCCCTGGTTTCCATAGTACAAGCTCTGCCTTGTTTGAGATCAGATAACCGTGTGTGAGGAATGTCCCAGGATATTTATTTAGTTATTTTTAGGGTTAATATAAATCGACCCGGGATGACATAAGAATCCTAACAATACTACTTTTCTAAATCGGTTGTTAGCATTAACATTATATTATTTGAATATTATTTAATTTCATACCATTGAATATTGATTAATTATAATTAATTGTCAGCATTCTTTATTTAGAAATTGTAAAACGGTTTATTTTGATATTGTGTATTTGAATATCGAGGAATGGCAACACCAGAAAAGTATAATTGTAATAATGGCGGCCATTGAAGAAAGTGTTTTAATGCATTCTGTGGTAATTACCAAGTTTACCAACGGTGTAAATACAGATTTAGCTTGTTTAAGCCAACTTCTTTTCAATAAATAAGGGATGGTTAATACGGTTCACGTATATAGAATTTATGATGATTTTACGTCGATTAAACAGATATACAGTCGCGGAATGAAATCGCTGTACATGAACGTTTCTAAATGTTCGGGCAGACGTGTAAAAACCCTAATACGGGACCAGAAAAAAAAAACTTACTTACAAATTATGCAGCATTACGACGCCAGGTTTGTTACACATTTTTTCATCAATCGATGCTCAAGTCAAGCCTTTGAGTCGGGAATAAACCAGTTTAATTTGGAACCTGCATCAACTATATTAGGTTTATTTTTAGATTAACACGATCTATGCTTGAGTTTTGATTTTCGTTCTATAATACAGGCTTAAAAGTTAAACGTTTTTCTCAATGCACTTCGACTGACAACTACTCACTTACAGCTTGCTTTTTTACCGAATTTGTGGGTTATTTTTTAACCTCGTCATATTTCCCCAGGTTCGAAGGAGTGGCAACCCTGATGCAGGGCCGCAGCAAGATGCAGACGCTTCTAGTGATAGTGCTCACGGACGTGCTTTTCTTTCTGCACGATAACAACAACAAATATACATTCTTTACGCCTGACAATAAGGTAGATATTAGAACTGATTCTCTTTACAAACTAATTTAGTCCTGGTATGTCTCTTTCTTACAAACGTTATTGAAAAAGGATAGAAAATATATAATGCTACTAGCTGCCCGGCGCGACTTCGTTCGCGTGGTGCTACCCTACACTGTGGTGCTACCCTACCCCACCCTACCCTATCTAAACCATCCAGGGCGTCACCTAAACGCTTACAAAAAATTTCAACTTTATATTTTTTATTATATAAAGAAGATAAAAGATTTATTATATAAAGATAGGCATTTTTTAATGATTAATTAATGTTTTAGAATAGACGGGGAATTGGTGGAATTGATTTCGAACAAAATTATGGGTAATCACGGGGTTAATTATTCGATGGATTGGTAACCGCTTACCACGCGGGCCATATGTTTTCCGATATGGAGGTGCAAGTTCGATGACACGTCGTTAGCGCGATCCAGGATGTTGTGGCGCCATCTATCTTTCTGTGCGTGAACTATCTTACTGTAACTGATAGATGCCGCTATACCAACTTAGTTGTTTTTTTTTGTGTTCTGAAGAACTATGCATGGGGTTCTTCAAAAAGGGTGTGAAGAGATTTCTTCAAGGTCGGAAACGCGCGAGGAACACCCTTGATGTTGCAAGCGTCTATAGGCTACGGTGACCGCTTACCTTCAGATGAGCTGTATGCTTGTTTGCTACCTCAGTAGTATACAATATAGCTATATTGCCGTGTAATATGTTAATTTGCAGACAGGCGTGGTATCCCTTAGCAAGCTGCTAGTCCGCGAGAAGGCCGGCGCCGAAGGGCGAGGCTTGTATCTGATCTGCAGCGGGCCCAGCGAGCCAGAAATGTTTGAATTGAGGGTCCACCGACCGAAGGATATACATCATTGGATACACGCTGTTAGGTACGATTCAAATATAATAATTTATTTGTGACGGTCGCCCACATCCCTCCAGTATGGCGCAGAAGGCGGTGGCTGCCACACGCGTCATACTTGTGAACAGGTGCTGCTTGTGGGGGCTGCTCTATACATAGGTTTAAGTGTGTAGGGACCCGACTCTTGTGGTATGACTGGGCTTTTGAAACACTTTCATAATGTTTATTTCTATTGTCTAATATTATGCTAGATAGAGCTAATGAATGCGACAGAGTTGCTGACCGAAAATGTACGCACTGAGGTAAATGCAGACTTGGTGGGGCCTCGCTATATTATTTGTTGGCTCAGCAAAACGGTGTTTGATCGGAATCGAACAGTGATTGCTGAGTTGATTGCCTGTACTTCTCAGCAAATGCAACGTTCCAAAACAATATTAGAGTCCGATTATTCATGACTGCGTGCGGAAGTATGTCTCAATAAACAATTATGTTTCTTTTTCGCATCAGGGCCGCAGTACAAAACTGTCCCGAAGAAGTAGAAGAATCGGAGGCGGGTGCCCAAGCTACATCGGCTGAAGAGAGACAGCGACAGTTGGAGGCACGACATGAGAATATAAGACTGATTACAGGTGAGTACACCTTATTGTGTAGGCGATAAAGTAGTATTTAGTTTGAAATGTATTTTTTGTTAAATAAGAGGTAAATATTATACCTTATTGTGTATGGTATAAGGTAGTATTTAGTTCAAAATGCTTTTGGGTAAATAGCCCATAGTTGTAGATAATTAAAATTGGCAACCAATTTCTGTGAGCAGATAAAATTTAATGTAAACTGTTGTAATTCTAGTTTTTGTCCCTAGAAATAATGTTATAGATCTTAGGCAGTTCAGTCTTATCTAATTGACATATCTATTTGACGGGCCAGTTGGCGCAGTTGGTTAAGGTTCACCTTACGCGCCGCAGGTCGTGGGTTCGATTCCCACACAGGACATGCATTTGTGTGCATGAACATGTCTGTATGTCCTGAGTCTGGGTGTAATTATGTATATTAAGTATGTATTTACAAACATAAAGTATGTATATGTATTATATCAGTTATCTGGTTTCCATAGTACAAGCTCTGCTTAGTTTGGGATCAGAAGACCGTGTGTGAGGAATGTCCCAGGATATTTATTTATTTATTATATAACAATTTTAAAAAGGCCTTAATATAACATGTTTCATATTCCATTGCATTCCAAAAATTGTATGAAAAAAGTTGCATACAAACTGTGTTTCCCCCTTTCTTCTTCTTCTTATTTTTAATTTTGGCAACCAAGCCCAAATTAGGGCTCATTTCTGCCAGTGTCGAGTTATATTATAGTTTCCAGTCACAATAAATCACTTTACATTATAGTCCTCAGTCAGCCACCGTCCATAAAAGTCATGTTTTACTACAATGGTGGTCATTGTACTAAAACTCTTCACGGACATTTTGAGACAACTTGAAAAGTCACGATACACATAATTCATTTCATTTCACTTCACTGGTGCACATGGATGATCTTTATTGGGTAAAATACCACCAAAAATACACAATAAAACTCAAAATACACAAATTTATGAAAATAAAAATGAAAATGCTACGTCACTCTGCAAGTTCCCGCCAAAAAGCTTCCCCCTTTCATCATCTTAATTTTGGAAAATCGATTCTTAGCGGATGTCTACTATTGTCTACATCACACATACCTTCCTAATTGTGCAAAAATCAATCAAATCTTTTTCTTATTGTCTACAGAAGCGTTGAGAGCGAAGGACAGGGAGCATGCATCTTTATTGGAAGAGAAGATGTCTTTACACATGAAAATGGTGGAGCACACTGGCACGCCTATGTTAGACGCGCCGCATACCGGTAACGTTACTATTATTTTGTGGTTTAGATTATGAAAGATTCGATTAGGAAAGATTCCTATTTATTCTTGACTGATAAATTCAAATTCAAAAATTGTTTGTTCAATATAGGCCCTAATAAGGCACTTACGAACGTTACAATTGATTTTACCACCGGTTCGTAATACACTTAAACTGAGAAGACTCCCGGCAAGAAGCTCAGCAAGGATTTTTTTTTTAAATTATCTTATAATAAATTTGACAATATTAGATAATTAAATTAAAATAGCCTGTAAAACGAACACTTCATTCAAATGCGTTCTTGTCTTCTACAAAGTCGGAAACTTTATAGTACCCTTTATTACACAATTTTTGTTTAACTAACTTTTTAAATCTATACACAGATAGTTCTTGAATTGATTTTATATATAGATAGATATAGCCCAAAGCCAATTCCCCACTACTGGTTAAGCCAAGGTCACACTAAACTTTTAGTACTGTAGTAGTCGGTACTGTTATTAATCATTGCAGAAGCGCCGAGTTGGTGGATTGTATTGGTCTATATTGTACGTGTTGAGGTGTGTACGTGTACGTGTATGTGTACGTGTGGTGTGTTGCGGTGTGTGCAGGTATAAAGTCGGTGTTCCCGGGCGGGGTGGTGTTCCCCGAGTACGTGCGGCTGGCGGCGCGCTCGCACGACACGCACAAGCTGTGGCATGAGGTCTGCACCGTCGTCAAGGTAACTGTCGCTATTACATTATATAACTATACATACTCCATTCCATTCCACTCAGTCTGAGGAGAGGCTTTGCCTCCGTACATGTTCTACCGCTTGTACAACGGACAGTGTACTGAAAAAAATAAAAAACACCTGATTTGAATTTGGCCCAAGCTTCAAATTACATTATACTAAATATGTGTTTTCAGCAACGATTTTCTCTACTTTTATATTAGCTTTTTCCACTGCATTTGATATCATTTAAAAGATAGAAAAGTCGGCATCTGGAAACTAGTCTATTTTTATGTCTCCTATTTCGGATTTTTAGGCGGACCGGAGGTGGCGGAAGATCAATTCAATTCATTTTTCATTAAAAACTTGCGTTATGTCGGAATGGCATTACAATATAAAATACAAAAAAATGCTACTTATTAACAATACAAATAAGTATACAATAATTGTCACTATACGAGCGAGTGTGTTGAAAAATAAATTTAATTTTACAATGACAAATAGATCAATATAAAATAATAACATTGTTACATAAAATCCTCCAAAGAATAGCAACACTTTTCCAATAGGAAGGATTTCAGTTTTGCTTTGGAAATACTAGATTTGTATACAATACCTTTCAGTTCAGACGGCAACTGGAGTTTGGCTGGGGTCGTCGTCGAGAGAACTGATTGAATATTTGTATAGATCGTTTTGACCGGCTCGATTGGTTATGTGTCGTGTACTGTACGCATGTGAGATGCCACAAGTGAGATGAGAGTGTATGTGGTATCCGTATCAGGAGGCGCTGGAGGCGTCGAGCAGCACCTGGGTGGGCGGCGGCGGGCTGGGCCGCAGCACCAGCTCGGCGGGCGAGCGGCACTCCGCCGCCTACGAGAGCCCCGCCCTGCCGCGCCGGGCCGACACCTTCGCCGGGTTCGATGCCAATCGACACAGAGGTCAGCAACAACAACCTTCATTTTAGAAATTCGTCTACAGGTCGGTTACATTACCCGGCGGTAAATATTGCACATCGACCTGTGGAAACAGACAATCGGCTAATATCGGCTTCGTATGGCGTTATCTCTGTCGCACGAAATACAAACAGTCCGATATCTATAGGAGCTATCTATAGGAGCTGTTAAAACAATTATGATTTGCTTCTTTTCATAATTCTTTGTATAAAATACACCAATTTTTCTATAAGTGTACATGTTCACATTATGTTTACGTTAAGGTTAACGTCCTAAAGATGCCATACAACTTTAAATTATTTAAATTTGGGGGTGCTAACAACTCTAAATATATATTTTGAACTGGACGCGACCGCACTCTATCGCACTTGAACAACGACTGACATAACGTCAGATAGGTAGTGTGCGACAGAGATAATGCTCTACGAAGCCGAAATTAGCCGATTGTCTCTTTCCAGAAGTCGATGTGCAATATTTATCGCCGGGTACTGTACCTAATTACTCTGAACTAATTACTGAGTCGCGTACTTGGATTGGGTGTATCACGAGTTTACCAATTTGGTCGTGTATATGAAATATAATTGGACTGTTTTAAACCGCCTTCAAAGTACACTAAGAAGTAATCAAATTCTGATGACAATGTGACCAAACGGGAAGTGTACCCTTCCAGACAAAAAAAGAATTTTTCTAATCGATTAATAAATGACGGAGTTATGAGGTAACAAACATAAAAAAAAAAACAGATGAATTGAGAACTTCCTCCTTTTTTTGAAGTCGGTTGACAAGTCACTTTACTTTCACTCATTGGTATATTATAATGAAATTCTATTTATAAAAACACTACGTGCGCCTAATGTGCACCTAACGTACGTCTAACGTGCCTGGGTGGTAGTGACAGAAGTTCATGCTCGCACCGTACATAAAAGTGTCGATGCATCGCTACACAGTAATCACACATATGCAATTTCATGATGTTTTATTACATTACTAGCTGTCCCTCGCGGTTTCACCAGCGTTCCCGTGATAAAAAGTAGCCTTCTCCATACCATAGGCTATCTGCATGCCAAATTTCATGATGATCCGTTGAGTAGTAGAGGCGTGAAAACAAATTTACTTTCAATCAATTTCACGATACAGTATGTTTTATTATATTATAGCTTCTAATCAGTCAGTCAATTCTAATGGACCAATGCAAAACATACCACTGTATTATGAGCAGTAGCAAAAGTAAAACAATAACTGTCTCGTTCATACTCATAAGCTTGACCTTGCGCGAGAGAGACGGACAGAGTAGTCATGATGCGCATGCATTGCGACGTGACGCCGCGCGCTTATTCACAGACACTACACAAGCGCAACGTGTAAATGTGGTGAACGTGCCAGCTTTAGTTAATCGACCTGTATCCCTTCCGGATGTGTCTTGTGTAACTTAGAAGAACTAAAGACCTCCAAATATATACTACTGGCCCTGTGAGCTGTAGAAATCGCGGGTCATTTTTGCATAGCTTAAAACTGAATTATTTTCACCTTAAAACAAAATCATAATTTCAACACCATGGCACCGCCATTTTGAAAAGTTTTCTAAAACTTGATCGACTAAAAATTCCATATAATTATTGAATGTACTCACAAAATTTCTTAAGAATCGGTTGAAAAATGCGATTTGTAGAGGAGAACAGCCACACATCCGCCGGATAGACATACGAGAGCATTTTTTCGTAAGTTGATATCAGCATTTATCTCTATCTAGATAGCATTCACTTATCTTCCACCAGGAGTTCTCCGGCTATCAACAGACACGCCGACAGAGGGCGCGGAAGGCGACGCGGAGGGCGCCAACAATAATAACGACGCACACGACCAAATAGCGGGAGAAACCGCGCTCAAATTACAACACGCTATATACACGCTCACTTGCATCGTGTGGCAGCAACTTACTACCATACACAGGTGAATATCACAGACCTAAATCTAAATAGATAAAGCAAGTCCCTCCGTACATATGAAATAAAACCGGCAAGTGCGAGTCAGACACGCGCACCGAGGGTTCCGTACAATACAAACCTGTAGGTATATTATAGTAAATGGTAGTATAGACCTGAGTATTTGATATGAATTTCAATTTATGACGTATTAAAAAAAAGTGTCTAAATAGTTTAAAAAAATAGTTTGGGCGAGAGAAACTTTGGAAGTGTCCCTCGCGCAAAAAATTCAGTTTAGAAAAAAAATATATTAGAAACCTCAATATCATTTTTGAAGACCTATCCATAGACACCACACACTTATGGGTTTTAGAAAAAAAAAAGAGTTTCAGTTCTAAGTATGGGGAACCCCCAAAATTTATAGTTTTTTTTCTATTTATGTGTGAAAATCTTAATGCGGTTCACAGAATACCATCTAATTACCAAGTTTCAATTTTATAGTTCTTATAGCTTCGGAAAAAACTGGCTGTGACATAAGGACGGACAGACAGACAGACAGACAGACAGACATGACGAATCTATAAGGGTTCCGTTTTTTGCCATTTGGCAAACCCTAAAAATGTCACAAGAGCGCATTAGTTAGGCTGGCATTAGAGCTATAACATGAAAACAAGGCGATGATAGCTTAGTGGTAGTGATGTCGGATACCGAGACGAAGGTCCCGGGTTCGAATCATACAATGAGCTTGAGCTTTCGGTGAAGGAAAACTTCGTGAGGATACCATAGCACGGTGGTAGTGTACTTTGTAGTACACATCTGGCTAGCTACCACCCTCAAGATGAAAATCTGTCGCCAAGCACCTATCGGTGTGTTCCGACAGCTGCACTTGAGAGTCAGTTCCTGCCAAGCTTTGTGTGCTTACCACCTTTGGCCACATCATTACTTACCATGGCGAGATCGTGGTTAAACACAGGCCTATACAAAGTAAAAAAAAAAAAAAATATACAAGCTTTTTATGCTGACTGTTGTTGTCTGTCCTTACATTGTCATCCAATTAATTAATCATTCAGAAATAGTTGCTTACCTGGGATGAAACTTACTAGCATTGAGCATCGACGAAAGGTTTTGTGTTTGTCGGTCTTCTATAGGATATATTTTAACAAAATTCTCGGGATATGATGTCAATAGTGAACTTATTAAGCATATTAAGTTTCAATAATATAGCTCTTATACTTTAGATTTTATTGATATCTGAAATACCCCGATTTCGTCACTGACTCACTGATGATCATCAAAACTCTTAGAGTACTTCCCGAAGTGCTAGAAAGCTGAAATTTGGAATGCAAGCTTGTATTAGTACGCAAACCTGTGTGGGAATCGAACCCACGACCTGCGGCGCGATAGGTGGAATCTTAACTAGAGTCAACCAACCGCGCCAAAATGTTTGTAAGTAAGAGTGATAAGTAGTCCCCGTTGTCCGTTAGCCTGGAAGCGCAAGTGTGCGCGTGGCGGTCGAGCGGGTCCAGCTGCGGCGCGGTGCGCGCGCACGACGCGCAGCTGGAGGAGCTGCGGCACGCGCAGGCGCGCCTCACCGCCGACCGCGCCGCCTGGGAGGCGCAGCGGGCGCAGGACCACACCGCGCTCACTGCAGGTGACATACTTCACACGCACGTTCATAGATGTTAGCCTGGAGGAGCTGCGGCACGCGCAGGCGCGCCTCACCGCCGACCGCGCCGCCTGGGAGGCGCAGCGGGCGCAGGACCACACCGCGCTCACTGCAGGTGACATACTTCACACGCACGTTCATAGATGTTAGCCTGGAGGAGCTGCGGCACGCGCAGGCGCGCCTCACCGCCGACCGCGCCGCCTGGGAGGCGCAGCGGGCGCAGGACCACACCGCGCTCACTGCAGGTGACATACTTCACACGCACGTTCATAGATGTTAGCCTGGAGGAGCTGCGGCACGCGCAGGCGCGCCTCACCGCCGACCGCGCCGCCTGGGAGGCGCAGCGGGCGCAGGACCACACCGCGCTCACTGCAGGTGACATACTTCACACGCACGTTCATAGATGTTAGCCTGGAGGAGCTGCGGCACGCGCAGGCGCGCCTCACCGCCGACCGCGCCGCCTGGGAGGCGCAGCGGGCGCAGGACCACACCGCGCTCACTGCAGGTGACATACTTCACACGCACGTTCATAGATGTTAGCCTGGAGGAGCTGCGGCACGCGCAGGCGCGCCTCACCGCCGACCGCGCCGCCTGGGAGGCGCAGCGGGCGCAGGACCACACCGCGCTCACTGCAGGTGACATACTTCACACGCACGTTCATAGATGTTAGCCTGGAGGAGCTGCGGCACGCGCAGGCGCGCCTCACCGCCGACCGCGCCGCCTGGGAGGCGCAGCGGGCGCAGGACCACACCGCGCTCACTGCAGGTGACATACTTCACACACACGTTCATAGGTGGCGCCGCAACATCCTACATCGCGCTTACCAAGTTCGCACAAGATTCTGCCGCTGGACCGCGGTCCCAAGACACAATGTCCAAGCCTGGCGGCAGTGGCGTAGCTAGGTGTTATAGAACATAGATACACTTGTAATATTTCGTTTGTGTGAGTGTACGTATAAAGGTACAATAGTATAAAACTGATAAGGCGCGTCGTGAATCTTCGTTTGCACAGAAAATAAAGTATGGCTCGAAGATTAACGAAAGAATGCTTAAAACTTACAATCAACCTTAGATCACTACTATAAGGTTCATAATACACTACAGCTGTTAGCCGTCTCATTCGCAAGTCACGCCCCTCCGCACACATGGCGGCAGCTGCCGACCAATAACATCTCCCGCGCTTTTAAATGCCTCTTCTGCGCAGGTACATAGGTAAGCCATATCAGTTGGGTACTACTGTATCATCGTGCAAAAAAAAACAATGGTGGCCGAAAAGTATGCCAATATCTTCGAGCCCCTTTTCGCAAGTTCAGTTTTAGGGCTCGGCTGGTCAGGGTGCAAGGGCCCAGGTGCACGGCACCGCCTAGCCCTACGATAGCTACACCACTGCCTGGTGGAAGATCTTCCATATTTAATGGAGTCATCCAACCTTGCTCTCCCATACATGTTCTAGAATATGTTAGCTCAAATAGACCTTATTGACTGATGCTACGCATCTGGTGGAAAGGCAACGTTATAGTCCGAAGTATTAAATAAAATTAAAAAAAGAAATAGTTGTTTGAAGTCCATAATTCAATGGCAGTACCTGTCACTGGATACACTACCGACTGGGTCAAGGGCATCTCAAGTTTTTAAGACGCTTCCAAATCTTACATGGCATTTCAATTTTGGTTCTCAAATTTTCGAATTTTAATTTCTAATATATCAACATCATGTCACTGAATTATAAAAGGAACTGAATTATTAAACTATTTCTTATTATTCTGACATTAACCTTCCAAGAAATTCTGTTTTATCAACATTCTTAAAAGCTATTGACTGATAAACTGCAACTAAAACTTCTTATTCATTAACAGAACGACGGCAACTGCAAGTGGCAAGGCAAGAGCTCGTCGAGCAACAGAAAGACGTGGAGCAACAACGGGAGAGGCTTTACCGACGCTTGGAGAGGTTGCAGCAACATGGTAAGATATTGATAATCTCTATATCGTTAACATAAGGTGGATATTAGAAGACTGGTGAAGAAGAAAATGTTTTTCTACAAATATTATTTTCGAGCCCCAATTTTTCTATACGCTTTGTAGTTAGAAAGGTGACCATTTTTAAGACCAGTACCTCTACCATGAGTTTTCTACGCTAACGTAATCTACACTCGCTTGCGACTAGGGTGAAAATGACGAGCAGTCTCTTATCTATCTATCCTAATCCTAACTTAATAAATGCGAAAGTGAGTTTCTTTGTTTGTTACTCCTTCACGCCTCAACTACTCAAGGGATCAACATGAAATTTAGCATGCAGCTTAAACTACTTTTTATCCCGGGCATGCCAAATTTCATGCTGATCCGTTGAGTAGTTGATGCGTGAAGGCGTAACAAACAAATAAACGAACAAACTCACTTTCGCATTTGTAATATTAGTTGGATTAATATCGCCTCTCTCTCTTTCAGGTGGTTCTCAAGAGGAGATAGCGAGTGTGGGCACTCTGTCACCAGACTCAAGTGTAAGCGATACCACGCGACGGAAAGAGCCCAAGTGGAGAAGTGAGTTCACTCAATCATTATTTAAACTATTTTTTTTTATCATAATCTTGTATAAGCGTGGGACCAATAAGGATCATTCCATTTTTCTTGAGTATGCAGATTTGCAGCTGTATAAAAACATAACGTATAAATACTGTGAAATAAATTAAATTATTAAAAGAAACAAAAAACCCGACTGCGTAAAACAAAAATTAACTGAAAAGAGAAAAACAAGCTCTTTAATCGAGAGTTTTGAATGTAACTTAAATTTTATAAGGTATTGTAGTCGGGGACAAACAAATAACCTAAGTATGTGTTTTTTTTTGTAATATTTGTTTATCCCCGACTGCACTACCTTATAAAATTTTAAGCTCGATTAAAGAGCTTGTTTTTCTCTTTTCAGTTAATTTTTGTTTTACGCAGTCGGGTTTTTTGTTTATTTTAATAATTTAATTTATTTCAGAATTTTTTGTTTTATACAGAATGGGTTGTAGTATTAGTAAGTAAATGAGCAGTACGGTAAAGTAACGATAACAACCAACGCAACTCTGTGAGTTACGTACGGTAACCGCTCATGGTACCTAAGTACCTATACCTACTGTCCTTGCATTAAAGTTTTTTGCAGTTTACGTCAAAATGGTAGCATAAAAGTATTACAATATATACATATATGGAATGAGCTGTTCACAAGCTTTCATTTGATACCCATATTGTTATGATAACGAAATTTTTGTTTTTAATATCCCCCCTCTTTTTTTATCCGTAGACGCCATACAAAAATAATATACCCTATGACACTTTCACAGTTCAGACGAATCCAACGACACCTCATATGCTTAAATCCATCAACCCGTTTAGGCTGCAGAGCGTGCCAAAGAAATAGACATACATACATACATACATACACTCGAAAAACATAACCCTCCTTCCGGGTCAGTCGGGTAAAAAATATTTAAATCGGATCAAAAATTACGAAGTTACAGCGATTTTAGAGCAAAAATCTCAATAACGCTCCCGAGGATGTACTAATTGTTTGTCAACAAGGCATATTGTCAACGTGCCAGTTGGCGCAGTTGGATAAGGTTCCACCTATCGCGCCGCAGGTCGTTGGTTCGATTCCTACACTGAACATGCATTTGTGTACATGAACATGTCTGTATGTCTTGAGTCTGGGTTTAATTCTATGTATATTAAGTATGTATTTACAAACAAAATGTACTATGTGTATTATATCAGTTATCTGATTTCCATAGTACAAGCTCTGCTTAGTTTGGGATCAGATGACCGTGTGTGAGGAATGTCCCAGGGTATTTAATTATATGAAAACAATTTCTGTCACGATTACAGCGATGGTCCCGTTGTAGGAAGCCCTTAAATCTTGACTTGCGGTTAAAAAATAACAATTGATTTCTATTGTTTTCCTCGCTCGCGCGGATCGTCAAACAGTCAAAGGATTAAAGCAATGACGTAAACTAATTAGTTTTTATGTCAAATGTCACTTTTTTTTATTTTTTTTTTTGTTACTACTGAGGTATCAAATAAGCATACGGCCCGCCTGATGGTAATCGATTATCGTAGCCTATGGACGCTTGCAACACCAGGGGTATCACTCGCGAGTTGAACTCATACTGTACTCTCTTGGGTGCACCACGGCGGGGAGCTCATTCCACAGTCTGAGCGTCCGCGGTAGGAAGCTCCTTTGAAATCGCACAGTACGAATTACCATTTTGGTAATTCGAAAAGAAGTACCTTTTTTGTTCCAATGTCTGAGGATGAACTCTCAGTTGATGGCGAGAGTTGCCTCGACGTCTGACGTTGAGTCGATTCAGTTGAGTGTAAGTTGAATTAAAATAAGTGTTGATGGTAAGGGGATTGTTGTAGATAACCGCGGCTCGACCGGTTCCGAGTCGTCAGCGTCAGCGTGCAGCGTGCGCAGCAGCGTGCTGCCGCCGCCGCAGCTGCTCTCCGCGCACAACGAGACCCGCGCCACCGTCAGGGCGCCCGCCATATCTGTACGTATATCACTTACTGCGTGCAGCGTGCGCAGCAGCGTGCTGCCGCCGCCGCAGCTGCTCTCCGCGCACAACGAGACCCGCGCCACCGTCAGGGCGCCCGCCATATCTGTACGTATATCACTTACTGCGTGCAGCGTGCGCAGCAGCGTGCTGCCGCCGCCGCAGCTGCTCTCCGCGCACAACGAGACCCGCGCCACCGTCAGGGCGCCCGCCATATCTGTACGTATATCACTTACTGCGTGCAGCGTGCGCAGCAGCGTGCTGCCGCCGCCGCAGCTGCTCTCCGCGCACAACGAGACCCGCGCCACCGTCAGGGCGCCCGCCATATCTGTACGTATATCACTTACTGCGTGCAGCGTGCGCAGCAGCGTGCTGCCGCCGCCGCAGCTGCTCTCCGCGCACAACGAGACCCGCGCCACCGTCAGGGCGCCCGCCATATCTGTACGTATATCACTTACTGCGTGCAGCGTGCGCAGCAGCGTGCTGCCGCCGCCGCAGCTGCTCTCCGCGCACAACGAGACCCGCGCCACCGTCAGGGCGCCCGCCATATCTGTACGTATATCACTTACTGCGTGCAGCGTGCGCAGCAGCGTGCTGCCGCCGCCGCAGCTGCTCTCCGCGCACAACGAGACCCGCGCCACCGTCAGGGCGCCCGCCATATCTGTACGTATATCACTTACTGCGTGCAGCGTGCGCAGCAGCGTGCTGCCGCCGCCGCAGCTGCTCTCCGCGCACAACGAGACCCGCGCCACCGTCAGGGCGCCCGCCATATCTGTACGTATATCACTTACTGCGTCGGCGTCGGCCTCGTGTGAGGGCGGTGGCTGCCACACGCGTCATATGCGTGAACAGGTGCTGCTTGCGGGGGTTGCTCTGCTTTAGAATATAAATATTATATAATGAATCTAAGCTTGTTTTTTTTTTCGACAACTTGAAAAGGCTTGCACGGACTTTTTGAGACGAACTTGAAAAGTCGCGATAGGTACACATAATTCATTCACATGGACAGTGACTAACAGTGCGGACTATATGAAAGTGATTGATTTTGAGACTATTACAAAATAACTCGAGAAGTTATTTGGCTGTAGTATTCTGTAGGTTGTAGGTACTTCCCCAATCAAGCTGCTCTACCTCTTAAAACTAGCTCGACCACCGAGGAATTTAAATTAAATTATTAAATTATTTCTTACAGCAAATGGTTAAACAACAGCTACCACTAAAACTAGCGAGCGGCAAGACTCAACAGCCCCCACCTGGCTACCACAGGCTATACGAGTCGCCAAGTGAGGTAAGCTAATATGCACTTTATACGCTTAGATATATAATAGATTTATTACTTAACTTGAATGCATTAGCGTCTAAATTCCTTTACACCTAGGTGAAGCTTTTAGCCGTAACAAATACATCAATATGTATTGTTTTAGAAAGTGTTTTAAGCTAGGCATTATCGGGATAACAGATAAAATGGTTGATTATATTTCAGGACGTCGAGTATCCAAACGTATTCTAAACGCCCAATTTTTGTATTGTGTGTAAGTAAATTAAGATATGGTGTCGAGTAGTTATCCAATATAGCTGTTGTACAACTGTTTGTATTATAGATATGAAATGTCACTGCTTTTTCAATGTTTGTATATAATTATCACGTAATTTGGGTGTTTCTCTTCGTATACTTTCGCAAATTCTATGGCAAAATTATTCAGTAGTTTGTATATACAGGTCGGTTAACGAAAGCTGGCACAGTACTCACACATGCAAGTTCACGATACAGTATGTTTTATTACATTATTGCTTCTAATCAGTCGGTCAATTTTAATGGACAAATGCAAAAAAAAGACCACTCTATATTTATGAGCAGTAGCAAAAGCAAAACAATAAGTGCCTCCTTTATACTCATTAGCTTGATCGCGCGCGTGAAAGAGTCGGACAAACTTTTGATGATGCTCATGCTGTGCGATGTCACGACGCGCGTATTCAAAGACACTACACAAGCGCAACGTGTAAATGTGATGAACGTGCCAGCTTTAGTTAACCGACCTGTACCGTTATCTATACAAATAATATAATAAAGCGGAAGAGTTTTTTTGTTTGTTTAAACGGGCTAATCACAGGAACTACCAGTCGGATTCGAAAAATTCTTTCACTAATAGGAAGCTACATTATCCCCGAGTATTATAGGCTACTTTTTTTTTCACGGGGACGCGGGTGAAACCGCGCGAGACAGCTAGTAACTTTATAAAATGTTAAAAGTCTTATGATAAAAATAACAAAATGATGGCTAATAAAATTAAACTTTGTTTCTCTCGTGTACTATAACTATAAAAATTCCATAACGAGATAAAAATAAATGACCTTCAAGTATCCCTCCCTTTCTAACGCCATCACAACTTTGTTTTAATTTCTATTGACTCACTTGTGACTAACTGGCTCTCAAGTGGCTGCTGAACCCTGGTAGATGTTTACCAGAGTTCGGCTATCATGGAATACCTGACTGAGTACATTAAAGATTTGGCAAGCTCGAACTCACATAGCACTAACGAAATGATCAAAAAATATTGCAAAAGTAGTGACATTTCCTTTACAACATATTCGACACAAAACTCGCACTGTGATGCAAGCTTCGGTAGTAATGTAAATAAACACACTATCCGTAGATCTTGATACTTGCCAACCATTTCGTCTGTTCCGCTTTTGGTCTTAGAGCATGATTTCTTTAACGCCATATGAGAATGGTATACACAGGCAGATACTTTCAAATGTCAGCTTATCGAAACCTAAATTGAGTTCCGAATTTTTTTTTTTTTTTTTTTTTTTAAATATATTAGCAATCTTGATCCATCAAAATGTATTAAAAAAAATGTATTTTCTTTTGCAAATTCATAGTTTTGGTCTCATTGCAAAAGTTGTTGTTGTTAAGGTTAAACATCAGTTACGAGGCGGGAAATTTTATTTCTTTCGTTTTTTTTTTTTTTTACTTTCGTAAAACAATATGGATAGATATTTCAGTGATTCACAACCATAGTAGTTCATTTAGCATATTGTAGATTTAAGATTAACTATTTTTATACATTTCCCAAAATAGTAACCCCCTTATTCATAATGAAGTTATCAATCGTTGATTAGCTAAAATTCTGAAGTCTTTATCTGACACATGACAGTTGGTGATCGAAAGAGTGAGACGGAGGACACTATTACACTGATTAAGTTAAAAAGCGATTATGAATAAGGGGGTTAGTTTTACCGCTTTTAGAGAAACCGTGAGAAATGTTCAAATAGGGCTCATATTATACAAAAAACATACATACCACAATGTGCCAAATGAACTTCTACTGTCGCTTATCACTGAAACATCTATCCATATTGTTCGACGACGGTAAAAAAAAAAAAAAAAAACTCGAAAAAATTCAAATTTCCCGCCTCGTAACTGTTGTTTACCCTTAAGCACGCAGAACTCAAATTGAGTTTTGATAAGATGTCATCTATAATATATGACATAATTTTCATTTATTATGTGAGGAATTCTAATCTTTCTTCTTTAATGGGACCTTACATTGAATATTTAGATTGTATTGTATTGTTCCAGCAAACCCAAGGCTTAGTAATCCACCACACTCGTACAGGGAGCTCGCCCGCACCGCTGCCCACGCAGCAGCCTCCAAATAATAAAGCTACCAGGTAACTAATTAACTATCAAAGTGTTTTAACTATTTTATTTACCTCTTTTCAGCTGAGCTGAGCTTTTCGGTAAAGGAAATCATCGCAAGGAACCTTTTGTTTTATTAGCTTGAGGAAATCCTTATACCCAATAGACAGCTCTAGGGGAAGAGCCAGGTTATGCAGGACGTCTGAAACCCGATGGTGGTCGGTACAGATTGCGTACCTGCATACAGGTCGATTAACTAACGCTGGCACGTTCAACACATTTACACGTTGCGCTTGTGTAGTGTCTGTGAATAAGCGCGCGGCGTGACGTCGCATGCAGTGCAACATGAAAAGTCTGTTCGTCTCTCTCGCGCGTGGTAAAACTTAAGAGTATGAAGGAGACAGTTATTTTTTTTGCTTTTGCTCATAAATATAGAGTGTTCTTTTTTTGCTTTCGTGAGACTGACTGATTAGATGCAATAATGTAATAAAAACTTCTGTATCGTGAAATTGCATGAGTGCGTACTGTGAACGGGCCAGCTTTAGTGAACTGACCTGTACCACTCCATATGCTGCGCTTAGATAGCCCGTCCTGGGGGAGTGTGATACCTCCGCCTACCACCCTCGCAGGGCTATCGCACGATATATCGTGACCACATCGATCCATCCTTGAGGTCGCTTCTGGACAATCAGGGCCCGATTACCCACGAACCCAAATCGCAAGGAACCTAGCATATTTGTAGAGTACTTTGTAAAACTTACCTGTCTGGCTACCACACTTCAAGATCTATTGTCAACTGTGTGAACCGAAAAATGCACTTGAGAGTCAAAATTCCAGTACTACAGTAATTCCACTAGTTTTATTAAATCAACCAACGTTGATATTTCTTTAGAATGATGTCTTTTTTTTCGACGAAGTTATATAGTACGACATACTTAAAAACTCAGATTACAGAACAAAAAGGCAGATAGAGCGCGCGAAACGTTTGTTTAAAAAACTTTATTCAACGAAAACCACTTTCTTTTTAATAAACTTTGTTCAAACGTAGCAAATACAAATTCAAAAGCGAATACCAGGTATGTTTTTCAATTTTTATTTGCTTTTTTGGCCTCACTCCCGTGTTTCGCGCGCTCCATCTGCCTTATTGTGTAATCTGTGCTTAAAAAGATAACATCTCAAAGTATTCTAATGGAGATAATGTGTATTGTCATCCAGAACAAACACATACCCGAAGCTGCCGGAGAAGTTCCGCGTAGGTTCCCCCTCGGCAGGCCCCGCGGCCGCGCCGACCGCGCCCGAGGAAGAGGTGATCTTCTTCTGACACGCGCCCGACCCGCCCGCCGCCTCCCGCTCCTGAGACTGCCGACTCTCTTAGACCTTCCAATTTATGCACTCCTGGTACTTTGTTCTTGCGTTCTCATGTCAGGAACTTTGTTGATTTTGAAGATCTGCCACTGTTTATGGTGCCCTGTTAACTTGATCGCCATTAAATTTGGTCCAAGCTCTCTAAATTTCATCAAGAGGAATTTCAGCAAAGATGTTTTCTACTTTAATATTAGCTTTTTTCACTGCATTTGATATTGTATCAAGCTAATAGGGCCAGCTTGCAGACGTTGAATGTGGAAACGTTCGTTTTTGCCATTAGAGATGTTAAATATCATATAAAAATTAAAAAAAAAAACCTTGTCTATACTAATTAACATTTTTGGCGTATACGAGAAGTGGCACAGTAAATTCAATAGAAGTTTCCAAATGCTGACTTTTCTAGCTTTTAAATGATACCAAATACAGTGCAACATTAAAGAAGAGAAAATCGCTATTTAAAACACGAG
This sequence comes from Achlya flavicornis, assembly GCA_947623365.1. Classification (NCBI taxonomy): domain Eukaryota; kingdom Metazoa; phylum Arthropoda; class Insecta; order Lepidoptera; family Drepanidae; genus Achlya; species Achlya flavicornis. The sequence goes on from OX392491.1 coordinate 7,069,441, forward strand.
CTTGGCCCAAATTATATGCCCTTGAGTGTATATTATGGTTTTTCTAGATCATTTTACATGTAACAGCGCCTCTTGCGGAATACTTGCAGAACTAATTTCTCCTAGACAACGTTTAATAACGTTTTAACGATATATTAAAGGTGTTCTTACCTGTCCTGTTCTTCTTAGACATTCCTTTATATTTAATATTCTTATTTTAGTATTGTTTATCTTAATTTTATTTATTTAATTAGAAAATACTAATAACTTCATTGCATTTAATTTTGAATAAACTAAATAGTCCAATTTTAACTTTTAAAATTAAATAAATATGTTCATTGATTTCGACAGATGGAGTTTTCTCATTAAAATAATAATCATATCTTACTATACAAGACATTTCATAATAGTACAAACCTACTGAGCTTCAAATTAACATTCCATTATAAACGAATTTGATCTCTATACACATGTATTTAAAGTAGTTTTATATTTTACTGTATCAGTATTTTAACGCAGCTGACGAATCGAGGCAACTATTTGCATTTAATGGCTTAATGAGGAATAAATGAAAACAAGATTAATTTAATACTTGGGGAAATGGACCCTATGCACCTTATTACAAAACATGGTTTAAAGGAAAACCAGGTTTTAAAATAGCCTCGTCCCTTTTTATTATATGACGTTAGAAAGTGACCAAATGACAGTAAAACCTGGCTTTGCTTTAAACCATGTTTTGTAATAAGAGGGTATGTATTTAATAGTTCCTGAATATTTATTTTTTCCTTGACTAGGAAGGTCTGATGAGATATAAACTATGTATAGGTTATTAGGTCTTTATAAATGTAGATATAATGCGTTTTAAACATTCGATCAAATGCGACATCGATTTAAAAATATATTCGATGATGACTCAATGAAGCGATTTCATTCGCAAATTATCGCATACAGTTTCGAAATAGAAACAAAATGCTGTTTCGATAACAGCTATTATAAGTGAAGTTTTAAAATTAAAAACAAATAGTGAAATGTCTAAATTAGCGGTCTAGTTTATAGAAAATTGTTATATTAGATGTTTTGAGGGTAACTAATGTCTTATTGTTGATGACTGTATTGAGAATTTTAACTAAAACGGTTGTCAAGAGCATTTTCCGAACCGTATAATCGATCTATAGCAGGGGTTCCCAACCTTTCTTTTGTTGCGCCTCTCCAGATATATATCTTCATTATAAAAAAAATACATTATTTTAATGACTTTTATTTGTCCATTGTTACTTGTCGAAACTTGTTCAACAGCGGCTGAGGACGCCACGACGCGTTTTGAAACAGCGGAGTCATAGAATGTGATATTTTTATGTTAATTGCACGCGCCAAATTAATTCGTAATTTTGTATTCCGCCCCCCATCGACATCTCTCTACGCCCCCCTGATTGGGAACCCCTGATCTATTTTGTAATAAATGTGTTGACTAAAATCTTTTATGATTTTATTCTGTGTGTGTGTCTTAAGTGACAAAATATAATTTCAAAGATGTGACTAATGCGGTTAATGCTCGGAATAACCTAAATAATGTTTGTATTTAAAATGAAACCGTTGTTAAAAAAAAACAATTTTATAATGATTCTCTGAAGTCACTTGTTATTCGATGTTGTATATTAATTGTATTTAACGGTCTGTTGAAGAAATTGTTCCAAAATAGAGCTTTTGGATTCTTATACAACTACAAAAAAGGACTGCGAATTGCCAAACGTTAGAGAGCGTTAAAATTAAGAGCTAGTTAGAATATTATAATTAAACTCTACAATACAATTGATATACACAATAATTTTAAATCTATTTTCCGCAACTCAAATATTGCTGAGCACGCTATTTATCAAAAGAATACCTAAAAAAAGCATTTATATTTTAAAATAAATATTGTAACTTTTAAAAAATTACCGAGTTTGCAATCTGACTCGTGTATTTGAGAGTACATAGTACTATATTATAAAACTGTTACCTTGTAAATATGTTGAAACCAGAATGTTATGTGTAATAGAATGTTATATTCACAAATATAAAAGTTACATGTAATTAAACACAACATCTTTGAGAATGGCTATTGTGTGTTACAATAGTCTAACTTTCCATAAAATAGCTAATAATATTCCTAGAAAAACTAGTCCATTGGCAATTTCCGTCTTGAAAGTTAAGACATGGTTTTAACTTAATTGAGCTTATAAATGGCATTTTCTCTGCTATTGAGAATATAGGATGATTAAGCTATAATTAAACAAGTAATTAATATTGTTCATGGGCTAAGTTTTTGTAGGAAACCTTAAATAACCATAGACACGTGTATCCGACATCTTATTGTTAATCTATGATCAGATATATAAGCAAGATAATTTTGAATCATGATCAGATATATAAAACAAGATAATTTTGAATCAGGGTCTAACTAGACTTAGGCAGTGGTTACCATCAGATAAAATTTCATAGAACTAACCTATTTTCGTGTTATAAAAGTACTTAATACGAGGTTTTCTCAGCCCCTGATTTCATTTTGATATTTATGGTTATACGCATTTGTTCTAGGACTGTGTGCAGACGTTACGGGTTAAATAATAAATTTGTCTATCTGGATGATTTACTTGTATTTTCGTTTAACTTTCTAAAACATACGATCGAATTGAATTAAATATCTGCACACATCAGTTGTTTAGCTCATTAAGAATAACTGTTGTTAAAAAAAAAAACTAAGACTATGTAACTATTTTTCGTGCATTTACTGTAATCCTTTTTACTATTTTAGTCTTTAGAGAAGGTGATATTTTAAACTATTTTCTCGTTTAGGAATACCTTTCATACCGTGTGTATATATATTGACGTTAATGTTTGAACATATTGTATATCTAAGATAATCTTTAAATTGTACCGAAAATAAAAATTAGGTTATATCGTCGAAGAAAATTTTAACTTGCAATAAAAATAAATCTTTACTATGGCAATTTTTTAATTAGAGAATAAATGTTTATGATTGTACTTAGATTTATTGGTGAGATGAAAATTATTTGATTATATCGTTCGTCGATCTATCGTGTTTAAATTCAAAACATCATGACAATAACTATATAATCTATTTTTCTGAAAGTAAATACGGCATATTCCACACACTTTAGAGTAATCAAGTCTTATTAATGTTATTTGCACTTTAATTGTTTATATGGAGGTATTTATGGATCGGCCATTGCAATTCACGCTTTTACTTTTATTAATTTTGCGTAAATGGCAGATATGCATTTAAATACTACAACTGTTCCTTATACTAAGATGTCTAAAAAATCTGTGAATATTTTGCTGTTTAGACGTAAGCATAATATTGCATTTAAAATAATTGAAAATATTCATGTTACATGTAAAAAAAAAAAACAATATAACAGTATCACTAACCGTCTATTTATATTATCTGACTAAAAGCCGAATCAGTTATTACCCTTAAGTCACAACAGTATGGCAGCTTATTAAGGTTTTATTACTTTTGCAAGTTGTTTAAATCGCCTACTAAGAAGCCTTTAATATTTTGGAGTACTTATTGTGCAGGATTGGCCCATAGTTTATTAAATATGCGACCTCCTGAATAAAAGGACTCAAATATCCGTGCCTTCTATTAATAATAATAATCATATCGATATAATTTTGCGATGTTTATTTAATATTCAAAATCATTATTTCTGCTAAGTACTTAATTTTATAAAACAAAAACTGCAATGAAATAAGGATGATTCCTAGGTTAACAAAAAACTCTACATAATTAGTCCGTCAGTTAGATTATCAAAAAATAATGGACACGTATTTGTTGCTTAACCAAATTATTAAAAATTAACGAAGATAAAGCGAGTCAAAGTTCTTGTCATGTATTTTTTGATAATGTAAAATACGGACTAAACAGAATTGTTTAGTCATCTAGCATGTTTCTATATTCAGCTTATTTTAAATCAGCTGAATCGTCCAGCCATGTTACTTCAGATCTTTTTGAGGTAAATTTTATTTTAATAAGAAAGCGCGTATACTACACCAAATTCGTAGAATCGGAAATAGTTACCTTTTTGAGTCAATAGATAGTCCGAACAGAGGATGCCAAATTATATTAATATACAGTTAAATAAAAGAAAATATAAGATTTTTTACTAATGACATCTTTTATTTAAATAGTCATGCCCTTGATCAAACAGCAGTGTAATAAATATATTTTCAGGCAACTAAACTTTTGATGCAGTTTTTTCAATTAATTTATATTTCAGTATTTTATCGACATGAAAGTTTTATTTATAGTCTTAATATTAGTGAGATATCATTCAGTACTTAAATCAATAATCTTTAAATTAAGTTCGCTAGTGGCAATATTTAAAACTTATTTAAGCTTTAAATTATATTTATAATTTTTAATACATAAGTTTCTATTAATGAATCCCTCCATTTTGTTATCCTATTTTATATAAGACAATACAATAATGTATTGCTCAATTGTATGCTCATTTATTCCTTGTATCTCTAATAATTTAACGATATTAATATTTTAATTGTACTTTTTATATAATGAATTATTTCTGCGCTCGTATTACATTCATGATTGTTATTAATGTTTTTCTTTTATCAACTTGATCTGTGACGATTAGCGGGCGATGTCTGCGTTATATTTAGAATAGATGAAATAAACATTTACTTAGTATTGAATTACGATTGTTTTATTTTGATAACCGCTGAACTCTTATGGCGAGGATCGAAGACGAAGGTCCCGGGTTCGAATCCTACAATGACCTTGAGATTTCGATGAAGGATAACATCGTGCGGAAACCATAGCACGGTGTTAGGGTACTTTGTAGAACCCACCTGGCTACCACTCCTCAAGTTGGAAAATCTGTCGCCAAGCACCTATCGATGAGTTACGATAGCTGAACTTCAGAGACATTTCTTCTAAGCCTAGTATGCTTACCACCTTCGGCCACATCATCAATTACCATAGTAAGATTGCGGTCAAACACAGGCCTATACGCAGTAAAAAACAGCGAAGCCAAAATGACCAGATTAACTAACTGCAAAAGGGATTACCTGGCATATCACATCAATTATAAACAAGTAACAGTATATAAAAATCGGGTAGGTCCCATTTGTTCCATGGAACATGACATAATATAACAATTTGAGAAAATATTGTCCCTATTTGTACTATAGAACTACTAGCTTTTGCTCCTGTTTTTATTTGTCTGAATGCACAGAACTAAATGGGAATCGCTTTCCCCAAATTCTTCCATGATGAAATAAGACAAGTGGTAGCAAATCAGTCTCGAGTGGCCAGTTTACATATCAATTATTACAACAACAACAACAAAAAGTACAAACTGTTCTATAGTACAAATAGGGACAATATTTTCTCAAATTGTTATATTACGTCATGTTCCATAGAACAAATGGTACCTACCGTATAAATCATATTGCTCATATTTTAGAGCTGTGTGAGGCCAATAAAAGCACAGATATGCTACAGCACCGGTATTTGGATAAAAATGAAAGATATAGTATAAAAAGTTTATTGGATATTTGAAGTAAATGATAATTGCATAAATTACATACTAGGTAGTAATAATATAATTATAATAGTACTACTAGACCAGTTTATGCAACCGAATTTTATGACACAGCAATAACAATTTAACTAATCGTCTTTTGTATAAAATAATCTAACCAGATTATAGCATGTGCTCTATTATGTAATAAAACATTAGATTTGATGTCTAAATTCCTTAAAAGTATTAACAAGCAGTCTTATAAATTTCACACAAGTTTAAACATGTATGAAGAAAATCCTATGCATATTTTTATAAATTGTGTTCGTGAGATCAAACTCAAAAACAGAACAAAAAATAATATTAGAAAAATAATCCGTGGGTTTTTTTTGTTTGATAAATGGTTAAAGTTCAATTTCGGAATTTCCTCAAGAGGAATTTCACTAATTTATTAGGACCTTATAACAGGTGGAGATTTTGATATGGTATATTTTCGAAACCTATGTTAGGCAAAGATTTTCATAGGGCATCGTTTTAAATTCTTTGATGTTAGGTTAGTCATTCTGAACAACTTCAATGACAACTTTCTTCTTCTTTTCAAAATGTCAATGTTGCTCGATCATGTATGAAAAGTAAAATATTTTTTTTGAGAATTCAGTGTTGTTCCAAGTTCAGCATGACTAATCCAACATAGGTTTCGAAAATATACCATCTCGAAATCTACACCCAGTATAAATGGAACTTTGTAAAGGCCTTTGAAGTGACAAATGCGAGAACTTTACAGTTCAGTTCGAATGTTCATATTATAAAGAAAGCAGTGTTATTTATAACTGGCAGGGTAAGTGGAAATCTTATGTCTCGTTTATCATTTAAAAAAGGGGGATATTATCGAGGAATCTCCGTCCATTGATACAGCAATATTCGTATGAGGTAAATCTAATATTATAGTATTTATTATACGTACTAGTAAAATAATACTAACTATTATACTAGTTCAAAATCCAACACTGATAACTTGGTACTCTATGTGCAAGAAGATAGACAGAACCAGTATTGCTCACGCTCGAGATAGTTAAGATCTATGGATAATAAATTACCAAGGATGTTAAAAAAAATCGGACATATTCTCGCTAACAAAAAACTGTGTGAGTACTGTCCGACCTGGTCTGTGTAAATAACCAAATATAATTTGACACCCACCCTCAGTTATGCAAGGCACATCTTACTGATAGTACTAAACAAATCACACCAACATTTTACATCATTATTAATTAACAAAACATTATGGTCCTCTTTCACAATAACATCCTTCAGTTGCTGATAATCTACTGGAAACAATAATTCAGTGATATATCAGCATAGTGTAACAACCACTAAAATTCATTATTTATAAACAAAATAATAATTCAGCAATTCACAATTTGTTCGAATATTTTAACAACAAATTATTATTAATAAATTTTGTTGTAACTTCACAAAATATTCAATACTGACCCCTGCATTCCCTGGATAAAAAGTACCTAGCCTATGTCTTTATCAATATCATAGGTCATTCATCACAATCCGTTGATTGTGAAAGGTAACAAACAGACGTTACTTGTGCATTTATAATATCATGTTTGATACTGGTGCAGATTCTGTCGTAAACTGCACTAAACTAATTTTAATCACAATACATCTCTTTCAAAGGCTTTCAAATTAGTCTTTGCACTTGTGACTAAAATTATGTTGAAAACAAGCCAAGGACTAAATATCACACGTCCTTTTTTTATGTTCTTTGTTGTTTTTTTCTTAGGTTTTGTTGTTTATAGTAACAGAATCAGCACCACTGTGTTTAATAATTACAACTGGGCAAAAAATATTTCAAATAAAATTAATTCCAATGGAAATCTGCAATATGTATTTAATTATAATGAGGACAATTAATTGATGACTGGAAGAGATGCTTTAAATGTAAATACTACTGTAATTATGTGTTTTTAGGGTTCCGTAGCCAAATGGCAAAAAACGGAACCCTTATAGATTCGTCATGTCTGTCTGTCCGTGTATGTCACAGCCATTTATTTCCGAAACTATAAGAACTATAATGTTGAAACTTGGTAAGTAGATGTATTCTGTGAACCGCATTAAGATTTTTACACAAAAATAGAAAAAAAACAATAAATTTTGGGGGTTCCCCATACTTAGAACTGAAACTCAAATTTTTTTTTTTCATCAAACCCATAAGTGTGGGGTGTCTATGGATAGGTCTTCAAAAATGATATTGAGGTTTCTAATATCATTTTTTTCTAAACTGAATAGTTTGCGCGAGAGACACTTCCAAAGTGGTAAAATGTGTGTCCCCCCCCCTGTAACTTCTAAAATAAGAGAATGATAAATCTATAAAAAATATATGATGTACATTACGGTGCAAACTTCCACTGAAAATTGGTTTGAACGAGATCTAGTAAGTAGTTTTTTTTTAATAGGTCATAAATTGCAATTAATATCAAATACTCAGGTCTATACTACCATGTACTTATATACCTACAGGTTTGTACGGAACCCTCGGTGCGCGAGTCTGACTCGCACTTGGCCGGTTTTTTTTCCTCATATAGTTAGTGAAGAGTTATGTATCTACTCATACTTGAGTTCCACTTTGAATCTTTTACATAAGGAAAATTATATTGCACTTAAAGTAAACTAAAAACATCACATTATCATCTAACAAGTTAGATAGACCTGCTGGTGGTGTGAAATCCTATAAGCCCGTAATGATATGGCTATATTAACAATTAGAAAACATTTTAAAACAAACAATTCATAACATATCTCTAACAAATTCATTGGAAGGTTTCTCCCATATCTGTCCCGATCTGTACAACCTATAAATCTTACTATTTACCAAATTCTGTCCGTATTTCAACATAGCACCTTCAAATTTGTGTTGAAACACTTGCATCTGTGTCTCATTATAACCACCACTAGAGTGGTACATCTTAGGGTCCCCACATTCCGTATACTTGTGCGCTCCTAGAATTTCTAACGGTACAACTTTAGTTGTATTAAGATTAAAGATATTGTCAAATGTTGTCATGGAATCCAAGTTTCTAATAAAAACAGGACTTTTCTCCTGTGGTAGAATATAGTAGTGGGTTTTCTTCATTATTTCTGGATACCCAACTTCTGCATTATCATCGTCATTCTGGTTTAAGCAGAACAAAAGAGGTTTTACTTCTACACTTCGAATCTTTCTTGTTGGATCAAAATCATCTAGTATACCCTTCAGGTTATTATGTACTCTTGGTACTAAAAATTGATCCCACGATAAAACTGTTGCATGGCTTACTTTATTTGACTCTTCCTTATCAAATCTAAAATGTCTAAATAAACAATCCAACTCAATAGCATTTCTGATAATATCATAAGACTTTGCAAATATAAACGGGTAATTTAATGGGAAGAATTGTATATTCCACTGTGTTATATCTATTGGAAGTAGATTCAATCTTCTTATAATGTCTTCAGACATCATACTATCATAAATTGTGAAATAATTGACCCCCATCATGTGATGGAATACAAGAAACTCAATAAATGCATCTCTAGAAACCAACGGAATTTGATTTGGTATCACACATATTGCCGGTTCTATATTATTAACAAATTTAATGCTGCTACTCTCTCTAACCTTCCTCTTTGTGTTAACTTGAATCAATCTGTTTATTGGAGCATGTATTGGGTTGATATTATAATCATTAACATAGAAGCTTATTCCTTTTGGTTTTCCCATGTTTTTGTTCAAAGAACATTCAAACACATACAAGCGGAAGTCATTAATTGGTTCAGAGATTATTTTGAAGGTGAAGCGACCTGCTTTTGGTTTGTTTGTGTTCTCGAGCCAGATATTGCAGCGAAAATTGGGTCGTACATGCGCCTTGCCCACGACTATAGTGTCGATAGTGTGTGCGTGAGATGCCGTTAACTTATCGTACTTTTGATACGACCGTAAGAAGGACGAATAGGAGTAGAAGTTCTCATCGATCTCTTGAAAAAGTGGCGGCGTTTCACGTACCTCCATTGAAGTATTTCGAAGGATTTCAGAAAGCATCGTAGCGTTAAATCCCGGTCCACAAAATTCTATCTCCGAAAGGCCAGGTTTCCCAAAGAAATTCAACACTTCTAACACATAGCGAAGTCTGTAGTATTCGCGGCGGTATATGAGTAATGTAACGATGCTAATGAAGCATACGATCATGAGTATAAGCTGATAGTATTTCCTCATGATTTTCGGCGATGATTTGCGCCTGTCTTCATTTAATCTGAAAAACGGGAAGTATATACATTAGCAGCAGATATTGATTATTACATTATCAAACGGAAGATTTACTTTAGTCTTTTAAATAAATAGGTCGGTACGTACAATTTCATTTACCATTTATTTCAACAAAAACTACTACTTGTTTTCCTCAAATTCCAAAAATGAATTATTGAATGAATGAAGTACCGACAGAACAGAATAGACAGCTGATAGTGCGTTCGAATTGGAGTGATTTCGTTTAACAGTTTCAAAATGGGCATTTTTGTTTATGCGTTCGAATTGGAAAATTTCAACAATTTTGCAACTTTTGCCACAAACGATATTTCCCAAATCGAACGATTAGATACAAAAATGACATTTCCATGCTGATCGCCTGCTTGTCACTTGTCTCAACCTACCTTTTCCTTCAGTTAATCATTAAACAAAGTTAATCTAACAAATTATTCTCTTGCCTGTTAGTATTTCTATAAAATTTTACAATAAAAATTAGAATTTTCGCTTCCCGTATGAATTTTCCGAAACTTATCTGTCAGAATCAAAGATGTCAAAATATGATCACAAATATATTGGATTCTCTAAGATCACAAACGACCCTGCCTCGGAGGTGGGTCAAAATTTGCAGTTCACGATGTCGTTTTTAACTGTTTCCAAGCAAAACGAACGGTGAACGAAAACAGTTCAAAACGCCAATTTCGCCCCCAACTTTCCAAATCGAACGCCAGTTGTGATCGTTTTTGGCATTTTTGACTGTTATTTTTGCTACCATACCCCAATTCGAACGCACCTTGAGTGCGTGCTGTCACTTGTCTGGCATGTCAGCGCTGTTGTTTGTCTTATTCGCCAAAAGGCAGGCAAAGGTTTGATCCATACAGCCTTATCTTATTTAAGTTTTCTCGAGTTGTCGCAAAATAAATCACTTCATATAGTCCGCACTGTCAGTCACCGTCCTTAAAAGTCATGTTTGAGACAACTTGAATTTAACTTCCTGTCAAGCGCTTACTCTCAGACAAATTCTTCTTCTCCTATTTCTTATTTTTAAGTTTGGCAACCAAATCCAAATTAGGACTAACTTCTGCCAGTGTCAAGTTATATTATAATTTCCAGTCACAATAAATCACTTTCACATAGTCCTCAGTCAGTCACCGTCCAATGGTCCAAGGTAAGTCTTTTTCTCCTTCTTCTTCTTATTTTTAATTTTGGCAACCAAGCCCAAATTAGGGCTCATTTCTGCCAGTGTCGAGTTATATTATAGTTTCCAGTCACAATAAATCACTTCACATTATAGTCCTCAGTCAGTCACCGTCCATAAAAGTCATGTTTTACTACAATGGTGGTCATTGTACTAAAACTCTTCACGGACATTTTGAGACAACTTGAAAAGTCACGATACACATAATTCATTTCATTTCACTTCACTGGTGCACATAGATGATCTTTATTGGGTAAAATACCACCAAAAATACACAATAAAACTCAAAATACACAAATTTAAGAAATTAAAAATGAAAATGCTACGTCACTCTGCAAGTTCCCGCCAAAAAGTCCCTTTTTCTCCTTATTTTAAAGTTTGGCAACCAAGCCCAAATTGGGGCTCATTTCTGCCAGTGTCGAGTTATATTATAGTTTTCAGTCACAATAAACCACTTTCACATTATAGTCCTCAGTCAGTCACAGTCCATAAAAGTCATGTTTTACTACAATGGTGGTCATTGTACTAAAACTCGATAAAGTCACGATAGACATAATTCATCATCATAGTCCAGCCAAAGTTTAAGTCCTATATAACGCATAGACTTAGGATTTCGCTACGCTTAATACAGGCAGCATCTCTTTCAACCAGCGCAGTACGTAGGTATTGTGGGTTTAGTCATTAGTCGGTGTGAGGATGGTGTGATGTGAGGGTACCAAACTATCTTTGCAATCAATAGTTTTATCAAACTATCGATAGTTAAGCTCGAAAACTAGTTATAATATCGATAGTGCTATCGATTGTATCGATACTATCGCAAAATATCGCAATCCGACCAATACTATTGATCATGGCAATACTATCGACATAATCTTTAATGAAGTCCTATATAATATGTAATTACTATTCTTAGTTTGAAATATTGTAAACGGGAGAGAATAATTAAATTTTATTATTATTTATTAATCGATACTATTGAATCACAATACTTTCGATAGTATCGATACTATCGAATTCGATAGTACTTTACTGTCGATAGTATTGGTAAATACAATTGATACTATCGATAGTATCGATACTATCAAATTCGATAGTACAATACTATCGATACAATCAATAGCGCTATCGATATTATTACTATTTTCCAAGGTCACAATAGTATCGATAGACTATCGATGCAACACTATGGTATGCAACACTACTTTGCAATACTGCCAACATTGTCACACAAAACGTTAAAGCAAAGCAAGCAAGTCATCGGCATTTTCAGGCCAAATAATTTTCTTGAAACTGTTAGAAAATAATTAAAATTATGTCTGATAATAAAGACGAAACGCTGCGCCAGTTCTGCGACGTGACCGGTGCTACAGAAGCCCGCAGCAGGTTCTTTTTGGAATCCTCCAATTGGCAGCTTGAAGTAAGTTCGATAAAATAAATTATAATTTTATTCCAATTTGAATTTGTTTCTTTGCTTTGTGATTATAGTTTCAACAATATTATTATCGTTTATGATTTCTTTTAAATGCATTTATTATCAGAAAACAAAAATTGTTTATTTTTGTTGCAATTTAGATCGCGAACAAAAATGAAATGTATCTAGGTACCTACTTGTGTATTCAACTAAGGCAGTAAAATCTGTACTAAGGGTATTCCCCGTTTTAATACTTCATAAGAATAACACTATGGAATCAAACCTTTGTCTTTGTCACTACAATACTATTCTCCATATTATGTTTTTGCTCCTATGGTTACTCTGACTACTTTACCTGGAACATGTATAGTACTCATAAGCCCATATGCCCCATAAGTGTAGATTTATTGTCCAAAACGGTGTAAAACATTTTCAGACATTTTTATTGCGAAGCCAGCAAAAAATACCTAAGAAGGGCACCTTACTATTTAATCATGCATATATTACCTTCCAGGTAGCATTATCCAGCTTCTATGAACACGGTGGGAATGCTGATGAGCCTCCGGCAGCAAATCCAGCACCAACAGCAATAGCTTCGATGCCAACACTGTCAGATAGTGATATGGACTCACCACCGGGTTCACCGTTAAGACCTCAGAAGAAAGAAAAGAAGAAGCCAGAAAATAAAAAGTTTGGGACCATTGGATCTTTGCAAGCGGATAGCTCAAGTGATGAAGAGGAAGGTAAATTTGTTTGTTTTAGACCAGCACCTTGCTAGCTATCATGTCTATATCATACAAAGAAGATTTGATTTGCTGTTCATCTTATTTTACTGTAACATCCAGCCTTCTGACTAACATCAGCTGTGTCATCTCTAACTATATCTGTAAGCCAGTAGATATGTTCTGAATGGTAATTAATTAACTATATCATTTGAGTACGAGCATCATTCAGTCAGTAACACCACACAACAGTCCAGTAGGATTAACGGTTAACTATCATGAGGCATTTTTGAGCAGTCAATTTGTCCTTTCAACTCATGATTCAAGACAAATCTAGACGTCCCACTATGGGGGGGACTGATGACTAAAACAAGCTAAAAAATGACAGCGGTGATAAATCCACAGGCGAGAAGATGCAAGAAGTAGAGAAAATGAGGGTGGAAGTGGAGAGATTGTTGTGTGAGAATGGTAAATTGAGGAGAGAGATTAGAAGACTGAGAGGGAGTACAGATGAGGAATCAGGTGTGTGCGAAGTAGCTTAGATGGAGACTAGTTGTAGGTGAATGGGAAAATTGTTGATGTGTAAGAGAAAATGTAGATGTCTGGGGGAATTGTAGATATAGGTATATTAAGATTTCAAAAAGATCCTCTATATACAACAGACTTGTCAATTAAATAAAAATGGGATTAAATATATATTGGATAATATTTGCAACATCTGCAAGTCATGTTACACACCAAGAATATAATAGGTAATAACTTATAGTTGAAAAATCAAAGTCTCTAGCTTGTTTAGATTTGTCACAAAAATCTATTGCATGGTGGAAAAAAATTCATTATAATAATTCAGCTATCTGCAATAGTTACTAGAATATAACAGTCCTAATGGAGTATGTTTATTGTCACAGGTCAAGCATTCTACGCAGGAGGCTCAGAGAGGTCTGGCCAACAGATTCTTGGGCCCGGCAAAGGCAGAAAAGACATTGTCTCTGAAATGTTCAAGAGTGTTAGAGAGTAAGTTCTTTTGATATCAACAACATCGACACCATAATAAAACATCCACATCATACACAACATCCACATAATCAACAACACTAACATCATCAAAAACATCCACATCATCAACAACATCCACATCATCAACAACATCCACATCATCAACAACATCCACATCATCAACAATATCAACATCATCAAGAACACATTTGACCTGGATTGGCCCTTTTATTACTGAGCTATTATCGCCTTTCTTGTATATATTGCTTATTTTATTTCTGGTGTATGTAAAATGTGAGAGACAGTTATATCAGTTGAAAAGGACAGTATATAATAATAATGGTAATGTAATTTACTAGACGCGGCGCAGTAGTGTTCGAGGACGAGCCGTCGTCCACAAGTCGAGGTCGCGGCGGCTTGTTCGGTGGCGTCGGATACAGACTTGGTAATTTATTTATTTATTTAAACAGTCTGGATACGAAAATAAATTAAACCACGTAAAATACTCATAAATACAAACAACTTTTACTATGGGACCAAATTCGAAATCGCATAAAACTGCTAAATAGGTTTTTGTTGTAATATTCATGTTTAATACAAGCTTTTTTTGTTGACTGTACTTGCATTGTATCCAGTATAGGTATACTAAATATTAATTCAATCCGTCCACTGGAAGTGGGTGAAATTCGACTTGCAAGATTGGACCCGAACATACATACATTTCAAGTTGAATAAAATCTTGTAAAATGTCTAATGTCTCCTCTGCCAAAATGTATGAAACAGCTATTTATTATTGTGAGTTCGAAGTTGGTCCCATAGTAAAAGTTGTATTTATTTATGAGTACTTTACGTGGTCATTTACTGTCGCATCCAGCCTATATATAACAATTAAAATTGAGTCATACTCCCAATAATTTAAGAGTATATTTAGAATGGCAATGTTTATGTTGCAGGTCAAACGGCAGATGACCATGAGCCAGTGTCGGCAGCTAACCCACAACAGCAAGTAAGTTAATCTGTATTACTCCGACCATCGATTCTTAGTCGACATGAGATAATTAGCAAAATCAAAAGGTAACAATGATAGTACCATCAACTACACATTCAGCGGCATTGAATTTAGCCCAAACACGAATTTCATACAAAAGGAGCTATCAGCAAAATATTTTATTAGCTTATTTGTACATAGTATATTATTAACTCTGTGTGTGCATATATTGTACTGTATTGCATTTGGTACCGTTTTAATTCAAGCTAAAAACTCCTGAAAAGCCCAAATGGAGGGTAAAGATTTTTAGTTTTTTTTTTTAAACATTCAAAAAAAAACTTCCGCTTTATTATATTAGTATAGATTTAGAGCAAGGGGAGTTATGAGTAGGGTCGGACTGGGCCGGAAGGGCCCGGGTGGCTACCCAGAAGCCCTGACTTATTTTTCCGTTTCATTTCTCTCTAAGTGTGTATGAACTATCTAATGTACTATACATGTAGGTCCAGTACGGCAGAGTCGGCAGGCAAACGGCACCTCGATTATATTCTATATACCCAGTCCAAACCTCGAAAAATTTCTAATATTTCCTATTAGTTACACATTCCAACACTAGATGGCGTAACGTTTGCTACACACTTAAAAAAATTAACATTTGTAGTTATAACATATTCATTGTATGTCAAAATAATTATTTTTATATTTTGTTATAAAATAAAGCTTTAGATTTATTTATTACGTCACTTTTATTAAATATTTGACATATATGTATTGAGTTATTGAGATAAATTCTGAATCGCGCTATTGAAATATTTTTGTAAATTTACTATATATACAATCCTTCCAGCATAACGAATGTACTTGCTTCGGCAGTACATATACTAAAATTGGAACGATACAGAGAAGATTAGCATGGCCCCTGCGCAAGGATGACACGCAAAATCGTGAAGCGTTCCACATTTTTTGAAGAGTTTGGATAATTGTATGTTTTGTATTCAGGAAATACTGCCACCCACCGGGGCGCCCGCAATGTTATCGGTTAAATATTTACTTTGAATAAATTCGGTTATAATTTTTCACAGCACACAAATATTGTACGTTTGGTATTGGTTTTTTTGGTAGAGTAGGTACGACAAGATAACAATTATATCTTTACTCTTGTTTAGTCTGTCTATCTTACTACTCTCACTCAACCAAACTGATAAATAAAATGTGGAAAAAACACATCTCAAGAAAAGCTTCCTAATTGCAGGAGCTAAACTTGAGAGTCAGTTTTTTTATTAAACAGATCGCTTTAACTGTTTTTTTAAACACTTAATAAAGAGTGGGAAAAGAAAATGGCTGAAATTAAATACAATATTTTATTTATATGCTTTTGTCATCTTCTTTGGTATGTTAGACAACCTAAATATAAGAAAATATCGTTTTATTTGGCTCGAACCGTTTATTTCATGTTTTTCGTAAAATGTTATGTACAAATACATGAAAATTATAGGATTTAATCCAATGACTGTTTGGCGATCCGCGCGGGCGAGGAAAACAATAGAAATCAATTTTATTTTTTTAACCGTAAGTCAAGGGATTAATTATGATATGAAAAGAATATCCTGGGGTATGGGATCATAGTTTTTTAAGTGAAGCTTCTCAACGCACGTTCGAGATTGGAAGGAAATGGACAACATTTTTATTGAACGAATGCATATGTGAACTTAACATTTTGAATTTTCGACATTGCAATTTTAAGTGAAATGATATGCTTGGCCTTAAATTAATTAAAAGACACAAACTCCAAACGCCGAAGAAAACAGAATGATGTACTGAATCGGTATCAGTACTAGCCGCACTACAAGTGTATACGTTACAATGTCACTTGTACAGTACAGTAATAGAGTGTATAATCGTATAGACGGAGCAAGCTCGCTCGGTCCGGCTGCGTCTGTACCGCGAGGGGTTCTCGGTGGACTCGGGCGCGCTGCGGCACTACTCCGACCCAGACAACTCGGAGTTCCTCAACTGTATACGACGAGGGTAAGCATTACCTTTTATACTAATAAGGTAACAAACGTTCCGCTCGTCTTGACGATTTCAACATCAGGAGTATCGCTCACGCGTTACCGACCCTTCCACCAACTCTGGTGATCTCTGACGATCTTACACAGGCGCAGGAACACATCAATAAGTTATAAGGCTGCAGTATTCTATAGGGGTGGCGCTCGTGGTGTAGCATAGAGTTTTCAGAGAGGTAGAGCATAACGTTTATTCGCTCAAAGAGCAGCTCGACTGGGGAAGTACCTCCACCTTACAGAATACCGCAGCCAAATAACTTTATGTTGTGTAAAGTTGTGTTCCTGCGCGTGAGTAAGGTCGCCAGAGCTCATAGGGGAGGGGGGAAAGGTCGGTAACGCGTGAGCGATGCTTCGTGTGTTGCAAGCGTCCATATGGCTACGGTAACAGCTTACCATCAGGTGGACCGTATGCTTGTTTACCGACTAAGTTGTATAAAAAATCCGGTTATCACTTAATTGTGATAGTCGGTAAGCTAAAATTCCAACAGTAGGTTGACCACCTCCACTGATCCGCAGTAGAGGTAGCATGCGTAGTGGAGTATTGCCCATTCCCTTTTACGAATGATCGCAATACTCTACTTGTTTTGAAATGTGTATGAATATGTGAACAGGGAGATACCGTCGGAGCTAGCCAACGCTGGCGGTGAAGTTCGCGTGAGCCTTGAAGACAGACGGCATGAAGAATGTCCCAGGAACATCGCCAAGTCCTCGCCGTTCACCGGCAAGGGACAAATGCTGGGCAGGTATGGAAACTATACATCATTGTTTAGGGTATTGTTGCGATCTTCAGTCTGTCTCTTTGCTAAAAAACATCAGCATATCTTTATAAATAAACTTGCAAATTTAACAGTAACTAACCTAGTGCAATAACTGGAGTACCGTCTAAGACGAGATTGCCCCGACAGTGTGTTTTATTTGCGGTATACTTTTAACTAATAGGAAGTTATGATTCTCGATTGGTATAGGCTGCTTTTTTAACCGACGAAAAAACGGAGGAGGTTTACAAGTCGACGCTTATTTTTTTTTTTTTTTTTTTTTTTTTTATGTATGATCACGCATAACTTTTGACAGAGTAGTCCGATTTTGATAAATCTTTTTTTATTGGATAGGGTGGTCGAAAGCTCGAAGGTGGTCCCATATAAATATGGATAACAAATCCTACCCTAAGGATGGGAAAATAGGAATGATTTATTGTTCACTCACAGATTTTAATGCTGAGTTCTGTATTACATCAAAATAAATCAAAAATTAAGCATGTAGTAATTAGTACAGTATAGCCACAAAAAAATATAAAATAAAAACTTTTTAACAAAAAATAAACCACCGAAAAAACTGAAAAGCAAAAAATAATTTTGAATATAACTTGAATTTTATAAGGTTTTGCAGTCGGGGACATAAGCTATTACGTCAATACGACATTAAATGAAACCACGTAAATTACTCATGTATACGATCAACTTTTACTATGGGACCGGGGGCTCTACCGCGTAACTTTGGTGTTAATCGTAACGAACACCATTAATGAATTTCATCTAATCAGGGCCCAAGTATTATCATCGTCGCGACATACCGCGTGCGCATCATTGGATGAAATAATTAGTGGTGTTCGTTACGATTACCCCCAAAGTTACGCGGTAGAGCCCTGGCTTTAAATTCGAAAAAATTAATTGCGTTAGCAATATTGCTTAGCTTCCTTTTTAGACAAACATTACATATAACAAATATTACAAAAAAAATACATATCTACGTAGGTTATTGGTTTGTCCCCGACTGCAAAACCTTATAAAGAAATTTAAGTTATATTCAAAATTATCTCCGTCATGTTTCATCTGCATTACTCACGCGTTACCGACCCTTCCCTTCTTCCCCATGAGCTCAGGCGACCTTAATCACAAGCAAGAAAAAATGAGGTTTTTTGGCTGCGGTGTTCTGCAAGGTACTTTAGTTGCCGATCCGAGCTGCTCTTTGAGCGAACTAACGATATAGTTGTGTGTCCGTTGTGTGGCAGCCCCACGCCAGCCACGGTGGGCGCCACGGCCCCGGTGGCCAGCGACGTGGCGGACCGCGCCGCCAACCAGCGCGCCGCACAAGCTGCTGTAGCGCTCGATGAAGCACACCCCATCACTACTATACAGGTAACTACTAATCTATGCATATAAACGCGGACAAAAACTATTAAAAAAAGTTGTATCCATAAACTTATATAACTTATTCAATGGCGTGTATTTTGCCAATTTCCAGTTATATTATAAGTTCTAGACATAATAAATCACTTTCACATAGTCCTCAGTCAGTCACCGTCCATAAAAGTCATGTTTTAGTACAATGTTGGTCATTGTACTAAAACTTTTCACGGACTTCTTGAGACAACTTGAAAAGTCACGATACACATAATTAATTTCACTTCACTGGTGCACATGTATTGATCTTTATTGGATAAAATACCACCGATAATATGCAATAAAACTGAAAATAAGTTCCCGCCAAAAAGAATATTTGTATGAAAATGTACAGTTGAAGACATAAATATGTACTTTGTACGGGCACAACTGTATATTTTCATTGTTTCAAGATTCTGCTGACATTACTTATTGCTAGCGCGTGTGTGGTGGTTCAGATGTAGCAATCACACACTTAGTGAAATTCAACAACGATTTACTCTGAAACTATTGATTTTAGTTATAAAATTTCCGAATCTTACCACAATACATATTTAAGATTGTTATAATATTTTAATCTATACAGTAAATTGTAATTCTATACAGTAATTTAAACAGAAAATTGCTTTTGAATTCCACAAATTGTATACATATTTATGTCCACAAATTGTATATATATACGAACTGGTGGTAACTTCAGCTTTGACCTTCATAGGTGCCCTTCTAGGTCCTAAATTGAATAAATGGCTTTGACTTTGACTCGACTGAAGCAATACAAACTTGTTTCCAGTTCCGACTAGCGGACGGCAGCAGGATGACGGGTCGGTTCAACCACTCGCACACCGTGGGCGACCTGCACCAGTACGTGTCGCGAGCCGAGCCCGCGTACCAGCTGCAGACGTTCGCGCTCCTCACCACTTACCCGAGCGTGGAGCTGGCCGACCCCACCGTCACACTCGCTCAAGCGAACTTGCTCAACACAACGCTCCTTCAACGGATGAAATAGATTCTATTCACGTTATTATTGGGTTGATTATCGTTTGTAACTTCGATCTTAGTGTTATTAAAACCGTTAGCTCGCGCATGAGACAAAACCCCTAGCTGTCCCCCGCGGTTTCATCCGTGGTCCCTAGATAAAAAGCCTATGTCCTTCTCCATACCGTCTGCTATCTGCGTGCCAAATTTCATCGTGATCGGTCGAGTAGTTAAGGCGTGTAATCGTAACAAACAAAAATTCGCATTTATAATATTTGTAAGGATGTGGTGTCTTTTTAAAGCCATATGTGGCAGCCACCGGTGCACATTGTTACATTGTGGCAGCCACCGGCTATTTTGTGCAGTCCATTAGATTAATTTGCAGTCGTAAATCTACTTCCCAGTGCGACTGCAGATTGAGACGAATTATTAGATGCCAATTTCATTAAATCACATTAAGGTCGAAGTACCAAGTCAAGTTAAAGAACTCTTTTCCTTTGTATATAGAGTTCATATTTGTAAAGCAAATATTTATAATTATATTATTTTGATGTAACATTATAAAGGTACAATCAACAGCACATGAAATGTGAACTTTGATTACATAGTGGTGCCGACTGTACACGTTTTGTAAAATATCCATTTTTAGTATAGCTAAAAACAATTCTAAGAAACATTAAGCATTGTCTTAATAAATTTGAAATAAAATGCCTAAATAATTAAAATGAATTTTATTGAATAAATCAGACTTATCATAAATTTAAAGACTAGACATACCAATTACGTAATTATATAAAAACAGTTATGTATATAATTATATAAAAACAATTATTTATAATACTTAGTAATTTCTATAACCCATTACCTATTTAAATTTAAGAATTCAGCATCTTAAAACAATATAATAGTCCTCTAAACGAGTAATAATTAATAGAAACCGCGACTCACGAAAATTCACAGCCATTAAATAAAGTTGACGTTCTAAAAAGACGCCATTTTGAATTTCACGTTCAAATTTAGATAGCACAAAATGGCGGCTACGTACAGCACGCGGCACGAGGGAAGTTACACGCACAAGGATCCGTCGCTATGCATTCCGCTGGGCATATACAATCGCAAGCTGAAATTAAAGAAAATATATTAATTATAGAATTAACATGCTCGAAGCGCTCGTGGTATATAGAAAAGCCAACGAGACGAGATAAAGAATGTAAACAAACTTTCAATTTTTATTTAAAGAAATTGTTGACAGCTACTTTACCGAGCGCTTCTGTACCACAAATCACACAACGACAGCTGTCGTCGACCAACTGACTTCATATTGCATGCGAGAGATAATGATCGCTCACTCACGTAATGTAACTCAGTAGAGGTTGGTTGTTTACATATTTTATCTCCTTTCTTTGGCTTACCTTTAGCATGATTAGCCGTTCTTAATCGATCGGCAAAGTTAAGATACCATCGACGAGGCCGGTACCTGGATGGGTTTCCGCCTGGTGGTATTTCCACTATATATAGGAACGCTTTCCGTGCTTCCGAAGGCATGTAAAGTGCGAGAATAACATTTAGTACTTATGTTTGTCTTGTATGTGTAAAAGAAGACACTTACGCTTGCAATCCCCATAAGAGCAAGGGTCCATATACTGTGTGCAGTCTTCGCCGGGCGGCAGGAATGACGATCGATACACCGTTGTGCCCTCCAACTGTACATAAGAAATAGTGAATCACGCCTTTTTCTTTCTTTTAGCTCACCATTTAAACTATCTCTTATTGTAGAGTCGCGCTCCTAGAAAAGTTCTACGAACACTCATAAGGCAATAAGGTCGAAAGCTCAATAGTCGGGATGACCTACTAACGTTCATAAGGTCGAAAGTTCAAAAGTCGGGATGACCTTCTACGAACACTCATAAGGCAATGAGGTCGAAAGCTCAATAGTCGGGATGACCTGACAACAGGCTGTTACGAACAATCATAAGGCAATAAGGTCGAAAGCTCAATAGTCGGGATGACCTGTTACGAACACTCGTAAGGCAATAAGGTCGAAAGCTCAAAAGTCGGGATGACCTTCTACGAACACTCATAAGGCAAAAAGGTCGAAAGCTCAATAGTCGGGATGACCTGTTACAGGCTGTTACGAACACTCATAAGGCAATAAGGTCGAAAGCTCAATAGTTGGGATGACCTGTTACGAACACTCATAAGGCAATAAGGTCGAAAGCTCAATAGTCTGGATGACTTTCTACTTACGTTCATAAGATAATAAGGTCGAAAGCTCAAAAGTCGGAATGACCTTCTACGAACACTCATAAGGCAATGAGGTCAAAAGCTCAATAGTCGGGATGACCTTCTACTAACGTTCATAAGGTAATAAGGCCGAAAGCTCAAAAGTCGGGATGACCTTCTACGAACACTCATAAGGCAATGAGGTCGAAAGCTCAATAGTCGGGATGACCTGTTACAGTCTGTTACGAACACTCATAAGGCAATAAGGTCGAAAGCTCAATAGTCGGGATGACCTGTTACGAACACTCATAAGGCAATAAGGTCGAAAGCTCAATAGTCTTATTACATTATGTTAAGTTTATATTATACTTGTTACCTTGTATGTAAAATATGCGGTCGGTTTATTAAATAAATAAAAATGAAATAAAACAAGCTTAAACATAAGTCCGGGGTTTTTTACACGCATACAGTGCTATAAAAAATATTTGACATTCTAATGTAATGTTGTTGAGACTAACCCTTTGGCAGGGCTTCTGGTACTGTCCCTTGCAGGCCCACGGCGGGCGCTGCGGCGCCGGCGCACACACCGGCTGATAAGACATCTTCTGCGTCGTCGAACACTCCATTTTAGCTGCAATTTGTTATAAAATATTGTGAATCAGTGTAGTTCCTACGCGTAAGTAAGTTCGCAAGAATTCATTGGGGAAGGGCGAAGGGTCGGTAACCCGCGCTTGTTTACCGACTAAGTCGTATAAAAAAAATCAAATGGTTAAATTTTGAATCATACCTGCAGGCTTTTCATAGCACTTGAGAGGTGCGTAGGATTCCGGCACTGGAATGCGACCGGGATCCAAGAACGACATTCGGTTCACTGTGCGATCTGAGTAGAAGAGAAATGTTATGTCTTTGTTAACTAGAACTATTACACAACTTCTGTGTGGAACTTCCTGGCACGTCCACCATTATGGATTTGAATTCTGAATCTGTTGCTATTTTCTTACCAAATATCAGATTTAGCCTAAATCAAAAGCTAAATTCAATATTTCAGGAACTATAGAGTACAGTAGTACCCAACTGATAAGGCGCGTCGTGAATATTCGTTCGCGCAGATAAGAAAGTATGGCCCCGAAGATTAACGAAAGAATTCTTAAAACTTACAATCAACCTTAGATCACTACTATAAGGTTCATAATACACTGCAGCTGTTAGGTCCGTCTCAATCGCAAGTCACGCCCCTCCGCACACATGGCGTCAGCTGCGGACCAATAGCATTTCCCGCGCTTTGAAAATGTGTCTACTGCACAGGTACATCGGTAAGCCATATTAGTTGGGTACTACCACGGTAAAGAATATCTATCGTGGTACTACTGTACCAGCGAAGATTAATTAGCTTAGCTCCCAGAATTTTTCGCTTATTCTTCCTACCTATTTAGGGCTAAATCTGCTTTTCCCTGCCATATAAAAGTTTAGCCGAAATATCCAAAACTTAAACAGTAAACTAACTTTCAAACGGCTGCTCCACGCAATGGTACTTATTGGGGGGTTTGTAAGACTCCCTGATGGCCGCCGGCTTGGCCACATAGTCGTGTCGCTGCGTGGTGATGTTCTGCATGGGGCCCTGTCCCCACATGTCGTGGTGGCACGGACGGATCGCCTGCGTCGCGCACACCGCGTTCGGGAGGTACGACAGCTGAAAAAAAAGGTCCATCTAAGGTCTATTTTCCCTTTCTTTCTTCTGCTAAAAAGCTAACGAAAGCTGACAACTAATACGTAATTCAATTGGTATAATAGTAGGGACCCTGTGTTTGTACAATGAGCTAGATTCCTAAACAAAAATATATCGTGATATACCAAGATATCGTGTTTTCCGCGCAAATATTTTGGAAAAATGCGCGTCCAATATTTTTTTATATATTTCAAGAACTATAGAGAAGATCAATTAGCTTAGCTCCCAGAATTTTTAGCTTATTCGTCCTACCTATTTAGGGCTAAATCTGCTTTTCCCTGCCATATCATAACGAAGAATATAGTCGAAACCTCAAAAATAAACCAGTAAACTAACTTTCCAACGGCTGCATTATAATCTAACTGATTCTTATTCTATTATTCAACCCAATAACCTTTGACAACCAACTCCAACTCTCAACAACCAACTCATTATTTTCAAACAGCTGGAAAGTTCAATCTTTTTATCGGCAAAATATTTAGTTGCAGGATCGACTGTTTGATGTTTTTTTTTTCGCAAATTGGATCCTGTACCCCGAGTGTAAAGAATTGACGTTAATAAACGCTTACTAATTCGTTTGCGTTAACTATAAATTTGTATGGGAGAAATTAGTACCATGAGTATTCCGCTTGAGGCGCTGTGCCACTTCCTATAGAGAAGTGTCGTAAACGCAAACTAATAAGTAAGCGTTTACAAACGTCAATTCATTACACTCGGGGTACTGAAGCCACGAGTACTTTGACATGGCTTCTCCAAATTATCCTAGACTTGGATAGCTAGTCTACAAAAAGGTAGTCTATCGATATGGATACCTTCTGTACTGTGTCACCCTCCATCTGTGCAGTGGATGGAACTAAGTTAGGCACCGGCTTCGCTGGTCGCGGAATAGGAGCCGTCGCGGGCAGATAGCTTGATAATAAAAACAATCAATTATATTATCTATATCCAATTAAAACAAAGCATTGCTTACCTATCGGGCAGATACTTAAATGAGCGTTTTTCTTAGGTACTTAAAGTTCAAATTAGTTCGAATTATTAACAGTTTGACAGGTATTTTGAGCATACTTAATATGTAGGAAAAAACGCTCACTGGGTATATTGCAGATAATACTTACCCAAATGCAGAACCGAATGGTAAATAAATTATATACAAGACCAAAAAAGGTCACTTCATGTGTTCTATTCTATCCTTTGTATGACGGGTAGTGCTTCGAGGACATTTTTAATCTTATTCCTTTCATCGCAACTCGATGATGTGGAGCTTACCTTCAAATCCTCGCAGTCAAACGAGTCCTTCAAGTCCACGCCACGAATCAGTAGGGTTCTACTGCAGACCATTGGCCTGGGTTTCTTCAAAAAAGGCATGTGGCGAACCATAGAGCCACCAATTCTGTGTAATGTGTATGCACCTTTAGCTTCGCGCATGCGCAATAGAGGGAGCGAGTCATAGGAACTGCGCAGACAAGCGAACCGCGCTCTCTTCTTCCGTTGGACGTAGCCCTGTATGGACGTGCGTGCTTACGCCTTTTGTTAATAATTGTGTAGTAGTCAGAATTGTGAAAGTTATCGTTTCTATAACGAATGATTAAAGTTTACATATAGACAACTGTGTTTTCGTCATCGCTCTCCACCACTTCGACTACACACTATATGGGTAGTACCGGTTTACACCCATATTGGTGACCCAACGACGTTCAGAAGTACAACACGCAGCGGGTGCACGACTCCATTCAGACCTGCGTGCGGAGGCCCATACCCGTACGCACGCACCAGCGCTACAATTTGCAGAGTTCCCGTCTGCGATACGAGGGGTGAAGTCCCGCAACGCGGCGAGAACGAGCGGGTGCGCAGGCCGCGAACCCGGCAACGCAACCAAAGAGAAGTTCATCGCTCTTTCGTGAGAATATCAGTGTTAATACAGTGAAGTGTTCATATAAAAATCGTGTGCCTAGGTATGTAAATAGACATTTTTTTTTCACATCGCCATTTTGTGGCGCCAAGTGAACAATACCGCATTGATGGTGGCGCCACACAAATGCACCGGCGACGCCTACAAACTTTTTCGAATCTTCCGCCTTTTGAATGATTGAACGAACTGTCATTTGTTGGTTCGACGAATCAAACTGTCAGTGTCAAGAAAGAAAACATTCTGCTCGACGCACGATCGCATGAACTTTTATTTCATAGTTGCCTGTCTGTGTTTTAAGCCTTTTTTTTTAATAACAAACTGCATACTTAAGTTTTTGTTACGTTAATTTTAAATTGCATATTTTATGATGGCTGAAAATAATACTGTTCCTACCCTTCACTGTCCCCTTTCCCCTGATGATGGTGGTGAAGGTGTTGCTTCTGCAGAGGAGAAGGTGTACATAAGCAGGATCTCTATTCGTACACCTCCATTTTGCAAGGATAGACCTGCCTTGTGGTTTGCTAGCTTGGAGGCGCAATTTGCCATTAATAACATTACGCAGGAGTCCACCAAGTTCAACTTCGCCGTAGCTCACCTAGACACCAATTGTACCAGAGAAGTTGAGGACATCATCACCCAACCTCCCAAGAAACAGCCATACACCCATCTTAAAGAGGCAATTATATCTCGTTTTTCAGATTCATATGAGGAAAAAATTAGAAGACTTCTCGAAAAAGAACAGATCGGCGACAGGAAGCCATCGTCCTTCCTACGGCATCTGAGGTCCCTCGCAGGACCTGTTTTCCCAGATCAGCTGCTACGATCAATATGGAGTAACCGGCTACCGCGAATGGTGCAAGTGGTCCTGACCGCCCAGCGTCAGCAGGACCTTGGTGAGCTTTCCCAGCTTGCTGACCAGCTATTGGAGGTCAGCTCTCAACCAACTGAGGTAGGTAAAATATCTTCACCTCTTCAAAACGAGCAAGGTACACTCCTTGCGCTACAGAACCAGGTTGCAGAACTGACTCGCGCCGTGGCCAGCCTCAGTGCCAGAGTACCTAATGGCATAGATGGTCACCGTCACAGCCGCAGTACAAGCCGTACTCGCAGCCGCTCACTACCCCGCAATAACCAATACTGCTGGTACCACAAACGTTTCGCATCAAAGGCCACTAAGTGTAATCAGCCTTGCAACTGGTTGAAGAGTGGAAGCAGTGACCAGGGAAACCAGAACTGCGGTCGGTAGTGGCGAGTACCGATCGCCTAGCATCCAGTCGTCGCCTTTTCATTTGTGACAAGCATACTAATCATAAATATCTAATTGATACCGGATCAGATATTTGTTGTTTTCCCAGGAAACTAATCAAGGGCAAGCATATCAAAGCTAGATATGAGTTAAATGCAGCAAATGGAAGCACTATACATACCTATGGCAGTACGACTCTTAATTTGGACCTAGGTTTAAGGCGTGAATTCCGATGGCATTTTATAATTGCTGATGTCGACTGTGCTATTATTGGTGCAGACTTTCTGGCTCATTACCATCTTCTGCCAGACTGTACAACCAAACGCCTTGTCGATGGGACTACTGGGCTAGTTGCTTACGCCCATCTATCTACCATCAGCCAACCAAGCATCAGGCTAATCACACCTGCTGGTTCACAATTTGATGAAATACTCTCTTCATTTCCAGAGGTCATTCGTCCGCCAGGCATTGACAGGCAGATCAAGCACAACACCGTGCATTACATAAACACCACCGACGGTCCACCGGTCAGCTGTCGACCGCGGCGCCTCGGTCCTGTGAAACTTGCTGCTGCCAAGCAAGAGTTCTCTGACATGGTAGCATGTGGCTCTGCGAGACCTTCGAAGAGTTCATGGTCTTCACCACTCCATTTAACCCAGAAGCGTGACGCCTCATGGCGCCCCTGTGGTGACTACCGCGCCTTGAACGCGCGCACGATACCTGATCGGTATCCCGTCCGTCACATAGGGGATTTTAACCAAAGTTTAACTGGAGCTTCTATATTTAGCACAATTGATTTGGCAAAGGCTTATCAGCAAATTCCTGTATTTGAGCCGCATATTCCCAAAACCGCTATAATCACCACCTTCGGATTATTCGAATTTCCCTTTATGACGTTCGGGTTACGGAATGCTGGTCAGACATTTCAGCGATTCATTGATGAGGTAGTGCAGGGCTTAGATTTCTGTTATACCTACGTCGATGACGTACTGGTATTCTCAAAAACCGCCTCTCAACATGCTGAGCACCTGCGCATCCTTTTTGGTCGGTTGCGTGACTATGGCGTGGTTGTCAACCCATCCAAGTGTCGCCTTGGCCTTTCAGAGGTAATTTTCCTTGGCTATCACATTAGTGCCGCTGGGACCAGACCTCCTGAAGACCGTATCAAGGCACTGAAGGATTACCCACCACCCAAAACAGTCCAGGGTATGCGCCGCTTTCTGGGTATGTTAAATTATTACCGCAAATTTCTACCAAATGCAGCCAAACACCAAGCTCCGCTTATCGAGGCAGTTGCAGCCGTCAAAGGCAAAGGTGTTAAGCCATTCCTGTGGTCATCTGAACTAGAGCAGCACTTTCAAGCTTGCAAAGAAAGTCTGTCGTCTGCTACTACACTCTGCCACCCTGACGGATCTGCACCTCTTGGCCTTTTTACAGACGCATCCAGCACCCACGTTGGTGCCTGCCTACAACAGCAGATTGGTGACCAGTGGCAACCCCTTGCTTTCTTCAGTAGGAAGCTGACAGAGAAACAGTCTCTCCTGCCAGCCTACTACCGAGAGTTATTGGCTGTGTATGAAAGTGTGCAGCATTTTCGGCACATTCTAGAGGTTCAACACGCAACCATCTACACCGACCATAAACCCTTGCTGTATGCTTTCATACAGCGTCGAGAGAAACTGCCACCAGTACAACTGAACCAACTCTCTTTTATAAGTCAGTTCACTACCGACATTCAATTTATCAAAGGAGCAGACAATGTTGTAGCCGACGCAATGTCACGCGTAGAAACCATTTCTTTAGAAATGGATTACGCGACACTCGCGAAAGCACAACAGGAAGATGACGAGCTCAAGGATGCTTACACCAACTCTTCCCTAAAAATAACGCCCACACTCATTCCAGGGTCAGACATCAGCATCCATTGCGACGTGTCAACAGGCAAACCCCGACCGTTCCTACCGTTGGCACATCGACGTACAGCATTTGACCGCTTGCATGCACTTAGTCATCCCGGCGGCCGCGCCTCTGCGCGCCTGGTAGCTGCGCGTTACGTGTGGCCCGGCATCGCGCGAGACTGCCGCGCTTGGGCGCGCGAGTGCCAAGCTTGTCAAAGGTCTAAGGTGACGCGTCATGTTTCTACACCACTTACCAATTTTCCCTCCCCGTCTGGGAGATTCAAACATGTCCATCTGGACATAATCGGCCCCTTGCCCTTCTCCGACGGCTACACCTACTGTTTGACTGCAGTAGACCGCTTTACGAGATGGCCTGAGGTGTGGCCGATGACATCCATCACCGCCGAGGAGGTCGCTGATCGGTTCGTACATGGCTGGATAGCACGTTTCGGCGTCCCCATTACGGTCACAACAGACCAGGGCCGCCAATTTGAGTCTGCACTGTTTAAAAGACTCCTAGATGTTGGTGCCACCAAACGCGTACGAACAACAGCTTACCACCCCCAGGCGAATGGCATGGTGGAGCGTTTCCACCGCCATCTTAAGGCCGCGCTCATGTGTCACCGAGACACGTGGCATAAAGCCCTGCCACTAGTGCTTCTTGGCATTAGATCAGCGCTTAAGGAGGACCTAAATTGCTCTGCTGCAGACTTAGTCTATGGAGAGCCGCTTCGCCTACCAGGTGAACTCTTGGTACCCAGCGCCTTTTCCCAAACCGTCACTGATGACTTTGTGGCACGCCTCCACAGTACGATGGCGGACTTGCGCCCCGCTCCAGCTTCCCGCCACTCCGAACCAAAATGTTTTGTATTTAAGGATCTGGCAGACGTTTCGCATGTATTTCTTCGGGACGACACGGTTCGACGCTCTCTTCAACCCCCATACACTGGTCCGTATAAAATACTAGGTCGTAAATCTAAAACATTCACCTTAGATGTTTCAGGCAGGAGAGTAGAGGTGAGCATCGACCGTATAAAACCAGCATACATCGTGGATAGCAACGAGCGAGACATATCCTTCTCACCTCGTACCAGTAGCACTGCGCCCGAGCAGCCTATGCCTCCGCCCGAGGTGCCTACTGCGCCTATAGCTCCACCAGCATCTTCACTACCTGCTACAGCACCATCATCATCCCTACCCCCCACATACCCTTCCATGACCCGTTCTGGTCGTAGAGTTAAATTTAGAGATATGTTAGATCTGTAAATTATTAAACACTTAGTTCTCTACATGATAAAAGTACTCTGTTTAGGTTATTATGTAGCAATGTAGGTATGCTGTCTACAAATTGTGCATAGTATTAAGTTAGTATAAGTTTAATTAAGTTAAAGAGATAATTTTAGTTTTATGTCAAACTTATCTGTCTCTGTAGTTAGTTGGGAGATAATTTTAGTTTTATGGTAAAATTATCTGTCTCCGTAGGGGGGTGATGTGGCGAACCATAGAGCCACCAATTCTGTGTAATGTGTATGCACCTTTAGCTTCGCGCATGCGCAATAGAGGGAGCGAGTCATAGGAACTGCGCAGACAAGCGAACCGCGCTCTCTTCTTCCGTTGGACGTAGCCCTGTATGGACGTGCGTGCTTACGCCTTTTGTTAATAATTGTGTAGTAGTCAGAATTGTGAAAGTTATCGTTTCTATAACGAATGATTAAAGTTTACATATAGACAACTGTGTTTTCGTCATCGCTCTCCACCACTTCGACTACACACTATATGGGTAGTACCGGTTTACACCCATAGGCATATAAGGAAAGAACTCAAAAAAAAAAAAACGCCAATTCTCTTGGTCTTGCAAACGTCCATAGGCGGCGGTAACCACTTAACATCAGGTTGTTCTGCTTGTTGACATATTTTGCGTGGAAAGATACTAAGAGACAACTAGACTACTGATACCCACTACGAGTGATCCTCGCGTGACTACGTTACCTGTTCTTGTATACAGTAGCCGTCTCAAATCTCTTGGAAGGCGTGACAGGGTTGGTGCAACTATCAGGAATGATGGCGCGGCGTCGGCAATCGCTAGCAGCATCCAGGTAACTGAACAATTACGAGGAAATATTCATATGATAGGAAATATTCATTGAAGCGCTCGTGGTGTAGCATTATAAGCCGTTCTTAATCGATCGGCAAGTTAAGCTACCACCGTCGTTTTTGGTACCGTGACCGCCTAGTGGTATTTCAAATCGAGCGTTTCCGTGCTTCGGAAGGCACTCAAAGCCATTGGTCCCGGTTATCACTTAATTGTGATAGTCGTTAAGCTAGTTGGAGGCCTTCTAGGCGGCTTGAAAACTCCAACAGTAGGTTGACCACTAGCCTACCGAGCACCTCGCCGCAGTGGGCAGCGTGGTGGAGTATCAGCCCGTTCCCGCCCACACACTTTTGTGTGCAGGAGGCCTGTGCTCAGCAGTGGGACATTATTGGCTTATGATGATGATGATGATTCATATAATGCTTTGACTTCTGCTCTAGTATTCAAAATAGAAGATATTTTTTTCACTACACCAATGCAATTAAATCCCCATTTGTAACAACTAGGTATTATAGATACTATTTTTTATTCGGCCCTAGCTTATTTCTACTTTTTTAAGAAAAGTCGCTCGCGATGGAATTAATTCGAACTGGACTTTTTCGCAATAGCAGACTTTCGCTCTAACGTATTTCGAACTCTTAAACATTCGAACTATAAAATTGTGTGAACAATAAAACTATTATTAGTTTCGCTTTTTATTAATATTAAAAAAAAAATTGCATACATTCGAATAAACGTATTTAGAACTCGTGAACATTAGTACTACAGTGAATCGGTGTTTCGAATTTCGAAGTTCCGAAATACAGTCTCTATGTAGCATTCATACTAGGTACTACGTTAAGAGGAACTTCTTTGGATACTGACGGTCCAGTGAATTTGGACTTTGACGGGCCAGTTGGCACAGTTGGTAAAGATTCTAACTATTGCGCCTCAGGTCGTGGTCCGATTTCAACAAAGGAAATACATTAGTGTGCATGAACTAGTCTGTATGTCCTGAGTCTGGGTGTTATGTATTTACAAACAAAAAACAGTATATGTATTATATTAGTTATCTGGTTTCCATAGTACAAGCTCTGCTTAGTTTGGGATCAGCGTGAGTGAGGAATGTCCTAGAATATTTATTTATATATACTATTCCAAATACCTCATTCCATATGTAGTGTTTGCCTCTATCTTTTGACATGGTTTTTGGTATTGTCCTTTGCAGGCCCACGGTAACGGCTCTTTCGGTAAAATCTGAAAGAGGAGTAGTCGTTAAGTCCTCGTTCCGTACCACAAGTACCACAAACAAGAAACTGGAATCTTCCTTGGTATAGGATAGCAAGTGTGGCTTTTGTAAGCACAGTCCAAACGGCTCCTTAAAATACCGCATAGCAAATCAATAACTTAACATCTGCGGTCATCATCTAAGCGGTTCCATAGCCATATGGACGCGACACACGGGGCATCCCGGGGTGTCACTCACGCGTTACCAACCCTTCTCCCCACCCCAATGGGCTCTGGCTATCTAACTCACGCGCAAGAACACAACATTAAGTTATTTGGCTGCGGAATTCTGTAAGATCTCCTAACTTCCTCAGTCGAGCTGCTCTTTGACCAATAAAGCTCTATCTCACTCGGTCCCCCTTAGCCCCTCCGGCTGGATTGGTCTACTGGTAAAAGCGTTATTAATCTTTAGGCTTTCTTTGATTACCTGATTCGGCATAAAGCTCATCTTGTGCGTGGTAGTTCCATCCATCTTGGCAGCAGGACGCTCGTAACAGCGATCAGGCGCAAACGATTTCGTGAGTTCGATCCTTTCGGGCGCCAAATAGGAGAGTTTATTTATTGTACGGTCTGTAATCAGTATCATTTAGTTAGGCCATGACTTTCGCTGGAATACCTACAATAAACAGTGTTACTCTGCGATTCTGAAATAAGATCTTGGGTCAAACATCAACCAACAGACAGAAGCAAATTACAAGACTAAAGACAAATGATGATCGTACTCTCAAAAGGCTGCTCGACGCAATGGAACTTGGGGGGTGGCTTGCAGCTCTCCCTCAGCACGCAGGGCTTAGCCACATAGTCGTGTCGCTGCGTGGTGATGTTCTGCATGGGGCCCTGTCCCCACATGTCGTGGTGGCACGGACGGATCGCCTGCGTCGCGCACACCGCGTTCGGGAGGTAGGACATCTGGTGGATAGAAGGGAATTAGGATTAGGTGAAGATCTTAATTAGTCTGATGCGAATTTTTAAGCTCTAGCTAAATCAACCATGTCTATAGAGTATAAATTACGGAGACTATTTGATTACTCATGTAAATTTCCCCCTCTTTGAGCGGGAGTATCTTTTTAAATGTAACTAACAGTAACTTGTAGGTACCATAGCATGTCCTGATAGCAAAAGCGATTTCTATGCCGCGCTTGTGAAAGAAAGAAAGAAGAATTGATTTTATCCTTACAGCTTAAAAAAATATAAAAAAGAAAATAAGCAGTGTGTTAGGAAAGGGACTTGTACTAGTAATAAGAGTTAGGTACCCGGCGATTGCCAAACAGCCTTGCAGCGCGTCTAAAGAATAACAGATTTTCACACCTTCTGCACTGTACAGCCTTCCATGGGCTCGCAACTCGGCACTAAGTTAGGAGGCGGTTTCCTCGCTTCACCCCTCAGATTCTTGCAGCCGTCCACTGGCAGATATGACATGTTGTAAGTGGTGCCGGACTCTACGCGCGCTGTCGGCTTCATGTAGCATCTTCTAGGGGCGTAGGAGTCTGGGATCTTGGGTTGTTTGTAGCACTGATAGATTGGATATTTATTAAGTGATGACTTGAGTTTTTATGGGGCTTATGATTAGCTGAGGCTTCTACTAAGTACTGATTAAGGAATTGTTTTCTGTGGTGCTTAAGCAGAATTACCTCCCACCAGTTTCGCGATAAGAATAGACAAGATCTATTTTTAAGGATAGGCGTAAGCTAGACGGTTTGATGTGGAAATATATAAGGGAGGTATATATTAATTAGAGGATAACGAGCCTGAAAAACTTGAGTTTCAAAAAACAAGATATATGCTCACGTTTTTTGGATCCAAAAACTTATCATCCTCAATTGGTTAATACAAACCGGGTTCGCTATAGGAGGTTTCCCGCAGCAGCAGGAGCGACAGGGGCAGGGATGCTCCTGCTTACCGTCGATCGGCCAGCGATCTCGCGGACCAGACTTAATCCCAGCTGAAGGAGCACAGGGCGCCGCCGCCGGACACGGTACGCACCTGGAATGTACTTGTTTTCAAGATTTGTGAGGATAAATGTGAGTTTTCGGTTCTTTGTAGCACCCGTCTGGCTGGCTACCAACCTCAAGTTGAAAATCTGTCGCCAAATTCCTAGTAGTGTGTTCTTGTAGTTGCACTTGAGATCCCGTTGCCTTGCTTTGTATAAGTAGGCAATACATTGGCAATCCCCTTTGTATTGCTATTTGTTATTGACTGTAACCATTTGCGGCTGACCGCCTCCCTGCTTAAGAGTTGAAAGGATTGAAGGGCGTCTATTATATAAACGATATCAAGATAGTCTGGTACATAATAACAGGCATCCCATATGGGCTCGATACCTCGATTCCTTGCCATTTGCTGTTTATCAGTTGATAAGACGATGTCGATACAGCGATGTCTCGCTCGCCTCTTTGGCGCCTCTCTTCGAGTATGCTGAGGAAACGTGACTGCCGCGTTTTAACCCGGTCAATGTGACCATGTCCTTAAGCCATTAATAGTAGGTACATTATCATATAACTGTGCTAAGTTGGTCATTAATTAAACGCGAGGTGGTATTTGGCGATAAGGGCTGAGAATCGTTGTCGGTCCACCTGGGGATGTCGTCCCCCACGTGCAACATACAGTACCAATGTGGTCACCACTCGAGAACATCTCTTCTCCATCGGTTATTGGGACTTCGAACGATGTGGCTTGCATGCTATCATCTATGCCTACTTATAGACTAGACAAGACTAGAAAATAGTAAAGTAGATACTCACTCAGGCATAATTTAGCAGAAATATCTTATCCTATTATGTAAATTACACTGTAAGTATGAATAAAAAAAAACTAAAACCTAAATTGTAAAATAACTGTAAATAATTTTTACAAAAACATCTCAATTGAATAATGGATCATAGAAAAGTGACAGATTTCGAAAAGTATTTCACGTTTCATTTTGTTTCACTTATTTTTAAGGCCATCGCGATGTTTTTTCCAGTTTTAAATAAATCTTTTTTGTGTGCAAAAAGGTAGTTTAACCTGTGAGTTTATCTCAGTATTATACCACACAACTTAGGTACTACTACAATGCATATAAGTAGTTCGAAATTAGCAAAAAGTGAAAAATATAATTCAATATTTGCAATATGTTTGATGCCCAAACCACGATAGTTATTATTCTTTGCCCAAACGCACAGTGAGTCGGATAATTTCTGGATAAACTGCTGAATTTATTGCCGGCTCTTCTCAGCAAATTTCAAACCATTATTTTTAATACTTACTTATGCGAATGTCTTTTTGAATACATTATTTAGAATTTTGTAAATATGTTATTTATTGGATTTTTTTAAGGAAAATAAATACTTAAAAAAAAAACATATTGGGTAAAATTGTATTTATACTATATAAGCTTCCTAAAAGTACTTATATCAAAATAATACAATTTATAATAATAATAATAATAATTTATTATTTTCTGCAGTACTTCATTTCTGTGTCATTTTCTCTATCCTCTTCAAGTATTCCGCTATGTATCTCCCAACAATGACCATGGGACGCGTCTGCCATTCGGTCAAAGTTGCTTTACTTGGTGTTACCTAAAAAACAAAAATATAAAAAACTGTTCTGATTTCTTGGTTTTCATAGTTTTTTGGAATAAGGTCATTTACAAAAGATTCCAACTCAAATGTAGGTAACATTCCAAATCTAAGTGCATGGTAGTGAAAAAGCCAAGACTGAAAACGTCAATCACTTCAATGGATTCATATTTTAATGTTCTCTGAAGTGTGACCTTATTCAAAAAAAATATGAAAACCAAGAAATTCGACCTTTCCATTTTTTTCACACTTTCATCTTACTCTCAAGAATCTTATCAAATTAAATTACCGGGGAAGTACCTCTAATGCGGAAATTACAGCCAAATAACATTAGCTTAATATGTTTTGGTATTGTATGCCCACACTCAGTCTTGCATGCGCAGTCCCAAAACTGTGGCCAAAACATCATAGTTTTGAGATCATCAAACATTTTGAAATCCGTGTGTCGAAAAAAAATTGCCGGACTGAAGCGCTGCTTGAATGACCGTTCGCAGGCTAATGTCAAAACTGTGCAGTCTAATCTTCAAAAAGAATACGATTGCACAAGCCGCGCTTTCATCTACATGCACGCTCTTACCAGCGCAAACTGCTTGCATGCAAGACGAAGCGTTTAGCCGGATTTTAAGGTCACCAGAGCGACTACTTTTAAGCGCTTTTCCCCTTACTGGGTGTAATAAGTTTGTGGTAGTGTTGCAAGCATCCATAGGCTACGGTACGAACCTGATCACCAAGAAGTCTATCAAGGAATGTGACACAAACAATTCCTGCCCGAACCCCTGCTTTCCTAGTGTAAGCAGAGAAGGCAGTCGCTTCCATTTCGATGTTCCTTACTCCTAAACTTGACAGTTCGTTTAGGAATGTCAATTTATCAGCTTCTGTGTAGTCGCAAATAGGTCCGTCTAAGCGAGCTTGTCCTGAAAATAAAGTAATGTTGGGTGCATGGCAGTGAGTGGGCCAAGTTGTTGGAGCAACGTAATTGTTCTTTACTTGTAAATATTTGTATTAATATTTTGTAAAAAGGGTAATTACAGATTTTTTTATAATTTCTTTAGGTTATGTTAATATATTATTTTTAAATTACAATGGAAGAAAGGTTTATCGTCTACAACACATAATAAGATACTTTTTGACTCTGTAATGACTGTAATTATAACGATGTTAGTTACCTATATAAAAATCATCGGCAGCCATGGTCCCTCCAATGTAGGTAGAGAATTCATCGCTGTCTGAAGCCATACTTTTTATTTCTTGGCTCAATCTCTTGTCCAGAATCGAGGGAAACTGACGCATTTTACCCATAACTGGCTGGTATTAAAAAAAAAGATACTTTTTAACAAGGCCTTGATAGATTTGTCATAATGTAGATCCCAGCAAACTTCTTGGTACCATTTTGGCGTAGTGGGGAATGGTTTGCGCAGGTGCAGGTACACTGGCAAGCAACATAAATGGACTCGTAGATTATGTATTTGTATGGTCTCGCGTCCACCCCGCTGCGGTCCCCGCAACCCAAAATCAAAGAGTCCTAAAATTGGCTTCTGTGCAGTTTCCATTTTGTGCCAAAAAGTTTGCCGGTTACTATACGCTAAGTAAAAAATGGAAACAATTCCATTTATAACGTAGAAACTTACAATTTTATAATATTTCTCCAAAGTACCGCTCAAGCCGAACGAGGATACGACAACAGACCCTGCCGGCACGCTCAGGCCTCCAGAAGTGCCTATTCTCAGGAAGATAGGGTCATGCGCTTTCGCGTAATACATCAACTTCATGACTTCTAGAAGTGCTGTTGTCATAGACGGTATGCCTATGCCGTGCTGCAGTAAAAATATAACATCAGAAAAAGTTTGTTTGGACCAGAGTACACCAAGAAGGCATGGATTAAATATAATGTTTTCCCATGAGCGTCTTCTAGAAGGATGCGTAGAGATTTTTGTAGGTGAGCGCGAGTGATTGAAGGCATCCATAAGGGTACGGTAACTGCTTATCATCAGGCGAGCCGTACGCTTGTTTGCTGCATTAGTAGCATAAACACCCTTTGATTATTCTTGACCCCAGTTCTGTTCTTCCTCAGGAATGGAAGAAGAAAACATTGTAGAGCCTCAAGTGGGATAAGTGGAGACAGATTATGATGGGAAAATAAATATTGATAGTACTTACACTAACAGCAAGTACAGGACCAACTTTGTACATAGCATATCTTTGGGAATGCTTTGTCATATTGACAATATCTTCCTTCTTAGCTAAACCGTATACTCGCGCCATATAAAGAGCAAACTCTCTCATTCTGTGCTTTGTTCCTCCCATGCAGACAAACTGAAAAACAAGTAACAAATTTTGCACCCTTTTTAACCCATTGAGAGGTTGAATTTTTTAAAACGGCAAAATGGGTATTTTGACAATTATGTTAATGAGAATTAAATCATCATCATCATCAGCCTATAATGTCTGCTGAGCACAGGCCGCCTTTTACAAATGAGGGTGAAAGGGACTGGGCGATACTCCATCACGCGTGCCCGCTGCGGATTGGTGGAGGTAGGCTAGTGGTGAACCTACTGTTGGAATTTTCCAAGCCGCCTAGGAGGCATACAACTAGCTTAACGACTATCACAATTAAATGATAACCGGGACCAACGGCTTTACGTGCCTTCCGAAGCACGGAAACGTTCTATTTGAAATATCACTAGACGGCATCGAGGAAAGATCCCTTTAGAGTAGTAATAATGAACAATCAAATTCCGAAACTCGTCAGTGATTTGTCACTGAATTTGAATAGTAAGGACCAATCACTGCATCGTTTGTTTTTGACTTGGCCAATCAGAGTGCATGCGTGCTTGACTTAGCCAATCAGAGGGCGTTGTCGGAGGTGGGAAATTGGCGGAATATATTTCAACCAAAATGAACGTCATTGCGCTTCTTTGGGTTAATTGTTCGATGCTAGACGGTCACCCATCCAGGTACCGACCACGACAGACATAGCTTAACTTTGCCGACCGATTAAGAACGGCTAATTATGCTACACCACGAGCGCTTCGAGAATTAAATACTAAGTTTTAAATAAATCTGATCTTAACAATATTTACAAACTTTGCCACCCTCTTTCTTCTCTTAAAGGTTGAATTTATGTTATGAGAGGATTAATCTAAAATTACCTTCACGTCGCCAAACATGGCCGGTAGGTCATAGGAAATAGTATCGAGACCTAAATGATATAAAATATCACCATTCATATTTTCTAGGTTTTTATTCAGGAGTCGAATCGTCCCGTCTTTATTTCTGGAAAATGAGACGAAAATCTTTAATTGCGTTCATTGTAAAAGTGTGCTTTACAAGGGCGTCGCCAGCCGATGGCCCAGATAGGGAGGGGGGGGGGCAAGTTGTGAAAAGTATAGTGCGAGTTTTACTACCTCTACCTACGGCGATTGTAATAAGAACGCTACAACGTTCAAGCAAGGTCTTGCATTTGGCAAAAAAAACCGCTGCCACCAGCTGCCCTTGGCGGTGGTGTGGCCAAAAAGTTCGGAAACGAAAAGAGCGGCGCATTGGTTGTATCATAAATTCTATATCTGAAATTAATACATTAGATGTGTTTCAGGATTTACTAGGGAACTCGTCATCCGTGCAACGTCCGCGTCGCTTGTACCGAACTTGGCCCTCTTTTCACATTACTGACTCAAGATTTCAAAGAGATCGATTTTAAAAATTCTTTCGCCGGTTGGTTGGGTCGGTTGGGTAGAGTATCCCTGAGTACTATAGGCACAGCTATAGTCCCGGGAACGCGGGTGAAACCTCGGGGGGCAGCTAGTACCTAATAAAATACTTGAAGAGCCTTATAAGTAGGTACTTACTCCGGACAACCTTATAACTAGGAACTTACTTCGGACAACCTTACAAGGAGGTACTTACTTCGGACATTCCGTCCCTGAATGGACCTTATTCCAAGTGGAGGAACAGTTATCATAGTGTGTTTCCAATCCATTGTTGCCGTTCAAAATATAATCACAATCGCACTGCATTATGCACCTGTAATTTTAAAGTGCATTATTATTCGATAATATAATGATAAGAATGCATTTTTATCTGTATTTATTATAAAGATGTATATAGCTGATATATAGTGTGACTGGTAATTAGTAAACGATAATTAGACAAATGATTGTACTCATGATAACAAACAACTTTCCCAAAGAAACAAATACGGATAAATAACTAAATAAAATAAAAGCTGATGGTGTATTCTTATTCTTGTTAGGTAGCGAGCACACTGCGGGCACGATTCGCGTAGTGTGGACGGGCTTGCGAGACTCGGACTTGGCTCGGCTCGTGCTCGGTTCGCCAAGCATGGATGCACCATTATAGTTGCAGGAAAAACATTTTATTTTATAAAAGAAGAATTAACTTACGATGATCCTTATCAAATAAATAACGTTTATTATCCAGTACATACTATAGTGTAGATTAAACTTTGCATCATGTCATTTAGGTGTTTACTATGATTACGTTAGGTATAGCTGGTAAGCCTACATATAATTAACTAGCGGCCCGGTACGTGCTTCGCTACGTATAAAGTGAAATAATACAAATTTGATAAATGAAGAACCGCTCGACCGATTTTGTGCAAACTTCACATAAACCATCTACTAAATAGTCCGAACAAAGCAAAAAAATAAATTGGTTTGGAAAGGTGAGCCCGTTCTTGAGTTATAAAATTACAACGAAAATTGGCATTGATTTTTATATATGTGAGGAGAAAACATGGCGCCCGCGCACCTGAAGCGTGCTCGGAGGAGAGAGAAATTTGGTACATAAACTATAGTTAAAGTTTATAATGTCGAGGAACCGGTGACCTGTGATGCAATCAGCGATGCATTAGAATAGGGACACCACGGAAAAGAGAATACATTTCTCTGTGAGGGACACTCATTGTCATTGGGATTGTCTTCAACATGCGGTAGGTATATGTAACATCTTGCACAACACTTGCACTTGAGAGCCAGTTCCTTCTAGGCTTTTAGGGTTCCGTAGCCAAATGGCAAAAAACGGGACCCTTATAGATTCGTCATGTCTGTCTGTATGTCTGTCTGTCTGTCCGTCCGTCCGTATGTCACAGCCACTTTTTTCCGAAACTATAAGAACTGTACTAATGTTGAAACATGGTAAGTAAATGTATTCTGTGAACCGCAATAGAAAAAAAAACAATGCGAACGATGCAAACTTCCACCGAACATTGGTTTGAACGAGATCTAGTAAGTAGTTTTTTTTAATACGTCATGTAGCGTTGTGTGGTTCGGGTGAAATTATGCCAAGCCAAGGAAATTCAAGTTCTTTTATTAATGTCTTCACAATTATCCAAGTTGAAAGCAATTTACATAAGATATGATTAATTACGATATCGAGCAGGCACACGTCTTGTTCTTTTATTTAAAGATGGCGATGAAGAGGGTGTGACACAGTGTTGCCACGTTATATGCTCCCCCTCCAAGTCATTAAGACGCCCCGACAATGACTTGGATACAGGCGATACCGTCCGTTCTCTAATATTGTGAGGTTGAACGCGAGGTCGCCGTGTCTCAACAGGGTTGTCTACATTCATAGGAGAAACTGGTTTAGGATTAGGTAAATTCCCTACTGTGGAACTAGTGACCCCACATGGCTGAATCCTAGGTCTACCTCGTTGGCGGTGCGGCTGTACAGGTTGCACAGGCTCGTCGTTTACTGTAACAAATGGAGTTAGCGCAGACACATGAAATTTTCCAATCAACTGCTGATGCTGATCTGAAATCAAGTAAGTTGTAGGACTAGCAATTTTAGAAACAATATAGGGTCCATCCCTTTTCGGCATAAACTTCCTAGTTTTTCCTTTACTGGCATCACTCAACTGATGTGTCTTCAACAGGACTAAGTCTCCAACGGCGTAAGACTTGACAGATCTTCGTTTGTCATCCGCATCTTCTTTTTTCCTATCCTGTTGAACTTCTGCTTTCTCCTTCATTTCTTCTAATCTGCTTACGAATTTTTTCAGGTACGGAGTAATCTGCGGCAGGAAATTTTCTTTAGATATGACAGCGCGCAGGTCACGACCAACTTCAAACGGTGTACGCATCTCCCTGGCAAAGGTAAGGTATGCTGGACTGCAACCGACCGTAGAGCACATAGCGTTATTCATCATGAAGCGTACCTGAGCAAGATAAGAGGGCCAGGAGCGGTGGTTGTTCTCCACAAGGATGGCTAGTTGTACCTTTAAATCGCGATTCTTCCTTTCCGCCGGATTCGCCTCAGGGTGGTATAAAGGAATAAAATTTTGAGATACGCCCATGAGGAACATAGTCTGCTGCATGACAGCTGAAACAAACTGAACTCCGTTATCAGACACTACGCGGCGTGGAAAACCGTATCTCATAAAATATTCTTCCAACAATAGTTTAGCGCAGGCCTCCGCTGTGGCCTCTTGAAGAGCAAAAAGGTCAATCCATCTAGTGGCTGTGTCTTCTATTAGGAGTATCCAACGTTCACCTCCAGGACCCTCAGGTAAAGGACCAAATAAGTCCATGGCTAATACTTCTCCTCTCTGGTTTAAGACAGGGGTTTGAAGCAAACCAGCAGGCTTGGTATTAGCAGGCTTGTACCTCTGACATTCTAAACATGCATTTAGTCTTTCTACAATATATCTTCTCATACCTGGGAAGTAATAGTGCTGTCTAAGAAGTTGTAGGGTACGTTCAATTCCTTGATGACCAGAAGTTGCAGTGCCATGATGCTCATTGAATATAGTATCCCTCATATTTACAGGTATGACTAATCGAGCTTCTTCTTCATCAGCATAATGGTAG
Source organism: Achlya flavicornis (assembly GCA_947623365.1). Taxonomy (NCBI): domain Eukaryota; kingdom Metazoa; phylum Arthropoda; class Insecta; order Lepidoptera; family Drepanidae; genus Achlya; species Achlya flavicornis. Next base: position 7,112,516 of record OX392491.1, read on the forward strand.
AGCACGCCTTGGTTCATCAGATAACCCCTTTCGGACCACCGGAGCGCTGCCACCTCATCTTCACCTTCTAGTTCTATTATAATTTTCTTTAAGTCGGGATCTTGTGTTTGTTGTTGACGAAGTTCTAATGGACTAGTCGTGGGTATGTCAACAACGACCGAACAAACTCCACATGCACTCAGAGTTTCAGCATCACAGGCTGGCCGGCTCAAAGCGTCGGCAACTACGTTGGCCTTTCCTGGTGTGTACTCGTATTGTATGTCGAACGACTGCAACTTTAACGCCCAGCGAGTAAGACGGCCACTAGGTGACTTCAATGTTAGCAGCCACTTGAGTGGTTGGTGGTCCGATCTTACTATTACTCGATGCCCGTCAATATAACCTCGAAACTTTTCAACGGCCCATACTACAGCGAGTGCTTCTCTTTCTGTTGTAGAATAGCGAGTTTCAGCCGGGATCATCAATCGGCTTGCATACTCTATAGGGTGTTCCTCTGACCCCTCCCCCTGTAGTAGGCATGCACCGAGTGCATAGTTACTGGCGTCTGTGCGTATAATAAATGGTACATCATAATTGGGCTGTACCAGAATAGGAGCGGACGTCAGCTTACTCTTCAGTATGTTGAAGGCATCCTGTTGTTCAGCTCCCCAGGTCCACGACATTTTCTTTCGAGTCAGCTTCGTTAGTGGTTGTGCTATGTCTGAAAAATTAGGCACAAATTTACGAAACCATGAACAGGTTTGTAGAAAAGATTTTAGATGTTTTAAATTGGCTGGCTGACGCATCTCCACAATGGCTTCTATTTTTGATGCGTCTGGCTTAACACCATCCGATGTTATGATGTGACCTAAGTATTTAACTGATTGTCGAGCGAAAACACATTTGTCTCGATTAGCCCTGAGACGGAAAACTCTAAGACGCTCAAATACAGCTTGTAAATCCTGTAGATGGCGCTCGTAGGAACAGGAAATTACCAAAAGATCATCAAGATATGCTACCACATTCACATCCTGCAGACTAGCACCAGAACGAAATTTATCAATAAGCCTTTGGAAAGTCGCTGGTGCGTTCTTCAGGCCGAAGGGCATACGAGTGAAACGGTACGTACCTAAAGGTGTTATGAACGCTGTCTTATCACGATCAGGTGTATGCACCTGCACCTGCCAATAGCCAGCGCGGAGGTCTATGGTGCTCATGTAGCATCCCTGCTTCGTAGTACGCAACAGCTCATCTATAAGAGGAAGCGGGTATGTATCAGTCTTAGTCACAGCATTGAGTCGACGATAATCAACGCAGAAACGAACGCTTCCATCCTTCTTGGGTACCAGAACAGCTGGAGCTGCCCAAGCAGACTCGCATTCTTCAATAATCCCATCCTGTAACATTTTTTCTAACTCAATTTTCATGATATCCTTTTTTGCCGGAGTAAGTCTATAAGGAGGGACTGAAATAGGGTGGTGATCCCCTGTATCAACATAATGTTCAGCAAATGGTGTGGGCTCTCCTCCCCCTACTTTGAAGACATCATCATTACTCTTAATGAAGTCAGCTAGACCATGACGCTGATCACTAGTGAGCATTTGACCTTCATCCTCTCTAAGAAATTTGGCAGAGCAACAGGAGGTGATGGGAGTAACATGCTCATACTCAATTGTAAATAATTCCTGTTCACCAGAAAAATGCCACATCGAAGCAGCAAAGTCCAAAACCATACCCGCAGCCACTAAAAAATCAATACCTAACAAGGTCTCATTATCTTCTGCATCTGGTAACACTATAAAATCAAGCGAAACTGTTTTACCTTTCTTGATGGTGACATTCAGATGAGTGGTTAACACCTCACGTGTTTGGGTAGTTCCATCTGCAAGCTTAACACGCATAGAACTGGTCTGGAATGGCTGGTGATGACTTTTCAACAATGCAAACAGACAAGAGCTGGCCACGCTCCTTTTCGCTGCAGTGTCGATTAAAGCTCTTCCTCGAATTCCCAATATTTCAATTCCTAGTATGGGACGCTGTTGAGAAATATGATGATTAGAATTTTGTTTTGATTGAGTTTCAAGAGTGCAACAGGTAAGTAAAATATCCTGATTAAAATGTGTGGACACCCTAGAGTCCCTAGTATTTATGGTCACCTTATTACCTAATGAACAAAAATTATCTTTGTTTTCATTAAAACCCATGGACACCCCAATGTCCGGAGAAAACATGGTCACCCTATTCACAGCTGATTGTGAAGAAGTCTTATTATTATCAACACAAAAACTATTATCAGACTGGGTATGATTTACCTGACAAGTACCTGAAATCAATTCTGCAGTCTCCTTAACAATAACAGCTGATAAGTTGTTATCAATCTTATCACTGACCAAAATATTACTATCAACACACAAGGACCTAAAAGGAGAATGAAAATAAGATTCCTTGTCATCCTGAATTGTAGGTATAACCATATAATTATTTTTATTGCCAGAAGACAGCTGAATAGGCATGGATTCAGCATGTAAGTTGTCACCAATTCCACATGAAGGATTCCTATCAGTAAGGGAATATTTTTGAGGACAAAACTTAAGGTGCGTTCGAATTGGGGTATGGTAGCAAAAATAACAGTCCAAAATGCCAAAAACGATCACAACTGGCGTTCGATTTGGAAAGTTGTGGGCGAAATTGGCGTTTTGAAGTGTTTTCGTTCACCGTTCGTTTTGCTTGGAAACAGTTAAAAACGACATCGTGAACTGCAAATTTTGACCCACCTCCGAGGCAGGGTCGTTTGTGATCATATTTTGACATCTTTGAATCTGACAGATAAGTTTCGGAAAATTCATACGGGAAGCGAAAATTCTAATTTTTATTGTAAAATTTTATAGAAATACTAACAGGCAAGAGAATAATTTGTGAGATTTACTTTGTTTAATGATTAACTGAAGGAAAAAGGTAGTTTGAGACAAGTGACAAGCAGGCGATGAGCATGCAAATGTCATTTTTGTATCTAATCGTTCGATTTGGGACATATCGTTTGTGGCAAAAATTGCAAAATTGTTGAAATTTTCCAATTCGAACGCTTAAACAAAAATGCCCATTTTGAAACTGTTAAAAACGACATCACTCCAATTCGAACGCACTATTAGTAGTCATTGTTTGACTTTTACTTTTGTTTACCTTCTTATCAGTTATCATTAAGAGGTTATGTTTCCCTAAAGTAATATTATTTTTATTAGAACTCACCTGTGGTTGAAATTTACCTTGAGACATGGGACAACATGGTACAACCTCACATTCGATTGCATAAAATTGAGAGTTACATTTGGAGCATTCTTTACGCGTAACACCTGCTTCACCACAACCATAACATGCTAGCATGGATTCATTTTTGTTACTATTACTAGGGCCTACATTAGTTTTATTATTAAGTTTACGACATTGTTCGCGAGAATGTCCACGTTTTTTGCAATAAACACAGAAACTAGAGGTGGGGATTCCGGTTGAAGGCGCAGTGGTATAGTTCGAAGCTCTGGGAGTACGCTGTGCAGGAAGCTGCGTAGCAGGCATGGCCTGTGCTGTTAACTTCGGTGTAGTCTTTGGCAGTCTCTTCTGGGCTCTTCCATCTTCTACACTGCGAGCCTTCTCAAGCAATGTTTTAAAAGTAGAAAACTCTTCCCTGCGTAGTTTTTCCCTCATGTTACTGTTTAGTAGACCGTAGATGATATCCAATTCTGCATTGAGTGACAAGTCACCTCTTGGGAGTTTAGCCAGTAGTGCTCTGGTTTTTGCCACGAATAAATCTGTAGTTTCGTCGTCTTGTTGCTCACGTTCGAATATATCTCTATAGATACGATGTGGTGGACGCCGGTCTCCAAATGCACTTCTTAAATTGTTGAGTACCTCGACCCAGGAAACAAGATGGTGCTTTACGCCTTGCCACCATGTTGCAGCGGTGTGCGATAATAACATCGAAAACCCTTTTATCGCAACTTCGTCAGTCACGTTGGTACATTCTTTGTATGACTCGACGGCATCTATGAAACCTTCAACGGATTCGTCCGGATTACCACTGAATTTTGCCTTACAGCGGCTGAAATCTCCGGAATGCTGTGTAGACTCGGAGGCGGACGTTGAGGAGTGGAACGTTGGCGTCGCCGGCGCGGGAAGCTGCCGGACGTTGTCGATTAACTCACGAAACGCTTCCATCTGCGTTCGCTGCAACGAAGTTACGATGTTGGTGACATCGTTAGCTGTGAATGTTGCATCGACGACGTTCGATTCGTTTTCAGAATCCTCCTGTCCGTCTTGTTGTGAACGTAGTTTCCTTGGCATGGCCGACACGTTGGGCGATCACTTGTAGCGTTGTGTGGTTCGGGTGAAATTATGCCAAGCCAAGGAAATTCAAGTTCTTTTATTAATGTCTTCACAATTATCCAAGTTGAAAGCAATTTACATAAGATATGATTAATTACGATATCGAGCAGGCACACGTCTTGTTCTTTTATTTAAAGATGGCGATGAAGAGGGTGTGACACAGTGTTGCCACGTTATAGTCATAAATTTAAATTCATATCAAATACTCAGGTCTATACTACCATTTACTTATATACCTACAGGTTTATTTATTTATTTATTTATTTATTTATTTATTAGGTCTGCCAACGTATATTACACATCTTAAAGTAAATAAAATCATGTAAATCAACACTATCATAGTGTAAATACAATTAAAGGCAAACACATCATGTTATTAAACTAAACTAATTAGTGGTGAGTGGTATGGAAAAGCATTAAATGGCTCATTACAAAAAATAAATAAAAATAAAGTCCTATATAGGTATAAACTTAAAAAGACATATTTTATAGCATGAAAGTGAACAAGACAATATGTCAGTTTTATTACACTTGTAAAACCTGTTGTGCTCCCTGCAAAGTCTTGATATAGTGCTATTGACACCAACATTAGTCCTAGACGTATTCACATTAAATGGCTTAAAGTTAATTAACCTAGAACTTGGACGAGGAACAGTAAAATTGATTTCAGCAAGTAACTGAGGACAATTGACATGATCCCTCACAATCTTGTACAGTAAAACTTGATCCATTACCCAGCGGCGGTCCTTAAGAGACGTCATTTTGAAAAACTTTAACCTATCCTCGTAAGATGGAAGCTCATGTCGTTTATTTTGATGGACTGTGAGGAAAAACATGAATCTCTTTTGAATTCTTTCAATCCTGTGTGAGTGGTTATTGTAGTAAGGGTTCCAGATACAAGAGCAGTATTCCAAAGTGGTTCGAACCAGTGCATAGAAAGTAGATTTAAGGGCCAAAGTATTCTTAAAGATTCTACAGTTTCGCCAAATAAACCCCAATAACTTTAATGATTTGGTAACTATAAGATCAATGTGTTGGACAAAAGAAAGTTTACTATCCAGGATAACTCCGAGGTCTCTTATGAAATCGACTTCATCCAACTTAGTGGAGTTTAATGAGTAAGATGTTGTTAGGGGAAGTCTTTTTTTTGTAAATTTAATATGCTTACATTTACTTAGATTTAATGGGAGTTTATTTTTTGAACACCAATCTGAAATATTATTTAAATCATCTTGAAGAGATAGATAATCAACTGAGTCATGAATTGTTTTGTAAACCTTTAAGTCGTCCGCAAATAATGAAAATTTTGAGCTTTTTATAACTGCCGTCAAGTCATTTATGAATAATAAAAATAAAATTGGTCCCAAATGTGAACCCTGGGGGACACCAGAGGTAACCTTAAAACACCGTGATTCATATCCACAAACTACTATTTTTTGAGTTCTGGAATTTAAATATGATGAAAACCATTCGAATAGCCTCCCGTGAATGCCGATGTTGCTGAGCTTACGTAATAATAGGATATGATCGACTCTATCGAAAGCTTTGCTGATATCAGTATAAATTGCGTCCACTTGATAACCTTTGTCTATTTCTTTAGTTAAATCTGAAATGTAGCAAGCCAAATTTGTGGCAGTAGACATTTTACTACGAAAGCCATGCTGTTGGGGAATTAAGATCGACTTAAGATGGTTAGTAAGTAACGGACATATCATAGACTCGAAAACTTTGCCAAGACTAGACAATAGTGATATAGGACGGTAATTACAGATATCTGAGGAGTTCCCTGTTTTGGGAATTGGAACTATATTAGCAGTTTTCCATGCTGTAGGGAAGGTACCAGTAGATAATGAAAAATTAAATATAATACTAAGAGGGTACGCTAGACTGCTTGCACATTTACTTAAAAACAACGCCGGAATACCGTCAGGACCTGAACCCTTTTTTTTATCCAGCTGTTTCATGTGACTTTCAATAGATACTGGTGATAAAGTAACATTACTCAATGTATTAACCGTATTGTCAGAGCAATCTGAGTCTAAAGATGTGCTATCAACATTTGAAGGTATACTTGTTGCATAAACAGAAGAAAAGTAGTCAGCGAAAGCGTTACAAATTGCAACTGGGGTAGAAAATTTATTATCGTTCATGAACATAACACTAGGTATGGTCTCTGCAGTGACACGCTTATTTTTAATAAATGTCCAGAATGCTTTAATATTATTTTTGGCAATGGAGTTTTCGATGTGCAGTAAATAGTTTGAATAACATTTTTTTATAAGAAATTGGCATCTAGCTCTAGCCTCCGTGAAGTCGAATTCATCAATAGCATTTCTAAATCGCTTAAATTTCTGTCGATATTTTTCTTTTTCTTTAATTAATTTGATAAGATTTTTCGAGTACCATATAGGATATTTGTCTTGTTTGTGTAAAGTTTTGGGAACGTTTGTATTAATAATACTATTGATAACGGAATAGAATTGCTCAACCATAGAATCAACCGTGTTGAAGTGAGATAGTTCTTGGCTCCAATCAATACTATCAATTTCATAATTAATTTTAGAAAAATCAGCCAAGTAAAAGTTGAACTTACTAATATTAGTTTTCTTAAGGAAATTACGTGTAGCCAGTTCGAAAGTCAATTTAAGAGCTGGGTGGTATGGGTCAAGTTTTGTGAGCGGGTCAGCAACCTTATCGACATTTACATCACGATTGGAGCAAAGAATGATATCAAGCATTTTACCATCCCCGTTAGCTATATGATTGAACTGTAATAAATTATTTAAAGACATAAAATCAGAGAGTAACTGATTTGAGTAACAATTTGAAAAGATGGGTGACGTGGCTGTCGAGTTATGTGCCTGATCAGAAGTCAAGTTCCAAGCTATATTACCTAAATTAAAATCTCCAATCACCAAAACGTCACTGTTATTGTTTAAAGTAGAAATTGCATCAGAGATACAGTTAAGTTGGGAATCCAGACGGTTACAACATACTGGGGGAGGGACATAAACTGCACATATATTGATATGCTTGGCACCGGACGCAACAGAAACCCATAGGTCCTCATAAGGGCTGTCTAGATTTGGCAGGCGTTGAGAGACTAGCTGCTTTGAGACTGCTATCAAAACCCCCCCACCATCTTTTTTAGAAGAGGATACATGACAACGATCTTTGCGATAAATACGATATTTGTCGTTAAGTACTTCGGCATCAAGCACACTCCCATTCAGCCAGGTCTCCGAAAAAACAATTACATCATACTCAAAATCTAAGCTTGACAAATACAAGTCGTGTAATTTACCGCGGATACTTCTTACATTTTGATAATACACAGAAATATTAGACGTGAATTTATAGCTTTACAATAATAAGACGTGATAAGTAGCGGTTCTACGTTACATATTTACACTTTTAGGCTTTGCAGTACATAACAATCCCGAATCCAGACAGAAGGAGAAGCGTCGTCCTTTCTCATCAAAATACGGCCGTTGCGAACCCATAAATATTTGTAATGGTTATCCTTTTTGAAAGCTCGAGCTTGGGCGTGGAGTGCACGGTTGGCGGGTGAAAGGTGTTCTGCGATGTAAATCTGTTTCTGGTCGCCACCCAATCCAAGATGAGCACTGTTTAACTTGTCAGTCGAGTTTGTCTTGTTGAACTTCAAGCAGGAGGCGAGGAAGTTATCGCGAATACGGCGAGATGGTAGCTTCACGACAATAGCCTTAGGTCTAGTTGAGTTTGGATTGGATTTGGCTACTCTTGTGCAAGAGAGTATATCTTTCTCCTCAAGTGGACACGCCACAATACTGCTCAACTGGATTATAGTTGGTACCAGGTTCTCTCTCGGGTGTTCCGGTAGACATTGTATCTCAATGTTTGACTCGCGGGCGTATTGCTCGAACATCCCTATCTTGAAGTTGAGATCCTTGATGTTATCAGTCATCTTTGTATTTTCTGCTTTGAGTTCAACTGTCTGCGAACGCAGCGAAATTAGCTCTTCGTGCATTTCGTCATATTTAGCAGAAATAAACTCAATCGACTGAACCAAATCCGGAATCTTGTTAATGGACTCCTTAAGGGTTTGAATTTCTGCGCGCAAAGAAGAAGTTATCATTTCGTGAATTTTAGGTAGTAGTGAAATTTCAAATTTATCCAGACGTTTATCAAGGTGGTCCAGCGGGAAGGTAACCTCGGGGGAAAGTGCGACATCTTTGACCGGTGTATCACTGTTGTCCCCTTTCTTCCGGGGCAGTTTACATTCTGGACACTTCCAGGCACTTTTAGATTTCGAGGATAGCTTGCTGTAGTTCTCTTTTGATATGTTGACACAGGTGTAATGATAAATATTCAAACAAATAGCACAACTTATCTTGTCAGTTATACTAACTAAATGACGACATCCATTACAAGAACTCATGTTTATAGTCTGAGAATCCAGTCGACGCGATCCAGTGTAGTGACCGGTGAAATAACAGTCTAATTAGCTCGTCCAACTATCCCGCCTTCCGAATATTAACTTTACTCCCAGTTAGTGCCGCCTTTGCATCGAGCGAACGCGTAGCACTGTATTGACGTAGGTCAGTTATTTAACAGGGTTTGAGGGGGTAGACACTCGATCACTTTGTGTTTTTGGCAAAATAATTTGCTGTTTTTATAAGCAAAACAGCGAAAATGATGTCCAGTTATATCACAGTTTAAGAGCATTAGTTAACACCACAATATTGTAATATTTTTGATGTTATAAACAAGCAACTTTCACAGATGCAACAGATGGAACATAATAATATCCATAGTAATCTTTTAACTATTTTTTCATTTTTTCAGGTTTGTACGGAACCCTCGGTGCGCGAGTCTGACTAGCACTTGGCCGGTTTTTTGTGTTTACCACCTTCGGTCGGCCACATCATCACTTACCATGCTGAGATTGTGGTCAAACACAAAAATCAACAATTTTCCTCATTACATAAAAATACATTTTATTTAAAATAATATTTGATTAATTAATTGTACACAATATCGCTGCCGATTTCAAATAAATTTATAATTATTTTAATGAATTATCATGGAACCGTCTAATAAACATTGAGAGGACGGTTTAAAATACCACCAGTACAGCACTGGCAACAATACCACACAAACCACAACAAAACATGAAAATGAAATGAAAATATTAAAAATATACCTTTTCAACTATGATCACTAACCTCTTGCCGTAGAATTCATTATTCTGTGCCTCTTGAAATGAAAAATTGCATGAGCGTAATAATTAAATGTGAAAAATATTATCAGTAGAGAGACTATATTGAAATACTTTGTAGGTACGATGAATCATTATCGTATGAATTATTCAAATATTGTTTTAAATAAATAATGTTTTAAATTACTAATTAGGTATTGTTGTTATTGACACAACACCACGTAAACAAAGTAATAAGTAAATACGATAAGTCATAGATGGTCGTAATTAATTAGACTCACAATAGGAAGCGAAGGCTGACCGTGATTAGGAATAATATATCTGGAACCCCATTAGCATTGAATTTGGGGGTACTTGGAGGTACTGAAAGCTAATGTCACGATCACGGAAAAGAGAATTTCTCTGTGGTCACGATAGAGCCCAGCAGTGCTATTCTGTAACGTTCATTTGTAAAATCACTTCTGAATCCGCGATGAGATTAGAATTTCATATTCTTAAACTGAGTGAGTTCGACACTAGCGCCACCGAGTGATGACGGAAGTGAGAAGAACTACGACAGGTGAGTATTTTGACGTTTTTCAATAGGATTTGGTATTCTGAAACGTAATTCACCCGCCAATTCAGTTGCGAGGTGAGTTGCGAGATGACTTTCGAGATGATTTACCTTTTACAGAATAGCATAGCTGAGCCCGATCGACGATCTGAACGAGATGCGAGATATAGTAGGAATTATCGTTTTTTTTCGAAAAATCGTAATAATCCTTACTATACTAGGTACCTATATACATAATATCCTAGATCCTAACTTTTTAATATTTTAAATGCGAATGTGAGTTTGTTTGTTACGCTTTCACGCCTAAGCCTCTGAACCGATATCGATGAAATTTGGCATGCAGATAGCCTATGCTATGGTGAAGGACATAGGCTAACTTTAATTTTGATTTTAGTGTAAGATTTTCTTATACTATAAAAAGTATAAGGTAACATTGAACATATATTTTACGAATTTGTGATGATTTATTGCTTTTATAAAATACTTACTATAATTAAATTATATTTAAAAATACCTGAGTTTATTTTGTTATCCTTGCCACAAAAAGTTTATAAAATATTCAATTACGAATAAAGCACTGGACACTGCAACTGCATAACAATGACTAAATCAGTTTAGGAAGCCGGCAAATGACGCACTGTGGTTATTGGCGATAATCACTACTGCCGTATGGTCACATACGTATATATGCCATATCTATGTTTTGCGACCACGCTGTGAATTGCGGTTATCAATGTCTTATTCGATATTTTGTCTCAATAGATGTGCGATATCTCTTAAACGTTTTTAGGGTTCCGTAGCCAAATGGCAAAAAACGGAACCCTTATAGATTCGTCATGACTGTCTGTCTGTCTGACCGTCCGTATGTCACATCCACTTTTTTCCGAAACTATAAGAACTATAATGTTAAATCTTGGTAAGTAGATGTATTCTGTGAACCGCATTAAGATTTTCACACGAAAAAAGAAAAAAAATAATAGATTGCAAAATAGCATGCATGCATAGCATGAAAATTGACCATATTTAGCAAAATTTTAGTCCGGCACTTTCAGGAATGGCCCAAAATTGATGAAGCTTGAATGTTCTCCTTTTGCACACTTTTTGAATGTACTCATCCATCGTGCTTATACGCAGAACTCCACACTTTGGTTTTTCGAAGTAAGCGGAATGCTAATTTATAAATAAAAGTGGTATATGCAGTATCAGATATCTGTTTACCATAGTTTATGCTAAGGATATTTAATTATGTTTTATCCCAAATTAATGAAAGTGACCAATGGAAATTATTACTGTTGTAGCGGAATGGCCAGGCGTCTTTGACTGATATGTTACTTCTTAACTTATATTGTGATAAATTCTATAATTTTTGACAGATATCCGACGTAGTTTGTTTGAATTTATGTCACCTAATATCGAATGCGATATCGCGTAACGACGCGCGCCGCGAGAATAGGACCCCCTAGGATTTCTCGTCGTCAAATTATTTCGACAAAGTTAGAGATATGATATATCACAATCTGCTTGGTCTTGGTCTTGCTCTTGACCTTTTATAGATAACCATAAATAGTGGTGTGAACTGGGACAAAAATCTTTATAGTCTCCGGAGAATACTAAATTAAAATAAAAAACGTGGAGAGCTTTGAAATCTTCATGGTGGATTTAGGTAGTTTTATATTCTATAAAAAAACAAAAAAATCTTTAATATGATAAACAATTTATGACTATAATAACAATATTAAATATTTTGTTGCGCCTACATTGAATTATTACGCTAATAATTCAATGTGTAATAATTCAATGTGCGCCTACTATTAATTTCATAGCATTGTTGAGTTACAGAACTACAAAATAGTGATTTTTATTGTCCGGAGTCCGAGTCCGACAACTCTCTGCTTGATATCGACTTTTGCTAAATAAATAGACATTTATACATATACCTGTATATTTGGTAAATTTATTATTGCACCTACGCTATTCCTTCACATGTCACCAAAATGATCGGTATGCAAAAAGGAAAAAATACAAAAAAATCATTCCTAAACAAAAAATACAAACCAATCAAAAATTTTAACAAACGAGTAGGTACACATTTTTCTTTTTGGAAGTAAAGTTATAAAGTCCCTCAAAATAACACGAACTCCATATTGGGTTTACGCAAAAAGTACAAAATAAGGATTTACCTAGGTAGTAACTCTATACAAACTTTGTAATTAGCTACTGTTTTAAGTCGGTGGATTAACTACAAAATACGACTCGTCCACGAATAACAAGTGATTCACGCGCGGATTCGTAGACCTTAGATACCTAAGTATACATTACTTGGATATTTTTGAATTCCTTGTTTTCGGGCCTGGTTTCCTTAATCGAAAAATATTTCAGAAATAATACCTACTTTGTACATATAAAATGCACAAATGTACTAAATTTATAACTAATTAGGTCTTGCTTGTTTACTAATTGCATTTCCTCGTTATTTTCCTTACTAAATGGAAATTGAATTTCGATTGCCATATAATTATTTAGGTACTCGCACCCAGTCTCAGCATTACCATATTATTATGATTCAAAACATTTGTCATGTCGTTACATAAGAAACTAAATTTTTCAATGACGCATTTTATAACCTGAAGGGCAATGGATCCATCATGTAGACAAATGCGAAATAGTTTTGAAAAATGGTAGTCACTTGGAAAACAAAAATGTTTATAACCGTTGCCAGCTGAGAAGTCATCTTATGATGACAAATTACGGTAAGCGTACTTAAAAACAGGCGTCATAATTTGAGGTCTTTGAATCTGACCGCCAATGACGTTTTGCTGACCGCTGATAAATATTAATATAGGTCTTTCTCTCTTGCACAATTGTAGAGCTGTGAAAGAGAGGCACAACTGCAGGAAATTACCATTCAATGGTATCGTCCCCATTGCAAAACAAAGGGGCTGTGTCTGATCCCCTGTGTCGGTCCCACGCAGATAATTCTTTTCAATCCAGTTTTTTTTTGTTTTAAGTTTTGGCTACCGGTCGGTATCGGTCTCGCGGTAATATTTAGCCATGGATGGCTCTGCCTGATGTCTCTGGTGCTGCACGCTGCATTCTCAAGCAACCCAACTCTGAGGAGAGTCCCTATAGCCGCCGTCCTCCGTCGCTACGGGCCAGGCACCCTCTACGGGAAACGGCCCCGTTCAAGACGACCTTGGACAGGAGTCACGACGACGAGAAAGCGGAACCCCCCGATATCGTTACAGCGTCGGGTAATTGTCCGGTTATTACTTTAATACAAGTTAGTGTATTTTAGTGTTCACGCAAATTGTTGGCTACAACGAAAATGTCATCGATATAAATATTCATTGTCAAAGAAGGCGATTAGGGGTAGGGGTCGAGTGACTTGCATCGTGAGGAAACCATAGTAGGTACCGTGGTACAGTATTTTGTAGTATATCTTGCTCACAACCTCACGTTGTAAATCTATCAAACACCCACCGGTGTTCCGGATAGCTACACTTATATTAGGACGCTCGAACTAGTTCCCTTTTAGGCGTAATGCGCTTACCACCTTGGGCCATATAATTACTGAGTATTCGATTATTGTTAAACACAGGCCATACATAGAAAACAAAACTGTCTATCCGTTTGGACACAGGACATGCATTTGTGTGCATGAACATGTCTGTATGTCCTGAGTCTGGGTGTAATTATGTAAATGAAGTATGTATTTACAAAAAAAAAGTAGCATATGTTATCTGGTTTCCATAGTACAAGCTCTGCTTAGTTTGGGATCAGATGACCGTGTGTGAGGAATGTCCCAGGTTTTTTTTTTGTAACTAATGTGTATAGATTAATAAACTAATACCGCGAAAGGCGCTGTGACAATTTATTCTTAAATCGAAATTGCAGAGTGGGACAATGGTTTAGGTATTTTTTAAATTTTGGTAAGTCCATAGTAATAGCACATACCTAATAGTAGAAGCAATTCAATAAGTATACAGCATTTTTACACAAAACCGCATCAAATCATTCCTATACAATACTTTTACGTACCCAACCCAAATATAGTTATCGTTAATTTTCAGGGAAACTTATTAACTATGATTATACGCTTACTCACTGATGTATACTAATCAGGTTAAATACCACAGGAAAATACTTTATACAAACAGAAAAATACCAAATACGTGTAATGTTTCAATACAGTTCTAAAATATTGTCATATACTTAATCACTTTAAAAATGACTTTAATTAATAATTTAATAATTTACTTCAAAATGTATAAAATTTCGATTTTCAGAATGAGTATTGTGTTTCCTGAAACGGGTCACAAAGTTATCTATATATTAATCATCATCATCATCAGCCTGCTGAGCACAGGCCTCCTTTCATAAATGAGGGTGAAAGAGAATGGGCAGATACTCCACCACTCGTGCCCACTGCGGATCGGTGGAGGTAGGCTAGTGGTCAACCTACTGTTGGAATTTTTCAAGCCGCCTAGGTGGCATCCGACTAGCTTAACGACTATCACAATTAAGTGATAACCGGGACCAACGGCTTTACGTGCCTTCCGAAGCACGGATATATTAATACGTGAAGCAAAACTTTCTCTCCTTTGTTTAGCGTATTGCGAGCACGGAGGAGTGAGGTTTATACGGAGAAGAAGTGCATAAAGCGACACCTATACCTACTGGGTGGAAACTTCGAGATGGCATTTTCCTCGATGGATGCATTTAATTGAAATAAAACCATGTTTATTAAAATTGTTATAGGTGCTTCATGAGAAATTAAAAATTACTATTAATTATTACGTTTCTCGAAAATTATGGATAAGGTAAACGAACATAACTACATACCTACATGACTTTACATTACACATATCGGGATTCAACATGTAGTGTAATTTTTATGTACAGGATGGTACAGTAGTACCCGACTGATAAGGCGCGTCATGAATCTTCGTTCGCACAGAAAATAAAGTATGCCCCGAAGATTAACGAAAGAATGCTTAAAACTTACAATCAACCTTAGATCACTACTATAAGGTTTATAATATACTGCAGCTGTTAGTTCCGTCTCATGTCACGCCCCTCCGCACACATGGCGGCAGCTTCTGCGCAGGTACGCCATATTAGTTGGGTACTACCACAGGGTACTACTGTACAGGTATGTACAGTACCTACTATTTATAAATATTGATAGATTTTAACTACTTATAGATTTTTATAGGGTGTTTTTCATCGGAATAAAAGAAGTCGCTTGAACTCCTGATATCCTAGTACTCCATTCTAGATTGAACTTAAGCGTTAATACCCACCGTTGATAGTAAGAGAGATAGGTAGATATCTTCTGACGATAGATATTGCTTTTTGAAAGGAATCATCTGCCTGCCGTTCGTAATTATTTGTGGTCATTCAACCTTCTCATCTCGACTTCCACTCCTTTCTTACCCATAGTATCCTCCAAGGGCTCCAAACAGTCCATCCATCTCATTTTTGATTCAGAATCGACAACTCCTGAACCAATCCAAATTCGTATACCTGCGTAACTCTAAAGATTCGGATAGGCCTTCAAATTTAGATAAAAACGGCCAAGAGTCAGTCTGATTAGTGTCCCGAGGGTTCCGACATTTTTAGCCCCACTTTGAAATTTCAGTCCATTTTGAAAGGAAATAAAAATATTTCTTAAAATTTTTCCTTTGCAATATTTAAAACTATTTAATTTCAAATCAATAGCATTAGTGGTTGCTGAGATATAGCGCTGTGTCAGACGCACAGACGGATGGAGTGGGACCATAAGGGTTCCTGTTTACCTTTTTGGTTCAGAACCTTAAAAACCAACCTAAATCAGTTCATAAACAACAAATTAACTTATCCAAAACCAGATCTAAATGCATACGGGCCGAATAGTTTATTCAAAACGGAAGTAACGAAGATTTACCTTATCTTACTTCCACCATATAACCAGTTGGCATTGAATGAAATCCAGCTATGATATAGTTGACGTACAGTCACTAAGATAATCATATTATACGGAATCTCCACGTATACCACCTAATTCTAATGCCAAACGCGTGGCTTATTCATCCGAGATATTCTTCACGTAATTTTGGTACATGCGAGAACAGATGTCATTTAATTTCTATTAACCACTTTTAGCTCGTACTTTATAAAACTTTTCATTTTTTTTTTTGCTGCTGGAATGCTAGGAGTTGAGTTATCATTGAATGAGAAATTTGTTAATAGCTTCCCTATGACTCATTCAATCTCATTGCATAGATAGGCATGGAAAATGTGACTAAATAATAGTCATTCAGAGACAAGACTATTGCGTCATGGGAAGCCATACTTACATATTTTAAAAGTGAAAGTATCTCTGTTTTTGGTCTGTTAGGTACGCCTTAACTGCTGAACCGATCGCGATGAAATTAGGCAGATAGCCTATAAGATAGAGATAGAAATAGGCAACCTTAATCACGTGATGCAGGTGAAAACACAGGATGGTAGCTAGTAGAATATTAACACATACTTAAACAAAGGTTGATATTTAAGAAAAAAAAATGGAATGAATGTCAATGGTTGACATTATTGAGGATTAATTCAGGAAATAAAATTGTCATAAGAGACTTCTGCTAGTTGTTTTTGTTTTCCCTAAAAACCCGAACTCTGAATTGTATTTCAGTAACATTACCTACGTCAATAAATCAGTGGGCACCAGCCAGTAAATTAGTCACAATACTGATGTCACTTTTTCCTCCGACTGTTCGTACGCATAAACATCATGTTAAACGACGGTTTTCCTGTAGGAGGATGTTAAGTTTATGCCAATAAAAAAATTACTGAGGTGACTTAAGTCTATAGTGATTTCATTTGTTAAATTTTTCCTCAACTGCCCTGCTCTATATAAACTAAGTACTTCACAAACATTACTCATTCATCATTGAACAATCCAACATGTTCACTAAATCACTTATTCTGCTTGCTTTGGCAGGCGTTGCAGTTAGCAGTGACCTTACCGTCGGCACAACTAAACATGGAGTCAAAGTATTTGACGAAAATAAAGTAGCCAGTCCAGCACTATGGCTACGAGACGAAGATGTAACAATAAGTGTTAATGAAACCGACGTCATCAGTGGAATTGTCATAAAAGACGCGAGACCAAACAAGGACGGTGAAGCAAGAATAGTCCACGGTGGAGTGGGACAAAAAAACGTTACAGTTCAACTCAAAAGCCCCACAATCTTAAGAGGATTCGATTTCCACATTGAAGTGTACGCCGTACCAGAAAGCGAATACGTGCCGGAAATAGACGCAGATCAATCAAACGGTACATCTGATTCACCAGCGTCTACAGCAACCACACCTACGACAGACGAAGAGAAAAAATCTGATGCTACAACCGCTGCAGCTGATATATCTACTACAGTGATTCCTGGTGAAAAAGTTAATGTGCCTGTGATTATTGGTGCAGAAGATAAGGAGCAATCTAGACAAAACCGCGAAATCACCACAGATAAACCAGAGTCCACTCCGTCTACACTTACGCCTGAAATAACAGACGAAGCAACATCCACAACTGCTGCACCTGTGACTGAAGAGAAAGAATCTTCATCTACAACAATAACCTCCGCACACGGTGCTCAAATCAGTGGTTTTAGACCTCAAGTCGTTGGAGCTTACCCTAGTCATCCTATGGTTATTGCTACCGATGATCTTACCTACGATGACACTACCGAGAAGCCTGTACATAAGAGAGAAGTTTCGGAACATTTAGAAGAACCTATGGAAGTAAATGATAGCGAAGAAGATTTAAGTGAGGAAGAAGAAAGTAGCGAAGAGGACGAAAGTGTAGAAGAGGTCGTTCCAAAAATACTGCTGTATACCACGGAAAAATTTGCTACGCCTCTTCCATACACTTTATAGAAGCTTTAAAGTCAATAGTTATTAGCAGTTACGTTCTACAACACCGCTTTGGTATGGACAAAAATATAAAATATTACCTTTTAAAAGAAATAGGTACTTATGAAGTTTTTTTTTTGCTCTCGAGTAAAAATGGTATTTGGAGGTAAATATGTACCTACTTACATTTTTAAACTTACCAATTAATATTTGTAACTATGTTCTTCATAGAAAAATCAGTTTACAAATTAAAAAGAATAAGTTAATTTTTTACCATTTATGTCACTGACCAAATTATGAATAATGATTATTGCAATGACTTTGTATTTCTAAAAAAATCTCTAATATTAATGTATTATTAGTTTAGATAGACGCTTGTATAAATTATTTAAAATATATTTTAAAACACTGAAACTTACATCTTTTCATTACATTATCTCCAAACATGGTGCCCCGTTGGCGCTGGCTTACCGTTGGGACGCGCTATTTAAACCCGTGTGTGAATGAAAGAAATAAATCAGGAATAATCCAGGCAAGATCCATGCCATGATTTGTACAAAAAAAAACTGCGAATCTTAGTCGCTCATAGAAGGTTCCGACCATCCTTAGATGTATATTTCTTGCTGTTGTAAAAATCCGGACCGTATAACTAAATGTGTTTGTGAAGGTATTTTGATGATTTCGAAAAACTGTGGTATCTATTTAAAAAAAACCTGTAATATTTACATCAATGTCTATCTACTGTATTATTTCTGATTTTTAACCGACTTCAAAAAAAGGAGGAGGTTCTCAATTCGGTTGTATGTTTTTTTTTTTTTTTTTTTTTTTATGTTTGTTACCTCATAACTCCGTCATTTATTAACCGATTTGGAAAATTCTTTTTTTGACTGGATCGGTACACTTCCCGTTTGGTCCCATTGTCATCAGATCAGGATTTGATTACCTCTTAGTGTACTTTGAAGTCGGTTTAAGTTTTTTGTAAAACAGTCCAATTATTTGCTTTAATGGTATTTCAGGGCTTTTAAATTCTTATGTTGATAGTTATGAATTTAAGGCGATGATAGCTCAGTGGCAGTGACGTCGGATACCGAGACGAAGGTCCCGGGTTCGAATCCTACAATGTGCTTCAGCTTTCGGTGAAGGAAAACATCGTGAGGAAACCATAACACGGTGGTACTTTGTAGTACCAGTCTGGCTGGCTACCACCCTCAATTTGAAAATCTGTCGCCAAGCACCTATCGGTGTGTTCCGACAACTACACTTGAGAGCCAGTTCCTTCTAGGCTTTGTGTGCTTACCACTTTCGACCAAATCATCACAGTAAAAAAAAAAAACTAGCGCGGGGCCAACACCAAATGCTAACAATAGGCCCTTGCATGCATTTTGGTACTTAGGACATAATTGACCGAGCGAGCGAAGCGTCTCCCTAACAGCTTGGACAAAAATGCTTTCGTATGTCTGTCGGCTATTCTCCTGTAGCAATTCTCAACCGATTTTCATGAAATTTTGTGAGCAGATTCGGTAATTATATAGTTTTTTTTATGTCGATACGGTTTTATTTGAAGTTTTTCAAAATTTTGAACAACTGAATCGTCTTAAAAATTACATATAATTATCGAGACTCGCGAGGTCCACAGCTTACAGAGCCGCTAGTATTTAGAACTGTTAGTGTTGTTAAATGAATAGCGAAGTTACTCTAGATATACATTCAAACAACTATATACTTATAAATAAATGATAAAAACAATTTCAAATCTACATAATATCAAGTCTGTACATAAAAAAATATAAAACAATAAACAAATATAATATAACCTGGAATTGTCACATAAAGACAACACGTATAAAAATATAGTACAGTCACGATCTTTAATTTGGGACCCATTTAAGGTTGAATATCGTATAGCAAACAGCTCCCAAAGGCAGTTCTCTCAGATATCGCATATTACCATTGATATGGAGTTATCAACCTTATTACATATTGAGTGGTCACATATTAAAGATCCTACTGTACAAATATTAAAAAAAATGCATGAGTATCCATTAAAGTATTATGACATTAAAATCATTATGTTGTATAGAGTATTAACAAATTCACCTGCAATACTTGATAGCAAAGCTAGTAAGTAGTATAAAAAAAAAAAAAAAAAAAAAAAAAAAAAGTAAGTGTCTTAAACAATATCTAATGGTGCGTCCATGCCTGTCGAACCGAGCACGAGCCGAGCCACGAACGAGCACACTGCGAGCACGATTCGAGTAGCGTGGACGGGCTTGCGAGCCTCGAACGAGCGCGATTGTCATTTTTTTCACGAACAAAGGGATTCGCATCGTGCTCATTGTAGGTTCGTTCGTGGCTCGGCTCGTGCTCGATTCGCGTAGCATGGACGCCCCATAACAATTCAAATAAACCAAACTGAGTAAAAATTCAATCGCTGTATGGTTTTTAATAATAAATATACAATGGGCTAATGGTGTCGATTCTTTTGTAAATCGCACTAAACTAATTTTAGTCACATAACATCTCTTTCTTACGAACACTATTGAAAAAGGATAGAATATATTTAAAGCTGTCAAATTAAGCTTTGCCGTCTTATTTTGCGTGACATGCAGCATGACTAATCCAACATAGGTTTCGAAAATTTGCCATCTCGAAATCTCCACCCAGCATAGAGACGAAAACGTTGAAAATACTTGTGTCTGTGAATTGTGAATATCGCATGACCGATTGCGAGCGGCCGTCTGTCTAATATCGACTCTATAGCATAGCACTATGTGTCAACCAAAGAAATTGGACTAAAGCAGGTGTCAACAGTACTAAATAATAAGACATAATAATGTCATTGTCATCTGCCGGTAAAACGGGGCCATCCACTGACACTCTTGAATATAATGGAATCGGTTGAGCAAAGCATCTCTAGGATGGTCGAGTTTCTTTTCAGTGCTCTGTGGTAAATCCTGTCATAATAATCGTCGTACATTTAGTCATATTTAATCAAGGAATGTACAGATATACCGTCAGGAATGTTTCCACGTCCGTTCAGACCCTCCAGCTCAATGACAACAAGGCATCCGATGACGTCAGCGCCACAAGACTTGAGTAATGTAATACTCGCTGATAAGGAACCTCCAGTTGCTATGAGGTCATCCACTATAAGACACTTGAGGCCTGGGTAGACCTTGTCTTTTTGGAGCTCGAGTATATCCTGAAATTAAAAAAATAATAATAAATATCCTGAGACATTCCTCAAACACGGCCATCTGCGGGGCGATTATGTAACTAAATTTCAATCATTTTCGAATTGAAATCGGTTAAATATAGCGGTTTTCTGATAACATTTTTACGTTCTAATAATTGCAAATACAAGTAGAGGTCCATTAGAAATGGAACCATTTCCGATTTTGTAATATTTCTACCGATTCAGAGGTAATTTCAATCTGAATTTCATTGCAATAAAGTTACGTAGGTAATCCACGTACCGATCCCAAACCAAGCAGAGCTTGTACTATGGAAATCAGATAACTGATATAGTATTTTTTTTTGTAAATACATACTTAATATACATAATTACACCCAGACTCAGGACATACAGACATGTTCATGCACACAAATGCATGTCCTGTGTGCGAACCCACGACCTGCGGCGCTATAAGTTAAGACTCCTGCGCAAACTGGCCCGTCAAATAACTTTATGTTGTGTTCCTGCGCGTGAGTAAGGTCACCAGAGCTCACTGTGGAGGGGGAAGGGTCGGCAACGCGTGAGCGATGCCTCGTATGTTGCAATCGTCCATATTGCTACAGAAACCGCTTACCATCAGGCGGGCCGCTTGTTACCAACTT
Source organism: Achlya flavicornis (assembly GCA_947623365.1). NCBI lineage: Eukaryota > Metazoa > Arthropoda > Insecta > Lepidoptera > Drepanidae > Achlya > Achlya flavicornis. The sequence goes on from OX392491.1 coordinate 7,134,346, forward strand.
AGTACCTAATAAAAAAAAACACTTACCAAGCCATACTCCAACTCATATTTATGTGAGACTATATCACCGGGAAGCTTCCCCTTCTTCCTCACAACTAAGCAGGATATACCAAGTTCAGCGGCCACCGAGAATGAGAACAGAAATCCTCGAGATTCCAACCCCACTACAGCTTGCACATCAGGGTATTTGGTGCGTATGGTTTGTACCAGTAGTTTCTGCAGAAGTTGGCAAGATGGACCATCTGATAATGCTGAGAATATGTCCCTGGAATTAAGATGAATGAAATTAAGATGCTGAAGAATATATCTGTCCTTATCCTAATATTATAAATGCGAAAGTGAGTTTGAACTACTCATCAATGGAGGATCATGAAATTTGGCATGCAGATAGCCTATGGTATGGAGAAGGACATAGAAGGACATTAGTAGACATATAATTAATAATAATGATCATCAACATATTCATAGAGAAGCGCTCATGGTGTAGCAAGATAATCGATCGGAAAGTTAAGCTACCACCGTCGTTGTCGGTACCTGGATGGGTGACCTAGTGGTATTTCAAATCGAGCGTTTCCGTGTTTCGGAAGGCACATAAAGCCGTTGGTCCCGGTTATCACTTAATTGTGATAGTGGTTAAGCAAGTTGGGAGGCCTAGGCGGATTGAAAATTCCAACAGTGGGTTGACCACTAGCCTACCTCCACCGATCCGCAGTGGGCACGCTTGGTGGAGGACCTGCCCATTTCCTTTCACCCTAATTTGTGTGCAGGAGGCCTGTGCTCAGCAGTGGAGCATAATAGGCTGATGATGATCAACATATTCAGGGTGATGATAATAATTTCCTAACCATAAACAAGGATTGATAAAACAATTAAAACATTGACATGACAATGACTGATGTTCTATCTATGATTGATTTATGTATTTTTTTGAATAATTTATAAGATACTGTCTATTTTAAGTTAAATATTTCAAACAATATGATAAAATTAAATAATTTCATTATCATATCAGGGATTCACCATTGATAGACAGTAACCTATGCTAAATATTTTATCAGTGAATAAGTATTTATTAACTGCAAAAATAGAGATTAAATCAACATAAGTGCATGTTAACTGAATTACATGACCTGCAAAACCTAGCAGAATGGATACTTGAAGAGGACCAGAAAATGCAGCTTCTATTCAGAAAGGTTGATATCCAACTGAGGTCATCTATAGGCTGATAATCATGATAGTATTTTACTGTAGTATTTTTCCAGTGGTTTTTCCAATAGAGTACAGCATGGGGTTCTTCAAAAAGGGTGTGAAGAGATTTCTGCAGGGTCAGCAACGGTCACTGCTTACCATCAGGCGGGCCGTATGCTTGTTTTCCACCATAGTGGTATAATTTTTTATTATTTTGAAAGAATTACTCCTCAAAATAAGTATTTTTTTATTTAGGTTTGTTCTATTTTCAAGACATTAACACACTGTAACCAATGATTTGATTAGAACATAATTATAACGATATATTTATCAAAAGGGAGGTCAAAAGCTAACATCAGATAAGAACAGAATAGTTACTAGAATAATAGTGACTCGAGATAAATCTCAGATTATCTGTTTGCTATGTCAAATAAAATCGAGAAAATTTTTGAGACAATTGGAGAAGGCCTTTGTCAATGGAAGGCAAACAGACAGGGTTGTCGATGCAAATTGAACAGTTGGAGTAAAAATTAAATATTATATTATCATACTAATTCAGTACATAAAATCAATAATGTAACTATTATCTTGTCTGAAAATAAAGGCTATTATTATGTCAATCAAAATGGAGGCTAATATTCAGCAATATCTATGAACATTATAAATGCGAGTGTGTTTGTTACAGTGCGGACACTGAGAGAATTCATTTTTGACACCTGTTAATATTGTCCAAATCTCGGAAATTGCTAAACCAATTGCAATGGAACTTTAATGGAATGGTTCAGTATTTTCTTAGGCATTGTATGGTGAAAGTCCCATCATAATTGGATTAGCCGTTTCTGCAGTTTGACAGAAATGCATTCTCTTGGTGGCCACACTGTAGTCCCAGATTTTTTTGATTTATATATAGGTTATATTGATTTTAATAGAGAAAAGAGATAAGTATCCAACTAATATAACAAATACAAAAGTGAGTTTGTTTGTTCACTCTTATTGCCTCAACAGCACAAAAAATCGTGATAAAATTTTACATGCCGGAAGATTATAACATACTAGGTGACCCTAGGTTTCACCCCCATTTCTGAGGGATTGTAGGTTTTCCCGGGATAAAAAGTATCCTAAGTGTTAATCCAGAAAATATTCTATCAGCGTGCCAAATATCATCCAAATCCGTTCAGTATTTTTAGCGTGAAAGAGTAACAAACATCTACACAAATCCCATCGTCACATCCATACAAACATTCACATTTAATAATATTAGTAAGAGTAGGATATTCTTTCCTAAGATCTTTCTTCTTGTTGAGAAACTAACTACCTATTTCTTACCAAAATAAAATGCCTTTCTTGGGAAAATCTGGGTAGCTCTTGATCTTGCTTTTAAGCTGTGCAACTTTCTTATCATATTCAGAATCCATAATTATTATAAGAAATTCAAAAGTTTAAAAAGTTTTAAAACTGTACGACGTCAATGAAAACTGTTTTTGAAATGATCAGTTTTCAACTGGATTCAATTAACTTCTTATCTTATCATAGTGGATTTATCGTAATATAGTTTCCTCACGTTTAAATTTTATGTTTTGAGTACTTTTGATCACAGCTTTTGATTGAGTTGAGTGAGGTTATGTATGGAATTGATTGTTTCGATTTCTGTAGGTTGGTAGTGTTTGTAGTTGGTACCAATGAATGATCTGTCAAGTGTCAAGTCCAGGGCTACCAGACATTAGATTGCAAATCCTACGAACGAGATCCTGCTCTCAAACAGTTTCAATGTTGTAAACAAAAAGTTACATAATTTGAATCAGTTTTGATTTGAAACCGGTTCCTAAAAGCGGTATTCTGATTAATTTTTACTTTCTAGTGCAAAAAGTGTAAATTATTGCATTTTTCGACATACAAAGCAACACATAAAAACATAAATTCATGGTAAGCAACACTGTAACTAAAACGTCACTGTCAAATTTAGAGGTGTGGAATTCATCAAAAATACGCGAGCTGCAGAACAGCTCACGGCTCAGGTGTGTGAGCTGGTTCAATGACTCAGCTCGCAGATCAGCTCAATGTACCTATAGTCCACGATACGCGCGCACGCTCACTGCGTACCGCGCGTCGAATTGAGCCGACTGAGCCGCCGCGATTCATTCGACTCCGCCGAGCTACTCTTTTCATACTTTAGAGTTGTTTTTTTTTTACATGATCTGTTCTGAGAGGTATGTTATGTTACATAGGTATTTAATTATTGAATGTAATTATTATTAAATGTTTTAGAACGAAATAATAATTCGTAGATTAGAATTACAAGAATATAATCTATGGAGGGAGTCGCAGATACAATAGGAGTTGGATTGAGCCGTGAGCTAGTCATTATGTTGTTGAGCTGTAGCTCAGCGGCTCAAACCCGAGTGATCTGATTCATTGAGCTGGTTCAGAGCTGAGTTACGCACCTCTAGTCAAATTTGAATTTTTGTAAACAAAACGATATTTTTCGTGAATTTGGTTCGGAGTTTTCGTTTCGTTTAATCTTGGTTTTCAAAACATTTTATTTCAGTATAATTCTTCTCACAGCAAGAAAATATATCCTTATAACGTGTGTCTTATTTCTTGATACAATTATAGTTAGTAGTATTATAGTTCGTTTTCCCGCGTTAGAATTGAAAGTAACTTTCTCGCTGTATCATTTCACAATAAACTATGTTATCGTCGACGGATTTAGAAAGGCTAATTGCAGTGAAAAGGCGTGAGATAGAGATAGAAAAAACATACCTTGGTCTTTCGCCACCCCCAAAAGCACCAGACGTAAGTATCTAATGTAGAACAAAAGTTATAAAAAACTTTCTGGGCACCTGTTGATTTGGGAGCCGAGTGAAATATTGATTTTCCTTCGTACCTGATAGCGCAGTCCTATTGATTCAACTATGCGGGCTAGACGCGTTGAGTTCCTATTTCGAAATTGAAAATATTTTATTGTTTACTATAAGCTGTTATTGAATGTGTGGTTTTTGATATCATTGCTATGCTATATTGTGAGTATTCTCGTTTGGTAAATCCTTGGGTAAATCATAAAGAATATTATATTAAGTTTATTGCTATGTTTTTGTTATGTTTACAATAACTGTAACATTTGTTTTAAATAATAAAAAAGTTATAGGCTTGACTATGACAGAGAAAATATGGAAAATACAGCCCGCTTTAGATTTCTGAGGTTTATTAAGGGCATTGACCTATTGTGGATACATATTAGGGTTGGCAATGCATAAATGCCCCTGGTGTTGGAAGTGCCAATAGGCTACAGTAGACTTATACAGCCTGCCAACCTACTCCGGGCTCAGGTCCTGGACTGTTCTTAAAGTTCTTTGTTGTTTGTCTATTGAGGATGCATATAAGTTGATGTTGTGTCTCTTTCTAGATTTACCTGAGTCCAATATTATCTCAATCTGATATTTTGTGATATGATCAATATGGATAGCTTGTAGCAACTTATTGACCATATTCTTATTAAGATACACAATTTTGTTTGTATTGTGACTTAGAAGCAGAATATTGAATCATTTTTTTTTATAAACTACATGTCTCATAATGTTTTTTTTAAATTCATTTGAATGCCATTTTTATTTTCTTCTAAATTCAGCTCATAATTCTTTTCAGCTTTTTCCCCTAAGACTTCCAGTTCAGAACTTGCCCATACTGACTACAAACCCAGATCTACGATTTTGTCGAACCGGGGCAGAATCTTGATAGTGGCGCCCCCTCTCCACCAGTCGAGATATTTATGTTTAAAAAAATGCCCAAAGAAAAGTATTTTTTTTTTAGAGTAGTCTTATTTTTTTTCTAATAATGTTTTGATAGGGAAAATTAAAAATAAATCATGGAACGTTTTTTATATAATTAAGTAGAAATTCTTTTTATTTGTTCTACGCCAAGCAGTAAAAAATATAAGTAGATTGGTTTTTAATTTAAAATATTTTTTGTTACATCGAAGGGCTGAGAGCATCTTCAGCGCAGTAGCTGTGGCAGTAGATTGTTGGTGTCATCTAATGGCGGGAATTTGAATTTAAATCATTTATTAATTTTTGATAAAAGAAAAAAAAAATCTTCCAAAAGAATTAAGAAAGAAAAAACCATAAAATATCAAAAAATCGATTGAACAACGTGCGCTGCTAGGCGCTTTGTGAAATAAGTTTTTTCTTTTCAAACTTGATTTTGGCGCCCCCTATAACTGCCGCCCTGGGCATTGGCCCCAGTTCGCCCCCCTAGATCTGGGCCTGACTGACTGGAACAGCCAAATAACTTTATGTTATGTTCCTGCGCGTGAGTAAGGTCGCCAGAGCTCATTGGGGTGGGGGGAATGGTCGGTAACGCGTGATTGATTTCCCGTGTGTTGCAAGCAAGAGTCCATATGGCTCTGGTAACCGCTTACTATCAGGTGGGCTGCATGCTTGTTTACCGACCTGGACATATAAAAGAAAAGACACTATGTTCTAGATAAATAAGACATAAAGGGAACTTTTTATCCTGGGATCACAGGTAAAACAATAGAAGACAGCTATTACAAGATATTTTTTTCAGTCTTGTAAAAAATTAACAACCTTACTCATAAAACGTTACTTAACTAAAATACTGTCGTAAATAACGTCACTCTATTGGCATTGTGAAATAATGTGACTTTAGTTACATGACCAAACTGGTAAATATCTCCAGAACATGTCAAACACCTGGGTGGAAGTTGGTAGATTCCATAAAGCCAATCTGGCATATCTACCTTCATACTTCATTATTCGTAGCAGAATTGAGTACAGTAGCACCACTAATTACAACCAGGTTCCTCAATAATTCAGTCCATTATTTCCTACAGAAACCTAGCCATAGCAAATGTCAAGATGTATTGATTTAACATTAACAGTTCAGTGTTCCATTTGCTATGCTCGTTATGACATAAAACATACAAAAACCTACATTTCAATGTAGATTACTATCTTGGTAATATTAATATTTTGAAGTATTATTCACTAATGTGTATTTGAGTGGGCTCCCCTTGATTTTGTCGGTCAAATACAATTTAAATTAGTATGCTGTCTGTCCGACTTATTTATAAAAAAAAAAGACGAAAGCACCCCAAGTATTCCGGCCTAATTGGGGTGCTTCATTTTCGCGACGCTCCGTCCTGATTTTTTTATAAGTCCGTCCATGTTTAGACTACATTGTTGATATTCTACTAATTGAATACATGCAATAGTTTGTTTTCTCCTCTTAACGCCTCAACCAATCGTGATGAAATTTTGCACATGAGTAAATTATAACCTGGAATAAAATATAGGGTTTTTATGTCAGGAAAAGTTCCCTTAGGGAGCGCGTGAGAGGCCGCGGGGCGAACACATCAATCGCGCTTCGCCTGGTAACGTGTCGACTCCCATTTGTAATGCACTGAGTTGAGGTGTATTTGCTATTCAAGGCGCCCTCAAACCGCTCTCATTGTTGAAAGCGCTCTCGCCGCGTAGGTAAGAGCCGATAGAGGCATCTTCTAGTACATAAAAAAGCCATTAGAAACAGCAGTTAGCATTTAGTGTAAATAATTAAGATCATAGGATGATCCTATTGGGATGTGAGTAGGATGCGATCATACTTAAACTAGTCTAGTCTGATCTGATGTCATAACTATCAAATCAAAATGCATCTGTGCGTCTATGCTGTATCCACAGTCCACACCACATAGCCAAGCTGGCTGCGAAACAGATTGCTTCGGCAATTTTTGTTGGTTTTCCTTTCATGGTTTTTACACCTTTGAGCGGACAAATCGGCGAGCGCTGAGGGCTCTCAACCGGGTAATGTTAGTATAGCCAATGGAAGGCGCCCCAGACGGAGGCTAAAACTGGGGCACGAACAGCAGTTCAAGGCGTTATGGGGGGATTTAACGAGCAACTAATAATTAGGGGCGGTCTCACTACCGTCCGTTGACACTAAGAGAGAACAGAAATCTGCCGTATTCCAAATCTATCCACTTTTTAGGAGTAGCTTTATATCAAACAATAACATATAGCCATTTTTCACAGACCACAGAAAGTAATAAAGAAAATGCATCAAAACCAAGCAGAAGTAAACAAGTAAATTTTTGCGACAACAGAGCCCTGAGCGAGCGAGATGAGGCTAACACCGATACCAAGAAAGAAAGAGACGAGAGAAATCTCTACGATCTTGAAGAGAATATACCGCCTGATTTAGAGAGATACATAAGAGTAAGTGATTTTAATATCTATTTGTATCTCACTTGGATCCGCATAGGCTCCAATCTCGAACGTTAGATTTACCAATATTTTTAACAATGTATAATCCTGTAAAACTACGTACAAGCTACGAGAACATAAATAGAAGGTTTTGTCTGTAGATGTGTCAGCCTTCATCTTAATCTCTCAAGCCCTGACATAATGTATGACGCCATGACGTTTTAACAAACATCAACGCATAACATAAACGTTCAAAATGTTTAATATTAAGCAACAAGTTGTAGGATAAGTAGATTATACGAGTAAGTCTATTCAATAAGTAGGCATGCTGCACATTAAAAAAATTGACATAGTTCTCATCATATCATAAGACAGTGGTCTAGTATTTCAAGAGAGTCTACTTTTCCGGTCGCTAGAGATATGTGACGTATACTTTCTGATTGCTCTATTTTTATTGGATCAGAAGAACCAAGTGACTGCTGATCAGTATTCTACAGAAGGTCTCGTTTTTTACAAGTCGCAAAAGTCAGCCAAGATATAGGCGTATCCAATTGTAATTATCCGTATTTTTACAATTTTTATGGAACACTTTGATAGCCAGTTAATTTTAACGGATCCGGAATACCGGATCCACCGTGGATCCCAAATTTTGTAAACCGCTACACCCTAGACTATACAGTCATACTAATTTTTATTTGCATACCCTTAGGTACTTAAATTAGTGTCCCTTCTTTACGTAGTAACAGTTAGTATTCTTTGCAGCTACATTGAGAACGTGCTGTAGGATGTCCTTAATTATCATCAAATACAATAACACTTATGAGTTGCAGTGTTATTCTTATAGTGACTGACATTGCCACTGCCAATGCCAAATCAACTAAAGAACAATAAACTAGATATATCGCTGCGCCCACTCATCAAGATTGTTATGAATAGCTTTATAAGAAAAACCAGCATTAGATTTGATTGTCTAAATAAACTATGTAGTGGTGTGACTTTGTCTGATCGATAATATATGCCTGTTGTCGCCTTCATTGTTATCTAGTTAACGTATCCAGACAGGTTAATGTATGGTTAAATCTGACTGCTCAGTATCCGTTTTTTTTTTTTTTTATTTATTTGTGGATTGACAAGAATGGATAAGATAAGGACTGAAAAGTTGAGACGGAACCGTTTATAGTGGGTATGGACATGTTGGAGGCAGGAAAGCTACGTGACTTAAAGAGTTATGAATATGAAAGTGGATATTCGGGAAGAGGAAGACCGAAAAAGAGATGGATGGATTGTGTAAAAGATTATATGGGTAAGAAAGGAGTGGATGCTGGTATGACGGATAGAAGAGACAAATGGAAGAAGCGTACATATTGCGCCGACCACAGATGATTGGGAACAGGGCAGGCAGATGATGATGATGATGACATGATATGCATTGTTTTTAATTTTCTTTAGAGCACAATAAAATAATATTACCTTTTATTATTACATGCTGCAGACGTTAACAAATTAGCACAGTTTTCTTTGAGAACATGCCTTTTCAAAGAAAATATACCTACACAAAAGTTTAGTATCTTTGGAGTTTGAAATTTGGCCGCAATTTGTACATTTTAAAGATGGCTCATGCAAAATATCCTTAGTACACAATTAATTAGTTCTTTCTTTTGCCGCAATATGGCCGAACGTATTGTCATTTGGTTCAAATTCAAACCAATTAATACTAGGTATGTATACATTAAAGATGGTTCAAAAATGATTCTGACATGCGTGAAGCGACCAGTTGTCTGCGAACCCTGACCACTTATACATCGTTATAAATCTCAAACGCCAGCATTGAGCTCGCATGAATGCGAATAACCGACTCCTACGCATACTATTAAATTAATATGCAATGACATGGAGCTGAGAATTTAAATTATAGTAGAGCAAATGTTGCTTGTAATTTTAAAGATATCTATGATCAACGAAAGTATCTAATACATCATAGAGTGCCAGGTGGCCTCCAACATGATAATTTTCTTCAGGCTAATATAGATGAAAGTAGCATAGGTTCTGGCTGGGGTCTTGTTGTAGTAATGATAGTTCCTTTTGGAGTCTATAAACTTTTCTTTTAAAAGTATCTCTTTGGTACTACTAATGATTTTGTCAAACAGTAACCACAGTTAGATAGCTGAGTAAATGTTTTTTTAGGCTTAGCATACCATTTTTGCATTACTCTTTGTCATGAAAAATTAACAAACGTCAAAGAATGATCGTCTAATAAGAGACAGACCCCGTTTAGCTTTTATGTACTTATCTTGAGCTCCATAATTGAAAAAAAAAACGGCCAAGTGCGAGTCAGACTCGCGCACCGATGTTTCCGTACAAACCTGTATGTATATAAGTAAATGGTAGTATAGACCTGAGTATTTGATATGAATTTCTTAAATGAATGTATTAAAAAAAACTACTTACTAGATCTCCTTCAAACCAATTTTCGGTGGAAGTTTGCATGGTAATGTAATCATATTATTTTTTTAGTTTTATCATTCTGTTATTTTAGAAGTAACAGGGGGGGGGGGTTAATGCGGTTCACAGAATACATCTACTTACCAAGTTTCAACAGTATAGTTCTTATAGTTTCAGAAAAAAGTGGCTGTGACATACGGACGGACGGACAGACAGAGAGACAGACAGACATGACGAATCCATAAGGGTTCCGTTTTTGCCATTTGGCTACGGAACCCTAAAAACTGTATCTTAACGTACTGCAAACTAAAACAGACTTTAATGTGTGTCAGAACAAGTTCTATATTCAATTCAAATTCAAATTCAAAATCATTTATTCAAATAGACCTTCGCAGGCACTTATGAAAAGTCTGACTCTAATACTCTAATACCGGTTCGGAAGGTTGCATTTGCTGAGAAGAGCCGGCAATAAACTCAGCAATTACTCTTTTCAAAACAGGCTTAGATTAATTACATAATATTTACATTCTAATCGCACTGAAAACAATTGCGTGCCCCGGCGCGGTGGCAAAATTACAAAGTAGACTGAAAAAATATTTAATAAGTAAATAAATAGCAAACTTAAGCAGACCAGCCCCCACAAGCAGCACCTGTTCACAAGTATTGATATAAAGAGTGACCAAAAACATGACCAATAAACAGGTACATGACAAAAATACTTAAAACCTACAGATTATAAACAAAAAGTGTATAATTTGCGAGTGCTGTACAAATTACACGTAATTGCGACGCGCTTTGTGTTTCGCTGTCCAACAGAACAAACAAGCGAACGACAAAAATCATGCCTACACAGTATTATCAACAGTGTATTATTTTATTTGCTTCGTATAGGGCTGGCTTCTTGGAAGAATTTAATAAATTAACTTATCTACAAACATCAGTGCTTATCCTTTTTGATTTCTGAAACTGATAACTTAAACCGACTTCAAAGTACACTAAGAAGTAATCAAATCCTGATCTGATGACAATGGGACCAAACGGGAAGTGTAACCTTCCAGACAAAAAAATTATTTTCCAAATCGGTTAATAAATGACGGAGTTAAGTATGAGGTAACAAACATTAAAAAAAAACCACTGAAGTCGGTTAATAAAAAAGATTCGATTTTTTTTCATAGTTTTATGTTTTTTTTCTTATGAAATGCGGCCAAATTGCGGACAATGAAAGAACTTTTAGTATCTTTTGCATGAGCTGTCATCAAAATGTACAAATGGCGCCCAATAATCCTAATAAATACATTTGTATTAACTTTTGTGTAGTTAAATGTTAATCCAATACAATTTGTAAACTGAAACAAAACAAAGTAAGTATAAATTGGCACTATTTTAGAAAAAAGAAATGAAAAAGACTTCAAATGACTCCTCATTATATCTCATACATCAACACTAAAGTACACTCGAGGTAGAAAGTCTTAACACAATGGCATGGCGCATAATTGTAGTTGCTCATTATATCATTACAGAGTACTTAATGACAAGCACTAGCCATCTGATAGGTACGTAATTGGATAGATAAACGAATGAACTGTCTTTTGCCAATTAGGTTAAATAAAGTTAAACAGAAATGTTTATTTTACGGCGTTGTTGTTAGAAATGGTCCGCGGACCGAAAAATATTATGAAAGGGAACGATTTGGCCGGCAAGAAACATGCTCTAAAAGTCAATGAGACAACACTTGTGACCTTTTACTCTATTAGAATAGAGCTTAGTTTAATTTAATTGAAGTCAGATTATGGTCAATTAAATGAGGAAGCAATCAAGTTTTTATTCGGATATAAGAAAGAAGACCAATCAAAATTCAGTGATATCTTAGTTGTCGATTGCGACTACGACTCCCGAAAAAAATGTATGTTCAATACTCTTAAGCAATCGCATTTGCTTCCTTGCTTAACAGCAAGCAGGTATTCCTTCCCCGAAAGTACATTTTAATAAAAACATATTTTTACGGGCAAATTCCAAAATGGCATGTCTGTGTATTGCAGAACGTATGGAATTTCAGTCACGATATCTTGACGTTGACCAATTATTTTTCAAATTAATGTTTCGTTCCCGATTGTACCAGGCTCACAGTAAACGTAGGAGTTCGCAACCGTTTTAATACATTTGGCCGGCAGAAAGCACTCTGGAACCGAGTCAATAGCATGTTTTGAAGCAAAACATTGCATATTTGCCGCATTCTACATATTTGTGTTACCCTGGTGTGATTATTTATTGTTTGTGTTTAATTATGTGAGTGTTTAATAGAGACATATTGAATAAAGGTTTTTTAATAATGTAAGTAAAATAATAATTAATTATACAACTTTTTTCGTCAAAAAAAATATTTGGTTTTTATAAAGTTAGATTCGCTCTAGAGTTAATAACTTAAAGGTCGCTAAAGGTCTTTGCAAGTCAAATAACACTAAAAAAAGTTTGTACATTGGACTCTGAAATTAATTTGGATGTTAGAGTTTTTATTGCCCTGGATTAATTCAAATATTTCTTGGAAATAGAGCCAGTTCTGAAATGATTTCTCTTGAAACCTATGAATCTTTATTTCGATTCTCTTACGAGGTATTATTTCATGTCACAAAGGTTTTGAAAATGAAGTTTTTATAATTAAATAGCAGAATTTTATTCAAAACTAGCTGTTCGTGCCCGGCGTTGATTTTCCGACTTTTTCCGTGGATTTTCCACAAAATTTCTTTGATACTAACCTTGTTTGATAATTACGAACACACAAAAAAATACAGCCAATTAATGCCCGGTTTCAATAATTTACGGACCGTTATAGGTTAAATTTATTAAAATTAAGACTCTTATATGTTTACTAATAATGACGCAAATACCTCAAAGCTTTGCATATCAGACCTTCCCATATGGAAGTAGCTATCACAGGTAAAATTAGCTTACGAAATTATCTAAATGCCCGGTTTGGCAAAAAAATCTACCATTGGTAAGCAAAACGATTCGTTTTTTTATTGCAACCGGGCATTAGTCGACCCGTTCTCAACTAATACTCCATCATACATGTGACAATTTATTTTTATTTATACAACGTGTACAACAGATTTAGATACTAAATTGTTGAACGGATTGTTCAGAATCGCCTACTGAATCGATTTATGTAACTTGAAATATCTATATTAAAAGTTCATGCAAGATTCAGAAAACAATTATGAACAAACAAAGCCAAAAAAAAGCATCTTATTGTGCTGATGTTTTCTAAAATCTCTAAAAAAATATAGCCATAATACCTCTTTAAAACTATATGGCATGAGGCAGCAAAATACCCCAAAATATATTACCGTCTAACCAGGTTATCATAAAGGTAAATGGATAGGGCTGGAAAATAATTTGTCTAATGTTTTTCGCCAATATCGGCCCCACCTCAGCCGCTCCCGTTTGCGTGCTCCCTTGCCGCTCCCACCATTGTATTGTGTTACTGTGGTACGCAAATATACTACTTATATTCATACTTCTAGTCGAGGTTCGAGGTATCTCTTATAAACTTTTTCTATGATCCTACAACGAGTTTGAGTTTCGAAGGAGGAAACCGTAGCACGGTGGTAGAACTTTGTACTCGCCTGGCTAGCTACCCCACCCTCAAGATGCTGATTACTATCAGGTGGAGCGCTGGCTTGCTTGTCAGCGTGCTGGGTGCAAAAATAATATAATTCGTAGCACCTATTTAGTAAGATGCATGTGAGACAGCGATGGACTCACTGCACCACATGATTATGATAATCAGCCTAGGTATGCATAAATAGAGTTACATAACGAACATTCTAATACCTACAGCATATTCCTCCCAATGAACCTCGCAACATTTGCTACATCATTTATTTCTGAATTGGATAAAAACATGTCATGTACATAAGGGCCAAAAAAGAATTCTCTAATTCAGTTTAAATAATGCTGAAGCCTCAATGATGCTGTGTGTAGCGAAGTAAGCCCCACATGTCGCCAGACCATCTGGTACGTCGTCGTCTATCGACACCACATACGTACATCTGCTGTACAATGCTCTGTAATCACAACTCTGCCTGTATCTCTGTCTGTGTTATAAGGTAGATGGTTATGCTCAATCAGTCGGTATGCAAAAGAGCTTATGTATGAAATGGAAATCAGGTCAGTGTACTGAATCTGCTAGACGCAATCTGATTATGATAATTCGTTCCAAAATTCAACATCTAAAAGTAAGTAGTTTATTCAGTTTAGGCCCTGATGAGACACCTATTAACGTTACAGTTGACTCTACTACCGGTTCGGAATGCACTGAAACTGAGAAGTCTCCGGAAAGAAATTCAGCAAGGCATTTTTTGTGGATCTATTGCATTTTGATCCCTTATACACACTATGGTTGTTAGTTAGCCAGGGGGATGCAAGTACAGAGAGACTTGACCCTAAATAAAAAAAAAATCTTGGAGAGATCCCAAGTATAACATATAAGTTAAAGCCAGCTGGCATAGCCATAAAGATTATACTCGATATAAATAACCATTTATCATTTCTCAAAAGCAATTTCAAGTCTACGAAGGACGTTGCAACTGCGCGACCATGATGCGTCACCGAACTAGCTGACCTTGTAAAGTTGCGCTGTGACCTTGTAATGTTGCTCGGGAATTGAGGAGCAACTTTGTAAACGGGTTCACTATGAAGGAAATGGGGTCATGTGTTGAAGACTTTGGCGAGATTATCGTAGATTTAGCTCTTTTAAGTCCTTAATTTGACCGTGTTTCGAGTATGTTTTCAAGGGAACTGTTCTCATGTTCACTATTTTGTACGACTTATGTCCACTGTATTTATTATGTAGCTTTTGCCACGCGTTTCTGAGGAATTTTACCTAAAGGATGATTTTCAAAAATCGCTGAAATACGTCGATTTTAATTTTCAGTCGAATGAGTATACCCCATTTTCTCAGATTTATCTTCAAACGTGACTCTTCTTTAAATTATTCCTCGAAGGAAATTTTCCAAAAATGCTGAATTGAGATGGTTATATTAATATCCAGCCAAATCTTAATCTTCTAATCCGACGGCTTTTCTATAAACGTTCTGCGTCGCTCAGTAAGACTAATCTCTTTCGTCGTCTCTTTCTGATAATACATTTGCTTCAATGGTCAATCGAGAATAAAAAACCTTATACCTCCAGTCCATCACCTCATCGATTCCTCATCCCCCGAGACCAAATACTAATTTAGCGTTTGTAGTAAACACACCCCGTCTTTATACCGTTTCGTTTAAAAATGGAACGTTCGCTAATACTTGCGATGGCCGTCGCGTGTTCTAAATCACTTTTAGTTTGCGAATAATTTGGATCAACGCAGTTTGTTTCATGGCCGTGTTTAAGTTGAACTTGTAAATGCTAAGATCGTATCTATGAAGAAAGTTTTTTTTTTAAGAACTGTGATTTGTTATTTTTGCCCCAAGGGGAAGAATGCCTTAAAATATTTGCTTCGTAATTTAAAAAAAAAACATGGTAGTGTCAGGCTCAAGCAGAACCGTACCATTACTTATCGGGTCCAACTGCTGAATCCTGAGAAGGCAGTGCAATGTTTGTCTGATTTGAAGCCTGTTGAGATGCGCTTCAAATCGTTTCAAACGTATGAAAAAATAAAATTCCAATAAATCCTTTTCAAGGATTTAACTCCTCTGACCTGACACTGCAGAGGTATTGAACCTTTGAATAGTTCAAACGCAGATTAATTGAAATCCACCCAAAAATTTCATCATCATCATCATCAGCCTATAATGTCCCACTGCTGAGCACAGGCCTCCTTTCACAAATCAGGGTGAAAGGGAATGGGCAGATACTCCACCACGCGTGCCCACTGCGGATCGGTGGAGGTAGGCTAGTGGCCAACCTACTGTTGGAATTTTTCAAGCCGCCTAGGAGGCATCCAACCAGCTTAACGACTATCACAATTAAGTGATAACCGGGACCAACGGCTTTACGTGCCTTCCGAAGCACGGAAACGCTCGATTTGAAATACCACTAGGCGGTCACCCATCCAGGTACCGACCAAGACAGACGTAGCTTAACTTTGCCGATCGATTAAGAACGGCTAATCATGCTACACCACGAGCGCTTCAAAAAATTAAAAGACCCAAAAATTTAATTAACGATAAAGGTAGCTTTCAAATGCTGCAGTTCTAGTACACGATAGATAATGCGCTAAAAGCTAAAAAAAATATAACAGAACATCAACCATGGGGCTTTGATCAGATTAGATTAAAACAAATTAATTTAATTGGTTATACATTAAGTATCAGGACGTGTTTAGCTTTAAGATTTATTTGATTGTAAAAATGTTAATAGCCGTTGGTGAACTAATAAATAAAATAAAAAAAAAAAAAAAAAAATAATTGAAAAACCTCTACGTGAACTATCAGCGAAATGTTATGCGCAAACACCTTTCAACGGTGCAATTAATTGCTTTACAAATCTCGCGTGCGCAACATCTTTTTTCCAACATAACAAACCGTAGAAAATGTATGTACATTATGTCGATTAATTGAGTTGTTGGTCGTGAGTTGTTGATATGTGACGATTAGTCACACGACTACACGGGGTTATAACACATGTTACGACCGGGACGGTAAAAAAAAACATACGACGTTTTTCCGATTAAACAAACACCCGTATGTGAAAAGTGTGGACGAATTTTCTAGACTGTTTAAATATTGTTATTATGTAGTGATGTGACAGTTTTCACTTGTAGAAACTGTGATGGTAATGTTGAACTGTGGATGTCGTCGCTTTTCATTATGAATCGCTGGTAAATTGTTTCGTTCAAACGTGACCCAGTTCTACAACTGTGAGTCTAGACTCTAGACTATATCAGGTTAGTCTGGGATTAAGGTATATGTTACGATTCATGAGCAAAATATACGTTTGAAATGTCGAATCTGAGAGTAATGGAGGATAAAGTTGCAATCATATTCTTTCGCCCCCTCATTAAATAATATAATATTTTATTTAAAAATATTAAGTTTGTAATTAATATTACGAATTACTGTATATTCTCTGAATAGATTACTAGCCGCTCTTTTACGCTGGGAAACAATTAATAAAGCAGGCCCCTACACTTAATATTTTACTGAGCGAGAATTGGAGGTAACTTTTCTCGTCTCAACAAGGTCTGGCAAAGGCTCAATTTTTAATTATTTATGAATGCTGGAGTTCACGAATTGGAATATATTTTTGGTTGCTGTTCAAAGGAAAAACGAAAACTTCGTCTTTTAAGTTTTCGTTTTTCCTTTGATTTGGTCAGCCGTTTATTAAGCTTAATGTTTTGAGTCGTGTTTAAAATAATTGAATTTGGAATCTGCACCGATGATTTTAGGTTTATTTTCCATTAACACGTTATATTCTTGATACTTGATCTCATTCTATAAGACAGGCTTTCATTTATTACATACTGCGTACCGTGGTTTTACCCGCGTTCCCGAAAAATCGGATATTTAGCTATAAATAAACTATTTTATTGTATCAATGTACCAAATTTCATCCGAATCCTGCCAGACATTACGGCGTGACACTTAGGTACGAATATACCTATTACCTTTTAGGTACCTACCACAGAGATCTGTGGTACCTACATACCCAAAAGCATGCACACAAACTTTCGCATCTCAGTGACATTAATTGCATGCTTTGGCGGTAAAAAAACTATTGGAATTGAATAAGTAACTGAGTAAGCCTTCATTCTGAGAAAACCAATAAATGCCTATATATTAGAAACTAGAAACAGTGATGCGAAAGATAAGCACGCAGCTATGTTAGATAACTAGTTCATTTTTAGGCTTCCGTACCTCAAATAAAAAAAAACTGAACCCTTATAGAATCACTTTGTTGTCCGTCTGTCTGTCCGCCCGACTGTCCGTTTTCCCTGAAATTAATATCAAATACTCAGGTCTGCAAGCAAAGTCAACGCAATCAAAAGAAACGACCGTTTATGCCGCATATTTTAGCAAGGGAATCAAAACCTATAGGGTACTGACCCGTTGACCTAGAATCATGAAATTTGCAAAACGCAATGCCATGTAGCACAAGTAAAGGAAAAAATCCGAAAACCGGTTTGTAGTTATAGGGAAAAATCTTCGAGACTCGATTCCCGTGATGAATGAACTATTTACAAATATACATGATTATACGGAGCCATCGGTGCGCGAGTACGACTCGCACTTGGCCGGTATTTTAATGTTATTTTGAATGCTCTATCCAGCGCTACGTCGGGGTACCAGTAATGTTGAAGGCGGGCGAGTACTCGCCCAACAACCCGCTGACCCGCGGCGAGCGCTCGCCCGGCGACGCGCTCCGCGGCCTCGGCGAGTACGAGCGCCGCAGGAACACGCTCAGGAAGCTGCGCCAGCACCAGTATAGGGAGTATCTCGATCAGGTTGGTTGCTTGCTAGCTATGGGCTCCTGGTACTTTAACATGTAGAGTAGAAGACTCGATAGCAACCGGTGTTACAGTACTACAGGGGAGTATTTTGATGAGGTTAGTCGCTTGCTAGTTATGTGCTCCTGGTACTAGATGGGAAGAATCACGTTGCTGAAATTTTTTCGAAGACTGTTCTTGATAGTTATTTGCTCCTAGTATACTTCAAGGTGTAGAGAGGAAGAATCTCTTTGCTGAAATGATCACGCTTGGGAAGCTGCGAGAGCATCAGTATAGAATCTTGATGTGGTTAGTCGCTTCAAGTCGCTTGCCAGTTATGGGCTCCTGGTACTGTAACATGTACAGCAGAAGACTCGATAGGAGCCGGTGTTATGGGACCAGCAGGGCTATTTTAAAACTGTCTGATTCGATATCGGAAACGGATTCGGAAACCTTCACGGAATTCGGAAGCGTTTACGAAGATTTCATCACCAGTGCGGAGACAGCACACAGTTTAGTCGTATAGTTGTGCCATATATCTACTGTGGTTGTGTAAATGTGTACTACTGGTAGTTTTCAGTCTGAGAACCAGAACAGAAAAATCATGTCATGATGATAGCTTGTCGATTCATGGTCCCTGGTAGTTAAAGAACAGAAATATACATGAAAAGAAAAATATACTTAGGAAAGCTGATTGCGAAACGTTAATATGCCGTCAGTGGTATTTTGGTAGCATGTTCAACAAACTTCTAAAGGGCTTTTCCAACAATAGATGAAATAAAATGTGCTTTATTTTTCAGCAAGCCAAAAAGAAACAAGAGGCCAAAGAGCAAGCGGAAAAAGAACGCCGCGAGCGAGAAGAGAAAGAGAAGGAGCGCGATGAGAGAGAGCGAGAAAGATTAGAAAGGGAGAAACCTAGTCCGGAGCGGCGTCGAGCTAGTTTTAATTATGTGACAAGCGGTGCAAGCGTATCCTATGGGAAGTAAGTACTCAAAATACCAACCACTGTTTCGGTCAGTCATTTATTTAATGTAGGCCCTAGTAGCACTTAGAAGTTACCACTGGTTCGGAAGTCGGCCTTCAACAAAGAAGAATCAGGCAAGAAACTCAGATAGGTTACATTTTTAACATACTTTTTTGACAATCTGACTATATTGGCTATTTTTAGGGTTCCGTACCATATAGGATAAATTTGTTTTCCGTCTGTCTGTCTGTCTGTATGTCCGTATGTACACTTTTTCTTAGAAACGCGGGGAGGTAATAAGTTGCAATTCATATCATGCCGTGGTTTTCCCAATGGAGTACAGCATGGGGTTCTTCAAAAAGGGTGTGAAGAGATTTCTTTAGGGTCGGCAACGCGCGAGTGATACCCCTGGTGTTGAAGCCTTCCATAGGCTACGGTAACTGCTTACCATCAGGCGGGCCGTATGCTTATTTGCGACCTCAGTGGTATAAAAAAAAAAACGATTCTCGTGATGAACCAACTATTTACATACCTACAAGTGTACAGAACCCTCGGTGCGCGAGTCCGACTAGCACTTGGACGGTATTTTTTCCAAATGTTTTACAAAGTGAATACTCCAGCGCTCCACATAGTAAGTGCCAGACAGTCCTTATGGTTTGGGCCCCTAGATACAGTCCACTCAAAATCTCTCGCTACACCATATGAAATGAAATAAATTTATTTGTGACACGTTAAAAATATTACACAAAAAAAAAAAAGAATTAACTAATGCCACAAAACGGTCCTCCAACTCAGCATGTTGTTGGCTATACGTAGGAATATACTTATAACCAACGCTGGTCTTCCGTTGGGGCCGGTACGTGATAACACGGCAGGATTACTAATTACATACACTACAACACTTTAAGTAAATAAATATAAAACCAATACAGTCATAAAATATATATGAACATAATGTTATTTCAGTAAAGTGGACACCGGTGTACAAGTGGACGGATTAACGAGACCGCTGTCCGTGGCCGTCCAAACAGATGATGCTGAATTCTTTCAGGTGACTACATTGTTACTGCACATCCTACTAATATGATAAACTAGCTGTCCCCCGCGGTTTCACCCGCGTACCCGGGATAAAAAGTAGCCTACGTCCTTCTCCATAACATAGGCTATCTGCATGCCAAATTTCCGCGGGGCGCAACTATATTTTAATATTGCTAACAATACGATCAGCTTTACCTTGAGTTCTTGTAAAATCGCATGCAAAACCAATATAGTATAGGTTTTATTTACATTAATTTTAATTCATTTATTGTCATAAGACAGGCATACACCAATTATACTTATCACTAGCAAAATACATCACAAACTCCAGGAAATAAGAATAAATGAATACTAAAGCAAATTATGTCAAAAATAAGTACAGTCCGACAAACTTATCTGGCCCGGTGGTCAAAACAGGAATTAATGGCGCAATTTTGAAATGTCAATCGTCATTGGTCAAAGATAATATAAACTACGTTCATTGGTTGTTTGCTCACCGGGCCAGATAAGTTTGTGTGACTATAGGTATTCACCAGTCATGTATTTTCGCGAAATATCAAACAAAGATGTAATGGTAGTCCAGCTATAAAAAAATATAGCAGGTTTGGCGTCGAGGAATAAATTTAGAAAAGAGATAGAGCTATACGATAGAAAGAGACGCGTTTGTATCTTTTCGGTCTAAAGGGAGTGATCCTTCCGTGCGGCAGTACTATTACTTATTCTATGGTTTAGTGATATTTTTTTTTATACCAGCTATCTCCCTCTCCATCGAAATGGCAGTTAACAGAAGCGGAACGCGAGTTGTCTCCCCGAACAGTGGAGACACTAGACGAGCGAGCGGGACAACACGCGCCGTGGACTGCCAAAGAGAGGGACAGAGATATCGATGCTAAGAGTGACCTTAGCACACAGAGACGGAAGAGCTATGGGGATTTTGATGGTGAGTGTGGATTGAGCCTTCGATCAAAAATGTACTAGATAGGACATTAGTGCTGATTCTCTTGCAAAAAAGTAAACTAATTTTAATCACATCAATTTCTTAAAAACATTGAAAAAGGATAGACAATATTTAAAGCTATCTTTGTTGTTTACGAGTAACGTAATGAATGAAATGAGTATAATTGACATTCATTCATTTTGAAGGAATAAATTCATGTTGAAAACAATCAATTGGATTAATTTGACCTTTTTTATATCTATGTATTATTATATATATATATATATATATATTTTTCTGTGTATAGGTCTGTGTTTGACCACAATCTCACTATGGTAAGTGATGATGTGGTCGAGGGTGGTAAGCACACAAAGCCTAGAAGGAACTGGCTCTCAAGTGCAGCTGACGGAACACACCGATAAGTGCTTGGCGACAGATTTTCAACTTGAGGGTGGTAGCCAGCCAGACGGGTACTACAAAGTACCCTACCACCGTGCTATGGTTTCCTCACGATGATTTCCTTCACCGAAAGCTCAAGCTCATTGTAGGATTCGAACCCGGGACCTTCGTCTCGGTATCCGACGTCACTACCACTGAGCTATCGTCGCCTTTAATCGCCTGAGGAAACCATAGCACGGTGGTAGGGTACTTTGTAGTACCCGTCTGGCTGGCTACCACCCTCAAGTTGAAAATCTGTCGCCAAGCATCTATCGGTGTGTTCCGACAGCTGCACTTGAGAGCCAGTTCCTTCTAGGCTTTGTGTGCTTACCACCTTCGACCACATCATCACTTACCATAGTGAAATTGTGGTCAAACACAGGCCTATACACAGTAAAAAAAAATGCTTTACATATATGTTAGAAACAGATATCGTTAGCCTAAATTAGTCAGTATATCTTCAGTAGAATATTGAATTACATTAATTTCAGAGCGCACATCAACGTTAAAGCGAAGCAATAGAGACAAGCTAGTTTCGGATCTGCGACACACATACATGCCGTCTATATTCGACGCGGACGCCATACAACTCAGGAATGATCAGGCTGAGAAGGTAAAATTAACTATATTATTATACTATCTTCAGGAAGCGCTCGTGGTGTAGCATGATAAGCCGTTCTTAATCGATCGGCAAGTTAAGCTACCATCGTCGTGGTTGGTACCTGTGGGTGACCGCCTAGTGGTATTTCAAATCAAGCGTTTTCTTGCTTCGGAAGGCACGTAAAGCCGTTGGTCCCGGTTATCACTTAATTGTGATAGTCGTTAGGCTAGTTGGAGGCCTTCTAAGCGGATTGACAACTCCAACAGTAGGTTGACCACTAGCCTACGTCCGCCGATCCGCAGTGGGCACGCGTGGTGGAGTATCTGCCCATTCCCGCCCACCAACATTTGTGTGCAGGAGGCCTGTGCTCAGCAGTGAGACATTATAGGCTGATGATGATACTAGCTCCTATGCTGTGGTTTTTCTTATGTATAAATATTTATTTTCGCCATAAGTTCATCTATTTTTCAACTGCTGTAATCCGTCTGTAGCTTAGTTGATATCATAATTGGGTTATTATAGATTGATAAAAGGGTCATGTCATCTGCATAGGTTGCTGCTAAAGTGTTGTAATTTGTAGAAATATCAGAGGTAAACATTTGGTAAAGCGCCGGACCCAGTATGCTCCCTTGTGGAACACCGTACCGTAGGTAAGGTGTGGTATGAATGAAAAATGGAATGAATGAATGGAACAATATTGTATACCAATATACTAGCTCTTTTTTTTTTTTTTTTTTTTTTTAATATTTATTAATCCCAACCATCACCAAAATTTACATAATTATAACAACGCCAAACTGCTAATGCGGTTTGTAGGCGTAACGCTCTTGACACATCAAACATACGTATATCAGCATGTCCTTGCAACACAATCACTACAATGACATGATCATACACATAAGTAGGTACATTTGATCACTACCTTTCTCTTATCTTAACTATAACACTGTTTAACCTCTATTTTACACATGAATTCTAACACCACTTCAACAAATACATATTTAGACAATTTTTGACAAAAACAATTCCCTTACTTTACTTTTCAAAACATGTTTACTTTTAATATTCGCATCTCTCAATACACGGTACTTATTATATAATCTTGGAACTACATATTGACGGGTTCTCTCCCCATAATAATTACTTGCTCGTGTTTGTAATAGCATCCCTTCCTTTAGCGATCTCACACTATATTTATATACTTTTTTATTCTTATACTCCTCCTTAAAATATGTTTCAAGCATTATTAAATATTCAATTTTCTTATCTATTGGCAACACTTTACACTCCACAAATAAATGATTGTAATCGTCTTTAAATTTATCTTTAATTTTTTTGTCCTCAATTAGTTTTAGGAACCGTACTTGTATTTTTTTTACTTCTTCTATATACGTCCTGAATGTTAACCCATAGCAGCTCAAACCATGACTAACCAATGAGTCAGCCAAAGCATAGTAGACCATAATTAAGGTACGCTTGTCCAATACTTTCTTAAGGTGGTAAAACTTAGCAAGAATTGACCTCAATCAATAGATTGAGGTCAATTCTTGTTAAGTTTTATCCGCGGGGAAGATAGATTTGCGCGGTTTGCAATAGCAAACCGCGCAAATCTATCTTCCCCGCGGATTCACCCACGTGCCCAGGATAAAAATATATAGCCTAGTTAGCCTATAGTAATTGGGGATAATGTAGATTTCAAATGGTAAAATCGCGAGTAAGTAACTGCGAGGCTATCACTTAATGAAAATAAACCTTACATACCTTAACCTTAGGTTCCAAATTCAATTGTTTCAAACTCACCTCAAATTTCTCAATACTTTCAGGATGCGGCGGCTCGACGTCAATTCTACCAACAGGAGTTAAAGAATCAAATTCAAGAACAACACCGGATAAGAGAAGAAAGGAAATCTAGAGAGAAGTTAGTTATGTATATTATTTTCCACACCTACTATTTGCGTAAATAAATATACAGGATGATTTTTTTTCCCGCCAGTTAGGCAGAGAAAAAGGCTGAAAGGAATCCCGAGCTGTGTTTTGAAGAAAATAAAAATGGCTTTAAAAAAATATTAATTTCTTTAATTTTCTTTTCTTTTTTTGCTTCTACGTCACAATAAGAACACAATTATGTACACTAGTACCCAACTGATAAGGCGCGACGTGAATCTTCGTTCGCACAGAAAATAATGTATGGCCCGAAGATTAACGAAAGAATGCTTAAAACTTACAATCAACCTTAGATCACTACTATAAGGTTCATAATACAGTGCAGCTGTTAGTTCCGCCTCACTCGCAAGTGACGTCCCTCCGCACACATGGCGGCGGCTGCCGACCAATAGCGTCTCCCGCGCTTTGAAAATGTATCTTCTGCGCAGGTACATCGGTAAGCCATATTAGTTGGGTACTACTGTACGACAATTTTGGTCACAAGTTGCTAGAAGTTATAAAATTGACTGAATACATTTGTTGCCAGAATGCTGGAGCAAGCGGAGATGCGACGTATAGAAGAACAGCTGAGGATGTTGCGCGTCGCACAAGAAAGGGAAATCGGGAAACAACACTATATCACCACTTCGGTAATTATATTAAATAATTTATACTCATTTATTTCAGGGTTTCAAAAAACTGTTTTAATCAGTTATTTTGAGGAGCTAGTATCGAAGTAGCTTGTAGTAGTAGCTTGAAAGAAAAATTCTAATTTTGATTTTACAAGCTTTTAAAAAGTTTCACCTGTCCGGTGTCTGTAATCGAATCTTGCAAGTCAAAGACAAAGCTATTTATTCAATTTAAGGCCACTATTCCCCAGAAGGGCACTTATGAAGGTCACATTTAGTGATGTTACCACCGGTGCTCCTTGTGGGGGCTGGTCTGCTTAAGTTTGCTATTTATTTACTTATTAAATATTTATTCAGTCTACTTTGTAATTTTGACGCCGCGCTGGGGCACGCAATTGTTTTCAGTGCGATTAGAATGTAAATATTATGTAATGAATCTAAGCTTGTTTTGAAAAGAGTAATTGCTGAGTTTATGCCGGCTTTTCTCAGCAAATGCAACCTTATGAACCGGTATTAGAGTTAGACTTTTCATAAGTGCCTGCGAAGGTCTATTTGAATACATGATTTTGAATTTGTTCGGAACTCGGCCTTCAAGTTAAATGTGACCCACTTCCCAGTCCGATAGAGCTGAAATTCGGTATACATTAGAATATTGGATGACAATGCAAGTACTGTTAACAAAAAGTACAGTCACAATAAAAAGCTTGTATTAAAAATAAAATAAAAAAAAAACTTTAAATTTACAGATAAAAAATAACGCAATGGATTACGAACACAAACGTACGGAATTACAAAAAGAAATAGATTTGGAACAGCAGAAACTTTACAGAGCAACCTCGCATCCTAGCAGAATTAAACGTAGTGTGTTTACGTCCCGGAGCGACAAAATGTACTATCCAAAGCCAAAGGACGACGGTGACATCCCTCCCACAAACATGTACTACCTGAGAAAAGAAAATGATACCCCAGATCTTTCGTACTACCCAAAAAGTGATGGTGATAATCGTGAACTACCCATTTACTACCCAAAAAAGGATGATAGCAACAACCCTTCAAGCAACTACTACCTAACAGCTAATAATGGCGACAACCGCGAACTACCCACGAAAAAGGAAAAGAAATCTTACTCAACCAATATCCCGGATAATTCAATATTCTCCCCAAATTACGACGTCGATAGTTACCTAAGAAAGAACCTCAATTTTGAACCTAAAAACTATAGTAGTAAGATCGATGATCAAAGAAATGTGATAGAAACCCAATCTATAGACAAACCAATACAAAATAATTCTAATATTGAAACAGATACTTTGCCAATACCAGTTTTAAGGCATTCCCCTACAAAATCAGTTGATAATAAAACTTGTGAATTAAGTGACGCTATGAAAATGGTTGACGACAAATGGAGGATTCCTGTTGTACAAAAAAATATTCTGAAGTCTATTCCGAACGAGCAAGGTAAGAATGTCAATATTTTAACTCAGTTGGGTTCCATTAGGCGGCAGTTGCAGTTAGAGCAGCTGAAATTAGATCAAATGTTGAACAAGGACGATGCATAATATAGGGTCTTAATTTCAATGTTGTGTAAATATCATTTTATGTTATACAGGATGAGTGATTAGGTTTAGAATTGCGAAATGTAAAAATTTATAAAAAAAAAAAAATTGATCGTTATAAAATTTGGCTTTTCATATATACAGTATTTTACATTCATTAATTTACATGCATTGGTTAAATGCAATTTAAATCTTAATTTTATTGCAAATACGATTATATTGTCATATTTTTATCACCAAACGCAATGACTCTTCCTGTATATTCATATTTAATACTTTAATAATATGTCCATGTAATTTAATTCCATCCAAAATAAACAAAAATGCAATTCAATATTTCTAATTCAATGACGAATTTTAGAATAAAAAATTTGGCTTAAAACGAGTGTGTATAGTCCCTCCATATTTGGCTCTTAAAAGCAATAAAATGGCCTAAATCGAAGCTGGATTATTTAACCAACTGTAGTCTAATAGATTTATATTTAATTATATATTAAATAATAGTTTTGAGTGATATTCCGTAATATTACTCAAAACATTAATATATTATTTATTGTTCCACTATTATTATTATTTGAGCATGTTTTGTTAAATTGTTATTGTTTAATATAAAATACTATTGCATGTTATTTTTTATCGAAGCAAGATAGGTGATACAAACTATTTCGTATGGAAATATTGTTATTTTTGTTATCCCGTTCTTGCTTATCTTCGAATTATTTTTAAGATTTTTTTTTCAAAGAATTGATACAGAGTTCAGAAATGTGAACCCTATTAAAATGTCCTCCATATTAAAAAACCCTCTATTTCACGTACGGAGGAACGACACCGATAATGTTATATCATTCATGTAAAAAAATTGCCTAAAATTATTCTTATGTGTCTTATACATAGAGTTATATTTCAACTAACTATGAAATAGCTATGAAAGACATGTCGTAACATTTTTGTAAACAGTAGTACACTGATATCGAATTCGTGAAATTCATACAAAAGTGGGATTTCAGCATACATTTTCTCTTATTTACTGATGTATTGCGCCGTATTTCATATAATTTAATTGATAAAAAAATGATTATATAAGTAAATTTTCTCGTATACACCGTAAATGTTTATTAGAATGGACAATACAAAAGTTCATATTTGTGTGAATTTATTACGTCAAATGACAAACTTTGGACCACGGGTGAAATCGCGGGGCGAAACTAGTAAGCTATATAACGATATGTGTGCTGGAAACCAGGGATGTTATGGAGCTCCGTAATGTAACCGAAACTATCGGATATCCGAAATAAAAACCGTATCCGAACTTACATAAAGTTTCCAATAATTTCGGAATAGAGGCGGAGTCTAAGGGTCCGTTCACACAGAGTGGCTTGGAGAAAGGAGCATATTTTGATTCGCGTTTAAAAATAGAGTTTAGGATCACTGAAATAAGGTTTATTTGTACATTGAATACTGAAGACGGCCTAACGAGCTAACAAAATAAGTGAAGTAAAATGTTTAAATTATCTAAACCTCTTTTATTCTCCTCCTTCTATAATTTGCTCTCCTCTCCATGCCGGTCGTGTGCGAACGGACCCTTTCTTTAACTGAGACTCTCTGCCCGTCCGAGCCCACACTAGCCGCGCGAATCAAATCGTCGTAAGCGAAGTAACTTTTTGAATTTTCCTTTTACAATTCCTTAAAAAACTAATATCCGTAACTGAAACTATCCGAAACAATCGGATATCCGAAATAATTTTATATCCGTAACCGTATCTGAAACTGGTGTAACATTATTCATCCATATCCAGATCCGAAATTTCAAATCCGTAACATCCCATCCAAATTGCTGAAAACAACTCGATTGTATGAAAGTTCATGCTTGGGCTAAATCCTATGTGGGCGAGTATATTTACCCATTCCCAACTTTTAAAAGTTGGTAGAGACCGAGTACTGTGAAGTTTACTTTCGTAGGCTGGATCTCAATATTATCGGTGTACATAAAGCTCACTTTCGCGTAGCGGATTCTAGACGTAATTAATTAATCATTATTAATATTAAAATAAAGCTTAAAATCGTTGGCATTTATTTCGTTCCTAGATAGTGCCAAAATAATTTCTTCCTTAGATAACTTTTTGAGTTGCTTCTTTTAAAAGTATGGATACAGTAGAAGCCGTAAGATCAAAGACATCAATAGATACCTACAAACACCTCTCTATCTGTCGCATGCGGCTATGGTAACCGCTTACCATCAGACGCGCCGTATGCCTGCTTATCGACTTTGTTGAATAAAAAATATTTCCTGATGAAAATGTTGTTCAATTTCATATTCTGAACTTACAGTTTTTATAAAAAAAAACGATTATAACATCATTACTAGTAGGAGTGTAACCAAGGCCTTTTTTAGCATTTCGTATGTTAGTGTTAGTATAATTTTTGTTTAGTTTTTAAGCGCACTATTTTTATAGTATGCGGGGTGTTGTCGTAATTGTATATTTTTGAGAATAATCTGTATAATCCGCTATTTTTCAAATTGCAATTTTTCATAAGGATTAAATAATTTTGAACCATCCATTTTCAGTTAATAACTAACCAAACATTTTTTTTTTCATCGTTTTTTGTTTGTATGAAAACCATACTATTCGGGCAGTTTGTGTGAATCATACAAATAAAATCGGTTACATCCATGTCCGGTTTACACATTCCGGATTAATCCGGTAATTCGAAAATAAACGTTTAAAACAGCACCCTGTTCATTTGAAAGACTGCAAGCGTAGACGTAAGAGAAAAGAGCTTGGATAATGGAAAGTGAGATTAAGAATAAGGCGTAATTTAATATTTTTGTTATAGCTAATTATAAATTGTATTTTTTACATTGAATACGCTTAAGAGTAAAGGTAACAAATATTAGCATTATACGGAATTATCCGGATTCTTGATTTACGTGTAATAAAAAAATAAGGATACAACTTATCACACACTATTCTAAGTTCTTAATATTATGACAAAGAATTTTACTAACTGGGAAATAAACTTCGCAATGTTGTATTCAACTATAGAAGTCATATTTTTATGATATAAAATGGTTTCCATATGTCGGTATAGTGTGTGCTAATCTCTATCCAGATTTATGAATCAGATTAAATAACATCAACATGTACATGTAATTATATTCAATGTACGATCCGGATCCGGAAATATATACGGAATTTAAAGCGTTTATTTTGTGTAATTATTTTCAGCACGTTATTGTAATAAAATATACCAAATATAATATTCATATTCATATTCTTTATTTGCATTCCACAATATCAATATTAATATTAAACCTTAGGTGGTAAATTATGTCTAAATAACATTGTGGACCCTGTCGGGCACAGCAAAAAAAAAACAACAACATGTAGGAGAGAGGAGATCATTTTGTATTATTTATTTATTTATTTTGTTTATCTGACTTTATTTTTATATTATATTAATCAATTATTGTATTATTATAATGTAGGTAGTTTAATATAATTTATATAATTTTATTATCATTTATGTACTCATTAATTGTATAATAAGCTTTTTTTATTAGTATTTGTTTTAATTTGTTTATTAATGTTGTATCAGATTCGTCTTTCAGTAAATTTGGCAATTTATTATATATTTTTATGCACATTACGTAGGGACTATTAGAGTGTAGTGTTATGCGAGAGGTGGGTAGCATTAACATGTTTTTATATCTAAGCGATCGGTTTGTATTTTTTTCTTCACGCTGTGTGAAGAAACTCATATATTTCCTGACAAATTTACAGGTTTCCAGGATAAAGAGGCACGGTAAGGTTAAGATTCTATGTTTTTGGAAGAAGGGTTTGCAACTTGTTGTTTGGTCTATATTTGTTAGAATTCGAATTAGCTTCTTTTGTTGGATGAAAAGCGCAGGCGCATCTACACTGTTTCCCCACATGATGATGCCGTAGCTGAGCCACGAGTGAGCATACGCGTAGTAAGTGATTAGTGCGGTTGGTAAATCGGTGGTTTTTTTAATTTCTCGAAAGGCGTAAGTAAATTTAGATATTTTAGATTTAATGTTTTGGATGTGAGTCTTCCAGTTGATGTGTGTATCTATCGTGAGTCCTAATAATGTGAAGTCGTTAACGGTTTCTAATTTAGTATCGTTGATAGTAAAGTTGATTGTAAGTGGTGATTTTTGATAAGGATGGAAGGTAATTAGTTTTGTTTTTTTATAGTTAATTTCTAAGTTATGTGCATCCAGCCATTTTATTGTTTTACTAAGAATTGAGTGGAGGTGCTCGTTTATTTTAGAGTTATTATGACATGAGGTGAGAAGTGATATGTCATCAGCAAATAGTACACAGGGCTCTTCCATGATCTTCGGAAGGTCGTTTATGTAAATAAGGAATAAAAGACATCCGATAACACTACCTTGGGGAATGGAAGCATTTATAACTTTTTTATCTGATCGAATATTTACTATTTCTTTTTTCACATAATTGAGGTATTCTATTTCTACGTACTGTTCCCTATCTTTAAGATATGACGCAAACCATTGATGGGTAATTCCACGAATTCCTATTCCATATAGTTTGTCCAGTAGAATATTGAATTGTACTCGGTCGTATGCTTTGGTCATATCGAGTAGTATACCGACCGCATATTCTTTGTTATTTATTATATTTATGACATCTTGTATATATTTGTAAACAGCCAAAGATGTTGATCGTTGTTTACGGAATCCGTTTTGTGCATCATCAAAAATTTTAAAGTTTTCACAAAAGTTATACACCCTATCATACATTGCCTTTTCAAAAATTTTTGAAGCAGTTGATAAAAGTGCAATAGGCCGATAGTTACCAGGGTCTGTTTTCAAGTTTTTCTTAAATAATGGTTTGATTATGGCTTTTTTTAATAGGTTAGGGAATATACCTTCTTCAAACGACTGATTAATTAATACGCTAAAGGGAAGTGCAAGTTCATCTGCACACTGTCTAATAAGTGAAGGAGGTAAGTCATCTATTCCGTGACTTTTCTTGTTTTTAAGATTTTTTATAATTTTGTGTGTTTCGCGGACGTCTAAAGGTCTAAGAAAGAAGGTATTTTCAGTAGGGTGAACTACGGGGAGGCCGCGAGGTACGCTGCTTGCCTGTCGTGTGTCGGTTTGACCGATGGATGCGAAAAATGAGTTAAATTCGTTTACTATTTGCTTTGGATCAGAAACTAAGGTATTATTGATTTGTAATTGTATGTTTTGTTTAGTTGCTTTCGATTTTTTATTAGTACGTTCATTTATTATAGCCCACATTGTTTTAACTTTATTTTGTGATGATTTTATTTTATTAATGTATTGTAGTTTCTTAGCTGTAGTTACTGATTGTTTTAATATTTTTTCATATTTCTTATAGTATTGTATAATTATTTGATTGTTCGATTTTATACTTAGAGTCTTTAATAGCCTTTTATTTTTGCATGAGAGTTTTATACCTTTAGTCAACCAGTACTTTTTGTAACTAGTTTTTAATTTAATTTTACGCTTTGGGATAGTTAGGTTTAGTATATTTGATAGTACGTCGTTAAAAGCTTCATAATTTTGATTAATATTATTATTTTCTTTTATAGTATCACCCCAATTAATAGAACCCAGTGTGGATTTAAAAATGTCAATTTTGTCTTTATTAAATAATCGTTTTTCAGTATACCAAGTATTTACTTTATGTGGTTGCGGTATTTTAATGCTAAGTTGTGTACTGCAATGATCTGAGAATCCTAGTTCTTCTACAGAAGCATGTACATCTTTATCGTTAAAGTTTGTAAATATAAGGTCTAGGCAGGTTGATGCAGTTTTTGTGTAATGTGTGGGAACTTTTATATGTTGTGTTAATTTATATTCGTACATAAAGTCTAAAAAGTTATTAGACTTTGAATTTTTCTGTAGTATATCTATATTAAAGTCACCGCCAATGATTATATTAAGTTTAGAGTATTTTTTATTTATGTAGGCTAATATTTTATTTAGTTGGATGTAAAAAGTATCTTCCTCTCTTCTATTCCAATACATAGCTATTAATAATACATTTTCCTTAATAAGTTCAATTGCACAAACTTCTAAAATATACTCAAGTGACATTTCCGCAATGTCACATTTTTCTATATAGTCTATACATTCGTCTAGTAGGATGCAGACGCCGCCGCCTCCGCGGTTTTCTCGACAAAATGCGGCTGCAACTTTGTAGCCGCTGAAGTGTATCATACTAAGTTTTTCATGAGAGAGCCAAGTTTCGGTGATACATATTGCTTTGTATATCTGATTTTCGTTAAGAAACTCTTCCATTATGTGAATTTTATTAAAAAGGCTTTGGATGTTTAGGAACATTATTCTAAAGTGTCGGTCTGTATTTTCGAAATGTAAAGGGTTCCTTATGTTTTCGAAATGAACCATTAATTTCGCTCCTTCTATTATTATTCAATATTTCTTGTTCAGCTATGGGTTCTTGTGATAGATGTGTTTTTATCTCTTCATTATGAATTACTTGTATTCCCTCAATAAACAACATGTTATTTCGTATTACAGCATGCTGTCCTTTCTTTCGCGCTATGAGCATTTGGTCACGCATGACATTTCTCTCTTTCCTTGCTACTTCATCTAAAAATTCCGAAATGTACAATCCGGTACCGCGGAAATAACGGCTGTTTTCCATCAAGTATTTTACCATTCTTTTGCTTATTAGTTCAATGACGAGAGGTCTAATTTTACTGTTGTTATATCTTCCAATCCTAAACGTATCTTCAATATAGCCGAGTAAGTCGACCTGTAAAATATCTCGAAATATAGCTATTATTCTTCCGTCTAAGTCTCGTTCAGGCTCTTTATAAATTTCTGTGAGGCCGTAAAGTACGATTTTCTTGTGATTACTTTCAATTGAGCTTGGTATGTCAGAGGGTATCCTATTTATTAGCGCTTTAATTTCTCTTTTTAGTGTTTCTGTTTCAGTTTTTAGTTTTTCTATTTGGATATTCATTTGTTCTATATCCGCCTTCCGCTGGTCATTTTGAGAGAATAGGGTATTTGTTTCTTGTTTTACTTCTTCTCTCAATCTCAAGATAGCGTTATTAATTTCTGTTTGAATTGAAGATTGTATTTCAGTTATAATAGATATATTATTTTCTTTTAATTTTAAGGATATCATTTCGCTAAGATTATGGAGTGTTAGCTCTGCTTGCATTCCAGTATCGGTAGTATTTTCTTTATATATGGTATCGCCTAATATGCTTGATTCTTCTGAGCATGTGGTGTCGTTATGTTGATTATGGCTTTGTTTTCGCCTAATCGTGACGTTAGTCTTTGGTGTTATATTGAAACTGGTGTCTACGAGTTGTGGTCGTACGGGAGTATTGGAGTTATTACTTTTGGGTCTTTTACATTTACATTCTTGACATTCCCAAGTGTGACTATTCTCGCTAATTAAACTGCTATATTGTGATTGTGTCACATTAGCGCATTTCAGATCATAATATAATTTGCATAGGGAACATGTTAGATAATATTTACTCTTTATAATTTGTTTACAACCTGAACAGAGCGACATCTTTCGTAGCTTTTAAGTTACTGGGTACTTAATTCTTTTAAAGCGCGTCGTCGTGGCGCTGAGCGGTTGTTAGATCGATAGGCTGTGCAAATTATTAATTTCTTTTTGCGTAGATGGCGCTGAAGTTTGATCGATAGACTGTGTAAAAGAAAACCCTCTTTTTGCGTAGGTGGCGCTGGCGTTTGATCGATATAATAATAAAGTAATCGGTGCAATTTAATGTTTGAGATTTTTATTTATCTTCCATTATATATATTTTTCCCTATTCTATGGAGGAAGTATATATCTTCAATTTAAGGAGAAAAAAATATTACGGATAACATTTATTTAAAGTAAAACCAAATAATTAACTTTCAAAATTTAATTCCTAGAAGAGAAGTCTTAAAACATTATGCATTTTTACAGGCGGTAAATTTATTACATTATCTAAATTAAGTACCTACAGACTTATATTTACTAACAAACATACAAATAATAAGCCTTCTAAGGTTCTAGTCAATTTATCAGAGAATGATGCCGATTCTGTTGTAAATCGCACTAAACTAATTTTAGTCACGTCTCATCTCTTTCTTACGAACATGATTGAAAAAGGATAGAATATATTTAAAGCTGTCAAATTAATCTTTGCTGTCTTATTTTGCGTGTATTTAGGCGTAAACGCGATAGATGGCTACTAAATTTATATTGAAAACAAGCATTGGACCAATTTGACAGGACTAAATTTCTTACATCCTTTTCTTATGTTTTTTGTTAGAAAGAGACATACCTAGTGAGATTAAAATTAGTTTAGTTGTAAACAACAGAATCAGGGCCAATATTTACGTTACATATAATGAGGTAAGTAAGTTATATTTATTTTATCGTAAAATAGCAAATTTTATAGTAAATTTATCCAAATGCTAGCTTTGTTGAAATACTGTTGAAGTCCAGATTTTTGTATCTGTGACACCTGATTAACCCTGAACCTACCATCTCATGTACAGTAGGTAGGTACGAGAGTATCTGAACTAAATTGAAATTTCTATCTGCCTTTCACTAGCTCTCTAGCTAATATAGGTTGACTACACTGTTGAGGTTCCATAAGTAAACATAAAAAAAAATGGCGAGTTTTGCATGGTAAATAAGCTAAAGGACCTCGGCATGTTGTCTTACTGTACCTTCGAATTACAGCAATTTTAACGTACTTGATAATATGAATTCATTAAATAATTTCATTTGAGGAATGATCAGATTAATAACAGACCTTACTATTTTCTTATGAGCTGATTTTATTGAGTATAAAATAATAAATTAACAAATATTCTAAATATACAAATAAATTATTTATTTGAGTATTAAATCAATGCAATGCACTCAATACGCGTTTCATAATACTACACACACAAGTATACATAACAATCTATACAATAATATTAACAGTAGGTATTATTAAGTAACTTACTGAGGAACGTTACCTTAAATACTACTAGTGCTACCATACCTTAGAGTCCATAGAGTAAGAATTTAATAGAGTGATAGCGTTAACAACATTGTACAGTAGTACCCGACTAATATGGCTTACCGATGTACCTGCGCAGAAGATACATTTTCAAAGCGCGGGAAATGCTATTGGTCGGCAGCTGCCGCCATGTGTGCGGAGGGGCGGCACTTGCGAGTGAGACGGAACTAACAGCTGCACTGTATTATGAACCTTATAGTAGTGATCTTAGGTTGATTGTAAGTTTTAAGCATTCTTTCGTTAATCTTCGAGCCATACTTAGTTTTCTGTGCGAACGAAGATTCACGACCACGACGCGCCATATCAGTTGGGTACTACTGTACTTGATTATATCTAGTGCGAAGCGTGAGCAGTTTGCATATAGATGCCTATAGCATATATCAGTTGATTTAAGCCATGTATTCACATGTTTCAGATACAACGTTTCTGGAACAACACGTAGATATGTTTACAGAAACAATGTTTCGGGTCTTGGCCGTCCACATCTCAGTTTTTTCAAATGTCACCTGTGGCGGTTGTGTTGAAACATGCTAGAAACAAGTAGTGTTTACTGCATGTGTATGTGTGTGTATTTTAAAAGGTTAACATGTTTCAGAAACATATTAATTTGTTTCAGAAACACGTAGATTTTGTTTCTGGAAGTGTTTATAAACTAGGCTACGGTAACCGCTTACCATCAGGCGGGTATGCTTGTATGCCACCAAAGTGGTATAAAAAAAAAAAAAAAATTGTTTCTCAGTGAATACATGGCTTTACTGTAAGAAAAAAAATCGATATGAGTTCCTTGTCGTTTGTTCTCGGTAAAAGCATCGATAAAAAGCGAGAAATTGGCATTCATTATTATATATTTAAGTAGTCGTTCAAAATATGAACGCGCAGTTCTAGTACAGCAGCTCTATTAATATTTTTTCTCTATGGACACGCAACTTGCATACAGCACGAACGAAACAACAAAATTGAGAACCCTGAAGTGCGAGCGAGACTATTTACAAGTATACACCTCAAGAGATTTCACGCAAGTATTGCACTCGACTCTACAGCACCAATGGAACTTGCACCCGCACCGCTCCTTTACAACTGTTTTCCTGGTATTGTAGCCTCTTCCGCAGCACATTAGCGAACACCCGTCCATGCCTGATGAGGTCCTGTTGCATTCTCGACCGGTTGTTCCTAGAGAACCCTGTGGAATAAGGTTTATTTTACATTGGCTAGAAGAGAGGTAGAGCTCAGCGTTTTTTTGCTTCAAAGAGCAGCTTGAACGGAGAACTACCTCCACCTTACAGAATACCGCAGCCAAATAACTTTGTGTTGTGGTCCTGCCCGTGATTAAGGTCGCCAGAGTTCATTGGGGAGGGGGGAAGGGTCAGTAACGCGTAAGTGATGCCTCATGTGTTGCAAGCGTCCATAGGCTACGGTAACCGCTTACCACTAGGCAGGCCATATGCTTTTCAAAAACACGCTAAAAGAGAGAGACCCTGACAAGAAAGGACTCACGCGCATTCGAACGCATTCGCGCGGGGTTCGCGGCGAATTCGTCCTTTCTGGACAGGGTAAGTCAAGACAGGAATTTGCCTTGGAATGTACACTTTCCACTCACACTTTTGATTTTCCACTCGAGCCAACTGAGCTATCATAATTAGGCTTCTAAGGGACATGGATGTCAACTTTCAGATATAAAAAAAATACACAATAATTATTCCCCTACCAAGGTTTCATTTCTGATGCAGTAGTTTGGTGAGTCTTCCAAGTAAACTAAATCCTGAGCTGTGGGCAGGCTGTAGTGGGGGTTGCTCAGACGTAGTTTACCCCGTCTGGATACTTTCACTTCGGTTGCCCCTTCGTACTTGTCTTTAAGATAGTCTCCTGTGATAAAAATCACGATTTAATGGCATAATTCCAAAATCATCAATTAAAAACTCAAAATAAGTATTTTTTATTTTTCTTATTTTTGAGAATTATAATCAATTCTCAAGACAAGAAAAATATAAATACATAGAATGGCCCCAGCCAGGCCAGTCGACCCAAGTACATCTCTGTAAGTACCACTAAATCAAAAACCGATCAAATGTCCTATTAATTACCATACCATAAAATAAAACCTCTAATAATAATAAATTACCTTTTAATTACACCCATTGATCTATAATAACGTGTAATTAACATGTTTTGACAATAAATAAAACGAAGGCTTGTCAGAGAGGCAGAATGTTGTGGTTCCTTTGCCTTTTGGCGTCTCGTGGGCGTTATGATTTACGCGCCCACCCGTTAGATGGCGCGCCTTTACGTACCTGGTAATTAATTACCTACCTATCTACTGTGATTGATATTTTATGCACCTTATAATTTTCAGATTTGATTATTAGGTTATTTTTTAGGCAGTGTTTATTATTAGAACGGCTGTAAGCTAAGTTTCCTGACAGACATCAGCGTAAAATGTACTAAGTCCTAACATGTTAAATAATGGTAGAGAATTTTCGGTGTCGTGTTCTAACGATTAGTTGTATAACCACGTTATAAGAGACCACCAGCGAGAAACAAAAACAAAGTTATGGACTAAATAAATTATCCCGAACGCACTAAAAAAAATAAAGTCCATAATAAAAATAGAGATTTCAAATTTCAACCGTACTACCTACCGACCGGACCGCAGCATTGCGTTGGTAGCCCATAAACTTTCTTATTGCACCTCTTTAGTTTTTAATAACCTGTTTAGTGGGACATACATTATATTTTATTCGTGAACGCGACTTAATCAACTCAATATAATGTTGAAATCGGTTTTGTTAATACTTTGGTGTTTAACGCAACTACCTGACTGACTAGGCGTGATTCTATTAAGTTAGGTATTTATTTTGGACGACTTGAGCCAAAACATAATTTTGTATCACTTATTTACTTAAAATGAATGATAAAGCCGAGTTTGGTTTGATTTGGGAAAAACTAGATTTAGGTATGTCTTATGTCTCATTGTTGTTGAGTATCTTGACGTACCTACCTATTATATGAATGCCAACCAATCAAAAGGCCAGCCTGGTGCTTTAAATTAACTCAACATTAACATTGACAAACAATAACGATCCTTCATTACATTCAGGTACGGTCTACAATCCTAATTTAAAAATATTCGCGTCTCTATCTTCCAAACGAACCTATTAACTGTCGGATGTTTTCTCACTTCACAGAATAAATTTACCCGAATACAGTAAAACAAAAGACCCGGGAAACAATTAAAACTATTCGGTTAACTGCACGAAATTAATTCGAAAAGTACCAGGCTGACATAAACACACAGGGGGCTAATTGTCAGTCATTAGCCTCTCTTCTACTGGTATAAATCAGCTGCAGAACAATGGCAACTCGTTTATAACCCGGTCTAGTTAATTGAGTGTTACCGAATGTTGATCTCTTTGGGGTTTTGTGGGTTACGTGATTTTGTCAGGTAACTTATAATAATAGTTTTAGTTGCCACGCTAGTTTAAATGTCTGTGTAGAGCCTCAAGCAAAAAAAAGATAGTTAAAAATAAAACTTTAACCGCTGTTTTATATAGTTATAGGACGACACGCGAATATGGTCTTTGGAGACATCCCTTACTTTTTGAGTTATTGCTATCGGTATTAAGTACATAAGTTATTTGATAGGTATGTATTTTAATACCAATGAGTCCATTGTGGATTTTTTGTGGTCAGACTTCAGATGTGACTGTTGGTCAGCTGCAGCCAGGTGGCCTTTTACCATCAGGCGGGCCGTATGCTTGTTTACGTCCTAAGGAGGTAACTGTTGTTAACCAGTGACAAGGAGGGCGGTGGCTGCCACTCGGGTCATACTTTTGAACAGATGCTGCTTGTGGTGGCTGGTTTGCTCGATTCTGCTGTTTAATTTTGATATACATATATTTATTTTGACAGTGAGATATGTCAACATTTTTAACTTACCAACATCTCGCAATGAAGCCAGTTGTTGCCAGCATGTGATGAGACTGCACGACCCGGAGACACCGTGGCATTTGCACGTCACCCTGGATTTTGCTATTACTGCCTAAGAAAGAAAAAACGAAATAACAATTTATAGGTTCCTGAGTAATTTAGAGTAGTGACGGACATACGGACAATGTCGAACTCAAAGAAGCACTATGACGTTAATTTTGTTTGAAACCAATTCCGCCAATCCCGCACCAGGACAGAAGGGAGGACAGTATTTCGGTATTTCGAAATTCTAAAATCAAAACACCGATTGACTAGAGTAGAGACTAGATGACAAGAATGCATTTGAATGAATTGTTCGCTTTGCACGCTATTGTTATATATATTTTGTAAATTGTAATATTTATAAGTACACATTAAAAAAAAACTTGCTGAGTTTCTTGCCGGAGTCTTCTCAGTTCAAGTTGTATTTGGAACCGGTGTAGAGTCATTTGTTAACATTCATAAGAGCCCTATAAGGGCCAAACTTGAATAAATGAATTTGGATTTTGATTTTGATTTTTTGACTGTAGTGCGAAAAACTCCATGATCCACGATGAAAAATATTCAAACAGAAGTTTTTCGCAATAGCATACTTTCGCACTAATATTTAAACTACAGTCAATCGGTGTTTCGATTTTCGAAATACAGTCGTTCATAAGTGCCATATGAGAGCCGAAATTGATTAAATAAGGTTTGTTTAATAATGTTTTAGTTTAAACCCTCCTTGGGCGAGTCCGATTCGTACTTGGCTGGTTTTTCTAAAAAGTTAAGGCAGTAAAGAGGATTCTTGTCAGCTTATTCAATCTACGTTATTGAAGATATTCCATATTACATAAACAGTCTTTTATGACAAAACGATATAATCCAAGTCTAATTTTGTGCTACAACTGCTTTATCCGACGTATATGAGATTAATTCCACATAATGCGGCTCAAATATGATTATATTACGGTTAATACGATTGTATACAACATTTAATTTATACACTAGTTGGGCCAAACAGTCGGCTGCGGTATCCGTCATGCAAAGGGGACTATTTTCCGTCTCTGTCATTAACAATCCAGTGAATTGAGAGGACCGCTTATCCGCGTGTTCACCCTCTTATACGTTTGGGAACTTTTAGGCATAACAAAATGATTTTATAATAATCATTTTTAGTGGGAAAACAGAACGGTCGAAATAACCGATCCTAATGTAGCAAAGCGCGTTTTGTTTTAACAAATAAGCAAGGAGTGCAGGAATAACAAGTTTGTAATTAATATCTTGGTCATTTTAGCACGATAACAAATAAATATCCTGGGACACACACGGTTATCTGATCCCAAACTAAGCAGAGCTTGTACTATGGAAACCAGACAACTGTTACTACTTTTTTTTGTTTGTAGATACATACTTAATATACATAATTACACCCAGACTCAGGACATACAGACATGTACATGCACACAAATGCATGTCCTGGCCAAATGGTCCGTCAAAAAGTGTTGTATGTGGCGTCACGACTACATACGACTACCTAACCTACTAACTACTCCTACTCTAGAAATTTTAGCTTTGCAACACCCTAACAGGGTCTATGTATACATATATACTGTATTGTTATTTGTGTACATTGTGCAATATAGAATAAAAAATAAATAAACTTTTGTACGTCTCACTATTAGCTCCTCATAATATGGCAGAAGTTGAGCGTTTCAAAACGCTGTGTCTGTAGCTCCAATAATATATCGCTTGACAATATCTCTCTGGAGAAAATAGCTCATAATTTGAGATTATGCCGTCTTATCCCGGCACATTGTAGCCATGTTTATGTTATGCCTCAAATAATTGTGTATCAAATGTTAATGTTGTAATACAAGACTTTTGTATATTTAATGGTTTGTTCTTGACTTGTGGTTTGACGGGCCAGTTGGCGCAGTTGGTTAAGACTCTGGTAAAGATTCCACCTATTGCGCCGCGCCGCAGGACGTGGGTTCGATTCCCGCACAGGACATGCATTTGTGTGCATGAACATGTCTGTATGTCCTGAGTCTGGGTGTAATTATGCATATTAAGTATGTATTTACAAACAAAAAAGTAGTATATGTATTATATCAGTTATCTGGTTTCCATAGTACAAGCTCTGCTTAGTTTGGGATCAGATGACCGTGTGTGAGGAATGTCCCAGGATATTTATTTATTTATTTAATAAACTTTATGGTTTTAAGCAAGTTCATTGTAATGAATTAATTCGGATGCTTAGTTTACATATGGATTAACCACAGAGATAGAATACTAGTACTTAGTGTGATTGTATGTACATACTAGAGTATGTGCAGTGACAGAAGTTACGGTTTACGCAGCCGCGCCGCAGCACGAACTCTTTCGACTTTAACTAATGTACTTCACGAACCTGAGGCAGGGGCCTAGGGGTTGTGCAATAATCACGTGAGACTCAAAGGGGGAGAGGGGGGTTTGGAAAAAAATCACGAAATATCACAAGGGGGAAGGGGGATGTAGTGAGATATCACGTGTATTTATTGTTTCGTTGAACGCGCGACATACGATTTAAAGGCCTCACTTGCTTGGCAAGGTAAATGC
This sequence comes from Achlya flavicornis, assembly GCA_947623365.1. Taxonomy (NCBI): domain Eukaryota; kingdom Metazoa; phylum Arthropoda; class Insecta; order Lepidoptera; family Drepanidae; genus Achlya; species Achlya flavicornis. The sequence goes on from OX392491.1 coordinate 7,176,310, forward strand.
CGAGCCGTAGCCGTGCTGAGCGAAGACCTTTAAAGTGACTTACCCGACGTCCAGCTTCATTATTATGCCTATTCATCAGCTGTCTCCCTTGCTCCCTGCTGCCCCTCTTCACCTTGCGCTCTCTCTCTCTGACGTCCACGAATCCTTCTGTAAACCTGGTGACATAACGGTTTTGTCATTTTCTGTTGGTTGCACACCAATTGTAAATGGTTTTCAAGATTGGAACAAACCTGTTGGAGTGTAAAGTGTTCATATTATGTAAAATCAGCGTCAATTATGCTCTTTTTTTTATGTAGAGCGTATTTTCTTGAATACCCGGTTAATACTGGGTATGCAAGCATCCACGAAAGCTTCCATCGCGCGCTTCAAGAGAGACACACGCTTGAAAGAGACAGCAATATTATCAAGCTACAGTATACAGTGCGACGCCCACCGCTACGAGGGTCTACGGGATTTATCGATTCGTAGCGTTAAAATGCTGCATTGGAAAGTCTACCCTCACAGTGTAGCTTAGGGCGTATATTTGCATTTAGGTTATTAGGGGTTGAAATCAACCTCTTGGGTTTAGAGTTTATTGCTCCTGGTACTAGTATTTGCTCAAGAGAAGGATTATTATTCGATCTGTATTTTTTATTCAAATAAAAATAAACTTACGAACTTTAGTAATAAAGTAAATAATTATAAAAACTTTGAATTACACAAATACATCCAAAGATTATTGATTTAATCTGTGTAATATTACCCCAGCTATACTTTTCTATTAAAAATCCCCTACCTTAGTCAACAGTGACCAATATTAAAATTATGTAAAAATAGTATTAAATCCCAAAGCAATTTCAGCGCTTTACAATACCTGCTCAATAGCACGATCATTAAATATACATGACATAAACCCGCAATGGAAAATGAAGAATTTCTCCATACTGAAGGAGTATCCTACGGGTGCAATATAAAACCGGGTAACACGGATTAAGTAACTCCGCCTGTTTATGCTATCCTAGTATTTGGAATCGAGCTTAAGCATTCTTAACGCGTTAAGACCGGGTTATCCGGGGATTTCAACCGGGTATTTGGGTCTTCGGTTGTTATTCTTAACCTTAATGTAAGGCGGTTTGAGACCAATTTTGAACTTAAGCCTATATAACCCCCAACAATCATCTGATACAACCGATTTCTTTTTATGGTCAAAATTATTCATTTGATTTTCATCAAATTTCTAAAATATACACATGTTAATTAATCAAATTAGTTTAATCCGGAATAAATAAATAATAATACGTTTACATAAGTTTATCATGCATTAGTTTTGTTACCAATAATTTACGTATATTTTTTGTAATAACTTATTCGTAGCTTCGCATACAATTTTATGATTTCCAATTCAAACCTGAAATCTTCATAACTTAAAATATGTGAAGAAAATACGTCAGCATTCCAATCGCTCCAAGAATTCTTCAAGACATCCACCCTTGTGTGCTCTCCTAGTATCAAAAATACTCGAATGCGGGAAAATCTCCTCTATGAAAGCTACGAGGGCTCTTTCCCCATTCTTCAGACATTCCGAGCATTTTCTAACTCCTCGCAAACCTAGTGCCTTGATAGAGAAAATTCAAACAGACAAATCGGAAAAGCTTTTTTAAAGTATTCCCCGTGTAAAAAACTTAAAAAGCTTCCCACCATGACTGTGGAAAGCTCCTCTTGACTCCGCCTACTATATCATTCACATCTCCAGACATGCGCATTGCGCATTTTGTCGGGACATGAATGTTGGTCGGGGGTTGATTCTAACCTTCGATTCTATGCACTCCTGGTATCTAAGGGTTGGATTTTTATAAAGCCTTCATCTAAGGATTGTCGAAACGTCTTTATAAATCTTGTGTTTTTTATAACTTATTTTTCAACACACTCGCTCGTAAAGTGACAATTATTGCAAAATTGAAATCTGTTTTTTTCCTCGCAAGTGTGTTCAAAAATTTCGTATGACACTCGTGTGCCTTGATTTATTACACTCTCGGCTCCCTTATCTTAATTTGCACACATGTATCATAATGTATTATTATTAAATAAGATTGGAATGTTAGAGGTTTCATAGAATTGATCAATTGCTCGAATACTCGGTTATTTAAAACGCGTTTTTCTAGAGATTAGCCCTAGCTAGATTACACCCAGCAGAAAAGTTTGTTTCGTTTTATATTTAGTTTAGTTTAATTTACTTGACACCGACATTTTATTCTTGGAATGGTCTGCATGCCCTGCTCCCAATTAATCATTGAAAGTAGTATGATATAAAAAAAAAGAAATATTACAAATAAATATCGTAGGTATATTAGGCACCCGTGGAATATTCCTTATGGAAACGATGACGTAACACACATGTGTTGTCACAAGACATGGAAACTAGTTGAACTTCATGCTCTCCTAGCCAAATAGCCTCAAAACCATGACGTTTCTGGAAAAAAGCGGGAGCAATGAAGGAATGGAAAACTCACCCCTATTCATGAAAACAAATATGACTCTCGACGTCTTTGTTTTCCTGGTAGCACTGCCTCGAAATATGCAGAAAATTCCATGTTTTTGTGAAAATAATGGGGGAAAATTAAAATGAAAACTGTCCTTTCAATCTTTTAATAGAATCACGATATTTATCGTCTGTTTTAAGTGCAATGCTCTGAATTTGTGTTTCCATTTTGATAGACTGTTAAAGGCTTATTGTATCCTAGTACATTTTTATGCTTCGGGAAAAAATACAAATTCGGGAAGTGAGAGGGATGACTACTGTTTTCGTTTAAAGAAAATGTTATAGGGTGAAGGCCAAGTTTTCATAGCTTCTATCGCGGGCCTTGAGCGTGGAGACCGAATCCAGAAATTCCGTAACGAAATTACCTAACACCCCACACTCCGACCGGCACAGCGGTGATACTGTTTGCATTGAATAGGCTCCGAAAGTACTGAACCGATTTGAAAAATTCTTTCACTGTTGGGAAGCTATACTATCCCCGGTTGACATAGGCTATATTATATTTTCAAAAAAATTAGGGATCCTTACTAAAACTCTAATAATGTAACCCAAGGTGTAAAAAAATTACCTAAAATATTCATTACATCGCGTGCGCTGCGAAAACTATTGATGATAGAATAAAATAATGTACTACGACTTTGTAGAACACATTATTATTTACAAAAAGTGTCGGGATACCATATGTCTAACTATTATAGTTATGCCACAATAAGTGTTTTTCTATTTTAAAAATTTAATTGAATAGCCGCCGCTAGAAAAGGCTCTTTATTTGTATTTTGGTATTAATCCTTATCAAAATAAATTACTTCATATTCAAGACTGCTTCAATACCATTATATAACATTTTGAATTAGTCAATTCGGACATAATAAATAAATAAAATAATAAATATCCTGGGACATTCCTCACACACGGTCATCAGTCTGATCCCAAACTAAGCAGAGCTTGTACTATGGAAACCAGATAACTGATATAATACATATAAAGAAAGAAAGAAGAAGAAGAAATAAAAGACATTTATTCAAATGTAACACAACACAATTACATACACAAAGAAAGATAGACAAAAAAAAAAAAGCAGAGATATAAAAAATATAAATAATTGTGTTGTGTGACATCAGAAATGGACAGCGACTCAGTTATAAACTATAAGCCCAGTACAGGTACCGGGCTACAGCACTGATTTTCAGTCGCTGCCAAAGGTGACGCCACGAACACCGTAATTAAAATAAAATAGAAACGAAACAAAATAATAATAATACATAATTGAACATTTAAACTAATTTACAAACTAAAGTGTACGGCCCAATACCGAATATTACGTGGGAACCGTAATAATAATAATATATATATTACAGTTGGCAACATAATGCACCATAAACAAAGAAAAGGTAAGAAGTGTTAGAACATGGTAAGAACAAAGGAATAAAAATTATAATGTTATCTATGACACGTGGCAAATATAAATTTTATTATTTCAATAAAAAAAAGGACAAAATAGGTGGACTATAGGTATACTACTTTTTGTTTGTAAATACATACTTAATATAAATAATTACACCCAGACTCAGCCATTCAAAAGATATCACGAGTTTAAAAATATAAGTATTAGCAGAAAAATCACGTCACTGGGGTACGGGCCGTACGGGTAATCTCTTTGCGTGTGGCTCAGTGTTTGTAAAAAACGGCTTGAACGATTCTTATGAAATTTTGTTTTTTTTTTCTTATGTAGGGTAGGGTAGGGTAGCACCACACGGTAGGCTAGCACCACAGGGTAGGGTAGTAACACAGGGTAGGGTAGCACCACGCGAACGAAGTCGCGCCGGGCAGCTAGTTTATTTAATAAAAGAATATATATAATATATACACACACACACACACGTATAGTTTAAATTCTCAATTTAGATTCTCAAATGCAATAGCTTTACCGCGGCAGTCTCCGAGTGCCACACGTATTTTTTTTAATTTAAAAGGAAGAAGACAAGTGCATAAATAAATAAGAGCGAGCAGTATGTATTTAAAAAACAACACGAATTAGATTTTTTTAATGTTGTAAGCACACTAACATACTGTACTTTATCACGAACCAAGCAGAATTCTCCTTACTCTATGACTTTATTTACTTCTAATAACATATTATGTTATTATTTTAATCAAAATAATTTTATCTACACCCATGCTAAAAATCCTCTATAACAGTTCCTGAAACAGTTAGCTTATTGCCAACATTAAAACACTGGCATAGTAACCGTTATATCATCCAAAACAGCGTTATAATGTTCTTTTTTTATTTTTTTTTGCTTTTTCGGACCATTCCTTATTCATCAAACAGCCACATTCTCCGTGGTATCCTTATGAATTTCAAAAAAAGAACATTTTCATGCAGGCGTGTTACACTAACACAGCGCCGTAATAAAAAAAAAACTTACCCCCTAACTCATAAAACGTTATTTAACTAATATACTGTTTAAAGGGTCACGTAAATAACGTCACTCTATTGTCATTGTCAAACAATGTGACATTATTTACGTGACCCTTTAATCAGTATATTAGTTTTTTCCGCGGTATTACCCTCGTTCTCGGGATGAAAAGAATTCCTATAATAGGAGAAATAATTTTCAGAATCGTTTTACTTAACCAATACTAAAAATATACCGTTTATTTGAATCCGTATAGGATTCTTCTCGCGTATAACAGGGGCTGAAAAATATTTCAATTAAACTGAATACAGCCAACCCTTCAGATTTCAGCGACCGGTTTAACCCTTTCAGTACGTGAAAATGTTCCAGGATCGCAGTGCTACAGAAGAGGTCTACGTTGCTACGGAACTACGGCTACGTGGGCGAAATTGCTCGGCTCACGAATGGGATAAAATAAAGCAACCATCTAAAGCCAACATAAATGTTTATTTTTTGGTTCCTTTTTATTTATAGAAGTTACTTCAAAAAGGATACGGAGAAATACCGAAGCAAAGGTTTGGTTGTGTGAAAGATAATATGAGTAAGAAAGGAGTGAATACTGATATGGCGGTTAGAAAGGCTAATGGAATCCCAAATAATTGGGAAAAGAACAGGGCAGCTAACTGATTTAGGAAGCAGCTCGAAATGTTTTTTTTTACGTATCTGATTTTTTAAAATATTAATTATCAAATTGGAAAGTGAAAAGAAATATAATGCATAAGCTATTCGGCAAGAAATAATATATATTAATTCCAGTCAACGTGCACTTTTCATGAACCGCGCTACAATCCGTAGTATGGATGGCTCTACGTGAAAACTGTCTCGTAGCAACACGTAACTGGTACTCTTGGTAACTTATGAGAGCCTGGTACCCCACCTGTCTTTCGCCATGGTTTGACACCCGTGATATCCAAGTGACAGCTGATTAAACGGGTTAAGAATTTTCTATGACAGTTTTAGAATTGGAAGCCCGAAAGTTACTCAAAAGTGGGTAAATTGGGTTTATTTTTTTATTACATATAAATTAAACGAATACAAAAAAAAATATTGTTTAATTAATGCTGGAAATTAATTAGTTGTAATTAATAGAAAGCTATTTTATCCTGTAAACAATTAAGCAGAATCACAAAATTCTAAAAGGTGAAACAATGGATCCAAATGAAAAAAAAAGATTTTTTTTACGTAATTAAATTAAAATTAAAATCAGGTGTGCAAAAGGAAACCGTGCAGTGTTTCCAGGTGCGAGATACCTTTAATACCTGAAAAGAGCAAGTACATTTCACCTGTCTTACCTCTCACCTTAATACTAGGAGATAAGGAAACGGCAGGAGAAAAGCACACCTTTTCCACGTGCCATCCCCTATTTCAGGTGAAAGTACGCACACAACCTTACAACGCCAAACCTTACAGCGTCAAGCCATTGAATTGAAGTGAAATATCACTACATGTGTGCTACAAAAACACAGGAAAACAGGATAGCCATTCATTTTCTTTCCTTCTTTTATATAGGAGATTTTGTAAACGAATTTCAGGTAAATTTTCACTAGCACAGAACACCATCTGTAGGTTCGCAACGAAAATATCGCACTCACATAGATACAAAATTGTAAGAGAAGGAAGTCGTTCTATCCCTGTCATTCAGAAGGTGGAAAATTCAAAAAAGGTGGAAATCCTTGCACACAAGAATACATTTCAGTATGTGTGAGTAAGGCGAGGTAGAAAGGCAGGTAAAACAGCTCTAATCGTTTGTTGAGCTCCTAGTACACAGGTAAGAGGTAACACAGGTGAATCTCCTGAAATTTCAGTCGTTGAGGTGATTGATAGGTGGTTGCTAAGTGATACACACACATAAATATAGTACTGGTGTGCGTTTAGCAGGTGCAACTACTTCACCTGACTGTTTTCCTGGTAAACAGTTGACTTCACCTGAAGTTTCAGCAATGCCCGTCAGGTAACCAAGCAAGTAACTCAGGTAAAAATATGAATTTTGATCGATTCTTGTCCAAAGGTTTCTCAAACAATAAGAATATTTTCCCCGACTATTGTCTTGGTAGTGTCAACGAAAAGAAATCGAATTTTCCGAGGGGAAAATTTCGATAAAGTGGGGGAAAAGTACTAGGCTATCATGAGATAACAAAAGGTTCTGGAAACTCGGTTCACGGCGACACGCGGCAAGGCTTGAATGGGGGCGTATTTAAATAAAATAATAATTTTGTCATAGGATCTCAGAGGTACGGTGGGGGCTTGTAGAATATTACAACTAGGGTTATTCAAGGCCTTGTAGTTGTAGTAGTAAGTATAGTAGATGGTATACGGATCACATAGGTTTAGAGAGTTTTTGTAGAAGTAAAGGCTAGTCATACATATTTAACCTGAATAGAATTGTAGAACTAGAACTAAAATTCTTAATGTTCTCTTTAATTTAGGCATAGATTTCCGTACATGCAAATATTTACAAAACTCAATTCAGTCATCCACTATCAAAAAATGACAAACATACTAGATCCATTTAATGAAAAAAAAAATTCTATCCAAGACATATTTTGAAATCACGTACGTTTCTCAAAATACTCCTGAGCAAAACTATCCAAACTATTTATCAATAGGTCTTCATAATGGCTAAAGAGTCAATATAAGCAGTCAGGCCAACCCTTGAGCAGACAGCGCCGTCGTCGCGGCGCGCCGATAACCCTTTCAATTCGTGAAAATTTCCCGGGATCGCATACCTTTATAGGAGCTCTACGTTGCTACGAGCCAATGACGTCACTACTCGTAGCAGCCGTAGCAAACCTCTGAAACTATATTTTGGGTTCTATGGTTTACCAATAGATGGCAGTTTTATTTTTCGGAAAAATGGAAAACCATGTAATTAATTAAAACCAATGTTAAAACGATAAAATAACAATATTTATAAAATAATTTTTAAATTTAATTCAGAAAAATTTTGGTCATCTTTACCGCCCTTGAATCGATTTATTCCTGTACCTATTTCTTTTGTTTATATATCCGGGAAACATGCTCGAAAATACATTACTAATAAGCATGAAAATAATTCAATCACTAGATCCGCAAAAGCTTTCAATCCAACACAAAAACCTACATATTGTTCGAGATACTGAGCGGTGCGACGTCAGCTGTTGCGCAGTGTTCAATATTTTCCCCCACGAACTTTAACGAATGTACCAGGAGTGCATAAGCATTCCTAGCTATCTTCTTAACAGCAGCAAGGTGCCTTTTGCCATTTAATTAATAATTCTCGATCTAGCAAAGTAAGATAAAGAAAATGATAGTTTGATTGCAACTTAAATATTCCACAGCCTTACGGTTTCGCATTTTTATACGTTCGATTTCCAAACAAGGGACTCACAAGCATACAGTTTTTAGGGTTCCGTACCCAAAGGTTGCGAAGCCTCTACTGATCGGCCGTCCGAAGGTCAATACGTCCATAATTAGGTAGACAGTAGAAATCAAATGTGTATTTCTATTGCCGCTATAACAACAAATAACCCATACAAGAAACGTCTTTACGGTACGAGTCCAATTCGCTCTTGGCCAGTTTTTTAAATAAAATCTACAATTTACTTCAAATCTTTAATGTATTTTGCTTTCAGGGCTCACCTATATCATCCTATATGTAAGTAATAGTACATTATGATACATGTGTGCAAAGATTATTAACACTCCAGGCGGTATGTGCCGCAGGCGAACGCGATAAGGGAGCCGAGAGTGTAATAAATCAATGCACACAGTGTCATACGACATTTTTCAACACACTTGCGAGGAAAAAAACAGACTTCAATTTTGCAATAATTGTCACTTTACGAGCGAGTGTGTTTAAACAATTATAGGATCGGTAAAATCTGGGGTAAAATACCCCTGGGTTTTGGCCCTGATTCCTGTTGAGGCTTGCACCCAGATTCATGTAAACTCGAATTTTTAATTAGAGTCCAAAAAGGTAAACAAAGGTGTTACCATCGTAGAAAAACTATTGTTAAACTGTCGATTATCGATTTTAGTGAAAAAAAATAGTTAGAATTTATTTTTATCTCTATTCTAAAACCTTTCAAACGACTAAACACACTGAATCAAAAAGATTTGTAAATAGCTGTAACATACACTTTATTTTAAAGAAAACAGTTTTTTCTGCCGAAAAATATTTATGGTACTCGCAACACCAACGAGGTCCATAACATTTTGATCCATTTTTATGCCAACATTTTGCCGACTTCATTATTTGGTTTGAGCTGTTATGAAACTTATCTGCGATTGGCATTTCATTGTTGAATTTTTGTTTTCTGTTATTGTTAAGTTCAGTGGTGAAGATTTCTCTCGCAACCCGCATGAAATACTTTTTTTTCGTCAAGACCAATGTCACGTCACGTGTATTCCTTTTTTAACATAGGTGCCTACAAAAATATTAGAACCCCAGAGATCGTCTATAATGATTTATGGGATAAACATGCAGCAAAAAAAAATCTACTCAGACTTATAATGTCAAAAAATGTTTTCAACACCTGGAATCTCACTTTGACAGTGACTGACAGTGACATTTCTTTGTTTACCTTTTTGGACTCTAATTAAAAATTCGAGTATAGTATATGTCCAGATTCGGACGAGAAAATACTTCTTTCATAAAACTTACCTCTGAGAATTAAATCTAAACTACCAGGAGCTCATACTCACTTGTAGCCGTACTCCAGATTATCACCACAGCCGCCCCACACCCAGTCCGTGTGCAGGTTGCGCGGTCTGGTCGCGCGACTGCAACTGCAGCTTGACAAGCGACCGTCACGACACGCGCGCGACACTGACAGCGATACGCCTGCTGATGTGATCGCATGTGTGAATGCTGTTTCTCGTGAAGCTGTGGACAATTTGAATAGGCTATAATCGACTTACATTGTCATCTAATGCAGTTTGCGCAAAGGTATATTTACTCTTTAGTTAGTACCTTTTCATAATAATCTATTCTCGTAACCGTTTAATGAAAACTATGAAATGTGTAATGTGACACGGTACTAAAGTGATCGCTGCTTTTGACACTGACTCCACCTATGTACTTACGCTAAAATAAAGAGAATGAGACTAATAAAGGGACTTTTTGGAGGGAACTTGTAGAGTGACGTTGCGTTTTCGTTTTTATTTTCATAAATTAATGTTTTTTCAGTTTTATTGTGTATTTTTATTGGCACAATAACAACAATTTGTGTATTTTACACAATAAAGATCATCCATGTGCACCAGTGAAGTGAAATTAAATTAATTAGGTGTATAGTGACTTTTCAAGTTGTCTCCAATAAGCCCGTGAAGAGTTTTAGTACAATGACCACCATTGTAGTAAAACATGACTTTTATGGGACGGTGACTGACTGAGGACTATAATATGAAAGTGATTTATTGTTACTGAAAACTATAATATAACTCGACACTGGCAGAAATGAGCCCTAATTTGGGCTTTGTTGCCAAACTTAAAAATAAAAAGAAGAAGAAGACTAATAAACAGATAATATTTTTGCTTTACTATATATATAAAGCATATTTCATCAAAATCCGTTAAGCCACACATGATTGATCAAAAAAATGCCTACGCCCGATGTATTAGTAGAATATTTATGATATTTTTTGTTGTGACCAAGTAAGAGAAACCTCGCGCCCTGCGTGAAAATACCAGATAATTTTCCAAGTAGATTTTATCTGGAACAGTATAAGCTCAGAGTAGATAAATACTACGTACAACAGAGGGTCAGCGCCCATACTTCAAAAGTTACCACCGTAACTCGCGCAAGTACAGCGCCGGTGGTGAGTCAAAGGTACTATTTGCTAGTCTTGCCACGTATGTCACTACAGCAATGTTAGTTTTGTCAGTAAATGACAACAGATGTCACTTTTTATCGAACAGTATTTTAAAGGACGATGGGCACTTTTTATTTTTTCCTAACATTTCCAATTCTATGGTATAAACATTTTTTTATTGTTTGAAGTTTTTAATTTAAAAGGCGTGAAAGTTAAAAAGTTTAAATAATGCTTCCCTAATTATATCCTTTAACATTTTACCATTTTTTGCCTGGTTGGCTAAATCCTAAAGTATAGGGCATAGCGACAAATGCTGAAAGGAGCCCCAAGGCCGATTTTAATAAAAAATAAAACTGTATACTTGGTACTCGTTGATTTGAAAAAAAAAACTGTATTATTACGCCATCTCATAGTGTCGCTTATAAAGATCTATTTCTGGGAAACAAATAATTTCTGTGGAAAATTAATGGAAACATCTATTTATTAAGAAACCACTACATACATCTAGTCTGGTTGCAGTACTACAAGCTCTGGAAAGACTTGCCACCAAAGAAACCACTATTTTATTTTTGTTATATTTATTAAACTTTAATCAAATGTTTGAATTGACGCCCATTGTTTTTTATACCAGTTTGTTAGCCCGTTGTTTTTGTATCCAAGTGCCCCCCCCCCCCCGCCCACATATGGCAACAATACTCCATATGAGGCCGGACTTGCGACTTATAAAGATGCAGCCTTTGCCCCGATGTGAAGTACTGCCTCGCTCTGTTGAGCACTCCAAGCTTTTTGGATGCCAGCTTAATCTTGTCTTCCAAGTGACTTCGGAACAAAACGTCGCTAGAAATGTCGACGCCAAGAATCCCAATGCTTTGACTGATGTTCAAGGAAGTGTTCTGGAATTGTGGAGCCACAGACCATGGGATTTTCTTAGCGGTGAACGCGCAGGCTTGAGTCTTGGTGGGGTTGAAATGGACTAGGTTTAGTCGAACCCAATCGGAGACACAAGCTAGTGTACTCTCGATTTCAGACACCAGCCGTTCGCGGCTTTCCTCCACCTCGGAACGATTTGCACGGCCCGTATAATGAGCGTCCCCTGTACTGTCGTCCGCATAGCAATGAATGATATGCTGTCTATTGACGGCATTCATTGCTATGCAGAAGGAACAGTGTTGGGGACAGCACAGAGCCTTGCCGGCATTCATGTCCATGCTATTAGAGTAGCTACCGTCGACGACGGCTCTTATGCTTCTGCTGGACAGAAAGCTGGCAACCCATTTGCATAATCCCTCGAGAAGCCCGTATGACGTTAACTTCCTTAGAAGACCCCTATGCCAGACCCGATCGAACGCCTTCGCTACATCTAGGCTCACTGCCAATGCCTCACCTTGACTCTCGATGCAGTGGCGTGCCTAGGGTTTCAGAATAGGGCATGCCGAGAGATATGTTACTGTAGTTTTTAACAGTGAATGTAGATAAATCCGTCAGTAGTGTATCAGTCGTAGTTTTAAACCGAATGGTGTGTGAAGCCCAAAAACTGGGCTTGCCCTACTAAAATAATTCTCGAACAAGAATATAAACTTCCGAACTATTTAAAAGTTCGCGCTCTTCGCTATTATTGCTTTTCGATGTCATCAACCCCCGAGGCGCCTTATATACACACCATTCGGTTTAAAACTAGGTAGGTACGGTATATCTATATCTGTGTACGACCCGCCTCGCACCACCTCGCACGGTCAGTCAAGGTGTCTCGCTCGCACGCGTGGGCTTGCAACCGGGCTTCGTTGCCAGCGAGTGTATCTCTTTCTAACCTATGAAAAACTATCCATAATGAGATATAACTATTGTTGGTTTATATAGCACAACAGTATGAGATATTTGAGATAATGAAGCCTTGCATGCGTATGAAGTTGGTTGTGACGGTTCGTAGTGAATGCGAAATGACGAACATCGCGCATGCGCCCCGCCTGTGGCCCCGCTCGCGCCGTTTGCGTCAAATTTCATTACATATGCATTTGTTTGAGCGAAAGTTGTTTTTTTTTAATTGGGAACCCTGCGAAATTTCCAAAAGACCTTGCTTGGAACTGCAGAATTTCCGATCACTCTGGTGATTATATAACTGTTAGTATTCCATTTTATTCCTTTGTATTTATAATTTACCGAAATGACCTTACGACCGTCAGGGTTACCTACCTATATCAACTACACCTAATTAATTAGGATACTGATAAAAACACCGTGTAAAATTAACAAAATATATGTACTTACTGTCTTACACTTCAGAATCTTGCAGTAATTTAAAAACCAACAACTTAAATAAAATCTGTTTATTACGACAGCCGTTAAACTCAAATTATTAGTGTTACGGTTCTCCATTATAACAAAGTGCAGTGATAATTGATAAATAAATATATTTCCTAGGTTAACATCGCACAAGAAAACAAATAATCACGCATTCTGATTTTGGCTCCGACACATTTGCGTATAGTGTGCTCGCAAGCGCGTGGTGGCCCCAACAGTTTAGTCGAGCCCAGCTCGAAGCGAGCTGTAGATGCTTATCGCGGTAGATATAGGCAAGTGACAGAGGCCTGACCCGGCGCTATATAGGCTATTGCCGGCCCTGATTAGGGAACGATTAAAAATAGGTCAAGATAGCAATTTCTTAATCTACTATATGTTTTAAAAATCACTTTAATACCGAGCAAGCGAAGAGTCTCCGTTTCAGCTTGGACAAAAATGCTTTCGTATGTATGTCCAGATAACCGGCTGTTCTCCACTACAGGTCAAATTACTCATCCGATTCTCCATAAATTTTGTGAGCAGGGTCGGTGATTTACGACTGGCTTTAATCCTTTTGACCACAAAAGAATAACTGTTCTTATTTGATATTTTGTTGAATAAATGAAACCACTATACGTTTTCCTGCACTAGCTAGATACAGACTTAAGCCCATAAAAACAAATGAAATACAATTGGTACGAAACTGCCCATTGTACTTTTAAAAATAATCGTTGTAGATTTCAAAATATTTAGACTATATTTATTTACCGTTGAAGTCTGCTTATTAGAAACAGGTTAATATTAGATTTATTTTATTATTATTTGATTGTTTCGGTCCTAGACGATAAAAAGAAATAAAAATAATCGACGGTAAGGCCATCTATGTAAGGTCGAAAGATTTAAATAAAATTAAATAAATTGCAAATATTGAAAATACGAGTTTAAAAAATTAATTAAATTAAATTATTATTATCAAATTGTATTCCTTTGCAATAAATCTCAATAAAAAGTGATTTAATAGCGTTTTGACTAAGAATTAATTTTTTAATCCGTCCATACGATGTCTGTAGCGACATCTTTACGTGTGAATTCTACACTAATTATAAAATGTATGTGATTGACCAGACATGGTATAAGAGTAGTAGGAACACTAGAAAACTGGAGCCGTCGACATAAATCACCAGCAGCGCGTAGTCGCACGACGGTAACGTAGATTTAGAGCTACACCCGACAGATTTATATTCGTTTGCTATCTTCACACACGTTGCCGTTTACGGTGTCGTGGAGAAATAATCTGCAAGGTCATTGTTCAAATTAAAAACGTAATGCTACAATTTCATTACTACCAGGCTAGGATAAGAAGGGAAGAGGTTAGGAGTTAAGTTCTGGCACTCGCATGTTGCCGACCCTGCATATCTTCATTTTTTTTTTATACCACTAAGGTGGCAAACAAGCGTACGGCCCGCCTGATGGTAAGCAGTTACCGTAGCCTATGGACGCTTGCAACACCAGGGGTATCACTCGCGCGTTGCCGACCCTGAAGAAATCTCTTCACGCCCTTTTTGAAGAACCCCATGCTGTACTCCATTGGGAAAACCACGGCGGGGAGCTCATTCCACAACCTGAGCGTCCGCGGAAGAAAGCTCCTTTGAGCCCGCACAGTTCGAAACAATTCTGGTTTCAATGTGTGAGGATGGATTCCCCGTCGATGGCGCGAGTTGCGATGGTGGAAGGTAGCCGTGGGCAACAAGTATTGAGCCGATTCTGTACACCTTTAGTAAAATTAAGGCGGACAGCTCATTCCACCTGTGCGTCCGCAAAAGAAATTTATAGTTGCCTGCAGTCGTCGAAACATAATGGCGTGATAGTACCTACTCCTGTATAAAGTGTTTGGGGTGCGGTAGTTACAATGTGTGAGAAGGGCGAGGTGCGAAAGGCTGGTTATATAACTCCGATGTTTTGTTGGGCTCCTAGTACACAGGTAAGAGGTAACAGGTGAATCTTCTGAAACTTCAGTCTTTCAGGTGATTGACAGATGGTTGCTACGTGATACACACACACACATAATATAGTGTGTGTAACAGGGTTGCTAATATAAAACCTATTTAATATGCGAGATCATCATCAGCCTATAATGTCCCACTGTCTCCACTGCGGATCAGTGGAGGTAGGCTAGTGGTCAACCTACTGTTGGAGTTTTCAAGCCGCCTAGAAGGCCTCCAACTAGCTTCACGACTATCACAACTAAGTGTTAACCGGGACCACAGGCTTTACGTTGCCTTCCAAAGCACGGAAACGCTCGATTTGCGATAACAGCAGGCGGTCACCCATCCAGGTACCGACCACGACGGTGGTAGCTTAACTTGCCGATCGAACGGCTTATCATGCTACACCACGAACGAGATATTATGCGGTATGTGCAAGATACCTATAAAGAAATATTACCCTATGTTATTTTTAAGAAAGTATGGTATTATACCTAGATATCTGAATTGTTATCTAACGGAAATGTTTTTCACCCGTTTCAAACGTCACAGTATAAATGTACCTATTTCAGTACTTCCTTGTTTGAAGAAATACTAGAAAACATGAGAAATATCTGTTACATACAAGATATCTTTGTTTGAAAGAAAATTTACCTTGTAGATAAAAACAGGAAACAAATATTAAATTAGGAATACTGTAGGTAAGTTATTATAATCATTTATTTATTTATTTGACATTGGGATTTTTCATTCTATTCTACTATAATTATTTCTTTAAATGAAACTAATATATGTTTATTTTCCATCTAAAATAAATCAAAATCAAAAATTATTTATTCAATTTAGGCCCTGATAAGGCTCTTGTGAATAAATAGTAAATCAGACCATTAATCGATCGGTTTCGAAAAGCAGTACCTACCGTCCAGTGGCGTAGTTAGGTAACCAAAGGCCCTGGGGCAAAAAATAAACTGGGACCCATGTAGGGCCCCAACTAAACTATTTAAAATTTTCATATCAAGCCATCTCGTTTTTAGACCTGGAGCAAGACTACTCTCACACATTAAAAAAAGATATATCGTAGCATGTTCCGCCATCTTGTCTGTCATCAACAACTGTTTGTTTCGATGCGAAATAATAGGCGCCGATCCCACAGAGAGTTCTAGAGTTCCGCGTTCAGAGTTCTGCGTTTCTTTTCTTTTCAATAACTCTATTTATAGTTTGTAAGTCAGAGTCCGAGGGGCCCCTGAGCTTGGGGGCCCCGGGGCACTGCCCCGTCTAGCCCCTAGGTAGCTACGCCACTGCCTACCGTATCATGATTTGAGAATTGAAAATATCATGAAGTTATATCATAAAGCAGTAAAGTATTTTAGGTAGAGCATAGCGTTTATTTGCCCAAAGAGCAGCTCGACTGGGGAAGTATCCACCTTACAGAATACCGCAGCCAAATAACTTTATGTTGTGTAAAGTTGTGTTTTTGCGCGTGAGTAAGGTCTCCAGAGCTCATAGGGGAGGGGGGAAAGGTCGGTAACGCTTGAGCGATGCTTCGTGTGTTGCAAGCGTCCATATGGCTACGGTAACTGCTTACCATCAGGCGCGCCGTATGCTTGTTTACCGACTTAGTCGTATACAAAAAAAAAGGCACAAAATCGGTTCTACGAAATCACAAATATTTTCTATCCATTTCTTTTGTCCTCCATTAAATTTATGCTGTACTTATCTTGATGTATGCCCATTCTAGTGTCCTTGATAAGTTTCCGTAAGGAAAATTGACAAAAGGCCAAGTCTGGGTTAAGTACATACACAATTGCGTTGTATTGTACATACATAAGTCTATCTACTACTTGGAATTTATTATTGACTGAATTTGTTTTATCTATTCTGTTAATTATTTATGATGTATTTAAGTCGCTCAAACTATGTAGGTACGCGGCATCGAGGAAAACTCCTTTTAGAGTAGTAATACTGAACAATCGAATTCCGAAACTAGTCAGTGATATGTCACTGATTTTGAACAGTAAGGACCAAGCACTGTAACGTGTGTTTTGACTTAGCCAATCAGAGCGCATTGTCGGCGGTGGGAAATTGGGGGAATATATTTCAACCAAAATGAACGTCATTGCGTTTTTTTGGGTTAATTGTTCGATGGTACGCCTACTACGTTTTAAGGCAGTTATACCCGTGCTCACGGCCGCGGCGGCCCGTACTCTAGTAGGTATAGGTACAGTGGCTAAAGCAGGTCAAACCGCGCAACGGAAGCTAGTATTATACAATGAGTAGGTATATTTTAATGAGTACCAGGGGCGAGTACTCTGGCGGCAGGACCTACCGCAGACGGGTCTCTGATGCCTCGTAAGGGGTTGCCAGAAATAGTGTGCCTTCTTTTATACCTAGGGGGGGGCAAGGTGGCCGCTATATAAAATCTCAGTAGTTCGATAAGGGTTTGTCTGTATGTTACCTTTTCACGTCTAAACCTCTGCGCAGATCCCGATAAAATTGGCATAGTCTATGGTATGGGGACATAGGGGTACTTCTTACCCTGGAAACGGCACGGACAGCTGGTAGGTAAAAGGCAATGATAGGTTAGTGGTAGTGACGTGCCCTTTGAGTTTTCGGTGGAGGATAATCTTGAGGAAACCGTAGCACATAGGTACTTTGTGGCTTCTGTCTGGCTCCCGAAAGTTGATAAATCTGTCACTAAGCACGTTCCACTTTCCACTCACGCTTTACCTTTCCCGCTCCCTCAAGAGCTCTGGCGACCATACTGACAGAAACACCACAAAGTTATTTTATATATTTTAAAGGCTGCGGTATTCTGTGAAGAAACGTATTGCTCTACCTCTCGTATAGAAAAATTACCAACAGCTAAACTTTAGAGCCAGGTGTCCTTATCCCCTTCGGTCTCCTCATATAGCCAATCCATTCTAATTGAGACAAAATCTCGATAAATAATATCACTAACGTATGACCTATGGCTTATACTGACGATTTTTTAAAACATTCTATACTTTACGAGTTAATTAGATAGAAGGCTTTGGCGCTTAGTTCATTTTGTTCAACGAAACATGCTATCGTCCGTCTCATGCCACGGGAATATTTGACATTCGTTTGTTTCATCTGCCAGTCGCTATCTCTCCTAATACTACCCCGCGACGCGCGGGGGAAATGCCATTTTATTCTGGCTTTATGCGCGCTCTTAATAAAAATAAAACCGGCCAAGTGCGAGTCAGACTCGCGCACCGAGAGTTCCGTACAAACCTGTAGGTATATAAGTAAATGGTAGTATAGACCTGAGTATTTGATATTAATATCAATTTATGACGTATTAAAAAAAAACTACTTACTAGATCTCGTTCAAACCAATTTTCGGTGGAAGTTTGCACCGTAATGTACATCATATATTTTTTATAGATTTATCATTCTCTTATTTAAGAAGTTACAGGGGGGGGACACACATTTTACCACTTTCGAAGTGTCTCTCGCGCAAACTATTCAGTTTAGAAAAAAATGATATTAGAAACCTCAATATCATTTTTGAAGACCTATCCATAGACAACCCACATTTATGGGTGTGATAAAAAAAAAATTTGAGTTTCAGTTCAAAGTATGGGGAACCCCCAAAATTTATTGTTTTTTTTCTATTTTGGTGTGAAAATCTTAATGCGGTTCACAGAATACATCTACTTACCAAGTTTCAACATTATAGTTCTTATAGTTTAAGAAATAAATGGCTGTGACATACGGACGGACAGACAGACAGATATGACGAATCTATAAGGGTTCCGTTTTTTGCCATTTGGCTACGGAACCCTAAAAAGTGAAACATACCAATCAAAGTCAAAGGTCCAAAAACAGTTTCGTCTTCAGTCACAGTGCAGTTCCACCGTCTACCCTTGAACTGGAACTGGCACTCATCGATGCCCTGTTTGACGCCGTCACCGACTACAGGCATGTGGTCTCTATGTCTTCGACACA
Source organism: Achlya flavicornis (assembly GCA_947623365.1). Taxonomy (NCBI): domain Eukaryota; kingdom Metazoa; phylum Arthropoda; class Insecta; order Lepidoptera; family Drepanidae; genus Achlya; species Achlya flavicornis. Next base: position 7,195,314 of record OX392491.1, read on the forward strand.
TCCGCCGCTGCCCCGGCGTAAGTCCGCGCAACTTCGCGCACACTCGGGACTTCTCAGAAAATAGATCCGGCTGGTTTGACCACTTCTTGAATTCTAGCAGGCCCATGTTGCTGAAACAATGGTTTTGTGGTCAATATTTCGGTAATTGTATTCGGCAAGGTATGGATCGCCGGGCGCTCTGCCAAACTTATTTGTAATTTGTCTATAGTCTTACTCAAGAAGGTCTTACTGAATTTTAAACATAATATGTAACCTATTTAGGCATAATTACATATTTATTTATTCAAACTAAAAAAAAAAACAGTTTGAAAAACTAAAAAAAAAACGCTTAAAGAAGCCCTGCACTAAAAAGTGTTAAATGATAATAAAATTGAAAAAAAATGAAAAAGCGTGTGTCGCTTTTCTTACAAATTGAAAAGCGACACACGCTTTTTCATTCAAATATTAGAGTTAATTACAAAAATGTTTTTACGATATTTCTTCTATTATATTTATTCTTATTGGGTTTTAAGGATATATGATAATATAATAATAGTAAACATAAACCATTTCTCTACAGAATAAAAATAGAAAATAATCAAATATAAAAAAATCACTTCTACAAGTTATTTTTTTATATTAAATTAAATACGCGTTTAAATAATTGTAATAATTGTTAAATATTTTTTTGCTCCTAACTCCATGGTTTGCGTACTCTATAGTATGACAACTTATCTGACCCGGTGGCCAAAAGAGGAACTAGCGACGCCAGTTTGAAATGTCAATCTGCCTGCCAAGATAAGTTTGTGGGACTATACAAATGTATACTGTGTATAAAAATATATTTATGACACATTTGTTTTTAATATCATATCAACATTCCAAGTGATTTGAGTCATTGTATACATTATGTATACAGCTACTAAATAAACATTAAATAAGATAGTACATTATAATTGATTGTTTGCTTTAACGCTGATGCTATTATCTAATATAAATATTACCAAGACGTCAGCTTGTTTTTCCAATTTTTAATTTTTTATTAAATTAACTATACGTAGTCCGTACTCTTTTATATTTTTTTCACACACTCGCTCGTAAATTGTCATTTATTGCTCCGTTTTTAGTATCTTAATGCACCTTATTACGCACTCGTGCTTTTTACTTTACATTACCGCACAGTTTTATGATAGGTATAATCTCGATTATGTTAAGTTCGTACCTCACTACAAGTGATATGTGTGTAGGTAGATCAAGCATTCTTAATTTAAACGGGTAAAATAGTTTGACAGATCAACGCCGTCAAAAAAAAAACTTGCTCGCCATATTTGTTAACGTTCTCATTGTGTGGTTGATTATTATCAAAAAATTTACAAAAAAAATACAAGTCTGTTTTTTTCCTCACAAGTGTGTTGATAAACGTCGTATGACACGCGTGTGCATTGATTATTACACTCTCGGCTCACTTAATACCGCCTCGAGTGTTAATAACCAACTTTGCACACATGTATCATAATGTACTATTATTTTATGCTTTATTAATTTTGTTCAGTAACATTTTCACAATTTTGACTTCTTGGTCCGCGCAATAAATAAATTATTGTAATACATTTGTTACATTATATTTATACATAATTATATTCATTTATATTTCTAGGGTTTCCTTTTAATATATTTTTTATGGATCTCATCGAACAGTTGGCAGTTGGAAGTCTGCGAAACAGCCAAGCCTTAATTTTTGACCAGGATATAGGGTTTGTAGAGTTAGGCCTTGTAGAGTTAGGGGCTTGGCCCTCCATGAGATCTGATAACTTTTTGATGATTGTGGTACAAACATCCAAACTCACAAACACACAAACTCGCAAACATCCAAACTTTCGCATTTATAATATATAAGAGATAGAGCTGGGACTGGGACTATACTAAGCCAATTTCACATGTTAGCGTCAAAACATCTATTGTAAGAGAGAAAAAAAATAGAATTTCGATGTACATAACTAAAACAACTACGGAGCTTTTTCCGCCAACGCGTCAGCTTGGCTATCCAAAGAGGAAACGCTGCCAGCCTTCTGGGAACCTTGCCGTTAATAGAAGCAGCGGCAGGCTTGAGGAAATTTTCTATACATAGATTGTATTTTGTAAATATAGATTGTATTTTGTACATATTTGTTGTAAATAAAAATAAAGGAATACTACGATAACTAAAACACAGAAATGCAGAATTAAAATTTTAATAACATTATAATTATGACAATAAATTATTAACTGTAAAAATTTGGCACTTTACTTATATCACAATTTGAAAGTTATAAAAGAATTGCAAGAATTGAAACAGAAAGATACATTTCAGGAAGAATTATAGTTAAGTACATAGTTGAGTCATTCTATTTACATATTCTTTTGACCGTTTATATCGCTGCTTAGTTATGTACGATTGCTTGTAGTCACGAGTTCAAGGCATTCTTAGAACATTATCTACACTGACATTTTCTCATTAAACTTGACTGTTGTTCACTCTTGTCTTCCAAAGATATGTAATGTCAGTATTTCTCCTTATTTTTCCAGCTCACTCCATAGCGTTATTCTTGAACTAGTTGTTGGTATCATTATAACTGTGATGTTTACAATCCGATTTCTTCAATGTGATATATTTATATCTTGCAATATCTTCTATCTTTCCAAAAAAAAACTGGTTCATATAATTAATATCTACCATAAATGGTGATAGTAAAGTTGAAACCACATCCTCTTTGACTCTTCAACTTGAGCTTCAAGAACCTCTGTCCAACACCACCTGCCGAAATCACAGGATAGCCTCCTGTGCCGTCTCTATCGTTATCCTTCACGAAGATAGATCTGATGTATGCAAAATTAGTCTGTCCTGGTTCTGGGTACTCGATGATGCTTGTTCTCGTGATGAACGGGAACCCGTACTTATATTCGTTCACTTTGTATATGACCACATCTCCGTAAGTCGCCTGGCCGACAGCCAAGTCATGGCTCTGGCAGGAGATGGCTGCGACAAGGCAGAGTAGCGACAGAATTGTTAAAGCACGCATAATGTCGTTCGTTCGTTTGCACTGAAGTGCTAATTGCAAGGACGTTGTTTTATATAGGAAGGGATGGTTGTATATGAGAGTGAAATATGATTTTGTTGTTTGTTTTTGTGTTGTATTGTTCATTAAAATATGATGAGCGTAGATGAGGTATTCATTTAAATTCTGGCGTAGGGACCTTCGGGTTTGTTTCAACGACAAAATTGTATTTGCGGACATATAATGGTACAACAATCTTGCGGGCGCGAGTCCCTCTCTCACAGTCCTACAATCCAGAAGTGATAAGCAATGATGTGGCCGAGAGTGGAAATTATTTCCGTAAATAAGATTAATATTGTAGAGTTCAGTGATTTTAGGACGTCAATATCCCAAGAACATCAAAACATAACAAGCGCGGGGAACCTGGCTTTAAAAACAGATTTGCCCCCCCCTGGGTCAGAAGCTGGGTACGCCCATGCATCAAATATTATAGACATGAAAAATAGTACTTTTTTATAATTGTCCTTCTGTTTTTGGAATCGACTACATAAGATTATGTGAAATCTTATCGACGGTTCGTCCTAAAGATATGATCAATGAAACTAAATGTATTTTCTGAAATGACTCATGCGATAATTGTTTTCTTGGTTCTCTACAATATAAACTCGTCCCAGCTGAAATTAAAATGAAACGCAAGTAGATCCATCACGATGTAGACATGTCATATGACGCGGGTGTGCTCTCAATGTCACCACGTGTCAAAAAGGTGTAAACACCATTGTTTGCAATTACCTAACGTCAATTTTCCATCATACTGTTATTTATAATGGTGCGTCCATGCTTGACAAACCGAGCACGAGCCGAGCAACGAACGAGCACACTGCGAGCACGATTCGCGTAGCGCGTCGCGAGGCTCGAACGAGCGCGATTGTCAGTTTTTTCCTTTGGTTTTTTCAAAAACAAAGGGATTCGCATCTCGCTCGTTGTAGGTTCGTTCGTTCGCTCGCGCTCGATTCGCGTAGCATGGACGCCACTACACATTCCTAAGATTATTTTTAGAGTTTCTTATCGATATGGTAAAAATAGGTGAGACCACAGGATTCCTACAAAAATATACAAGACTAGCTATCCGCCTTCGGTTTCACCCGCCCCTCCTAACTTTATTCCCCTAGGGATGGAATTTCCAACAATCTGGTGATCGCTGCCATACGGCCTTATACATGATAAAGTATAGTTTATACATATAATTATACTGAGATAAGAATATGTGACGAATATACATGAACAATATGAGGAAAATGCTCTAAATAATTCAACGACAGACTAATGTCATTAACATTATAAGCAAGGAAAGATGTAAGATGTAACGTTATGGATGAGCCAGTTGGATGACTCCTCGACATCGAGGATTATTAGTAACTAGCTGTCCCCCGCGGTTTCACCCGCGTTCCCGGGATAAAGAGTAGCCTATGTCCTTCCCCATACCATAGGCTATCTGCATTTAATTATGGTAACCGCTTACCATAAGAGATGTTTGGCTGCATGAAAAGAGCTTTGAAGTTTTGAAGCTAGCTGAGTATCAAAAATCTGCTCTCAGAAATTAAGCAAAGTACGTTAAGTTTTTATATACCTTTTATTCACCTGGTTCGTGTAAATTATCCGTCGGCTAAGTTAGCAGGTATGTATATGTTTGAAGTACGTACCTACCACAGAGAAAAGAAATATAAATAGAGACGCTATGCTAGCGGAGCCCGCGCGCCACACATGACATCAAATGGGCATATATCAACCAAAACACGCGTCAACGCTTCGTAGTATCCGCCATACTTAGCAGAGGTGCGTAGCTCCGCGAAAAATATTAATTATGTCGTGATGCGCTATTATTTCCTGTAGGAAACGAAGTGAGGAGTCGGAGTGTAACTCAATGAGGGATTTTCTTTCAACGATGAGTCTACAGTCTAGTGTATTCTCTTTTCCGTGGTACCTACCTACTACCACTACTCAATTCTACACATTTTATCCGTCAGAAAATAGATAAGGTCTGCCGGCCATGGGATCTTGGACTATAATAATACCAAGTAACACAGTAAAAAAAACACAATCTTTAGAGATATTCTTATTCTCAGATGATACCTTGGCAACATTAGAGCTCAAACAAGGGGATTCCCCGAACTTACTGGCTCTCGCAACATGAGAGGGCAAATTGATAACAATTATTATTATGACTGACTCGTCTAGACTCGATGGAAACTGATATCCCACCAAAAACATTTTCATGTAAAATGTTGCCAAGACGAGACCATGGCTCGCACTGTCAAAAAGTTATCAGATCTCATGTAGAGCCAAGCTTATAACTCTACACGCCCTAACATTATAAATCATATCTTCACTAACTCTACACCTACGTCAAAATATGTGGCTTGGCCGCCGCCTGGCAACGCTAGGCGTCCGGATAAAGCCGGACACAGTCTTATTGGAAGCTTGTCCGAACAAATTAGACAGTGTCTGGCCTGTCCGGCTTTTTTAAGCTATTTACATTTTATCAGTCACTGTTTTTAGGGTTCCGTAGCCAAATGGCAAAAAACGGAACCCTTATAGATTCGTCATGTCTGTCTGTCTGTCTGTCTGTCCGTGTATGTCACAGCCATTTATTTCCGAAACTATAAGAACTATAATGTTGAAACTTGGTAAGTAGATGTATTCTGTGAACCGCATTAAGATTTTCACACCAAAATAGAAAAAAAACAATAAATTTTGGGGGTTTCCCATACTTTGAACTGAAACTCAAATTTTTTTTTTCATCACACCCATAAGTGTGGGATGTCTATGGATAGGTCTTCAAAAATGATATTGAGGTTTCTAATATATTTTTTTTCTAAACTGAATAGTTTGCGCGAGAGACACTTCCAAAGTGGTAAAATGTGTGTCCCCCCCCCTGTAACTTCTAAAATAAGAGAATGATAAATCTATAAAAAATATATGATGTACATTACGGTGCAAACTTCCACTGAAAATTGGTTTGAACGAGATCTAGTAAGTAGTTTTTTTTTAATAGGTCATAAATTGAAATTAATATCAAATACTCAGGTCTATACTACCATTTACTTATATACCTACAGGTTTGTACGGAACCCTCGGTGCGCGAGTCTGACTCGCACTTGGCCGGTTTTTTTTTAATTAGAATTTAAGATTTTATGGTAAATGATCAAAAAGCCTAGTTATATTTTTATTTTTTCGTATATTATTTTATAATTAAGGGTGTCCGACCTTTTCTTCCAAATATCCGGAACTAACAGCTAACCAAACTAAACAACTTGTTATTGTTGTTCTAACTGGCTGGTCCGTTCGGTTTTAAGACGCAACCCTACCGTTAAATGAAAAGAGCTTTGAAGTTTTGAAGCTAGCTGAGTATCAAAAATCTGCTCTCAGAAATTAAGATTATGTAATATGTATCCTAATATGCTACTGAATGAAAATAAAATTAAATGTAAAATAACTTTAAAAAGAACAAAAACCGGCCTAGTGCGAGTCAGACTCGCGCAACGAGGGTTCCGTACAAACCTGTAGGTTTATAAGTAAATGGTAGTATATACCTGAGTATTTGATATTAATTTCAATTTATGACGTATTAAAAAAAAACTAATTACTACATCTCGTTCAAACCAATTTTCGGTGGAATTTTGCACCGTAATGTACATCATATATTTTTTATAGATTTAACATTCTCTTATTTTAGAAGTTACAGGCCCCCCCCCGGACACACATTTTACCACTTTGGAAGTGTCTCTCGCGCAAACTATTCAGTTTAGAAAAAATGATATTAGAAACTTCAATATCATTTTTGAAGACCTATCCATAGACAACAACTCAAATTCATCAACCCCACACTTATGGGTTTTGAAAAAATTTGAGTTTCAGTTCTAAGTATGGGGAACCCCCAAAATTTATTGTTTTTTTTCTATTTTTGTGTGAAAATCTTAATGCGGTTCACAGAATACATCTACTTACCAAGTTTCAACATTATAATTCTTATAGTTTCGGAAATAAATGGCTGTGACATACGGACGGACAGACAGACAGACATGACGAATCTATAAGGGTTCCGTTTTTTGCCATTTGGCTACGGAACCCTAAAAATAAAAGAGAATTTATTAGAGAAGCAGTCTAGTTGCTTAAGAAAGAAATGATATACCTATTATGTTTCTTTCATAAGTTACTAGACTAGTACCTAGAATATATATATAGTGCATGTGATTGTTAAGTAATAATGTATATAATGGTATATGTATGTACGTACAAAACCAACAAAACTGTGAAAGAGTGCACGCCTACAAACTGCAATAGTAGTTTGGCGACTTAAAATTAAGAAAAAATGTAAGGTTTTTTGGAAATAAAATAAAGAAAAAAAAAACTGTTGGCATAACACTTCTTATATCTACTCATATAATAATATGTCTTTGTTTACCTTCTATGAATAACTTCGTAATTCGGTTCTGACAGTACCTATCTACATTGACCTGACTGACCCCTGTATGATTGTGAACGAGAAACCCAGATGTTTACTTTACTACACTCAACTCTTTGAATTTATAATCACTTTTCTAAATAAATTTATTAAACTGAAATGAAATGAAATGAAATGAAATGAAATGAAATGAAATAATTTATTCATTCAAATAGGCCTTCACAGGCACTTATGAATAGTCAAACTCTAATACTCTAATGCACGGTTCGGAAGGTTGCTTTTGCTAAGAAGAGCCGGCAATAAACTCAGCAATTACTCTTTTCAAAATCAAACTTAAATTTATTACATCAGATGTTTCCTGTAGAGCGAGCGCTACACCCAAGCATTTTTATCATTTAAATATTCGGTAATATTGTAGTAAGCCTTCTGTACTAAAGCGGCCTTAATACATTCCTTAAACTTATGTGACGGTAAATTCAAAATTTTATTAGGGATTTTATTATAAAATTGTATACTCAGTCCTAAAAATGAACCTTGCACTTTTTGGAGTCTATAAGCAGAGGTCACAAGTTTATGCTTATTTCTAGTATTAAAAGAGTGCACGTCACTTTTTTTTACAAAAATATTAATATTCTGATGTACAAATAATATATTTGCATAAATATACTGCGATGCTACTGTGAGGATACCTATATGTTTAAACTTATCTCTGAGGGAAGCTCGAGAACTCATATTATAAATAGCTCGCACTGCTTTTTTTTGCAAAATAAAAATGGTTTCTATATCAGCAGCTTTACCCCAAAGTAAAATGCCATAAGACATAACACTATGGAAATAACTAAAATAAACTAATCGAGCTGTGTCTACGTCTGTTAGCTGTCTAATTTTTCGAACTGCATAAGCAGCTGAACTGAGCTTTCCCGAAAGACATGATATTTGGTTGCCCCATTGAAGTTTCGAGTCTAAAGTAATCCCTAAGAATACTGATGATTCAACAAGACCTAAAGGTTCATTATTTATCATTAAATTACAGCCTACTTTTTTAACATTAGGTAGTGCAAATTTAATACATTTAGTTTTCTTTGCATTTAAAACTAGATTATTTACAGTAAACCAGTTTAATACCCGAGATAATGCACCGTTTACATCGTCAAAATTAGATTTCAGTCTATCAACACTAAAAATCAGTGAGGTATCGTCAGCAAACAGTACAATTCCACAGGTATTTTTGACATAAAAAGGAAGATCATTAATATAAATTAAAAATAGAAAAGGACCTAAAATAGAGCCCTGCGGCACCCCCATAAGCACAGGAGAACCAGATGATTTAATACGATTGACATCAACACTTTGAATTCTATCCCCGAGATACGACTTCATCAGATCAAGTGCTGCGCCCCTAACCCCATAATAATTTAGTTTACGTATGAGTGTCCGGTGATCAACACAATCAAAGGCTTTAGATAGATCACAGAATACTCCAATAACATTCTGTGATTTCTCCCAAGCGTTAAAAATATTTCTTAAAAGTGCTACCCCGGCATCAATAGTTGAACGACCCTTTGTAAACCCATACTGCTCACTATGTAATAGTTTATTCAAATTAAAGTGAGCGAGCAATTGCGTTAAAATAATCTTTTCAAATACTTTGCTCAAGGCTGGCAAAATGGAAACTGGTCTATAATTGGAAGGATCACTGGGATCTCCCGCCTTGAACAAAGGTATAACTTTGCTATATTTCATTAAATCTGGAAATTGGCCGAAATCAACGCATTTGTTAAATACTAAAGCTAAATGCGGAGCAATGTCATCAATGATACCCTGCAAAACAGTTACGGATACATCCCATAAGTCCCCAGTGCGTTTAACTTTCAAGGTTTTAAATGTTTTGACTATGTCGTAAGGTGTAACGTGCCTAAACTTAAATAATTCACAGCACTCAGGCACATTGGATTTTAATAACAATTCAGCATCTATCGGTGACGAATTCAAGGAGCAAGTTGTGTCTACCGGTATATTAGTAAAAAATAAATTAAAAGCATGTGCAATTTGACTATCGTCAGAAATAATGTTATTATCAATATTTAACTCAATACGCTTATTACTGTTCTGGTATTTTCCCCTTTCAGAGTTGATAATGTTCCAAGTAGTTTTGACTTTATTGTTTGATTGACTAATTTTATTTTTTAAATATATGGACTTAGCAGAAGTACAGGCTTTCTTAAAAATTTTGGAATAATTTTTGACATACTCAAGAAAATCGATATTTTGATTGAATTTTTTCATGCCATACAGCTCATACAACTTAGCTCTACTTATGTAAATACCCGATGTTGCCCAGTCGTTAAACTTAATTTTATAATTTTCACTAAAGGTTCTGGGTTTAAAAGCCTTATCAAATTCTGTTTTTATAAATTTAAAGAGATTACTGTAAAGACTATCTGGTTCGTCCTGTGCCATGTCAACAGAGGCAATATTGTTACTAACCCTATCTTTAAAACGGACCATACGATTTAATGTTATGGGCCTACAAGTTATCTTATGCGGTTTAACATTAGTTTCATTAAAAAGTACTACTTTCTGACCACAATGATCCGAAGTCAACTCAGTGACAATAGATTTTTCGAGTACATCACAGCAGCAGAATACATTGTCCAGGCACGTTGCAGAAGTTTCTGTCACTCTAGTTGGTTCATAGAATAAATTATTAAGATTAAATGATTTGAATAAATTAATAAATCTAAGTGTTGTAGGTGAATCTACTAACAAATTAACATTAAAGTCGCCACATACTATTATACTTTTATTACATGTTTGAGCTTTCTTAAGAGCATCTTCTAAAACTAATTCAAACAAATTATAGTCACCTAAAGGGGGACGGTACACACAAATTATAATATAGCGCTCAAGCTCTACGCAGGACAACTCAACAGTGCGCTCGATAGATAAATCTACAATGTCTTTGCGATTTTTACATTTAATATTATTTGAAACTAAAATTAAACTACCTCCATGTATAGCTGATTTTCTAACGAACGCACTTAACAGTTTATAATTAGGAGTATTGAGCATTAACTCATGATTCTTCAACCAATGTTCAGTTACACAAAAAATATTAACATTATTGTACTCAAGAAATAATTCAATTTCCAATTCTTTGCCAGCTAGGCCCTGAATGTTCTGATGCACAATATTTAAATTATTGACCTGAGCCTTTGTCATAATATCTAAAAACCCTCCCCAGACACCTCGTTATCGCTAATAACACCCGTGTCAGTAGTCCCAACTAAGCTACTTGTAGCTTGGTCATATATGTGTATATTGCGGGCTAACAATGTAGCGATGTGTCTCTTACACTTAATTGGCAGATACATGGTATCTTCTGTCAGCTTAAAATTAAATACAAAATTATTAATGTCAAAAAAATACGTAGCGTCGCAATGACGGTGAATTAAATTATACAGTGTGATATTTAAGTCATATATATGCCTATTCTGTTCCTGAGACAACAGGTTGGAGTAAGGTAAGGCACATAATACAAATTTACATTTATATTGGCTGTGCAAGTCAAGCAACTTGTTAAAACTATTAATTATATCTTTTTTCCGCACGGACAAACCATCTCCATAAATTACCATTACCGTTGTATCCTTGTTAAGTTCATGTGACCGAATATTGTCAATTAAGTATGTATAAGGAGCACCGGGATAACATTTATTAATAACCTTTTCTTTTAATTCATTATTAAGGATCGGGCCGAAATTTTTACCAATTTTGTCACAAATAACAATCGTTTGTTTCGTATTGTTCAGAGGCAATAGGGTTTGATATGTAGAATTACTATAATTTAGCTCAGTCTGTGAAGCAGAACTATGCGTTGGGCTCAAACATTTACAATGATTATTTACAAGAGAGTCTAGACGTTCACTGTTATATTCACTTAACTTAAGGAGCTCGTCTGCCGCTAAAATATGCTGGGTTATTTCTGATTGAGCCTCACTATATTTTTTATTAATAGCTTCTAAGGAGCGATTAAGATTTTCTATTTCCTTAACCAGCTGTTGATTATTATTCTCATAAGAATCCTTACTCAGCTGAAAATTAATATCATTCGTTTCTAATTTACTAAGTAAATGAATGCGCTCTTTTTTTAATGTTAAGTTCAATTTACGCGAGACTTTATAATTCTTTAAAAGCTTTTGCGATTTTCTAATAATTTTGACATATTTTTTAAATTTTTTAAATGTATTCCGGCCATTTATATTTATTCTATTTGGAGTAGTAGTATGCAAACAGTATTCATCGTCAGATGTCAAATCAATGGTAGGCGAAAGCTCTCCAGAGGTGACATCCGACTGACAGACCAGTAACTCATCATACAGGCTCTGAGTCGCGTCACTTTCTCGAGATTCCTTTACCGTCTCCAGGTGATCAATAGACATTCTAGCCTCATTTAGGCTGATCTGGAGTTCGGTGATGCGACCCAGTGCCCTCACATGCGTATCACTACACTCGCTAAATGAATCTACTTCGGCCTGGAGCTGATTACATCGTTCGACGACATCCACATACTTAATATCTAATTTCGCAAGGTCTAGTTTTAATTCCGTATTCTTTTGGACTATGGTTTGTATTTCCTCTTCGCTATCGTCCCGTTCCCTTATGAGTCGGTTACAAAGCTCCTGAGACTTTTTCAGCTCCTGGAGGGCTAACTTCAGCTTGTTTTCCATGTCTTTGGCTGTTGCCTTGCGGGTCATCATTTTAGCTCCGAGTAAAAAAGGTGGCGGCGAGCGTGAAAAAAAAGAAAAAAGAACTGTTCATAAAATTAAATAATAAGTCTAAAATCAACTATTATGTTAGTTAGTTAATAATCTAAGTATTACTTAGAAAATGTATATATTGTATTGCCCAGATTAAAAAGATTTGTAATGATATACCACTACTTATATTATTATTGCTCACATATAGGTACTTAGTAAATACACATATATATAGATGTACATGCAATACAGCAGCAATATGAATGATACAATAATAATAATTATGAAACTAACAATACAATATGTAGATGGTAGTAAGATATTCCTTCTGATGGCTAAGCGCGCAGCTTCAAACCATCTATTTTATATGAATGCAAAACAATATATCTACATAAACTTGCATCTGTTTAGATAGTATAATAAAATAAAAATAAAGCTTGTTTGTTTCAATAATTCACTCAGTGAACCATTTGAAATTATTTACACTGGTGTTATTGTTGCTATATAAAAAAAAGCACATCTATATATATTATATATAAATATAAATAAATATTTTATAGTACCCATATAACAACAACAGGTGGAAATGTTCTAATAAATTAAAGAAATAAGAAATAATAATTCCCTTTGCCGGGTCTTGAACCAGCGTCCGTCCGGTGTGTTTAGACTGCTAGCGACCTCGTCTTGATAACTGAGCTACGCAGTTATATATTGAGGTGACGAAATAATGGTTTATACACAGCTGGCTGTTGACTTTTATTATTATGAAAGGAGGTATGTGTGTTTAATTTTTATTTTAAGACCAACCCCGTAACTGTTGTACAATATGTGTAATTAATTAATTAGGTACAGTTTTTAACCAACTAATTTGTATTAGCACTTAAAACATCCAGTCAATTAAAGACTTGTTCCCACTGTGGTTATAATAATGTTTCGATTTTAATTTAGTCACTGGTTACAAATTTATAATCGTTCACAGGCACTGGGAAAAGTTTATTAATTTATGCACTTAGCGGTTTCTGATAACAAAACCCACAATTACACGTAACGTCTATGTATTTTACGATAAAATTATTATATTTTTGTGAGTTTACAATAACTATAATAAATTACTTTGAATTAAAATTACGGAGACTATGTTGCTTGACTGACTGACAGCTGTCAATCTACGTCAACTCATTGAGCTATTATGACTACGTATAGAGAAGCTATCATATACAAAGGTTATGTCCCATTTTTATAATTAACTACAGTTATCTTTAGCGCTGTAACAATAATTAGTCGTCTAAGTAGACAGTAGAAACACATAGCGCTATCAGTGGGGCCAAAAAGGAACTCGTAAAAGCGTTCTGGCCCCCTAAAAAGGAAGCTAAGCAATATTGCTACGCAACAAATTTTTTCGAATTCTCGGCAGATCCTACGTGATTCCAATATGTTTTGGTAAAATAGTTACTCATTATATACAATTCCATTCATTAAAAGATTTGGAATTGATGAATTGCATAAGATCTGCTTTAAATTCGAAAAAATGAATTGCGTTTGCAATATTGTTTAGCTTCTTTTTTAGGGGGCCAGAGCGCTTTTACGAGTATTTTTCTCGCTTACGCGTTTCGTTCATCGTACTACAACAACAAGTGTGGCTGGATGGTAACCCCTATGTTTAGATATACCTATATATATGACCTAATTCCTAACCCCCTTATTACTAAATAAGGTGTAAGTCAAGTATAGTAATACCTAGGTTTTAAATATATCCGTCACTTTCTAATGTCATATAAACAAAAAGGGCTGGGGCTATCTTAATACCTGGGTGTTACAAGACTGACTTCATCATCATCATCATGATCAGCCTATAATGTCCCACTGCTGAGAACAGGCCTCCTTTCACAAATGAGGAAGGGACTGGGCGATACTCCACCACGCGTGCCCACTGCGGATTGGTGGAGGTAGGCTAGTGGTCAACCTACTGTTGGAATTTTTCAAGCCGCCTAGGAGGCATTCAACTGGCACCGGGATCAAACGGCTTTACGTGCCTTCCGAAGCACGGAAACGCTCGATTTGAATACCACTAGGCGGTCACATCACAAGACGTAGCTTAACTTTGCCGATCGATTAAGAACGGCTAATCATGCTACACCACGAGCGCTTCGAAGACTGACTTACACCTTATGGGCTACAGATTAAAGAAATAAAACAAAACCACATGAGATACTGACATTTATATTTGTATACAATAATGTTATTTAATACACAAGTTTATTCAATAATACATGTGAAACGAAAATAATTATTTCTTGGCATCTTAAAAGTTAAACATTTTATTGTCATACACTTCAACCTTGAAATGGTATCCTCTGAACATTGAAGGACTCCTGAGGCCAATGGTCACAGTATTGTGTCCAACACCCCCACTCTCAATAAATGCCTCTCCATCTTTACCCTCTCGCAAATCTGTGATGTAAATAGCTTCAATTTTCTGGTTATTTTGAGATTTTATCACAACATCATCACTTCTCTTCCATAAAAATGGGGGAGCTACTGTTTCCATCGTATATACTGGAAGTGATCCAGGAGTTTTAGTTCCCACGATTAAATCATTAGATTCCGCCATAGAAACTAAATATATAACTGTCAAATACAACACTTTGGCAAACATTTTTACGTAATAATCCACGAGCAAGTGAAGCTCTGACACCGATCTAATTCGTTTATATACTGTCTGTGTGTGACAGTAATTATGATTGTGTATTCCTTCATAGAGTGGTTTTCTTTGTGTGTTTATTTCTCAGGAACGACCATTACATATCTTTCGTCAAAGGACTTACAGACACAAGTTAAGTCCATAAAGTTCATTTTCATATCCCATAGGTTTAAGAAAATCGGTCTCAAGAGAGACACAATTTTATGTGTCTTTATTATGTTCCTTTGTTTAAGGATACATCCAGATTGAGTGTCGAAGCTGTGCACGCGTCGAAAAAAATAGCCCCTAACTGTTAGGGGCTAAATCAAATAAAAATAAACAAAATTGCAAAATAATGTTTAATATTTAAACTCCCGATTTTAATAGGAATGTTTCAACAACTGATTATTCACTATGAAGGTTACTATGACAAGCAGAATGACGCAGAGGGAACGTAAAACGTAGCTGTTACGCGGAGCAGCCTATATATTAAGAATTATATTATAAAAGTTGGCCTGTTTTATAGCTGTTGTTTGTCTAGTCCAGTCATGTTTTAGTAAAATGGTGGTCATTGTAAGAAAGATTTTCACGTACCTTTTGAGACAACTTGTAAAGTCACGTACACATAATTAATTTCATTTCAACTTCACTGGTGCACATGGATGATAAAATACCACCGATAATATGCAACAAAACTCAAAATACACGAATTTATGAAAATAATAATGAAAACGCAACTCTCACAAAAAAGACACTGCAAGTTCCCGACAAAATGTCGAAAATTCCTCTTTGCCTACGGCCCGCCTGATGGTAAGCGGTTACCGCAGCCATATGGACGCTTGCAACACACGAAGCATCGCTCACGCGTTACCGACCTTTCCCCCCCTCCTATTCCTCCCCTATGAGCTCTGGCGACCTTACTCACGCGCAGGAACACAACTTTACGCAACATAAAGTTATTCGTCTGCGGTATTCTGTAAGGTGGACGTACTTCCCCAGTCGAGCTGCTCTTTGAGCGAATAAACGCTGTGCTCTACCTCTCTCAAAATAAAATAGTGATGCCAGACTACAAACAGAATAAGTAAATAATACAAAACAACATAAATACACATTTATATTGGAAATTGAACGTTGACGTTTGGAAAGTAGTAAGATATACCTATAATGATTAACAAAAAAATTGCTCAGCAGCATCACCTCCAATAATCGAGTGCAATTAATGCACCGACATTTGCGCTATGTTTTGATCAATTGAATAGATATAAGGTCTTTTCCCATATACTTCAACTTTGAAGTCGTATCCTCTCAATATTGTAGGACTTTTAAGTCGGATAGTAACAGTTTTGTGTCCAACGCCGCCACTTTCAATAAACGCCTCACCATCTTTGTCCGTTCTCAAATCTGTAACGTATATTGCTTCAATCTCGTATGGGCTATTAACAACAACGTCCTCAACCTTCCTCCATAATCCTGGGGTGGCTTTAGTCTGTAAGGAGTATACGATCTGCGAACGAGGACTAGTTGTTCCTACGATCAAATCGTTAGATTCCGCTACGGAAACTAAATAAACAACTGTCAAATATATTATTTTGGCAATCATTTTGGTGTAAATATTTACGCGCAAATGAAGCTTTTACGTTTGCTGTCATTTATATAGTAAGTACTTAACATGGACGTATAAAAAAATCAGGACGTAGTGTCGCCCTATAAACGAGTGAAGCATCAAAAGGATAACATACACATCTACACCATAGGAAGCCGATCGGTTGTCATTTCACATTGAGACGTTGACAGTGACAATAAGGCTCAGTATCATTTGTGCCTTATTGCCTTAGTGGGCTAGTACTTTTTTAGTTACGCATACGTAGGAAATTTTCGGCTTCACTTAATTTTCGCTTGACACTCCGTCTTGATTTTTTTATACGTCTCTGGTTTATCTGGTCTGGTTTATCCACTAACCCTAAATAGCTAATGTTGGTATAGTTCCAACCGTCATGTTTTTAGGGGCTAGTTTGGACTCCCAATCTTCAATGGACCACCAAAATATTTACTCTTGGCGAAAAATAAGTTCGGCTGTTAGAAAAATTTGACTTACTAATGCAACGTCAACTATCTGACTGTCTGTTAGTTTGCTGTTTGTGTACATCTTCATAATTTACCTGTCTTGGATACAAGTAAGTTGGCAAACAATCGTATGGCTCGCCTTGTGGTAAGCGGTTACCGTAGCCCAAAGGACGATTGCAACATTTGCAACACACTGCGCATAACTGACTAGTGACGTGGTACCGACAACGGAATAGATTTGATTAATAAAGGTTGGAAAGGCCCTCTCCAATTTTGTACTGGGACAAGAATCGCCGCTTGACTCCCACTATTAAAATTTCTACACAATTCAAAATTCAAAATCATTTATTCAAATAGACCTTCGCAGGCACTTATGAAAAGTCTGACTCTAATACTCTAATACCGGTTCGGAAGGTTGCATTTGCTGAGAAGAGCCGGCAATAAACTCAGCAATTACTCTTTTCAAAACAAGCTTAGATTCATTACATAATATTTACAATATATCAATAATATGTTTACCAATATTTCTACCCCCTCCCCCCACCCCAATGAGCTCTGGCAACCTTACTCACGCGCAGGAACAATTTAGCTGCGGTATTCAGTATGGTGGGACTTCCCCAGTTGAGCGAAATTACGCTATACCTCTCATGAAGAGATTGTATAAAATAATTTCGACTCCACGCTAGCATTCTAGGGTTAACACTTTGAATAACAATGATATCATGCATATAAAAAAATACATTATTATAGGTTTACAGTAGACTTTATCTATCTATACATATAAAATGTCCTGAATGTCTGACTGATGGATCAACGCACAGTCTAAGCCGCTGATCGTAGGGACCTGAAACTTGGAGGTGTGTTTTTTGTATAACGGAGGCATCCGATAAGAAAGGATTTTCTGACGTTCTACCCCTAAGGGGGTGATAAACGGGGGCAAAATTTTGGATAAATTGATGGAAGACGTGTTTCGTGTTTTATTGAAACTAATCGCCTAACGGGGTTAAAAAGGGGTAGAGACAGATATTTTAGGGATGATTTGCATCGAATTTGATATCAATACTGCTAAGTACTTTTAATTTAAATATTCTTTTATGTTTGACATTCAAATTTTAAGGAATAGTGCATTTTTTAGTTGAGCTTTTATGTGAGTTCAATTTTTAGGGTTCCGTAGCGAAATGGCAAAAAACGGAACCCTTATTGATTCGTCATGTTTGTCCGTCTGTCTGTCTGTCTGTCTGTCCGCTGTATGTCACAGCCACTTTTTTCCGAATCTATAAGAACCATCTAAGAATCTATAAGATGTTGAAACTTGGTAAGTAGATGTATTCAGTGAACCGCATTAAGATTTTCACACAAAAATAGAAAAAAAAACAATAAATTTTGGGGGTTCCCCATACTTAGAACTGAAACTCTTTTTTTTTTAATAAAACCCATAAGTTTGGGTTGTCTATGGATAGGTCTTCAAAAATGATATTGAGGTTTCTAATATTTTTCTTCTAAACTAAATAGTTTGCGCGAGAGACACTTCCAAAGTGGTAAAATGTGTGTCCCCCCCCCTGTAACTTCTAAAATAAGAGAATGATAAATCTATAAAAAATATATGATTTACATTACGATGCAAACTTCCACCGAAAATTGGTTTGAACTTGATTGGTTCATAGCTGATGTTGTAACTTAGCTACTTTTATTTTTGGAAAATAATTAGTGTTCCGCGCAAAAAAAAAAAAAACTTACGCGGGTGAAACCGCGGGGGTCTGCTAGTTGCCTATAAATACCTCCAGGAAAGTTATCAGTGCGAACAATTGGGTATTATGGCAGAAAAACCCAGTGCCGACAAGAATATTTTTGTTATGTATAATCAGACTAGCTCTCCCCCGCGGTTTCATCCACGTCCCTGAGGTAAAACGCATATACGTCTTTCTCCACACCATAGGCTACCTGTGTGCCAAATTTCATGATGATAGGCGTGAAACCAAAACTGCGATGTAGAAGTCGAGGAAAGTGTGGAGGAATCGCAACATTACCAAAGCCACCAAAGTCAGGCTCGTGCGAACACTTGTATTCCCCATTTTTCTTTACGGGGCAGAGACGTGGATGGTGCGCGAGTTGGAAAAGGGGGAGAAAAATGCTCTAGAGATGTGGTGCTGGAGGAAAATGCTCGGGATATCGTGGACGGAGTTTCGGACTAACGTGCCCATGCTGGGAGCTAGGCATCACGCAGCGTTTATCGGCCGTAGTACAGTCGCGCATACTGCAGTACTTTGGGCATGTTTCTAGGCGGGATAACGACTCCATTGAACGGCTGGTCATACAGGGAAAAGTGGAGGGAACCAGATCGCGCGGCAGGTCACCTATGCGCTGGTCTGACCAAGTAAAATCTGCAGTGGGAAACCGCGAATCTGAGTGCACCAGACAGTCTGCCAACAGAGAAAGATGGCGGGAGATCGTGCGGAGATCCGTGTCCGCCTCTATCACCGATGTGGACGCCTCAACGTGACCACGACCGCTCTGCCAAGAGCGAAACGACAGAGAAGAGGCGTGAAGGCGTAACAAACAAACAAACTCACATTCGCATACAATAATTACTAATTGTCGACGCTCGTAGCTGTCTTCGAAAACACGGGTCTCACGTGATTGGTCGTCCCCCTCTACTATTTAAAATTAAACCTGCGCAACGGACATTGTACCTCTAATTTTTGTATCACGGCAAATTCATTCTATATTTCGATTAAAAGCCAAGTTCTAATATCACTGAAGTCTACATCATTTTAATGCAAGCCTCCTCCTCTGCTACACTAATATGATGATACGCTGGTGTGATATCGTTAGGTTTGTTATCTACTATACGGTTTAAATAGCCTGATATATTTTAAGCTTATTAATGAGTTTATAAAATTTGACATTTGTTTTTAGGTCGGGAAGGGTTTTTTTTTGTACCACTTAGGTGGCAAACAAGCATACGGCCCGCCTGATGGTAAGCGATTACCGTAGCCTATGGATGGACCACACCCCTGGTGGACCCACGTGGGCGTTGCCGACCCTAAAGTAGGTTTGGGTAGAGTGCCCAACGGTCTTCTTCTTCTTCTTCTTTCTTCTTCTTTCGGTCAACTTCAGAGTCTATTACTAAGCCCATGGCGTCCGTCTGTCTGTCATAGGGCTGTATATTTTATAACCGTAGACAATAATTTTAATTATTTATTATTATTATTTTTTCTGGTTAACAGAATGCGTATGAAAACTAAAAGAAACTTGAAAAAATGCATTTTTTTATTCGTATTCCATTTTGAAAACGACATATTTTGATTACGGTGTGTAGAGTTTGTGAAGTTAGGGCTTATAGAGTAAGGGCATGTAGCTTGGCCGGCCAAGTCGCATATTTTGGCTTGGCTCTGCATGAGATCTGATAACTTTTTGACAGTGCCATGTCTTGGCAACATTTGAGATAAAAATGTTTTAGTGGGATATTATTGACAGATGTAGAATTCATGTAGAGCAGATTGTAGTTGTTCTTCAATGTTATTGGAAGACCAAAGACTTCCTATAGATTTTCCTGTAAGTAAAGAACTATTTTCTGTATTTTTTTCTAAATTTTTGGCTCAGTAGTTCTCTTGGTAAATTTTCATGGAATTAATCAAACAATTTTAAAAATATTAATTTTCTAATTTGTCCCCCAGTGAGTCCCCCATATTCAAAATTCATTACGATGCACGTCCGTGTTTGGGTCACCGAAATTCATATGTGTACCAAATTTCAATTTAATTAATCGGTGAAGTAGATAGATGCAAAGCACAAAGCAAAATGACAGACGGACAGGCGGCGAGTGTTCCTATAATGGTTCGTTTTTTTCCTTTTGAGGTACGGAACCCTAAAATGCATTTTTCGACGTTTCTAGTTCGGATTATATTTCTAAAACGCCTTATAATCAAATTTTGTTATTCACTTGTGAAAAAAATTGCTACGACTATTTTTTTGCGCCTACTAGTAATTTTGTTGCAAAATTACATGTAGGCGGCCTTACTGGAGCAGAAAGGCCTCTTAGTGAGAGACCTAGACTCGACATGCTTACAGTGGCCGGCAAACAACTTGAGCCATGACCTTGAGTGCGCAGTAGACGATTTTAAGGTGTCGTTGGTGGAAAGAGAGGTGCGCGGGGGCATTCTGTCGGCACGCGTCCACGCTATTGGCCGAGCATGAGTGTACATGCGCGAACTTACCCCCACTACGTCGACTTTGGCTCAAGTTGTTTGCCGGCCTCTGTACCATAAACGGTTGGATCCGGGCTGCACTACAGGATCCAAAAGTTGTTCAGGCATTGAAGAAAATATGCAAGATTTATCATGAGCATACATCAGCATTTATTATTATTATTTATTTATTTAAAAAAAGTATATGGGCCGGGTATTATAGGCTATAGGAATCAGGCCCGCAGGCAGGGGGGCTGTACACCCCCCCAAAATATTCGGATAATATTTAGATATAGGTACCAAAGCATATGCATAGTTATCGTGTTGCACCTGAGTAACATTTAATAATTTAGGTAAAAAAAAGTTCGTCGTCCCCGAATATGGCCCTGGATACGGCCCTGATGGAAACGCTGGTGAATCATCGACGAATCAGTATATTTTTTTAAATAAAACAATACAAAACAAATTCTTACATTTATATTTAAAAAAAACAAACACATTTTATTTCAATCTATTTAGATACTTACATTTTAATTTAAACTAGTATTTTCTGGGATATTGTGAATTATCAAAATAATTCTGTGAGTACGTATCTTTTCTATAATACCCTGCATTTGGATTTTTCGCGTAAACTTCTATCTCGAACTTGTAGCCTCTCAGAATTGATGGACTCTTCAGGCCTATCGTCACACTTGTGTCTCCAATACCACCGCTTTCGATATAAGCTTCTCCATCCTTATCGTCTCTTAAATCTGTGACGTAAACTGCATCAATTACGTCACTACTGGGACTGGTAATAATGACGTCATCAGTCCTCTTCCACAACGCCGGGTCGGCTTCCTTGATAGCGCTGTATATCTTCCTCGATTGAGGCGAAGCATACCCCAATCGCACATCGTTCGATTCCGCAACAGAAACGAAATACAGAATCGTCAAAAATATCACTTTAGCCAACATTTTTATGTAATATCTACGCGCAAATGAAGATTTTTCTCGTCAAATACGTTTATATAGTATTTGTTAGTACTTAAATGAGATCATGGTACGTTTCTCGGTAAACCTAGCACTAAACTGTTAAATTATTTAATGACGCTAATAACTTTAAGGAAATTGCGTCATTTTGAAGTCATACAATATGATTTACATTCGCTTGTACCATAATAGTATCGAACATACCATTCATAGCAAATCTATTAGCACTTCAAAGTTAATTGAAACCCCATACTTACTATTGGACATCCAATTCTGTTTCCGAGACATATTTACATCTGGAGACTTAAGTGTTAAGACGTGCTTATAATGTATTATTTACTGCTCCCTCTTCTGATTTCAACAATAAACTGCAACGATCTATTTCTCGGCTATCCAGATATATCTTCAAAATTAGTGTACAGTAAAGTTCATCAGGAAAATCCGGCCATTTGGATAAGATCCGATGTTTTTACGGTGAACTGCTCCAGAAATGAAGTCATTAATGCTATAAAGATCCTTGATCTGCGGCAGGACAAGTGGGGAGATGCGTATATAAAAGCTGGTGGTATTGGAGAGAGATTTGTGACGATAGAGCTGGATGGTCCAGGTGTGTTCCGTGGCTACAACTTTTGGGTGGAGGTGTACGCTATACAGACGGGGTATTTCATGTATAATCATGGAAAGAAGTGACTATGTGATGGTGTAGCGTTCGTGATGTGTTGCTGTTTATTAAAATTATTTTGAAATTGTTTTTGTTTTATTGGAGTTCTTTAGAATCTTGTTTTGGCTATAAAATAGTAGCTTAACTAATCCGAATTGATAATAGTACTAGTACATTGTGATATATGTGTGCAAAGTTGGTAAAACGTTAACAAAATGGCGAGCAGGTTCTTTTTTTGACGATGCGCTATGAAACTGTTTTATCCTGTTAAATTAAGAATGCTTCGTCTACACACATATCACTGATAGTGTGATACAAACTTAACATAATCGGGATAATATCATAAAACACTAGTGCGGTAATGTAAAGTAAAAAGAACTAGTTCGTAATAAGCCAGTTTACGAGCGAGTGTGTTGAAAATATTATAATCAGTTCAGTAGTGACAAAGAAAATCGAACAGACTTTTATGTACGTAATGATAATATCACATGTAGTAATATATTGGCTCCATCCGCATAGTTATTGTTGTATGTGACTTCTCTGTCTATTACGATCACTACTAGGTACATAGCCTTAAGGGGGCCCTTCATGGCCAACGCAACTTCAACGCAAGCGTAGCCTAAAAGCTTGTACTTTCATCCAACGTAATGTTTGACTGCGAAAAAAGAGAGACACCATCAGAGCCATCGGTTATCAGTTGGTAAATTCCGCTGATCACTCGCGGCCGCTTCGCTTGGTCGTCATTCATGATTTCGCATATCATAAAACTTGTTCCAGGCCCATAATTCCTGTGATGTAATCTTACAAGTTTGTGAAAAAAAAGTTAGTTACCTATTTAGAATCTCCAATAAATTTGCAAGCATTGTTTAGAGCTGTTTTCTTTACTTTTACAATTTATAGGTACATTAGATATGGCCAAAATTCAGGTAAAATTTGTGCAAAACCGCCGTTTTTCGGGGCTTTTACTGAATTTGTTTCACAATTTTTTTTAATTTCGCCTAGTTATACTGCTAGATATAGTTCACAAGATACCAATTTGTTTAAAACATCTAACGAAAAGTGTTTAAAAACGCCATCATAAGCACAGAGCTTTTGTATGAAAAGTATGGTGAGCTGAGTGCTCTTAAAGCTTCTATCAAGGACTAGGTCCCATAAGGAACCTTGTTTTAGTTTTTTGCCAAGACAAAAGGTTAATGTTATCGCTCGGTATTATATTTATTATTTATATTAGGTTATCGATAATAATTGGACTGTTTTACAAAAAACTTAAACCGACTTCAAAGTACACTAAGAAGTAATCAAATCCTGATTTGATGACAATGGGACCAAACGGGAAGTGTACCCTTCCAGACCAAAAAATAATTTTCCAAATCGGTTGATATATGACGGAGTTGTGAGGTAACAAACATAAAAAAAAAATACAACCGAATTGAGAACCTCCTCCTTTTTTTTAAGTCGGTTAAAAAACGGATAGGTATAGTGCAACATTGCGTTTTATAAATATTTTATGACTAGACTTTCCATCATCCGAATTTCTAAGAATCATTTTTCTTAGGAGTCGTTCCCACAACGAGCGGTCTAGGTTTGTACAATTAGAGTTCTGCTTGCGTTCTCCTTCACCACCACGGTCGCTGTGTGCCTTGTGATAATATAAATGTTCTATGCTGTGTGCAATGATCAAAAGCGTCGAGTGATCGCAGAACTCTAGACCGCTCGCTGTGGTATCGGCCATATGTGGATGCCTACTATTGCCTACGTCGTAAAAGGAACTTGTGAGCAAAACTTCAAGTTACTTACCTTGGTTTGGGCTGTGCGAAGGTCAGTCAGTCAGGACAAGTATTTTTACAAGTCAAGTATACCACCCACCTGGTGGTAAGCGGTTACCGTAGCTCAGTGGATGCTTGCAACCGGGCAACCCCCAGCCCTTCCTGCTGCGTATGGTAAAACTGGTATTATGTAAGGTGGACTTCCCCAGTTGAGATGCTATTCAAGCGAAAAAACACTGCTCTAAAATAACACATCTCAGATGAGTCATGAAAATGCTTTGCTTCTATACCTACTTATTGGCAATACTATAAAAAGAAGGGCAACCACGTAACAGATGTTAAATGATGTAAGCCGTGGTCATCTGATTCAAAGTTGCTGTCTCTATCAAATACGATATAACTGACAAAGATGTCAACATGTTTCACAAAAGAATCGTGGCGAGAACTAATACATACATTCCAAATTCTACCTTATTTTAGTCTAGCTCTGGTTTCCATCCAGAACAGAATGATTTAGATTTAATTAATAATCTTGAACGTACAATACAAAAAAAATATCTAGACATTGTTTTAGTATAGTTAAACTAGACATAAACACAAAAAAAAATTGCAAATGAAAAAAAATATACTTACAAGATTTAGTTATCTAAATTCTTTAACATATCAAAACAAGTAGAAGTTTTAAATACCTAGGTACCAAATAATAAAATAATGTTGCGTGTAAGAAATAGTAGAGTAAACTTTACGTCCAAAAAGATCTTAGGACGTTAAATAAAACAAAATTATTACATTACAATTTAATCACATAAAATCACGCAAAAATCTCAATATTATATCTGAAACCTGAACCTCTCTCACTTTTCAACTTAATATTCACAAAACTGAAGCCAATTCCACCGCGGTTAATCGATGGTTCAGCTAATCCATTGTCCAAGTCTTTGATGGCAATTCCCTTGATCACCTGCTGGTTTCCCTCTGGATATTCGAAGTAGACTTCTGACTCCCTCTTTATAAAAGGGATGGATGACGATTCCACGGTTTTTTCATACACTTTTCGAACTAAGCCTTGCGCGTCGTACAATTGACCGACCATGACACTTTTACTTTGAACCAGTGCTATGTTTATGACACATAATAAAAGTAATGATTTAATCATTTTGTTAGAATGTGTGTCTGTTTGTAAGGATGGTTTGGTACTATTTGTAGAAAAGAGGGTCAAATGAGATGGAAGGTTGGATGCCAGATAGTGTTGCGTTAGTGTCGATGTTTAGGTGTATCGATTTAGGGTCGGCAACGTGCAAGTGATATCCCTGGTGTTGCAAGCGTCCATAGGCTACGGTAACTGCTTACCATCAGGCGGGCCGTATGCTTGTTTGCAACCTCAGTGGCATAAAAAAAAAAACGATGTTTTTTTAGACAAGAATTAAAACTCGTAGGTGAAAACAAATAAAATACTTTTTTTGACATTATTTTTTAAAGCATCAAAAGATTGTTGTCAATAACTATTTTCGAAAAATAAATACATAAAAATTTTTATATTTAGATAGTTTTATTTCGTAATAATTAAGAAGCTTTTAAAGTATTATTCCATTTTAACGTTGGCTGATACATTAACTCATAGAAAAAACTTAAAATTCCCTCATGAAACATTAAATACAAACAAAGCCTAAAAGGAAAGGTCTAGGAATACACTGGTATATCAAGATATGCTCGTTTAGATATTCTTATGTTAGTTGTGTGAAATAAAATTTACTTTTATTATTTAAATATTTTATACCAATTGTCCCCCGTGGTTTTACCTACGTTCCCATGCTGAAAAGTAGCCTATGACCTTCTCCATACCATAGCTGCATGCCAAATCACATCATGATCAGTTGAGTTTAGTTGGGGTTTGAAAGCACTGATAACTACACAACAAACACGAAACTAACTTTCGCATTAATTATATTACTTAGGATTTGTAAAAAAACTCAATAAAATGTTTTTTATGTGCCGGTATTATATTATCGATAACTTTTTATCGACTCCGGTTCACCTCTATAGCTGGTTTGCAACGTAGTTTACCTTTACCCCGAATGTTAATGGACGCTTACATGGAGTAAGTATTGAGATTTCCTCAACTTAAATTTTTGAACTTTGATAATGCTTTTGATTTATTTATGTATAGGTAGGTACCATGTATTCATTTAATGAGAGTTACTAAGTCAATGTATTTCATAAATAAAGCTTAATTTTACCATTGTCAAGTAATTTTTATTCATAGTATTAAAATGACAGTTTAACAGATTCTCACTCAATGCAAATTATTTCACAAGCTGTCCGACGTTGGTAAAATTGGACCTAAGTAGCATAGCTTTTAAATCACTTATTGCTTGTCATGTCAAGTGAGTGCAAGGACGCGATAAGGTCAAATTAATATTCAAAAATTAATACTCTCGAATTTGAATACTAGATCAATGTCATAAGGTTTATCATCGATATACTTGTTCTATAATTGGGGCAGCATAAACACCATAAGTAAGCTCAAGAATGACACGCGCAAGAAACATTTTTAAATAACTGCATCGAAACCAGTCCATCCGTTTGGAAGCTACGATGCTACAGCCATATCCAGTGTGAATTTCTAGTGGGCATAGATGGACAAACCCTAAAGTATAAGGAATAGCGAAAAATGCCGATTTTGATCAAAACTATAAAACTAAATACAGACTAAATACTTGGATTACAGAATCGGGGATCAAAGGCGGTTGATTTTGAAAAAAAAATCAATTTATTCTGTATTTTGCACAATGCTATAGTGTCGCTTATAAGGATCACATTCTGAGGAGTTATGTAATGGTGCGTCCATGCTTGGCGAACCGAACACGAGGCGAGCCACGAACGAGCACACTTCGAGCACGATTCGCGTAGCGTAGACGGGCTTCCGAGCCTCGAACGAGCGCGATTGTCAGTTTTTACACGAACAAAGGAATTCGCATCGTGCTCGTTGTAGCTTCGTTCGTGGCTCGGCTCGTGCTCGGTTCGCGTAGCATGGACGCACCATAAGATGAAAAAGTAAAAGAAAATGAAAAACTCATTTCAGTTATTTGTGCTAACAAATTAAAAATATCATAACTTTATGTAAACCATCTCTAAAATTGTTTAATACACATTAGCTTGCGTATCAAGTGTATGTACAAGAGGTCACATCCTATCACGACTCATTTTGGACATTGGACATTTGCCAATCCAAAGTGTATCTTATTAGTATAACATAAGAGCTACTGTTTCTATCGATAACATTCCAATTTGCCATAAGAATCTGAACCTTAGTGTAAAGCTATAAGGGTTATTATTTGAGATAAATATGAGATGATTAATCAGAATAATGGCTCGTTGATATCAAGTGCGGAGAGTAATTGGGTAAATGTTTGGTTTTTGTTCAATATGGCCGTTTTAATAATGTTAATTATTATTAATAACTTTAACAGTAAACCTTGGATCAGTCTTTTAACTGACTATGAAATCATTTATTTATTTATTAACATGAGGAAATTCAAAGCGATACAAAGAATATAAAAGGATAGGGTAAAAATTTATATTCCTGGAACGAATAAAGAAACGAGTAAAATAAAAAAGATGCTAGAACCAGAGTCCTTGTGAAGAAGAATCAATATATTACTCACCTCTATGAGAGGAATCAAACGAGCCCAAACTTGAAGTGGTTGCGTCGTTTTATTACAGAGTTCTCATGGCAACCTTCCGGCTCCATCATCAGATCAGCTCCACGTCATAATAATATTGCATTTTAATCCGATTTACATATAAATAAATAAACAAATAAATAAACATCCTGGGATATTCCTCACACACGGTCATCTGATCCCAAACTAAGCAGGGCTTGTACTATGGAAACCAGATAACTGATATAATACATATACTACTTTTTATTTGTAAATACATACTTAATATACATAATTACACCCAGACTCAGGACATACAGACATGTTCATGCACACAAATGCATGTCCTGTGCGGGAATCGAACCCACGAGCTGCGGCGCCATGGAATCTCTACCAACTGCGCCAACTGGCCAAACATATACATGCAAAATTTCAGCTCATTCGGAAACTTTGAAATGGGTCAAATTAAACTTGCAAGATTTGATTACACACAGGCAACGGGACAAGTGACACTAAATAAAACCTTGTAAATCAGACTTAATTATTTTATTTAAAACAACAATATGACATCAAAAAGCATAAACTTCAACGAGGAATCTGTATCCACTCCCTCTCTGGCTCTCTAAGTGAATATCTACAGACTTATGCGCCAGCCCGCCATATTTGATAGCGCTTATTCCATTTCCACCTAAATCAGATACTTTTATGGCTTTAATTATTTCGTCTCCTTGTGCCTTCACAATAATATCCTCACTCCTTGTAATAAGCGGTATTCCATATTTGTCATGAATGTCGTGGTAAATTAAATGGCCGCCAAATGTATCACCAAGAGTAATACTCCCGCGCGACTGTACCAATGTTGCCAGCGTAGAAAAGAGGCAGAATAGTAGGATTTCCGTGGCCATCTCAATTGAGTTTGAATTTATATTAGTTATGAGATTTATTTATAGATGTTTTAATGATTTGACAATTATAAAGCAGTTAGATATACAGGGTGATATTGAATACGATGGTAGAACTTTTAGGGATGGAAGTAGGTTCTTTAGAAGTATCTACCACTGAATTTTTTTTTTGCAATTGCAAAATAAGACACCGATTCCACAGCGAGCGGTCTTGAGTTCTGCAATCAGAGTCAGAGAGACTGTGCGTTGTCCGTGACTGCCGTGGTCACTGTGTAACACCTAGGGATTGCAAAATCCGGTTTTTTTTCAAATCCGGATTCAAAGTTTATCATCACATATAAATCCGGATTATCCGGATTTTTCGGATTTTGGTATTTTTTTTTTGCTATCTTTTTTAATTTTAAATTGTAAGCGTAGTTTTATGCTAAATTATTAGTAGTTTGAAGAGAGGTGTTGTATTTTATTGTTTTTCCATTGCTTGCTTTTGAATACAAATTCAATTAAACTGCAAGTAGTATTTAAAAAAGAATGGGCTTGTGTTTGGCCACTGAGCCGTCCATAAAGGATAATGACAAAGCCTAAGGTGGAGCATGCTAACCCAAACGAAACCTATTCATTCTGGCCGTGAAAGTCCCTAGATTCTAAGAGTCAGGAAATACAGTCGCCGGGAGCAAGTTCCACTCCCTTGCTGTTCGCATTATAATTGAGGATGCAAAACACTAGTCCGTATTTTCAGTATGTCAACATTGTACGGGTGAAAATTTTCCCGGTTTCTTGTGGTTCGGAGTAAAAATGTGGATGGTGGTTAGAATAAGGTTAACAATTCCTGCAAACACTCTCCAAAATATATCCTATAGAAAACCGATAAGGCAAGCAACCTTTCTTCGATGGTCGAGGCTCGTGAGTTTCGTCATAATTAATCTCATATTCGATGAGTCTTCTGGCCCGGCGGTTTATTGAGTCGAGGGCGAGAGCCTGGTAGAAAGGACTCCGTTTGGTGGTGAAAAGACACACCTGCGTCTTGGTAGCATTAAAAGTGACCAGATTGGCATTGCCCCAATCGGAGATTGCCTGTAAAGTTACGTTCAAACGCTCTACCATGGCCTCTCGCAACAATTGGATCTAGTCACTGGTGGCTCGCGCGCTGGAAATATGACAACGGTGCTATCGTCTACGTACCCAAAGATACCGGGCTTCACCAGATCGTTAATATGCAGCAGAAATAAGGTTGGAGAGAGAACTGAACTCTGTGGCATTGATTGCGAAAAGGTCCGACGAATACCCGTCTATGACTACATGAATAGACCGTTCGCTCAGGAAATTGGAAATGCAAGCGCACAGACCACCAGATTTCATATCAAGGAAGCTTGCTTAGAAGGCTGGTGTGTCAGACCCTTTCAAAATTATCAATTTTCTTAGATCAGCCGATGTGCAAAATGCTTTCAACAGTAACCCGACTAGAACTATCATTCAAAGTCAAAGTCAAAGCCATTTGTTCAATTTAGGCCCCAGAAGGGCACTTATGAAGGTCACATTTACAGAAGTTACCACCGGTTCGGAACTTAGCCTTCAACTGAGAAGAATCCGGTAAGAAACTCAGCAAGGCTTTTTTAAATATTTTTTGGACAATCTGACATGTTTGGCTTTTTTTTTCGAAATAATTAACAAGAAAAGGGATAGCATTCTTGATATTACGTTGTGCAAAGAGTTGTTACTCGCGCCGCGCGCGCATCACCTCCATCTAAGACTCACTGGCCGACTTAGCTACTAGCTAGATGGATGAGCGGTAGCAGCTAGCCGCGTGTGAGCCGAGCGGTGTATATATTACAGAGTAATACCATGTCTGGTCAATCACATACATTTTATAATTAGTGTAGAATTCACACGTAAAGATGTCGCTACAGACATCGTATGGACGGATTGAAAATTAATTCTTAGTCAAAACGCTATTAAATCACTTTTTATTGAGATTTATTAGGAAGGAATACAATTTGATAATAATAATTTAATTTAATAACTTTTTTAAACTCGAATTTTCAATATTTGCAATTTATTTAATTTTATTTAAATCTTTCGACCTTACATAGATGGCCTTACCGTCGATTATTTTTATTTCTTTTTATCGTCTAGGATTAAACAATCAAATAATAATAAAATAAATCTAATATTAACCTGTTTCTAATAAGCAGAGACTTCAACGGTAAATAAATATAGTCTAAATATTTTGAAATCTACAACGATTATTTTTAAAAGTACAATGGGCAGTTTCGTACCAATTGTATTTCATTTGTTTTTATGGGCTTAAGTCTGTATCTAGCTAGTGCAGGAAAACGTATAGTGGTTTCATTTATTCAACAAAATATCAAATAAGAACAATTATTAAGTCTTTTGTGGTCAAAAGGATTAAAGCCATTCGTAAACCACCGACCCTGCTCACAAAATGTATGGAGGATCGGATGAGTAATTTGACCTGTAGTGGAGAACAGCCGGTTATCTGGACATACATACGAAAGCATTTTTGTCCAAGCTGAAACGGAGACTCTTCGCTTGCTCGGTATTAAAGTGATTTTTAAAACATATAGAAGATTAAGAAATTGCTAAGTACAGGGGACGCTCATTATACGGGCCGTGCAAATCGTTCCGAGGTGGAGGAAAGCCGCGAACGGCTGGTGTCTGAAATCGAGAGTACACTAGCTTGTGTCTCCGATTGGGTTCGACTAAACCTAGTCCATTTCAACCCCACCAAGACTCAAGCCTGCGCGTTCACCGCTAAGAAAATCCCATGGTCTGTGGCTCCACAATTCCAGAACACTTCCTTGAACATCAGTCAAAGCATTGGGATTCTTGGCGTCGACATTTCTAGCGACGTTTTGTTCCGAAGTCACTTGGAAGACAAGATTAAGCTGGCATCCAAAAAGCTTGGAGTGCTCAACAGAGCGATGCAGTACTTCACATCGGGGCAAAGGCTGCATCTTTATAAGTCGCAAGTCCGGCCTCATATGGAGTATTGTTGCCATATGTGGGCGGGGGCACCTGGATACCAGCTTGGGCCTTGAGACTCGGTTCAGCGACGTGCCGCTAGAATTGTCGACGATCCCGAGCTCACGAACGGTTACGAGCCTCTCAGTTTGAGGAGAGACTTTGCCTTATGTGTGTTCTACCGCTTGTACAACGGGGAGTGTTCCAAGGAATTGTTCGACTTGATGACTGTTAGATAGTGGTTTCTTAGGTGGCTGTTTCAAGTCTTTCCAGAGCTTGTAGTACTGCGACCAGACTAGATGTATGTAGTGGTTTCTTAATAAATAGATGTTTCCATTAATTTTCCACAGAAATTATTTGTTTCCCAGAAATAGATCTTTATAAGCGACACTATGAGATGGAGTAATAATACAGTTTTTTTTTTTCAAATCAACGAGTACCAAGAATACCGTTTTTTTTTTATTAAAATCGGCCTTGGGGCTCCTTTCAGCATTTGTCGCTATGCCCTATACTTTAGGATTTAGCCAACCAGGCAAAAAATGGTAAAATGTTAAAGGATATAATTAGGTAAGCATTATTTAAACTTTTTAACTTTCACGCCTTTTAAATTAAAAACTTCAAACAATAAAAAAATGTTTATACCATAGAATTGGAAATGTTAGGAAAAAATAAAAAGTGCCCATCGTCCTTTAAAATACTGTTCTATAAAAAGTGACATCTGTTGTCATTTACTGACAAAACTAACATTGCTGTAGTGACATACGTGGCAAGACTAGCAAATAGTACCTTTGACTCACCACCGGCGCTGTACTTGCGCGAGTTACGGTGGTAACTTTTGAAGTATGGGCGCTGACCCTCTGTTGTACGTAGTATTTATCTACTCTGAGGTAATACTGACCTAAATCTAGTGGATATTTAATGATTTTTTTAATTTAAACATCAACTATTATCATTTATGATTAAAATTCGAAAAAACCGGATTTTATTCTCAATATTCGGATTTATAATAGGCCCCTAAAATCCGGATTTTTCAGTCATTTTCGGATTTCGAAGTATCCGGATTGCAATCCCTAGTAACACCGCACAGATTGTACAGTGAACGCGGAACGCAGAACTCTAGATCGCGACTCTAGGCTCTAGGTTTCGACGGGCGCCTAAGCCTTAGTCGTCTGTGCCATTTTTATGGAGTAGATAAACTTATATGTATAACACCTGTTTATTTTGGTACTTGCAGAATTGACTAAAATTCCAACCTATGCAAGAGCCGGAAAAAATAGCCAATATATACAGGTGTTTCTTTTTTCTAGCCAGTATGGGCAACTTCTGAACTACAGGTCTTAGAGAAAACCGGCCAAGGGTGAGTCAGACTCACGCACCGAGGGTTCCGTACAAACCTGTAGGTATATATAAGTAAATGGTAGTATAGACCTGAGTATTTGATATGAATTTCAATTTATTAAACTATTTACTAGATCTCGTTCGAATCAATTTTCGGTGGAAGTTTGCATAATGTACATCATATATTTTTTTTAGTTTTATCATTCTCGTATTTTAGAAGTTACAGGGCCCCCCCTGTAACTTCTAAAATATTTGATAAAAAAACACATTTTGCCACTTGTATGGGTTTTATTAAAAAAAAAAATGAGTTTCAGTTCTAAGTATGGGGAACACCCAAAATTTATTGTTTTTTTTTTTATTTTTGTGTGAAAATTTTAATGCGGTTCACATAATACATTTACTTTCAACAGTATAATTATTATAGTTTCGGAAAAAAGTGGCTGTGACATACGGACGCACAGACATGACGAATCCATAAGGGTTCCATTTGGCTACGGAACCCTAAAAATGGAAAAAATATGGAAATAGACTATAAGAATAATACAGCCGATAAGTTAATCACACGTAACTACCCAATCAAAAAGTCATTTTTCCAGTTTAGGACATGATGAGGCACTTATTATCTACTACCACTGGTTCCGAATACACATAAAGTGAGAAGACAGCAAGAAATATTTATTCAAATTAAGTAAAGATGTTGACGAACTTGACGAGAGTTCAACTTTTTTGCCTTTTTATTTCGATAATGGTAATATTGGTAGGATTAATTGCAGCGGTAATGAGATTATCAATTATAACGATTGTTGACCAATATATACAACACTAGTAATTGAAAATACGACGTTGGAAGAATTACGAATAATATAATAATACGAATTGTCTATGCCCGCATATTCAGACATGATTTTCTTCAACTCATCAGAAGACTAGACAGTGTGGTGAAACAAAAACATCAAGCGATTCCTAGGTATGTTTCTGTTTTCTTGACTGAAGTCCCGAATGACTATAGTGAATTGGCAATCGTCCTACATCGTTTGGCTCAACCCATTGGTTCTCGCGAGGGACACGCGTCCTATTGATGTCATTGTTATTTTTTTAAACGCGAGCCAAGGCCAGGTTTTGTTATAAAAATTCATCTTAAAGGTAAAGGATGATATTACCAATATGTGACTTTGTTAAATTTGGACAGCCTGTGCAGATTCTAATGTGTACAAACGAAACTATATAAGTGTTACCTTATTTATTTCTATGAAAGAAAATGAGTTTATAAAACATTGGGTCCAATTAAAACATCCCAATTTATTTCAACACACTCGCTCGTAAAGTGAAAATTATTGCAATATTGAAGTCTGTTTTTTTCTTCGCAAGTGTGTTGAAAAATGTCGTATGACACTCGTGTGCATTGATTTATTACTCTCTCGGCTCCCTTATTGCGTTCGCCTGCGGCTCACGCGCGTTAATACCGCCTCGAGTGTTAATAATCAAATTTGCACACATGTATCATAATTCAGTCAGTTTTTTCACGAACACAGGGATTCGCGTTGTAAACTCGTTGGAGGCTCGTTGTAACGTCCACACTTGACGTCGCGAGCAACGAAAGAATCCTGTTCTTTCGAGGCTCGGTTCGTGCTCACTTCGCGTAGCATGGACGCACCACATTTGACAGCCTATATCCATAAATTTACTGAAAAGAGATAAACATAGTGACATAAAAAGAGATAAACCCTCTTGATTAATTTTGGTTCTGCCTCTCAAAAATTAATTCTCAAAATCTGATTAACCCTTGTAAAGAAACATTTCCACCAACTCGAATTTTGTATGTGATTGAATTTTTATTGTTTGTAATCAAAATGCCATTAATTAATGTTATAAATAATCTATTATAAAGTTGTTAGTAACCACAAAATAACAAATCTATGAATAAAAACACTATAAATACATTTTCGTGACTAATATACACTCAATAAAATTACCGAAGCGATACCAACGAGATGGCATCCAAAATTCTACTATTCTGCTTTCTCATTTCTATACTGGTAACACTGGTACAGTCGCGCGGAAATATTCATATCGGTAGTAAGAATAACACCCATTTAATTTACCACGATATTCATGATAAAATTGGAATACCATTGATAAAGAGAGATGAAGATATAATGATAACGACACAAAGTAACGAAATAATAAAAGCTGTGGAAGTATCAGATTTAGATGGAAATGGAGTAAGTTTTATAAAGAGCGGTGGAGTAGGGGAGCCCTATGTGGCCATCACACTAGAGAGCGAAAGAGGAGAAGGTTACAGGTTCCTTGTTCAAGTATATGCTAATTGAACTGTCATGAATGTGTGATGAAGTGGTGAAGAATGATGTTTGTTTAATAAAAATATTTTACTAATTTGTGTTTATTTTTATGCCCTTATGAACCTTTACATTTTGCCCTTAACAACATAACATTTTGCATTTTAGCTTTACATGCTACGATATAAAACTAGAGACTCGTCAATGTAATAGAGTAGGTACAGCAGGATACAAGATCACAATGCTTTTTTTGATAATACTTAAAAATTGGTCAAGTGCTATAGAGTTCTAGCTGTAGGAATTTGGGGATTGGCCATATTAGCCCATTTAAATTTCATAAAAAGTAAATAATAGAATGAAGTGTCTGTTAGTAATGTCAAAAACAGCTTTTTACTAAATCAAAATGCCTAGGAAAGTGTAGGTATATGGTACATAAAAAATTGATATCTTTATATAAGTATAAAATTCTACTGTACGTGTGTATGTCACTGAACTCCTCCTGAACGGCTTGACCGATTTGAATGAATGTTTTTGTTACCAATCATTCTCGCATTGCATTGTGTTGATGTTGATATATATTTTTCAATATTTTTAGTTTTCTTTTTAAGTTTAATTTCTTTTAATTTTAGGTCATATTTTTTTTTCTTGTTTTTATTGAAATATTATTGAATTTAGTTTTATATTATAATTATATTATTTATAAGTATACTGGGGTAAACTGAAAATCAGCGCTTGTATGTACAACAGAACAGTGCACCCTAGTATTATGCTGAGTTTGCTTTGAGAGACTTTGTCAGACAAGTTTTTATTTTATTGCTTTTTTGATGTTTTTTTATTATTCTTAGGGTTTTACAATAAATTTATTCTTATTATTCTTATTCTTAATTTAATCAAAATAGTTTAATTGAATCTTACGATGACACTGCTTTATTGCCTATATGGAATGCACGCCACTGAAAGCTAGTAATGTTTGTGATAAGTTATGTATTTTATAAGTTACATACATAAAATTTCTAAAAAAACAAACAGGTAATACAATTTTTTATTTTAGTGCAGTAAGTAATTAATTAGGTATAACTCCCTCAATACGCGCGACGTAGCAAGCTGGACGAAGCGTATACCTCAACTAAGAATCTATATCCTTTCCCTCTCTGACTCTCCAGAGCGATAGTCACAAAGTTCTGCCCCAAACCTCCACTCTTGATATAGCTAACTCCATTGCCGTCCAAATCCGAAACTTCAATAGCTTTAATTATTTCATCTCCTTGCGCCTTTATCACAATATTTTCATCCCTTTTAAACAACGGAATTCTATTCTTATCGTGAATTTCATGGTAAATAAGATGGCCGCCGAATTTATCACCGACTTTAATATTCCCGCGCGACTGTACCAGTGTTGCCAGTACAGAAATTAAGAGGCAGGATAGTAGAATTTTTGTCGCCATCTTGAGTGACTTTTGTGAAGTGAAATAAATTGGTAGCGATCTTAGTTTATATAATCTACTAATTACATATTAATTGTATTTAAATGTATTTATAGTTATGTATTAAGACTTCATATAGATAATGGTTTAAAACATTTCCTACTGGTTTTTTGAATTATTTAATACATATATACTATGATAGACAGAAAGAGAAAGAAATTTTAATTCGCTCCGGGAACCACATCGAGTATTAAACTAGTTTGTGCCGCGGCTGCGTTCATCATACCCGTGCTCTTCTCAATTGTTTTGATTCCTATGCATGAGTCACTATAGTAGTTTGTATTGTAGATAAAAATAAACCAATATTACAAGCTTTTATTTAGTTTCACTTGTCCCAGGTGTCTGTCGTCTGTAATCAAATCTTTCAAGTCAAATTTGACCCGTTTCCCGGTTCCCAATTGAGAATCCATATGTTATTTGACTAACAATGCAATATTATTATGACATGGAGCTGACCTGATGATGGAGCCGGAAGTTGGCCATGGCAAGTCTGTAATAAAACGACGCAACCCCATCGAGTTTGGGCTCGTTTGATTCATCTTGACAAGGACTCTGGTTCTAGGGTCTGATGAATTTTATGCTTGAGAAAGATGATGATAGCTCGGTTTTCAATGCCGCGGCAATGGTTCTGAGCACGAAACAGAAAAAAACAATAATTCGAAATTCTTAGCGTTATCTTTCCTAGGCGCAATCTTATTGGTTGGTTCTGTAATTACAGAGACAACTTTAAAATATAAAAAATCTAGACTGCACGTATTTTTGATGCCCTCGTTTGTAGACTTGCTCATATAGGGTGGTAAAAGTTCGACTTTATAACTACTAAAATGATTTTCTAACGAACCTCGTTATTGGTATAGGATATCCCTGCGCTGGGCATAATAAAGCCAATGAAGTAAGTTGGCGGTACAGTACAGCAGCCTTTAGTGTAGCGGTGATACTTGGGACAGCGCTCGCAATTGGTTCTAAATAGGGTTTAATAATTTACTAGCCTAGGTACATTAAAAAATCCTCTTACAAGTAAATTTCTTTATAGGGTTCCGTAGCCAAATGGCAAAAAACGGAACCCTTATAGATTCGTCATGTCTGTCTGTCTGTCTGTCTGTCCGTCCGTATGTCACAGCCATTTATTTCCGAAACTATAAGAACTATAATGTTGAAACTTGATAAGTATATGTATTCTGTGAACCGCATTAAGATATTCACACAAAAATAGAAAAAAATCAAAAAATTTTGGGGGTTCCCCATACTTAGAACTGAAACTCAAAATTATTTTTTCATCAAACCCATAAGTGTGGGGTATCTATGGATAGGTCTTCAAAAATGATATTGAGGTTTCTAATATCATTTTTTTCTAAACTGAATAGTTTGCGCGAGAGACACTTCCAAAGTGGTAAAACGTGTGTCCCCCCCCCTGTAACTTCTAAAATAAGAGAATGATAAATCTATAAAAAATATATGATGTACATTACGGTGCAAACTTCCACCGAAAATTGGTTTGAACGAGATCTAGTAAGTAGTTTTTTTAATACGTCTTAAATTGAAATTAATATCAAATACTCAGGTCTATACTACCATTTACTTATATACCTACAGGTTTGTACGGAACCCTAGGTGCGCGAGTCTGACTCGCACTTGGCCGGTTTTTAAATAAATAAACTTGCTTGAATAATGGGACAGGGAACGCTTGAGCTTGACATAGCAATCCAAAACTTTAAGAATCTTGCTTTTTCTGTTCCGTGGTTCTGAGGGTGTGGATACTATAAGGAAATATGTTGAAAAAAAAAACATCAAGTGAAAACCATAGCACGGTGGTAGGTAGCTTTGTAGAGTCTGAACCTTCAAGTTAAATATCTGTCGTCAAACACTTATCGGTTTGTTCCGGTAACTTGTATCTTGAGAGCCAGTTCCCTTTAAGCTTTGTGTACTTACCATCTTCAGACATATCATCACTTAGCCTGCTGAGACTGTTGACAAATACTAGCCTATGAATAGTAAATAATCTTTTAACAAGAAATTACGACATACTTCAAAGCGGGTTTGCACTGACTACTGTAAAATAATTATGTAGAAACAGAATAGCTTGTAGTTAGTCTAATTAGGTACTGTTATGTAATATGTAGCTCTATTGGTTCTTTATTATGGTGCGTCCATGCTACGCGAAGCGAGCACGAGCCGAGGCTCGAACGAACAGGATTCGTTCGTTGCTCGCGATTTCAAGCGTCGAGCCTACAACGAGCGCGATGCTAATCCCTGTGTTCGTGAAAAAACTGACAATCGGGCGGAGCGCAGTCGAGCACGCTACGAATGCTCCGTCCACGCTACGCGATATCGTGCTCGCAGTGTGCTCGTTCGTGGCTCGGCTCGTGCTCGGTTCGACAAGCATGGACGCATCATTAGAAAAGACATTCCTTCTAGAAAACTTTGTACCCTTTTTTATTAGGATTCCGTACCCAATGGGTGCCTATTCATAAGACTCTGCTGTCCATTCATCTTTCCGTCCATCTATCAGTCAGTGGGCTGTATCTCATGAACCGTAATAGGTAGACACTTGAAATTTTCACAGAATATGTATGTCTATTGCCGCTATAAGAACAAAAAATAGTAAGACATCCAAGAAACGTCTTCTTTTGGTGATTTTTTTGTTTCACACTATTCAAAATCAAAAATCAAAATTCATTTATTCAATCTTGGCTCTGATAAGGCTCTTCATTTCATAGTTAATTTCAGTTAGTTCATAATATTAATATTATAGCACTTGGCCGGTTTTGAGTATTGGCACAGCTAAAGTATATATGGAGAAGAAAAAAAGCAAAAATTTATTTATTCAAGTTTTAATCCATTACGGTCGAATTTCAACCAATGACCGACCACTACAGTTTAAGAGGAAAGGATGGCTGCAAGAAATTTGGAAAATATGTTTTTAACATATCTATTGCTGTCGCGCTGTGCCCGAGCTATCCCGTCCGAGGGCGATAGAGACAACTACAGCTTGTACCGATTATACCTACTTAAATTAGACGAAATCGCTATTTGGTAAACCCCGGTTTTCTCCTTCAAAACAGGATCGATTTAAAAAAATAATTCAAGAATCATAATAAGAAAGGCTTTGGCTATGTCTGTCGGTTTTCCTTTGTTATTTTATATTCGTCAAATTTGTTCGCTGGACGTCTGATAAGGGCATTCAAAATGGTAAGTTTTTGTGATTTTAGAAGGCTCCTAACTATTATAATAAATTAATTTATGGAGAAAAACACAACCGAGGGACATACAGTACCTACAGTTTGCATGGTAGAATAATCTTTGCTCTAATGTCATTATCCAGAGAGGAAACTGAGGATTACGTTTGTATGGAACAAACGCCACCAGCATTTCCTCTTAAAACGAGGTAGTCTTGGATAAACCACAAAACAATTATTTACATGAAATAAAACAATATTTAAGTGTGGGATAGATAACAATAAATCAAGTAAACAGTGGGACAGAGTTAGAAGTAGATGTACCTATATATCACACCGAGTCAGTTGAAATAAAATTTAAGACCAAGAGATATCTGACGCGTGATTTGTTAAGGTCTTCTGTGGGAATGTGTAGAGCTAATAATACCACCTAATTAGGGTATTTTTAACTGATGTCGTAGTTTTTTATTCCACCGAAATACTCGTGTTTCTTTTTGTTATATGACGATAGAAAGTGACGGATATATTTAAAACCTGGGTTTAACTAGACGTGTTTTAATCCATATCATGAAATAAGGGGGATGATTTGGTTCGGGATGTTTAAAACTTTGCCAACCTTGTTTCATAAGTTGGAGGTGGCAGTGTGGAGGTGGAAAGTACATGGTGCTTGTAAAAGCTTGCAGGATAATTAATTAGTTTCCAATTGAAAAAAGAAACAAAGAAAAAATTACTACTTACCATACTTGGAAACCATTTTGGCACTACTTACAATATTGTATAGTTGTTGACCACAAACTCTTTTTTTTTCAATGTTTTTATTTATTTTTCGGGAAACTAACATTCTAACAGCTATTTACTGCAATATTATTAAATTACATGTTAGTTACATTGTTAAACCTGAAAAATAATACAAAAATATAAATTGTCACACCTTATCTACAGCTATCAAACGCAACAACTCTATATTGATCCACTCGTTCATCACCATAGATTTCTACATTTCTCTGTTATATTGGTTAGGCGTGAATATAATGGCCCGTAATATTATTTAAGTAGCCTTAATGAGGGGTCTTTGAGATCAAAAGGGTGTTAGGCCCCTTTTTGTTATAAAACCTGTTTTCCAGGGCCCTCTGTTAATTAATCTATGAGTTTCTTTTTAAGGTTTAACTCGAAAGGGTTTGTATTCAAGTGGGTAAGCTTCCTACAGAATTAAAGCTGTATTTAGTATATTACGAGTATTAACTCGTGGGTACTTAAATGTACTAAATTTAACTTTGTCAGTGTACCGTTTGATTTTCATTCTATTTGTTTTTTACTGAGTTTTGGTATATTGGCAAAACAAAAAAATATACTTTTTTTTTTCTTAAAAACAAACTCATTTAATATAGTTTAAGTTTATATCGGTGCTCTAACCTACTGAGCTAACGAGTCTTTTTCGTATTTTATATTATTCATTATTATGTATTATTCTTCTTTAACGTATTTTTGTATCTTAGCTTCTTTATTGTTACTAAATAAAACCTTTCAACTTATCACGAAATGTCTTGGAAGAGCGGGATCTCCTAACAAAAACAATTTTTTTACAAGCAAAATTTTTGCTTAAAAGGAGTTTCCAAAAATATATTGTAACCTAAGATAAGTTATTGGAAATAAATTTATTATTATTATTATTATAGTTGGAACAACTTAATCATCAGACCCTCGAACCAGAGTCGTTTTATTACAGAGTTCCCATGGGCACCTACCAGCTCCATCATCAGATCAGCTCGATGTCATAATAATATTGCATTGTTATCCGATTTACATAACGAAATCGGGTAGTGGGTCAAATTTAACTTGCAAGATTTGATTTCAGACACAATAGGTGAAATTAAATAAAAGCTTTTAAAAACATCACTAACTAAAGTCGGCAAGATCTATAGGCCGTTTTGACAGCATATATTATGGAGCGTCCATGCTACGCGAATCGAGCACGAGCTGAGCCACGAACGAACCTGCAACGAGCCTACAACGAGCACGAATCGAATCCCTTTGTTCGTGAAAAAACTGTCAATCGCGCTCGTTCGAGGCTCGCAGGCCCGTCCACGCTACGCGAATCGTGCTCGCAGTGTGCTCGTTCGAGGCTCGGCTCGTGCTCGGTTCGCCAAGCATGGACGCACCATTACATTATACATCAATGAGTCAAAAAGAGACGAACAAAGTGAAACAATAGACACCCATCCTCTTGTCAAGACGAGAAAATTAGATCTCAACTGGTATACTAGATTATATGCCGTACAATTTTTTTTATCCCACTACTGACTACTCACAAAATAGAATTTATTTATTAATTTATTATAATATTTATTTATAAAACACATGACATAAGTTCTATATGTACCTTCAATTACAGGAGATCACAGCATTCGTTTATATCAATTTAAAAAAATAACTAAACAGTACTTATAATT
This sequence comes from Achlya flavicornis, assembly GCA_947623365.1. Classification (NCBI taxonomy): domain Eukaryota; kingdom Metazoa; phylum Arthropoda; class Insecta; order Lepidoptera; family Drepanidae; genus Achlya; species Achlya flavicornis. The sequence continues at coordinate 7,238,171 of OX392491.1, forward strand.
CTCACTAAAATCGACAATATATATGAAAACAATAAATAATCATTTCCTGATTAGAAAATGATTACGAATCTTTCCATCAAAAGTATGTAACTTATCGCTAAAAATATCATGATCTAAGACCTGGAAAGATCATTATATTATAATGCCGAAACGCCAGTTCATATTTAATAAACATGCAGGTTGGTACTTTGCAATGACTAATTTCGAAGGCGCTACATTAGAATCATTTGGTGAGTCTGCGCTAGGCGAGCCGAGCACAACAGGAGCACGAATTCGTGAAACGTAGACGGACTGGGAGCCTCGATCGAGCGTTCGGCTCGCGTTCTACTGCACTCGTCGACCATGAGGCCGGCTTTTCACTATGGGACATAATATAATGTATGTCATCTTGAGATATAATATTTTATCGCTCGTCATACATTCCGGCCGGCTTTTTGTTGTATTCGTTGTAAGTCCACACTTGTCGCCGTTAGCGATGGTACGCGGCTCGGCTCGTTCTCGGCTCGCCTAGCGTAGACCCACCTTTACATCTTATAACACAATGTTTCTCCTCTGATATCTTTGATTAGGTTTATCTTTTACGTTTCAAGATACACTTCGTTTTGACACAGTTTATATTCAGTATTTTTCGTTCCGGGGTTTGAAGAATACCTAAATTACATAATATTCTGTTATCGCTCACTAATTTCCGAAAACAATTGACGTTTTTTTGTAATCATTACGAGATTGATACGAACGTAATTATCTGAGGCAAATCCTCTTATCTACATATTAATTAAAAAATAATCATTGGTAATCTTTGAGTTTTAGAACCATTTAAATTGTATTATTTTATGGTCATGGAATGGATACAATTATATTCATCTTATTATGTATATGTACAATACAAGTGTTGGGTGTTAAAATAGAATTGAAGGAAGAAAGTGTTAACAGTGATGATGTGTTTAATTCTAATCAAGATGGGAATAGGGTGGATTCCGTTTTGTATAAATCCATTAGAAAATATACTTGCCTGAAGAATAATATTGAAGGTATGTGGATTTTATATAGGGTGACTGGTAATTAGTAAATTATACTTAGATACATAATTGTACTCATGATAACAAACAACTTTCACAAAGAAACAAATGGGGATAAATAACTAAATTAAATTAAAGCTGATGGTGTATTCTTCTTTTTCTTGTTAGGTTTTTTTTTTGTCTGGAAGGGTACACTTCCCGTTTGGTCCCATTGTCATCAGATCAGGATTTGATTACTTCTTAGTGTACTTTGAAGTCGGTTTAAGTTTTTTGTAAAACAGTCCAGTTTTTTTTTATATATACATATAAATACACCCAGCCAGACATGTACATACATGCACACAAATGCATGTCCTAGGTGGGAATCGAACCCACGACCAGGGGGCCTAAAAAGGAAGGTAAAGCAATATTGCTAAACAATAAATTTTTTCGAATTCTCGGCAGCTCCAGATTCCAATATTTTTTGGTAAAATAGTTACTCATTATATACAATTCAATTAATTAAAAGATTTGGAATTGATGAATTGCATAAGATCTGCTTTAAATTCGAAAAAATGAATTTTACTGCGTTAGCAATATTGCTTAGCTTCTTTTTTACGGGGCCTGCGACGTTATAGGTCGCCCAACTGGCCCATCAATAATGGGACACTTTTTCTTCCCTTGAATAAACAAATTTGTATGAAATGCTAGCTTAAGGGTACCTACTCATTTTTCTTTGAATAGGTTATGCCTAATCTTAAAAAAAATGTGGATACGAAGAGAGATGATACAATATTCTCTATCATTTGACATTGACATGATAATATTATTATCTTATTTGATTTCTCAGTAGCATTGTATCTGTGCAATTTTAGTATTTAAATACAAACGAATTGAGAACCTCCTCCTTTTTTTGAAGTCGGTTAAAAAGTATTATAATATAGTCAAATCAAAATCAAAAAGTTTTTTATTCAATTCAGGCCCTGGTAAGGCACTTATGAAAGTTAAATTGGTACATACAGTTGAATTTACCACCGGTTCGAAATACACTTAAACTGATAAGACTCCGGCAAGAAACTCAGCAAGGCTTTTCGTAGTAGTTCAGTTATCTGGTTTCCATAGTACAAGTCTGCTTAACTTGGGATCAAATAACCGTGTGTGAATAAAAAAAGATACAGGTATCACAGAGTAATTTTTGTCGCGGGAAAGCGGGTGCGACGGCGGGGTTTAGCCAGGTTCAATAGATTGTTAAACCCCAGTTCTGTTGTAGGATCCCACATCCTCGTTTATGGGAAGAAGGCATGGACGTTCCCTCGACAAAACATTAACTTATCTCTATCATACCCGCCTGAGAATGTAAGTACTACAGATTGTTTTTATTATTATTAGATGTGTCTGAAACTATAGTAGACAAATAGTTTATGCCTTCAAACGGGAAGAAAAGCGACTCCTCTGCTAAGAGACAACAAAAACGTTGAGAAACTTTCACTACAGCGTTTTTTGTAATATCATCAATCAATCAATATTATAAACAATCAAATCTTTCCTGATTTGATTGTTTGTTTGTTTGCATTGAATAGGCTCCGAAACTACTGAACCAATTTGAAAGATTATTTCACTGTTGGGAAGCTACACTATCCCCGGGTGACATAGGCTATATTATATTTTCAAAAAAATTAGGGATCCTTACTAAAACTCCAATAATGTAACCAAAGGTGTAAAAAAATTACCTAAAATATTCTTTACATCGTGTGCGCTGCGAAAACTACTGATGATAGAATAAAATAATATACTACAACAATCAAATAGGTAGGGTAGGGTAGGACACTACGTGAACGAAGTCGCGCCGGGCAGCTAGTTTTTTATATACCAGTGTAAAGAAGGTACTCAACATGCATCAACGCTCATTCCTGTCTGCGATACCCGTCTCTCCTACATTTAGTGTTGCCAGACGTCCGGATAAAGCCGGACATAGGTAGGCTTTTTGATTGCGTGTCAGGCCAAAAAAAAAAGGTGTCCGGCTTTTGTTAGGCTTTTTACATTTCGTTAGCACATAAGAAATGGGTAGCCTATTTTAAATCGATGATAAGTCAAGATTGCTTTTCAGAATTCCTAACTATTTGTCAGTATTACTTTGCTAGCCCAGGACATAACGCAATCGTTGAAAGAGCTTTTTCCTTGATAGGAGGAACAATGGACGAAAGAACGCAACAGATTACATGTTGACACTGTTGCCAAAATGTTGGTTGTAGAATTTAATTTAAAACATCTGACTGATTAATAATAAAGTACCTACCTAAGACTGATAATGCATTCGATTTTATTTATTATTTCACTAGAATTTAACAAGATTTATGATAATAATCAAAAAAGCTTGATTTTACTTTTTGTCGTACCTTTTAATACTGAGAAAAAATCCTCAATAATGTATGGTATCCGGCCTTTGTACCCAAACTGGCTGGTCTGTCCGGCTATTAGATTTGGCGACCTGGCAACCCTACCTACATTCCAATATTGGCTAAGTATACTGAACACAGTCGGTCGATTGTGGTCAGCTAACTGCGGTTGGCTGGCCGTCCTCTCCCATCCCAGAGCGTGTCACTCCTATACCCACTCCTTGGTTTATCCATGGTTACTCCAATTCCACTAATATAAACTAAGTTAGTTGTATGGTTGCTGATGCTTGAATGGTTGTATTGGCCATGGCTCGGTTGTTGTACTGGCTGAGTAGTGTTAATCATCATCATCATACCAGTGTAGTATACCAGATAAACAATACACCTTTGGCTGCGGTATTCTGTGAGGTGGACCGAAAACTATACGCTCTACCGCTCCTAAAAATCTTGAATTTTGGCTATGATAATATACCGGGCGTTGTTCTGCATTTGTGCCATATTTAAGGAGGTTGATATTTAACTTGTATAGAACACTAATCAATTATAAAATCATGCTCTTAAAATTAAATATTATTTTTAAAGTTTTGTAAAAATAAAAATCCCACCGTGTTTGACGATGTTTTATAAAGATTTATAAGATATAGGTTGGTGACCGCTGCGCAGCGGCCCGGTTTCTCCCCCAGCCCCGGATGAAGTCTTATTCTGATTTGACGTTAATCACAAATCATCAATAATTATTTACTTATTAAGCCCAGAATTAATTATCTATTTTATAATAACTAAATAAGTCATTTACTATTGGTTCTGTAAATATGGCACGAATGCAATACAACAACCTGTATATTGAATAGACACTATGTAGTTAATATATCAGTATTTTGTTACAGTCCAGACAAGGTCCATCAGATGAATTCGACAACTACCTCATCACTGGTTTCCAAGTGATACTGTCCATGGATGGAGGGAGAAGTGAGGGCTTTATCTCAGAAGGGGGCATTTTTGATGTGAGTAGTTTTAATGTTGTAAATTATAACAATAAGCAATAGTCTAACCCCCTTATTCATAATTAAGTTATCAAACGTTGATTAGCTAAAATTCCGAAGTCTTTATCTGACACGTGACATTTGGTGATCGAAAGAGTGAGACGGAGGACACTATTACACTGATTTAGTTAAAAAGCGATTATGAATAAGGGGGTAAGCTCTTATATTGCTAATCGTCGTGATAAAAATACGTCATGCAGTTTAAAGAAAACAAAAACAAGTAATGCGTGTTTACGTAATTAATGATTTGTGTTCAGGCGCTACCTTAAACGCCTTCCTGTTCAGAGAACGCACATTGTTGCTTCAACTTGCATCAGGCGCTTATATTTATTTTATTGTATGAGGTATAATGTACCTACGTCATTCACGCATCAAACCTCAAACGCGCTGCATCTTTTTTGTTAATTATAACGAATTCACTCAAGTTTATCGTTTTATTTTGGCACCATTATATCATCCAAAGATATAACATGGTGGCCCATGAGGGGAACTCAAGAAAACGCGAAAATTACGTATAAAAGTGAAGAATTTTGACGAAGAAAAGCCACGTCGCCTAAGCCGTGCGGACCAGAGGAGCCTTCCAGTGGACGTTCTAAAGCCACAGAGTTCCAGTGAACGAAGCGTTGCAAGCCAGGATTGCCTAAGGATCCAGGACTCGAGCAGTGATACAGCTAAAGTATCACATCGTGCAACGACTTTCACCCAAAGATAAGTGTCCTTCCTTCATCATAAAAATCATCCAAAAATCCTTTATAGGTACCTAATAAATCCTTTATAACTATTCTGAATACTAATCTGTTTGTGCAAATCAACGTATTTCTTTGCAATTTGTTGCAAAATTCTTGTAAAAAGATCGAAATTGCATCATCATTTTCGATTTTTTCTACCCACATTAATAAAATAAAATTCTTAAAATCAGTCCAAATCATTAATTTAACTCAAAATTAAACTAATTATATTCTAATAAGTCTTCTTTTATCATATTTAAAATAATATTTCTGAAATTGTGCCAAAATTGGACCTTTTTAATTTTTCCTTTGTTCTTTTCAAGTTCTTTGTTCTCATTTTTTCTACCTTCTTCGAAGTCGTATAAAATCAAGCCATTATCCAATATTCACAGTACTTCGCCACAATTTCCAGATTGTACCTGCTACATTCCACGGGTACCGGCTGATTGCAGTTGTGAGTGCAAGGCCGTTTTCCTGCGGCAAGTGTCACCGAAACGAGGAGCGTGAGCCATTCAATTCAGTATTTTAGTAGTTTGCTAGAATAATAGTTTTATTTGAATCGTTAATTCATAGTCCTAAAGTCAAAATGTCGTCAGATAAACAACGTTACAAAGAGTTGACGACAAAACGGGTGTCCGCCAAAGGACAGATCACTAAATTCAAAAATTATTTAAATGGTATTTCTGGTCAGAAGGAATTAACTAATATTCAATCACCTGACTTGAATTTAAAGCTAGTAAAGTTGAGGCATTATCAATTTAGGGTTGATGACTTGCAAAATGAAATAGAGGTACTAATTCCAATTATTCAATAGGTATATACACAAATTAATTTTCACAAATGATGTTCTATTGGCTGCTGCTACCATGAAGTTACGAAGCCAGTTAATCAGCTAAAGATTAAAGTTCGTGCCTTTTTGGATTGTGGTAGCCAATCATCTTTTATATCTGAGTCCCTAAAGACCAGATTGTCACTAAAATCAAACCAATGAGATAGATGTAATGTAGGTACGACTACCACCTACTACTAATTGTTCAATACAAAAATCAATTCAAGTTCTAATAGATAAGTAGCTATTAGAACATTGTAGTCAATCATGGCAGACCATGATTGAAGTTACGAAGCCAGTTAATCAGCTAAAGATTAAAGTTCGTAGCTGATGCCATGTTTAAAGTTACGGAGCCAGTTAATCATCTAAAAGATTAAAGTTCGTAGCTGCTGCCATGATTGAAGTTACGGAGCCAGTTAATCAGCTAAAGATTAAAGTTCGTAGCTGCTGCCATGATTGAGGTTACGAAGCCAGTTAATCAGCTAAAGATTAAAGTTCGTGCCTTTTACATTGTGGCAGCCAATCATCTTGTATATCTGAGTCCCTAATGACCAGATTGTCATTAAATTGAACCTCATTGACTCGCTAAAGCTAAAATCTAATCAAGACAATTTAAGGTAGTATTATGTACAATTAAGAAATAGAAAATGCTATTAATTAATTTAAAATCAATTAAAACTTTTTATATTAAATTTAAACTTATATTAAATTTAAAATGACACCCTTGATTGCCTGGGATGACACATATCAATTAGTTAAAAAGATTTAATATTTTAGAACAGAAATTAAAACGAAATTCAATGTTAAAAATAAAATACTCAAAATTTATCAATAAATGTGCTGGATTAGGTCATATGTTTGTATGTAATTTGATTATGAACTAACGGAAATATTTAGCGACAATGGAACTAATTTCGTGGCCACCGCGAAAGAAATAGGAGATTTTATAAAACAAACCCAGGAACTTTTATTTGATTTTGCAAGTCAACAATGTATGTAACGTAACTATAAATTCATTCCTGCTTACTCTCCTCATTTCGGTGGCATATGGGAAGCCGGGGTAAAGTCTGCTAAACATCACATAAAACATGTTATTGGCAACAGCCATCTTACCTACGAGGAAATTTCTACGTTATTTGCACAAGTGGAGGCGATTCTGAATAGTCGTACCTTGTGCCCTCTATCATCCTGTCCTAACGATCTCCTCTCCCTCTCTCCAGGACACTTCATCATCGGGAGACCGTTGACTGCACTACCTGCTCCGGACCTCAGCCAGTGCAAGGACAGCCAACTTAACCGCTATGAACGCCTCGAAAAGATACGGCAACACTTTTGGCAAAGGTGGCAAAAAGAATATTTTTCCGAGCTGCAGCAAAGAACAAAATGGCGGGCCAATACTGCTAAACTAAACGTCGGGGACATGGTGCTGCTGGCAGAAGACAATACGTCACCATTACAATGGAGACTTGGACGGGTTCTGCGCCTCATCTATGGACCAGATCAGACTGCACGTGTCGCGGATGTCTACACTACTAAGGGCTGTGTGCGCCGCTCTTTGGTGCGCCTCTGTCCACTTCCAACAGAAGAAGAGCTGAAGAGTTGAAAGAAGCAACCTTTCAACGGCCGGGAATATGTTCAGGCGCTACCTTAAACGCCTTCCTGTTCAGAGAACGCACATTGTTGCTTCAACTTGCATCAGGCGCTTATATTTATTTTATTGTATGAGGTATAATGTACCTACGTCATTCACGCATCAAACCTCAAACGCGCTGCATCTTTTTTGTTAATTATAACGAATTCACTCAAGTTTATCGTTTTATTTTGGCACCATTATATCATCCAAAGATATAACAATTTGATAATCAATCTTTGGCTATTTTCGGTGTAGATTGAAGGTTTGTCTGTGGCTTTGACACTGGATAAGATTAATGTTAATGTTGTCTGTGAGTGCCCCAGGTGGGGCTCGAACTTTGACTCTGGGCGTTGCCGGGGATCCGGGTATGTGGCATCACGAGTTACGACTATTTCAGGATTTCTTTGAGCCGGCTCGGGCCGCTCTTATGGGGCGAGACTACTAGATGAGCCTGCGAGGATGCAAGCTTCACTTATGGTTTATATTCGGGCGCTTTCCCAAACCTAGTCTCCTGAGTATAGTATACTGGGTGGAGATTTCGAGAGACTATTGGTCCCATAGTAAAAGTTGTTCAGAATGACTAATACAACACAGATTTCGAAAATATGCCATCTCGAAAATGTCCACCTGTTAAAGAATCTAATTAATTTAGATTCAAATATAAGAACGTATATAATTCATTGAAGAAAAAGGTTTAGGTTCAAGAGAGCTTTACTTACGTGTTGTTTAACCTTAAAATGGGGTCTAACAAGCCATATTGTATGGTACCGAGTGCCCAAGAACCAGAGAGATATAATTATGCCTTCTTATTGCTTTTTCTCTAATTTCCAGAGCTCAATCCAACTGACCTTCGAATGCAGAGGCGTGACCACCATCGGATACCAGTTCTGGCTGTACGGCGTCACTCAGACTACACATAATAATACTATTAAATCGAGCCTGACTTCATATAATATGTGCTAATCAATAACTTCATTATGTACCTTTAATCTCTATTTACAACAAAATTATTTTCTATATTAAAACTTTAAAAAAAATCCTATAGTCTACCATACATTGGATAGCCAAGCTGATGCGTTGGCGGAAAAACCCGGAGCTACGATCTCGACCGCAAAAGGCAGATAATTCGGAAGACATAAAGTCGTTGGTCCCGGTTATCACTTAATTGTGATAGTCATTAAGCTAATTCGAGGCCTCCTAGGTGGCTTGACAACTTCAACAGTAGGTTGACCACTAGCCTACCTCCACCGATCCGCAGTCGGCACGCGTGGTGGAGTATCTGCCTATTCCCTTTCACCCTTAATGTGAAAGGAGGCCCGTGCTCAGCAGTGGGACATTATAGATCATTTTACTCTACAAAAACACACGAATAGGTGAATACATAATCTTCCAAAGAAAAAGGTTCCACGAAACAAAAGCTAGTACCTCATCATCATCATCATCATCATCAGCCTATAATGTCCCACTGCTGAGCACAGGCGTCCTTTCACAAATGAGGGTGAAAGGGACTGGGCGATACTCCACCACGCGTGCCCACTGCGGATTGGTGAAGGTATATAGGCTAGTGGTCAACCTACTGTTGGAATTTTTCAAGCCACCTAGGAGGCATCCAACTAGCTTAACAACTATCACAATTAAGTGCCAACGGCTTTACGTGCCTTTCGAAGCACGGAAACGCTCGATTTGATATACCACTAGGCGGTCACCCATCCAGGTACCGACCACGACAGTAGTAGCTTAACTTGCAGATCGATTAAGAACGGCTTATCATGCTACACCACGAATCCATGCTACTGCTAAGCTAGTACCTACCTAAATAATAAAGCAGATTCGTGTGTTTTATTTCATGTCTAGACGTGGCTTCAGGTGCCTTTATAGCACATAATAAAAGCCTTCATGTCGCTCGGGATACAATAAAGTTAGTATAGCTAAATCTGTTGAAGTACCTAATTCAATTATGTTTCTTGTTGGTACTTTCTATAACAATTTTTCTTCCACAATAAGAAACAATAAAGTAGAGTAACAGTTATTAGTTTTTCTTTCCAATTTACCGCTGAGCTCATAAATGGGTTAGGTATACTTGGAGTTTCTCTGCGTAGAGTTCAAGAACATAAAGGTATGGACATAGCACAGTATCCTGGAGTGGTTATGGGCAGGTTATATCACTCAAAGAGCTGGGGCAAAGTCTGCTATTGCAATTGTGTTCAATGAACTATCAGTGGTGTCAACATTTACACATTTGACAGTTTTGGTAGTCTACTTACACAATAGCTTCATAATGGCGCCATAATAGCTTTCCGATGATTTTCCACTGAAACTACAATCGTGCCACAGTTGTCAGTTTTGACAGTTATTGTACTAAAATTCTTTTAGTTCATGAATTAGTAGACTGCGTACATCGGCTCAATGATAATGGAATTGCAACGGTATCGTGTCAGTATGACATTTTTGCAGACTAGGCCCTCTGATAACCGATGCGGAAGAATGGATCTCGAGCGGAGACGACCTCTCACCAGGTGGACCGACGAGACCTGGTCAGAGTCGCTGGATGGAAGGGGCTAAAGACTGTGGAAATCTAAGGAGTCTGTTCAGTAGTGGACATTCTTCAGCTGAAATTAATGATGATAAGCTTTCCTTACGTTCGTTATTTGTTTTACTATGCATTGGCATTTGTTTGTCCATAAAATCACCATGGTCAGTGATGTATTCAAAGACGGTAAGCAAACAAAGCCTTGAAGGTACCTAACTGGGTCTCAAGTGTCTGAACACAAAGAGAGAGAGGTAGAGCATAGCGTTTATTCGCTCAAAGAGCAGCTCGACTGGTGAAGTACCTCCACCTTACAGAATACCGCAGCCAAATAACTTTATGTTGTGTAAAGTTGTGTTCCTGGGCGTGTTAAGGTCGCCAGAGCTCATAGGGGAGGGGGGAAAGGTCGGTAACGCGTGAGCGATGCTTCTTGCGTTGCAAGCGTACATATGGCTACGGTAACCGCTTACCATCAGGTGGGCCGTATGCTTATTTACCGACTATGTTGTATAAAAATAAAACACCCTTTAAAGACTCTACTTTTGTTCTTTAACTGGCTAAAAAGACCTAAGAAATATTATTAGTATTAAGGTACTTACAACCAGCTGCCGTTGGTCCAGGGTTCCTTCCTCCTGGTCTCATTCTTCTCCTCAGCCAGGATCCACACCAACGCAGTGAGGAGAATCAGGAATCGAAACACTGTGTTCGACGCCATCTTGTTTGGCACGCACAAAATGGCGGACGTCACATTGTAAATAGAACTTTCCGTTTGATTGTCACATTATTGTTTAGTTTTCCAATTAAAAGTTTTTAGGACAGGTTTTTACACTATGACATTGTTGATTTTTGGTAAAACTATTTTTACGATACTAAGAAAAAACTTCTAAAACGAAAAATTCTAAAATACCACGGGATTAATTTTGTTCAATTTTATAACTTCCATTTAGATTCATATAAGATTTTCTTTAAACATATTAGTAGCAGTTTTAATTCTCTTTCCGCTGTTTCACCCGCTTTCCCGACGGATATCATGGTTTTCTGTTTTTATTTATTATGTTTTAATTCTGAACATATTCTATCTATGTGCCAAATTTAATCCAAATCTGTTCAGTAATTTTTTTGCTTTAGAGAATACCTAACGAACATCTTCACAAATCATAAATCAATCCTCACATACATAAAACGTTCGTAACATTAAGTAATATAAGTACTTATACGTCAAATAAAGTGTATTTAGATTTATGATTTTGTACCTATATGTTGCATTACTGTGTTATAATTAATTTCCCTAACAAAATGTATGGGTTTTGTCCATTTGTGACATTTCTAGTGCTCTAACCCAGTGTTTTTCAATCTTATTGATTTCGCGACTCCCTTAAAGGTTGAAAAATTCTGGCGACCCCCTTGTCAGACAGACAAAGAATTTATAAATTAAAAGACTATGATAATGATTTTCTTTATTTCGATACCTTTACTTATTAGTCTGCAATAAATTCTAATAATCCAATTGTTATTAGGTATTGCATAAATTATCTCTAAACACAAAAAAGTTTCCTTTTTTCCACTTTCTCTTTACTTATTAGTCTGCAAGAAGCCGCGAGACATTCTAAATCCTTTCTTGGATAAGTCAACAGAACTGGCTGATCTCTCCACAAATTTAAAAGAATACCTCATAGATTTAGCTGCTGACGGCATGCATAAAATATAATTTTATTCACAAAGTGTCGACGTGTCTTGGATGAAAAGAAAACAAGAATATCCAGAGCTAGCAACGGAAGCTCTAAAATTATTAGTACCATATTTTTTATTAAAAATGAAAAGAGAAATAGACTTCAATAAGAAAATATTTGATTGTTAACGTTTCAAAAATAGCACCACGATTTTGAAACATTTTTGAAATTTAAACAAGCCCATCCTTCTCACTAAAATTGTGTTTTTATTGAAGTCTACCTTGCCTTTTGCTTCTGCCGGCGATCCCCTGACTCAGGTTTCGTGACCCCCCTAGGGGTCGCGACACAGATTGAAAAACACTGGTCTAACCTAATGACAGCGACAGAAAATCAGTGCTGCTACCCGGTTTCGGAATAGCAGTGTAATACCACGGTACATATATCTATTATGTACCGTGGTAATACTGATTCGCTGACCAATTTTGATGTCACACAACATTACTCTGTTTTTTATGCTTTATGTACTGTTATATTTTATATGTAATGGTGCGTCCATGCTTGGTGAACCGAGCACGAGCCGAGCCACGAACGAGCACACTGCGAGCACGATTCGCGAAGCATGGACGGGCTTGCGAGCCTCGAACGAGCGCGATTGTCAGAGTTTTCACGAACAAAGGGACTCGCATCGTGCTCGTTGTAGGTTCGTTTGTGGCTCGGTGGGTATATGTGGTGTTGTGTGAATTCTCAAAATAAAAGAATTTCCTTCTTTCTTCTTTTCTAACCTAACTTAGAGCCTTTTGAATGTTGAATGAAAAACAAAAGAGTTATGCTACTGTTTTGCTAGTAACAAACATTTTTCAATAACGATTACAAAGATAAAGAAATTAATCAATAACCCCGCAACTGTAGGAAACGCCGGGGAAATCGTATAAGAGCACAGATTAAAAACAAATCCAATTTTCCAGACAATAACTATCTATAATGCTTATGTCTTATTAACTTGTAGGTAGCGACTTAGAGACCTTTTAAGCTAGGGGCTAAGTCGCTACCATAGAGATACTCTGTGGTCGCTACCTTCTTAGGTACTATACTACTATTATTAGTAATTAGGGTTGTCTTACATCTTTTTCGCAGACTACAGGGGATTAGCTCTAGGGGCTGTCTATTTAGTTTGACAAAATATTTTAATATGTTTTGTTTTCTAATATTATGTTATGGTCTCATGCTAAAGGTATTTGTGTTGTGGTATTTTAAAACGGTTAATTATTGAAAAAAAGAAAAGTGATGCTATAGTTTTCTTTTTCTCGCCAAAAAATAAATATAATTTATACAAATTATACGACAGAAAAAAAAATTAAAAATAACCCGTATAATTTAAATATCCAACCAATAAAATTGTCCCTTTAGTGTCGTATAATAAAAAAAATATTAAAATTTCATTATATAAAAATTGTTGTTGGTGCGAGCCAAATCTCACGACACCTCACTAAGGGGGGCTACCTTAGCCAAATCTCATGACATCTCACTAAGGTAGCCCCTTAGTGAGATGTCATGAGATTTGGCTCGCCCCCTCCCCCTCCCCACAAATCTCACGTGAGATTTTCAAAATGCGTAATTTTTATTTGAATACGTTAAATTTTGCTTGTTTGCGTTGGATTTATTTAAAACACAATACTTTCTTCATTTATTTTTAGAACTTAGCATAGTCTAGAATCGCACTGAAAATTAAGAACAATAAAATACTTAAAAGGGAACTACTAGACACAACGAATATTGAGAGAGGTAGAGCATAGCGTTTATTCGCTCAAAGAGCAGCTCGACTGGGGAAGTACCTCCACCTTACAGAATACCGCAGCCAAATAACTTTATGTTGTGTAAAGTTGTGTTCCTGCCCGTGAGTAAGGTCGCCAGATCTCATAGGGGAGGGGGAAAGGTCGGTAACGCGTGAGCAATGCTTCTTGTGTTGCAATGGCTACGTTAACCGCTTACCATCAGGCGGGCCGTAGGCTTGTTTACCGACTTAGTAGTATAAAAAAAAAGTTCACGCAATTTTCACTTTTTCTTGTGGACAAAGAAATTACGTGATATTTGCCGTGACTACCCCTCTCCCCCACGTGAGATTGGGTGAGATTCGGCTCGACCCCCTCCTACATACTTCTCAACTCCACGTACACGATAGAAGTGGTTGGATTTTAGATAAATACTCTATGACACAAAAATTATCCCAAAAAGCCATCAAAATTGTCAACCCTAACTGTAATTAAACTAAGTCTAGCGAGTTTTTTTTCTTTTCATACGATTTCAGCCTTTATAGCAATCTATATTAAGTTGTAAACCACAAAATAAAGCAGGCTAAGCCAATGCAGACTTTTCTAACTTTCCTAGTTAAATCATCAGGTAATTAATACTTTTGCAAGCGTATTCGCTTGCATATTGCGTAGATAATACTCGAAATAACGTAACAATCAACGTGAAAGTTAATTGAGGAAGTGTGCTTGTATGTTTGTTGCTCAATTACATCGAAATAGCTGAATTGACTTGTAAGGAATATAGTATTTATAGTATAAATCCAGCTGACCCCCGCGATTTTACCCGCGGTGCGGTTTTAATATTTCTTCCCGGATCCCTAATTCTTTTTCTAAAATAAAAGTAGCCTAAGTTACAACTTATAAAATCGGCTATCTGCCAGTGAAAGTTCTGTCAAAATCGGTCAAGCCGTTTCGGAGAATAGCCCGAAAAAGCAGAAAGATAGACTACATTTTATTGGTATATGCACGGTATATACTTTCCTTGAACGATACCTCTTTCATATTTTATGCATACAGTATCAAGCTGTTATTTTGACATTACAAACAGACACTTCAATTTTATTTATTGGTGTAGTAATTCTAGAACTGAATTATAAAGAGATATTCAAATATGCAGCTTATTAAAAAAGATTATTAAGTAAGATGTATTTGATTGACAATTTATTGAAAGAATAGGATCTTGTATATTAAAATAAATATTTTATTATTTTATATAATTTTAGTTTGTATAAATTGAACCTCCATTCCCGTAATCTGATGAGCTTTGATTAAGGATACATCCAGATTGAGTGTCGAAGCTGTGCATGCGTCGAAAAAAATAGCCCATAACTGTTAGGGGGTAAATCAAATAAAAATAAATAAAATTGCATGTAATATTTGAATTTCTCCCGATTTTAATTGGAATATTTCAACAACTACTATCATTATGAACGTCACTATGACAAGCAGAATGACGCAGAGGGAGCGTAAAACGTAGCTGTTACGCGCAGCAGCCTATAAAAGTTGGCCTGTTTTATATATTCATGTTGTATGGCGACGTTCTTTCTAGGTATATTTATTTCTATACTGATGAGTTTTTCGAACGTAATTATGGGTAAATACTTATGTAGTTTCTCGCACCGTACCTTCATAATGTACCGTCAACCATAAATATTTACTTATTGACTCTTTTTAACACCATTGCCAACTGTGCGGTTAACAGTAACCTAAATTACTATTATAAAAAAAAACTTTTTTTGAACTTCACGTAAAAAATAACAAAAGCTCGGATTAAAATCGATGCAAACAATAAAATACAAAAGCAATAAGTCTATTATTATTGTAATAAAGAATAATAATCTGACTGTTATAAAAATGGGTCTTTTATAAACTACGATCTACTTGAAGCACCCTAATGATTCAGACATGCTTTTATTGAGAATTTCCCAGGCGTAAAAGGAAATAAAATATTTTTCCTTTAACTCTGTTATCACATATCTATACTAATATAATAAAGCAGAAGAGTTTTTCTGTTTGTTTAAACGAGCTAATATCTGGCAGTACTAGTCAGAATCGAAAAATTCTTTCACAAATAAGAAGCTAAGTTATTTATCTATGGATTAGTTTAGTTTTAGTTGTTATTATTATTAGTCACTCTTATGTAATAAATAAACAAAATAATTATGTTAGTAAGTAAATGGTAGTAAATGTAATGTTATGGAAAATAAACATAAATAAATAATAAAATAAAAAGTTTCAAGACACTTTTCCGACGATTTCCTTCAGCATTATCAACGACACATCGTATCGTGATCGTCTCTTATGATCGAAGTAGTCTCATAAACCGATGGCTGCAGCTCCCATAGATAAATTAGTTACGCTTTTGGCTATTCTATTGTGTGTTTCAAATTGAAAATTATAAAGGGGCGCGTGACCAGTGACTTTACAAGTTGGGAATAAAGATTCCATCATAATTATTTCGAAATAGCTGTGCCCCTCAGCTTCATTCGCTTTCCTGCGTTAATTATAAGAGATTTTCGGGCAACAGGCTGCTATTTTTAAGAGACATTGTGTCGACTTGAGGACTAGAAATAAATTGATTTTTTCGCAATTATAAAAATAGTTTCATTTGGTTCTTATTTTGTGAAGATGTGTTTGAGTAGGTATTTAAGTATTGAGTAGGAAGGTGCATTATTATGAATACCTGAATTTACTATACGAATGAAGAAAGTTTAATGATAGTTAAAAAAAATACTTTCTAAACATGTTCAAATGTTAGTTAATTAATTTGCGTTATTTTAAATAAATTTAAGAATGTATTTTTGAAATAATTAATTTTGTAGTTACATCAACTTTATCATACAAACTTGAATGAACAACTAAGTACCTATGTACTTAATACTGGAAATCCATTCTATTTGTCATTCGGTGAAAGTCCAAAAGCTTTCAAAAGTTTCAAATGAACTTATATGAATGTTTCGATACTATTAAGACAACTCTACAGAATGAATATTGGATTGTATTTTACTTTAGTTTTAAATTTAATTTCTTAATTTAGTTAATTCGAAGTTAATTTGAATGTCTCAAGGAATTAAGAAAAAAAAATTTATTCCACTTTCAAATTTGGAAAAAAATAATATTCGCGGTTGGCGTTTTGTTTTTTTAATATAATAAATGTGACCATAAAGTTTATATGCTAATGTACCTGCTTATTGTTTTCAAATAGTGTTTAAATAATAAAGTCTGACTTAGGTTTGATGCAGGTCTTGTAAAACCTAGGTTTTGAGATAGCATCGGTTATATTTTGACGTAAGTAAGTGACACATCCTTACTAATATTATAAATGCGATTGTGAGTTTATTTCTTACGCTTTCACGCCTTAACTACTCAACCGATCACGATAAAAGGAGATGGCATTTTTTGGCATTACAAATTATGGAAAGGTACAGAATTCGGAGCTATTTTAAAAAAAAGCGCTTATTTTATAATATAAATAGCCAGATTAACTTTATTATTGACAATGGGGATAAAATGTCGTTAAAAATTAGTAATTTGATTTGATTAGTAACAGTCCGGTACCAGTGTTTGTTTCTAAGGCCGTGGATACAAGGCTTTTTGCCTTGTCATATTTATTATGATAGTGTTGTCATTGAAAAATATAAAATAAATTATTAATAAATTGATTTACATAATGTTTTGATTGCTAGTGTATAAAAATAAAAATAAAAAACAGTTTACGACGATGAGATATAGCTAAGAAATGGAATACAATTTGTTTATTTATTTCTTTTCAACTTAAAATGTTTCGATTTTGTTTAGAAATAGAAACTAGCAACACTAAAACCCATGAATATGTTTAGTTCAAGATGTCTCAAAAAGTCCATGAGGAGTTTTAGTACAATGACAACCATTGTAGTAAAACATGACTGGGAACTATAATGTAACTTGACATTGGCAGAAATAAGTACTAATTTGGATGTGGTTGGACGAGCTGATTTTGTAAGTGTAACCGTAAAATGATAACTTAACATTTTCCCCGGCTATCATATAGTGTATTTTACGGGGCAGAATTAAATCTAGACATGAAGGAAGAAAAATATACTTTGTTTGTTTTTTGATTGACAGCTCTCTAAGTGGCCGGGAAGCTATAAAGCAATACCTACTGTTGCAATTGCATTGTTAGACGTAGGACAGTAGGATGCTGTGCTCATATCATGTCAATCATCTGGTACTTGGCATGGGCACGGCATCAAGACAGCCTGTCTCCCCCTGCACCTTTCTTTGATGATATTTTACTAATATATGATGATGATGAGCATGAATAAAATATTTGATTTTTTATTGTAGCTACAATAATCCTGTCATCCTTAATTACCTACTTATCCTTAATAATATTATAAGCTTCGATTGTCGATAAGTAAGTTTGTAACTATTCCTGTGTAGTAGACTTAACCTATATGATCAGCGAGAACATCATTGAGCAAAACAAACTTCAACAAGTACCTAGTTATCCTTTTTCAAGTATAAAAGCATCATTTTACAAAGCATAATTGGTAATATGTTATACATAAAATAAATATTTATGCATTAAAATAGTCATAGAGGTAAAAAACCGATTAAAGTTAAAGCATTGATGCACTTAACCTCACTTTTACAAAAAATAAGATTTCTCTTTAACCCCATTGTATTTTTTTTTTATTTTTTTTTTTATAAAACCTCATAATATTCGCTATCAAACCACGCCACTTTTATTTCTGTACAAATTAAAAAAGTTTAATGCCAGCGTTCTATGGACTTCTGCCATTCTCCTTTGGCATGCAGATAGCTTATAGCACGTATAAGAACATAGGCTATATTCTTATCTCGGGAACGCGAGTGAAACCGCGGGCGATATCTAAATGATTCTAAAGATTCTACAAGCGAATTATACGTCATTTTGAAGTATTATCTGAGTCTTAGACATAATTATGTTACTATCAAATTTTTGAATAAATGCATTTTCAATAACTTAATGAATATAGTACTTTTAGTAAGAAACAATAAAGGCATCTAATATATGTAAAGCTCCAGGAAAAAGCTTAGTAATAAGCTGTTTGTTTATTTGTTAAAGCAAATCACGGAATTCTTCTAGTATAACGAAGTGCAAAACCAAGTGAAATCGCTGTACAAAGTAGTACAAATCCCAACAGCATACAACAAAAATATTCAAAGCATTCCAACAACAAAAAAAAACAAAAACACAACAAAAAGTTTGCACTTGCTAACTTAAGACACTGACTTAAACTTGAATCACTAACACTTATATCACTTAATACATCACTGATACTTATAACAACACGTAATGCAATTGAAATTGCTTTTCCACCGAATTAAGTTGCGACTAAGTTGTATTTAAGTTAGGAGTTCGACAGACGTGTGTGCTTCACGACGTTTAAAGCCAGACTGGTCGGTGGTGGGATAACTTGACTAAGTCACTACACTTAAGTTAATGCCAAAGGCGTATACTCGGGATTTGTACCAATATTAATAAAGGAAAGTTTGTTTGTACGGTGGAGGTTAACTTGTTAAAGTGTAGAGATTTTTTAACTTAAAAGTCAAGTTGGATAATAGAAGGCTTTATTTGAACTAGATTTCATCCTGCGGTTTCACCCCAGTTCCCGAAAGATCTTAAAATAAATAAATATCCTGGGACATTCCTCACACACGGTTTTCAGATCCTAAACTAAGTAGAGCTTGTACTAAGGAAACCAGATAACTGATATTTTGTGTGTGAATAAATACTTAGTAGGTATGCATAATTACACCTGGATTCAGGACATACAGACATATACACAAATGCATGTCCTCTGTGGCAATCGAACCCACGACCTGCGGCGAGATAAGTGGAATCTTTACCAACCACGTCAACTGGCCCGACAAGTATGTATTGTTTTTTTCTGGTATAAAAATTACTCCAGGTTATAATTTACCCGCATGTAAAATCATCATGATTGGTTATTCCGTTGAGGTAAGAGGTGAAAAACAAACACACTCACTTTCACATTTATTATAATAGTAGTGAGATACAGCTTTTATCTAAAACGCTGTTTATGCTTGTTGCTGAGTCTGTTGTAAATCGCACTAAACTAATTTTAATCGCACCATCTCTTTCTTACAATTATTGAAAAAGGATAGAAGTCTTTGCCGTTCGTAACAAATTTTATTAACCTTTTTTGAAAGTATCAGAGGAAAAACCAAAGTTTCAGATGCTAAGCATAGGATAAGGAGGCTGAAATGGAAATGGGCGGGGCATATTTGTAGACTTAAAGACAATAGATGGACATATAGAGTCACTATGTGGTATCCAAGAGAGGGTTACAGATCCAAAGGAAGACAGAGAAAAAGGTGGAGTGACTAAATCAAAGCACTGGTTGGAGGAACCTGGTGCAGAACATCAGTTGATAAAACCAAATGGCGGTTACTGGAGGAGGCCTTCGTCCAAAAGGCGAGCTGTTAAAAGAGCACAGGAGACTCGAGGTTACCTACAAATAAAATTATTTAGTAGCTAGTGAAGCTTTTAAGAAAAAAATAATGGTGTGTAGTAGCCCTAGTACTCGAATAGAGATTGTAAATATTGCAGCAATAAAGAAGCTTTATTATTATTATTATTTTTAGACGTAACCAATTTTGATAGCGACTTTTATGTTGAAAGAAAACAAGCAATTGGACGAGACTTTTTGGCGGGAACTTGCCGAGTCACGTTGCGTTTTCATTTTTATTTTCAATAATTCGTGTATTTAGTGTTTTATTGCATATTATCGGTGGAATTTTATCCAATAAAGATCAATCCATGTGCACCAGTGAAGAGAAATGAAATTTATTATGTGTCTCGTGACTTTTCAAGTTGTCTCTAGAAGTCCGTGAACATTTTTAGTACAATGACTACCATTGTAGTAAAACATGACTTTTATGGACGGTGGGTGACTGACTGAGGACTATATGAAAGTGATTTATTGTGACTAGATCTTATAATATAACTGGAATTTGGCAAAATACACAAGCCGTGTGACGCCATTGAAGAAGAAAAAAAAAAGGAATTGGACTAATTTGACAGGACTTTTCTTACATTATTTTCTTGTGTTCTTTGTTAGAAAGAGATATAGTTAGACTAAATTAGTTTTAAAGAACAATATTCTAATTCCAAAAACTTCTTCTAGTAATTTGACACCAATCGTCACATTTTTACCGATCACCTTATTGTCGTTGTCACACATTGTGACGTTATTTATGTGACCATTTATTATCAGATAAATAGCGTTTTATTAGGGACCGTGGTGTAGAAGAAATTAACTAATATAAAATTTTGTGAAAAAGACGGTCATTTGCGAATTAACTTTAAGCGTAACTTAATAATATTGCTATGAAATTACAAGTAGGCGTTAAAAATATTCTTTTTGATAGAGTACCTACAGCGTTGTAAACCGACGAAAAAACGGAGGAGGTATACAAGTCGACGCGTATATATATATATATTTTTTTTATGTATGATCACGCATAACTTTTTACAGAGTAGTCCGATTTTGATAATTCTTTTTTTATTGAATAGGGTATATACCCAAGTTGGTTACATTACATTTACTTACATTAAAAGTAATAAAAAATAAGCATGTAGTAATAAGTAGATTATAGCCGCAAAAAATTATAAAATAAAAACTTAAGAACCACCGAAAAAACTGAAAAGCAAAAAATAATAAATCTTTTAAATAACTGAAAAAAGAATTTAATGAACTCTTTATCCTATAGAATTTTGAATATAACTTAAATTTTATAAGGTTTTGCAGTCAAAAAGATCGGTAAAAAGTTTTTTCGCTCAAAGAGCAGCTTGACCTTATAAAAATAGCAAACTTAAACAGACCAGCCCCCACAAGCAGCACCTGTTGACAAGTATGACGCGTGTGGCAGCCATCGCCTTCCTCGCCATATTGGAGGGAAGTGAGCGACGCGCCACACGACGCCGCCGCAAGCACATTGGCTCAATGGCAATGGAGCTGTTTGGGGTCGTTTCAAAATGTCATTTTTAGTTTAAATAGCAAAGTTAGCCCCCTGGATGGTTATGTTTTTGCATGATTTACAGCTCACGCCTTTAGTGGCGAAATACCATGAAAGAAAAATAGATTACTGAGTAGTTACTACGTAACTTAAACCAGCGGGGTAAGTCACAAGCTCTACGATGCATGTAGCGCTGTCACTACCTTCTGTCTCTATCGTTCACTAGGCAATCACGTGAGAAGTCCTCTATCCGAGTTTTACAGAATAGCATAGCTGGTACACACGACAATAAATTAGCGAGCACGTTCTAAGTAATCTTAATGCCTTACGAATTATGATGACTGCTTGCTTCGCCAAGTTATAAGTATGTCTACTGACACAAGTTTAAGGCCTGGCTCATACCGGCTGATCCATTGAGAGGCCCGTGTCCAAAAGAGATAGAGCTATACAATAGGAAGAGAGGCGTTTGTACGAAAACACAGATTTTATTAGGTAGTAAGCCTTCTGTATCGTATATTATTATTATTCTATGGTTGAAGTTCCGTTTGAAATTTTCTAATCCGTCATAATAAAACGTTTGCTTAGTGTAACTGACGCTAAGTCCCTCGAGAATCCAGAATTCTTCAAAATTATACAAAAGCATAACTTTCTCGTAACTCGTGCAGTCGGGTAAAAATACTGCTGCTGACGCTACCATACCAATGCAGCCATTTTTATAACAGTGCATAGGTATGCACTGTTATAAAAATAGGATATACAATACACGTACAATACAATATGCAATGGTAAAACTGTGATGGTGCGTCCGTGCTTGGCGAACCGAGCACGAGCCGATTCACGAACGAACACACTGCGAGCACGATTCGGGTAGCGTGGACGGGCTTGCGAGCCTCGAACGAGCATTCATAGCTTGCTCGATTGCGCTCCGCCCCATTGTCAATTTTTTCACGAACACAGGGATTCGCATCGCGCTCGTTGTAGGCTCGTTAAGTAATTTCCACGCATGAAATCGCAAGCAACGAACGAATCCTGTTCGTTCGAGGCCTAGCTCGTGCTCGCCTCGCGTAGCATAGACGCAACATGACAATACACTATGATGTCATATTATAACCGATAAAAACTTTTAAACTATAACATGATTAGTTATTTCCCTGTTTCAATAGAAATAAAATTTTTAGCCTTCGCGTGTATTTCGATCTTGAGAAGGGACTGAACCAAAGTCTCAAGTGTTTGCCTAAATCTCTAATCGGTTTTATTATGTTTAGTTTACTGTTTAAATAAACTTGGTTGAGTTAGTTGGTTCTAAGCGGCCGTTCGCTTGGCATAGTTGTACTTGGGCTACGATTGTGATGGGATGTATTTGAAATGGTTTCATAATATTCTACCTTGCTGACCGTCATTCCCATTAGGAGTAGAATTTTGAAAAACTCTCCATGGTTGAAATTGAAACTTTACAAATAAGGAACCTATACCAGTAAACTATGATCTAATTCTAATGTGTGTGTCTTTACTGCAATGAGGGCTAACGTGCTTGAATTATCCGCGAGAGGCGCTAGTGTAATGTGATGTGAGATAGATTTCTAGATCTGCTGAAACCGAACCACACAATTATAATCAATTACATTTGCCCTACCCCGCTAAAAATAATTTTTCAATGACAGGAATAGGACCTACTCGCCAGTGGCGCCAACTGGTGGCCACATAAACGGTAGCCCTCTATAAAGCAGATCAGCATCAGATCATCATATCCTGTAAAAACTTATTTCTCCGGTGGAGGCCAGGTTGATTGGAAATCCTTGTCATGACTTTATATACCTAAAATAACGAGATACCTATAATTTCAGATATTTTTTTTACTAATACCTTTTTAAAGGTTGTAGAACAAATATACAAAATACCATTTAAATGAAAATAATAATCTAAATTAGAGATTAAACTAAAGTGTGTCTAACTAACTAAATGCGCCCCAGTACCTCAATGTTGCGATACCGGTACCTGTGCCGGTACGTCAGTGTTGCCAACTGCTAGCTTTACTAAGTAGCTAGACATCTTGCAAAAAGTAGCTAGATTGCCAGATTTTGATACCCAAAAAAGTTGCTAGAAGTAGCTAAATGTTTCTAAGTAGTTAGATAACAATAACATTGTTAAAGAGAATTAAAAATCAGTAAATAAAATACGTTTTTTTTTCAAAGGTAATTAATTTTCACAATATATTTAACAGCGATCATTAGTTTTAAATGAGGAGATTTCTTATGATACCTATATGGTCAAAATACCTGTCAAATCGTGTACTTAAGGTTCAAATTGGATCCAAATATCAACATTTTGACAATAAAGTATCATAAGAAAACTCCTTATTCCCGGCCACCGACCTATACCCACATCTAGGCCAATAGCGTCGCGTTTAGTCTTTTTCTATCGAGACCCAGTGCCCTATTACAAACTTTCGAAAGTATTGAAAAGTAGCTAGAAAAAGTAGCTAAATAAATTTAGCTCCAAGTTACATTAAATTGTAGCTGCCTAACACCAAAAAATAGCTAGATCTAGCTATAAAGTAGCTAAGTTGGCATCACTGCGGTACGTACGCGCAAACGCACTCGACTCTCACTTAATTGGTTTTCAAACATAAGTTTGTAGTAGCTGTAGTAGATACGACATAATGCTTACCTAAAGTTATGTTATCTACAAGTAAGTTAATAAAACTAGTAGGTATAATTCCAAACTCTAATTGGTATTCTGTGGTATGGGTTTTAAATATTAAATAATTATTATAATGTCGCAAACTCAATCTCACGTTTCTAAGGGATAATGATATCTAAGTAAATTTTGATTTCATTTTATTATTATGGAGATAGGGCATTTTCGCGAAAAAGTGTACCAATAATGAAAATAAGCGTTCAATTTGAAATTGTGTAATTTATTGGATTTTTTAGCTGTTTTGGCTTCTAAATATATTAAACTTTAAGGAAAATATAATAGATTCAGTTATTATTTTATTTTAATAGTATTTTAATTAAGTTTTGTGAGAGTTAAACTCAATTTTCGGTCAGTTACATTACACAAACGTTACAGAGTTTTTTTATGTTTACTTAGTAAATAAAACAATTTATATCTCAAAATCGGATTTATTTAGTATAATCTGCGTAAATATAAAAAAATACACAAAAAAAATATAATGTTTTGTAACAAATTATTCAAAATAGTGCGTATTTTATCGCATTTTGTTACGTTAGGAGCTTATCAGACTGTTAATTTTCCGCGTAACTTTTATAGTTTTGTCTAACTGATATAAATTTAGTATTACAAAAAATATTATCAATATTGTTAGTTAAAATATATACTATAAAACAACATTAACATGCAATAATTTCTTAAAATCAACAATATTCATAAAGAAAATCTGGGACAATTGAAGGCATGACAGATTTGTAACATAACTGACTTCGTAAGGTTGAGATCACACTTAGTCTAAAATTACACTTACCCACTTACTTGTTACCCACAAAAACTAGTAATGAAAATTTTTTCTTGTGTTTTTTTATGTTTATAAGCTACATTTTCTTCTGCTTTAGTTTTTCATCTTCTCTCATTTATTTTTTTTTATTTTTAGACTTGACTCTCTCCAACTTCATACTTCTCTGGATTATTTTTCAAGCGTTCCCTGTATTTTTTCATTCGGCGGCATACTATAAAAAATAATTATTTAAATTTATTATTTTAACCTTTAATAGATTAATTAATAGAAATAATTATTTTAAATATATCTATAAAAAAATTAAGGTACCTGCTGTACCTTTTTTCCAAAATTATTATTATAATTATTATATTTATTATTATAAAAAGCTTTGTGTGCCACTAACTTTTAGCTGTCAGTTACGTTACATTCTTTGTCAGCCGTATAAGTTACACTGCTAATTGTAGCGTAACTGACGTAACAACATAACACTACTCAATTCAAAAAATAATTTTAGAATTTTAATTTAACATTTAGCACTCCAATTTATACATACCTGTATTCTGCCAAAACTAGACTAAGTGCATGAAGAAAGGCGACACCGAATCACTTATAACTTTTGAATAAGAGCGTAAAAAACCCTGACTTAAAATTTGGCTAAAAACCGTTAGCAACATTCGTCACGAAAGTTTCAGTCGACTACACTGATATCTGACAACAAAATAACTTCTCATTTGCTTGTTTATGGTCAAAATGTGGCCCATTTTATGAATGTGCAAAAATTTATGCGGTAAAATATTTGAGTTTCTTGGAATTAGCGTAACTTACCCTGACCTGTCAGGCTCATTCATATTTAGCATAAATTTCAAATTAATTTAAAAATTGGTAATTACGATTATTATTGATATATGTTGTCATTTCATCTTACAAAAATTTAAACAATCTTAGGTCTTATGAGAAAAAATTGAAAAATAGCCTCTTAAACGTGTTGAACGTTTTTGGGACACTATGAAAACGAAAATATCACAGTTTTGAAACTTGATTTAAAGCTTTAAATATGTATTATTTCTCTATAATTTTTGTTAGAAATACATGGCACATTATTAAGGTTTACGTTTGTATCCTTAGATGTAATCATAGGTTTACAGATGAGGTCACAAAAAATAAAAATGATCTGGGACATTACAATTTCACAAAGGTACACTTTTTCCCGAAAATGCCCATATACCTACCACATTGTTTGATGAGACGTCTAGAATTTATTTCGACAGCCACCATTTTTTTACAATAGCGTCATCTAGTAGTAAAATAGTTAAACATGTTACATGATATGAATTTTGTGTTAATAGTTATCAAAGGAAGATAAAATTTTGCTACTCAAAACTAGATGGCACTTCTACAAACATTACTTAACAACTCAATGATAGATGGCAATACTAGTATTTTACAATACAAAATTCTTTATTATTTACACAAAAAAACACAATACAAAAAAAAATAACAAAATAAAATAGAAAGTGCAAACAATTAAGGCGGCCTTATCGCTGAAGCGATTTCTTCTAGGCTTCTATTTTAAATATGGAAAGCTTTTAATTTGCTTCAAAAATGTATACTTAAACCTCAGAGTAGATAAATAGCTTAAACCTTATCGTATTTTTATTAATGCCAACTGACGTAAAGATTCGTAATGACGTCAGAACAACCGGTTAGTTTAAATATAAAATTTATTGGATGAAAGAATGAACGACCTGCAGTAGTAAGTACCATAAGTACCTACCTACCTACTGTAACTGTACCTAAGTCGTTTCGGTAGTGATAAGTTATGTAAGTAAGGTAAGGTAACCTATGTGCTATATATACAAATAGGAACCAAAATGAACTAAATATAACATTATCTGTGTGTACCAAATAACACTTTGTGTTATTATTTATTCTGTGGTTTTGTCTCTTCCGCTGCCGACATCGGCACAGTGACTCTCGATATTTGCAGGCTCAGCAACACGAAAGTGATAACCGTGGGTAAGCTACGCTAGATTTCGGCTACGGTTACCGCTTACCAAGGAGTAGGAGTACCTTTATGCTTGTTTACTGACCCTACTTAGCTCAATAAAAAATAAAAGATTTGTTTTACGACGTGGTAAGTTGTTCCTTATTCCGTGTTCCTTGAGGTGGTAAACACATATAATATAGAACTCTGGTGACACTGGTGAGACCAAAGAATTTGTATGTATAGCGAAATTCTAAGTCTATGGATGAGACCGTTGCTGTTGCCGCGTTGGTTGGCGTTCGTTATTTAAATAATTTTCATTGAATTATGAAAAAAAAAGGTAGATTAAATCCTTTTTAGTAGGGTAAACTATATAATGATTGGCACTTTAAGGATTCTTTGATCTTCAACTATTTCCTTGTAATTTGGTACGATGAATACATTCTATTGAGCAGTACTAAACGTTTCTTTGGTCTATATGTTCTTAAATAAAAAGGAATTTATTTTAGTTATTATAAAGCGTTAATAAAAATTAAAGAAAATCTGTAAATCGGCCCCAAAGTACCATCATTGGCACCACCGGTACAATGATTATCACATAAGAATCAGTCATTGGCACTCAGTACTAATTAACATTTTTCCATACATTATTGTTGTTAATTATTGACTTGTTGGTTTCCCTTCAGGGAGCCGAGCATTCTGGTCACTTACCAAAGCTGTCGAGGGTAATTTCTGTCGGTCGTCTCTTCCACTACTGCACGCTTCCGATGACTATCTTGCTCACACTGCAAAGGAGAAAGCCGACCTTCTGGCTGCTATCTTTGCATCGAACTTGATACTTGACGACGGGGGAACCTCACCGCCTACTATCCCGCGGTGCGACAGCTCGATGCCAGAAGTTCGCTTCTTGCAAAGCTCGATCCGGCGAGCTCTGCTCTCCCTTGACGTCCGCAAATCGAGTGGGCCAGACGGCATCCCCGCCATTGTACTAAGGACGTGTACTCCAGAGTTGCCTCCAGTGTTGACCGCCGGACGTGTTCCTTCTTCGTGGAAGAGTGCCTTAGTACATCAGATTCCCAAAAAGGGGGACCGAAAAGATCCGACCAACGACAGGCCTATAGCGATAACCTCCCTTCTCTCTAAGGTGATGGAGCGGGTCATCAACACTCAGCTGCTCAGGTACCTAGAGGAGCACCAGCTGATAAGCGACCGCCAGTACGGCTTTCGTCATGGTCGTTCAGCTGGTAACCTTCTCGTTTACCTGGCGCAACGATGGGCTGAAGCCATAGAGAAAGCTACCGTCTTATGGAATTCCCGAGGGTTTGTGCACTTGGGTGTCCAGCTTTCTTGCTGATTGGAGCATCAAAGTCGCTGTTGACGGATGCTGCTCCGACATCAAGAATATTAATGCTGGCGTACCACAAGGCTGCGTGCTATCGCCCACACTGTTCATCCTGCATATCAATGATATGCTGGAAATTCCCAGCATTCACTGCTATGCGGATGTCAGCACCGGTGATGCCAATATACTGGCCGTGCTAACATCCCTCGGTCCATGGTGTAGGAAAGCCGAATGCAACTTGTGTCTTGAGTTGAGTTGAGACTTTCTTGGCGTGGGTCTCGGAATGGAGAAGACTTAATTTACTCCAATTTAACCTTTCGAAAGCGGTCTGTGCTTTTTCAACGAAAAAAACCCCTTTTGTAGTTGCACCAAAGTTCGAAGACAC
This sequence comes from Achlya flavicornis, assembly GCA_947623365.1. Taxonomy (NCBI): domain Eukaryota; kingdom Metazoa; phylum Arthropoda; class Insecta; order Lepidoptera; family Drepanidae; genus Achlya; species Achlya flavicornis. The sequence goes on from OX392491.1 coordinate 7,266,978, forward strand.
TCCCCGCATCATCTCAAAGCGTATCGGGATCCTCGGTGTCGACATTACGATGATGTCCAGTGTTGGTTGAGGTCATGTGGAGAGTAAAGCCAAGCTGGGTGTGCTTAATAGGTCTATGTGATACTTGACACCACTCCAGTAGCTGCAGCTATATAAAGCGCAGGTTAGACCGCATATGGAGTACTGCTCAACCCTCTGGGCAGGCGCACCCGCTTACCAGCTGGATCTACTTGCCTCGGTGCCAAGGCGGGCCACTCGTATTGTTGGCGATCCTGAACGCACTGGCGGTTTGGAACCTCTCAGCATTTGGAGGGATATAGGCTCTCTTTGTGTGTTCTATCGCCTATGTAATGAGTGTTCTAAAGAATTTTTCGACCTAGTGCCGTCATCACCCTTCTTCCACCGCACTGCTCGCCAGCGATGTGGAGTTCATCCTCATATTCTCGAGCAGCCTCGATCGTCCACACAACGGTTCTGTCGGACGTTCCTACTGCGGACCATTAGGATGTAGAATGAGCTCCCCATTACGGTTTTCCCCCAGCGCTACGATATGGGGTTCTTCAAAATGGGTGTGAAAAGAGCTCTTCAAGGCCGGGAACACATCGGCAATCCCCCTTACCAGGGGGAATACCTTGCAAATGTCCATAAGCGGCGGTGACCACTTGGTAACAATGAATTATTCACGAACTATTAATGATTGGCACACATTATTTGTATAGTGATTGGCAGTGCCAAGAACTAATACCCAGCAAGTTTTGTAAAATATCAAAACGTTTTATGACCCTAGACACAAACATATAAAATTTAACATTTTCATATTAAAAGAAATATACTATAAATGGAATTCAGTGATTGGCACAGGTGCCAATTAATTGTATTTTTGTTTAAAATTTAGACTAGTAGTTGGCACCATATTATTTTCAATTTATAACGGAAAAATGATGCAAAAAACTACTGAAAATGATTCATTATTGCATAACCAAGCATGAAAACATAATAATCTACCTTCACTTCAAGAATAATTCAAAATAAGAATCGATTTGTCTTACCTTGTACCTTGTTGAATCTGTTAAAAAATCCAATCAACTGACACGGCCACTTCACACTGCCATTAATTTTTTTTACTAGTATTTCCAGGTAACCATGTCAGAAAAGCTACCGACGAATTTGAAAAATGTAGCCATCGTAGTTTTACAAAAATATACTTTTACATGATTTTTACTACTGCAATCCTTAATATTTTTGTTTGAAATCCAAAGTGCCAATGACTAATGGGATGCCAACAATAGTACAGCTTACCCTAGATAACAAAAGGCTTATTTATAAATGACGAAAATAAGCGTTCGCTCTTGCAGGACACACATATGTAATAATCCATGCTTGCTTTGTAAAATAGTAGGTATTTGCTGAGTTTATTCCTTGCTCTCCTTAGCAAAGGCAACAGTCAAAACTTTGCGTTGGAGTCTGACAAATAATTAGTTCGTGTGGCATAATTTAATAAAATTTCATTATTACATTACACAAATGTGAAAAAGTAAGAACCACCTTTATGATGTTGCTATGATGTCACTTCACCTTTTTTCCTTCAAATGTTTCATACCTCGTCGATGTACCTACATTGGGTCTCAGGTAGACGATACGGTACAAAAAAAGGCTTTGGACCGTTGCACTACCTACCTCTTGGGATCACCTTAAGAGGAAATGCTGGTGGCGTTTGTTCCACACAAACGTAATCCTCAGTTTCCTCTCTGGATAATGACACTAGAGCAATGATTATCCTACTATGCAATATGTAGGTATGTCCCTCGGTTGTGTTTTTATCCATAAATGAATTATAATAAGAATTAGGAGCCTTCTAAAATCACAATAACTTACCATTTTTAACGCACTTATCAGACGTCCAGCGAATATGACGAATATAAAACAACAAAGGAAAACCGACAGACATAGCCAAAGCCCTCCTTATTATCATTCTTGTTTTTTTTTTTATCGATCCAGTTTTGTCGGAGAAATCCGGGGATTACGAAATAGCGATTTCGTCTAATTTAAATAGTTATAATCGGTACAACCTGTAGTTGTCTCTATCGCCCTTGGGCGGGATAGGTCGGGCACGGCGCGACAGCAATAGATACGTTAAAAACCTATTTATCAAATTTCTAGCAGCCATCCTTTCCTCTTAAGAAAAAAGTTTTGAGCGAGCTTAGTATGAGGTACCTGGGTTACGTAGATTATGTTAAAATAATTATTGGGACAGGCACGAATATACATCAACAATCCTTATAAATAATAGTAAACTATTTTCTACACTTTCACGACTATACCTTGTAAAAGATAGCTTGATCTTTGCGACAGTTGCTTGAGTCATATGAAAATTAACCTTATAGCTTTAGCATAAGGTTTATCGGTATCATCATAAAATCAACCATAGATTAAACAGAATTGTAGAACAGCCGTATGTTCAGCAGTGGACATCTCAAGTCATATTTAGTAGGTATCTATGGCTGTATTAGAAAATAGTTTTTATGACTATGTATGGGAGTTATATAAAGACAATAGGTCCTTTCGCACGCCTCGTCTCCCGCGTACGTGTTAATAGAATTGCGGACTTTTTGGCGGGAACTTGTAGAGTGACGTTACGTTTTCATTTTTATTTTCATAAATTCGTGTATTTTGACTTTTATTGCATATTATCGGTGGTATTTTTAACCGACTTCAAAAAAAGGAGGAGGTTCTCAATTCGGTTGTGTTTTTTTTTTTTTTTTTTTTTTTTTATGTTTGTTACCTCATAACTCCGTCATTTATGAACCGATTTGGAAAATTATTTTTTTGTCGGGAAGGGTACACTTCCCGTTTGGTCCCATTGTCATCAGATCAGGATTTGATTACTTCTTCGTGTACTTTGAAGTCGGTTTAAGTTTTTTGTAAAACAGTCCAATTATATCCAATAAAGATCAATTTATGCGCACCAGTGAAGTGATGTGTATCGTGACTTTTCAAGTTGTCTCAAGAAGTCCGTGAAAAGTTTTAGTAGGTATGACTTAACATGACTTTTATGGACGGTGACTGACTGAGGACAATGTGAAAGTGATTTATTGTGAATAGAACTTATTAATTTAACATCAAATTGGCAAATTGTGACGCCATCGAGAAAAAAAATAGAATTGCATCATTTCTAAATTTGATTGAATAGGTAATAAGCCCAATTTCTTTGTAATAAGCCTTTAGAAGGGTTGTCACATTTATTAAAATTATTGGATTGAAATTATTGTATAACTTTCTCACCTATACTAGGAAATATACCTAGTGCTTCAGTTTCTTTCGTATAAGGCGGTGTTCCGTCCTGATTTTTTTATACGTCCATTACATTAAGGATAAAAAATAGATCGCGGATTCACATAGAGCTGACCTGCTAAAATTGTTTGAAATACTCATTTACAAATTGTACAGCATCAGATCTAGGGTGGTTCAACTGGTATTTAAAATACTGTTTTTTAGGGTTCCCTATCCGAAGGGTGCCCAACGGGTATTCATAAGTCTCTGCTGTCCATCTGTCCGTCCGTCCGTCCGTCCGTCTGTCAGCAGGCTGTATCTAATGAACCGATCTAATGAGCCTTTTTTGATAGCAATATTTAGTTACCTAGGTACTTAATATTGTACGGAACCCTCCGTGTGCGAGTCCGACTCGTAGGTACTTGGCCGGCTTTTTACACTGGTTAGTATTCTTTTCATTTTTATTTAAAATCAGTACAAACTAGATTTGCAGGTGTAAGTAAATGTTTTTTTTTGTATTTCTTATATCGGGAAAAGTCATCACGTAATCAAATCTGTATCTGTGTAATAAGATAGCGTTTTTGGAGTTTAAATATCAATTTGTATTCTCAAAAGTCAACTTAATAATATATTTTATTGTATTCTAATCGGAATTTCATAAATTTGTAAAGTTTCAAACAGATATAATACTAGAGTTTGGATTATTTGATTTTTTGTAAACACCTAGAAAGGTGGTTATAAATAACACACTTATTTATTTATTTTATTTATTATAAAATAAAAACATTTAAGATGTTATGAGACAACCGATTGCTCCACCTTTACACATTTTTTGATTTATGTCCCCATCCAAGTAAAAAGAATGAACCAAGGAGATTTGCTTCAAAAATGTTATAAAATGAATCAATAATGTATTCAGACAGGTAATATCTACGTGTGTTCTACCTACCGCGTCAGCGAAGAACTTATCTTTACGTTCCAAATTTAAAATTTTAAAAAGTAGAATAACTTAACCCGTTAATTTTCTAAACGGCCAATGTCCCTCGCCAACTCGGGCCGCGTTCCATTCTGGAACACTCGCAACCGGTCGCCCTTGTAATAGTTGGCCGGTGTTATCAAAAAACAAATTTAACTTGACCTGTGTCATAACACAATACTTCCTTATGTCTCAACAAATAAAGTATGTCGCGGCAGTTGACACGGGTCTTTACAAAGTGGACGCAAGACGTCGGCAAGTGCAGCGCGAACGAAAATATACGGCGCGTCGAGTTGTTTTGCCGCCTTATCACTCGGACCAAAGAGTAAATAGTCATTGTTGTTTAAATTATGCCTATTTTACTGGAGACTCCGTGATGACCATTGACGGATGTATTAAGTGAATTCTCACATTATGTTCTGGTTCTGGTAGAGAGTTTTAAACTCACAATTCTTAGTGCTTAATTTAATGTCTAGTAAATTAAGCACTTAATTAAAGTAATTTTTGGAATCTTTTATTTCACTTATTTGCTAGTAGGATCAAATCCAGAATAGCATTCTTGAATAGAAACCACATTAAGGTGGTTTTATGTTTCAACTTACAAAGACATTCTTACGCTAAAATAAAAAAAAAAACATTCAGTATCGAAAACACATTTTGAGTTTTTTATTGAATTATGAGTAACATATGTTTTTCGAACGTAACAAAATCCAATTCTTTCAAAAAACATACCCTTATTATTCTCCTCTCTATATTAATAACTGACCGAGTTTATGCATTATCATTAATAATTGTCGACATTAATGAATAAAATGATTCAATTGCTTTACTTGTGTTCTGGACGGTGAGATCATAACAGTATAGGTACATGGGATGTCTCACAAATATTTTTTTTTATCTTCATCTTTATTTCCCTCTCCGTAGGGAACGTGGGTGAAACCGCGGGGCGGAAACACGTGGTAAATAAACTGCAAAATGGGTTTGCACTAAAATCATAAAATCAACGTAGGAGCTTGAATCTGACTGTGTAGTAAGTGTTCTATTTTTAAGCAGCAGGTTAGACAATATGAAACCTTTTTATTTATTGAAAACTTTTGCAACCAAATAGTTCACTAGTGTTTAAAAATACACAATGAATATAACAATGTGTCTTGTCTACAGAGGCTGCATAATCTACAGAGCGGGTGTAGGGGACTGCGCGGGCGAAGGCGGGCTCTCAGCCCGCCAACTTAAAAATGCCGCCGCAGAGCCTCCGAATCGATACGATGCGCGTCACGTGCCGCCGACCGCGACCAATAGCCGTGCTCGGGCGGCTGCGGGGCGCGGCGGGGAGGGAGGCCACTCTCCTCCAAACCACCAGTGCACGAGGCGACGCCGCACGAGACGGGTGTACGTGCGTGCTCCATAAACAACACGAGTTTCACCGAAAACCGGTCCGATGCATCGTGACATGTTATAGTGTGTAGTGCAACCATGAGTGCGTGGACAGAGGAAGTGTTGTCCTGGCGGGACGAGCGACTCGGCCTGACCGAACTAACTCCGACTACCACGTCGAGGAGAAAACGCAGCGCACCTTACAGATTGCACCGGCCCCATTTGCCTACCGCTCACGTATCGGAATTGCCGCCGGAGCCTCAAGGAACTCATATATCGAGGCTTTACCCGGAATTGTTGGCTTTAATATTCGAAAGGCTACCTGTCCGAGATAGAGGACGGGCCGCACAAGTTTGCCGCGCTTGGAGAGATGCAGCTGATCGGCGTTCGGTGTGGCGTGGAGTAGAAGCTGCATTACATCTAAGAAGGCCAGCCCCCGTCTTATTCGCTTCATTAGCTAGGCGAGGAGTGCGAAGACTACAGGTGCTTTCCCTAAGACGAGGATTGAGGGACGCCGTCGCATCTTTACCTGGCTTAGAGTCATTATCTCTCAGTGGTTGTTACAGCGTGACCGATGCAGCTCTGGCGAGTGCCTTCGCTGCAGAATTACCAGCTTTAAGAAGACTAGATCTCTCATTATGTAAACAAGTAACAGATTCGTCACTCGGAAGGATAGCGCAATCATTGAAAAACTTAGAAGAGTTGGAATTAGGCGGTTGTTGCAATATAACAGACACAGGACTGTTACTTATCGCTTGGGGGTTGAGAAAACTGCGTCGTTTGAATCTGAGATCATGCTGGCATGTGAACGACGCTGGTATAGCACATTTAAGTGGAGGTGGAGAAGCAAGAGGGACGCCCGAATTAGAGCATTTGGGATTACAAGACTGCCAAAGGTTGACGGACGAGGCGTTGAAACACGCTGCGACTGGGCTTCCGCAACTCAAATCCATTAACTTGTCTTTCTGCGTCGCAGTCACTGATGCAGGCTTGAGGCATCTGGCAAGGCTGCCTCATCTAGAAGATATTAATTTACGAGCCTGCGATGGAGTCTCAGATGTGGGTGTTGGTCATTTAGCAGAGAGCGGGAGACTTAGGGCACTGGATGTGTCGTTTTGCGACAAAGTTGGAGATGAAGCTTTATCACACGCCACTCTGGGCTTATCGGGACTACGTTCGCTATCTCTTAGCGCTTGCCGATTAACAGACGAAGGTCTGGAGAGGGTCGCCAGGTTATCACAATTAGAAACGCTTAATATAGGACAGTGTACTCGTGTGACTGATAGGGGTCTCCGCGCGTTGGGTGATGGACTACGCAATCTAAAAGCGATAGATTTGTACGGTTGTACATGTATAACACCACAAGGCTTAGACCATATTGTGAAGTTGCCTCGGCTTAGTGTTCTTAACCTCGGCCTGTGGCATGTGCGGTGACCACACACACACTAGTTTGTGTTTGTACGTTTGTATGTGTGAGTGCGACGGCCATGTTTAAAGTGAAGGAGCGCCAAGGTTGTATAATCGGACTGTGAATAAAGGAATAATCCAATTTTTTTAAAGATATTAATCGAATTATACGTTAGGATATGGGGTTTCTTTCTTGCCTAGAATGTTTTATGTTTACCGAGTTATGTTGTTGTTTGTAATTGTGTTGATTGAGTTCTGTTAAAAGTGAAGTTTGTCGTCATTTTTGGTTGAGTTGAGTTGTAGTGGAAAGTTGCCCCAATGCCTAGTCGCTATGTTAAGTCAGATCTTTTTGAATGTTTTCTATATTTTTTATGTTTTTAAACACTTTATTATCAAGTTCAATGACGTTAGAAACAAAGTTTGGTAATTTTTAAAAAGGTCTGGTTTTTCTATTCATAATTGCTCCATTAGTTAGGTAGATATTTAGACATTCTTCAAATTTATGAATCTTTTTTAATTCGACCTTGCTCAACACGTTAGGGAACTTTACATTTTGTTAAGCATTAGCATTCTTATAATTTCGTAATTACGACGTTATTTGGGAGATTGAAAAACAAAAACTTGAATTGTAATAGGTAAATTCTTTTTTACCACTATCTGTGTATTCTACCAACAAAACAAAATGTTTACAAAAAGTACAACAAAACTGTTATTTTGGTTCATTATTTCGTTGTTTTGTTCAGTATAGAACAGAATGAATACATTAAATTAGCTTAATTACTTTTAATTAACAATTCATAGAAACAATTATGGTTTGGCCGAATTGGCCGCATCAGATAGGCAGTAGGTATCTCACTTAACCAAGCTAACAAAAACATCCTCAATGATATGATAATAATAGATAAGATAAAATAAACGGAGTTCCAAGATTCAGTTATTTGTAAACTAAACTAAATCTGAAATAACTTTGATTATAAAACAAAAACTTGTTACAAAAATTTGAGTAAGTAAATTTGTATCATAGTTAAAACTTCAAATACAAATCTTCCACAATAAAGTTTAAATTGATACATTAAACTCATTCCTTTTTAGCCTACATCTATAGACACCAAGAAAAACAGTGTTTATATTTATATTAGATAGGTAGGTAGGTATGTCGCAAACGTAAGCGACTGACTTTGAGTTATTTAAGCCATTTCTCATTTTGACACGAACATTTCTTAATAAAATATGAAATTTAAATAGCCAACCTAGTGACACACTGTTATCGTTGTATTTTTAGTTTTTGTAAAGATTTTTACGTTTATTTAAACTTAAATAAAAACTTTGATACAGTTATAGAACATAAAAAACCTTAGACTAACATTATTGCGTATTTGTTTTTAGTAATAATAATTTTACCTTCTGACAGATTTTTTTTCATATTCTTTGACCTTTCCGGCAATCAACGGCGTACTTTTGCGACTTAAATTAAACATGAATTAAGCTCAGACAAAGAAAAAAGGGAAGTAAGAATGACAAAATGTTCGTGAATACATAAAAACAATTTCTCATAACACAAAATTATAGTGACAAATTTAAACTTTGTGATATTTTAGGTAGGTACCTATAAGCTAATGAGAAAATAAGATAGGTAATGAAAAGTTTTTGTCAGTAAAAAAATGCTACTAACAAAAAATGTTACAAACTGAAAAAGTGCTTTTTTATAATTGTAAAATGAGGTTGAATTGTCTCATACTCTTTGATAAAAAATAAGGTTATTTTTAACTGCAACATGTTCGTATCTTTGCTGTTGTATTGAATACCTACTAAAAATTAAACAAATATTTTCATTATTATTTTTCAGAATATAGCGTTGTTTTTAGTAATACTTTTTGTTTTTCAATCTCCCAAGCGCTTGAGATCTCGATTTATACGTAATTTTTGATATTGTAATTTAGTTTTTAATTTTTTTATTTAGAGCAATGGGTAAGGTCGAATTAAAAAAAGAAAAATACGTTGTATACCTAATCAATACGTTGTTTTTGTACAAAACGAATGTAACATAGGAAAAAAATGAAAATGTATTAAAAGTCATTGTTTAAGTTACAAATTATTTCTGACATTTTATTTATATCCTATACCTAAAAATAATAAGAAAGTTACAAAGGAAAAACATTATCTATGACACAATGTTTTTTTTTTGTTGTATCTCTTGGGAGTGGCCTAGGATTTGCTCCTTTCGTTCCGCTTACCACGGCAAGTGATATTATTTTTCTAGCCTAGCTATACACGTGACTCCATTCACATGGTTTTTATAACCTTGTCACTGAATCAGTCACTGCGCAGATCTTTTTAGTCAGAAAGATTATTTGATGATTCTTTCGTTTGAAATGAAACTCAGCAATTTTCGTAGGTCACACATACATAATCATACATTCTTCACACAAAACTAAGCAGAGATTATGCCATGTAACTGATATACTGAAGCGCTCGTGATGTATCATGATTAGCCGTTCAGCGTTCTTAATCGATCGGCAAAGTTAAGCTACCACCGTCGTGGTCGCTTCGGTACCTACCTGGATGGGTGACCGCCTAGTGGTATTTCAAATCGAGCGTTTCCGTGCTTCGGAAGGCACGTAAAGCCGTTGGTTCCAGTTATCACCTAATTGTGATATTCGTTAAGCTAGTTGAAGGCCTCCTAGGCAGCTCCAAAACTACACCCAGCATAAAGACATGTTCGTTCATGCATACAAATGTATCAAGTGGGAATAAAACCTGCTTCCTGCAGTGATAGGCAGAGGTCTTGCCAATAGCAACTGGTCCATATTATAATAGTATGTAGGTATGTTAGTAACATTATCAGTATACCTATCTTATGAACGTGACGATTATATAGATATCGCCTACTGCGACATTTTACCAACATTGTAGATATGTCCAAAGTAGGTACCTACAGCAGTCTCCTGATAATGATTAATGATGACACAGACATGGACGTATAAAAAAATCTTGACGGAGTGTCACCTTATTCGAAATGAAGCACCACAAGTAAGCCGGGCCGTCTCGTAAATCAAGCCTCACACACACACGTATACCGTAGTTAGCCGATTGGATGTCATTTCGCATTGAGACGTCGACAGTGACAATAAGGCTCACTTGTGCGTGCTTGGGCCAGTACTGATTTTACTCACACATACGTAGGAAATATAGTGCTTCAGTTTCAAAAATAACCTAATTGCACCAAAATAAGGTTAATCCGCTGAAGCTATGGTTATTTATACAGGTTGGATATTTGAGATGGCATATTTTTTTAAACCTACTAGGCTGCGGCAGCCACTCGAATATATAATCGGGGCACGCAATTGTTTTCAGTGCGATTAGAATGTAAATATTATGTAATTAATCTAAGCCTGTTTTGAAAAGAGTAATTGCTGAGTTTATTGCCGGCTCTTCTCAGCAAATGCAACCTTCCGAACCGGTATTAGAGTATTAGAGTCAGACTTTTCATAGGTGCCTGCGAAGGTCTATTTGAATAAATGATTTTGAATTTTTGAATTTGAATTTTTGAATATGACGGCGTATGGGAGTCCGCGCACTAGGCAGTCACGAATTGCTATCAATATTTCGGCTGCCGCAGCCTGGCTGCCTAGTAAGTACTACCACTAGTACCACTAGTAGCCACGGCTACTTTCTACCATCGCAACTCTCGCCATCGACGGGGAGTCCATCCTCACATATTGAAACCTGAATTGTTTCGTACTGTGCGGGCTCAAAGTAGCTTCCTTCCGCGGACACTCAGACTGTGGAATGAGCTCCCCGCCGTGGTTTTCCCAATGGAGTACAGCATGGGGTTCTTCAAAAGGGGTGTGAAGAGATTTCTGCAGGGTCGGCAACGCGCGCGTGATACCCCTGGTGTTGCAAGCGTCCATAGGCTACGGTAACCGCTTACCATCAGGCGGGCCGTATGCTTGTTTGCCAAGCAAGAGGTATAAAAAAAAAAAAGTACTTCAAAAACCAATGACGTAATTGTTTTCATTTTATTTTATAGAATGTTAGTAGACCATGGTCTGAACAACGTTTGTTCTAGCGCTTTAAAACGATAAAGTCACCGTGTATATAGCACTCTACGTTGTGTCGCCTCTCAGTTATACGCTCAGCCTAATTCACATGCTGTGACGTAAGAAAACGTCACTTTTCAAGTTCGTTACAAAACAAGTCATTTGTAACCTCTGCAACCTCTGTGATATCATATAGTCTATGACCTTAATGGTTAGGCTGACTAAAAAAGGAAGTTATGATATTTTTGCGTCTTTGTTTTGACCTTGTTATTCTTTTAAGTGTTAAGTATGTTAATATAAGAAGCGAATTGCCTTCAAAGTGCTGCTTCTGTATAGGAGGGTCAAAAATATGCACTGTACCTACAATGTCATTATATTCTTACATTTTGCTTCTAAAGTCGGTAAGATCTAATAGGTCCGTTTTGACAGCACATATACATCAATGAGTCAAAAAGAGACATTCATAGTGCGACAAGAGACATCCACTGTCAGCCGAGCTTGACATTCCATCCGAAATTCGTACAAAACGCAGGCGATAAAGTCGAAAGACGCCCGGGCAATGTCCGCGCCAGCTCTTTTGCTAAAATTGCAAATTAAAAAGTTAAATACATTTTATATTCGAGGAAATAAATAAATAGTTGTTTTTTTTATTATCAGACCTCAGCCTTTTTGATTGTAATTAACACAATAAGGGAAAGTCTGATATGCTGGCAAGGGCATATGCGGCCGCAAAAATTTCGTGACACCTTTTTTGAAATAGGCATTTATCTGTACAAATAATAAATAAATAATAATAAGAATATTTATTTATCTCCACAAATTACAAGTTCTTGTACATACAAATGGTTATGCAATTAGAGGTCTGTTAGTGTAATTTGTGGGAGATCTGGAGCCTAAACTAAGCCGAAGCCTGAAATGTCCTTATATTACGTCATTCAATTTTTTTTTTTTATACAACTTAGTCGATAAACAAGCATACGGCCCGCCTGATGGTAAGCGGTTACCGTAGCCATATAGACGCTTGCAACACACGAAGCATCGCTCACGCGTTACCGACCTTTCCCCCCTCCCCTATGAGCTCCGGCGACCTTACTCACGCGCAGGAACACAACTTTACACAACATAAAGTTATTTGGCTGCGGTATTCTGTAAGGTGGAGGTACTTCCCCAGTCGAGCTGCTCGTTGAGCGAATAAACGCTATGCTCTACCTCTCTTAAAAAATATATATATTATTATATATATTATATTACGCATATTCAATTTCATTGATTACGATGTAGGTACTTTTCCTGTACGCTATGTTGCTGACGTCACGACCGAGTGACGACATAGGAGTACTAGTACTTTTGTTGTTGTTTATGGTTTTACTTCAGAATAACCTATTAGTAAATAAAATAAAACCCCTTTATTTACTTAACTAACCTAATTTATAGGTACATATAAGTCTGCTTCAGTTACTTATTAGGTGCAGCATAGACGATAGACTTTTTGTGCGAAGGAGTCTGTGATACAAAAAAAAGTCCGCCGCGGATTTTTCACAGATTCAAAGGACACAACACAACATACATTACATTTTCGATCATTCTGTCAGTAAATTTGTATTTACTTTTAGGCCTCAGTCCTGAATTCCGCGCGCTCCATCTGCCTTTTGTTCTGTAATCTGTGGTAGGAACGTACACACGGCTACAGATCAAGCTATACCCAGTATAAGCTGGTCTCGCATTGTATAGGATTTCTGTACTATGGGGGGTCAGCTTATACTGGAAATGTAGTAGCCGTGTGTACCAAAGAATTTAAAGGTAGAGGCACGATGCCCTATGAAAATCTTTGCAACGTACATTATATGAAAATGCATAGATTGTGATGTACCTATTATTTTGTATTTTAAATACAGAAGAAGAAATAGACATTTGGGTACATCCTATTCTTTCGCAGATTTTTTGTGCGTCATGAGCGTTACTGCTTAGAATTGTATAGGTTCTATTTCCCACGGATAGTCTGTCGTCTGCGCTGCACCTACATAACATACCTTGTACCCCTTTTGCACATTGCGCGCACGGGAGACTGAGATTTCGCGAGTTTATAAGGAGAATGCAATGGGAAAACGAGTATCGAAAGATAAAATTAATTTATTTATTCTCTAAATTGATTCGATTTTTGACCACTGGGCGACCATTAGCTATTAATTATTAGTGTGTTAAAAAGCTCGTAAAGTGACAATTATTGCAAAATCGAAGTCTGTTTTTTTCCTCGCAAGTGTGTTGAAAAATGTCGTATGACACTCGTGTGCTTTGATTTATTACACTCTCGGCTCCCTTATCGCGGTCGCCTCCGGCTCCGAGTGTTAAATAATCAAATTTGCACACATGTATCATAATGTACTATTACAGGACATTGAACAAAATGTAGGTAGGTATATCAGAGTTTATCTTTATTATGTTTAGAATATAACATAATAGGATTTTTTATCAGATACTAAAGTTCTTTGCAACGCAATCTTATGTTTTACGCGGATAAAAAGTACGTATATGTTACTCCAGGTTATAATCTACCTACTTGCAGAATTTCATCGCTAATGGTTGTGCTACAGAGGAGTAAGGGGAGTTGTGCCGTTGTGGTGTGACGAGACGAGGTAACAAACAAACATACACACTTTCGCATTTATTTTAGTAGTAGAATAGGTAGGTAGGTACATCACCAAACGAAACCACGTGGTGTTTTGTTATGATTTTGATATTATTTGTCTACATATATATGGGAAATAAATGGCTATGATTATTTTTAGACACAATAAGAAGTACCTATATAAATAAACATTAATATTCTTATTTATCCTTGTAATTGTTTTATAATAAAATAGTTTGATTCTGGATCAAAATAATACCATGAATATTTATTTATATATTACGGAATACAGTTATAATCCCAATGCGGTTTATTATTAAAATGAAATAATTTATAACAATGAATTTAATCAAAATCAAAAAGTTTTTTATTCAAGTTAGGCCCTGGCAAGGCGCTTATGAACGTTAAATTGGTACACACAGTTGAATTTACCACCGGTTCGAAATAAACTTTAACTGAGAAGACTCCGGGAAGAAACACAGCAAGGCTTTTTTTTTCAGTTGTGGAAGATCTTTTCATATTACAGTATTTTTTTAATATTATATTAATGATTATGTGAAACTGAAACAACCAATATAATTTTATTATTTATTTATAGAATTTGATAACAATAACTTCATGAACAGTTTTAGCATTTATGAAACGAAAGTGACCAAAAGCAAAAGTGAACTGTACTTAAAAACTAAATTAGAGCATAGTAGAAGTCAGACAATGTTTTGTTCAATATATTTATTGGTTACATTGTTTCGGTAGAACAACACGGATTTCGGTCATAAAATCTCAGTTCCGTTATGGACGAAAATGTATTTTTATTTTTATTTTATTGTTTAAACATCTTTGTTTTTACCATCTTCAAGATAAAGTAGTTTTATTTTTAAATAAAGCGCAATGGTCGTATAGACGTTTCGGCAGGAACTGTTAGATCCTAAGTCATTACCGTTAATAGTTTTGTTTTTTTGTTTAAATTACTCTGTTTTCAATATCGCCGACTTTTGTGCCGACATTTATTAGTAAATCTACCGACAAAAAAATATGGTTTACAAATAATGTGTTGTACTTATATTGTTACAAGGATTTTATCCACTCATTTTCTTTCAAAAGAGAAAGTACGCTTTTGTTTGTACGCCCTTTTTGCTCCTTATTATAAGCTGTTTCACTTATGAACGTGAAACAAAGTTACTTAAAGATCTTTGAATCGCAGGCGTCACCACCCACAAGAAACCTTGACATACCATTGACATTATGAGGAAGTTGTGCAAAGCAATGTCACTCTTAATGACTAGGCGTGAAAGTTGTAATTAATTTTTATGTAGCTATTATACAGCTTAAAGTTACTGAATAGCTGCAATTGCCACTCGTGTTAGTCGGGTATGTTTTACGTTATAGTGTGGCCGCCGAGACACTTCTTTCGCGTTTCTGACATACTGTTTATATTGGACTATTCTCAGAAACCGCTAATCCTATTGCATTGGGACTATCACAGCCAGGTTCAATATTTTCTGAGGCATAGCATAGTGAAAGTCACATCATAATCAGATCAGCCGTTTCCGTGATTAACCCATATTCACAGGTGTCAGAAACGCGTTCTCTTGGCGTAAAACTTAAAATATACCCGACTAACACGAGTGGGAATTGCAGCTATTTTGTAACTTTAAGCTGTATAATAGCTACTTAAAGATCAATTACAACTTTCGCGCCTATGTACGTATGTGATCAATTTCACCATGGTACACACGGCTACAGATCAAGCTATACATTTCCAGTATAAGCTGATCTCGCATTGTATAGGATTTCCGTACAATGAGAGGTCAGCTTATACTAGAAATGTATAGCTTGATCTGTAGCCGTGTGTACGTACGTATGTGATCAATTTCACCATGGTACGTTAGTATAGGAACTGGATCTGAAGTGCAGCTGGACACACTCTTAGGTGTTACAGATTTTTAACTTGAGGGAGGTAGCTAGCCAGATGGGTACTAATAAGTACCCAGTAAGTAGTTTTGAGAGAGGTAGAGCATAGCGTTTATTCGCTCAAAGAGCAGCTCGACTGGGGAAGTACCTCCACCTTACAGGATACCGCAGCCAAATAACTTTATGTTGTGTAAAGTTGGGTTCCTGCGCGTGAGTAAGGTCGCCAGAGCTCATAGGGGAGGGGGGAAAGGTCGGTAACGTGTTGTGAGCAATGCTTTTTGTGTTGCAAGCGTCCATATGGCTACGGTAACCGCTTATCATCAGGCGGGCCGTATGCTTGTTTACCGACTTAGTTGTATATAAAAAAAAAAAAACCCTATCACTATGGGATTCTTTAAACGAAAACTCACTCATTGTATAATATTTGAAACCATGAATTTCTTCAGCCATTTTGCATTACAACCGCTGAGTTATTATCGCCTAAGGTCCTTATTTACTAGACCGTACCGTAATCAATGAACACTTCTTTTGAGTCGAGATTAAAACAATTGAATTTGGAATCTGCACCAATGACATTGAATTTATTTTCGATCTTCACGATCTATAATAGAGAGAGACTTGATCTCCCGCTTTATACCTACTACTACTACTGTATAATACGGCCTTAAGCATCCTACCTAAGTCACAAGTGTCACACAAACCGGCTCGGGGAATGGAGCATATTTTGATGTTTTCAAAAATAGAGTTTAGGATAATTGAAATAAGGTTTTATTTTTTATTTCACTTCTTTTGTAAGCGCTTTAGGTAGGACGGCTCTCCAGCATTCAATGCTACACCTTATTTCAATGATCCAAAATTTTATTTTAAGCATGGATCAAAATCTGCTGTCATCTCCGAGCCTAATCCTAATCCTAGAATTCGCATTGGAACCGAGTCTGGCTAGTTCCAAATGATTTATCTGTAATTTAGCATTATACGTCGTTTTCCTAACGACAATACTACAAAGGTACACCGAAATACAAAGCAGGTAGGTGACAAACAATATAGTATAAGCTTTCGTCTGTCCGTCTGTCCCTAACGGTAAAGGGAAATATACATATTCATGAATGTCCCTACGATAAAACCGTGAGCGGGTAGGGTTGGCACTCAGTCAGAATACTGGATTTAATTATGGATATTTATCATTACAGGTATTAAATACCTTATGCAATAGTTTAATGTTTGGAAAGAAGGTTTCATTTTTTTATTTTTCCACAGATTAGATATATATTTAAAAAATGTAACATTGCTTTTTTTTATACAATTTAGTCGATAAACAGGCATACGGCCCGCCTGATTCTAAGCGGTTACCGTAGCTGTATGGACGCTTGCAAGACAAGAAGCATCGCTCACGCGTTACCGACCTTTCCCCCCTCCCCTATGAGCTCTGGCGACCTTACTCACGCGCAGGAACACAACTTTACACAACATGAAGTTATTTTTGCGGTATTCTGTAAGGTGGAGGTACTTCCCCAGTCGAGCTGCTCTTTGGGCGAATAAATGCTATGCTCTACCTCTCTAAAAAATTGAGATGCTGAGTTTTTTGCCGGATTCTTCTCAGTTGAAGGCCGAGTTCCGAGCTCGGTGAAGATCGGTGGTAACTTCAGTACATGTGACCTTCCTAAGTGCCCTTCTGGGGCCTAAACTGAATAAATGACTTTGACTTTATAGTTTTTTTTAAATGGACAAAATCTCCAATGATATTTTACAATTGTGTTTTACAAGTAGACGTTTTATTTTATGTAAAACTCTCTCCTTTACTCTCTCACTACTCTTTCTACTTGTAAACGTCATTGGGGACTAGTAGCATCAATTTTAAAATAGCTACATATCAGTACTTATCGTCGCTGTCGTTCCAAAAAAGTCGTATGTTTTAAATACACTGTTTCAGGAAACACAAAAAAACTAAGTCATTTAAAATAAGACTTTTTGACAATTACATTAAAGTCTAAGATCGTCAAACACAACATATTATGGCATTTTGACACAGTGAAGATCGGGTCAGGTAGTTCCAAACTACCCATCTAATTTTCGTACAGCTACTTAATTAAAAAAGAAACAAAACACTTTTTGAAATAGCAGCGACGTTATGCATCTTTCATTTGCGTCTTATTTTCACATAGTCTATAAAGGGAAGCCTTTTTCCACAAAATGTTGCAGGAATTACGCTTAGACTGAGACACTTTTCGATGCGTGACTATATAAATGTCTGGCAATTACCTTGTTTGAATATTGCCAATATAGAGCGCGGGCAGCGCATCTACACCTTCACAAAACATCATAATTTTTTTTTTTTTTTTTTCATTTGTGATTCTACCATCGCGTCGTGGAACATCCCTAACTGGGGCCCCGTCACGCCTGCGAGCGCTGGCATCCCTAGCGTAGGTCCTTTGTCAATGCCGCTATTTTTTCAACATCAGTCACGAACCGCCAACCGTAAATAAAAGCACCGCCGAAATAATAGAAGAACGGTAGAAAAAATAATATTTTCGTCGGTTCCGTGAAGCGGCGGGATCAAATATTAAGCCTCTCAGATATTTTTGGCTAGTTATGTTGCAGATAGCAAAAAAGAGAGTCGGCTTTTAAAATGTCCCCGCAGTAAAATTCTTTATGCTTATCTATAATATATATTAATATAAATCATAGCAAGGCATATTACGATATATTTTCAATACTAATCTTCGAGTGACAAAGTAGTATATGTATTATATCAATTATCTGGTTTACATAGTACAAGCTCTGCTTAGTTTGGGATCAGATGACCGTGTGTGAGGAATGTCCCAGGATATTTATTTATTTATTTATTATATATTATAGCTACGTCTGTGATGGGCTTAACTCATATTATAAAACTGTTACTAAAACCCCTTCTCATGTCACTAATATTAAAATGCGAAAGGTTGGGTGTTTAGATTTTGGCGGTAATATTATAATTTATTTAACTGAGAAGAATCCGGCAAGAAACTCAAAAAGGTTTCATTTTTTAAATATTTTTTTGGACAATCTGACTATGTTTGGGTTTTTTTTTTTATATCGACTTCATAATATACTAGAAAGTATGAAACAACTCTAATCTGACACTTATTTGAAGTCGGCGACAGAGCACAACATTCTCCATTGAAAATATTTCGTTGACTTCAAATCAGTGTCAGATTAGAGTTATTTCATAATTTCCCTAAGATTAAGTAAATGTAAGCCAATAAAAAAGTGGTCACAATCTGATTAATACTTTCATAGATATGTGTGGACAAACACACAAACCTATTACACTTTGTAGGTATATTTGATGGGAAGCTAGCTAGTAGATCATATTTGAATATATTGTAGTTTCAATAATATAACATATTTATGTATTTGTCGAATTGATAATCTCCTTTTTTAACCGACTTTTTTCAAGTTGATTTGACAACGTCGGTGAATGCGTGCTGTTGGCGAGTTTGCGCCGCTCTTCCTGCCACCACTGCCACGTACTCCGGTCTTCTCGCGTGATTGCCTAGTAGACGATAGAGACAGATCGTAGAGGTTTTTTTTTTGCTGGAGCCATTCCATAACACATTGTTTTCTTTTTTACACGGTTAATCGTGTATCAAGTCCTACAAGTGAAAGTTTAATCCTACACGATCAGAATGTTTTTACTGCAGAATTGGTCATATATTGTATTCAGCCCATAGATTAAGACTTGGACTTTTTGGCGGGAACTTGCAGAGTGACGTAGCATTTTCATTTTTATTTACATAAATTTGTGTATTTTGAGTTTTATTGTGTATTTTTGGTGGTATTTTACCCAATAAAGATCATCCATGTGCACTAGTGAAGTGAAATGAAATGAATTATGTGTATCGTGCCTTTTCAAGTTGTCTCAAAATGTCCGTGTAGAGTTTTAGTAAAATGACCACCATTGTAGTAAAACATGACTTTTATGGACGGTGACTGACTGAGGACTATAATGTGAAGTGATTTATTGTGACTGAAAACTATAATATAACTCGACACTGGCAGAATGAGCCCTAATTTGGGCTTGGTTGCCAAAATTAAAAATAAGCAGAAGAAGATTAAGACTTCAGTTTTTGTTACACACTGTACATTAAGCAGATGTGTTTGAAGTTATTGAGCCTTTAATTTGTAAATGACTTGTTAAAAACCTTGTCATTTAACCCCTAATTAGAATGGAGAGATAATTATAAGACATTAAAAAAAACATTAACGTCGTTTAGTAATTACTTATGCTGTTTGATTTGACTGCCTTATATTAGAGCAACGAAATTAAATTTGGACTACTTTAAATTTCGACTTCGAGCTATTCAACCTTTTTGGAAAACTTGGTCTTTGAATTCTTTTTTTAAAACAGACAATGCAGAAGAAACTTTTTGATAAGTCGTTAAATTTAACAAAATACGCGCTCCTGATTTCTGGTATAAAGATATCTCAAACAAAATTTAACCAGTACATAGAAACCTTGATAAACTATTGGCTGTATATTTTAAACTTTGTTTGTTTATACTGGGTAATATTCGGCGAAATAAATTGGTTGGTCGACGGTATTATCATTGGTCGAAACTTCGTCGAATTGTCTTTAACGTCACCGTGTATTACGATCAGTTTTCTTGGCACTGTCAAATCATTTTTCATATATTTGAACCGTGATAAAGTTGTAAAAATTATTGATAAACTCAGAGAAATGCATCCAGATAGTGCCGATAATGACGTAGATGATGATTCCAAATATATTAAGAATGTACAAGGTGTTGATCCAGTTATTGATAAAGCAAACGTTGAGAGTAAAATTGTAGGTGACTCTGTAAAGTTCCAAAAATCTTCAACAATTGTATTGTTAAGTATTACTTCTACTGTTTTTATTGTTTTTTGTTTTACTCCATTGCTTACCATGGGCTATGGCTATTTTATGGGAGCTGAAATGAAAATCAAGTTTCCGTTTTTAGTGAAATATTTTTATGATGTGTATAAATCTGCGGCTTGGCCATTTGAGTACTTTCTTCAGGTATGGGCAAGTAAGTATTTAGATTGATTTTTGATGATGAAGATGATTTATTTGATGATTGAAATGAGTTAGAAAATAGTGAATGACAATTAAAGAAGGAATTAATGGAAGAAGATATATATTTTGTGATGACCACAAATGTTTTGGAGTATGGAATTAAGGTTTATATTAGATTTGATATTTCAATACAATATTTAGGGAAGGATGGCCGATAACAAGATATGTAAGGCATAATTCCACGTTGACTTAACATAGATTAAAATTTTGTGTCAAGTCTGAATTAATATGTTTAGATTGATGCGCAGATTTGGATGAGACTATTAAATTGTGCCTGGATATTGTGAATTAACTTTTTTTTTATAAATGGGATAACTGCAACAAACAGTCCACTAAGCAGTTGAAAGACTAGCAAACAGATGGAAAAAAATATAATAGATGAATTTCAAGACTCTCCCTCATTCTTATTGTATCTCTTACAGCATTGGTAGTGTGTGTCAATATATTCGGTACAGATACCTTCTTCTACTCATTTTGTACGTACACTTCAATGCAGTTCCAACTGCTGGGCTCGCGATTTGAGCATATCGTGACACCATTATCACGAGAAACAAAAGACAATTTGAAGAGAGGAGTGGAGAGACATCAGGAATTAATTGAGTGAGTTAAAATATTGAGCCTAATTAATGCTAAATGTGTGTATGTTTGTTGTGGATGCAGTGGTTCTATGAATCCTTGAATCTTGGCACGTATTAGATGCCTCGGAATCGTGGGGAAAACTGCGGGACGGAGGCTAGTCCTCAAATAATAGGACTTGGACTGGACCATGGGAGGTTTTACCACTGTAGTATGAGGCTCTTCAGATAAGATGTGAAAGGTTTGCTTAAATATGCGCTTTTAATGATTCCGATACTGCGTTTGATAATTAATTTAAAAAAAACATTTAATCACAATCAAAACATAATTAAGCAATCCCAAATGCTGATGATGATGATGAATCCAAAATAATCTTCAAGGCTTCCTTAGTCGCGATATGTGGCTTGGTTGTCTTGGAAAAACCTTGAGGTTAGAGGAATAACTCAAAATAAGAGTAATGGAAGAAAGAGCATTATTCAGTTAAGGAGAAGAATGTAGGAAAACCGAAGCTGAGCCGATGCCGAACATGAGGGAGCGAGCATAGAGTGAGAGATATATTAAGCAAATTCCGTATTCCTCAGTTTAGTGAACCAAGTTGAGATGATATTTTCAAAGTCTATGCTGTTCAACATTGTCTCCAGCTCTGTTCTGATCTGTCTCACTGCTTTCAATGTCACAGTGAGTTTTATTTTCTGTTTGTACTTCTGTAGTTGTGTCGACTTATAAAATATTTGTATGTTTAAATCTGAGACTCGTTTGCATTCGGAAACACTTTTAGCTAGATTTTCTGTTACCTCGATGATAATGCAATCTAAAAATCGCCCTGGCGTCTACAATTGGCTAATTTATAGGCAACGCCTGAAGTAATGGACCTAGAGAAAAAATATGTTTCTTGAAACTGCACTAAGAAAAGGTTTCTCGAAATTCTACCCCATAGAATTTCTTTTAGAAGTTTTTTTTTAATTCAAATAGAACTTCGTCAGCACTTGTGTATAGTCTTACTCTAATACTGGTTCGGAAGGTTGCATTTGCTGAGAAGACTCGATGATAAACTCAGCAATTACTCTTTTCAAAACAAACCTCGTTTTTATTTATGTAGTATGTATGACCACAATGTGACCATGGTAAGTAATGATGTGGCCGAAGGTGGTAACGATACAAATTCAAGCGTGGAAGGGCTAGTTCTAAGTATAGCTCCAATTACAATATTGTCTACAGGTCGCAGAGGGTATTCAGATTAAATTCGCATTTGCAACATTCCTCGCGATGAGTCTATCACAAATATCAATACTATGCGTCTTCGGAGATATGCTCATGAAATCGGTGAGAAATCATTTCCATCTATTTTATTTGTTTACCATATTTTGGACATGATTGGTAAGATGCAGTTAATAATATCTATTATACCACAGGTTGTAGATTCGTACCAAGGACCAAGCCCGGACATGTGTGCGAACATCTCTGTTAGTTTAGAGTCTGAGTGTAAAATATATCTATCTGTCTTCTATCATATCAAAAGAACCTGACTGATATTATTTTCAACACACTCGCTCGTAAAGCGACCTTTATTGCACCGTTTTTGGTATCATAATGCAGTTTATTACGCACTAGTGCTTTTTACTTTACATTACCGCACAGTTTTATGATAGGTATAATCCCGATTATGATAAGTTTGTTCTGCAAGTGATATGTGTGTTTTTTTGACAGCTCACCGCTGTCAAAAAAAAACTTGCGCGCCATATTTGTTAACGTTCTCATTGTGTGGTTGATTAT
The DNA here is from genome assembly GCA_947623365.1 of Achlya flavicornis. NCBI lineage: Eukaryota > Metazoa > Arthropoda > Insecta > Lepidoptera > Drepanidae > Achlya > Achlya flavicornis. The sequence goes on from OX392491.1 coordinate 7,290,026, forward strand.
TACCAAAAAATCTACATAAATAAAAACAAATCTGTTTTTTCCTCGCAAGTGTGTTGAAAAACGTCGTATGACACGCGTGTGCATTGATTATTACACTTATCGGCTTAATACTGCCTCGAGTGTTAATAACCAACTTTGCACACATGTATCATAATGTACTATTATTATAGTATATTATAATTTGTATCTTCGCTTCTATATATCTTTTATCTATCTTCTATCATATTAAAATAACCTAACTGATATATTAGAAATTATTATTTATATCTTCTAACTATACAATTGTTTTTGCAGAGTACAGAAGTAAGTTCAGCCATTTACAAATGTGATTGGTATAATGCAGAAGAAGAAGTGAAGCGATGCATTTTGTTGATTATTATTAGGTTTGTATTATTTAGATAAACTACCACTCTCAAGTTGAAAATATGCCAGCCACCTTAAGGGCTTAGACGTTTTGGGCTTTGTTTATGCTGACTGACCATCAGGTAAACAGCCTGTCGGCTTGTCAACCTTATAAAATAAAACAAATAAAATAAAAAAGCCATTTATTGTAACTACCAATTACAAAAGTAAAAATTAAAAATTAGCCATATAATAACATTACGATTAATATTTGTAGTAACAATTTTTACAACTACTTTATTATTAAAAACGCATTATGCAACCAATAGAACTATAGAACTACCTTCTACTGTCAACCTTCTATAATTTTTTTATATATTTACGTTATCCAGGGCCCAGAAACCTTGCAAGCTAACAGCAGCTCGCTTTGCAGACCTCAACTTGACAGCATTTACAACGGTAAGTGGCGCGTGGCGTTTTTTTTAAGTTAAAAGTTAGTTAACATCTGTATCCCTTCTCTGGTCTCTATCATATTTCTATCATTACAAAAAATGCCTTGCTGAGTTTTTTGCCGGAGTCTTCTCAGTTTAAGTGTATTCCGAACCGGTGGTAGGTTCAACTATTTGTACCTACCTAACGTTCATAAATGCCTTACCAGGGCCTAACTAAACTGAATAAATTACTTTTTAATTTTGATTATCTCTTCTTTAGTATCTATCTCGTCTCTAGTCTCTGTCTCTTCTCTAGTCTCAATCTCTTTTCTGGTCTCTATCTCTTCTCTAGTCTCTATCTCTTCCCTTTTAATAATAATATGATACAAACTCAATATTTAGGCATAGATCTTGGGTTCGATGTTCGATTCCTACCCATATCAATTTTGTGTGCATCAATAATTCTATGTAGGTCATGTGGATTTCAATACAATATATACCTATGTATATAATTTTTACAATTGGTATAGGTAATATGTAGTCAGTATATTATATTAGTTACCTATTGGAAAATAGGTAACTAGCTATCGTAAACGCTCAGGCTTAGTTTGGGATCAGATAAAAATTATAAGCATTTTTAAACTAGCTGTTCCCACGCGGTTTCACCTGTGAATCCAGGATATAAAATAACCTAAGTTTATCAGCGTGATCCAAGCTATCCCTAAGCAATGAATCGTCAGCCATTTTTTAGCGTAATCGGTTCGGTACTTTTGCAATGAAAACGTAGTACAAATTTTTATATTAATGCTTTGTTATTATTTTCAGATATTGAGCAGATCTTGGTCATATTTTGCTCTGTTGAAGACTATTTACAACTAGATACACACAGTTTTGATTTACACAGGTCGTGGGTTCGATTCCCACCCTGGACAGACATTTGTGTGTATGAACATGTTTATTAATTACTTATTTAATGTAGTATATCACTTATCTGGTTTCCATAGTACAAGTTCTGCTTAGAACTTTGCTTTGGGATCAGATAGCCCTATGTGAGGAACATCCCAGGATATTTATGTTGGTTGCTGTATCCTCTGCTGTATCCGATGCTATAGGAAGACGACTAAACTGAATTTATAATAGATCTACACATACTTTTTAGTCCGTTTTTGATTTATATTTTCAGGATTGTAATATTTGTAATGCATAAGCTGAACATTTGTTGTATCTAAAATAAAGTTTAATTTAAAAATTACGTTTAGTTTTATTTACAACAAATTACAAGTATAATAGAAAATTTAATAATTATTTTATTCAAATAGACTTTTATGAATAGTCCAACTTAATACCGGTTCGGAAGGTTGCATTTGCTGAGAAGAGCCGGCAATAAACTCAGCAATTACTCTTTTCAAAACAAGCGGTGCGTCCATGCTACGCGAATCGAGCACGAGCCGAGCCACGAACGAACCTACAATGAGCCTACAATGAGCACGATGGGAATCCTTTTGTTCGTGAAAAAACTGACAAATAAAATCGACCAACCAAATAATCAGACCCTAAAACCAGAGTCACTGTCAAGACGAATTAAACAACCCCGAACTGCTCAAACTCTCAAGGGGTTGCGTCTTTTTATCATACAGAGTTCTAATGGCCATCTTCGGGCTCCATCATCAGAAAAGCTGTTATAATAATTTTGCATTGTTATACCTCAATCTGAAACCGGAAAGTGGGTTGCCTTTGCCTTTGATTGGGTCCAATCAAACTGGCAAGATTTGATTATAGACAGAATAAAAGCTTGTAAAAAATAACCTACGTGAAGCCTACGTGCTGTCTTACGTGCTTGTACCGGCATGCTGGGGTGCGCGTGGTGAGCGACTTTTAACTGCTCCGGTACCATTCTGGACAAATGGTAGTGAGTGATCACGGTCCGACTCACATTTTCTCATGAGTACCATCCAGGGGCGAGTACTCTGGCGGCGTGACCTACCGCAGATGTTCCCAGACGCCTCGTAATGGGTTGCCTGGTATAGTGTGGCGTCTTGTTATTAGAGGTATTGTTCGTTAGAGGTGGCCACTATACAAAATCCCACTAGTCAGATATGTCCTACCTATCACATAGCCAGTGGTTGACTAACGTCACAATATGAAGATGCATAATGAATATTAATAGGTAATAGCACGCATTGTTTGAAAATCAGGTCGTTTGTCCAGCTGTGCCTATTCACTCATTGCCTAGATTAAGATGACCTTACTCAAACGGAATTGGGACAAATATCGTCTTCACTTCATGTCTTCTTTTGTTCATTTTGGAAAAGAAGTTTAAAAATCAGAAATCAAAATTATTTATTCAAATTCGCTGGTATGAATAGTTCTGACTATAAACCGGCTCGGAAGGTTGCATTTGCTGAAAAGAGCCGGCGATAAACTCAGCAATTGTTGCACATAGCACTAAACTAACTTGTCACATCTCTTTCTTACAATGATTATTGAAAAGGGATAGACAATATGTCTATGCCATTTTCGTTTACGTTGAAAGCTAATTCAGAATAAGCGAATGGATAAGAAATTTTAGCCTTTCCCCATAACCTGTTCAGTTATTGTAAAAATAGTGTTAAAAATACATAAATAACAGATTACTATGAATTCTGTATCGTCCATGCAAGTTATAAAAATTGCATGAGGTTGAGACGCTTGCCTCCGTAAAAACCTCAGGTAGATATCTTGTCTGACCAAATTTGTATTTACCACTTTTGAAAACTCTATTGCCATGATATATAATGTATTATCGCATAGCAAAACAGCATTAAACATTGTCAAACCTTTATACATTGACAAACCATCAACTGCAGTAACTTTGATCCTTATTATTTAGACATAAGACTCTCTATAGGGCTTTGGAATGGAATCACAAACTTTGTGCAAAATATACTAAAATACAGCGTCGTTAAACTTTAACTCAAAGCATTAAAGGCTATTTTAGAATATTCAAATAAAGAATATTCAGTTGACGGGACTGCAATGGTGTACAAAGTTATCAGTGCGTGTATTTTGAGTTTAATGCATTTGTTATAGGAGTAAATGTAGCTTGGCTGGAATGTTAAAAGTAGTTTGTACGGGGACACGACAGCGGGTACCCGTGTGCGACGGCATGCAACGATACCGGATTGTAAGGTTCACATGAGGGAAAATGGTTGAAATAGATTCTGAAGATATTCCTTCAATCAGGATTTGGTTTCCCTATGAAGCGACTGTAGGTTGTTGCCATTTGCCATAGATCAAGGGGCAAAGCTACCGCCGTATCGAAGATACAGGGCCACCTAGGGCAAATTAAGGATTCATTCCGTGTACGTCACTGTATAGAATGTGATGAAAAAGAACTGGCAAACGAAACTTAAGTTCAATGTATACACGTAAGATATATCAAGACAAGTTTGAGTCCAAGTTTAAGAACACATTATAGTAGTTCTCTAAGGTCTGTATAGAAAGAGTTCAACATTCAGATCGAGTCTCAAGAATAGATCATGTTAATCGAAAATAAGCTTTATATCATTGGTGCAGTGTTCAAATTCAATTGTTTAAATCACGACTCAAAACTGACTTGGGCATTGATTAACGTTCTAAAATACCAGAACAATTAACCCAAAGAAGCGCAATGATGTTCATTTTGCTAGAAATCTATTCAGCCAATTTCCACCGACAATGCGCTCTGATTGGCCAAATCAAGAACACACGATACAGTGATTGGTCCTATTGTTCAACATCAGTGCAAAATCACTGACTATTTATGGAATTGGATTGCTTGGTATTACTTCTCTAAAGAGATTTTTCCTGAGAGAGTTTTCAGGGTCGGCAACTCGCGAGTGATAGGTGTGGTGTTGCAAGCATCCATAGGCTACGGTAACTGCTTACCATCAGGCGGGCCGTATGCTTGTTTGCCACCTTAGTGGTATAAAGAAAAATATATAGTCATAGTCCATTAGAGCCCAGGTTCCAAAAAATATTTTTCTATACCTGCATTTTTACAGCAGGTAATCTGGCATGTAGTATGTACGACATCTTCCATGTCGAAAACCACCGCTAGAATCGTGGATCATACACAGACTACAAAATAATAGAATTTTTATTGAATTTAAATCTCGTGAAATTAATCCCGTGTATGGCAGTGCAGCGTCGAGGCTTGACATGAGGCGGGCGGGCTCGCCTTGTCTCATTTTTTCCTACTTCTTTTTTCTCAAACAATTTTTTCCTCGTGAAATCTGTATAGCACGATACACGAAGTCGTTTTACTTTATTCTTCAAAAAAAATAAGCGGTCGTGAGGATCGAGTTCTATTCTAACAGACAAAAAATTGTATTTATGCTGTGAGCGAAAATTTTATAAGTAACGTACAGTGGCGTAGCTAGGTAACCAAAGGCCCTGGGGCAAAAAATAAACTAGGGCCCATGTAGGGCCCCAACTAAACTATTTAAAATTTTCATATCAAGCCATCTCGTTTTTAAACCTGGAGTGTTTACACCTCAACATTATAAAAAGACATATCGTAGCATGTTCCGCCATCTTGTCCGTCATGATAATCCGTATGAAGGGTCAACAACTGTTTGTTTTTATGCGAAATATTAGGCGCCGATCCCACAGAGAGAGTTCTAGAGTTCCGCGTTCAGAGTTCTGCGTTTCTTTCTTTTTCAATAACTCTATTTTAATTTGTAAGTCAGAGTCCGAGGGGCCCTTTCAGATTGAGGGCCCCGGGGCACTGCTCCGTCTAGCCCCTAGGTAGCTACGCCACTGGTAACGTACCTACTTAAATTACTGGGAAAGCTGAACCTATGTTTTTACATAGGTGTCCCGTGTCATTATGTTTAGTAGTAATCAGCAGCTGACAAATTAAAGCTAATGAGAAAAAAAAATAAGTTCGTGGTGGTCAGTAAAGAAGACGGATGAAAGAAGATTGCATGCAGCTGAGATGGGGATGTTGAGATGGATGCGTGGAGTGACAAGAATCGATAAGATAAGGAATGAGTATATAAGGGGAAGCTCGAAAGCAGCGCCAGTGACTGAAAAGTTGAGACGGAACCGTTAAGCGTGGTATGGACATGTTATGAGGGAGAAAGCCACGTCACTAAAAGAGTTATGAATTTGAAAGTGGATGGATATACGGGGAGCGGAAGACCGAAAAAGAGATGGATGGGTTGTGTGAAAGATGATATGGGTGAGAAAGGAGTGGATGCTGGTATGACGGATAGAAGAGACGAATGGAAGAAAGGTACATATTGCGACCACAGATGATTGGGAACAGGGCAGGCAGATGATGCACTCAACTAGTTGAACCATGGAAGCTATCTCTTTAGACTCCGAAATTAGAGATTCGGACCTAGATTCTAAATTTGATACTCCTCAGGAAAGCCGTTTAAGAAAAGAATTAAAAGCGCATCACTAAGAGAATTTTTTAAAACATTGCAGAAAAAAGTAAGCCGATAAAAAAAAATGCACCCTGAAGAATATTGTATAGGATACGCAAAATTAGAAACCACTGCTTGATGTATATGTATAGAAGCCAAAAGACAATGTTTAGTGCAAAATAAATGCTGTTAATTGTAGTATTTCTAATTTTATAAATTATGACATCTCTGTATCTATGTATTTTTTTAACTTAATGAATTTTGACAAATAACGTGAAACCAAAAAAAAAAAAATTGGGACTTTTTCTTAATTTTCCTGGCAGCCCTACACGCACACTGTCACACGTGTCCCTACAGTGCTCTCACGCACACATTTTAATGTGAACCTCACAGTGTTTGTCCCGTGCACTCCATCTGCCTTTTTACCCGACTGACCCGGAAGGAGGGTTATGTTTTTCGAGTGTATGTATGTATGTATGTATGTATGTATGTCTATTTCTTTGGCACGCTCTACAGCCTAAACGGCTTGATGGATTTAAGCATATGAGGTGTCGTTAGATTCGCCTTGACTGTGGGTGTGTCATAGGGTATATTGTTTTTATATGGCGTCTACGGATAAGAAAAGAGGGGGGGTATTAAAAACAAATATTTCGTTATTATAACAATATGGGTATCAAATGAAAGCTTGTGAACAGCCCATTCCATATATGTATATATTGCAATACTTTTGTGCTACCATTTTGACGCAAACTGCAAAAAACCATGTTTAATGCAAGGACAGTAGGTACTATGAGCGGTACCGTACGTAACTCAACAGAGTTGCGATGGTTGTTAGCGTTACTTTACCGTACCACTCATTTACTTACTAATACTTACAACTCATTCTGTATAGAACTAAAAAGTCTGAAATAAATTAAATTATTAAAAGAAACAAAAAACCCGACTGCGTAAAACAAAAATTAACTGAAAAGATAAAAACAAGCTCTGGAATATTACTTGAATGTTATAAGGTATTGCAGTCGGGGATAAACAAATATTACAAATAAACACATACCTAGGTTATTGGTTTGTCCCCGACTGCAATACCTTATATCATTCAAGTAATATTCCAGAGCTTGTTTTTATCTTTTCAGTAAATTTTTGTTTTACGCAGTCGGGTTTTTTGTTTCTTTTAATAATTTAATTTATTTTCTGTAATCTGAGGTTGGATCTCGAAGTTTGATAATAGAATAAGTAATAGTTATACGTGCAGAAGGCTTACTCCTAATATAAGCTACGTATAGGGACGAAGACATGCTTACAAAAACCTCTCCTTCAATCTTCTGTGGTATGACGCCAAATAGGTATATTTATAAATGTTTTTATTACTTTTTCTTTATTAACCTTACATTAACCTACGCATAATGTATTGAATATAACAATAACAATTAATATATGCAAATATCTAATTTGAATATTCATATGTGACACATAGTTAATTAATTTGCAATCTTTTGTTTTATTGTTATAAAATTCATATTAGTCTGTGGTCACAAAGGTTAACGCATTCCGGTTCAAGCTCTAAAGTATAGAATCTCTGTCTGATTTCTACACCTATTTTGGTCTTTTTTACTTTTTCTAGGTTTGTTTGTTGCCCGCCTGTTAGTAAGCGGTTACCCTACCTGTGTGGACGCTTGCATTGCAACACACGGACTCAATCACGTGTTACCGAACCTTTCTCTCACGGGCAGGAACACAACAAATAAAACATTTGGCTGCGGTGTTCTGTATGTAAGGTGGAGGTGGCCTCCGGAGTTGAGCTGCTCAAAATCTGGATTTCGATCAAACGTCGGAAATGTTTATGTCTATGCCCAGCCCAGTCATCGAAGGGCTATTTGAAATTCAAAATTCGATCGTTATCGGTTTTTAAAAAAAGCCCATCGAATTTGACCGAACATGTAAAGAAATTTTGCCTCTTATGGTAAGTATAAAAGGTAGTCGCTTATAAGAAAGATGTTCTCTATATTATAAAAGAACTGTGACATAACTCAGCTACTTGAAGAGATATCACAGCATGCAATCAGTATTCATAAAAAGAAGTATTTCACACGAAACGATGTCAATTTCCAACTTACTCCGACACTTCTTGAAATAAAAAAAGGCACATTCAAAACTAATCTATGCTGTAAATCATAAGGTTCGAAATCGCCTTTGATTTCAAAAACTATCACTATAAGTAATGCAGTCGTATTCGTTCTAAATTCAAACATTTAAGAGTGATTTTATATGTGGCCAGTGCGAAATAAAGTGGCAGTAAAACCCGCCTATAAATAAAATACCAAGTTTTAAAAAGACAACCCCCGTAGAACAGGTTCCTTTTAATTTATGGGCTGTCAAGTTGTGCATGTGTGCGTGTGTTGGTACGTGAATGGATGTCGTTGTGTTCGTGTCCACTTGCCAAACACTGCAGGGGGTTGCGTGACATGCAAGGGGTGTGATCGAGCTAGTTTCCTAGGGTTGGCAAGCTAGTATATGAAATAAATAATTAATTTTAAATTGAAAAAGGATAGAACATATTTAAAGCTGTCAAATTACTCTTTGCCGTCTTCATTTGCGGGTATATTAAGACGCAACCGCGATAGATGGTGACTAAATTTATATTGAAAACAAGCATTTTTAATTTCTTACATCCTCTTCTTATGTTCTTTGATAGAAAGAGACAGTGAAACTAAATTAGTTTATTTGTATACAACATAATCAGCACCATTGACCGTATATATAGTAACGAGTAGGGAAATGGGGATGAAAATATTAGAAGGAATTAACTAGAATATCTCCGCGTTCCTTAAAGTTTTCCTCATCTAAAAATTACCCCATAAACTGTTTCGCATTTAAGCTCTTGATTATAATATGTATTTTTCTATACTTAACATAGCCAATGTTATCTACCATCAAAAATAATTAAAAATTAAAGCATATTACATGTGTCAACCCTACAAAGAAGGGCACGCTACGTCAAGCACAGCGGGAGCTAGTCTGGCCCATACGTCACATACCATACCCCACACACACATAGACACTACGTATGTGTTTGTAAATACCGATGTCCAGCTGTGCCCATGTGTGGTCGAGGGCAAAAGAGGTTTTAGCAAATTTGCCTGATTTTTCGTTCCAAAATTCGAAATTCAAAATTATTAATTAAAATATCCTTCGTAGACAATTAGAATAATCTGACTCTAATACCGGTTCGGAAGGTTGAGAAGCATTAGCTGAGAAGTGCCAGAAATAAACTCAGCAATGACTCCTTTCCGAACAAGATCTGTGTAATATGAACTGTGTATAGGCCTGTGTTTGGCCACAATCAAACCATGGTAAGTGATGATGTGGCCGAAGGTGGTAAGCACATAAAACCTGGAAGGTGAATAAATTTTTCAGCTTACGCCCATGTGACGGTAGCTAAACGGCCAAGCCACATATTTTGACTAAGGTGTAGAGTTTGTAAAGTTAGGGCTTGTAGAGTTAGGGCGTGTAGAGTTATAGGCTCTACATGAGACCTGATAACTTTTTGACAGTGCGAGCCATAATATATGTTTTCGTCTTGGCAACATTTTACATGAAAATATTTTTGGTGGGATGAATTTATGAGTAGGTACTTTATTTTGAACTGTAACTTTTTGTAGAATATATAACTGAAATAGTCTTCACCCCTATTCGTTACACGTTGTAGAAAAAACGTGAAAGGCGTATATAAAAGCCAGTTCAGTTTTTAGGAATTTTAGGAAATTCTATTCCCTGCAGTGTAAGCTGTGCGTGCATGTATCAATCAGTGTTGTTTCTCCATACATTTCGTAGGGAAAGGAAAATTGAGGATATTTTATTTCATCATCATCATCATCAGCCTATAATGTCCCACTGCTGAGCACAAGCCTCCTATCACAAATGAGGATGAAAGGGACTGGGCGATACTCAACCACGCGTGCCCACTGCGGATTGGTGGAGGTAGGCTAGTGGTCAACCTACTGTTGGAATTATAGCAGTCACATTATTACCACTTATTACTGTATTCTGAATGTCATTAAATAAATACAAGAATATATATGTGGTGTGTAGGGGTTAGTGTGAGCGTGGGTGGTGTGAGCGTGTGTGGTGTTAGCGTGTGTGGTGTTAGCGTGTGTGGTGTGAGCGTCTGTGGGTGAGCGTGTGTGGTATGAGCATGTGTGGTGTGAGCGTGTGTGGTGTGAGCATGTGTTATATATTTTCATTCAATCCCTAGGCATATACGAAATCATGGAAGACGTCAAATATTCCCATCGATTATCAATTATTTCTTCGTAAGTTTATTCAAAATTTCTTTTTAATCTGAATATCATCAGAAGCAATAGAAATATTCATTATCTTTCTCATTCATTCTCATTCGACACTGGCAAAATACACAAACCGTGAGCTTATAAAAAAGTCAATGGTTAGTTCGAAACTGTATTTCCAATTTTATAAAAGAATACTGCAACAGTTGCCGTTCTATTTCATTGGACTGCCAGCTACATGTTCACAATTCAAATTCAGAACCGAATCATTTCCAAATTCAAATGTCAGTTTGTGGAACAGAGAGAAACGTAACGGGCGCCTAACAAAGAATGATTGTAGGCACAAATTGACAAAGAGCTTGCAATAGTCCCGGATCTCGGGTCCCGGCTGAGTCCCGGTCCCGCAATAACAGACAGTTGCAGAATCTCTGAAGCAACAAGTGGTGTTAGGGGTGCGGGGGATGATCAACTGCAGACCATTAGGTTTGAAATATTTTCGTGTAGATTGAATTTGAATTGAATCCTTTTATGACGTTTTAATTTTGGAATATGAAATTGTAATTATCTTTACATCTATTATTCTTAGATTAACAGATTAATAAATTTTTAAAGAAAATAATGGTATTTTTTAAATATATATTATTTTTATTTTATTATTTTATTTATTTTATTCTTTTAGGAAAACTTACAGCTAACATATACAGAATAATATAATTATAAAACATGAAGGCCATTTAAAAGTTCTCACATATAACATTTATAAGAATAACAATAGAAAAGAAAGTAGACAGGACACGCGTAGGAAATAGGTAAGAGAAAATTAATTGAAGAATCTTTTAGACATAAGATTCTTCATCTGTGATGTACTGGTGTTAAACAGATCCAAATCCAAGTTGCGGGACAATTCGTTAAATAAATGCAAGATATAATTATATATTTGAATAGCATTTAAAGGAAAGTGGAATTTTTAATATTCTTAATTAACCATTCCTTGTAGTTAGTACAAGTATAGTTATTTTCATATCAAAGGCAAGGGACATTTAGACATGTGATAGTAGTACAATGAAAATACTAGATATAACAGTAACTCCAACAAAAAAATGTATGAATAAATGCACAATTATAAAAATATAAGCACAGCAGTGGGACATTATAGGCTTATGATAATGAAGATAGTAGCAAGACTCCTCTCGTGCTACGCAAAGCAAAAAAATATATTTAGAATGTATTTGAGGACAAACTCTTCCGCTTTATTATAATATTACTAGCTGTCCCCCACTGTTTCACCCGCGTTCCTGGGATAAAAAACCTATGTCCTTCTCCATACTATAGGTTATCTGCATGCCAAATTTCATGATGATCCGTTGAGTAGTTGAGGCGTGAAGTCGTTACAAACAAACAAACAAACAAACTCACTTTCGAATTTATAATATTAGTTAGGATTAGGATTAGGATTACTAGCCGTCCCCCACTGTTTTACCTGCTTCTGGGATAAAAAGTAGTTTATGTCCTTCTCATGCCATAGGCTATCTGCATGCCAAATTTCATGATGATCCGTTGAGTAGTTGAGGCGTGAGGACGTAACAAACAAACAAACTCACTTTCGCATTCATAATATTAGTTAGGATTATAGTATCTTATATATAAAATTCTCGTGTCACAATGTTAGTTACCTTACTCCTCCGAAACGGCTTTAGGTACTGATTTTACCAAATTTTATATGCATATTCAGTAGGTCTGAGAATCGGCTACTATCTATTTTTCATACCCCTAAGTGATAAGTGTAGGCACCACGCGAACGAAGTCACGCCGGTCAGCTAGTAATAGTATAGATTAGTATAGATTGTCACAAGCGGTTAGAAAATTCGTATACGACCACGTTGCCTAACAACATCGTTGCGACAGACCTTACTAGAGTGTCTCGAATGAGTACCTATAGCTTCTAATGTTTTTAATTTTATCTACCCCTTTACCACGATTTTCGAGTTTTGATTTTGAAATTTTTTAGTAGTAAAAATAAATCCTTTATGCCCAGTGAAGTTGTAATTCAGTCGTTTCAGCATTTTGTTAGACATGTCTGTATCGTTACTTCATCTATGGAAAATAATTACCTCAATTTAAATGCAAATAAAGAATACTTTAATTTCTTCCACAATCTGCAGTGTACGTTCAAATTTCATTGAAGCCACATTAAGAACTTCAAAATGTCTGAACTACAATTTGATAAAAGCATCCGTAAAATTGAACGCTTATTCCACTACGTCGGTATAAATATTAAAAGCGGAGGCAAACCTCCGACAAATAAAAAAAAAATGCTACTTTTGTATGTTGTAAATTTATTATGGTTAGACCTTGACGTATTCGGTGGTATATTGTTCTTTATAGACGGTGTTAACAAAGGGAAAGACTTTTTTGGCTTAACGTACATCGCTCCCTGTATCGGTACGGGAACATTAGCCAACGTCAAATCTTTCTTTCTCGTTTATCATGGAAAAATGGTTGAGCAACTGATGAGCAATCTAAGACAATTAGAAAGAGACGAGAACAATCGTAAGAAGGATATCGTCAAAGACAAAATAATATCGGAAGAATTGAAGTTCCTAAATATCGTCATAAATGTCTTAAATATCATTTATTTCATTTTATGTCTAGCGTTTCCTATCAGTCCATTAGTTTTGACTGCAGTGAAGTACCATAGAACTGGTGAACTGGAACTATTTCTGCCATTTTTGATTCTCTATCCTTTTGACGCATTAAATGTAAAGGTTTATCCGTTTGTGTTACTACGTCAATTTTGGTCAGGTTTGTTACTCTGTCATTATTAGTGCTAAGTTGTGTCGTTTTAAAATATCTTAAATCAGAACCTTACAGTCAGTTTAAAATATATAGTAAAATAAAAACTATTGATTACTGTTGACCATCTGTTGACGTAGTTCTTTTAGTTTTCCGCACTACATACAAAGTAGTCAGAAGACCATAGGACTAGTAATATTGTTCATAAAATTACTGCTTTTTCTGACAAGGATTACAACGTGAGGATATCTGCATGCCCGAAGTCAAGCCGTGGTAATATATAGACTGATAGACCCTTGTTGATGGGGAAGGTTTGTGTCTATGTGAGGATTTTACATGACCTCATAAGTCGGTACGAGCCGATAACCGCTAGGGAAGAAAGGTTCCCGAGTGGCGACCACGTACTGGAAAGCGCCGAGCGGGACGCCCTCCCACCAAGCGGACCGACGACCTGGTCAGAGTCGCTGGGCTCCGCTGGATGCAAGCGGCCCAAAACCGTTCGAAGTGGAAGTCAATGGGGGAGGCCTATGTTCAGCAGTGGACATCCATAGGCTGATAAATGATGATGATGATGATGATGATAAGTCAGTTTCTTACAGAGATCGTAGCGGCCTTACATATGTGCTCAGTGGACCACTTCTATTTCATCTGCTGCATATTCATTAGGATCCAATTTCGGTTACTCAGACTTGAATTCGAGAGGATTATTGATGATAGAAGTATTTCTGCCGGGCCTTTCCACCAAGATGCAGCATTTAATGCCAAGTTTACGGAGCTGGTGCTGTGGCATCAGAAATTGATAGAGTAAGTATTACAGCCGTTTGTATTTCTTCTTCTTCTTTCTGCAAGTTTTGTCAAATTATAAGGCTAAAGAATATTCTATTTTTATTAGATGTTCTGAACACAGCGATTTGGCTGATTCAGACGATGAACCGACTGGAGGTAGTCCTCTAAATCGATGGCTCGTCTTTTTCGATTTTAGGCTTCCATTCGGAAACAGGCAGTCAATCGGTATACGATCGCGGTGAATAAAGACTATTTTTACCCGACTGACCCGGAAGGAGGGTTATGTTTTTCGAGAGTATGTATGTATGTATGTATGTATGTATGTATATATGTATGTATGTCTTTTTCTTTGGCACGCTCTGCAGCCTAAACGGCTTGATGGATTTAAGCATATGGGGTGTCGTTAGATTCATCTGAACTGTGGGAGTGTCATAGGGTATATTATTTTTATATGGCGTCTACGGATAAAAAAGAGGGGGGGGGTATTAAAAACAAATATTACGCTATTGTAACAATATGGGTATCAAATGAAAGCTTGTGAACAGCCCTTTCCATATATGTATATATTGTAATACTTATATGCTACCGTTTTGACGTAAACTGCAAAAAACCATTTTTAATGCAAGGACAGTAGGTACTATGAGCGGTTACCGTACGTAACTCACAGAGTTGCGATGATTGTTAGCGTTACTTTACCGTACCGCTCATTTACTTAATAATACTTACAACTCATTCTGTATAAAACTAAAAAGTCTGAAATAAATTAAATTATTAAAAGAAACAAAAAACCCGACTGCGTAGAACAAAAAATAACTGAAAAGAGAAAAACAAGCTCTTTAATCTATATAATTTTGAATATAACTTGAATTTTATAAGGTATTGCAGTCGGGGATAAACAAATATTACAAAAAAAAACACATATTTAGGTTATTGGTTTGTCCCCGACTGCAATACCTTATAAAATTCAAGTTATATTCAAAATTATATAGATTAAAGAGCTTGTTTTTCTCTTTTCAGTTATTTTTTGTTCTACGCAGTCGGGTTTTTTGTTTCTTTTAATAATTTAATTTATTAACACAGTATCAGCATTTTAATGGTATACAATTCTGACACCAGAATAACAGCCGAATAGCTCTAAATTAGGGGGAAGTTGAGGGTTATATGTTTGTATATTGTAGAAAAGATCTTGCGAATTCGAAAACCTGGGAGGTGAAAGGGTCAACATTGGAATTTTGCACTGATAAAAATAAATCAGTTATATATTTAACTATCATGGCTTTAGTGATAATTTCTAGTTTTCTTTTGCAGTTCAGTCAACATGGTAGACACATTATACACTACATCAACCCTTTATAACTTTATGACAAGTTCGCTCATCATTTGCCTTGCTGGATTTAATGTGACGGTAAATACCTACTTTTTGATGTGCTTACTATTAATTTATAGCAATGTTGAGTTAGTTGATATTATTATTATTATTATTGTACGGAACCCTGTGTCCAGTAGTCTCCACTCGAACTTGGCAGGATTTAACCATATTGCGCGTATGGAGGAGTGCGAGATATGGCATAGTTAGAGTTTTTATGGAGTATAGAGAGGCATTTTTTTTATTAATGAATGGCGGTCAAACGACCATTCTGAACACTAGTATACCTACATATTAGAGGGGTAGGTGGGGTCGATTGAAACTTTCATACGCATTCAGCAATGTATTTTCGGTGAAGAAAAGCAAAAATCGACTAAAAAGTTTAAATATAAAAAAAATATTTTTCTAATCCTTTTTATTTCTTGTGTACTTTAATAGTTTTGAAGGGCAGTGTATTAACAGATGTAAAGTTTGTGCAATTCTATTGGCTAATTGATTGACAACGATGATCGAGTATCGTTTTTTCCTATACAACACATGAACGCTGGTTCTGTATGCCAGCCAGTAGTAACGAAGGGAAAAATGTAGCGGTAGCAGGTCTCGGAGAAACAAAGTCACAAAGCTTTTCTTACTAGTTTTATTGTTCTATGCTGCTCGGGGATTGAATCCGCAAGCAGCCTAGGGTGTGTTTGTGCTAGTGCTTGCGCTTGCGTAAGTACTGGCACAGACGCAGCTAGTGGGTTGCGCGTGGTGAGCGACTTTTAACTGCTCCGGTACCATTCTGGAAAAATGGTAGTGAGCGATCACGGCGGATCACGGCGGCGTGACCTACCGCAGAGGGTCTCTGCCTCGTAAGGGGTTGCCAGGAATAGTGTGCCGTCTTTTATACCTAACGGTGGGCAAGGTGGCCACTATAGAAAATCTCAGTAGATTGATAAGGGTTTGTTCTATGCTGCTGCTGATGATGTGAAATCCTGATGCTAACCTCAATGTATTGAATTTCCAGATGGTGGATGAAAAGGCTTTTATAGTGACATTCCTTAGTTTCCTTTTCATGGCCTTGGTGCAAATATTCTTCCTATGTTTCTTCGCAGATCTGCTTATGACATCTGTTAGTATTAGTTTTTAAATCTTATTCGTATTATCACTTACCTACACTGCTGGGTATTCTTGATTGGTTGTTTGATTAAGCATTCAATACTTTTTATACTGTGGAGAGTATTGAGTGGGCGTATTTTTTTTATTTCAGAGCATGGACATTTCTGATGGTATTTACAATAGCAAATGGTACTTAAGTGATGCCAGTATTGGAAAGATGTTGTTTTTTGTTCAGACAAGGTAAGAAGATATAATTTTAAAAAGTTTTTGTTGTTCTTCTATAATTTTGCAGAGTAATCACAGCAGTTAAATATACAGTGAATAAGAAACATACTTACCTAAATGCTTTAAAATCATTATACTTATTTGGCGTATTCAAACGGGTTACGTAGAATGATTCAAAGAAAGGACAATGGGCGTTTCGTCCCAAATGTTGTAACACTACCTATATGAAAGGTATCCAGGAGTGTTACATTTGTTGTATATAAGTCTGGATCACGTGCAGGGAAAATGTTATAGCGGTTTCATTTATTCAAAAATATCAAATACAACTTAATTAATTAGTCTTTTATGGACAAAAGGTTAAAAGCCATTGATCAAATCAAGTGGCAAAATCACACGGTCGACCAGATAGTACGCCTGCACTATCCCGATTAACTGTTATATACCTAATATAATAGAAATTGATCAAATGTTTAAATTCATAATTTAAGCATCATTTAATACAACAATATTTTTTCACTTAAAAGCCCTATATATTTTGACCTGCACGCTATTTTAATAAAAACTTAATCGTAAAAAAGACTTACGAAAGTTTATACCAGTCGCAACTTGTTACAAGGGTTGGGTTGGGAAGCAACTCAAACAAAAGTGCACACTGTCTTTTCTCAAAAATGTATTGCACAGGTTTCCTACATGCTAAAGGTTGTGAAATTTGAATACATTTTTGTTCTATTTCAGAGCGCAGAATCCATGCAAGTTAACAGCGTCAGGCTTTGCTGACGTCAATCTCAACTCTTTTATGAGGGTAACAACTTTTTAATGGCTTTTAATTAAAAACTCAAACTAAAAAAAAAAAAAAATGGAATTCTTTGTTTTTGAAAACAATTATTTTCGTATGTGTTACGAAACTTTGATTCAAGGCGTTTATATTATTGGAATTTGGTAGGGAGTTTCACAGGGGTTTAAATTTGGGCCACCGTCATTAAAAGTTTATACAAGTGACGTATTTACGCATTCAATTATATAATTCCTATTATTTCAGGTATTGAGCACATCTTGGTCATACTTCGCTCTTCTTCAGACAATGTATGGTGGAAGCCAGTAATTTAAAAAGTCAAGATAACCTTTTTACTTTAATATTTTTAATGCAAAGATGTTAATAAGACGTATTTTAATAGAGCACTTAAACCGGACATGGACCCCGTATTAAATGTATACCTATAATAATAACAATACACCACTGAGAAGAAGTTACACAAAGTTATCGCAGGAAGATGCAACCTTTTTTCCGGTAAAATATTAATGGTATAAAAAAATAGAAAATACCTTTTTGTGTAAATTAATTGCACGACTATTGACATAATTCTTAGATAAATTTTATAATTGCTTCATTCTAGTAATTTATGCACCTTATCATTCAATAAACAAGTAGCTGGAACTGGTTATTTAATTTAAGTATTTTTTTAATCCTTTAATTTACCATACACAAAAAATAATCAAAATGTCAGTGGGTCAATCTGAACCTCCCGCAAAGATCATGGCGGGTGTAACAAAACTCGCTCTTTTGTACTGTATCAACTGTATACCGGTATTTCAGCCGACGAGCGATCGCTTTACATGTTTATACATACATCGATAGTTCTCGGCACTAGGAGACCCGTCTAGACATCATGACTTTCATGACGTGGCTTTGTTGGAGATTTGCAATGGGTAATCGTATCAAATATTAAAGTCTACGGTCTCGTGGAGTTAAGTCAACGCAATCAACATACATATGCGGCAATTTTGGCATATAATTACTAATATCGCAAAGACACTCATAAAAATAGTACTTATGCTTAGAAGCAATTATCTCACGAGTAAAGAAAACATCTGAAAGTTTTTACTTTGCAGCGATTACAAATTTATATTTGCAGTTAGAGAAATAAGTATAAGTTTGTACGGCCCCTCTGGATACGAGTCCTGCTCGCATTTGTCAAGTCTAGTTTATTTTAACTATAGGATAGACTTGAGTTAGACCATAATTACACTGTAGTGACCTACATAATGAAGTTTACACGCCGATAGATAGATGGCACGGGGCACCCCAATATACTGCATCTCGCTTACAAAGTTTTCTCGGCAATCGGCATATATATATATATATATACAACTGTCCAACATGTGCAGTTACTCCGGTTGAGAGTTAGCTCGCCGACTTGTCCGGGTAACATTTTGGGCCCGCACTTTCATGTCACTTCAAAAAAAAAAAAATGTGCAGTTGGACCGCGGTCCCCAGACACACCCAGATCACTCACCTAAAATACAAAATCATAGAAATTATGAACAAAACTTTAAATTATTAGAAATCACTGTCAGATCAGAAGTCAAGGTAGACATTAGACATCCGGCATAATATTATTATTTAAACCAACAATCCTTTCGATATATTAGTCAGAAATAATTATATCGATGGACAATCCTCAAGGATTCAGCAACAAATTTTCCGTCATTAAAGCAAATAAGTAAAGAAAAGGCGTTTAAAATGCGAATTATAATTATTTGCATGAAAGTTTAGTGCACGTATTAAAAGTTAAAATACTTTTAATTACTCTATCCTTGCACCAGTAAATGAAAAGATCCATATTAAAGTTTACTGAAGTTTATACATGTGGTTGTAGAAAAATGAAAGGACTAGATAGCTCATTAATTTCTGGATCAGTGATTCCCAAAGTGGTCCAGGTGGACTCCCAGGGGTCGACGGGGGTCTATGTTAGATCTAATTATCACATTTTTTCACGAGTATTGGGAATATGGGTCCCCCGAAACCCCTGTGCAGGGACCAGCGCTGTAGTAATGTGTTGTCTTTTCAACTGCTGGCACTGGCACAGCTTCTAGCAACCCCTTTTCAAGAAATTGTAGTCAATGATTTAATATTTGCTATTTTTATATATTGATTCACGAGGCTTTTTACCCGACTGACCCGGAAGGAGGGTTATGTTTTTCGAGTGTATGTATGTATGTATGTATGTATGTATGTATGTATGTATGTATGTATGTATGTCTATTTCTTTGGCACGCTCTGCAGCCTAAACGGCTTGATAGATTTAAGCATATGGGGTGTCGTTAGATTCGTCTGAACTGTAGGAGTGTCATAGGGTATATTATTTTTATATGGCGTATACGGATAAAAAAAGAGGGGGGGTATTAAAAACAAAAAATCCGTTATTGTAATAATATGGGTATCAAATGAAAGCTTGTGAACAGCCCTTTCCATATATGTATATATTGTAATACTTTTGTGCTACTATTTTGACGTAAACTGCAAAAAGACATGTTAAATGCAAGGACAGTAGGATACTATGAGGGCTTACCGTACGTAACTCACAGAGTTGCGATGGTTGTTAGCATTACTTTACCGTACCGCTCATTTACAACTCATTCTGTATAAAACTAAAAAGTCTGAAATAAATTAAATTATTAAAAGAAACAAAAAACCCGACTGCGTAAAACAAAAATTAACTGAAAAGAGAAAATCAAGCTCTTTAATCTATAGAATTTTGAATATAACTTGAATTTTATAAGGTATTGCAGTCGGGGATAAACAAATATTACAAAAAAAACACATACTTAGGTTATTGGTTTGTCTCCGACTACAATACCTTATAACATTCACGTTATATTCAAAATTCTATAGATTAAAGAGCTTGATTTTCTCTTTTCAGTTAATTTTTGTTTTACGCAGTCGGGTTTTTTGTTTCTTTTAATTATATGTACATGTCAGATCTAGATTATTTTAATATCTATGCATAACAATTACCTTAAATTAATTATAATATGAGAAGAAGTATAAGTATTTTAATTTCTTCCACAATATGCAGTAATCGTTCAAATGCCATTGAAGTCGCATAGCTCCAATATGTCTGAACAACTCCAATTCGACAGAACCATTCGCAAAGTTGAACCGATATTTCGTTACGCGGGTATAAATATAAAAAGTGGGGAGAAAAAATCAAATGATGGAAAGAAATGTCTAATCATTTATATACTGAATCACATAGTTTTAAATTATACTGTGCCTGGTAGTTTACTGTACTTTATAGACGGTGTTATGAAAGGAAAAGACTTCTTTGGGTTGACGTTCAGCGCTCCGTGTATAGCCCTAGGAAACTTAGCAATTGTGAAGTCCCTGTTACTCATTTACCATGCCAAAACTATTCAGCAACTGATGGATAATCTTAGGCAATTAGAAAGAGATGAAAACAATCGTAAGAAAGACGTTGTGAAAGAGAAAATAATAGCAACGGATTTGAAGTACCTACATATCGTCATAAACGTTTTTAATGTTCTTTACTGGCTTTTAATTGTAGCATTTGCTATAAGTCCATTGATTCTGATTGCTGTGAAGTATCATCAAACTAATAAACTGGAACTGCTTCTGCCATTTTTGGTTTTATATCCGTTTGATTCGCTCGATTTGAGGTATTACCCCTTTGTATTACTGCACCAGTTCTGGTCAGGTTTGTATCTCTTTCAAGATTTATAGAACTTATATATGCCATTTTATAAAGTCTAATTTTCAAGATCCTGACAGACTCACGACGGTTAGTCTCAGTTAGTTTTAGAACTATGTTCCCGCGTGCCTGGAGTTTTCCTAGAATTACTTTACTATCTCTAAATCCAAAAAATATTCTACCCACCGGCTAGCGTTGCCAGGCGTCCGGATAAAGCCGGACATTGGTAGGCTTTTTCATTGCGTGTCCGGCCAAAATAAACGGTGTGCTTTTGTTAGACATTTTACATTTTCACGAGCGAGCGCCGAGCGTGGCCGAGCGCAGGATAAATGTTTAAGTATCTAGAATTTAATTTTGACTGATGACTATTTGACTGATTAATAATAAAGTACTTGCCTAAGACTGATTTGGCATTCGATTTTATTTATTATTTCACTAGAATTTAACAAGATTTATGATAATAATCAAAAAAGCTTGAATTTACATTTAAAAAAAATGTCGTACCTATTAATACTGAGACAAAAAATACAAAACGAAAAAAAGACAAAATCCTCAATAATGTAGGGTGTCCGGCCTTTCTACCCAAATGTCCGGCCAAACTGGCTGGTCTGTCCGGCTATTAGGTTTAGCGATCTGGCAACCCTACCACTGGCTAAGCATAATTTAAATATAGTTCAATAATTACAGCTTGATTAAGTACCAAACATAATACACAACACATGTCTCTAACGATCATGAGTGCAGATTCAAATTTCTAGCTCGTATATTTCTTTTCATATCGTGGTGGCCAAGAAGTCTAATTCCATTCCTCGTGAATTCTACCAATCCGCACATCACATACATTGTGACTGGTGACTATCAACTTTTTTGCAGAGATAGTAGTCGTCTTAGACAGTTGCTCAGCGGATTACTTCTACTTCATCTGCTGCACATACATTAAGATCCAATTCAGATTACTGAGTCACGACTTCAAAACGATTATAGACGATAGAAGAGTTTCAGAAGGGCTTTTCCAGGCCGATGAAGCGTTTAAGGCCAAGTTTTCAAAGCTGGTGATGCGGCATCAGACGTTGATAGAGTTAGTATGGTTCATATTATAGTTTGAGGTCATGACTGTGTTTATTGCCTTTTAATTATTTGTATTTGGAAGCGAATTTATAATCGGATTTAGCAGTGCCCCCCGCCAAGACAAGCCAAGCGAAGCGCAACAAATATCATGTAGAGCCAAGCTTATAACAAGAACTATTGTACTAGAGAAAAGTAATTAACAGTAAATAAATTCACCTTACTCCCAAGTGACGGTAGCGAAATTGCCAAGCGACATATTTTGATAAAGGTGTAGAGTTTGTGAAGTTAGGGCTTGTAGAGTTAGGGCGTGTAGAGTTATAAGATTGGGTCTACATGAGATCTGATAACTTTTTGACAGTGCGAGCCATATGGTCTCGTCTTTAGTGGGATAAAGTTTTACTATTACAGTTACCAGATTTGATATCACACAACACAACTGTTTTCTGTACTGACTTTTCTTAATGTTTCCTTCTTGCAGTTCGGTAAATATGCTTGAAACGATATTCACCACGTCGACTCTAGTGAACTTTGTGACAAGTTCGTTTATCATTTGTCTTACAGGATTTAACGTAACGGTAAATATTCCTATTTTTGTCAATACCATAATACCGAAATATAATAATAATATAGAAAGATAGTTCGGTCCAAACGAAGCGTATTTTTGAATTTTGAATTTTCCTCACCGGCTGCCCATTCATCTTTAAGAGTCGCCGCCGGTAAGTGAGGTTGCGCGAATGTTTCGGCACATGTGGCATCCCACACCAGTGACCTCCCGATTGTAGGATAACAAGAGCCCTACGGATATATCATTTATTTCGAATTATTCGGCAAGCAAAAGTATTTTGTATTTGTTTAAAAAAAAACAGCAAATTAACAGAGATCTTACAAGATATTGCAAGATGCTATCTATATATACAAAATTTCCTCAAGGCTGCCGCTGCTGCACAGATCATCGGAAAGGTTCCTATCAGGCTGGCAGCGTTTCCTCTTGTGATGGTCCAGCTAATGCGCCAGCCAAAAAAGCCCCTCACACGCCGATTTTCCGAGGGTTTCAATGACTTTTAACCAATTGTTTTTAATTTTCAGATGGTGAAAGACAAGTCATTTTTAGTGCCATATCTAAGTTTCCTGTTCATGAGCTTTACGCAAATATTCTTCCTGTGTTTCGTCGCAGATCTGCTAATGGCTGCTGTTCGTAATTTCTCTTCATAATTGATATTCAAATTGTTAAATTGTAACTAGCGTTTCCCCCGCTTGTGGATCAGAACTAATAATTGGACTGTTTTACAAAAAACTTAAACCGACTTCAAAGTACACTATGAAGTAATCAAATCATCTTATGATAATGGGAACAAACGGGAAGTGTACTCTTCCAGACAAAAAAAGAATTTTCCAAATCGGTTGATATATGACGGAGTTATGAGGTAACAAACATTAAAAAAAAACAAACGAATTGAGTACCTCCTCCTTTTTTTGAAGTCTGTTAAAAGTACTATTCCATGTGTGATTGGATGCTTTTAAACTTTTATAACTCTTATTGCGATTCAACTTAATCCCTTTAGTAGTATTTACTGAGACATAATAATAATAATGAAGCGTTCGTGGTATATCACCACCGTCGTGGTGGTCACCAGGATGGGTGACCGCCTAGTGGTATTTCAAATCGAGCCTTTCCGTGCTTCGGAAGACACGTAAAGCCGTTGGTCCCGGTTAAAGCTTAATTGTGATAGTCGTTAAGCTATTTGGAGGCCTTCTAGGCGGCTTGAAAACTCCAACAGTAGGTTGACTACTAGCCTACCTCCACCGATCCACAGAGGGCACGCGTGGTGGAGTATCTGCCCATTCCCTTTCACCCTGATTTGTGAAAGAAGGCCTGTGCTCAGCAGTCGGACATTATAGGCTGGTGATGATGATGAATAATAATAATACTGAGATTATGTAACTAACACCAAGTAATCGAATTCCACAACTAGTCAGTGATTTTGCACAGATTAATAAGAGCAATCACTGCATCTAAATGTTTAGTGTTCTTGACTTAGCCAATCAGAGCACATGTATCCTTGACTGCGCTTCTTTGGGATGCTTCTTCTATGTTGAATTTTTATGAAAGTAGATGGTATGGCTGAACGATTTACCTGTTTTCAGCAGATTTTGCGTGAATAAGCATCATTGCAACTCTCGCCATCGACGAGGAGTCCATCCCCACACATTGTAACCAGAATTGTTTCGAACTGTACGGGCTCAACGGAGCTTCCTTCCGCGGACGCTCAGACTGTGGAATGAGCTCCCCGCCGTAGTTTTCCCAATGGAGTACAGCATGGGGTTCTTCAAAAAGGGTGTGAAGAGATTTCTGCAGGGTCGGCAACGCGCGAGTGATACCCCTGGTGTTGAAGCCGTCCATATGCTACGGTAACCGCTTACTATCAGGCGGGCCGTATGCTTGTTTGCCACCTTAGTGGTATAAAAAAGAAGAAATATATAATTATTTTTACAGAATGCGACATTATTTTATGTGTTTAATAATTTGTTGTTTTCCAGAGCACAGAAATAAGTGATGCCATATATAATTGTAATTGGTACTTAAGTGATACCACTATTGTAAAAGAGTTACTTATTGTTCTCACGAGGTAATTATTTATAGAAGATACTAGAAAACTTATTTTTCCGTCATCCAATTTGAATTCCCCAAGATTAGTAATGAAAACCCATGAAGGGTATAAATTAGATAGGGATAGGGAATAAATTAACTTTTTGACAAAAAAAAATAAACCGCCTTCAAAGTAAATTAAAAAGTGAGAAATAACTCTTTTTGTTAAAATGTTAATTTATTTTTAATTTTTAGTTTCATATATACTTAAATACTTTCGCGTGTAAAGGCCTGCATAAACAATGCATATTTATGCGATAGCAGCAATCGCGGTTGATTTGCTGTAATTTTTTAACAGTTCCGTTGTCTGTTTCCGAAACTCATCATCAGATCTATATGAAATTTATATGGGACCACTTCGGAATAAACCCCTATCAAACAAAAAAAGAATTTTGAAAATCCGTCCATATATATTTTTATATATAAGTATATGTGTTTTTTTAGTTGAGTTAAGCCCGAACATACATAAAAAAAATATAAAAAACCGAATTGAGAACCTCCTCCTTTTTTTTTAAGTCGGTTAAAAAAGCGCGTTCAAACATACGGTGAGACAGACAAAAAAACAAAAAAGGTTTTTGCATTCTGTTACTCTTCTACATAACTTCCCAATTAGTTTTTTCCCGACTACGGCAAAGCCAAAAAAGGAAGGTTTATGTTTTAGCAATCTATGTATGCTGGTACATTATATTCAATGACATACATTATAATGATAGACAATAAATGTAATGAACTTTGAACCCTATTGTAATGTACGTAGTACTTGTTTCATGAAATGTTTTGAAAAGTTTTCATATTCATCGCTAAAGTTTGTGAAATGTGAAAACAATTTTGTTCTATTTCAGAGCGCAGAATCCATGCAAGTTAACAGCGTCAGGCTTTGCTGACGTCAATCTCAACTCTTTTATGAGGGTAAAAACTTTTCAATGGCTTTTGATTGAGTAAAGCATACTGAATTTTATTATTTAAAGAATACTTTTGAATGCTATTGTATAACTAGCGAAATATTATTAATATTTCGCTATATGTGTATAACAAAACAATTTCAAATCGTGTGTATATGTTACGAGACTTTTATTTGCGTTTACAGTACAATTAAGGAGTTTTGCAAGGGTATACTTTTGTCCACTGTTCTTGAATGTTCACATAAGTGACACTTATTTAGTAGGTACAATAATTCAGCATTATTTATATAGTATCCGATGGTTCTCCTTATGCTTTCAGATATTGAGTACAGCTTGGTCATACTTCGCTCTTCTTCAGACAATGTACGGTGGCCAGTAATTTCAAAAGCAACGAAAGGAAATTTGTGCACTTTCACACATGTTTATAAAGTTAATATTTGATTGGACAACTGTGAAATATTAGTGTTATTATTACATTAGATTTGTTATAGGTGAATAAAGAAGTTATACTAGATGGCACCTTTTTGAAATATGTGTTTAGTTCATCGACAGCTGAAAAAATACTCTCAAACATACTTTGCTTTATTATTTAGCACTGTTTGGTTATTTCTTTATTGACATTATTAAATTCTTCGATTCATCATAGTGTTTTATTTGCCTACACAAATAGGGCAAGAGCCTCCCCAAGAGATGACTTGACGCCAGAATCTATATTTATACCGAGTGGAATAAAAAGTAATTTTGAAAGAAAGATTCATAAAATTTTGCAATTTTTTTTTTTTTTATTTTTTTTTATTTTTTTTATTTCAGGCCTTGTTACACCCATATAAACGCAGTTACATAGAACACATTACATACTCTAAAAAAATCGACGGCTGCCGTTCAGTTACTTCTTATTTCCATCCAAATGGATGGAAATCCAGTGTCGCGTTATGGGGTTCTGTACGTAGTCAGAGACAGCCCTCAGTATACCATTGTTGGAGCGACTCAGCCTACTCCAAAAAGACGCTATACGAGTACGTATAATGGCAAAAAAATCGGGAACCCTCGCCTCGAAGAACATGCTCGACGCACTGCAGTATCTCGGCAACCTCATAAGAACCCGGTATGCATTATTGTACTGGACTCTTATGGTGTTGATGGCCTTTCTAGTAAAGTTCGACCAAAGTTGGCATGTATACATACCCAGGCAATATGCTCGGAATAGTTTACCCAGTTTTAGGGAAGTTTTACTAATGATGAAAATTTTGACCAAAGACATTTTAATATAAATATCTATTTTTTTACTGTATATAAGCCTGTGTTTGACCACAATCTCACCATGGCAAGTGATGATGCGGCCGAAGGTGGTAAGCACACAAAGCTTATAAGGAACTGGCTCTCAAGTGCAGTTGTCGGAACACACCGCTAGGTGCTTGGTGGTGACAGATTTTCAACTTGAGGGGGGTAGCCAGCCAGATGGGTACTACAAAGTACCCTACCACTATGCTAAGGTTTGTTTTTCTTCACCGAAATCTCAATCTCATCTCATTGTATGATTCGAACTCGGGACTTTCGTCTCGGTATCTGACTTCACTACCACTGAGCTATCATCGCCTTAAATTTAAAGAATAATATTAAATTAAAATACCTATTTAACTAAACCTTTTAGACAATTAGGGTTGGTTGCACCAAGTAACTATAAGGATAACCGAAGCGTCAACCGCCGTCAAATCTTTAAATTCAAATCGTAAAATTTTTAAGGCGATGATAGCTCAGTGGTAGTGACGTCGGATACCGAGACGAAGGTCCCGGGTTCGAATCCTACAATGAGCTTGAGCTTTCGGTGAAGGAAAACATCGTGAGGAAACCATAGCACGGTGGTAGGGTACTTTGTAGTACCCATCTGGCTGGCTACCACCCTCAAGTTGAAAATCTGTCGCCAAGCACCAATCGGTGTGTTACGACAGCTGCACTTGAGAGCCAGTTCCTTCTAGGCTTTGTGTGCTTACCACCTTCGTCCACATCATCACTTACCATGGTGAGATTGTGGTCAAACACAGGCCTATACATAATAAAAAAAAAAAAAAAAAAAACTGGTTACGCGAAATTTGGGTTGCATGATTTTAACAATGGTTAAAATGACGTCACAAATAACAATAACATTAACCGCTCAATTTTGGGCGGTTAAGGGTTATAGTTATGGTTAAGTTTGGTTGTGTGTCAACTGCATGCAATGCAATCCTAACCTATAAATTATGTTATTTACTTAAATAAAATAGTTATTAGTGGATAAACGATACCTACCTAACGATATTATGTCTTTAGTCCGTGACATACTGTGGGAATGTAGTTCTAGCGATGATAGTGATACTAAATTTAGTAATTTGTGTGTTAGGAAGAGAAAAGGTTATCGCCCTCGAATTGATAGATTTCAAAAATAGGATGAGAACGAATTTTGAAACAGATTTCGGGTTTCTTAGGGCTTAGCAAGGGCACTGGCATCTCATTTAGGACCTTTGCAACCCGTCGGTTCTCGCTAGGGATGCGCGTCCTATTATAACAATTGATGTCTTTGTTATTTTTTTTAACGCGAGCCAAGGTATAAAAAAAATAACCATGAAGTTAGTATACTCAACATGTTATCAAGTATCTATTTAGTGACTCCTAAATATATACCCCAGTTCCTTCTAAATTGTCCATATTTTCACGTACAACAATATTGTTATAATTTGTTTTCACTCGGAAGCACCTTAGTCAAATGATTTAGCAGTAGAAAGAGAGTAGAATAAAATGTGTTTGTAAATAAATAAAACGCGTAATGACACTAATGACAGCCAGCTTAAACTATCGCCATTGCCAAAAAAAAAACAGGTGAATTTTGGGGACTTACGACGACTTTTTACTTGTCACCCTTTTAACTTTAACATTTTAAATGTCGGTGCAACAACACTTCGTCAGTATATGTTTATTATTTATATGTTATTGTTATTGCTACTGTTAAAATTAACTTTAACTGTAACAAAAACGTTGCCCTTGGTGCAATCCACCCTTACTCAAGAATTAGTTTGGGACACAACGAAGCCAAGTATAGTTTATTTCTCAAAATTGAGCTCAGGTAAAGAGAAATTCATAAGATAGACTCAAAAGGTCGACTTTTCTCAGAATTCCCTTCTAAGTGCAATTATAAAAGAACTTTTTTTATTTGGTAGAAGCAACACTGAACATTCAAATATGAACTTTACTTACCACAAATAAAAGCATATTTTATATTTTCCTTCATCATTGTCTTTGAACTGGGAGCTGAGGATACGATTCGTCTTCCTAAAAATATTGCATTATAAAAATATGTAAATAAAAGTCTGTCTGTTGTTAAATGTGCAAGATAAATTACATAATAGCGGGATTGGTAGGTAATATAGGTATTATTGTGGGTAGGTATTATAATATATATTTTTAGATATTATGCAGATTAGTACTCAAACGTACCTAACTACTTACCTAATACCTAAAACAGTACCTACACAACATTGTTCTACCTATAATAAGTTTGTTATTTGAGAGTTAATTTTACTTTAACTTTACAAGTTTCGCACTTGACCAGTAATTAAGATAAGAACTATTACTGCCATCTAGATTGCGGCCGTGAACTAATTCCGTGGATAAAGCAGCGCTATAGAAAGTGGCGCCCCAAGCTGCTTTACCGACGGAACATTGACGAACTGTCATGGCGAAAAATAGTGTACATTTTTGTGCACAGTAAAACAAAAATAATGATTCTCAGACGTTTTTATTTACGTTTCTGTGTTAAAAACAGTTTTATACAATGTAAAGTATCATGATAAACGTGTGTTAGTTGTATTTAGGTGTAAGTGAGCATTAAAATGGACAAGAAAAATGCCATTCGGAGAGCCAAACGGCCTTCCAAAGTGCTTGAAGAAAACTACTGGGATTGCAGCGTTTGTACATACAGGAATAACGCAGAAGCGTTTAAATGTTCCATGTGTGACGTTAGAAAAGGTAATTTTGTATACCTGTTATCTAAAAACACTTTCCTTTGTCTAATATAGCCTGACCAAACATGAGTAAATAATGCTAAGGCCACGTATTTAAATAAATAATGACAACTTTACGTAGTTACTGTGTTCATATAGTCAATAATACTACAGTACCTACTACGTTGATAAGTATTTTTATTTTTATGCTGACTAAAATAACCTATAAGTAGGTACCTACTAATATAACCTACAAACGAAGGTTGCGGGCACTTGCGGGTCTGTATTTATTGATTAATTTTAGTCTACGAGCTGTAGGTATGTAACTTAATATTAAGAAACAACATGAGACAGAAACAATAATAAAGTTCAATGAACTGCTTAAATGTATAATTACAACTCTATAAGAACAGTTTAAAGTTGCCAATCAAAAAAACAAGTTGCGAATTCGAAAATCGATTTAGAATTTAAATTAGAATCGATTCTAGCCTATGCCCGTCGGGATTTTGTGGTTTTGCTTCCAATTATAAATTTGATAGGTAGGTACCTACCTAGGTTATGTACAGGTAGGTTAACGCACATTGGAAAACAACATATTATTCAGTCATTATGTCATTGACCCTTGTAATTACTACTATTGAATATTCTGCGACCTTGTCCCTTCGAAAAAATACTTACATTTCTGCAAACAGGAAATATATAAAAATACCGGCCAAGTGCGTGTCGAAAAAACACATAGGGTTCCGTAGTTAGCCCGATGCCTGGTAGGCATCAGTCCATAAGTCTGCCTATTGCTCTTTTACTAGGCTTGTAAAGATTAGGATAGTGTATTTTTTGCTTTTAAAATAAATAAGTAGGTAGGTACCTATACCTAATTGGACTGTTTTACTAAAAACTTAAAGTACATTAAGGAGTAATCAAATCCTGATCTGATGACAATGTGACCAAACGGGAAGTGTACCCACCCTTCCAGACAAAAAAATATATTTTCCAAATCGGTTAATAAATGACGGAATTATGAGGTAACAAACATAAACAAAAAACATAGAAATAGCTATTATATAGGAAAGAGAAGCAACTACATACCTACCTACCTTCACTTTCGGTCTTAAGATAAAAATATATTAGGTAGGTACCTATATACCTAGTATCTTCATTGTGTGTAGTGCGCTTTATAGTTGCGAGTAAATAGGGATGTTCCTAACTCAAAAAAATATAATTTTAATTAGCCCTGCAGTTAGATTATCAAAAAACATCGGACAAGTATTTTTTGCTTTGCCAAATCATAAAAAAAATACAAAGATAGAGCGAGTCAAAGTTCGGGAGTGTGGGCTAAAGACACGGACTAACTAAATATTTTTTTTTAGTAGTCTAGCCTATTGGCTGGCAGATAGAAGGACATAACGCCACTAATAGAAGGATTTATTTGACTACGCAACCCTAAAAACTACACCTCTATGTATCGCGCTTCTTTCATCACGCATTAGCCGACCAATGTAAATGAGTGGCTTCTTAATTTCATCGGTTAGTATTCGTTGACCTTTTTACTAACATACCGTGATGTAGAGGTAGCCAGGTTTCTTAAAGCTAATGTTTGCTACTGTTTTAGATTGTTTATTACTCCCGTAGGAATAAGATAAGCTCTCGTCGTGTAGCTTGATTAGCCGTCCTTAGCCGGCAAGAACTCGTAATCATTCTTGCACATCGAGGAACAATCCCTTTAGAGTAGTAATACCGAGCAATCCGATTCCGAAACTAGTCAGTGATTTGTCACTGATTTTGAACAGTAAGGACCAATCACTGCATCGTGTGTTCTAGACTTGGCCAATCAGAGCGCATGTGTCCATGACTTAGCCAATCAGAGCGCATTGTCAGTGGTGGGAAATTGGCGGAATAGATTGCAAGAAAAATCAACGTCATTGCGCTTCTTTGGGTTAATTGTTCGATGTTCTTGCACAATAAAAAAAAATGCGTAAATCAAAAAATTACTGCAAAAAGATAAACAAGCTCTTTAGTCTATAGAATTTTGAATAAAACTTTAATTTTATAAGGTATTGCAGTCGGTAGGCAGTAGTAGCCTACCTCAACCAATCCACAGTGGGCATGTGTGGTGGAGCTTGTGCCCATTCCATTTCACCCTCATTTGTGAAAGGAGGCCTGTGCTCAGCAGTGATGATGAACATTCCAGATCGGACAAATATGTAATGCATCTTTCTCCATACCTACCTACCTAGATTCTGCTGCTGTATTCTGCTGCTGTATCAATGCTGATTCCGATACAAATCGCATTATTTAGTGACTAGCTGACCCCCGCGGTTTCACCGGCGTACGATTTTATCTGCGGAACCCTAATCCTTTTCCTAAAATAAAAGTAACCTAGTACTTATCTATTCTGTGACGGAGGCGTAATAGATGTTACTCGCTATTGCAAAAATGTTACCATTAATCCACCCCGCCTAGGTGTTACGTATTTATTTAATAAGAAGAAACAATCTTTTTACTAATATTACGTAATAAAACATAATTTTACGGTACGGTAGGTATGTCAGTTCGAAGGAGGCTAGTATCATTTTGCTGACTAAAGTTGGCTGAACTGTGTTTCCATAAAATCTGATATAACAAGCGATTCCAACCTGGTGGAGCCAAGTTTAGGCAAGCAGTGCACACAGCATCAGGAAAGACGATTCGAACTCTAAATTTATAATAAACGTCTGCTTAAAAAGTAAAATAAAAAAGTTCTAACAATTAGTACAGAGATCTCAAAAGATCGTTCACAGACCAAATTGACCTAATGACTATTAGGTCGAATCAAAAATCAAAAAGTCATGTTTTCTGTTTAGGCCCCGGTAAGGCACCTATGAATGTTAAGTTGGTACATACAGTTGAATTTAACCGCGGCACCGGTTCAATTTTGGGCTATTAAAGTATTTACATTGTACTTGCTCGTATTTGCAAAATTAGTAATAGCTGCTATTCCTTCTCTCAATCGATCGACCCTGCTAACTAGGACATCGTCGGCGAGGGGCTCTACCGCGTATCTTTGGTGGTAATCGTAACGAACACCATTGAGAGGAATGGATGGTTGCGAGAAATTTGACAAACAGGTTTTTAACATATCTATTGATGTCGCGCTGTGCCCGAGCCATCCCGCCCGAGGGCGATAGAGACAACAAAGCTTGGACCGATTATACCTATTTAAATTAGACGTAATCGCTATTTCGTAATCCCCGGTTTTACCCTCCAAAACTGGATCGATTTAAATTTGACAGAGCGAGAGCGAAGCGTCTCCGTTTCAGCTTGGACAAATGTGCTTTCGTATGTCTGTTCAGTTGTCCGGCTGTTCTCTTCTACAGGTCGCATTTCACAACCGATTCTCGTAAAATTTTGTGAGCAGCGACCCTAGACAATGTGGTTGTCGAAAATCGTCATCGTTAGTAAACGATCAACCTTTGTATGGGATTGACATTTCCAATCATTTTGAATTTTAACAATCTCTTATTTCAATCCCATACAAAGGTTGATCGTTTACTAACGATGACGATTGTCGATAACCATCTTGTCTACTGGTCCAGGTTCGATAATTATATGGATTTTTTTGTCGATTTATCAAAACGGCGGATCCACGGGGTTTGAAATTAAAAAAAAAAGTTTTAGAAGAACGGTGAACACTTAATCAGTTTTAAGCTATGCCAATACAGACTCGCAAGATCTAAGCTGACAGAGCCACCAGTTGTATGGTGAAGTAAAAAATGTTCCCTAACCCCAAGGTACGTCGACACGCAAGCCCCGCATCAACCCGGCGCTGGTGGCCGCGCAGGCTGCAGGCACGGCGCCGACCAGCTCACAGAAGCGGCCCAGATCCGCCAACTCACTTAAGAAGAAACGTCGACATCCACCGAGACTTAGCAATGTTGACCGCAGCTCTGCGCAGACTAGAGAGGTAACGGTTTAATTTTGCAGGTATTGTGTGGTTTCAGACAGCAGGCAGGTGGTGTACCAGACTGTATGTTGCTTCCTATATGCACACCAGGGGAAGTCTAGCAAGCAATCAGTGTCATTGCTGAATACTGAAATAATGATGGTGATCTGCTGACTTATTGCCAGTTCTATACTCGGGGGCTCTACCGCGTAACTTTCGTGGTAATCGTAACTAACACCATTAATTAATTTCATCCAATCAGGGCCCACGAATGATCATCGTCGCGTCACAACGCGTGCGCGACATTGGTTGAAATAATTAATGGTGTTCGTTACGATTACCACCAAAGTTACGCGGTAGAGCCCCAGATCTATACATGATTTTGTGATTGTGGGTCAATATTTGAGAATATGCACAATTTCTAATTATTAGAATTTAAATAAAAAAGTCAAACATAGCATGAATTTGGAAGAATTAAACAAATCAGACGTAAAATAATGGAAATATAAGTGTTTTTATTTAGTATTGAGCGATGACGTCGAGATTGAGATCCATGCCGCCTGAGTAATTTGTATGAGGTGAGTTTGATCATGGACAATGACGTCACGCGATTTATAATCGCTGTAACTTAGTCATTCAAACGGATATGTCAAAAAAAAAATTGATACTATAAGTCCCGCGGAAATCATATATCCCGGGACATATAATCCCGGGAAATCATACGATCATACGAACGATTCATGCATGATTTCCCACGATAAAAAGTATCCTATATGTTAATCCAGAACATATTCTATCTGTGTGCCAAATTTCATCCAAATCCGTTCAGTAATTTTTGCGTGAAAGAGTAAGAAACATACATCCATAGTTCCATACTCACAAATTTTCGCATTTATAATATTAGTAGGATAGTATTTTTGTGCGAAAGTACCTATAACCTCAAGAGTATATAAATACTAAGGACAACTATAACTTACATTTGCAACAGAATAAAACGTGCACATTCGCTAACGTGCATATTAGTGTCATTATATCAATCCTCAATCGCAAAATAAAGGATAAACTGAAGATTGAAATCGAGCGTTAGTCTATATGGGATATGCATGTGAATATATCTTAAATAATATTTTAAAATGTCTTACTTATCTGTAAAATGACTTCGATACATTATAATTAAAAAAAACACGGATTTATTCTTTAAAATTCATTGGTTATGATAATAAAGACACACAGGGGGCCTACCACAAGCTCTTAAAACAAGGTTAAAATAACCTTATTTTGCGTTTTCGTACCATGACATCCTTAAAAATAAGCTTATTATAGGCATAAAACAATATTGTTTTGTTAGCAGGTTTGATGACGTCACCTCTAATCGTTCATTCAAATCGTACCATGATGTGTCTTTTGACAACTAGCATTATGGTTTTTATGTCAATTGCATATATCAATCAAAATATAACATTATATACGCGACGAATTATCCAAATTTATGATAAAAATATCTATTATTATAGTGATATAAAGTCAGTAGATCGTATTTATTTAACTTATCGAATTAATTGTGTATCTCTAGCCTCCTAGCTTTTGCCATCTAGCATTTCAAAATGGCAAATGAATATGAACTATTTGTGTTTTTGGAAGCAAATACCAAAGAAGCCAATAATTGATACACGAAAGCGACGTGGTATGCATCTATGCTACGTGAGGAATCAACACTTTCGCATGCAATGGACCAAAATGCCATTTGCTATCGAAACCATACGACCGTATGGGTTTGAAGCTCACCGAGTGGCTCGCATATTGTCACCAAAATAATCGAGGCCTCGGGCGGGGAGCTTTTTCCGCCAACGCATTAGCTTGGCTAGCCTGTTGGGAACCTTGCCGATAATCTACGGCAGCCTAGAGGAAAATTTATATACGAGTGCTAGATTGTATTTCATTTATTTGTTGTAAATATTTTGTACACGACAGAGGCGTTGGTTTGAGAATTAAATAAAAGATGAGACTTTTTCGGTTAAATTGGATCGCTAGTCGAACAGCGTGTAGCTTTAAGAGCGGTGTGCAGACGACTAAACGGCTAACGTCCACCCATTTATTTTCATGTAAGTATGTAGGTAGATACATACACTGATATAACATAAGCAAAAAAGGTAAGTACTTACAAAATATTATTTTATACATATTTCTTAGTTTAAGTTCATACAATAGATAGTTTTTAAGGTATTAATTTAAATGTTTATTTATTTTTCAGGTTTCCATCATCAACATTCTCCCCCCCAGTGTCAGGAAGCTGACACTCATCATCGAGTAGTATAGGAGCCACGCGAGTGGCTGGTCGCTTCATCACACCTGTCTTAGTCTTAATATCAACAACTCTTACCCGTCCATCGCGTCCAGGGTAAACAGCTTGTATTATTCCCTTCGGCCAGGTGTTACGCGGCGATGATGGGTCTACTACCACTACGAAATCACCTACTTTCAAAACCGCTCCTTCCTGATTCCATTTACGACGAGGTATGAGGGTTGGCAAGATCTCCTTCATCCAGCGGTTCCAGAAAAGGTCAGCTAAGCGCTGAGCAGCACGCCACTGCCGACGTAGGTACAGATCTCCGTCATCGAATACTCCAGACACAGGTAAGTTTGAAGACGAGCCTATCAAAAAATGGTTAGGGGTCAAGGATTCTGGACTACGAGGGTCCACAGACACATGAGTAAGAGGTCTACTATTAATTATATTTTCTATTTCAGCAAGCAGCGTAGCCAATATTTCTTCTTTCGGTGCCCTTTCTCGCAGTACGACTTTCAAAGCATTTTTCACACTTCTAATGAGTCTTTCCCATGCCCCACCCATATGAGGACTTGCAGGTGGTATAAATTTCCAATTTACTCCAGTATTGAGGGCGTCATTCATTATCTTGTTTTGGTCCAGGTCAGCGAATGATCGCCTCAGTTCTGACTCAGCGCCATGAAAATTTGTGCCATTGTCTGAGATAATCGTACGAGGCCAGCCTCGACGGGACGCCATTCTTCGCAAAACCATAATCATCGAATCAGCTGTTAATGATGAAACAAGTTCAATATGAACCGCTCGTACAGTAAGACAAGTAAAGAGTACTCCATACCGTTTCTGTCTCTGTCTTCCGATCGTCACTTCCATAGGTCCGAATAAATCTATGCCACAGATAGTAAATGGCCTCTGGTGATGTGTTAATCGCGCTTCGGGTAGGTCTCCAAGTCGCGGGGGTCTAGGGGTCGCTTTACGTATACGACAAATTAAACACTTTGAAGCGACACTCCGCACAGTAGGTCTCAATCTTAAAAGCCAATATTTTTGACGTAACTCATTGACTACGGTTTCGTTACAGGAGTGAGCTGCCATTACATGGTATTGTTTCACGATTAGCCTTGATGTATGGTGATTTCCATCTAAAATAATTGGGTTCTTGGTTTCCATAGTAACGCCAGTAGCCGCTCCAATCCGACCACCAACTCGAAGCAAGCCATCTTTATCTAAATAAGACGTCAAGGTAAGTAATCGGCTGTTGCGTTCAATTTCTTTGCCTTGCTTGAGAAGATTTATTTCTTGTTGAAAGGTTTGTGATTGTGAATGGCGAAGCATTAAGATTTCGGCTTTTCTCATTAACTCTTCATTAATGCATGTATTTTTATTCTTTTTCAGTTTCTCTACACTCAAAAGGACAGTGGCAGTACATCGTATCAGTCGTAGCCAGCTTGAAAAACGAATAGGATCAGGGACAGGGAGGTCCTGTATCTTGACTTCAATTAAATTGGTATTGTGTATTGTTTCCAACAACTCATCACTAATTATTTCCTTTGTTTCAGGTGCGTGCGGCCAGCTCTGTTTACTGAAGTACAAGAAAGGCGGTCCCGAAAACCATTCACAGTCGTTTTGTAATTTAAAATCGCTTTCTTTTGTCGCGAGATCGGCAACGTTCATACTTGTAGGGACGTAATTCCATTGATGTGGTTTACTCAATTCATCAATCTCGCCTAATCTGTTAGCGATAAACGTTTTATATTTTTTGTGTTGATTTTTTATCCAATGTAGTACTGTGGTAGAATCCGACCAATAAAATATATCATTGGGCTGTATTCTGTGCTCCTTTGTAATGGTATTTGCTAATCGACAGGCTAATAATGCTCCCTGCAACTCAAGCCTCGGTATTGTAACGAGTTTTGTGGGTGCTATACGGCTTTTGCTAGCAATAAATGCGACACAAGTATTTCCATCGCTAGCTCGCTTGCGCCAGTAGGCGACGGCTGCGTACGCGGTCGGCGATGCGTCACAAAATACATGTAACTGCAGTGTAGTTGTCGCCTCGCATGCACTCGTAGCATAACTTACGTCATCATGTTCGTAAAGTTTGCTTGAGCGTCCATGCAAATTAGAGCCTTGTTTGTATTGATTAAAATACCATCTGGGTATGCGAATATTTTCTATGTTTTGCAATTGTTTAATCCATTCACGAAAAGACGAAAATAACTCATCAATTATTTCCTGATCCCATTGTAATTTACATTGCCAAGTGTCTCTCATTATGATTTTTGCTTTAATTGTGAACGGACCAAGAAATCCAAGTACATCATAAATTGACATGATAATTCTCAACAATTCTCGTTTGGTGGGTTTCCGTTTGCATTGTAATATATCACTAGGAATACGTTTCAGAGATAGGTCAAATGCCAACATATCTATTGCCGGATACCAAAGTAATCCAAGTGTACGTTCCGGTTGACTTTCAATCTTGAATCTTACGGCATTTTCACTTAAGGTTTCTTGTGGCATATTATGTAGTACAGTCGAACTATTGCTCATCCAGTTTCGCATTTGAAAACCTCCTTTCTTATGAATAAAAGTTATTTGTTCTATTCTGTTCTTAGCTGAGATCTCATCATCCAGGCTATCGATATAGTCATCCATGTACTGCGAGTTTCGTATTGCAGCGACGGCTTCTGGCATCTGATCCTGGAATCGAGATACATTTAAATTTTGATTAATATACTGGGCTATAAACGGAGAACAGTTAGCTCCAAATATTAAAGAAGTCATTACATATATCTTTAGTTCTCCTTTATCTCTCCACAAGAATCTTAAAGCGTGCTGATCCTCCGCTCTAATTTTTATCCTGAGAAACATGTCCTTTATATCACCTATAATACCTATAGGTTTCTCACGAAATCTCAACATTATCCCATAAAGAGATTGTAACAAGTCTGGTCCCTGTAATAGATAATCGTTTAATGAGCTTCCGTAACTTTTGGCAGCGGCATCGAATACTAAACGTAATTTCTTTTTATTAGGGTTATCCACCCCGAAATGTGGTAAATACCAAGTAAGTTGACTGTACTCATCTTTTGTTAACTCTCGTGCGTAATCATTACTAAGTAAATGCTGTACTCTTTCGCGGTAACGTTTTGCATAATCTGAATTTTTTAATATTTTTCGTTCTACTAAATTCAATCTTTTTAAAGCATTAGGGTATGATTCAGGCATTTCAAACATATCATACTTCCACGGCAAACCCACTGACCACTGACCATCTACAAACTTTGAGGTTTTATCCAAAATAGAAACAGCTCGTATCTCGTCAGGATGTTGGCGTGGCTTATTAGATATTCCAATTGAATCTATCGCAAATGCGCGGCGTAGTTCCTCGTGCAACTTTGAGTCGCATTCACAGCAATATTTACTTATTTCTCTATGATTATTATGGTGTATAGTATCATTATTACCTGCGGGGGATACGGTGGGTAGCGCGGTTGTCGAGGGCTCGCTGCACTGGATAGTAAACAAGTGTGAAGTTTCCGCGGGTCCGGCCCGCAGATCGGCCGCAATGCTATGAGCGGCGCGAGCGCTAACTTCACAGCACGATGAGTGTGCGATGAAACGATCAGCCAATTTGTTTTTACACACCGTACTAACCATCCCATGCATACACCAGCCAAGTGGTGTCTTTGTGATGAATGGTTCACCTGTTTTACCCCCAATACAAATTAAAGGTGTAATCAAATGATAGTTATCCTGACCAATTAATATCTTAGGCCGTGCATTACAATAACAAAACTTATATTTAGCATTATTGAATTTAGCGAAAGTCTTAGATGGAATACACTGAGTCGGCAAGTTCAGTTCATGTAATTTCCGAGCTTGTAATGGGTATCGTTCACCATCACTGTTACTTACATGGCAGTTTATGATTTCAGTCTGGCACACAAGCTCACCTGAGTCCCATGCAGTGCGTGCACGCATTGTAATGCTTTTACCGTGAACTCCAATCTTTTCACAGATGTCACTCGCGATAAGAGTGACGGTTGCACCGTCATCGAGTAACGCATGAGTATGAACACTACCACTAGGACCGAACACGGTAACGGGCACAATTTTTAGGAACACTTGTTGGGTAACTGATGCACTCGCATGCGCTACAGTGACGTCGTTGTCGGAGCCTGCATCGACACCAGTATCGGTGTCGCTATCGCCGTCGTAGTCGTCGTCGTCGTCGTCGTCGTCAGCGGCGCCGTCGCGGGCGCGGGCGTCGGCGCGGCACGGCTCGGAAGGCGGCGCCAGCGCGGACACGCTAGCGGGCTGCCCGCGCGCTTCGGTGTGTAGCACGGCCTGCTCCTTGCGCCGTACCCAGTGCAACAGGCGGTGGTGCGGCTGCCCGCACCCGTCCACGTCACACTCATCAGCTGTACACACTGACACTGAGGGCTCGCTATGACGCGCGCCCAGGCACTTGTAGCATAAGTTATTAGTGCGTACAAAACGCCAGCGATCTCTTCTCATTGCTCGTTTGAAAGCACTGCAATTTTCTAGGTTATGGTTTATTTTTTTCTTACAGAATTTACAGTTTTCTTTGCTCTCGGTGTCTTTATGTAGAAATACGTATTGATTTTTACGCTCTTCAGGTTTTTTGCGATCAGACTGGCTGTAAATGTGACTTACACCTGATTTTGCAGTTTTTATCGCTTCGTCGTGTAAAAACTCTGCTAGCAATTCTAGTTTTGGTTTACTGTCTTTATCGTGAGAGTAATCAGCCCACTTTGATATCAATGTAGTTGGCAACTTGGACACAATCACACTGAACATTTCCGGGCTATGCAAATAATTGATTTGTTTCAGTGCTACTGTAGCAGCCACATAATTTTTGATTTTTGTTGAAAATGTGACAATTTCGCTGTGGTAGGCTGATGGCAATGGTAGTAATTTCTTTAACTGTGACATTATTTTGAACATGATGTACTCTGGTCTGCCGAATCTGAGTTCAAGTGTGGCGATTATAGCATCAGGCTTTGTATCGCCTATCAAAAGTGAAGTGACGGCATCTTTAGCATCACCTCGTAAACATTTGCGTAAACGCCACATGTTTTCAGTATCACTGTACTTGCAAAGCTTTGTTGATTCATGGTAAGCTTCCTTGAATTGTAACCACTCCATTGGTTCGCCAAAATACACTGGTAAGTCTTTCGATGTGGCAAGCCTAGTCAACAATTCTTTATTTTCGCTTCTAGAAGACGAAGCATTAATGGCATCACGAATTGCATTAGCTAAGTTATCTATATCACTTTTCTGCTTTCTAGAAGTTTCGTGAACATCATAATGCTGAGCCTTGCGGTCATCACGACTACCACCGTTGGCGTCGCCTGATTGGTGGAGGACTTCTGGGCGGTCAACGTGAGGTTTATCGTTACTGCAGGCGGCTTGTTCATTACCACGATTCGATTGCATTTGTAACACTTCTTCGCTTTGCTTATTCTCTTCTTGGTTAGAATGATATAACCAGTTTTCTACTTTTTGTACGCCGCTTACTGATGATTTTTCAGAGCGTCGTGATTCCAACTCGGCCATTTCCACTTCTAATTTCTTTTCAAGCAATTCGGTTTCGAGTCGTGCTTTAGTTTGAGCTACCTTTAATTTTGCTTCAGCTTCAGCTTCAACGGCTTCCAACTGGATACGCATTTTCGATTGGGCAGCTTGAAGTTCAAGTTGCATCCTTCGTACGGCACTAGACGACGCACTTTGAGTGACACTTTTATCGACTAATTTCGCACTTGGTGCACTGCTATTTTTACACACTGTTTTATCCATGACTTCCGACTTCGTTTCAAGTGTCTCTTCTTTTTCTTGGTTAGCCAGTAACTCGCGTTTCAATGCGCCACGTGTGTGGGGTTTGCGCGGCGTGCGGAGGAATGACATCCTGCTTACAGGTTTGGATTTAACTCTCAACAACGAAGCTCCGGCTCGAATGACCAGCTTTGTACACGACAGAGGCGTTGGTTTGAGAATTAAATAAAAGATGAGACTTTTTCGGTTAAATTGGATCGCTAGTCGAACAGCGTGTAGCTTTAAGAGCGGTGTGCAGACGACTAAACGGCTAACGTCCACCCATTTATTTTCATGTAAGTATGTAGGTAGATACATACACTGATATAACATAAGCAAAAAAGGTAAGTACTTACAAAATATTATTTTATACATATTTCTTAGTTTAAGTTCATACAATAGATAGTTTTTAAGGTATTAATTTAAATGTTTATTTATTTTTCAGGTTTCCATCATCAACATATTTAATATCGTATAGATTAAGCTTTACTGTGATTGTACTGTATTCATAAACGTTTATATACCTAAATACACATAATGTTTCATTGTATGACCTGCAACTACAGTAGCATTCCTGACAAAAGGTAATAAATAAAAATATGTGTTGATTCCTGTGGTAAATTCTTTATTTATATAATTTAAAGACAATAGGTACCTGCCTAGACTATAGGTATTAAGACTGAAGTGCCATACATAATTATAAACCTACCTAGGTATATATTTATGTATGAACTTTGTCTCAGTTTTTGTAATGACCAAGAAGTGCTCCATTGCTTTGCTAGTTGAGGATTAGGTACCTATTTCTCTCCAGCACATTTCTTAGAGTAGGGTCATTGCGCCGGTTTCGCGACCAGTTCTGGTTGGCGACCACTTGCCTGTCTAGGTTTCTTTAATTGAAGATAATAACTTTTGTTTAGGAGATAGAAATTAAAACAATGCCTTTAATATTATTTTAAT
Organism: Achlya flavicornis; assembly: GCA_947623365.1. Classification (NCBI taxonomy): domain Eukaryota; kingdom Metazoa; phylum Arthropoda; class Insecta; order Lepidoptera; family Drepanidae; genus Achlya; species Achlya flavicornis. The sequence continues at coordinate 7,332,825 of OX392491.1, forward strand.
AGTTATGTAATTAAAAAAAACTAAATTTGATATCAACCGCTGAACCCAAAACAAAAAAAATGACGTTAAGTTCACGTGTTGATTCAGTGTGTCTGGAAATGCAGTGAAAGAGCAAAAAAAATAGCAAGGCGCGTGGCATTCGAAGGTAAGTTTTGTGACTTAGTATAAGTTGTTTAGTCAAATTTGATGCATGTTTACTTCAATTATGTACAAATTTCAATTGTTTAATTGTAATATAGTATTTTTTTTAATTATTTCAATTTAAAACCCAGTGGTCGGTTACTGAAATGAATATTTTACCAATACGTTAGAAAGCGACCAGGTGGTCGTATTCTGACTCGTACAGTCTTATTTTGTTTTGCTTAGTATATTCTCAATGTTTTATTTATGATTACACAATTTAGTTTTTGGAGTTTTTAAAGCCTTAAGATGCATATCTTCAGTATACGACCACAGGGCTTCATAATAAAACTTTGTCTAATTCACTCACAAACATTTGTACTAAATAGGTGGTCGCTAACAGATACAGTTCGAAAATTCCGATGGTAGTTTGCGACCACCAAGATTTAGTACGAAAATGAAATGAGAATGATAGCTGAAAACTAAAATAAGCTGCTTAAGTATGTTCAGTATTCAACCACGTGATTAGTTGATTAATTAAAAGTTAAATAAATTAAGAAGTTTCAATATTCTTATTATTTAACTGATTGTATTTTTCCGTAACACTGTTCCTCCTGCATATCAATGATTTGCTGTCTATTAACGGCGACAGCACATGGGACGATAATTACACGGACCGTGCAAATATCGCTCGTTCCATAGTGGAGGAAATACGCGAACGATTCTGTCTGAAATCGAAAGTACACTAACGAAACCTAGTCCATTTCAATCCCACTTAGACACAAGTCTGCGCGTTCACCGCTAAGAAAACCCCATTGGCTGTGGCTCCACAATTACAGAACACGTCTCACAAAATCATGAAGGATGACATGACAAGGATCCCGATGCTGGGATCTTTGTCATCTAGAAGATAAGGTCAAACTGTTATCCAAAGACCTCGATGTGCTTAATAGAGCGAAGCAGTACATCTCATCGGAGCAAAGACTTCAACTTTATAAATCGCAATTAAGGCTCCATATGGAGTACTGCTGTCATCTGTGTGCTGGAGCACCTGGATATCAGCTTGGGCGTTTAAATTGTGTTCAGGGACGTGCCATCAGAATTGTTGACAATCCCGAGCTCACAAGGGATTTAGGGCCTTTAATCTGAGGAGAAACTGCCTCCTTATGTGTGTTCTACCACTTATACAACGGACAATATTCTAAAGAATTGTTGACCTATTGCCTACAGCTTTCTTCTACCATCGCACCTCTCGCCATCGACTGGGAGTCAATCCTCACACATTGGATCTTAAATAGTCACGTACTGTGCGGAAGGGAGAAGGATGCAGACGAGTATCCTATCGTTGGCGCTTAGGCTGTGAAATGAGCATGGGATTCAAAATAGGTGTGAAGAGTCTATTCCAGGGTCAGCAACGTGCGGCTTGTTGACCCTGCAATATCTGTTCCCTGGTGGTCCTGGTGTTGCAAGCGTTCATACTCTATGGTAACTGCTTATCATCAGGCGGGCCGTACGCTTGTTAGCTACTTTAGTAGAATAAAAAAAAGAGACGTGACGTGACTGACGTGACGCTATCGAAACAAGAGGCACTGATGCAGGATGGATGCAGGTGAAAAGCGGGTTAAAGGTTGGCTTTTAAGTGTTGCCAAGTGTGCACCGCTCGTTGTTATCCCCTACGTACGTCCATAAAGAGCCGCTGTAGAGAGCATGATTTAATACTATTTGTGTTTAATTAATTATGTCTGGTTTAAAAAGGAAAAAAATATATTTTAAATCAATAAAAAATGTTTTATTACTTATATTTTATATTCTAAAATAGTGGTCGCTATCTAGCATTCTAAGTGGTCGTAAACTGACATATGTGGTCGCTAACTAACACTTTCGGTATTTTTCCGCTTTTCTAATAATTTTTCATAATTTATGAATGAACGTGTGATGTTTTATACTTTGTTTTAAAACTTGACTATATTTGGGACCCATTTACATCGGCGCTTACTATTTTGCGCGTATATAGCGTATGTGGTGACTTACCAAAGTTAGCAACTCAGCTAATCGGTCGCTAACCAGCACAACGACCCTAGTTACTTTGAATTCCGGCGAATTCTTCACTGCAAAATGAATAAAATAATACTTGAATTACTTCTGTTTGTAACCATGCCATATTAAATTTCATTCACTGAATATCACTATTGAACGGCGGCCCCTTGCCTTGTTTTCATATTGACCTAAGTAATATTAATTCAAGTAATATAAAAGTCGATATACATAAAATAAATATTGGTATTATTTCAAAATATGTAGTGCAACAGTTGAGTTTCAAAATTCGTGCGTCACAATTGACAAGTTTTTTTTTTGTCCCGTTCCATCCTATAGGGCCATCATCTTCTCTCACAAAATAACCTTATTGCCAGACTGTTTTGTTTTCACCTTATAATAATATTACTTTGATTCGTACCATGAGCTCAATCGTTCAACATTGATATAACATTGCTAAGTGCCGAGAAAGAATGAATGATTTGTAAGAATTTGTCTATGGCTTGCTACAACCTGATAAAAGATAAAAAGAAATAACGATATATTAACTGTATAGTGCCATTTCTTTCACACGTTGGACCGAAATGATTTGAGGTTCTTTATCTTTTAGCAAAGTATTAAATTAAACTAATTGTAAAGTATAAGTAACTAAAAGAATAAAATATTTTCGAGTAATTTCTATAAAATGCATACAAATATTTTAAAATGTTATTATGAAGAGTAAGGAAATTAATTGAAAAAATATATAGACTGCCGACTCTAGATTATCAAATGAAATGAATCGGAACAAAATATTTACCTGTCATTCTTGTCATACTCAAATGTCTTATAAAGATATCCAAGATATTTAGTTATTATTTTATTAATACATTTGTTTATGTAATTTAATAACAAACAAAGTGCAATCAATATGGAAACATCTTAATAGTATATTCGACAGTAATATTCAGTGCATGAAATTTAAGATGTCATGGTTATAAACATTTGTAAGTTGCACAAATGTTGCAATTCATTTTGTAGAGTTGTAGCCGAAGAGTTCGCCAGAGATCCAGTCAGCAGGTAGAAATGGTTAAATACAAACAGACCAAAAATACCGCCTTCAATCGATATCTACAAGCGAAGGAGTACTCTCAAAAAAGTGTACGTAGATATGGAGAGGCTGGTCTAAAGTGAAGTCTAAGAACCTATAAACGCTGAAATAAAGTTTGAATCTGTATCTGCAAGATTGTTTAATGCCATACTTATATTGTGTATAATTATCTTACTCTCATTAAAGTTATGTGAATAAAGAATGTAGGTACATAATACTTTCGTGTTTTTATTCATTGTGTTATTGACGGGAATCCTACTGTAGTTGCAGGTCTTGGAATTAAACATATTATGTGTATGTAGGTATATAAATATTTGCCGCTGTTGTCGATCATCGACAAGGTTCCAGGTTCAAGCTCGTTATTGGCAGTGTTTCCTCTTTGGATAGCCAAGCTAATGCGTTGTCACAAAAAGCTCCCCACCAACCGGTTTGCCGAGGTTTTGATGATAATGTGTGAGCAAATCAGCGAGCTTCAGACCCCAACGGTTCTACCCACAGCCACAAAGGCTACAGAAAGTTAGGTCCAATGGATGTGTATTTTAGAATTTCCCGCACGGTTACATCTGCTCTGCAACAGTATAGCAGATTGTTGTGAGTTGAGTTTTCAATACAAATATATAATACTTAATTAATATTTTACTACATTAGATGGTTAAAATGATTATCTTTATAGATTATTATAAGTCTGTCGTCTGTCCGTCTGTTGACAATAATATATTCCATCCAGGCTAATGTAGGTTACGACCAATTTTAGAAAATTTGCCAGAGAATCTAGGTAGTTTGGATTCCAGGAACACAGGGACTACTCTGTGTACTAACACTGCAGGAAAGTTAATTTTATGGATTAATCTGGGGTTATTCGATGTACGTTGGTTATAATGAAAACAGGATATTAATAGTGGGTGGTACCTAAATGAAAAGTCACTAAATATATAAACACGCTATTTAAAGCTCCGCTTTATCTAAATAAATCTTAAGGCTAAGGGTCGAGGGATCGATATTACTAACGTAGATGCATAGTTGTGTAGTGAACAGCAAGTGCAATTAAAAACTTTATAAACAATCGGTTATATTATTTTGGGATGATACCTAATCTCGCAATCCCGATATATTCATTCTATAAGTAAATAAATTCGATATAATTACTTTATATGACACTATAATAGATTTTTATAACATAATTTTGGAAAACAATGTTATTTTCAGCTTGTAAATACAACGTATATAAGATTGCTAAATTTGACATTAAAACAATAATGTTAATTGTCAAAAGCTTATAAAAAATAGCTCATGGTACGAATTGAATGAACCATTATGGTAAATAAACAAGGTTGTTTTCATGCATAAAATAAGCTTGTTTTAGGGACATCATGGTACGAAAAGAAGAATAAGGTTGTTTGAAAGAGCGAGAGAGTATGGATGAGTGACAGAGATGAGAATTGTTAAAAGAGAGAAAGTTGCTTAGGTCCATAGCGTTATTTCTTTTCATCTTTAATGAGCCCATAGACAAATTCTCAAAAATCATTCGTTCTTAGCAGGAATATAACAATCATATAACAATAGTGTTTGGTAGAGGTCATGGTACGAATATAAATAAGGTTATTATATGCTGGAAACAAAACAGTATTGCAATAAGGTTGTTTTGTAAAAGATGGGGGTAGGCCCCCAGATCTCCTTGCAAGAAAATGGCAGTGTAAAACAAATATGAATTGTACAAGCACTTTTAACTGTTGTATTTCTTTCATCAGGTAACTGTAAGTGGTGTAACAGTAGTCATAACTGAATATAAACCGAAGAAATCCGTGTCGACTAGTTCGAGCGATGTCGAGTCCTCAAACGATACACGCCCCTGATCTCCATTACTATAAGGTCGATTTATCAACAACATAAACACAATGGTGCTGATTCTGTTGTTTACAAACTATTTATTTAATTAATTTAATCTCACTATCTCTTTCTAACATTTATATGAAAGTTGTTTCAAAGAGTGCGACAAATTGTTAAAGATACAATAGGAATAGCCAAAAATATTGTTTCACATGTAAAGAAGTCGATACACGATACAATTTTTAAGTCAATGTTGAATAATGCAACTGTTTTAAGGCGGATTATTCACGAATTTAATTTAATTCTAGGACATTTTTTCCTGTCAAATTAGTCCAATTGTTTGTTTCAACTTGATTCAATTCCCGTAAATTACAATGGCATAGAACAATTTGACGGACTTAAATATGTTCTATCCTTATTCAATAAAGCTCGTAAGAAAGAGATGTGACGTGAGTAAAATTAGTTTAGTGCGATTTGCAACAGAATGAGCACCTAACGCATGTCAGATGGAGTATGCAAAATTTTTGTGCATGATTATAAATACAAGGTATTCCGTTATGGTTATAGGAATCCGAAATATGGTCACACTACTCATAAAATTTTCCCCTTAAATTATTTTATCAGTTCTCGAGGAAAAAATAATGTCGATACTTGTATTTTTTCCTCGTAAATCAAAACGTCGAAACTATTCAGTTGTTCAGTGTTTCGGATTACTTTACCGTTTTCGGAACACCCAAAACTATATCCTATAAGCACAAAGTTCTTTTAGAATACAGTTTTGGGTTTCGTGTGTACGTAAAGTTTTGTTATAATAAAAATGTCATCACATTTTTTTAATTATAAAATATGTATTTATTAAGGGCGTCGCTTATTTATTTTCTTAAAAGAAAAATCTTCCAAGCTTTATGTAATGCCATTTCATATCTCGAAAGTAACTTATTTTAGGTGTAGGTGTTTTATTTCAAGATTGGAAAAAAATATAATTAATTGTAAATGATTGAACTGTAAATAGCTTGAGACCAGCTGGTCACTGCCACAAAATGAAAATATGTAAATATTGTTGAGATTGGTGGTAGGAGTAAGGAAGAGTACTTGTTAATGATATTATAGGAAAGGAATTGAATAACATTAGCCTCGAATATTGTTTCACAAATTGTAAACACCTCGAGACACGATACAATTTTTAAATCAATGTTAAATAATTCAACTGTTGTAAGGCGGAATATTCACGAGTTCAAGACCATAATAAAAAGCGGTTAGGTACATATTTATGTTACAAAATTTCCAAAAACACGAGTAAAAATTATTATAAATAAAATTAAAAAAAACATATCTTAGTTACAATCACAACATTACTATGTAAATCTTTCTATAACTTTTATTATTATTATTTCAATTAACAATTTAACGCACAAATAACGTAATAATAATACAACAACCAAAACAATAAATGGAATATATTAACGACTCTTTATCATATTAAAGTAGGTGATAGCATTTATTAATAGGGTATCGTTCGTATAATATAATGCTAAGTGTACTTTTCTTGTCAAGCTTATGACGATTTCATGGGAAGATAAAAGCTCTAACACAGTAACGTTTACTCGCTCAAGTCAAGCTTATCTATAATTCGAGAGCAGCCAAACACTTATAAAAAAAACAGTATGTCTATGGCAGCAGCTAAAATTATCATATCCCATACTGTCACTTCTCAAAAAGCATGTTCAAATTACCCAAATCGCGGTAGGTACTTGGCGCTAGCACACCCGTTTACCATGCTATCATATTACAAATTATCTTTCTTACAACTTGTCAAATCTGACAGGACGTGAACATTTTGACAGAATGTTTCACGCTCAAGCAGTCGTCGACATGACGTATCAACATGATTTGGTTGGATTGTGTCGACCAACAACATCAGAAATTGGCGGTCAATGTTTGTCAACATGTTCAAAAATAATGTACGAGCTCCGATCAACAAAGATCATTTAAATGTTTGACATTTACAATGGCTATGAAATGTCTTACGGAAATTCGCAAAAAATATTTTTTACGCGATCATAATCATTTTCACTGTATCTGAAGTATACATATTTGTAAGAAATATTATTAAAAAGATTCTGGTTTCTGGCTTCTATAATAGGGTGGAGTTTAGTATGTTTATATTTTACCACAGTACGTCTGTTAAAGACTAAAGCAGTGTTTCAACTGTTTGAATCTTGAACTTATTATATTCTCGTGTGGGTTTCGACGAATTTTTATAGAGTTTCTAATATCGATTAAAGTTTGATACTGAAATTAACTTAATTAACCCTGAAATATTATTTTTGTTTGTGACGTCCATATAAATTAAAAAACAGTTTTACGGTTTTAGGTTACGTTATTATATCATTATAACATGGATTCTTGAAAAAAAAACTTGGTAGAGCCTAGTTGCCTGTATATTACATCTTTAAAAAACAATCATTTATTAGGAAACAGTACTAACTTCATCTTAATCTTAACTTACTAAAACAGAGCGGGCGGGACATATGTCTACCTGATATGTACCTACCTGTATGTGTACCTGATATTATATCAGGTACAAAATGTATAAAAGAAACGCGGAGCTGTAGTCCGGTCTGTCTTGCGTTTTCATTTAAAATTTGTACTACTGTATTAAATTTTTCTGTGGAGTTATTCTAGATTTAGTTACCAAATCACTAGCGGCTCTATGTTGTGTTCCATGCCTTGTCTAAGTATTTATTTTAGCTTTAAGTACATACTGTATAAGTTAGGTAATATTATTATTAAGTCTTAATCGTTATGTATATTTTATTGGTTTGATTTGAATTGTACTTTTGGTTGTGACTGAGATGAATGAAAGAATCATTGCTTTTTTATAGTTCAATCGAATAAATCAAACAATATCTTCGATACGTTAGAACATAAGTTTATAATTTGTCTTGGTCTTCAGTAGATCACTATAATATGTAAAAAAAACTAAATTCAATGAACCAATTTTTTAGGATCAACACTTAGGATACTTCCTATATCACAATTTCAAATTCAAATTCAAAATTATTCTAATAGGCACTTTGAAAAGTCTGACTCTAATACCGGTTCAGAAGGTTGCATTTGCTGAGAAGAGCCGTAAGCTCAGCAATAACTTTTTTCAAAACAAGCTTAGATTCGTTACATAATATTTACATTCTAATCGCACTGACAACAATTGCTGATTGCCTGTCCCGTGACAAAACTGAGTACAAAGTACCGAGTTCTGAGGTCTCCAAATGCTTTGTTTGATTATACAAATTAAATATATCTGAAATATTTATTTATTGTATTCATTAGATAATATCAATTATTATCTTTCAAATTGAATTTTACTATTGAATTGAAAGCAAAGCCGTAATCAGCCGTATCCAAGTTGCGTATTTGAAAAATGATCTCAAACAATTTACTAAACATTTTGTCTTTCACTTCCACGTATTGAAACAGCCACATACTTTTCAGTTACCATATATGATATATGACCAATTTATTTTAATAAAAAAAATATATCACACTTTTGAAAAAAAATATAATCAATGTAGTGATTAGCAATCTACTTAATTAAACTAATTAGGTTCAAATTAAATCGCTATATTGTGATGATTATAATAAAATAACAATATACAATAACTACAATTATGCTTAGAATTCATAAAATATTTCTGACTATGGTATGGATAGACGCTAGAATTAGTTTCAAATAATTTGATCGCTGTACAAAGTATTATTAGGACGTTTGATTGAAGTCTACTGTTGCTTTAAACATACTGATAAGCACATTTTTGATCTTTAGAAACTAGATATCGAATGGTCAAAGCAAAAGTAAACTATTTATGAAAGTATTTTGACATGTATTTTAATAAAGTTCGATAAAATGTTTTGCGAACGATTTTGTTCGTTATTTTTATACAGATACAGTTTGAAGTTACTTTTTGTGACAAGTTAAAGAGAAGTAATGTTCGCTCAGTTTATTGTCATATAAAGCAATTTCCGAGTAAAATCGAAGCTAATACCATGAAAACAGTTAACAGCATTCTTTTTATGTATATCAATTTGTATCGAGTGGAATAAAACCGGTTTTTATAATATTTGGAACGTTTTAATGAGACTTGTAGAGAAATCATATACATATTTGTAAGAATTAGTAACGTACCTATGTAAGAATTTGTCTACAATTTTAAGTTGAAAAGCTTTTCTTAGATGTCGTAGTCATCGGTATTATTTTTGATAGACACGAGTACATAGACGTAATCGCTTCTGACGTAACATTCTGATGTCGTTTAACACATCACAGTATCTGGAAACTGATCGATACGTGGTCAGTTAAGTTACATAGTCTATAGACACGTATTTAATAGCCGTATGACATTATTTTCAGCTAATTCCTAATAATATTGAAAGATACACAAAGTATTAAATACTTTGTAATATTTAAAATTACCTACATCACAATTTAATTATACATATTTAATTAATTATGTCAGACTCAAATTAGATTACAAAAATTGAATCGTCTACAGCAGTCTTAATGTTTTTAACTGTCAAAAATGCATAATACGTATTTAAATTATTATTCCTTCTATCAAATGTGCCTGAATATAGTTCATACTATAAACTGAATACTGTAGATATGTTTATATCTATGTCGCAGAATTCCGGTTTTTCTACTAGGGTCATTGTAGTCTGCAGTTACTTTTTGCATAATGTACGTGTGAATTCTTTGTCTAAATTGTATTTATTATGTGTATTTTCTTTAATGAGGTATCTGCTTAAATGTGGGAAATTGAAATAGTATATTTTTGTATGTAAGCATCCAAGCAGAGATCTTTGGGCTGGTTAAATGTTAACTTAATGTGTAAATTGTAGTTAAATGTTAATTATTTTTAAGTTGTGTATCAATGTACTGTACTGTATATAAAGGATGTGGAAAGTATGAAATAGTTTTTATTAAAAAGCACCTTGTCTGATTTCGCAAAGGGGTAAAAACCACTCAGGTTTTCACACCCGGCCCTTTTCGATACAATGTTAATGCTTCAATGGTCTCAGACAACATAACATTTTATCACAAACATATTATGGCTTAACATTTCAACAACCGTTCTTAAAAGCCGCAATAGTGATTTTTTAGGTTAATCAATCAAAATAAATGAACGACTAACTTGTCTTAAAAGTTATAAAGGAAAGATAACGAGCTACTCGACTTTGACAACCCTGGAAGGCGGCGTCGTTTGAAGTGCCCGTCGGGCTTTTTGTAGCTCTCGGTGCGTGCATGCACGTAGGGTTGGTATCTACAGCAAAGCTGACAGATTGAGATTATAAGTTAGCCGAGGTATTCAGATGCGTTGGCAAGTTATGGAGAAGGTATTTATAAAGTAGGTGGATTAAAGCTAATGCTGAATAAATAGTTAAAATATTCATTGCTTGCACTTTGTACTATTTGTTCACCGTCGCTGAAAGTACGAAGAACTATTAACATTTCAATAAGTATATCCTAATCCTAACTAATATTTTAAATGCGAAAGTGGGTTTGTTTGTTAAGCCTTCACGCCTCAACTACTCAACGGATCATCATGAAATTTAGCATGCATATAGCCTATGGTATGGAGAAGGACATATGCTATTTTTTATCATGGGAACGCGGGGGCAGCAAGCTACTTATTCATTGTAAGTCTTGGAAGTAAAAATATGTTTTGTCTCCAATATTACGAACGTTACTGACCTAATATTTTTCATACTCACTCAGCTTATTTAAGTAAGTCGCACCATCTTTCAACGAACAACTAATAAACTAAACGTGAATACTTTCGCTTCATTTATTTCATATCGGGAGCCAGGCTAAGCATTCCAGACTTTTTGTTAAAATACTTATATCTACAGACTGAGAAGCCTTAGCTTTTCTATGCAGATATGTTGTAGCTAGACATTGAGGTTGCGACGACAAAGATAAGACGATATGCTATCGATTTATGATGCACACTGCAGTTGGTTGGTGGTATGCAGCTCAGTACATGTAGGCAATTCAAAGTCAAGGAATTTTATTCAGTTTGGGCCAAAGTTACCATAAGTTTAGAAGTCGGGTTTAACAATTTCAATCCAGTATATAGGTACCTAAGCATAGTTCGAATTCCGAAGAACTAACGGCGGTCTACACCTAAGTGGACTGACATGGGAGCGAGCCGTTCGTTGCACTGTTTTTTCTGTTCTGTGGTTGCAGGTGTCTTAGAGGAATTTGACAATCTAAGTAGGTATAAAAATCTCTAGAAGCGCTCTCACTGCCTCAATCCACGATAAAAAAAAGCCTTGCTGAGCTTCTTGCCGGAGTCTTCTCAGTTTAAGTGTATTTCGAACCGGTGGTAAATTCAACTGTGTGTAACGTTCATAAGTGCCTTACCAGAGCCTAAATTGAATAAATGACTTATTGGTTTGAGTTAGGTATAGGCGTAATGAAACTGCGGCGGTGGTTCAATGACTGATATATTATTAACATGAGGGTAAGTATACCCTCTTTAACAAACTATACTTAAGTAACTACCCAATACCTCCTTACCTATTACAATGATTAAACAATTAATTAGACATAGCTATTACAGTGATTTTATAATCATAGAAATTATATTTATAGACACCAATCTATTTCTTTTTAATGATTAGTTGTGACTCTGTAAAGTTCGGTCTGTTGCGACGCGGCCCTGGACGTAAATTGATAGTGTGTTTAGCAACAGGCGATGAGGAGGCCGGTAGAAAATTATCTTCAGCAACTTCATCTCCTGGAGCCAATTTTTCATTATTATTAAACTGACTCTCGGAATTATTTTCAGGTGGACAAGTAGGCTTTAAATTATCCTGCGCTGCAACAGAACGACCTATAACAATATCAGATGTCTTACATTGCGTGTCATTATCAACAGTTGATGTACAAGATAAAGAATATCTATTTTTATTAATATTTGAAATTAACATTTGATCCATGTGCCTTTTTACCCGACTGACCCGGAAGGAGGGTTATGTTTTTCGAGTGTATGTATGTATGTATGTATGTATGTATGTATGTATGTATGTATGTATGTATGTATGTATGTCTATTTCTTTGGCACGCTCTGCAGCCTAAACGGCTTGATGGATTTAAGCATATGAGGTGTCATTAGATTCGCCTTGACTGTGGGAGTGTCATAGGGTATATTGTTTTTATATGGCGTCTACGGATAAGAAAAGAGGGGGGGTATCAAAAACAAAAATTTCGTTATTATAACAATATGGGTATCAAATGAAAGCTTTTGAACAGCTCATTCCATATATGTATATATTGCAATACTTTTGTGCTACCATTTTGACGTAAACTGCAAAAAACCATGTTTAATGCAAGGACAGTAGGTACTATGAGCGGTACCGTTACGTAACTCAACAGAGTTGCGATGGTTGTTAGCTTTACTTTACCGTACCACTCATTTACTTACAAATACTTACAACTCATTCTGTATAGAACTAAAAAGTCTGAAATAAATTAAATTATTAAAAGAAACAAAAAACCCGACTGCGTAAAACAAAAATTAACTGAAAAGAGAAAAACAAGCTCTGGAATATTACTTGAATGTTATAAGGTATTGCAGTCGGGGATAAACAAATATTACAAAAAAAACACATACCTAGGTTATTGGTTTGTCCCCGAATGCAATACCTTATAACATTCAAGTAATATTCCAGAGCTTGTTTTTCTCTTTTCAGTTAATTTTTGTTTTACGCAGTCGGGTTTTTTGTTTCTTTTAATAATTTAATTTATTACTATATTATTAGGTAATTTAACACTATACGAGTGTGGTCCAACACGCTCGCTAACCTGCCCTTCAACCCATTTTTTATTTGTGTTGGTGTAATCGCGAACATAAACTGTGTCTCCTGGACTAACATGCCGCTCACGCCCACCTGCACTTTCTATCTGCCCTATCTGCTTAGCCCTTACGCGCTCTTCTGTCCTAAAGCGTAGCGCGTCTAACCGACCGCGCAACTTACGCCCTAATAAGGCCACAGCTGGTGCCACACCAGTGGTGGCCTGTTCGCAGTTCCTATAATTAAATAACATTTTACAAAGTGATTGGTCTATATCATTTCCCTCATAATGTGCCTTTTTAATGCAATTTTTAACAGTTTTGACTGCATTTTCAGCAGCTCCGTTGCCTTGCGGCCGATATGGACTTATTAGACTATGAAGGATACCATTTTTGTTAAAATACTGTTTCAATTCGTATGATGAAAATGGTGGGCCGTTATCGGTTACTATTTGGGAAGGCAAACCAAATCGTGCAAAAATTTCCCGTAATTTCGCTATCACATATTTAGCTGCTGTACTGTGCATAAAAAAAACTTCTATCCACTTACTGTGTGCATCTACGATTATAAGATAGTGTTTGCCACCATATTCACCAAAATCAGCATGCAAACGCTGCCAAGGACGGGAGGGGAACTCCCAGGGCGTGAGGGGCGCGTGTGGCGGCGCGTCGCGCTGTTGACGACACGCTGTGCAAGACCTACATACTTCCTCTATATCACAATCCAAACCTGGCCAGTACACGTAATTACGTGCTATATTCTTCATTTTTACAATGCCTAAATGGCCTTCGTGTAATTCACGTAAAATATAATCACGGAACTTTGGAGGAATAACTATTCGATAATTATATACAATACACCCATTTTCTATGTATAAATTATCTTTGCGGTTAAAAAATGCTTTTTCTTGTTGAACATCCGTATTGTCTGGCCACCCGGATAAAATGTATCTAAAAATTACCCGGAGTATTGGGTCGACCTTTGTAGCTTCTGCTATATCTTTATAATTAACGGGAAATTCATTCTCTAAAAACATCAAATAAGAAATTGGTTCAGAATGATTTCCAGACTCGCGACACAATGGTAGACGCGACAAACAATCGGCGGGTGCGTTGCGGGCTGAGCTCACCCACTCCACGGTGAAATCATAAGCCGCGAGCCGCGCTGCATAGCGTTGTAGGCGACTAGCAGCCGTCTGCGGTATACCAACCTTATCGCCGAATATGTATGAGAGGGGCTTGTGATCGGTACGAATTATAAATTTACGGCCAAACAAATATTGGTGGTTCCTAACAACACCAAAAAAAATAGCTAAAGCTTCCTTATCAAGCTGACTATAGGACTTTTCAGCTTCGTTAAGTGTACGTGACACACAACAGACAGGTTTCTCGGAACCGTCGGGGTATCTATGCGCCAAAATTCCACCGATACCGTATGCACTACTGTCCACGCTTAGGACCAATGGCAAGGATGGATCATAATGCGCCAGAAACTTAGCACTACTTAAAATATTTTTGACATCAATGAAAGCCTGCTCACATGCAGATGACCAATTCCACGGAACTTTACTTTTTAAAAGTGCATACAATGGGTGTAACAGTGTGCTCATATGTGGAACAAATTTACCATAATAATTAATAAGCCCTAAAAATGCTTTAAGCTGGTGTACGTCATTTGGGCTGGGTGCATCCAAAATAGCCTTAACCTTTTTCTTGTCCGGGTGTAGGCCACTCTGATCTATTATATGGCCCAAATAAAATACTTTCGACTTAAAAAAATCACATTTTTCAAGCTTAATCCTTAACCCCACTGCATGTAACCGTTTGAAAACCTCACGCAAATTGTCAAAATTATTTTGAATCGAATATCCACCTACACAAATATCATCTAAGTACACAACAGTCATTGGTACACCTTTCACGACTTCCTCCATAAGTTTTTGAAACTTTTCTGGTATACAATTCAATCCGTAAGGCGTGCGAACATATTCGAATGTTCCTACGTGCGTGCTGATCGTAGTATACGGCCGAGAACCTTCTGATAAAATCACTTGTTCGTAGGCGTGTGCTAAATCAATTTTAGTAAATACTTGACTCCCACATAAAGTGGCATAAAGTTCCTCTATACGTGGTAACGGATAAGGTTCGCGTTTTAACTTTGGATTTATGGTCACTTTGTAGTCACCACAAATTCGAATACCCCCGCATTTCTTAATCACCGGTACTATTGGAGTTCCATACTCCGAATGTTCAACCCTAACTATCGTCCCTTCGTTAGTCAAACGGTTCAATTCTTTTTCTACTGGCGCTCTTAAAGCTAAAGGTAAGTTTCGCGCTTTATGAAAAATAGGTTCATTATCTGTTAATTTTAATGTAAATCTTTTAGTACATGTACCTAATCCTTCAGCGAAAACATCGCTAAATTCGCTTTCTAGTTTCTTAACTAAGCGCTCGGTATCATTCGATGGTGCATGTTGTTCCATATGATATAGTTTAATATTTAAATTGTTAAGTTGTAAACTACGTAGCCACGCGCGTCCGAGTAGCGGCGGCCCTCCAGCAGGTATGACATATAACGGTAACGAGTCCGCAGCGCGCCGCTGCTGTCCCGCGCAACCCTCCTTATCATAATAATAACATGCAGACACCGAGATAAAACCGAGTGGACGAATGGTACCGCCCGTATATGATTTCAACTTAAGGTTACAAGGCAATAATTTGAGACTATTAAAATGCTCATTGTAAAATTGATCATTAATAACTGATATTTTACTACCGGTGTCGACTTCAAATGCGATCGGTACATTCTCAACAAACATTTTTATTACATAGGGTTTATCATCGACCCCGTCAACATACATGTTAAAGAAGTCACTGTTTTCAGATTCGGAGTCTTCGTCTATATAATATTGATTTCTTTGAGAGTATTTACCTGACAACCGATTGCCCGTACCACGCACATTTTTACACATAGCCTGGAGATGTCCCCTGGCTCCACACTCATTACAATTAAAACTTTTAAAACGACACCTATCTGCTGAATGTTGGCGTCCACAACGCCAACAACACTGTGATCGCGTTTCCCGCGGCCGACTCGAGGTCGCCGCCGATGGTCCCACGCCGATCCTGTGCACGGGCGCGGTCGCGGTCGGCTGAGCGCCCGCTGCCGCCGCCGGCCCCTGCACCGCTCCTGCACCGCCTGAACCTGCGCCCGGCGCCGTACCGCCCGAGCCGCTCGTCTCAGCGTGCCGCTCAGCAGCCTCCAGCGCCAACGCCAACTCAACCGCCCGTTTATAGTCTAAATCTTTCTCCGCGAATAGACGACTGCGCATTTCTTCGCTCGTGAGGCCAGAGACGAACTGATCTCTTAAGTTTTCTTCTAGCTTTTCTGCGAAGTTACATGTGCTGGCAAGGTGTTTAAGGTGTTGCAAATATAGGCTGAGCTCCTCGCCTGGTCTCTGACGTCGTAAGCGAAAAATGTGCCTCTCTGCAATATCTGAACGCCTGGGCTCTAAATGTTTCTGAACGATATCTATTAATTCGGAGCACAGAGATCGCACATTAGATCGTAAGTTTCTTCACCGACTACCGTTATCAACGTGGCCACATGCAAGGTCTCTTTAATCTCATTTAACGCGATATACTGTTTCACACGATTCACGTAAATTGTCCACTTTCGCGAAGATAAGTCAAAATTATCGATTTTACCGTATGGCATCTTGCAATTATCACTAAAAACCGATAAAAAACCTCAATTCGTCGCCAGTTAGGTATAGGCGTAATGAAACTGCGGCGGTGGTTCAATGACTGATATATTATTAACATGAGGGTAAGTATACCCTCTTTAACAAACTATACTTAAGTAACTACCCAACAGTTTGATTTTGATTTCATTTTGAATGAAGACAACACACACAGGTAGGCCTAAAACGGTCTTCACACTGAATCTAGACTGATAAAATCTATTTATAAAAAAAACGCAATCAGCAATAGATACTCAGGTGCCCACACCGTGTGTTCCAAAGATTGAAATGTATTCTAATCGGGGAGTCGCAGACATTAATTTTGCACGTTGCAAATACAATTTCCGAGCTTACCCGAAGTAGCCCGAATGAGTCATGAACGTACACCCGACAGTTAACCGGGAGGCGGGTCGTAAACTGCACATAAAAAATACTTTTCACTTTAGGGCCAGCTCGTTAAATGGGCAGGTAAGTTCGTAAATAATTTTATAGGCTCACTGTAACTGCTGCGTGGTATAGTCGACTCGCAAAACTGGGTACGCGTTTGCGTAACGCGGGTAAGATTTTGTAAGAATAACTGGTCCCTGGCAAATTCCTATGTTCCATTCAACTATGATAAAACGCAGATTTACTTAAGTAGGTAGGTATGTAGGTAAGTGGTCAACTAATTGTTACTTGGGATCTATGAATAAGGAGTTTACTGCTACATGCTTGTGAATCAGCCACATCATCAGCCTATAATGTTCCACTGCTGTGCACAGACCTCCTTTCACAAATGAGGGTGAAAGGGAATGGGCAGATACTCCATTACGCGTGCCCACTGCGGATCGGTGGAGATAGGCTAGTAGTCAACCTACTGTTAGAGTTTTCAAGCCGCCTAGAAGGCCGCCAACTAGCTTAACGACTGTGATAACCGGGACCAACTGCTTTACGTGCCTTCGGAAGCACGGAAATGCTCAATTTGAAATACCACTATTCGGTCACCCATCCAGTTACCGACCACGACGGTGGTAGCTTAACTTGCCGATCGATTAAGAACGGCTTATCAAATTATCATGCTACACGAGCGCTTCATCGCGTTGAATCAGCCACAAAAAAAATGAAAATAGAGGTCGTTAAAGTCGGTGATCGACGTGTTAATTTACCATGACAGGAGCAGGTTCATAACCTTAGGTCTATGAGTGCAGATAATTACTGGCATCCTAAAATTAGCTACCTATCTATCAATTGTTTTGCTAGTTGATAGAGCGCTTTCGCTCATTCTTCTAAATGTTCTAAGGCAACCTTGGTATACCTACCTACTTTTGTTTTGTGTTTTTCTTGAATTCCTCCTGAATTTCTTATCAGCGTCATTTTATCTACATACTACTAAAAAAATATCAAAATATTCAGTCGAGTATACCTCAAAACCATTGGCAAAGTACTATACCTTATTTTAGTGACCACTTCTCGTCCGGTAGTTTGTTATGTACAGAATTTGACACTTGGACCCGATATTTCGTTTTATATTTTTCGTTATAAACACCTTTATATCTCTCAACATGATGTAACGGTGTTTTGAGGTTATGATGTCCTGGTAACTGCTAAGTTTTTTGATAGATGGGAGATCATAAAATGCTTCTTTTCATGGTTGTAAAAAGCTTTCCCATAAAAGCAAGCGAAAGAATAGCAAAGCACCCACAGAAAACACCTGCCCAGTTCTACAAAAATGTGTACGGAACAGAGTTTTATGTGATGCTATTTTTAGATAGATTTTACAGAGTTGAAAACTGAAACCACATCGCTCAAATAAATGAAAACCAATAAGAAGAACCTTGAAGAAAGAGAAAAACGAAACATGTCTTGACACCCAAAAGCGGCGGCAAACCTTGAGCAAAAAGTTCTTGAGTGGAGACCTCCTACTGGAAGTTTGTATGGGAAGCCAGCCCTTCCGCTGGACTGACGAGCTAAGAAAGATAACGAGACGCGAGTTGATGAAGAGAACTGAGGACTGGAAGCATTGGCGTGACTTGGATGAGGCCTTGTCAGGTAACTGGCATAGAAGAATCTCATGAAGTTCCAGAGGGGTAGAGCATAGCATTTTGTTGCTCATAGAGCAGCTTGATTGGGGAAGTACCACCACCTTACAGATTACCGCAGCCATATAGCAATGTTGTGTTCCTGCGGGTGAGTAAGGTCGCCAGAGATCATGAGGAGGTGGGAGGGTCTGTAACGCGAGTTACGAGTGATGCCTCGTGTGTTGCAAGCGTCCCTTGTGATGCAACTCCCGTGGCATCATACGCTTACATAGGACTACGGTAACCGCTTACCACCAGGCGAGGCCTTTGCTTGTTTGAGGACTGTCGTATAAAAATAAATAAATAAACGGCAATCACACACCCCTGAAAATTCTCATTTTTTTGTATACCTAACAGTTTTGATTTTTCAATGTCACTTCGTCTTGATAGTAAAGCACGAAGGCTATTAAATATTCTGTGACGAAGGTCTAGAAATGTGCACTCAAATGTATAAAAATTACAAACAGAAGGTAATATAAATAAATAAAGGAAACATTGATCATCCAGACACACCTGTTTCAAAAACACTTTTATCGCCGCACTGAATGAAAAACTGGACCACACTGTGCGATATTATTTATTTTTATAGATGTGATTATTGATTTATACGATATTATGTATAAGGCCGCTTACAAAGCGAGCAACTTTCCTATCATCCGTCAGTTGATCAAGGCAACATCTCTTCAACTTATTGCAAAATCATTTGCAAAATGTTCCTTACGTTCCCGTTTTCTTTCATATAAATTTCGTAGCACAGTGCTCTAGAAAAAGTAGCTTTCGTAGGCTTCGTAGCGGGGCTTTACGCATCTTTTTTGCGATCAGTTTCAATTTAAAACCGGTTCAACAGGTATAGTACCTTGTAGTTTTCTGATTCAAGTGCTTCATTGGCTGGTTCCACTTTTTAGGATCATGCCAATAGCCTTGAGCGTCAATGGAGCTACTTTTACTATTTTTACTAATTTAGGAAACTGTACCTACTGTCCAAGTAATCTCTTTTTTGTCATGGCGAAGCTGAAGCACTGCTTTTGTTATATTTTTCAATGCAAGAATTACGTCAATAAGTTATATTATCTCAGAAAATAGGCAAATAGATGTCAAAATTATATCAAAA
Organism: Achlya flavicornis; assembly: GCA_947623365.1. NCBI lineage: Eukaryota > Metazoa > Arthropoda > Insecta > Lepidoptera > Drepanidae > Achlya > Achlya flavicornis. The sequence continues at coordinate 7,352,663 of OX392491.1, forward strand.
TCGTTCAAAATGTAGTAAAAAGTAGTTGAAAAATACGTATATGAATATTCGAATCATATCTTTAAACATTTGAAAGGCAGTAGGATCTCAAAGATCCTGGAATTTTTCATTCTTACGAGTCATAGCCCTAAGACATTGATTCAATTTGAAAGTGATTGCAACAAAGTAACGTAATTCACGTACAGTCTCATTACTCTCATTAGTGTTGACGTGTCGCTTTCAATCGAAATCAAAAGCCATTTTCAAGCTAATTGATTACACCTATTTATAATGACGAACATATTCGTTAATCATTTTCAACACGGAGATGTCCATTGATAAACATAGCTCTCCTTTCACAATTAAACAATCTTGTTTTAGCGACACAGCTGTTGCCCAGTCTGTGGCCACCCTTATTTATGACGTCATGCAAAATGTATGACTCGTGGGTGAATTAATGGCACGGACCGACGACAGTTTCATATGCTTTAGCAGATAAATGTTACTTCCTTTCGATATATTTTCCAAAATATTTGTGTAGTTATTTATTTAAATGTATTTTTTTCTGTTTTTTTGCTGCCTGACTACGGTAGGTACAACATTTGCTGGTCCCAGCACAGCGCCAGCGAATGGAGCGTTCAGAAAATGGAAGCGAGAGTCAATTAATTTAATAATTTTAACTTTTTAAGAGAGTTAAAGCGTAGCTTTCTACTCGAATGGGGAAGAACCTCCATCTTACAGAATACCGCAGCCAAATAACTTTATGTTGTGTTCCTGCGAGTGAGTAAGGTCGCCAGAGCTCGTCGGGGAGGGGGAAGTAATAATAAAAATAAATAAAATGTATTTATTTCTCCCACAATAAGTTACAACAATAATACATAGCTATATACTTGCGGGAGACTGGTACCTAAACTAGGCAGGGCCTGTATTTCAGGACACCAGGTCTCCACCCCACGGTTTATGTAAAAAAAACAACTAAATAAAAACAAGATAGGTATATGGGATAATCATAGAAATAATATATACCTAGAAAGAACGTTGCCATACTACCCGAATATATAAAACAGGCCAACTTTTATAGGCTGCCGCGCGTAACAGCTACGTTTTACGCTCCCTCTGCGTCATTCTGCTTGTCATAGTGACGTTCATAAAGATAGCAGTTGTTGAAATATTCCAATTAAAATCGGGAGAAATTTAAATATTGATCATTATTTTGCATTTTTAGTTATTTTTATTTGATTTACGCCCTAACAGTTAGAGCGTATTTTTATCGACGCGTGCACAGCTGCGACACTCTATCTGGATGTATTCTTAATCAAAGGGGATAATATGACAATTTGTAATTTTTTTTTTAAATATTGATTATAAAATAAAAAGAGGAACCACTGTGCAAGGAGTTAGTGTATATGAGGTGTGTTTTTAAAAGTGTGTATGGGTGGCAGTGGCGTGCATTGGTTTTCAGACTAGGTAGGCAGAATAAATCATGGCCATACACTCTTAAATATGCCTCTTAGATAGATCATGTTTTTTGACCAGATTCGTAAAATTGTTTAGGTCAGCGTATCATTCCACACACATTTGGTATGATTCATTAGCAAACAAAATACGTAATAACAGAATAATAGATTCGAATAACAGAACCCAGTTAGCCAGGTGTATAATAAACATAATATTCTGTGTTAAGATTCTAAGATTTTTACCTTTGTTTTGAATCCATGAATGTTTTGGAGTTGGTCTACAGCAAGTTACCTACTATTTTCAACAAACGAAAACTGACTAAAGGACTAATTTATCAATACATTTTGGATCTTCACCACAAAATTTCTTTATTTCACACAGATACACTTCGCAAAAGCACAATAAGTAAATAACAACAACATTGCAAACAATGCCAGCCAAACCATAAACAAACCAACACAAATAAATTGCGAAGTTATATTTGAGTTGCTCTAATGTTGGTAAACTGTAGTCTTTTTAATTTGGATGGGTTACTTTACTTACAACAGAAGGTGCGTTCGAATTGGGGTATGGTAGCAAAAATAACAGTCCAAAATGCCAAAAACGATCACAACTGTCGTTCGATTTGGAAAGTTGTGGGCGAAATTGGCGTTTTGAAGTGTTTTCGTTCACCGTTCGTTTTGCTTGGAAACAGTTAAAAACGACATCGTGAACTGCAAATTTTGACCCACCTCCGAGGCAGGGTCGTTTGTGATCATATTTTGACATCTTTGAATCTGACAGATAAGTTTCGGAAAATTCATACGGGAAGCGAAAATTCTAATTTTTATTGTAAAATTTTATAGAAATACTAACAGGCAAGAGAATAATTTGTGAGATTTACTTTGTTTAATTAATGATTAACTGAAGGAAAAAGGTAGTTTGAGACAAGTGACAAGCAGGCGATGAACATGCAAATGTCATTTTTGTATCTAATCGTTCGATTTGGGACATATCGTTTGTGGCAAAAGTTGCAAAATTGTTGAAATTTTCCAATTCGAACGCTTAAACAAAAATGCCCATTTTGAAACTGTTAAAAACGACATCACTCCAATTCGAACGCACTAAGAGTAGGTAAGGTTACTTTTGGTCCATAAATCGCGAATGTCAAATGTCAGTATGCTATGCATAGCAAAAGCGTGATTTATGCTTTCGTCGTATTATCTTAAAGAAGTGTGTGTGTGTGTATGAATATGCCGAAATCGTTTTAGTGTGCGTGAATTTGAGAGGCGAACTCGCGAGTGAATGCGCGGCAAAGTTTGAAATTTCGTATTGAATGTTAGGTTAGAATTTTTATTTAAAGTGGTTATGTAGTTTAATTGAATCAAACTATTATGGTATTGAATCTTATGAGGTAGGCATTGCTTATTTGCCTATATGGGATGCACGCCACTGATGGGTGGGTGGGTATTGATAAGTGTCCGTAACGCGTGAGTTATGCCCCGTGTTTTACGAGCGTCCATATGGCTACGAAACCGCTTACCATCAGGGGTTCGTACGCTTATATATTTAACGACCTCGACGTTTGAAAAAAAGATTAGGATTTCTTTTGCCCGCTGAGCAGAGACAGTTTTAGTGAAATGAGCCCGAGATACCACGGACAAGGGCTAAATATAACAGGTGGAGATTTCGAGATGGCATATATTCGAAACCTATGCTGGGTTAGTCATAACCAAACAACTTTTACTAAGGAACCAACCCAACACAGATTTCTCAAAAAAAATCTTTTCATACATTATGATCGATCAAGGTTGACATTTTGTAAGAAAAGCTAAAATAATTGAACTGTTTTACAAAAAAACTTAAACCGACTTCAAAGTACACTAAGAAGTAATCAAATCCTGATCTGATGACAATGGGACCAAACGGGAAGTGTACCCTTCCAAAGAAAAAAATAATTTTCCTAAGCGCATCATCAGTTACGAAGTGGGTAGTTCATCGACTAAATATCAGCTCCGTAATTAATTGATTTTAAAAATATTCATATGTGTTATTTTAATGTGAAATTAATTTTAATATGTACATACCATTGTGACTAATGAACATAAACGTTTGTTACACTAAAAACACAGTGACATAAAAAATATCAACTAAATACTCTGCAGTGATAAATGATAACTAAACTTTACACTATAAAACTAATTAAACTATAAAACCAGTGGCAATCATTAATTTAAACCAGTGCATATTAATAACGTAACACGATAGAAAACATTTCCAATTAATCTAATAAATATAAAAAACAAGTGATTCAACAATGAAGAATTGACTGTGTTAAGATTATAATATCTTTCCTACCCGAAGGCATATTAATATTACCATGGAGTAAAGTCATATTACTCATAGTAGTGATAGTTCATTGCTTCCAAGATATCATTGAATGCAAAAATTCGTCAACTTAACTATGAGCTTGTTCAGCTAAGCGTACATAGCATACGACTTACGTTTCTACAGTGCCGGGATCGAATCTCACATTCATCATTGTCACATGCATTTATTTTTAAATAGAACTCTGAAGTACAACAACAATAGTAACTACACAAGATATCTTACTCCAATATGGATGACAATATAACATTTCGTAAAAATAAAAATAATATAAATAAAGAAGATTCAAATAAAACCTTGGATATAGATTCAAGCGACCCTGATGTTATGAGTTCTACCATTTATGACCTAAGTATGCACAGTTTACCAAAGAACAATGGGTCATGTTATATGAAACGCGTCCCCAGAATGTAGCACTATGAGCTATGGTGGAGATTGTGGGCCACATCGAAGGCATCATTTCATTGTATGACACCAAGTCTGGATTCCATGGGAAAAAAAAGATATTCACGGTTAAAGCAAACAAAATACTGTGTAACTTTGTTACCGTCCCGCAGTATATGTATAACTTTTCTGGTTTAAAATTATTGTATATGCTAATCCAGAGTTTAATCTATCATTATGCTAAGTTTCACCCACATCTGATAAGCCATTTCGGTGTAATTTAATAACAAACATCGATAAAAACATAAACATTTTTACTTACATTACTAGGATAAGGTAAAGGTGTTTAGTAGTTTTCCTTTAGTTATTTTTTTTATTTCTAAGGCAGACTTAAGTAAGTCATGCTCACTTTAGGGCGTTTGCTTGTTGCGGCGTCAGGTCGCTCACTTCCCTCCAATATGGCGAGGAGGAAGATGGCTGCCGCTGCCATAAGCGTCATACTTGTGAACAGGTTTATTTTGTTTGTGAAAGTATTTTTCTTTTAATGTTCCATATCTTAATGATAACCGAAGATGTCCATAAAGGTAAATACTTTGTATCCCGGAAACACATGTAAAATCCCTAGGTACAAATAGTACTTTAACGTTATGAAAGATAGTTTTTTTTATACCACTAAGGCAGCAAACAAGCATACGCGCCGCCTGATGGTAAACGGTTACTGTAGCCTATATTGACGCTTGTAACACCTAGGGTGCCACTCGCGCGTTGCTGACCCTGCAAAAATCTCATCACACCCTTTTTGAAGAATCCCATGCTATACTCCCTTTGGAAAACGTCGGTGGGGCGCTCATTCTACAACCTAAGCGTCCGCGGTAGTCAGCTCCATTGCAACCGCACAGTACGAAACTATTTCGGTTGCAATGTGTGAGGTTGGACTCCCCGTCGATGGGGAGAGTTGTGGTGGTAGAAGGTAGCCGTGGGCATCAGGTCAAAACATTCTTTAGAACACTGTCAACGTTGTACAAGTGGTAGAACACACATAAGGAGGCAGAGTCTCTCCTCAGACTAACGGGCTCTAAACAGCTTGTGAGCTCGGGATCGTCGACAATTGTAATGGGTCATCGCTGAACAGAGTCCAAAGGCCCAAGCTGGTATCCGGCCCATAGATGACAGCAGTACTCTATATGAGGCCGGACTTGCGACGTATAAAGTTGCAGCCTTTGCCCCGATTTGAAGTACTGCCTCGCTCTATTGAGCACTCCGAGCCTTTTGGATGCCAGCTTATCCAAGTGACTATATACGGAACAGCAAGTGCCGTTAGAAATATCGACGCCAGGGATCCCGATGCTTTGACTGATATTTAAGGAAGTGTTCTGGAATTGTAAGGCCACACTATAGGGGTTTCCTTCGGGTTAGTATGTCTTATGTTACGTTTTCTAGCTAAGTTAGGTTGATATCAATTAAAATGACAGCATAGAGCCTACAGATGGATATGCAATACACAGCTAGTACTCTAATATGATAAATGCGAGAGAAAATCTGTCCGTTTGTTATGTTTTCACAGCTACATTACTGGACCCATATCGATAAATATTAGCAGACAGATAGCATGGAACCTGGAAATTGACATACAGTTCTTTTTGTCTTGCAAACGCGGTTGATATCGCTGGTATTGAGTATTCTATGCCGCAGGGCAGATATAATAATAACAAAAAACAATCATTACCAAAGGAACATTTTTGTAACTTCAAATGTGAATATCTTTTTTCTCCCATGGAATTCAGACTTACTGTCATAGAATAAAATAATGTGCTTGACGAGACCTACAATTACCACTATAGCTCATCGTGCTACAGTATGGGGACGTTTTTACCCACTCTCCTTTAGATACTCAAACAGATCACTATGATATTGAAAGTATAAAACAAGAACTTGAGAATTTAAAAATCCACCTAATTAGTGCTGAAGCTGAAATAGATAAATTAAATCATGAAAACGCCACACTACAAACCGCATTACTAGAATCTCAGAAAAAAAACGAAATGTATAAAAATCTGATTGGCAGTACGCCCGTAACACCTCGATCCACTATTAAAAAGAAGAAACGTACTTTAAATAAAAAACTGATACCTTTGCAATTGTATGAAAATTTAAATAATACAGATAATTTGCAAAGTCCAACGAACTGCAATAATGAAGAAGAGTATAATAAGATACAAAATAATAATCAAATGAAAACTGTTCTTATAAATGATAATAAGGAAAAACAAACAAAAAACACTACGGAAATGATGGATACTATTAATTCAAATGCAAATAATCAAATGGCAACCGAAATCATCAGTTCAACGAAATCAACTAACAAAAACAAAATTATTTATATCTTAAGTGATGATATCCTGGCTACAGATATTGCATCGATGATGACATTAACATGGAATCAAAATGTAGACCAATATTCTTTTAAATCACTAGTATTCTCCAATGCTACATGTGATCACATTTTGAAAAAATCCTCGGATCTAGTAAAAGAACTTAATGAAAATGATAAAGTTATCATATTGGTAGGAAGAAATGACTATAGCCCTACAAAAATCAAAATAGAGCTAAGTTCTACACTTACCACATTAAAAAAGCAGCAAGTTTTTATTGTAAACACAAATCAACACCCACACCTTAATGCATATCAGTTAGGCCAGGAATTGAAATTACTGTGTAACTATTTTTCAAACTGCAACTATGTAGAAGTACAGCATGACTCAAATTCAACTTTATTCAAAAAAAACTTTTGCAGAATACTCAATCATGTTATAAATGTTAAAGATTACGAATATAAATATCTAAATTTTAATAAAACTAAAATTAGGTTATCTGGAAACAAAGAAAAAAAGAAAGCATGTAAAGGTACCATTCCATATCTTTTTGATCAAATCCAAAAGAGAAGAGAAAATGATTTAAAAAAAGGCACGAATAAAAAAGTCCATGACAGAGAAATCACTATATGCAAAAAAGGCACTATTCCATACTATTTTCAATATAAACAAAAGGTATGCAAAACTAAAGATAGTGATGAACAGAGCGACATAAATACAGACAAAATAGAAAACATAGATTTTTTTTCGTAAATAATAACAATAAATTAGTTATCTTTCACCAAAATATTGCTGGTGTTCTCAATAAGACAGAGCGGATTATTATAGCTTTAAATGAATTAGAAGATACAAATATGAAAGTCGACATCATCTGCTTTACTGAACACTTCTTGAAGAAAGATGAAGAAAACAATCTTTGTCTTCCTGGTTATATAATGGCGGGAATTTATACCAGAGAAAAAGAAAACCAACGAAAAGAAAATAGAGGAGGAGTCTGCATATTAGTGAAAAAGGGTTTAAATTTTAAGAAACTAGATAAAATCAATAAATTAGCCATCAGTTTTATATTGGAATGCTGTGCTATAGAATTACTTGATTTGAATGTAATAATTGTATGTCTGTACCGTATTCCCAGTAGTAACTATAATTTATTCTTTAAACATTTAGAAAATTTGTTGGCATAGTTCAAAAAAATTAATAAGGAAGTAATTATCTGTGGAGATTTTAACATAGACCGTTTTAGGAACAATAAAATAAGCATTGAGTTTGAAAATATATTGCTAGCCTATAACCTTAAACTAAAAATTAATGACGCTACTAGAGTAACCTCCTTCAGCAAAACGTGTATTGATAACTTTGCAACAAATACTAAAGAATCCCAGGCAACTGCTATAGACATGGCGTTATCTGACCATAAAGGTATATTCCTGACTGTTCCAACCAAAATTCTAAAGCCCACATCACCAACATACTGGTTCTCTCTGAAACGCGACTACTCTCATGAGAATATAAGTAAATTTAAGGATGCTATAGACAGCCTGAGTTTCCATGAGGTTATCGATAAAGATGATGTTAACGTTGCCTATAACATTTTCTTTGAATTAATAAGACTATTTTATGATTTATGTTTTCCATGGCGTAAGATCAAAATAAATGAAAATAACAAACCCACTTGGTTGAGTAGAGGTATAAAATTATGTTCTAAGAGAAAAAGGACACTACTCTGGAACTATAGGAAAAAACCAACACAAACAAATAAAACTAGCTTTAGAACTTACGCTAAAAGATTGCAAAAGGTAATACGTTTAACACAAAAAGCACAAAATGAATATTATATAAAAACAGCTAAAAATAAGTGTAAAGCTACATGGAAAATTATACACAACTTCAAAAATAAAATAACACACGACATAGAGCAAATAAATAAAAATAATGTAGCTATTACAAATCCTGGCGAGATAGCTAATTGTTTTAATAATAATTTTATCGATCAAATCGTAAATAAATCTAATAACGATGTTATTAATACTAAAATAAGTGGCAGTAATTCTATATTTATGAAACCTTGTGATGAATACGAAGTGTTTAAAATAATAAATAATTTAAATAATACAAACAGTGTGGGTCATGACGGTATAAGCACAAAAATCTTAAAATACTGTTCTGCAGCATTAGCACGTCCACTTACTCATGTTATAAATTTAATGTTAAAAGAAGGTGTTTTTCCAGAATGTTTAAAAATAACAATCGTTAAACCGATTTACAAAAAGGGCAATAAAACTGAAATGAATAACTACAGGCCAATTGCACTGTTATCGATATTTTCAAAAATATTTGAACGTGTTATATATACTAGGCTATATGACTTTTTTGAAAAATACGATATTCTGGTGAATGAACAAAATGGATTTAGAACAAATAAATCCACTAACTTGGCTATCTATGATCTTTTAAGCCATGTAATGGGCTGTTTCAATAAAAAACAAAAAATAGCAGCAATATTTATGGATATGACAAAAGCTTTTGATCACGTTGATCATTACCGGCTTTTGTCAAAACTAGATACATGTGGTGTGCGGGGATCAGCTTTAAGACTTCTTGAATCTTACTTAAAAGATAGAACACAGTACTGTGAAGTTACAACATTCTCCACAAATATTAAATCTTATGAGACATACAAATCTGACATTAAAATGATTAAATATGGTGTACCTCAGGGAAGCATATTGGGCCCTTTATTATTTTTAGTGTACATCAATGACCTTCCACAAAATATTTCCCATCCAACGATACTTTTTGCTGACGACTGTACCATTTTAGTAAAATGTAATGATTATAAAACTTTTAATACTGACATTATTAACACTCTAAATGAGGCTAAGACTTGGCTAGCGGATAACAACTTATTAATAAATTTAAATAAAACCAAGATTATGCTGTTCCATCAACCACGAGCAAATATACCTGAATTAAATGTAAAACTTGACGATCAACAAATTGAATTAGTAGATGACTTTAAATTTTTAGGTATGCATATAGACAAACATTGTAATTGGAAAATAAATATCGAAAAACTTTGTTCTAGAATTAATAGTTTCATATTCTAAAAAAACTAGCTAATATTGCGAATAGAGATACAGCCATCACAGCCTATTATGGATATGCTCACTCCTTAATAAAATACGGTATAATGTTTTGGGGTAATTCAACAAACTGGATAAGAGTATTCAAAATACAGAAAAGGTGTATACGAGCCATTGTAGGTCTGAAACCATGGGAAAGCTGCAGACCATATTTTAAGGAGCTGGGAATATTGCCAGTCCCATGTATTTACATACAGGAATGCCTCACCTTTGCGAAAAAGCATTCCAACAGATTTAATCCTTTATCATTAAAAATAAATCTTCGTGGAGCTAAAAATAAACTAGTGCTGCCAGTACCGACTTGTACTCTTGTAAGGAAAAGTTCGTACTACATGATAGGACATATTTTTAATAAACTTCCGGAACATATTAGAAGCCTATGCTATGATCAATTCAAGCACAAAATAAAAAATATTTTACATGAGAGAAATTATTATGACATTCGAGACTATTTTAATGATAAATTTAATTAATTGATAAATTTGTTTATCTGCTGGGAATCGTACCTTATTGTAACTAATTAATTTTAATGATAATTTAATGAATTTATGTATCTGCTGTACCTTATTGTAATTAATGTATGTTATAGGTATTATTGTGCTAAACATGAAAATTTGTACGCTTGATAAAGGCATAAAATAGTGAGACTTCCTTAGACATTGTAACATCTTCATTGACCTATTTTAACAAATATATAATTTTGAATTTGAATTTGAATTTGATAACTGACGGAGATATGAGGTAACAAACATAAATAAAATAAAAAAAAACACAACCGAATTGAGAACTTCCTCCTTTTTTTGAAGTCGGTTAAAAAAATGAGAATTCTCTATTGGTCTCATAGGAAAAGTTGTTGAGCTTGACTAACCCAACATAAGTTTCGAAAATATGCCATCTCGAAATCTCCACCCAGTATATACACTGTATGTATGTCTGTCTTTACGAAGACAATAGTTGCAATGTACAGGTTTCATATATTAACGCTGGGCGGGAGGATTTAATCAACTTGGAATGAAAAATGCCTGCGGGAGGGTGTGCGATGTAGTGGTAGCAAATAAATTGAAATTATTGTTTTGGTAAAAGTTTTTTTTTATAAAAAAGATGATAATCAAAGTATTTGCTAGTTTGCCAAAGCGATCTCATACATTTTTACGAATTCAAGAGGATAAGGTACCTTATTAAATTGGTTCAGTTTAATTTAGATAATTTTAGGTTAGGTTAGTTTTGGGCCATAATCACCATAACGGCTGTACCGTCAAATGTCATGACGAATGACGTGGTTGCGAATCCTACAATGAACTTGAGCTTTCGATGGTAGAAAAAATCTTGAGGATACCCAAAGATTTTCATAGCGCATCGTGCCTCTACCCAGATGGATAATCCGCCTTACTAAAGCATGACATTTAATTTCACTCCGCTTGAGGGGCTCCCTGAGCAAATCGCTCTCAGTTCGTACTGCGCACGGCTGTCAAATACTGTCAATTCTGGCTTGTTTATTTCATGTTGCCATAGAGGCGACTATCCTTCTGGACGTTTTAAATTCTTTGAGGATACCATAACAAGTTGATAAGATACACTGTGGTACAATGGTGATACCCTTCTATACAAAATAAAGACCCCAAAGCAGCTGTTTCTATTATTTTTGTTTGTTCAAGCATCACTCAAAAACTAATGTACCGATCGCGATGAAATTTGGCATGCAGATAGCCTATGATATTGAGAATGACATATGCTACTTGTTATCCTGGGAACGCGGCTGAAACCGCTGGGACAGCTAGTTCATAATCACAGTTTGCCGAGCTCCTGATAACTTTACCGGTAGATATCTTTACAGGACGCCTCATTCTGTTCAATTCCAAAGGAGACGCATTATAAGAAAGGTAGTAACCTATTTGGGACTTATCGGTTACCTGTACAGGCTTTAAGACTCATAGTATAATCATATTTATACGTTGTAAGCATAAATATCGTTATTATTAAAATTTATAAATAAGTATTCATAGAATAGAATATTTAGAATCGTTTCTATGTTGACGGTACAAGGGAAGAATTGCAAAGGGTTGTACGTAATGAGAAGAATGAAAAATGGCCTCCCTACCCACTCGGGGGTGGGGAGAATTTATTAAAAACTAAAATTCCAACACTGCATACACTGTATTATTATTATATTTTCTTCTTAGGTACTTATACGTAGATATAAAGCCCGTTTATCACTCATCAAACATTTTAGGGATAAAATGGCTTACTGTAAAGCCTTAAGGGTAGAAAAGACACTATAATAGCGCATATTATGTCCTATGCTAGGTGGTTAGGTGGCTGTTCGTTGAACTACTTTATCACTTAATGCAATACAATAACCCCCTTCATAATGAAAAAATGAATTCAAATTCATAATGAAGTTATCAAACGTTGATTAGCTAAAATTCCGAAGTCTTTATCTGTTAGGTGACATTTGGTGATCGAAAGAGTGAGACGGGGCACACTATTACACTGATTTAGTTAAAATGCTATTATGAATAAGGGGGTAAGTCTATATTAATGTTAGGAAAATTAATGACAAGGCTAAAGAAGTAGTGAAGCGTAATTAATCGCCAGAATGCAGGCAACACGTCTTATAGTGTTAGAAGAGTTGTTTTTAAGCGTTATTCTAGATCTAATTACTGTAATAGTTGCTACTGTAGAACCACTAGTGTTTAAGATGTGTTTATAAGCGTCATTCTGTAACGTCATAATTTATATCAGTTAATTTCTGTGACTAAAATCTTTCTCTCTCTAAAATTAATATTAGTGCTTATGAGACAGCTTTGTAAAAGTAGAAACTACCTCTGATTTTGGCAAAATTACAGGCAACGCTTGCGCTGGCTAGTAAATATACCTTCTTTTTACCCACAGTTTTAACCCATGATTCAGTCTGATGTTTATCAAAATCGAAAAAAAATACACCGAAAATGAATTTCGAAACCCTTCCCGTGTATAATTACACGGACAATTCCTGCCTATCGTGGAAAATCGCTTATTAAGTCTAAATTCCTGACTAACTTAACATGACCTGCAAACCTATCAAATATCCTATCAAGTGTTTGAGAGAGGAAGGTCTAGTTTAGTTGGTTGTGTATAGCGTGCTTAGATCAAGCGATAGCGACATATTATAAATTGCCCTGTCCGTCTGTCTGTCTGTCACAAGGCACGCGATGCAAAAAAGTTCGGTACGTGAAGAAATAATGGAGGTACTTGTTTGTGCACACTTTGTAATTTGGAGTTGGTAAAAGCATTTAGCGTGTTTATATCGGGTCACCCAGCTCATATACGATCTTCATTGCCCTTATGGCGATGGGCTATGGTGCACTACGGGATCTCAATGTACCATGATGGATTCTTAAAATTTTCTTGTCAGGCATTAATTTCATTGTGACTTCTACACAGAAAAATGTGGTGTTATCGGTTCGTCAAACCGTAGCACAAGTACTGTCTTATTACATGAGATAGTTCTAGTAAAACGCATGTTTCAAAATAGTCCCGACTCTTTTTGTTATATGACGTGAGAAAGTGACGGATATATTTAAAACCTACGTTTTGCTAGATTTGTTCACGTAATGAAGGGGATAGAGATTTAGTAGCACAATTAGTTTTCGTAGCACACGTAGAACACTGTAGCTTGCTTCAACAGCATCAATAGAACATTCAGTGATAAACGGCTGACTGGAAAAAATCCATGACGCACTTTTTTGTGTGCCGCAGACTCCTTCGCACAAAAAGTCTGTCGTCTGCGCTGCAACTAAATGTAATCGATACTTTCTATAGACTACAGTGAACATTGCATATGAAGCTTCGAGCAGCGCAGTAGTTATATTAATGTGCCTCCAGTAAACAGTTTTAGAATCACAATATTTCACACAAAATGTTTCACCGTAGTCGCTAGCCAGTATCGATTACATTACCGGAGTCAAGTACTGCTATATGCTAGCTTAAACGGTACAACTTAAACTATGATAATCCTACTGTGCTATTTTAGTTTATAATTATATGGATGTGATTATTGAAGATGTTAGTTACTCTTTCACACAAAAACAACAGGCTGCCACAGCACGGAGACTTGAGAACTCAACTAAACTTATGCACATGGTGGGCCCGACGGTATATGCTTACCGAAATGTATTGCGGATGCACTCAGCGGCTTGTCGATAAGGCTTTTTAGGGTTCCGTAGCCAAATGGCAACAAACGGAACCCTTATAGATTCGTCATGTCTGTCTGTCTGTATGTCTGTCCGTCCGTATGTCACAACCACTTTTTTCCGAAACTATAAGAACTATAATGTTGAAACTTGGTTAGTAGATGTATTCTGTGCACCGCATTAAGATTTTCACACAAAAATAGAAAAAAAAAAATAATTGGGTGTTCCCCATACTTAGAACTGAAACTCATTTTTTTTTAATAAAACCCATAAGTGCGGGGTGTCTATGGATAGGTCTTCAAAAATGATATTGAAGTCTCTAATATCATTTTTTTCTAAACTGAATAGTTTGCGCGAAAGACACTTCCTCCCCCCTGTAACTTTTAAAATAAGAGAATGATGAAACTAAAAAAAATATATGATGTACATTACCATGCAAACTTCCACCGAAATTTGGTTTGAACGAGATCTAGTAAGTAGTTTTTTTTTAATACGTCATACATTGAAATTCATATCGAATACTCAGGTCTATACTACCATTTACTTATATACCTACAGGTTTGTACGGAACCCTCGGTGCGCCAGTCTGACTCGCACTTGGCCGGTTTTTTATAGCTATGATGAATTCATGAGCAGTGACTTTTAAATGTAGTGATTTTTTTTTTTTTTTTTATACCACTTAGGTGGCAAACAAGCATACGGCCCGCCTGATGGTAAGCGGTTACCGTAGCCTATGGACGCTTGCAACACCAGGGGTATCACGCGCGCGTTGCCGACCCTAAATTTAATATTTAAATTAAATTTAATTTTAATTTAAATTAATTAAATTATTATTATGTTACTGTACTAAACAGATGTTCTCATGGAAAAATGTATTGTCTATACTAATATTATAAAGAGGAAAGATTTGATTGTTTGTTTGTTTGTTTGCATTGAATAGGCTCCGAAACTACAGAACCGATTTAAAAAATTCTTTCACTGTTGGGAAGCTACACTATCCCCGGGTGACATAGGCTACTTTTTACCACGGGAACGCGGGTGAAACCGCGCGAGTCAGCTAGTATAAAATATTTATATGATGTGACCTGTGAATTATATGAAAATTAGCAATTTTCATTATGATCCGTTGAGTAGTTGAGGCTTGAAGGCGTAATAAACAAACTCACTTTCGCATTTATAATATTAGGATACTGATTAACAAATACTATGTAATTCACATACAACACACATACATCCTTTCGTAGCCAATTTAATCGATGATATCTCAAATAAATAGCTCAATATTTTCCTGGCCCATTGACCAAGGTTTACGTGGGCCGGGTTTCTAAAGCTCCCAAATGCCACATCCAAACTGATTTCCTTCACAAATGAACGCGCCACCGTCACGTTATCGGTGTAACTGGCAATTTTAATTGTCTCCAGTGAACGAGGGAAAACTAAAACTCTATATAATTAGGTAAAGAAGTGATAGTTAGTACCTACCTCGTGCCACTAGGTTGCTTTGGGTACCTAGGATATCGTTAGTGATACGTTGGTCACTTATGTAACTATCTTGAGGCGATCAAACGGCAGGAACGAATTATCGCGTTCGGGACGTGGCGCGCGAGGCTCTGGGAGGAGCGGTATGTACGCAAGCGCGTCGTCGGAGCAGTCCTGTCGGTCTTCGAGACCTGGATGCAGCGAGAAGGTGGACGACACACCTAAAGGCTCACACAGATACTCACCGGGCCCGGGATTATCTTAATTACCGAAGGTTAAAGGAAGGTTAGGTTAAAGGATACTTCTTTCATTTGGCGGGCCAGCTGGCGTGATCGGTTAAGACTCTGGTCAAGATTCCACCTATCGCGCCGCTGGTCGTGGGTTCGATTCCCACACAGGACATGCATTTGAGTGTGAACATGTCTGTCTGTATGTACCGAGTCTGGGTGTAATTATGTAAACAAAAAGTATTACATGAATTATATCAGTTATCTGGTTTCCATAGTTCTGCTTAGTTTGGGATCAGTGTAAATTTGGATAAATGTCCCAGGATAATTATATATTTATTTAAATAGCGTTTTATGTGTACGGTTAATAATAATAATTTATTCCGGTATACATATACTAAGTATACGTAATTACGTAGGTATGTACGATGTACGCTTGCCATGTACCGCGGTCCGGAGGTAGGCACGCCTCGGGCATGTTTGCTTTAGCCATACACACGACCTAGCTACCATGTGCATAATGAACGAGTTGGTACAGTTGCATAGAAAACTGCTTAATATAATGTATAACATTTGGGCCACGAATTTTGTACGGGCATTTTCTAAAAATAAAGCATTCTCTTTGTTGTTCGTTCTTCTGCCAAGTGCCACGGGTATAAAGTTAAAATTTGCCCGTCGGCTTGCATGGTTACAAGTCCAATAAAGGTTCCTTGTACCCGGAACCCTAAAAATGGCAGTTTCGTGATTTTTCGTCAAAATATTTCTTTAAAATAGACATTGAATTTTGTATTATTAAAGGGCCAATCATAGACGTATAAAAAATCAAGACGGAGTGTCAAGCGAAAATGAAGTGAAGCCGAAAATTTCCTACGTATGCGTGATTAAAACATAAATGATACTGAGCCTTATTGACACTGTCAATGTCTCAATGTGGAATGACAACCGATCGGCTTCCTATGGTGTATATATGTGGTGAGGCCATGTATTTACAAGAAAGCCATCCTTTTGGTGCTTCCCTTGTTTATAGGGCGACACTACGGTCTGATTTTTTTATACGTACATTGGTTCAATTAGCGTTGTGTAACCGACAGTACTCAACGGTATGCAAACACACTGTGTGTTCGTCCGTCAGTCGATGCGATAAGTACCTACCGACCCTACGCTAACATGATATTTTATACATTCACCATACACAAACCCATAATATATCTACAAAAGGTTCATTTATTGATTTAAGTAATTACTGGAAATTAACTTAAAATGAGGATAACATTGGCAATCCAGAATTAAGAAATATTATAGTGCGCCCAAATAAAGGTGGGTTACGCTACGCGAGCCGAGCACCAGCGGAGCACGAATTCGCGTAGCGTATTAGGTTCACCGCTCACTATAACAGCACGGCTACGCCTCTTATTACTATGCCATGCGAGTGAGGCCTTTAAATCGTATGCGTTAAAGCCTTGCCAAAGCCGCGCACCAATTTCACCGGCGCCGCAGCGCCCGCGAGCTGCCACCTCGCAGGCGGCGCGCTGCCAGCTAGTGGTTGGATTGAGTTGAGGCGGTGCCAGGCCGTTGCTGCGATGGAGCGGTGCTGACATAGTGGGCGATGACCCGACGGACTTTGAAGCTTCGAACGAGCGTTCGGCTCGCGCTCCGCGGATTGTCAGTTTTTGTCGAACACAGGGATCCGCATCGTGCTCGTTTTATAGGCTCGTTCTACGTCCACACAGCCACACTTGACATCGCGACGCGAGGGACTAGCGAAGAGAGGCTCGGCTCGGGCTCGATATGAAAAGAGGTAGAGTGTAGCGTTTATTCGCTCAAAGAGCATCTCGACTGGGGAAGTACAGTCGAGGACATAAATATGTATACACTTTTTGAAATTCAAAAGCGATTTTCTCGCTTGTTTAACATTTAAGTGTTAAGCTATTACACAAATCATAATAGTATATGTTAGAAGATTCTGCCCACGGAAAAGAGAATACACTGGAAGGGCGATGCGTTAGAATTTGTATCGGAACCAGCGTCGCCAAACTCACACAAATAAATGTTAAATCATATATTGTACTACAAATAAACAATCCTTTTGATTGGTCGTTTCTATTTTACTCAAAAATAGCTTTAATCACACAGGTCATACATATGAAAATATACCTTTTTACGTTAATATAAAATTTATTTTTCAATAGCGTACAAAGTATTTACGTCGTTTTGTAATCTACAAACTAACTAGATTCAATCGACGAAAAAGTTCTGCCACTCGGCACTAGATGGCGTTATTTTCATGGAACGCAATTTTGAACTTAAACGCATTAGACATAATGTTGATAATTGCGTAATAGCTGCGTCGACTGGCGTCGAGTAGCAACACTTATTGCTATTCGCTTAATGCAGCGAAAGTAATCGATAAAATATCAATAAAATTATCGATATTTTAATTTCGTCGATATTAAATTTAATTATTTTTAGAAATTCCGTAAGAAAATTCACGTTCGATAAGAATAATTGTGCTAAGAATACTGAACTGTAAAAAAAAACGTTTAACATGATGAAGTAAATTAAAAAAAAGTTATTTTTACACGGTTTATTGCCCTTGAAATAAAATTTATTTGTTTCGAAATTCTCGTTTTGAAAGCTTAATTTTAACAGATGAATGCGGATATTGATATAACTTTCAACTATTGCCTTAATCAAATCAGTGATAAAAAGATGAATTTTATCGATATTGATCGAACAAAACTATCGATGCACGTGTTTTGGGGTCACGACAGGTCACGACTCACGACCTATGTAAAAGTACGCAATACATTACGTGCGGAGTTGCGCTCGCTACCTTGCGTACAAATAAAGTGAGTACATTGCCTTCAATGTATAATTTTGCAGTAGTATCAGAGTTTATCGTTTACACGTAAAATTATCATAATCTCGAATACATTTTTATAAATATCACAATTAAATAAAGGTTTGTAGACTCATCGATGAAAGGAAATCCCTCCTTGAGTTACACTCCGACTCCTCACTTCGTTTCCTACAGGAAATAATAGCGCATCACGACATAATTAATATTTTTCGCGGAGCTACGCACCTCTGCTAAGTATGGCGGATACTACGAAGCGTTGACGCGTGTTTTGGTTGATATATGCCCATTTGATGTCATGTGTGGCGCGCGGGCTCCGCTAGCATAGCGTCTCTATTATATTTCTTTTCTCTGTGATTCTGCCTTTATAATATCTCATAATTTCAATCAGTAGTTTAAGAGGAAACCGTTGTTGAATTTTACTAATTGTATACATATTTATGTCCTCGACTGTACCTCCTCCTTACAGAATACCGCAGACAAATAACGAAATGTTGTGTTCCTGCGCCTGAGTAAGCGAGCCAGAGCTCATGGCGGAGGAGGGAATGGTCGGTAACGCGTGACTGTTGCCTCGTGTGTTGCAAGCGTCCATATGGCTACGGTAACCGCTTGCCATCAGGCGGGCCGTTCCGACTTCGTAGTAAAAAAACATTTCTACTACCGTAATATAAGTGGGATTTCTTAAATTTCAATTATTTAACTCCACAAAGCCATTTGGAATTTCATTCATTGAAATCTAATTGCTCGCTCCGAAACATTATTATTCATTCAATTAAGAACTTAAACAAAGCTTAACTTCAATAATACTAGCATCCGTCCGCGGTCTGCCCGCCGGAAATGTTGTGTTTTACCGGTAAAAAAAAACATTATATGTTATTCTAGGCTTAATCTATCTATCGTCCAAGTTTCATCTAAATTTGTTCAGTCGTTAAGGAGCAAAGTGACAAATATTTTACCAAAACGCCGAGTATTAGTAGTATTTTTTTTCTATGGCAAAAGTAACTTTTATCCATAGTATAAAATCACTATAAAATAAATATGAGAGTTTTACAGATTCTCAATTCAAATTATGTTACACACAGGGCCGTCTTAAGTCATGGCGGCCTTGGGCATACATTTTGGACCCCGTTGGAAAATAAAAAAGTAAATAACGAAAATTATTTTTCTGCTTTAATTAATTTTTTTATAATGTTTACAATTAAAAACTGATCTAATCTGATCCAACTGATGTTGAAGGTAATTCTGACTCGAAACTAGAATAAACATTGTTAGTGCAGGCTCAACATTGTTGGTGCGGGCTATTGCGTATCTTTGGTGGTAATCGTAACGAACACCATTTATTGATTTCATGCAATGACATCGCACGACGATGACCATTTGTGGGCCCTAATTGGATGAAATTCTTAATGGTGTTCATTATGATTACCACCAAAGTTACGCGGTAGAGCCCCGGGGCCCCCGTGATTGTAGGGGCCCCAGGTGCCCTTATGGTAAAGACGGAACTGTACTGTTTGGTTACGCTAGGATCTAGCGTATCCTTATGTCAATCTCATACATTTTGTAGCGTTTCTATTCGCGCAAACGCAACGAAAAGTTCTTTGTCTAGGGGTACTGCAGTGCTATTCTGTAACGTTCATTTGCAAAATCACTTCTGAATCCGCGATGAGATTAGAATTTCATATTCTTAAACTGAATGAGTTCGATACTAGCGCCACTGAGTGATGACGGAAGTGAGAAGAATTAAGACAGGTGAGTATTTTGACGTTTTTCAATAGGATTTGGTATTCTGAAACGTAATTCACCCGCCAATTCAGTTGCGAGGTGAGTTGCGAGATGACTTTCGAGATGATTTACCTTTTACAGAATAGCATAGCATGTTACACAGCCATGTTTATATCGTGTATGGGTGGTAGGTGTCTGACGTCGACTGTCGACGTGTCTTGATGTATTTGATGATACTTCTGTATTCTAGAATATTCTCAAAAGTACCAAGCGTATACAATAAAATCCAATATTTATTTCCAACATCGAAAATATAATAAATAAATATTTCAAACTTTTTAAACATCGAACGGGCAGACCGACCACACACGAGCGAGACTCCGCCGAAACATTTATGCTTCGTTCCGCGGATTCCCGCCAATCAACACGGTGACAGGTGACGTTCAAACAAAATGGCGAAAACGGCGTGATTCGAAATGCCACAGATGATATAAAATGAGATGTGCAATTTGAAATACCTACATTTTATTGGGTATGTGAAACGACTGAAAAAGACGACGAACTTGGCAAAATATTGAACCTAAACTAGATATTATTATATTATTATTAAAAAAAAATACAGCTCGTCGACTCCACCGGAGACCAAAGGGCTGGCAGCTTCCTCGCTCAGCGTATTAGTATCCCTATTCAGCGAGGAAATGCTGCCAGCATCTTTGGGACAATGCCACGGGGGCCATTTTTAGACGTAATTTAAATAGTTTAGATAGTTATTATTCATTTAGTTTTTGGTTAATTTGAAATTGTATTTTTCATATAATTTAAAAGTAAAGTTTAATACATTTTAAAGTTGAAACTAGATACACCCGCGGAGCTACGGCGACGGTTTGATTTTTTTAAAAACCTTGTCTGGTGTCTAATGTCTATGTTAGGTACATGGGGAACCTGTCTGCCATTTTCTTCGGCTTCGGCTTTAATCTCAATTACCATGATAATCGAGTTTTTTCTAAAGTAAAATGCCGAAGCTTTTTGTGAGAATTCAGCACAGCTTTATGCAAAATTTGCCCTATTGCACTATCTGTGCCATTATTTCTCTAGCCCAACTGCGTTCCAGATGGAAATTATGCTTTTTCTGGATTATGCAGAATTATGCAGACATCAAATGTTCATGCAAATAGTGGGGTTTTATGTGATTTAGGAATTCATGGTTCCCTTTTGAATGTTCTTTAAACTTTTTTTTATCTATGAAAGTTAATCTTTTTAGCTGTAATTCCAAATTTGAATTCAAGATCAGTCCAACCTCCTTCTATAGTTTCCTCAAACTTTACTTGTAGAGTTACGATTTTCCTTTCCTAATTCATTCATGCATGTCCCACCTACACAAGCGGACAATATGCAAAATATTTCTAACGGAAATAAAAAAAGAATAAAAATAAATAAATATATATATAAATCCTTACTTTTTGTTTTCCGTTCAGCGGATGGGCGCTCCATGTAAAAAAAACGCCCGCTTCTAGACAGGCCGACACGCTTGCGGTATAAGGACGTAGCTGAGATTTTATAATATTTTTGTTTGTAATTTCGGCTAGCATTTTTCTTTATAATTATAAAGAAAAAAGTCATTATTATATTATTATACTTACTTCTAAAACTAAACTAGAGCGTATCTTTGGCTCTAGTTTAGCACTCAACTTCCACACCAACTAACAGTGCGGCCGCCGAGACAATGCGTTTCTGACACTGTTAATATTGTTCTAATCTCGGAAATGGCTTATCCTATTGCTATGAGACTCACAGGATGGTTGAGTTTTTTTCGTAGACATAGTTTAATGAAAGTCCTTCTTTGGCCAATATTAACAGGTGTCAGAAACGCATTCTCTCGCCGGCCGCACTGTATGCAATAGTTGCGAACTTTAATGTGGCACAAATTAAGGTTGAATATCGGACAACAAACATCCTTATAAGTTATTTTCACATTAACCACGATCAATAAACTTATAAAAAAGTTTTTTTTTGTTAAATATTAATTCTAACGTACTTAAGTATTATAAATGAATGAAGGAAGGTCGTTCCTAAGATACAGGTTTTACCTAGTTTTGGAACCAACGATATCATGCACTGTAATATATCTAACGTCTTACTCATCATATACAATAAAAAAAAATGCGTGGTGGTAGTGTTAGTATTGGTAAAACATTGTGCACTGACGTCACTAGGGGCAACTGCTCTCAGACATCGCATAATAACTCTATCATTTGAAGCTTTCGCTTTGCGAGTGTTCCGAGAACATATCTAGGAATGTGATCCGAATGACCATAAACAGCTTAAAATCAGCTTATAACCTTTTATATAACGTAGCAGTTTACCTAACTGCTTAGACTGACTATAGCACAGAAAGTGCGTGGTGAGCGAATGTCCCAGTTACGCGCGTATGCGGGACGACCGTCATATTTCAAAGTGGGCAAAAGTACATTCTCGCTATAACTACGTAGGCGCGCACAGCGACCGGGACGACGCGGGCTTAGTGGTGTTCCACCAGTGAGATACTGTAGCTATGCTATAAAAAGAGCTTAGGTGGCTATTGTTCTATAGCGTGAAAAGTATGATTTTAATTGTGTATAGGCCTGTTTTTGACCGCAACTAAACATGGAAAGTGATGATGTGGCCGAAGGTACGCACAAAAAGCCTAGAAGGACCTGAGGCTCAAGTGCAGCCGTGCTTGGTGACAGATTTTCATCTTGAGTCGGGTAGCCAACCAGGAGGGTACTACAAAGTACCCTACCACCTTGCTATGGTTTCCTCACGAATGTTTTCCTTGACTGAAAGCCCAAGTTCATTGTAGGATTCGAACCCAGGACCATCGTCTTGGCATCCAATGTCAATACGACTGAGCTATCATCGTCCAAAAATCTCTTTCTCGCATCTTCGACATAAGTGACTTATAAGACATTTGGTGGATAACATGGGGGTCTTCAGTCAAATTGTATAGAATGTTTATGCTGAACAACTTTCCCTATGGGAGCAATAGCGACTTCTCAAACAAAAATGTTTACTTCTCATAGTAAATGTCAACCTTGCAAAAAAGGACAAAAGACAAATAAGTTTATAATAATATTATTTTAATAGCTTGTGGTTGGCCCCGTGGCCTTTGTAATAAGTAGTCTATTAATTTCGTCACTTGATTTCATCGCTATGTATGACACGTATCTCCTGCTGCCTCCACTTTAGCGGGGCTTTGTTAAAAGAATTCTGTTTACGGGTGACATGACCAGTTCAGTCCAAAACGTTAAATTAACTTATGCCCGGTTTCTATGAAAAAAACGAATCGTTTTGACTTACCAATGGTAGTTTTTTTTAGTACCAAACTGGGCATATAGATCATGGGAGGGTCTGCTACGCAAGCTTTGAGTCCTTTGCTTCATTATTAGTAAAGGTATAAGATACTTAATTTTAACTGATAACGGTTCGTAAATTATAGGAATATGCCATTAGATGCTTTGCATTATTTTCTGAGCCACTAGTTTGTTTTTCTATAAATAATTTGATAGATTGCTACTTGAAGTAAGTGCCACTTTTTGATTTGGTTGGCAGTGGGAACCGCAGCAACCTTTAGGTTATTTTCACCCGTGAGTGAATGAGTTCCACGTGGTGCAGTTCAGCAAGTGGTCATCACAGGAAAGCCTTACTTCCCAGTAAATTTTCAGTTCTTCTAGCAATGTGGTCTGCCCTTTGTCAGTCACTCTTAACTATCGGTAAGCCAACGAGACGAGATAAAGAATGTAAACAAACTTTCAATATTTATTTAAAGAAATTATGTTGGCATCTGCTTTACCGTACGCTTTCCTGTACCACGAATTACACAACGACAAGCTATCGTCGACCAGCTGCAGGGCTATTTTAAAACGCTCGGATTCGATATCGGAAACGGATTCAAAAACTACCGAGGTGACTTTCCGCAATAGCTATTTTAATTTGAAATTCGCTTCGGAAATTTTTGAATCCGTTTTCGAT
The DNA here is from genome assembly GCA_947623365.1 of Achlya flavicornis. Classification (NCBI taxonomy): domain Eukaryota; kingdom Metazoa; phylum Arthropoda; class Insecta; order Lepidoptera; family Drepanidae; genus Achlya; species Achlya flavicornis. Next base: position 7,376,831 of record OX392491.1, read on the forward strand.
GTTGAATCCGACGTTTTAAAATAGCCCTGCTGATGTCATTATTGCACGCGAGACATAATGATCGCTCGCTATCGTAATGTAACTCAGTAGAGGGCGGTTGTTTACATATTCTATCTCCTGTCGTTGGCATACTTTTACGTGAGCTATTTCCTCTACTGCAATTAAAGCGTATAGCTTTAAATGGACCACAAGATTTTAACGTAGAGGAGTGCAGCCGACCGTCGTGTAAGACAAGGACGGAGAATAAGACGAAGGGTTGCTCCGAGACCCGTCAAGTAACGAGTTTCCTCCCGCAGCGAGCAGCAGACAGAAATACGATTCAACATAGACGCGCATGCGTATAAAGTACCGCATTTAAAATACACGCCAGAGAGATAAGGAATTTATTTAAGAATCCTATTTTTGACTGTTAACCCTATAATTTTGAAGCCGATTTTGATACCAAAAAAAATGCCATTTTTTTCTCGATCGATACCAATTATTTGCTGAGCATATTTTTGGTCAGTTTTGGAGATATTAGCGATGGAAATGTGGACCAGAGATGGAATTATTCCGCACCTCGAATGCGATACTTTATGTGAGCTTCGTAACAATAGCAGAGAGGGGGGAGCGGCGCGCGCATCAAGTACCGTATACGCTTCTACTGGGACTTTAAGATAATAAATTTAATACTTTATGGACGTTTTGCCTAGAGAGGATATGCCAAGATAACAGTAACTTTCGTGTGGCCCTATACATACGCAGTACTGTAGCTATGTTTTTTTTCCTTCGGCCGTCTTGGCCCTAGGCAGGTTGTCTAAAATAAATTAAAATAAGAACGTGCTTTAATTCAAACGGTGATTTTGAAATTGGAATTCCTTAGTTATTCAATACCATATCCCAGAAATTAGTGCGCTCAGTATTATATTATTATAAGCTTTATGCCATGTTAATAAGTGCAATTTTTCTATGAAATAAGTCATCAATGTTTTTTCACTACACTACACAGTATAAAACAAAGTCGCTCTCCGCGTCTGTCTGCCAGTCTGTTTATTTGAATAAGTATTGATCCGGTTTTCACTATCAGTTAGATAATTTCTCATGGAATGTTTATATCATATATTATATAATACATGCATGTTATATGACTTACTTCCAATTTTATTAATAAACTATTCTTTATTTTTATTAACAACAATATGTACAAAATACAATCTATATTTACAAAATATAATCTATATATAGAAAATTTCCTCAAGCCTGCCGCTGCTTCCGATTAACGGCAAGGTTCCCAGAAGGCTGGCAGCGTTTCCTCTTTGGATAGCCAAGCTGACGCGTTGGCGGAAAAAGCTCCCCGCCCGCTGGTCTCCGGAGGTCTCGATCAATTTTGAAGACAAGGTGCGAGCAAAACGGCGAGCTTCTGACCCCCATGGTCCCAAGGTCTCGACCGCAAAAGGCATAAAAATATAATTGGGTCCAATCGATGCATATTTTTTGAAAAACTTACAGTCGCCGGTAAGTGAGATGGCGCGAGTGTATCGACACATGTGGCATCCCACACCAGCGACTTGCCGACACTCCAAGGGATCAAAGACATACCATCCGGTCTCTTGCCATCGCCCCGCGCAATACCGACTGGTTCCAGTACGGAAGGCACGTTAGCGACAACAAGAGCCCTGCGGATAATGTCATTAATAGCCGAGTGCCGTGATATTCGACCAGCACTTAGAGAGCACGAAAGCCCATGGTGGCCGAGCTCATTGACGAGGTCTCCGCAGCGGCAGCGATGAGGCTGATTGGTCCTGCAACCAAGACGAAGACAAATACACAGACTTAATGTTATACATGTCTGTATGTCCTGAGTCTGGGTGTAATTATGTATATTAAGTATGTATTTACAAACAAAAAGTAGTACATGTATTATATCAGTTATCTGGTTTCCATATGCCACAGTACAAGCTCTGCTTAGTTTGGTATCAGGTGACCGTGTGTGAGAAATGTCCCGGGATATTAATTAATTATTAATGTTCACTGTCTACTAAATTCATTATAGTTTTCGACGCTATTCACTTACGAGACTACCGATACTGTCAAATCTGTAAAGAACCATGGCGAGATCCATACATTGCGATTCTAAATGTATGAAATAATTCTAAATTTTAGAAGCTTTACGTTTGGTCGTCTAACCAAGAGGAGTTATGACAAGGTCGAGGATGTAGCACGCTTATCCTGATAATGCCTAGTCAATCTAACCTTGAAGACCTTCTTGGTGTCGGAAAACCTCTTTTTAACATCCTTACGTATCCTTAATTAGTTTCGTCTCAGTTAGCGGAACATCACCGACGAGTCTCCTAGCACGACGGTCTATTGAGTCGAGGGCTTCCAGCTGGTATTTGGCAGATCTGTCCCTGAGGTGACTACAGTGCCTACTCCATACACGACCTGATTTGTGCTTAGTACAGTTGCAGCAACTGTCATGGCGTAAAGTACCGCTTAACCTTAAAGAGGATGTCCAAAATTGATTATAATATGTTCGCAGCAGGACTATAGATAATATACTAGCTCATGTATATAGTGAATATATTGTATGTAAGTATGTATGTTTATATATACTTGCATCTGTGTGTCCCACGCAGCCGCGCATGCGTGCCGCATTGAACCGCTGCGAGGTGTCTTGATATTTTGATACCGGTATTTATTTTCTGGTGAATTTGACAGTTTTTGATAGCATTTTTAAATTCACATGAATACAACGCATCAAAATATAATGGTGCGTACATGCTACGCGAATCGAGCACGAGCCGAGCCACGAACGAACCTACAACGAGCACGATGTGAATGCCTTTGTACGTGAAAAAACTGACAATCGCGCTCGTTCGATGCTCGCAAGCCCGTCCACGCTACGCGAATCGTGCTCGCAGTGTGCTCGTTCGTGGTTCGTGCTCGGTTCGCCAAGCATGGACGCACCATAAGGATTTGGATGGAAAATTTTACTCACAGGATTTCTGGCAATTCTTCATCAATTTACATAATAACTACACTTACATAAGGTACATAGTAAATTTGTTATCCGAGCAGGAAATAAAATACTTGTTAATTTATATTTTCATTTTATTTATTTATTATTTTATATTTTGAAAAATTGAAACTGAAGGAGATGATTTCAAATCGAGGTGATATTAATTAATTCCTTAGTAGCTGGCTAATAGAAAAACACACATAATAATGGTGCTAAATTCACTTTATGTAGCATTCAATCTAAAAAGGACCAAGACTAGTCATACTGCTCTACTATCTATGGTTCGCCACGGTCCACTCTACCTACTACAGTATTCTATATTTGTATATTTTTCACAACAGATAACTTGCATTCACTCACACATACACTATCTAATGTATACGTGTATTGAGAAAATGTCGCAGTCGTAATCTGGAAATGGTATTTTCATATATCATTTCTTCATTTTTTTTTAGGCTAACTGGAACGTAAACTTATCCGTGGTTTACCCGAGACCACCATTTTATCCATGGAGCTTAGGGGTCGAATATACCAAATATAACTAGACCATTGTAGGCCCTTATGAAAAGTCTAATACTCTAATACCGGTTCGGAAGGTTGCATTTGCTGAGAAGAGCCGGCAATAAACTCAAAAATTACTATTTTCAAAACCAGCTTAGATTCTATTACATAATATTAACATTCTAATCGCACTGACAACAATTGCGTGCCCCGGCGCGGCGGCAAAACTACAAAGTAGACTGTAAGTGAATAAATAGCAAACTTAAGCAGACCAGCCCCCGCAAGCAGCACCTGTTCACAAGTATGACGCGTGTGGCAGCTATCGCTCTCCTCGGCATATTGGAAATCTCTAGCTCCGTTGGTTTAGTTAGACTGTCCATCCATTGTCTAGCTCTAACTCTCCCTCCCATCATAATATGAATGAGAATAAAATGTTAGCACATACAGAGCTACGCCCGCGTTGTAATCGTATCCCGATAAGGCATTAAGCAGTAGGAAAACATTTTCAAAATATCGGTACCTATGCAATCTTTGGGGTTAGTGTTTCATCCAATAATACAAATTCATCTTTTCATTCGTGACATTGGTCGTGACATGGTCCTCTTTGCTAGTTTAGTATTAAAAAATAAAAACCGGCCAAGTGCGAGTCAGACACGCGCACTGAGGGTTCCGTACAAACCTATAGGTATATTATATAATTTCAATTTATGACGTATTAAAAAAAAACTACTTACTAGATCTCGTTCAAACCAATTTTCGTTGGTAGTTTGCATCGTAATGTACATCATATATTTTTTATAGATTTATCATTCTCTTATTTTAGAAGTTACAGGGGGGGGACACACATTTTACCACTTTGGAAGTGTCTCTCGCTCAAACTATTCAGTTTAGAAAAAAATGATATTAGAAACCTCAATATCATTTTTGAAGACCTATCCATAGACACCCCACACTTATGGGTTTGATGAAAAAAAAAAATTTGAGTTTCAGTTCTAAGTATGGGGAACCCCCAAAATTTAATGTTATTTTTCTATTTTTTTGTGAAAATCTTAATTGCGTTCACAGAATACATCTACTTACCAAGTTTCAACATTATAGTTCTTATAGTTTCGGAAATAAATGGCTGTGACATACGGACGGACAGACAGACAGACAGACAGACAGACAGACAGACAAACATGACGAATCTATAAGGGTTCCGTTTTTTGCCTTTTGGCTACGGAACCCTAAAAACGACAATTTCAACCTTACTTACCTACAGACGTAATTTCCGCATGAGGCTGTCAAAATAAAATTATGTATTTATGCATTTTGCATTACGCACGTTACACAACACAATGGTTCATTTTATGGTACCAACGTATGGTTTTTAATGCACAATACTTTGCCATTATCGATATCATCATCATCAGCCTTTTTTAAGTCAACTGCTGGACATAGTCCTCTCCCAGAGCGCGCGTTTCTCCATATACGTAGCAATTAATAGGTAGTAATAAAGATGTCAGTTTCAACACTTCACCGGTAACACTGTAACAATAATCGCAGTATTGTATGTGTCTGTGTGACATGCGATGCGATGATGTCACGGTACGATAGCACTTGTTTTATACGACGCAAATGCGACGCAATGAGTTTCGTGGTACGATATTCAATATCGGTATACCGGTATCGAAGGGTCGGAATGTCCCTTTCCGTCAGGTATAGGACTAGGCCATAGAAAAAGTATATACCTAGAAAGAGCGTCACCACTTTTTATATTACAGTTTTTTTTTACACAATCTCACCATGGTAAGTGTTGATGTGGCCGAAGGTGGTAAGCACACAAAGCCTAGAACTGGCTCTCAAGTGCAGCTGTCAAAACACACCGATAGGTGATTGGCAACAGATTTTCAACTTGAGGGTGGTAGCCAGCCAGATGGGTACTACAAGGTACCTACCACCGTGCTATGTTTTCCTTCACTGAAAGCTGAAGCTCATTGTAGGATTCGAACCAGGGACCTTCGTCTCGGTATCCGACGTCACTACCACACTATCATCGCCTTAAAAATGTTCTATCTGCGGGTCAATCATCACGATTGGATAACAAATAAACACTTATACACCTGCTAATATACAAGAGCTTCACCTTTACAAACTTTATTAGTACCAGTAGATCTCGCGATCTCTTCTAGACATCGAGGCAAATTCCCTTTAGTGAGCAATCCAATTTCGTAACTACTGTTCTTCACTTGACCAATCAGAGCGCATGTATCCTTGTCTTAGCCCTTCCCTCTCGTAGACCACTTTGAAAATTTACAGGTTTTGTTGGACCCCCTGCTACATTTCTACCATAATTTTGCCGGGAAAATTTTCACCCGTACGTTGTTGACATACCGAAAATACGGACACAGCGTTTTGCATCCTCATTTATAATGCGGACAGCAAGGGAGTGGAACTTGCTCCCGGCGTCTGTGTTTCCTGACGCCTACAATCTAGGAACGACTAGGAAGCGTGTTTCATCTTAGGCTTCGTCATCGCCCCTTATGGGCAAACGCAAGCCCATTTAATAAAAAAAAATAAAAAAAAAAAACACCAATACATTTGATGATTAGATCCATCTGACGTAGACCCCGTTAAGTTGACGGGCCAGTTGACGCAGTTGGTTAAGACGTGGAGTCTTAACCTATAGCGCCGCAGTTCGTGGGTTCGATTCCCACACAGGACATGCATTTGTGTGCATAAACATGTCTGTATGTCCCGAGTCTGGGTGTAATTATGTATATTTACAAACAAAAAGTAGTATATGTATTATATCAGTTATCTGGTTTCCATAGTACAAGCTCTGCTTAGTTTGGGATCAGATGACCGTGTGTGAGGAATGTCCCAGGATATTTATTGATTTATTTATTTTACGTCTCCCGTGGTCCCCTGGGGGTCCACCTGGACCACTTTGGGAATCACGGACTTAGCCAATCAGAGCGCATTGTCGGCGGTGGGAAATTGTTTGAATAGATTTCAATCAAAATGAACGTCAGTTCGCTCCTTGGGTAAATAATAATTATTTGATGGTACTAGACAATCTTTGGACGCCCATTTTATTGATATGACACTTCCCATATTTATACCTATGGACGCTAGGGATGCCATGGATGTTGCATCTCATGGGACACTTGCACACACGGGGTATTACGCGTTACCGATCCTTCCCCCCTCCCCAATGAGCTCTGGCAACCTTACTCACACGCAGGAAGCCTAGGAACACAACATTGATATTTGACGTGGTATTCTTTAAGGTGGAGGAACATTACTCTTAAAATGCAGATTTTCAAGAAATTTATTTATTTCTTTATCAGTGGAGCCCAACCTATGTTTTACAGATAGTGCTGATTCTGTTGTTTACAACTAAACTCAATTTAGTCTCACTATATCTCTTTCTAACAAATAACAAGTAAAGGATGTAAGAAATGTAGTCCTGTCAAATTAGTTCAATGTTTGTTTTCAACGTAAACTTAGTCGCTGTTACGTCTAAAAACCGGCAAATTAAAACGGCAAATACTAATTTATATTTTTATTTATTTTATTTTATTTCATTCTTTATTTTTTAGTTTTTTTTTTGCTATTGACGTAATTTATGTTGCACAAGCTGGGAGAGGACGCTGGCTCCTGAATCACAGATTATTCTAGTTTGGGAGTCAGAGGCATCACATCATGTACTGTAACTAAAAAAAAAAAAAAAAATTTTTACAGCTTTAAATATGTTCTATCCTTTTTCAATAATGTTTGTAAGAAAGATGTGACTAAAATTAGTTTAGTGCGATTTACAACAGAATCGGCACCATTGTTTCAGCAACCAGAGTTTCTCGGAAATTAAAAAAGTTGGAATTAAAATCGGTTTCCCATTACATCCATATTTAGCATCCATAGCCGAAGATCTCCATACTATAGTTATCCTAAATGCTGTAATAGCAGGGTGTCCCATTCGAAGAGTTCGAGAGTCCTCGCCTGCGGCTAACTAAATCTTGGATTTATACGGTATTTATGTTGCTGTTTGAGTATTTGACGCTTTTGTAGAAATTTTAAAAATAACACAATGCCGGTCAAAAGCGAGTGGCCCGATCTATTAGGGTTCTGGCCGTACTAAAAGAAACAGTCAGTAAACTAAAAACATTTTTTTTGTTCTCCGCAATATAAACGTTTTTTTTATTTGGATTGATTGTATATACCTATTTAAAGGCCTTCGCAAGTTGAGCTGCTTATCAAGCTATAATTTCCAGTATAAGTTGACCTCTCATTGTATGTAAATCTTTTACAATGCGAGATCAGCTGATACTGGAATGTATAGCTTGAGTGTGGCCGTGTATACATTGATAAAATTAGCTCGCACAGCGCTGCGCGCGTAAAGTTAGTTATATTCACCAACAACTTCCGTCTCTTTCTATCGTATACCCTTGTACCGTATGAAGCGGTACGTACGTGTAACGTCAGGGTTGTCTAATGTTGTCACTTATAATGTACCTACCTATAACTATTAATCTTTAGTAAACAATGACATTTAAAATATCCTAGTATAGTACTAATACTACTATACTAGGATATTTTAGATTAGGATATTTACATTTAAAATATCCTAGTATAGTACTAATACTACTATACTAGGATATTTTAAAAGTCATTGTTTACTAAAGATTAATAGTTATAGGTAGGTACATTATAAGTGACAACATTAGACAACCCTGACGTTACACGTACGTACCGCTTGTATACTCTTATTTTAATTAATTTTATTTATTTATTCACATTAAGTAAATTATTAAAAAAATATGCCAAACTGTCCCACAGTTTGGCAGATTAAGTTAATATATATATAAGCATATTTAATAGATGCGGTACATAAAATATATATACGACATTTTGTATTCATGAATAAAGAAATATGTTTTTTTTATTAATATTCAAATTGACTTGCATAAAAAATCTAACAGAATTTTAAATTACAATAAAAAAGTAAGCAAAAAAATTTACTAGTATGAAAACCTAAAATATATTTTTAAATACGAGAAGTCACGTCCCTCCACACGGCGCGCGCTAACATGGCGGCAGCTGTCGACCAATAGCGTTTCCCGCGCTTTGAAAATGTAATTCTGCGCAGGTACATTGGTAAGCCATATCAGTTGGGTACTACTGTAGTGATTCTTCTGAGTAGTTTCAGAACCAAACTGTCTAAAACTCTGTTAGTGGTTTCAATTTGAATCTATTTAATACAGACCTACCTGGCATTTTCAAAAAAAGTCTGTAAACAATATGTAAATAGACTGCAATAATGCAAAAGAGCAAAAACTTTGTATTTTATATCATAGCGATTGCTTTTATTTCTGTTTCTCAATTTTTATTTCCAATCAATTAGCTTCTGTAATCATCGAGTAAAGTCAAACGTTATCGTCAGCATCTGATGTGCTAATTTTTTTTAGCATTCAATTCATGCTTAATTTTTATTAATTCATTTTCTAGTTTTCTTCGTTTGTTCTCAGACTCTCTAAGATCCTTCATCAGTTTTCGTATCCACGGGATATTTTTAGACAGTGCTTTTGTCGTTTGTGTTGTAGATTCTGAAGATCTTGAAGATTCTGTCTGAGTTTGGATTGATTTAGTTTTATTTTCTTCTTTTATGACATGAGTCAGTATGTGTACTTTAGGTTCGGAATCAAGAGAATTGTCACCTGTTTTAGGTTCTTCTGTGATAGTTGAAGATGTACTTGGTACGATATTACTGCATGCATCGTTCCTAAGAAAATTTGATGGGACTGCATCATTATTGAGACGTTTTAGTGTTTTGATATGTATGGCATCAAAATGAATAGAACAAACTTCATAACTCCCGTGAATTAAATTTTCTTTTTGTAATAAGTCCTCTCTTCCAATCAAAAGTAGCCATTTTCGGCGCCTGAAACAAAATAAACAATCCTCTCATCATAAGCGTAAAATCCATACCCGGTGCCTAACCCTAAATCTTGCCGCTTGAACTCCGTAACTAAAATTAAAATAAAATAAGTACCTACATAAATTAAGAATAATGGTATAAAAGGATTGGAGTGGAGGCTCACTAACTAGAACTTCTAGAACTAAAAAATATTCACAATATCCATTCGTAAAAATCTAAACCCACCTTATACCTACCATACCTATTTCTGTAGGAATTTGCACAGTGTATATATCTACTATTACTGCCGTTCCATTTTGCCTAGCCAACCAACATTTTCGTTTTAAATATTATAGCATTACAAGACGACCCAGAAACAGTAGGGAATCGCCTTTGATGTCGGGCCGTGCCACCGTGTCCGTGTGAGTACAAACGCTGTCACTAGCAGATATGTAAGGGTTGTCACAAAATGGAAAATAAAATAATTGTTTGTTATGATAATGTCATCGTTAATTTATGAGTAATAAACATTTACATATGCACCACTGCACTTATCTATTATCTTAAGTGCACGGCAGTGCGCAGGCCAAGTTTCTACAACACCGCCGCATGCACTACTTACACGAAACATTTCTTACTCGAGTTACGAAAATTAAGTTTTACCTGCGTAAACAATACACTAGTACTAGTACTAAAGCAAAATGCTAAATTTCACAAGTCTACAAACCATAATAGTTCCTGAAATACGTGCCTCAGAAAAAAACAATTTTAGACCATGACTGACTAACATAACAGGTAATCAAAAACTATAGCCATTCTGTACCTCTAGGTCTTTTCTAATTATCCTGAAGCCATGTTTGGAACAAAGAAGGAGTCTAATATTTAGACCATACAAAATACAGAAACACTTTTTATACCTTTATTACCTTTAGACCCGCAACCGATACCTATATCGCTTGTACAACACTCAGTCGCCAAAAAAAGGGAATTATTGCAGTAGGCGCATGAACAAATAGTTTTATCCTTTTTTATATAACCCAAAGATCGAGACAGGTAGGTAAGTATAATTTTATCCAAATCGAGTAATTTTCTTTTACGGTGCGATTATTAATCTGTATTTTAACTAATCTAGCAGTCGATTTTTGTCATGGAATACAGGCATTATTAATAAAAGAATGTACCTGCATTTGAAATGTGATATTTTTTCCAAATAGATGATTTAAAAAAATGTTTATAAAACCTGAATTTATCGCAGTCAAGCGAAATACAAGAAACATTAAGAATAAAAAAAATTTTTTTTTGAATAATTCAAAATCCCATACATAACCCCTAAGATAAATACTTTAAAGAATAAGAATACATCCTTTATATTTCGTATAAAAATATCCAACTTTCTAATTAAATTTATTTTCTAGTGTGACAGCCCTATAAGCACACGCTAATATAATAGACGCTTGTAGGGAGCTGTCCTCCGTGTGGATTCTCTCTGTGCCTATCCTAAGTATATCTGATATACCTACATAGAAGATATTTCAGACATAATACCTGTACTTCGGGATAATAATAAACTAATCAATCCATACCTTTCAGGGTCTTTTGGCAGCGAAAATAATGTCAATTCCGGCATAATCCTTGTAGAATTCAAGCAACCAAATGCACAGCAGTAACGATGGTCATTCGATCGTTTTTTACTCATTTTAATTTATTGATTCACCAAGTTGAGTAGGTATGTGCGACTATTTTAAACACTTTAGTATTATGTAGGTGTAATAATAACCACGCGTCCTTCGATGCGGGCGCGTGGCAACCGACTGGCATTGCCTCTTTGGAACCCGTGCGCGCGTTCGTACGTACCTAACGTACCTAAACATGGGAGTGGTTTATTCAAATGTACACCCGTGTGTTTTTTTTGGATCCAAACTGACCCCCGAAATTATTCTAAAATTATTTTTTGGCCATTTTTTGAGTGATTATGTGCGCGTCTCTACGACTTGTACTATTATTTATTGTTTGGATCTATATCACTATGCTTTTCAAGTTTCTACGTAATTGGTCTTCAAATAAAACCTGTGACAGACGGACGGACGGACACCAGAGTGATCTTGTAGGGGTCCTTTCTTTTCTTTTAAGGTCCGGATCCATAAAAACGAGGCTACAGTTGAAAAATATATGTAGGTAGGTAGTAGGTAGGTATTTCAATAAATAGACCTTTACCTAAGCACTAAAATACTGCAATATCTTGATGTGATTGCCATGTCTGCCTATGTTAAAAGTTATAATTTACTTGTTTATGGTCTTAATATTTGAATATCAATACGCTGTTTTTACCTTTTATTATAAAAATGTATTACTTACTTCATTTAACCAATCAAACATTGAATTATTTTCTAAACAGCTTTTAATAGTTGAATAAAACACATAATCACCCAATAAATTAAATGAACAAACTATTATTTTATTACAAAGCATCTAACGCGCTATCATTAACCGAACGTATAATTTGTTCGAACGTGACAGGCTTATAATACTATTATAGTTAATTTTTTGTTCAACATTTTGAATGTCTGTAAATTCGAGTAAATTGCATAATTATTGGTTTAGCACGAGTTAGTGGCTATTGTGGACTGCATTAATTGGAGTAAGCTATATTTATTGTAAATACTTTTTTTTACTTTTGAAATGGGTTCTATTTTTTAACGTTACAGTGTTAGTTTGATTCTTCGTTTAAATTCTAGGTATCTAGTTAGTTAGAATCGATTGAATAAAAGCGAATGGTGCGTCTATGCTACGCGAAACGAGCACGAGCCGTGACTGTTTTCGTTCGTTGCTCACAATGTCAAGTGTGGATGTACAACGAGCTTACAATGAGCGGAGCCTACAATACGAGCGCAACGCGAATCAGTGTTCGTTTAAAAACTTACAATCGGCGGAGCGCACGCAGTCGAGCGAGACGAACTCTCGTCCGAAACTCGCAAGTCCGTCCACGCTAGGCGAATCCGTGTTCCACCTGTGCTCGGCTCGTGCTCGGTTCGTGTAGCATGGACGCAAGTATATTTTCAAAGAAGACGTGTGTATGGGAGTATTTGAAGTAGGTAAACGCCGCGCGCGCCAGTAATCGGTTCCTTTCACAAATACCTATTCGAATTATTCGCCACAATAATTCGACATCAAAATGACTAGTTTTTTTTATATTGTATAGGCTATCCCCCTTATTCATAATAGCTTTTTAATTAAATCAGTGAAATAGTGTCCTCCGTCTCACTCTTTCGATCGCCAAATGTCACGTGTCAGATAAAGACTTCAGAATTTTAGCTAATCAACGTTTGATAACTTCATTATGAATAAGAGGGTTTGTGTTTAGGTGCCCCAAAGATAATGATCCTTGCAAATTAATGTTTATTATGGTCATCGAGGAACAATCCCTTAGAGTAGTAATACCGAGCAATCCGATTCCGAAACTAGTCAGTGATTTGTCACTGATTTTGAACAGTAAGGACGAATCACTGCATCGTGTGTTCTTGACTTGGCCAATCAGAACGCTTGAGTCCTTGTCTTAGCCAATCAGAGCGCATTGTCGATGGTGGCAAATTGGCGGAATAGATAGCAAGCAAAATCAACGTCATTACGCTTCTTTGGGTTAATTGTTCGATGATTATGGTGTATCAAAGCTTTATTCTAAATACTTCTAGTTGATTATACTAAATGCACTAAATTGTACTTATTTGTTATTTGATTTCTTTCTTCTTAATCGTAAAATTAATCTTAAATTTTGTAGTTAATGTCAAAATGAATGTGGCATTTTCGCCATTGTCAAACGACTATAGTCACGGACTTTTTGGCGGGAACTTGCAGAGTGACGTTGCGTTTTCATTTTTATTTTCATAAATATGTGTGTTTTGAGTTTTATTGTGTATTTTTGGTGGTATTTTACCCAATAAAGATCATCCATGTGCACCAGTGAAGTGAAATGAAATGAATTAAATGTATCGTGACTTTTCAAGTTGTCTCAAAAAGTCTGTGAAGAGTTTTAGTACAATGACCACCATTGTAGTAAAACATGACTTTTATGGACGGTGACTTACTGAGGACTATAATGTGAAAGTGATAACTATAATATAACTCGACACTGGCAGAAATGAGCCCTAATTTGGGCTTGGTTGCCAAACTTAAAAATAAGAAGAAGAAGACTATATTCACAGATAGTAGGTACCTACTACCTACTATCGTTTTCCCCACGGAAAAGAGAAGTTTTCCCTATTCGACGATTAGTTAAATAATTGCGAATACTGTAAAATTATGTAGGTCCTTAATAAGTGTGGACATGTATTGTCTTGCAAGCATGTTCCAAAAGCAAAAAAAATGTTTGAATAAAGAATCACGAATTCTTAAAAAGAAAACTGTTAAACTTTTGTCACATTTTAATTCTATCAATTACCAACCATATCCCTATGTAAATAAAGTTCACAATAAACGCTAGAGAGTTTCGAATTAATGTGGTCCCGTCTGTCACGCATCACTGAAATAATAAAAAAATATTCATTCATCTCTAAACTTATCACCATAAGGTTGAATATCCTATAGCACTTTCTACACTTGACTGTACACTACCCGAACGGAACGGATCTCACACGCACCTGTTTCCGGTCTGAGTACTTTCCACCCACTTCCGGTCTATGCTTATCTACCAGCTGGTCTGTTATAGTTACTATGAGGAATATGGCTTTCGCTCTTTAGTTTCACTAGCTCTTGGGGCCATAAGAATAAGGTTCAAAATCGCGTAGCACTTATCCACCATTTTGTTCAGAAAATTTTGTCAGAAGCGGTATAAAAATTGCTTTCCTAGGTACATATGCTTATCTAAATGTATTCTTTAAAGAATTGAAGAGTATTTTACTATCGTGTTTGAGTTCACAAAAAATACATGAGAAAAATTAGTTCCTTGAGTAAGCCGCGAGAGGCGCTGGCGCTGTGACAATTCCTATAAAGAAATGTCGTAAACGCAAAAGCGACTGTAAGCGTTATTAGTTCTGAGACTACTGACACCATGGACAAGAATACTCGTTATTATATTATCACTTGGGGCCTCATACTAAAAGGGCCCTAGGTAAGTGTGCCCCTTAAAATTTACCTTGCGTGTGAGTTCTTGTTCTGGAGCCCTTGACACAGGTTTTATAAACTTAAAAGGGGAGTCCCAACCCATGTAAGTAACTAACAAACTTGTAATTAAATAAAGAAATTTTGAATGTTTTTTGTTTTTTATTCTATCATCAATTTAAATTGTTCGATTCAGTTTTAGTAGGTATGCTGTGGAGAAATTGTGGCCTTTGAAGTAAAAAAGATCTCTTGTTTTTGAAAGGGAAAGCATAGAACATTGGATATCAGATTTTTCTTCTAAGTAGATTTTATAAGCCGACTAAGGAAAATTGCTATAATTATGGGAAAAAAGTTCAATAAATTTTACCCATCTAGGGATAGGTAAATAAAATAAAGAGTAAGAAACAAGTAACGTGCTGATTGCCTTCTTTTTGGTGTGTCGCAGTCGGGTAAAAAATGGAGTACACTACACCTACCTAATTGCCAGCTCGATTGTCATGAGCTACGACTTCTAAAAACCCATGCATTTTTTAATTTCGCTAAAAAACATTTTTTATTTGAAATTAAAATACTTTTATTTGCCATTGGTTCAAAAATAACAATTTAGTCTTGTATAAAATACTTGTATTGCCATCTAGTATTGAATAGTAGAACTAAATACAATTTCTAAATGTAGCCCTGAGATAATAAGTAGTTCAACTATTCAACAACAGATGGCGCTGTTTTAATTTTATTTTATTTAGGGTGAATTAACTTATAGATGGCCGCTGGATTAGCTTGTTATTTATTTCAATATTTTATGTGATAAAGTTACAAATAATTAATTGTTCTCTATCTATCTGACCGCTAACAATTAATTTTAATCTGTCATAATCTAAAGAATATCTTGATTAGGGATAGCAATTCATAAAAGGATAAAAGGCAGAATAAAATCTTAAAAAAAAAAACAAACAATACCGCTCCGTATATGAAGATATTATATATTCAATGAACATGTATTTCTTTTAATCTCAGCATAATTTCGGTCAATACAACGTGTGAAACAATGCGACCCACTGTTTTATATTATATACCATTATATTATGTAACAAGTAACTAATTTTTATATTATTTTAATACCATATTTAATTATTGTGACATTTTTCACTACACACTTTGATTCGATACAAAAAAAGTCGCTCAACGCTGCAATATGTCGAAATTTAAATAAATTACTTAAAATAATAATCAAAAAATCTTGGAAGGAGTAAATTTAACAAAATGAAACGTGTTTTTTTCGACGAAATATTGCAGCTTTGCTATACATTCCGCCTAACATACAAATACATACTACATTTTTTTATTCAGCGACCGTGTATAAAAAGCCATAGATTTGCCAACACTCTATAATCTGTGGTTAAATAATTATTAACAAGGTAACTTTAATTAAAATTACGTGGAGAACATGGAATAAAGTCCGTTCCTAAATATTAAAAAAGGACAATGGTCAGTTAAAAAAAATACATACATGTATAAACAATATCATAAGAGGCTCGTTCAGCCTTATTAATGCAGTCGTTTATCAATAAAAATCTTTTATAAACTTTGAAAAGAGACCATTGCCAGTACCTATAAAACATTGAGAGGAAATCCCCTAAATTGTAATTTATATAGAGGAGAAATGCGATTTATTCGATGTTGTGTTCATCACGGGACCGACAATCCAATTCATGAAATATTGAAGTTCATTATTTATTTAAAAAACAATTGCTTAAAACAGCAACAAGCTTATAAGTGGCTTAAGAATTTACTTAACTAGTTGTACAAATAATGTTATTCTGTAATTTATAGGTAAACGACTCAACAACGTCAGAATAACAAAAAAGATAAAATTTTTTCACAAATTGGATCTCGTTACACACCTGTTCAAATTTTTTAACAATGTTTTAAAATGCTTATAATGTAAAAAGCTCACAATATATTAAAATCACTCGTGTATATTGTTTTCACAAAAGCTTCCGTTCGAAAGTGTCATGTAGGCGTGTGATTTCCCGCGTGTAATTTCATTCAAACGCTATCAGTCAAAGAGAGCGAACGTCTCTGCTTTAAGCAAATGAGGCTTACGCTTAATGAAGAAATAATATAAAATTTTATTACTTAATGTAAGGCAGTGCTTTTGATATTGTACAAGCATTTTGTATCATAAAAATATTTTTCGAACACTTTTCGAGGGGTCTGAAAAGCTAGATTTTTTCTAGCACATAATAATGATATGCAGACTGTCAGCTTGATTTTTTTGTGCGTGATATGTATTTTTTTTTTCGTTATCTGCTAGCAATATAGGTGAAGTTACGCAAACAATTTTCTAAACAACACAACAATTATTATTTTTTCATCTAAGTTCGGAGATGTCCTTCTAAATATATTTGCCTAAAATTAATTTAAATTGAGACTCTAAATTATATGTCCTAAGTTAGATTTTTCTAGTTTCCAAGCGCAGTAGGCCCGTAAGAAATTATTTAAGGATATTATAAATATAATGGAATAATATTTTCAAGTTTGTTTATTATGATATCAATAAATTCCGCATAAAATAAATTGCAACGTATTATAAAACTTCAATATTATTATTAAAAATAAAAGAACAAAACCTTCCTTTAAAAATATATTAGAATTTATTATGAAAGGCACAAAATAAACATAAAATAAATATTTAAACATTCTAACATATTTAAAAAAAACAACTGAAAAGGATCGAAGCTTCGCTTCAAGCAGTTAGTTTTAAGGTTTCTTCTGTCGTATTATTATTTATTATAACAATTGTATTGAACAAATTTTTGGAAGGTTTAGTTTGGGCGGTTTACCCTATTATAAAATTTTATACCACGTTGCAATGGTTGCAACTTACAAAAAATAGTTAATCTAATAAATATATTTAAAAATAAATATTTAAATATGAAATATAACTTCAAAGCTGTAAATTTTTCTAGTTATTAGTTAAAAATAGACACAGAGTGTTTATTTCATAGGTATATTGGTAAAATTATTGCTCTAAATAATTTATCTACATCGGTAGCTTACATAAAAGTTACAATTGCTGTACTTATTGTTGATAAATATTTGTTTGGTTCCGTTTAAAACAAAAACAGGTAAAAAAAATAAAACGAAATGTAAAAAAAAACAATATTTATTTACAAAAAAGAAAAACGTGTACAGAAACAATCTTGGTCATGTGACACGATTTAAGGGGGCAGGTAAGTTTAGATAATTGTAAGCGGGAGAAGTTGTTAGTTTTATATAATTTTGAGGAACCTAACACTAATTTCACAGCAGCAGCAACTGTAACAACTTTTACGTTTATTTGCATATCCATACGTAAAATTGCAACTTGCTTCATCAAATTGCAACTTGCTTCATCAAATTGCAACTTGATAAATAAAATTGCAACTCACTGCATAAAATAGCAATACATTCAAATCTGTAAAACAAGTGTAGGAACCGCAAAAAAGTATATAAAGGCCCAGAATTGACATAGTTGAAATTTTTTGGCAGTAAAAATGCTGTTTGTGATAAGCGATGATTGGTAAGGTAGCGGGTGAATGGTGAAGAGTGCAGAGATGACGCTAAGACCATAAACACATTTACGTTTCGACTTAGCTTTGTTGTGACGTCAGAGCACTGTCGCTGGGAAGTCCTCCTCCTGTATAAGATGACACTATTAATCGAATAATAAAACAAATAAAGGCTTTCGTGAATTTTCTTAAACGTTAATTTACTAATTAGTATTTTACCTGAACACATTTAGATTTAGTACAATTATCTGCGTAACAGAATAAAAGTGAATTTCAGAACTGAAAGCGATTGCATGAGAAACGCTTTGTATATAATTTTAAGCACACAGCGCTGTGCGTCCTGCATTGCACTTTATTGTGTAGACTGTAGATGCAAGAGTCGATTTTATTTAAATGTCTCTTTGAAGTGTACGTATTAATATTGTTATAGAAAAGATAAAAATTATATACAAGTTTTCATCCAACAGTTTGTCTTATTCCAGATTGGCCTGTCTGTCTGTCTTTGACCACAATGTCAACACTGTAAGTGACGATGTGGTCTTTTTTCCATTACATATACCATAAAAGTTTGTCAGGCAAAATAATTATGCTGCTGTAGTCTTTGATTAATCATCGGCGCTAACAAAAAGTCAACTCAAAATAAACCTTAAGATTTTAGAAACTGTGGGCAGTTTTGAACAGCAAAACGTTTCATTGTTGGTTCTCCAGTGATACAAAACTTGTACAATTCAAGTTTATTTTTTTAATAAGTCTTACTTTTCTGCTCGCTCGTAAAGCCAAAGAGAGAAGAGAAGGTTGCCATTATTAGCACCCGTCTCGATGAAGCTCTGAAGGAGTAATGCGTCAAATACACTAGGGGGCAAATGGAGCAACATTTTGCGGAACATGTTCCTCAGCAACTACGAGGAATGTCCCGAGACACTTATAATGTACAAAAAGAGCGTTGCGTTGCGCATCATGTTGGGAGACATTTTGTCAATTAGTGTATAGAAGTTTTAATAAAACATAAAAATAGAAAGGAACAAAGAATATACAATCCTCTGTGGTATCACTATTTGAATTAATTCAAGCTAATAAAAAATATTTGTTAAACTGTTAAGTTAAAAGTATTTCGTTATTGCACATTATTCAGACACACACACACACACGCCTGAGCAATTTGTTAAAAAAAATCTGCATTCGTCGCTCTTTCGTACCCCTCTCTCTACATTTCGAACAAGATCTTCTTCAACAACAGATTCGACTAGTTTTGGCATTAACCCACTTACCAGTACCTGGGGCTCTACCGCGTAACTTTGGTGGTAATCGTAACGAACACCATTAATTATTTCATCCAATGACGCGCACGCGGTATGACGCGACGATGACCATTCGTGGGCCCTGATTGGATGAAATTAATTAATGGTGTTCGTTACGATTACCACCAAAGTTACGCGGTAGAGCCCCTGGTGTTCATTAAAGAGAATGTATTGACACTTCACTCTTATAAAGGGAATATCCATCAACAACGTATACGTCTCCACTACAGGGACGAACCTCCTATAGGTAACCTACTATACCGTGGAGTAAAGTCTCGTGGAGACTAGCAGGCAACCTCACGTTTCATAGAATTAAGCTTCTTAGACATGCAAGACTTGTCCGTCCTAATGTTTTCCTCCACAGAAAATACAGTGGGACCATTGTAAGCTTAACACTTATAAATAGCAGAGATGTATGAGTCTGCAGTCTGCACCATCATCATGTGTAGGTGTGTTTTTCGACTCAGTTTCGCCCCCTTAAGTTCGAGTTTCAATTGCTATTTCACAAAATTATTCGTTTGATGTTTATTTTTTTGTATGGAATCTATCATTATTGCCATACCTTGGGATCCTGATAAATCTTGGAGTTAAAAAGACTAAAAGAAGAGGAGATTTCTTTGTAATACTTATTATTCATATACTCAATTTACTCATGCCTCTCATTAGTGTATTATGGTGCGTCCATGCTACGCGAAACGAGCAAGAGCCGAGCTTTGAACGAACAGGATTCGTTCGTTGCTCGCGATTTCAAGCGTGGACGTACTTAACGAGCCTACAACGAGCGCGATGCGAATCCCTGTGTTCGTGAAAAAACTGTCAATCGGGCGGAGCGCAGTCGAGCACGCTACGAATGCTCGTTCGAGGCTCGCAAGCCCGTCCACGCTACGCGAATCATGCTCGCAGTGTGCTCGTTCGTGACTCGGCTCGTGCTCGGTTCGCCAAGCATGGACGCACCATTATATCTCGATGTAAAGTGTTCAAAATTAGTGTGCATGTTGTGTTCGCTCCTAGAAGGCCGTTCAGTCAACCATGTCTTTGTAGTATTTAATTTTATATGTAAATGCTGTAACGACCAGTTTGCGAACCTAAATAAAAAAAAAAAGCAGCAGTTTTGGTAGTTTAAGTGAAATCACCAACACAATGTTAATATTTCACCCGCATTCTCAATGTTTCATTTAGTTTACAATACCCAGACGATTACATTGTCTTCGCAGACTGCTATGAGGTCGTCGGCCAATGTCAGGTCGACTGGCAACGAACCCTTCTCTTGCGGTATGGGAGCCTGGTTGATGTGTCGTTGGATCTCCATTATTCTTTCGTTCTAGAAAATTTAAATGTATTAACACCCATAAAATTAAATCTTAGCTAAGAACAAATTTTAAATAACGATGCAATACTCGACCAATATGCCATCAATACCATAGAAGAGGCAAATGGAAGAAGCGTACATATCGCGCCGACCCCAAATGATTAGGAACAGGGCAGGCAGTTGTTGATAATGACTAGTCTGTGTAATTTCAACTTTAAAGAATTAGTCGCTTAGATTTTTGTTCAACGTAATATTTTCTGTTTTAGTCCCTCCACTTCAATAAATCAGTGTTCCATACATTGAGCTATTATGACTACGTATAGAGAAGACGCCACACATCACAACCATGTTCCATCCAGGCCATCCAGCCACACTTGTTGTTGTATAACGATGAACGAAACGCGTAAGCGCCGTGAAAATCCGGTGTTTGCGAGAAAAATACTCCTAAAAGCGTTCTGATAGCGCTACGTTGCCGACGAACTGCAATGCAGTTTGGCAGATATTTCAAATGTAAAAGTGTATTTTTTATTAAGAAAATAAATAATTAAAAAAAAAAAAAAAACGTCTGCTACTGTCTGCTTAGACGACTAATTATTGTTTCAGCGCTAACTTTAGTTGACTCTAAAGGGACATAACCTTTGCTTATGATAGCGTCTCATGCTTATGATGATTCCATAAGTACTAATTTTATTGTCCTAAATTTTAAAGACGCTTTAAACCTTATTTAGCTTGAGCCTTTTGCTGTTTTTGACCGCATTCTTCGTCTTTACAGTATCATAACGGAGCTGCTCTAAATACAATTGGTGATGCATCACAATTCACAACCAATTGGTCAATAACACCATAAATTCATATTGAAATACAGCAGTGTTCTGAATATTGCAAAATGTCAACGTTCAGCAAAGTAAAATCATATTTATCAGATTATATTACCTCAGATTTTAGTCTATTAAGCAGTCTGTCTCGCTCCTTCTTGAGCACGTCACATCGCGTCGTTTCATTTTCATCCAGCACCCCTTTCACTTCAAGCTCCGCTATTATAGAGTCTCTTTCAGTAATTGAGCTCTCTAAGATGTCTTGACTGAAATATTTAATAAGAATATCTTTAAACTCTATGTAGATAGTCCTAAGTTGCGTTTTACAAGGGAAAGCATCTTTGGAGGAACTTTTAATATTTAACTTTACATGTGCGAAATTGTTTTTAGAATTCTGTCAAACGATTTACTATTCGTTAGGTAGTTTAGACTTGTTAAGAAAAGGAAATATAATACATTAAATTATTAAAAGAAACAAAAACCCGACTGCGTAAAACATAAATTAACTGAAAAGAGATAAACAAGCTCTTTAATCTATAGATTTTTGAATATAACTTGAATGCTATAAGGTATTGTAGTCGGGACAAACCAATAACCTATGTATGTATCTTTTTTTTAAATATTTGTTTAATATTGCAATACCTTATAGCATTCAAGTTATATTAAAAAATCTATAGATTAAAGAGCTTGTTTATCTCTTTTCAGTTAATTTATGTTTTACGCAGTCGGGTTTTTTGTTTCTTTTAATAATTTAATTTATTTCAGACTTTTTAGTTTTATACAGAATGAGTTGTAAGTATTAGTAAGTAAATGAGCGGTACGGTAAAGTAACGCTAACAACCATCGCAACTCTGTGAGTTACGTACGGTAACCGCTCATAGTACCTTCAAGAGAGGTAGAGCATAGCGTTTATTCGCTCAAAGAGCAGCTCGACTGGGGAAGTACCTCCACCTTACAGAATACCGCAGCCAAATAACTTTATGTTGTGTAAAGATGTGTTCCTGCGCGTGAGTAAGGTCGCCAGAGCTCATAGGGGAGGGGGGAAAGGTCGGTAACGCGTGAGCGATGCTTCGTTTGTTGCAAGCGTCCATATGGCTACGGTAACCGCTTACCATCAGGCGGGCCGTATGCTTGTTTACCGACTTAGTCGTATAAAAAAAAAAAAAAAAAAAAAACCTATACCTACTGTCCTTGAATTAAAGATGGTTTTTTGCAGTTTACGTCAAAATGGTAGCACAAAAGTATTACAATATATACATATATGGAATGGGCTTTTCACAAGCTTTCATTTGATACCCATATTGTTATAATAACGAAACTTTTGTTTTTAATACCCCCCCCTCTTTTCTTATCCGTAAACGCCATATAAAAATAATATACCCTATGACACTCCCACAGTTAAGACGAATCTAACGACACCTCATATGCTTAAATCCATCAAGCCGTTTAGGCTGCAGAGCGTGCCAAAGAAATAGACATACATACATAGTATACATACACACTTACATACATACATACACTCGAGAAACATAACCCTCCTTCCGGGTCAGTCGGGTAAAAATATGACAGTCCAAAAAATAATGATACTAATGACCAATTTGAAATCAAGAAAGTAAGCAGATGATACTCACATAACATGTGATAATTGACGCAGTACCCCATCCCTCTTTGTCTGACAGTCTTGCAAGGAATCCTCCATCAGCTTCAAGCGCTTCAGCACGGCAGTGCATGTCTCGCAATTCAGCGCTGAAGCGTTTTGTAATGAACGGATTCGCTGCTCCATTTTTTTCATCTGAAAAATTTGATCATTTCATTCATTAGTCTTTTTAAAGTATTTTTTAACCCAACCCACGATCATTGTAGTAATATCTATTATTATCAGTCAAATTAAATTTCATGTAATGGACAAAAGATACTTACTTCCACAATACAGAATAACTTAGTGTGGAAGCTAGAACTCAAATTGTATCTAATCATGCTGGTCTTTCTAATAAATTTCATTTCATCAACGCGTAGTTAAAACCGCTGGTTAATGACATTTGGCACACAGGTTCCTTAAATAACGTAGGCATAAGTGCGGGTTTTCCTTAATTCAACCCATAAGGGGTGTTATTAATCATATAGAGAAATATTTACCTTTCGTAATGTTTCAATTCTTCTCTGTTCTTCATCGTAAAAAACTTTTTCTCTCTCAGCCGCTATCAGAAACGACTCCTTCAGAGCTCCTTCTAATTCTAATATCCTTTTTTCTTTACTATCAGTACTTGAACATGATTTCTTATTAACTATGTGTTCCAGTTCATCTATTCTTTCATCTTTACTCCTAACAACAGCTAGTAGCTGCTCGAACTCAGCAATATTATTATTCTCTCTTAAAGCTTCTTCTAATATCGAAATACATCTCTGTTGTTCGATTATTTTAGAGTTTTTTATACCCATCTCTTTTGTCAGGTCGCTTATTTTTCTTGCCAGTTTCTGTATATTAATCGGCTCTTTTCTTCTGTCTTTATAATGTGTTATGTCTAAGAAATTGTCGCTCTTGCTGAATTTACATTTGTCTAACCTGTCCACTACCTTACCACTCTTTTGCAGTTCGAAAAAGCTTTTGCTCCTTTTTATACAATTCATGTCTTGTCCATCTGCTATTTTGAGTACCTCAGACAGTATCAATGATAATTCGTTTAGCTCTATTTCTAAGTTTATCACTTTTAGCTTGTTTTCTTCTAATTTCGCTTTCAGTTTGTCTTTCTCTGATAAAGTCGTTTCTAAATCGTCAATAGCTGCCATTTCACTTTTTCTCGCTCTGCTTATTTCCTAGCGAGAGGGAGGGTCAAAATAAATATAACAAATTATAAAGAAATGAAAAAAAAGAACGTAATAAAAATATTAATTTACTATCAACAACAAAATTCCATCAACAATATAAACCCAAAAAATAACTCGTGATAAGTCAACATAAATGTTTCTTTTATTGTTATTATTTTTTAATAATAGTTGATATTATGCAATAACAAGTTCGTAAGCTGGATAACATCGACTAACGGACATCTTAATCATTCTATTTAGATACATGATTACTTAACAGTTTTACATATTAGTATTTTTATTTAGAGTTTTTGTGTCAATTATTTAATAAATCGCTTACTTAAAAAATAATTCCCGTTGAACACGATTATTTTTCTTTAAACATCGCTTAAAATTATCGCTATAAACTAAATAATTATTTTATTGTGTGCTGATTACAATTATGGGTTATATCGAATGTTTATACATTTTAGTTGTTTTTGAACACTATGTATCGAAACATGTAAATTATGAGTTCCTCATAGAAATGACGTGAAGTTAGATGTCACCGCTCAACGGAATATTTGTATCGAATGTAAAAAAAGGAAAGAGCAAATAAATTTACGACAGTCTTGGTGCGAAAGACTAATTTAGAAGAAGCTTTTAAGGAAACCAGCGGGCCCGGCCTGCATGAAACAGAAAATGTTAGTATTATTAGTACACAGGTTATAATAACAGTTTATAGTAGCAATTATTCAATTGGAGTCGATTCACGCTATCATACCAATTCTCGCTTTTTCTCAACCTTAGTTAACTCAGTTCGCTCAAATCTTTTCTTAGTTCGCTTATTTCTTTTCCTTAGTTTACGTATTTCTCTTTCTCAGATCGCTTATTTCTCTTTCAATGGTTTATCTTAGTTCCCGCATTTTGGTAGGCATTCAGTTCACAATAAAAAATGAAAAGAAGTGAGAGAGCTGAGTGAGTTCGCTAACTCACTTGATAAGTCAAAATAAAAGACAGTGTGAATCGACATAATATTCCAAATATTAGTAAAGTTAAACAAATAATATGTTAATAATAAATTAACAGCAAATACCTCTTCTCTTTGTGCTTGTGCTTGCTGCTGACTTTTCACTTTGGCTTGAAGGTTCCGTATAGACCTGGAAGTATAACATTCATAATATTATAAATCACACCAAAAATATTAACAAAATCATACATTTTGATTGAGTAAGACGGTTTTTTGTTTACTATTTCAGAGTTGATTTTAAATAATCCAGTAATCTCACATGTCTTCCGTAATTTTTCCCTTCCTTACACACATATTCTTCAAAAATTTGAACAATAGCGAAACAATTTAACTTACTGTTGCAAATCCATGATCTGCTTTTCCTTCTGCGCCTGTTCTTCTTGCGACATCTGAACGAGTTGTAGCAATCTCTCTGTTTCTGTCGTCAGTCGCTTCGCCTCTTCTTTGCTCTGGTCGAGCTGTGACTTGAGTTGCTCGGCGTCCTTCTGTGTGTCTGTCAGCTTGCGGTTCAGGTCTGATACAGCTGCTGTGCTGCCTCCCGCCTGAAATATATGTTTGATTCATTAGTTCTGCAGGACCAACGACCTGGTATTCTGGAAGTCGTTAGAAACAAGCTGTTTAGACTGCTCCTCGGAAATATGTGCATTGATGAGTATCTAGGCTGATGAATTAGTAACGTGGGGATTAAGATGATTCCATTATAAATAAACGTCTCTACTAAAATTATCAAAAGTTCACCATAGAACGAAAAATTTAAGATATTTGTGGGGAGTCATCATCATCATCATCATCAGCCTATAATGTCCCACTGCTGAGCACAGGCCTCCTTTCACAAATCAGGGTGAAAGGGAATGGGCAGATACTCCACCACGCGTGCCCACTGCGGATCGGTGGAGGTAGGCTAGTGGTCAACCTACTGTTGGAATTTTTCAAGCCGCCTAGGAGGCATCCAACTAGCTTAACGACTATCACAATTAAGTGATAACCGGGACCAACGGCTTTACGTGCCTTCCGAAGCACGGAAACGCTCGATTTGAAATACCACTAGGCGGTCACCCATCCAGGTACCGACCAAGACAGACGTAGCTTAACTTTGCCGATTGATTAAGAACGGCTAATCATGGTACACCACGAGCGCTTCTCTGTGGGGAGTATATTTGAATATTGCTATAAACTATAAATGACATAGTGAGGAGTTTAACATTTTATTTAGTCATATATCTATTCTTTTCTCACCTTTCTCAAAGATGCTTCCATTTGGTCCATTTGCTCTTTTCTCTTTTTCAACTGTCGATCTAATTCCGTCAGCGATTTCTCCTTCTCCTCCACGTCTTTTCTCTTGTTCTCAACCATTCTTCTTTGTTCTTCAAACTGTCTCCTCGCGTCGTCTAACTTCTTGAATTCTTCTTGTAGTTGTTTCCTAGCTTGAGCTGAGTCTTCCCCAGCTTTCGCGTTCTGAGCGCCAGCCGCCTGGAGTTTCTTGTTCGCTTCGCGGAGATCGAGCTGTTACCGAAATAAGATGGTTAGAAAATAATAAAAAAGGAAAACAACGGTAACATCTATTACTTAATATGTCACCGAAAATGTAAGCTTACAAAATGCTACGAAATCTCAAAATCGAAGCGTAACTTTTTACATGTAACTGCAAAATATAACCTTAACCACAGCAAACAATTCAATCACAAATAATGAGTTTCTCGAAAAAATATTTTTGTAAATACGATGAACAATGAGACAAGTAATATTGCAAATATACACGAAACAGTAGCGAGCTGAAAAAAGACGAGATAAAAATTAATAATTCGATCAAACATGAAGCCTTTATTGAGGTAGATATTGCACCGAACATTTTCACCACAGAGGAGGTGCATTGAGACTTGAAATGTAGGGTGCAACAGTTTGCTCGATATCTTTAAAACATTCATTCCCATGATAACGATCCATTAAAAAAACACTGCGATGATGATGCTAATAAAATAAATACGAACATTTATGAGGGGTTGGAGGATGCCCAGCGGGCCGAGGGTGACATGCTATACTATACAACGACAATGTACATGACAACCGGCGAGATGATCCCAACCAAAAATCAAATGTATGAACATCGAAATTAAAATCTACTCGAACACCGGTGCAATTACATAAAGCAGACAGCGTACGCGAATCGAGGTTCAATCGAGTTCCAATGTTCAATTGAATGGTTCTTATTTAAACGGTAGTAAAGTTCGAACTCGTTTCAACCACGCAATGTTCCTACAGCCGCTCGTCGCCGGGCGATCCTCCAACTGACCTGGCTCTTCTCCAATTCTTGAACGAGCATCTCGAGTTGTGACTGGCATCGCTCCCGCTCGACGGCGAGTGACCGCGCCTCCGCTTGAGCAGCTTCAAGCTGCTTTTGTACTTCTCGCACGTCGGATGGCCCCCGCGCTTGAAGCTGTTGCAACTGCTGCTGTTGGGCCTGGAATTGTTTTTCCAAAGACTGTAAGCGCTGCTGGCATTCGGACAAAGCCCTTTCCGCTGCGATCGCTTTCGATTTTTCCGCTTCAACGGCGGCCCGCCATTTTTCGAGTTCACCGACTTTCTGTGCTTCTTTCTCCGCTTTTTCGACTCGCTGTTTAATTGTGTCTCTTTCTTTACAGACATTTTGAACTTGCTGTTGCAATTTTGCGATTTCTCTTTCGCGATTTTCAAGGACGGCTTTAGCACCCCGTTCCGAATCTTGTGCCATCTTCCTTTGTTCTTCCTTAAGTCTACGGACTTCTTCACGCTGCTTCTGCAGTTCCGCTTCTGAAGCATTTAGTTCCCTTTGGAAATTCACAAGCATATCCTGTGATTTTTCTAATTGGGCTACTAATTGATCGCGTTCGATCGTCAACTGTTTTGAATCTGCTTCTAATTTGACAATTTGTTTTTCTATAGCATCCGCCTGCTTGTCCCTTTGTTCTAATATAGAGGCCATCTTTTCTCTATCCCGGACAGACTGGGCTAGTTCTTGTTGGAGTTTCACAAGAGTTTCTTGCGTTCGGTGGTCCAAGGTTCTCTGTTGCTGTTCCAGGTTACGTCTCGTGTTCTGTATTTCAGCTCTCAGTGCATCTCTTTCTTGTTCAATCTGTCGCATTTCAAGGATTGTTCTTTCAAGTCGCTCGTGCATACGACCCAGTTCATTTGTCATCCTATCATACTCAACTCTAGTTGTCTCATTGGTCTCCTGATACTTGGCAAGATGCATCTGAGATTTTTCTAACTCCTTTGCTAAGCGGCCAGCCTCCATTTCTGTAGAGTCTCGCGCTTGTATCGCTTTCTCCAACTTATCACGAAGGCGTTCGATTTCAAGTCTGTCTTCAGTCCTTGCTTTATCACCGGCGACAGCTTGTAACTTCATCCTTTCGATCTGTGTTAATTCTCCCTTAAGCCTCTCGTTATCTTTATCCAACTGTTCTGAACGCAATTTTAATTTTTCACATCGATCTCTGAACTTCTCGCACTCAATATGAGCACGTTCTAAATCTGTACGTTGCTTTTCTAATGCTGCACTAACTTTCGTCGCTTCACTCTTAGTCAATTCCAATTGTATGTTCATTTCGTGTAGTTTTGTCTCCGCTTGTTCCTTCTCTGTCTGCAGACGCTGGACTTCGACCTGCGAAGCGTCGTAACGTTCCCGATGCTTGTCGATCTCCGCCTGCATTCTATTTAATTCATTGGTCCATTTTTCCTGATCGAATTGGTATTTACCTCGGAGACTTTCGACGCGTTCAAGCTCCGAACGTAGATGAGTTACTTCTTCCTCAGCCTTGCGTGCTCGTTCCAGGTCTATTGTCGTCTTCTCTAACCGTGTGCGAAGTCTTTCCACCTCCAGCTTAGTCCTTTCGTGTTCTTCTTTCGTATCATGGTACTTTCCGTAACGTGCCGCGTATCTTTCAGCCTCTTCTCGAGCGCCGCTCGCATCAGTTTTCACTTTGTCTAATTCTGCTTGAACTTTCCTCAATTCTGCTGATACTTTGTCATGTTTGTCGTACATCTTTTCGAGTTCTATTTGTACTCGGGCCATTTCTTCCTGAGTTTTCTCATTCGAGGCCTGCGCTTTACCACACTGTGTCATTGCTCTGTCGTATTCAAACTGTAAACGCTCACTATCTGCTATCAATTTTTCTTTTTCGGCTTGGTATCTTCTCAGTTCAATTTGGCTCTTTTCGTAACGATCCCGAACCATTTCAATATCAACACATAATCTATCCATATCCTCTTTAGCTTTTTCTTCCTGTTCTTTAGTCCTATTTAGTTGCAGTGAAGCTCTGTCGAACATTTCTTGTAATCTTGCCAACTCGTCTTGCATCTTTCTTTGGTCATCCCTAGATTTTGTTGACAAATGCACTTGTTTCTCCAATTCTAGTTCAAGTCTGTCTTTGTCTGCTTCTAATATGTCTATCTTATTTTGCAGTCGGTATATTTCGTTTTGGGACCTGGGAAAAAGGAAAAAGAGTGTTATGAAGTCTAAAATAAAGTTCAATTTATCGTGTGCAACATCAACATCGCCACCAACACAAGACGACATTCAAAACTAAATGTACCTATCATACTTTTCGAGCATTTTCTCGTATTCTTTGTGCGCATTCTCCTTTTCCTCTACAGACTTTTGTGTAGAATATAAAGCTTTGTCGAGTTTCTCTTTCAATATTTCAAGTTCTGTAAGGGCATCGTCTCGTTCCATCTGTAAGAAAAATGCGTCAATCAATCAGTTATTATTATCCCAGGACATAACATAAGTTTACAGATGCTGGCTATTTTGGGTTGATTTCTTTGAGGTATTACAATAAAGAAAAAACACTTTTTTCTTGCGAAATATAAATCGCTATACATATCAATATTATCAATCCAGTAAAATATTCTGTGCATTTTTTTAATTGTTTGGTACTTTTAATTCAGGAAAGTTGAATTCAGGAAGCTGATCCATCAACACAATCAATTTCTATCACTGTTTCTAACGACACATTTTATTTTTTACTGTGTATAGGCCTGTGTTTGACCACAATCTCACTATGGTAAGTGATGATGTGGTCGAAGGTGGTACACACACAAAGCCTAGAAGGAACTGGCTCTCAAGTGCATCTGTCGGAACACACCGATAGGTGCTTGGCGACAGATTTTCAACTTGACGGTGGTAGCCAGCCAGACGGGTACTACAAAGTACCCTACCACCGTGCTATGGTTTCCTCACGATGTTTTCCTTCACCGAAAGCTCAAGCACATTGTAGGATTTGAACCCGGGACCTCCGTCTCGGTATCCGACGTCACTACCACTGAGCTATCATCGCCTTAAATTACATATAAATTATTTTAATTTAAGAGAGGTAGAGCGTAGCGTTAATTCGCTCAAAGAGCAGCTCGACTGGGGAAGTACCTCCACCTTACAGAATACCGCAGCCAAATAACTTTATGTAGTGTAAAGTTGTGTTCCTGTGCGTGAGTAAGGTCGCCAGAGCTCATTGGGGAGGGGGGAAAGGTCGGCAACGCGTGAGCGATGCTTCGTGTGTTGCAAGCGTCCATATGGCTACGGTAACCGCTTACCATCAGGTGGGCCGTATGCTTGTTTGCCGACTTAGTCGTCTCAAAGGAGCTTCCTTCCGCGAACGCTCAGACTGTGGAATGAGCTTCCCGCC
Source organism: Achlya flavicornis (assembly GCA_947623365.1). Taxonomy (NCBI): domain Eukaryota; kingdom Metazoa; phylum Arthropoda; class Insecta; order Lepidoptera; family Drepanidae; genus Achlya; species Achlya flavicornis. The sequence continues at coordinate 7,407,764 of OX392491.1, forward strand.
GTGGTTTTCCCAATGGAGTAAAGCATGGGGTTCTTCAAAAGGGGCGTGAAGAGATTTCTGCAGGGTCGGCAACGCGCGCGTGATACCCCTGGTGTTGCAAGCGTCCATAGGCTACGGTAACCGCTTACCATCAGGCGGGCCGTATGCTTGTTTGCCACCTAAGTGGTATAAAAAAAAAAAAAAAAAAAAAAAAAAAAAAAAAAAAACAGAATTCTCTTACCGTTAGTTTCTGATGCTGCTGATGTGCCTTCTCCCATCGTTCTCTGAGCACGTCGAGTTCAGTGGCCGCACTGTCCCTGTCCCTGGCAGCGCGGTTGGCCGCAGCAGCCGCAGCTTCGGCTCGCTCGCGGCAACTGGCCGCGTCTGCTAGAGCCGCGTCTCGTTCCTTCTGTATGCGTGCTACTAACGCCTGGAAAGAAAATTGATTTTGTTATTGTATGGACTTCCAAATATTGTATAGACTACTCGATAGCTTTCTGATATTATATAAAAAGTATGAAAAATAGTTTACGTCCTATTATACACACAAAATTTCATAAGAATCGGTCAAGCCGTTTCGAAGGAGTTTTGTGGTGCGTCCATGCTTGGCGAACCGAGCACGAGCCGAGCCTCGAACGAGCACACTGCGAGCACGATTCGCGTAGCGTGGACGGGCTCGCGAGCCTAGAACGAGCGCGATTGTCAGTTTTTTCACGTACAAAGGGATTCGCATCATGCTCGTTGTAGGTTCGTTCGTGGCTCGATTCGCGTAGCATGGACGCAACAGAGTCTGTAATGGTGCGTCCATGCTTGGCGAACCGAGTACGAGCCGAGCGAGCCCGTCCACGCTACGCGAATCCGTGCTCGCAGTGTGCTCGTTGGAGGCTCGGCTCGTGCTCGGTTCGCCAAGCATAGACGCACCATAACATTTTCTACACGTTCAAATAAAATACCTGCTTATCAAATAGCCAATTTCAAACTTATTATATTTAGTATATGAAACAAATCCCCAAATACATGTAGAAGTAGTAGAATCGAACATTACCTAAGACCCAATAAATTGGCATTCGTGCACAAAGCTCCCGTGTTGCGACAGTATCAAGTATTGCGAATAGTTTATCATACTCTGTGGCAATAAACATAAGCTTGCCAAGCCGTCTTCCATAGTATTTACTACTGAATAAAGACTGTTGCATGCTGGAGTGTAAGCGAATGGTAGAGCTAGGCTGCTTGATACAGCACCATATTTATTTCCACTGACTTTAAGAAAAATGCTTACACAACGTTTAGGGAAAGGTTTATCTATATAATTGCACTGTTTTACAAAAACCTTAAACCGACTTCAAAGTACACTAAGAAGTAATCAAATCCTGATCTGATGACAATGGGACCAAACGGGAAGTGTACCCTTCCAGTGAAAAAAAGAATTTTCCAAATCGGTTAATAAATGACGGAGTTATGAGGTAACAAACATAAAAAAAAAAAAAAAAAAAAACAAAACATACAACCGAATTGAGAACCTCCTCCTTTTTTTGAAGTCGGTTAAAAAGACACATTCACGCGACTATATCCACAGGACACGACGAGAAAATTGTATAATAATAGTAACGAGTGACGTGAAGATTGACAAAGTCGGTAAACAAGCATACGGCCCGCCTGCTGGTAAGCGGTTACTGTTGCCATATGGACGCTTGCAACACACGAAGGATCGCTCACGCGTTACCGACCTTTCCCCCCTCCCCTATGAGCTCTGGCGACCTTACTCACGCGCAGGATCACAACTTTACACAACATAAAGTTATTTGTCTGCGGTATTCTGTAAGGTGGAGGTACTTCCCCAGTCGAGCTGCTCTTTGAGCGAATAAACGCTATGCTCTACCTTTCTTGCTGATCGGTTTAACGTAACCTATTTGACCGCGTATGAAATAAAATATCTATTAGCTAAAGTACTGTAAAAAGGAGAAGGTTCTCAATTTGTTCGTATGTTTTTTTTATGTTTGTTAGCTCATAACTCCGTCATTTATTAACCGATTTGGAAAAATGTTTTTTGTTTGGACGGGTTTACTTCCTGTTTGGTCAGGATTTGATTACTTTTTAGTGTACCTACTGTGAAGTCGTTTAAAGATTTTTGTAAAACATCTACGTGGACGCGCGACCTATAATGATTGTTATTTTTTAACCGCGATCAATTCACTACAAGTTTAATTTATTTGCCTTTCTAACCAATTTACAATAAACCTTAACTTTATTTGCGTGATACAGTTAAGTTTTGTTGCCATGTCGTCTGCATACTCTTGGAGAACTTACTAAAGTTTCATAAATAGTGGAATATGTACGTTTACTTTGCTATTTTATTGTAAATACTTCTAAACTTATTGTTCAAGAAAATGTGAATTGACTTGGTCGATATCAATAAGAGAACCATTAATATTAAAAATAAGTTTGAACAGGTATCATTTGGGATCAAATGAATACATCGACGTTAGATTGAACAGGTATCATTTGTATTGGTTTAACCTCTGTAACTTAGATTTTTTATACTTTTGTGTCTGCCTGTAATTCAAGAATATCAGATAACATAGGCCTCCCCGATGGATTGTCAATAGAATAGAATAGAATAGAACTTTATTGTACACAGCAAATAGTTACAGTGTCTACCTATGTCGGGCATACAATAGGATACAAAGTGAATTACATTTTACAGATGAATATTAAATTATAAAATTAATGTCAATTTTATCTATATATATAAAAATCAATGCCACTTTTCGTTGTAATTTTATAACTCAAGAACGGGCTCACCTATCCAAACCAAATGTTTAGGCTTTGTTCGGACTATTTAGTAGATGGTTTATGTGAAGTTTGCACAAAATCGGTCGAGCGGTTCTTTATCACATTTTTATTATTTCACTTTATACGTAGCTAAGCACGTACCGGGCCGCTAGTATACATATAAATTATTTAGTATTAAAAAAATCATTTAAGTTATAAAATACATTTTCATAAAGCCATTTCTTCAAACAGTTCTTAAATTTAACATTTGGTAGGTCCTTTAAACTTTCTGGCAAATGGTTGTATACAAGTATTGCAGTTATCTGAGTACTCTTAGCATAAATCATTGATCTTACCTTTGGCAAGTAAAGGTTATCATATTGCCTAATAGGAGTCTCCCGTGTACGAACATCTGATATTTTTTTTTAAATATTGGCTCTGATTTCTAACAAAAAAACAGAGTTCGAGTATATATATATTTATTAAAGTAAGATAACCTTTTTCCCTGTCAATGAAGGATCCAATGGAAAAAAAACACGGTAGAAATTTACGTGTTTCCGTTTCAGCTTCGACAAAAATGCTTTCGTATGTTTGTCCGGCTGTTCTCATTTCTCAACCGATTATCGAGATTTTTTTAAGCAGGGTCGATTGTAATATTGAAAAATTTCCAAATAACTGAATCGACGAAAAAATTGCATATAACTATCGAGACTCGCGAGGTCTAACAGCTCACAGAGTCACTAGTAATAATATTAGCAAATAACGTGAAAAGATAACGACCCACGTACACTTTGGTTATGATTTGGAACATTGGGTATACATTCTCAGAGTAATTCAATCATTGTTTGGTATCGAGTACGACCAACTAAGACTGTATTTGGGTCATTGGTCTCACTATTTTGGACTGAGTTGAAGGCGTTAATACTTTATACGGACTCGATGTTTGGAAATAGAAACAATCGATTTGTAGACTAGTTGAAACGGGTTTAGAAACTTTAACAGAAATAAAGATGTTCCGATTTGGTCGGGTATTTGTGGTGGTGTTTGAGGTTCTGTAACTAGAGGAAGACGATCTGACTGGCTGAGAGCCACGGCAAATTAATAAGTAACCAGTAATCATTCTCTTGTCTTTGAACTTAGACTGTTTCTCTAATAGACCTGAGTTTTGATTTATTAATACCTGACATTTAAACAAAAGGGTTAAGCTTTTCTTTGACTTCACGAATATTTTTAATGGTCATCATCAGCCTATAATGTCCCACTGCTGAGCACATGCCTCCTTTCACAAATGAAGGTGAAAGGGAATGGGCAGATACTCCACCACGCGTGCCCACTGTGGATCGGTGGAGGTAGGCTAGTGGGCAACCTACTGTTGGAATTTTTAACTATTTTTTTTTTGCATTTTTCAACTAGCTTAACGACTATCACAATTAAGTGATAACCGGGACAAACGGCTTTAAGTGCCTTCCGAAGCACTGAAACGCTCGATATGAAATACCACTAGACGGTCACCCATCCAGGTACCGACCACGACAGCGATTAAGAACGGCTAATCATGCTACACCAGGAGCGCTTCATTTTTTTTTTTTTTCGTGCTGATTTTTAATGGTATCTATGAGATTTTCAATAGTTATAATACTGTTATAGTTATATCATCAGAATCTAGTTGACTAGTTAATTGTGACTCGATAGCAGTAATTCATGTCATGTAAATCACTGTGAATCACGTTTTCAAAGAAACAAAAGCTATCACGGTTCATTAACTCATTAAATACTCAAGTCTTCCTGAAAGAAGCAATAATGTTCGCAGTAAAATCTATGTAGCTTATTTTTGTGAGATGTTATATAAATGTGCTCGTCTAGACGGTGTGGCGCCGACCTAAATACTCCTCTCCTTACAATGATTTATCGTGTTCGGCATTAAAGAAGTGTGGTTCAAAGAAAATGCTTGGTTTATGAACTATGTCTTGCAACAAACAATTTATAAGGTACTATATTTTATTATCTCTTCTGCTTCGCTATTCAAGTAAGAAGGGTATGCTAATCATAAGCATTCGATTCAAAGGTGAATTATAAAATGATTTTACACAGAGGAAAGGGAATAGAGAAAGTCCTGAGTTTAAAGCTAATGCTCAAATAGAACATGATGAGTCAATTATTCTAAATTAAGTATTGTAATCCAATGCAGAAACTACATTTTACTAGAGAAGATCTGGGGCGTGCTCTGTTGTAATTGTAACCAAAAATGAACCTAATGGTAACACGTCTTAAAGACTAAATTAAAATGTTCCTCCAATGCTTATAAATCGAGGAACCGGGAATAAAATTCAGTAACAATATTATGAACAGAACACCTTGGGCTATCTGTATGCTTGTTTGGTACATTAGTAAGTAGTTAGATAAGCTCTCGAGGCTTATGAGCAGGCTCTAAACTATACGTGACAGAATATTGTGACAGAAATTCTGTTCGCTGAGAGTTAACGAGTAGACTCACAAATTCAAAAGAATGTCACAATGTCAAAGGTTGTATACTTATGATTATATATTTGTAGGTATAAATTTTCATACATATTTTACATTCTCTATTATAAAATTGGATTCTAAAACTTCAACTGATCTTCCAAAGACTAATAAAAGAGCAAGACAAACTGAACTTAGAGTGTTTCATAATAACACAGCGTTCGACGTTATTTATGCAAATGTAATGCAAATGAACGGGCATTATACTGACGAACTGGTGCTAATTTTATCAGATCAGCTTCTATTAATTACCAATCAATTATCTTATTAAATCTACGTGATTGGGAATCTACTTTGGAAATGGAACCCTATTGAGTGGGAGTCTTTATTATTTTGTATAAATAAGAATCTAATGGTGTGTCCATGCTACGCGAAGCGAGCACGATTCGTTTGTTGCTTGCGATTTCAAGTTTGGTGAAAAAACTGACAATCGGGCGGAGCGCAGTCGAGCACGCTACGAATGCTCGTTCGAGGCTCGCAAGCCCGTCCATGCTACTCGAATCGTGCTCGCAATGTGTTCGTTCGTGGCTCGGCTCGTACTCGGTTCGCCAAACATGGATGCACCATTAGATGTCGAAAAAAAGCTTTTGCTTTATTTTCTAATCTGATAGATGATAATTGTAATAAATACAGATATATTTGAGCATTCAAAATATAAAGTTATCAATCGAATAATCTTTAAATTAAATAGAATTGCTGATTTGATAAGACATAATGAGTAAGCCATAAAGTAGATTTTAACAAATTGTTAACAGTTCAAGAGCCAAATGCAATCGAAAAAAATAAGAAAATAGGAGTACACCAAGGTTCTATCTTGAGCCCATTACTTTATAATGCCTATGCGTATGACTCTGATAAAAAAACCGCTCTGTTTCTCTCGGCTCGTTTTGTTCTTAACCGTACCAAATTTAACCTAATAATAATCTTACCTGTGCTTTCTCGTGCTTATCATGGAACCTATCAGCATCAATCTGGGCGGTGTCCCGTTCTTTCTGAAGCCTCCCCGCCTGGCCCAAAGCCTTGTCGAGTTGCGACTGCAGGGATTCGAAGTCGTAGGCTTGTTTCTCGCGGTCCACTTGGAGCTAGGGTAAAAATATAATATATCTTAATAAATATCTAGGTTTTAATATTGAGAAAAACCTTTAATACCAGCTTATGCTCCACAGTTTTTTTTATTAAATTGCTAGCTGTTGCCCACGTTTTCACCCACGTGACCAGATTAAAAAGTTTCGTAGATTGGTCTACCGAGTTGCCAATGAAAATCCCATCAAAATTTGTCAGCTGCTTCGGAAATTTTCCGGGACAAACAAAACAAACAGTCAGACATATCTAAACACAGCTAATTTACTTGATCTCTATTCACTTTATTAGAATAGCTTTAGACCTTTTAGACCTTTTCCTGCGCGTGAGTAAGGTCGCCAGAGCTCATAGGGGAGGGGGGAAAGGTCGGTAACGCGTGAGCAATGCTTTTTGTGTTGCAAGCCTCCATATGGCTACGGTAACCGCTTACCATCAGGCGGGCCGTAAGCTTGTTTACCGACTTAGTTGTATAAAAAAAAAAAAAAAAAAAAAAGACCTTAATAGCTTCTCCTAAAATAGCTTAATCCATTCCACTCACCTTCCGATTCTCAACGGCACATTTGTCCAACTTCTCTTGCAACTTGTCAATCTCAGAGTGAGCGGAATCGAGTGAGGCTTGAAGCTTATCCTGCTGTAGTTGAGCCTTGCCGAGCGTAGCTTGAGTCCGCTCAAGCTCTTCTCGAGCTTTATCTAGTTCAGCGACTGCTTTATCTCGCTCTGAGTGGAGACGGCTTACTGACGATTGGACTCTGGGTGTAATGAAATAATTGAAAATTTTAATGTGTTTACCTAGTAGTTCTAATTGTTTGTTTTTTCCTGTAATTTAATGGTGTATTGATTAGGTCCCAGTAATATACCGATGTTTTTACCTTAACTTCAGCGGACTAAGTTAGTTTTGTATATTTTTTTCCTTGCGCAATCAAACGCAATTAAACGAATTGAATTATTGTGTAGTTATTAAAATTTATCCCATATCAAAAATTTTGCTTATTTTTTATCTAAATTAATAACGGTTAATATGTTTGAATCAAAGATAGAACAGAATTATAGTAATATCATTTGACACATGGCAATTTTTTACGTCTTTTTAACAATAGGTACAGAGAATACAGAATACCGCAGCCAAATAACTTTATATTGTGTTCCTGCGCGTGAGTAGGGTCGCCAGAGCTCATAGGGGAGGGGGGAAAGGTCGGTAACGCGTGACCGATGCTTCGTGTGTTGCAAGCGTCCATATGGCTACGGTAACCGCTTACCATCAGGTGGGCCGTATGCTTGTCTACCGACTAAGTTGTATAAAAAAAAAAAAATTGGTTAGAGACCGTCATTAGCCACACAAAACAAATAACACTCACCGATCATATTCCTCCTTTAAACTATCCTGTTCAGTTTGTGCATTTTCAAGCTTAGCCTTCAAACGGTACACTTCTCCCTGCGATTTCTCTAATTTCTCCTGTAACCCACCAGCCTCAGCCCTGGCTCTTTCAGCATCCACTTGAGTCACTCTCAACTCTGCTAAAGTCCTTCTCAACTCTGCTGCATTCTTATCAGCCTTCTCCTGAACTCTATCTAACTCCTGAGAAGTAGTTAATGTGCTTCTCCCAAAAGTAGTCTGAGACCTCTCTAGTTCGTGTTTGAGTCTCTCATTTTCTAGCTCAAGTCTTGCTAAACGCTGCTTCGCTGCTTCCCAATCAGCACCAGAGCGACCAACTTCAGTTGCCGCTTTGTCCAACTCAGCTTTAGATTTACCTAGTTCAGATTGTGAGCTTTCTAACTTGGCTTCGAGTCTGTCTTTCTCTGCTGATGCTCTTTCGAGTCTTGCACCAAGTTTTTCGACTTCACTTTCTAAGGCATGAAGTTTCATTTTATATTCAGCTATCTCTCGTTCATGGAGTTCTCTTTCTTCGTTCTTTTCGTGTTCAGCTCTATCTCTTTGCTCTCTTAATTGCTGTATTTGTTTCTCTTTGTCACCTATCACTTCTTCTAGGGATGATAAAGCTCCTTCTGAGGAACAGTGATGCGCTTGCATTGCGTTCAGTCTGGCTCTGGCCATATCGACTTGATTATCTTTCTCTTTTAATAGATCTTCTAGATTTTCAATCTGAAACCGATTGGTTCATTTAACACAAGCTGAGTTTCATTTAAGTTATTCAAAATAAATGTAATAATTTTTTTGTAAAAACAAACGAAAATAAAAATAAAACACATACCTTCAAATAAAATTTTAGCTTAATAGCCGTACAAAGAAAACACATATAGCTCATAATACTTGATACTTATAACCAAACTAAAACACTAAAATAATCTCTTACAAAAATAAGAATAACACGGTAACAGTAGCACCTAATGAAATTTTCTAAAAGAACACGAATACATTTCTGTAAAGCTATTCCAGAAAAAGTTGATTAAAATCTAATAAATATAGTTTTCAGAAACTAATCAGGTCACCTCTATGATAGATTAAAGCCTGTTTATGGTAGAGTTGGTTCCAATGCTAATATGGGGATCACGTGATTGATTCGCTCCAGTGAAAATGAATGCACAAATTGAAAACATGAATACTGCTGATTCCAACTAGATTTGATATTTAGATATAGAATATGGTTATTAATTGATATGTCCTGTACATATGTAATTATTTATGAAGATAAAAGATTTGATGGGAATTATGAGTATTGGTCTACTTTATAGCATGTTGTTGCTTTATATGAATCAATGAAATAAATAGTTTTCCAAGAACTTAACCAAAGTTACAGTAGGTTTTGAATTTCATTATAAGTAAAGTTTTGCTTGCGATCTCCGATAAGATGAAATACATAATTACATAATTTAATATTTATGATATGACAATTAATAAATGAAGCGCTCGTGGTGTAGCATGATTAACCGTTCTTAATCGATCGGGAAAGTTAATCTGTCTTGGTCGGTACCTGGATGGGTGACCGCCTAGTGGTATTTCAATTCGAGCGTTTCCGTGCTTCGAAAGGCACGTAAAGCCGTTGGTCCCGGTTATCACTTAATTGTGATAGTCGTTAAGCTAGTTGGATGCCTCCTAGGCGGCTTGAAAAATTCCAACAGTAGGACAGTCCAAGGGGAGAGACCGTACAAGAGTGGGCGGCTGGTCTGGACCTCCGTTTAGTTAATCGGGGGTCCGTGAGCACATGCGTGCGTTGGCAGGGGGAGTCGATCGTGGACCTTACATGGGCGACTCCTGCTGCCATGCGCATGCTGTCGGGATGGCGAGTTGCAGAAGAGGTGGTCACTCTATCTGACCACCGCCACATCCTCATGGATGTGGCATTCCGCCGTCCCGTCACCAATACCAGCCGCTATGAAGGCAGCCCTCCGCGACGTTGGTGTCTCAAGCGGCTAGATCGAGACATGCTCAAAGCCGCCGCCAATGTCGCGGCATGGCCAGAAAACACCGAAGAGATTCCGACCGATCCAGAAAGAGAAGCGGACTGGTTCCGCGGCACGATGACGCAAATTTGCGATGCATCAATGCCGCGGTCCAGTCGCCCCAAGCACCGGGCGGTGTACTGGTGGTCGGCAGAAATCGCGCAAATTCGCGCGGTTTGCTTGCGAAGCCGCCGCCTTTACACCAGAGCCCGGAGGCGAAGGCGAACTCCTGCCGAGGAGACAGCCAGTCTCTATAGGGCATATCGAGCGGCCACAGTTGCGATGCAGATCGCCATCTCAGACGCCAAAAAACGGTGCTGGGATGAGCTCCTGGAGGGACTCAACGAGGATCCATGGGGGCGCCCATATAAGATGGTCCTGGGTAAACTCAGGCCATGGGTGCCTCCCCTGACGGAGACCCTAGATCCGAACCTGCTGGGTCGAGTAGTGACTACTCTTTTCCCGGCGGGGCGGTCAAGTCCCTCAGTTCACCCCTCGACGTCGTGGGAGTGGAATGACGAGTTGGGGGTGACCGTACAGGAGCTAGATCGAGCTATTGGCCGCTTGAAAGCCCGAAATACCGCACCAGGACCCGACGGTGTATCGGGTCGGGTGTGGGTGTTGAGTCTGGCTGCCCTGGGGAACAGGTTGAGGCAGTTGTTCAACAGCTGCCTCCGTTATGCCAAGTTCCCCACGGCCTGGAAGGAGGCAAGTTTGGTCCTCTTGAAGAAAGAAGGCAGATCTGCAGATTCTCCCTCTGCGTACCGTCCCATATGCCTGTTGAACGAGGTGGGCAAGCTGTTCGAACGAATACTTGCCGCTCGTCTCAACGGGCATCTGTCGTGCGTTGGTCCTGACCTGTCTGATAGCCAGTTCGGCTTCCGACGGGGGCGTTCGACCGTAGACGCGGTCTTGCGCGTCCGCTCTCTGTCGGAGCAGGCTGTATCCCGGGGTGGAGTGGCGTTGGCGATAAGTCTCGATATCGTCAACGCCTTTAACTCTCTGCCTTGGGACGCAATTAGGGGGGCTCTGGCATACCATCAGGTGCCCTCCTACCTGCAATGTATAGTCAGGGACTACTTGCACGACAGGTACATCTTGTACATGGACCAAGACGGTAGGAGAATCCGGAGGGAGATCACGTGTGGGGTTCCACAGGCGTCGGTGTTGGGCCCGTTGCTGTGGAACCTAGCGTACGATGCGGTTCTGCGTGTCAATCTCCCCGCTGGCGTAAATGTCGTTTGCTATGCAGACGACACGTTGGTGGTCGCCAGTGGGGATACCTTCGAGGGGACCAAACAGCTCGCCGAGCTTGGGGTGGAGGTCGTCGTTGCCAAAATCCATGAGTTGGGTCTGGAAATAGCGCCTCACAAGACCGAGGCGCTATGGTTCCACAAACTGCCAAGAAGCAGGGAACCACCCGACTCGTGCGTCCGAGTAGGTGAGTCGGAAGTCGGGGTGGGGCGGTACATGAAGTACTTGGGCCTCACCTTGGACAGTCGCTGGGGCTTCGAAGAGCATTTTGATCGCCTAGTCCCCCGGATCGAGAGGGTAGCGGGTGCTATGCACAGACTTCTGCCCAATCTCGGGGGACCGAGAGAGGAAGTTCGCCGCCTCTATGCGGGGGTCATACGATCCGTAGCCCTTTACGGGGCGCCCGTATGGGCGAAGAGGTTGGCCATCCGATGCTGTCGAACAAAAGTCTACAGCGTCCAGCGTAAGATGGCCATACGGATCGTACGGGGATACCGCACAATATCCTTTGAGGCGGCAACTGTTCTGGCTCGTTTTCCGCCACTAGACATTCTGGCGGATATGGATGCGAGGGTATATGACCGGATCCGCATCGTCCGCCAGAGTGGTGGAGGCGATCCAGAAGAGGCGATCAGACGGCAGGAGCGACTTATCGCATTCGCGACGTGGCGCGCAAGGCTCTGCGAGGAGCGGCATGCGCGCAAACGCGTTGTCGAAGCAGTCCTGCCGGTCTTCGAGGCCTGGATGCAGCGACAAGGTGGACGACTCACCTACAGACTTACACAGATACTCACCGGGCATGGGTGCTTCGGTGATTATCTGTGTAGGATCGGACGTGAGGCAACGGCGGCTTGCTTCCATTGTGGTGGGAGCGACCAGGACTCTGCATCGCACACGCTCGCGGTGTGCCCCGCGTGGGAACCCGAGCGGCGGATCCTGGTTGACCTGATCGGTCGGAATTTCTCCCTGCCAGCAGTCGTGTCGGCGATGCTGAGCGGGGATACGGCGTGGAGGGTCGTAGCCTCCTTCTGCGAGACCGTAATGGTCCAGAAGGAGGCTGCTGAGCGGGATCGGGAGAGGGCCGATCCCGCTCGGAGACGACGCCGCCGTGGCGCAGCAGTGCCTCGTGGCGGCCCTCCTACCCTGTAGCTGGGGCTTAGAATCACAGCTACGGTGTTCCCCTGCCTGTCGTAAAAGGCGACTAAACGGGGACCTTCGGGGTCGTGGGCAATCGGGGCGGGGGCCCTGAATGCCCAGAAGCGGCCCCGAGGAGCACGATGGGTCGTTGTGGTCACGACTCATCGTGCGATAGCACTGCGAGGGTGCTGGGGGGAGGTATCACACTTCCCCCGGGACGGGCTATCACAGCGCCGCGCGTGGAGGGGCGAGCAGGTACGCGATCTGCACGAGAGCCCGCCCCCCTCTGTAGCGCAGGTGGCGACCACCGTGGGGTTTTAGCCGGTAAAAGTCCGGCATAACCAGGCCGCTCCCCCCAGGGCGGTCGGGTATCCTAGGAGGATTTCCCCACGTAAATAAAAAAAAAAAAAAAAAAAAAAAAAAGGTTGGCCACTAGCCTACCTCCACCGATCCGCAGTGGGCACGCGTGGTGGAGTATCTGCCCATTCCCTTTCACCCTGATTTGTGAAAGGAGGCCTGTGCTCAGCAGTGGGACATTATAGGCTGATGATGATGATGATGATGAATTAATAAACTTCTGTAGCTTCGAACTTCATAAGTATGGCCTAAACTGAATAAATGACCTTGACAGTATTAATAAACGCAATAGCATTTTCGTATGTTTGTTTTAACAAACAGGTAAATAGCAGATGGATTCAAATGAGTGGGAGCAAGTAAATTAATAAGTCTGGAATTGAACGCAGACTGAATTCTAATTATGTATCCTGTAACCATTGCTACAAATGTTTTTACTGTGAAGTTAAATAAGATCAAACAAAAAGTAAACGTAAAGAAAACTATAATAGTAAGTAATACAATAAATAATACAAACAAACGTTTAAAAATAAAAACGAATACAAAACAGTCTTGTATAATACTGAGCGTACGAAAAGGAAGCCTATCGACAACATCTGAAGGTTCTATTTACCTTTCTCTGGAGCACATTGATCTTCCTGTCCTTGATTTCAGAATGGTCCCTTAGTTCGGCTAGCTCATGGGCAGCGCCGAGTGCGGCAGCTGTCTTCTTCTCTACAAGTCGACTTTTCTCGTCTAGGCGGGCCTTTAGTTCTTCTACCTATATGGACAATTGGTTGAAGAGAAATATTCATGTTAATATACGTAATTTAAAGCTCAAAGTCGGAGTACAAGACATTAGACTAGAAGCATGGGTGAAGCTGTGATTGTCTTAAGAGAATTTTGATACAATGGATTTGCGCTGTCAGTTTTAGGTATATCAATTGAACCAGATCCGGCAGTTTTTTTTGAGATTATGTGAGAAAGTTTTAAAACTTTAACGATTTGCGATCGGATCTTTACAGATAATACAAAGAGTTTGGCGCGTCGTTTGGCGGTTAGGAGAACACATTTGCTATCTCCTCAGCCTCTTAAAAATTGTTAGCCCCTATGACCTTTCCTCACCGCCATTGTCATTTGAAAAACGATGTACCAAACACTCTGTATAAATTATAAAGATATTTTACCAAAAAAAAAACTACATCTAAATTCTAGCACTGACTGACAGAAAAACCCGGTGCTAATAGAGATTTAAAATTTGAGAAAATAATTTTTAGTACCTTAAGGGTGCGGCTAAGAAGGAATTTCCCGAAATTCATCCCCTAGGAAGAAAAAATAGGAGACCGCGAGAAAACACTACGGGGCAGAAAGCTAGTTATACAAAATTCTCCTTTATTACCATATAACTTACATCAGTCTGCAGCATACTATAATGCTCCTCTTTAGCGCATAGTGACTCCTTCAGAACAGCAATATGGCGCTGGTAATCTTGGTGCTGCTCTTCCAAAGCCTTCATCTTGGCCGCCATTGCCAGGATCTCCTGATCTCGCCGCTGGATCTCCAAACGAAACTCGTCCAACTGCTCATCATTCCATCCATTCCAAAGTCGGTATAGAATTAGATAAATCCAAGGACACAGTTAGTAGAATAGAAAAACTCGACAGTAAAGAACAAAATAAACTATCTACTAAGGCAAATTGTGATGGCGAAAATGATACTGATGTTAAAAATTTCAATCTACTTAATAATACTGAATCATAAATGATCACCAAACATACTGTTGAAGTTAGTGGTGTTAGTACCGATGTACAAGCGACGCAAGCTTTTATTAATTACGTTAAGGTATATCGTTACATTGAACGAAATGTTTCCAGCACTACGAATGAACACATTTAGACAAAAGTGCCATGGAAGACATTTCGACATTTCATTTATTCAACATGCAATAATACAGTTTAAAAATCTTCATCGACTTTTCATATAATACTTAGTAAAAATAGTTTCGAATCACCATAATAGTAAATGGACATCGATACCTGGAAAACTTTCTAAACTATAAACTAGTAAATATGGATTGGAAGCCGCGATGAACGGTAGAAAGTTTTCCAGCCAATAATATAAGAGTACGAAAGGTTCGACAGAAAACATCAGGAGATGCACGGGCGCGTACGTTGTGATACATTTATCTACCGATACTGTGAGAGAGATTGATGGATGACCACTACATGACAGAGTTCGGGTCAGGTCGGGTCGGGTAGAGGCGTGATGCTACTCTAGACAGACATGATGTTGATGACGGGTGGCGATGGCGCGGGACCAAAGCTGTACTAGACGATGCGATGACTTGCGATCAACACCGAAAGCACAACATGATCAAATCATAACAATTCCAAATATTACACAGTTACGTACTCGGACATTAGGTATATTATGTTCGATTCATTCGACCACGACAGTCTTTATATCGTTTAAACAGTCTATCTCTAAATCGTTAAATATGTCAACGTAATCGTTCTCACATGTTTCAATCTAACCATACAGTTTACATCTAAATTTAAATATTCGCAATCTCTCTAAGGCCCTATTTAACAAAATTATTTCAAGAATATAATTCCTCTTATTTCAATAAAAATAGCTTTAACAACGAACATGTTTACATAAAAATATTACGAGTCAACACAGTCGGCGACGACTTCGGCTAAGTTCGGACTTAAAGCGAGAAATTGACACGGTACTCGTCGGTCGTCGGTGCAGTGACGTGACACAGTGACACTGACAGTGACAGTGACAGTGACAGTGAGAGTCACAGAGTGGTGGCACTATAGTAGGGGCGCGCGTGAGGGCCGCGCAGCGCGGGCCGGGGCAGCCGCGTCGGGGCGCCCGCCGGCGGCGCGCCTTCGCGCCCGTCCTTCATCACGCGGACGTCGTTCAGCAGAAAACTTACTTGTCTCTTGAAGGGAGGTTCGGCTTTATCGAAAAGCGAGGCGTGCGAGGGCGCGAGCGAGGGCGGCGGCGGCGACACGTACATGGCCAGCTCGCTCTCGAGCAGGGCGACCTGCCGCTCCAGCGTGGCGATGCGCGCTTCCTTGGTCTCGAGCACGGCGGTGAGCGTGGCGCCCGCGCTGCCGCCGGGCAGGCCGGCCGCGGCCAGCGCGCGCTCCAGCTGCGTCTGCAGCGCCCGCAGCGTGTCCGCCGTCGCCTTGAGCTCCTGCCAGTCACGCGAGTCGGTCAGCCGCCGCCGCCGCCCGCCGCCGCCAGCGCGCCGCCGACGCCGACGCGACGGCGGCTCGTACCGTACACACAACCTGCCTACGAGCTACGACCGGCGCGCGTCTCCTCCGCGCCTCGCTGGGGCTCCGACGCGACGCAACGCACGAGACGCACGTTACGTTAGCGCACTACACTACTACGACAACCGCGCGTGCTCGCCGGCGGCCGGCAGCCGCGGGACGCGACCGTCGTCGATACGTTGTCGACGCGACGCAGCCCCAGGCGAAGGCGGATCAAAAATATTTTTTGCATCTAAACGAACAATGAGCTCGACTGAATGTCCAATAAAATTTACACGAGACGGTCTTCTCTAAGGTTTCATGTGACGGGGACATAATGAGCTGCTAGGCATGCAATGTCGTGATTCAATTGTGTTCGTGTCGAATTTTTATTTTTTCTGTGTTTAGGCCGAATCTGATAAACGTTGGATTTAACTTTTTAAAAGTGTGGTAATTTATTTTGTTTAATCGTGTGTAGTTAGGAATGGTAAATAGTGCTCGGGGACAAGCTTCGACAGTGTCACAAGGTATCGAAAGTCAGTGGGGGTGAATAAGCGAGAGTTGATAAAGAGTTGTATGAAGCCAACGAGTGTCATATCTCTGAACACATAAAGGCGTCGCGACAGTCACATTCGGCTCAAGAGTCAAGAAATGAATGAAATGAAACTATCAAGAGCAACACTAACAGAAACAGTGACGATGATAAAGGTATCACAAAATAAAACGCCCATGTGGTTGTACTAGTAATATATAAATATATAGAAGCAGAGTGACGTGCTCAACATACTACTGTACAAGCTGGACACATCAGCGGTAGCAAAATTCCCAATGAACTTGGATCTTTAGAAATCTTACTACGTGAAACATGCACTAGATACAAAGCGTTTGTTCCTAAAGCGATAATTACCTGTTTTTGTGCCATCGCTTGCATCTGTTGGAACATTTGTCTCTCTTCTTCTTTACCTGAAAGTTATTGAAGGTTTTATTTCTGCATACGACTAGAGCGTTATAATATCTTTTGTATAAATAAGCTCTTACCCATCCCTTTATTTTGTAGCATTTCAAGAAGTTTTTTGATGCTCTCATCTCTGGCTTGCAGCGTTTGTTTTTGTGTTTCAATCCTCAATTCTAGTTCCTGTTTAGATATAAAATTATCATTAGATACATTTTAATTAACGTTTATTCCAACTTAAAAGAGCATCTTATTGCTCATGTTATCTAGCCTCCTCTAAATTTTTGACAATACTATTTTTTATTGAATAGGATAGGAATGAGTATATAAGGGGAAGTTTGAAAGTAGCACCAGTGACAGAAAATATGAGTGCTTAGGGAACCGTCTATCGTGGTATGGACATGTTATGAGGAGAAATGAAAGCCACGTGACTAAGAGATTTATAAATCTGAAATTTGATGGAGATACGCGAAGAGAAGGACCGAAAAGGAGATGGATGGATTGTGTGAAAGATGATGGGTTAGAGAGGAGTGAATGCTGGTATGACGGATAGAAAAGACGAAACAATTGGCGTACATATTGGGCCGACCCCAAATGATTGGGAACAGGGCAGGCAGATGATGATGGTAACTATTTGTTATTGAACCGAAAATCCCATTTTGTATGCATCTATCTATCGTCGAAGATTCATATTTTTATTCTTTTCCCACTCTTAAAAAAAGAGAAGGATAGCTAGATAGAATTTAATTAGTTTGAAGGTTCGTTATAAGAGAAGAACGAAACAGTTCATCAGATTCAAAAGTTGCTATACAATAATATAACTTCTACCCCTCAATCCTTTGGATCGCGGTTAAAAAAATAACAATGAAAACAATTGTTATTATAGGACGAGTGTCTCTCGCGAGAACCAACGGGTTAAGCAGTTACTATATCTCCACCACTCTCACCTTTATTGTATCCCTCAATATAGCTATCTCTCTTTGCAGATGTTCGTTCTCGCCGTACAAAACTTCTAATTGCTGTGATATTTCAGGAGCGGGCTGACGCATACGCAGTCTCAATTCTTCTTCTAGTTGTCTTACTAGCATTGCTTGTTTCTGTGCAGTAAAAAGAGAGATTATATTTTTACCCATCGTTTCTAGATCGAAAGTATGTCTGTCACCTTCAACGATATATGAATGAACAAAGATAGAATTAGTTATATCATTGATTATTTGGACTAATGGTCAGTAGTAAAGCTACTGTTAGCTAAAGTACCTTTCGATGCATTGACTTTATTTTCTTTCGTTTTTGTTTTTACTTTTGTTTTACACAGTTCTTAATAATTAAGGTATTGTCATAACTACATACATAATTTTCCTAAGGACGTATCCTTCACTCTGTCACTACTTTATCAATGATATTGGGTTTGGCAATTCAAAAATATTTATTTGTCATTTCAGAAAATAATAGTCATTCGTCAATGTTTCAGTTTTAAGGAACCAAAAGATTGTTTTGAGGCTCTCACTTATTAAGGTTACAGTTGACTTTACCACTGCTTCGGAATACACTTAAGCTGTGAAGACTCCGGCAAGAAATTCAACAACGTATTTTATATTATGGATATCCGGTTTACGTTGGTTTACTCAACTTTGAATACATATAGAAAATCCATTGATTCTTTTAGTTTCCCAAAAATACTTTTATTTGAACCTAGCCAATAACACAATATCAGAAATCCTAAAAGAGGTATAAAAGCACATTGAACATGATTTGAAATATGACCGACATGTTACATTTGGCCTAATGCAAAGTAAACGACATTCTAAAATGTTGAACGTTTCAAGAATCGTGGTCGTGACGTCTGATACCGAGACGATGGTCCCGGGTTCGAATCCTACTATGAGCTTGAGCTTTCGGTGAAGGAAAACATCGTGAGGAAACCATAGCACGGTGGTAGGGTACTTTGTAGTACCCATCTGGCTGGCTATCACCGTCAAGTTGAAAATCTGTCGCCAAGCACCTATCGGTGTGTCCGACAGCTGCACTTGAGAGCCAGTTTAATGCAAGCTTTTTGTTACTAATGTATACCAAATATCAAGTCTATCCGACCACTGGTAGTGGGTGAAATATGACCCGAACTAATACATACATTGCAAATTATTAAAAAGCTTGTAAAAAGTTGAGACAATCGTGATAGACAATATGGAGTAAATAACAGTTCTACGGGAAACTTATAGTACTACACGAGCGAAGTCACGGCTGGAAAGCTAGTATATAAAAAAGGATTGCAAACCATGGAGAATTAAGGAAGATATTTGGGACTCAAAATGAAAATGTATATAACAAAACTGGAGTTTATTATTACAACTTGAAACTTGGCAGATTTACTGCTGTTTATGAAATTGCTCACCCACTTCAAATAAACGACTTGTGCTATCGGGAGCTGCTGGCTTACAGTTCTTTATGCGGTTTTGAAAATAAACTTTGCATTTAAACTGTATCTTTCACTCTTTACTGCTTCTGTAATGCTATCAGTGTATCAGGACTTTTGTATCTTCAATGATAAGTATATCATCAATAGATCATCATCTCCACTCACTATTGGTTATGAGTATTAGTTTAAAACGCAGGCCTAGTTCAGATTTTCAAATTTCAAATCTTAGAATTTTATTTTCAGACGGTTTCGCACATACTGTTTCTAACACGGTTACGAGTCAGAGTACAATATGATGCCTACCAAGAAATACGCTCTAGAAATTTTGAAAACAGCATCAAAATATTTGATATGCGAGTTATAAGCCAACAGGACAGACAGAAAATCGTTCCGTTTCATAGAAATCATGGAGAGAATAGAGGCGAGAATTCGATGACGATTCGAGCAAAAATGTCATCGGGATGCGAGTAAAACAGCGTGCTTGCTTGTATGAACCCAAAAACGGGTTGATATTGGAATCCAAGAAAAGGTTTAACATTCAGTAAAACTGCCGTTTCAATGGTAATTCGTGGAGTAGTCGTTTCATATTCAGAGTTCAATGATAAATTTTATTAGATCCTAGCAAATGGTATGTAAAAATGTAATATTTTATTCTCGTGACAAAGAATTATGAGGTGTCGATGGAATATTTCTTGGTGACCGTTTATAATACTTTGTACATGAGAATCCGTGCATTGGACGGCACGTAAAGCTTGCGATAGTCGGTAAGCTAGTTGGAGGCCTCCTCGGCGGCAACAATAGTAGGTTGACCACTAGCCTACCTCCACCGATCCGCAGTGGGCACACGTGGTGGAGTATTTTCCCATTAACTTTCATCCAAACGACAAAGGAGGTCTGTTCTCAACAGTGGGACATTATGGAGTGATACATGAGAATTTCGTTCCATTGGTCAGCAAGCACAATTCTATTTTCAATTTCTAAATTAAATTGCCTAAATCTTTTTATAACCGCGTAAAATTAAAGTCACTAATTTAAAACACCTCGTGGCAAGCACAAAGCACTTTTATGTCTGTCGGTTTGTAAACTCATTTTCGGGGATGCAAAACGCTCGTGTGCGTACGTGACCTAACATTTTAACTGCAAAAGTTATCAAATGTAGCAAAAATGGTGGTTGTCATTTGGAGTTTTCAAGTTTATTTCACTTGCTATGCACGTTTTGATCATACTTGATTAGAAAGTGAACACTACCTACTGACTTATTACATAAGATGATAAAGCCAAGCAAAACCCAGATTTTAAAATAATCCCGGCTCTTTTTGTTCTGACGTTAGAAAAGTGCCGGATATATTTAAACCTGATTTATCTACATATTTATCGATCACGTTGCAGTAATTTTCAAACAATGTGACGATATTTACGTGACAGTTATTCAGTTATTTATGAGTAAGGCCGTTTATACTTTGCCAAAAAAAACCATTTGTTATTTGAAAAAAGAAGTGTATACCCTCCTCAATTAAACTCTTCGTCTTCACCGCAAACTATTACCCTAGTAACTGATCACCCACGCTCAGCTAAGGTGATGTCATGTTATGTACGGCATAAATTAGCTAACATACTTTTACGATATTGTACTAGGCTAAGGTAACCAAGCTTTTCTTCGATGGTCGATGGTCCCAGGTTCTTTCTTCAGTCATAATAGCACTGCTGGACTTCAAAGTAAAATACCTAACGGTCCCGGCCTCCTGGGATATTTAAAATACACAGCTATGTGATCAATTAAGATAGGCACCATCCATTTTTACCATTTTCCATTTTTACAACGTAACACAAAACGTTTTTGACATACCGAAAATACGGACACAGCGTTTTACATCCTCATTTTTAATGCGGACAGCACGGGAGTGGAACACGCTTGCGGCATCTGTGTTTTCTGACTCTTATAATCTAGGGACTTTCAAGGCCAGAATGAATTGGTTTTTTTCTGGGTAACGTGTTCCATCTTAGGCAACATTTCCTATTTTGAAAAAAACACTGTTCTTAAATATAAAAGAGATTTATATATGCTCATTAATACATGATTATCATCAGCGACCTGTAGCTGGCAGTCAGTACGATAACTGTTTATGAAACCGAGGGTAGTCTCATTTTAGTGACAACAATCAATCCAGGGTCAGCCCTGGGATTGGTTTATTCAGATTTCAGCCCACCACAGTTCAATTGCCAAAACTTTTTTATGAAGAATTCTCTTGCGTTTGACCATCGACTTTCCCCAGGAGGAGTTATGACGAGGCCGAGGATGTAGCACGCTTACCCAGAAAATGCCTATTCACTCTGGCCTTGAATACATCTAGGTTAAAGGTGTCGGGAAACACAGACCCCGGAAGAGGGTTCCACACCTTTGTCCAAAAACGTCTCTTTCTTACAAGAGACATATTTTCGTGTATAGAAGAGCAAGACGGGTGACCGCTGAACTATCTCATCTTCAATTGTTCTTTTATGATCACTTTTGTAAAGGAAACATCTGACATCATCTGTAGGTAAGTATTTATATCACTCTTATTGTAGTTTTAGGTCGTCTTAAGAATAAATTGTGTTCATTTAAAAATAAACCTTATGTTCAGGACATATATTTTTTAATCCACTGACTTCCGTATTTAATGATCTTTCTATGGAAAAGTCCTAAGGGAAGATATTATAGATATTTAGTCTGTATTATGGAACGTCAATCAAAGTTTAGTAATTTTTTGACGTTTCTAATTCAAGATTAAAACAATTTAATTTGGTACCAGCTTGTTTGTTTTCGATTAATTGGTGCGTCCATGCTACGCGAAGTGAGCACGTGCCGAGCCTCGGACGAACAGGATTCGTTCGTTGCTAGCGATTTCAAGCACGGACGTACAACGAGCCTACAACGAGCGCGATGCGAATCCCTGTGTTTGTATAAAAACTGACAATCGGGTGGAGCGCAGTCGAGCACGCTACGAATGCTCGTTCGAGGCTCGCAAGCCCATCCAGGCTACGCGAATCATGCTCGCAGTGTGCTCGTTCGAGTCTCGGCTCGGGCTCGGATCGCCAAGCATGGACGCACCATATATACGTGAGACTTCATTGCACTTTTTCTTTGATCTAGTTTTATAATATAAGATGGTTATTATTAGGTATTTTTTTTTCTATGCTGTATCTATGGATACCTACTGTGGTGTGTCTTTTAAAAGAATCAGCCATAATGCAGTAAGGTGAGACAAATATTATGGCTTCACGGGTTGACCTAAGTTTAATTTGTTTATAAAACGTTGTTTTGACTATCGCAACATCAATAAATGCTATTAGTCTGTTTGTGTGTCAATCAAGATTCAAAATGCGACACAATTTCAAAAATATTTCCCAGAAAAGCTGTTGACATTTTGATTATTCCAGTCGCGTGATTGAGGAATTTTCCGAAATAAAAAGCTTGTCATAATATTTCCATAATCGGGCTACATCTCTGGAAAATTCCATAGCGAATTTTATTAGATCAGATTTGCAATGAGAAGGTAACGGGATGGGGTTGCATAGCGTTTATTCCCTCAAAGAGCAGTTCTTCTGGGGAAGTACCTCCACCTCACAGAATACCGCAGCCAAATAACTTAATGTTGTCTTCCTGCATGTGAATAAGGTTGGCAGAGCTCATTGGGGAGCGGGGAAGGGCCGGTAACGCGTGAGTAATGCCACGTGTGTTGCAATCCTCCCTATGGCTACGGTAACCGCTTACCGTCTGGTGGACTGTATGCTTGTTTACCGAGTTAAGAGGAAAGGATGGCTGCAAGAAATTTGGAAAATAGGTTTTTAACATATCTATTGCTGTCGCGCTGTACGCGAGGTATCCCGCCCGAGGGCGATAGAGACAACTACAGCTTGGACCGCTATGAAATCGCAATTTCGTAGTCCCCGGTTTTCTCCTACAAAACTGTAACGATAAAAAAAAAAAAAACAAGAAACATAATAAGAAGGGCTTTGGCTATGTCTGTCGGTTTTCCTTTGTTATTTTATATTCGTCAAAGTTCTACGTTTACTAAACTACGGTACTAAAAACAGACTACGTTTTACTAAACTTAGCTTAAACCATCTCCATTTTACATTTGACGGGCCAGCTGGCGCGGTTGGTTAAGACTCTGGTTACGATTCCACCTATCGCGCCGCAGGTCGTGGTTTCGATTCCCACACAGGAACATGTCTGTATGTCCTGAGTCTGGGTGTAATTATGTAAGTATGTATTTACAAACAAATAATTGGACTGTTTTACAAAAAACTTAAACCGACTTCAAAGTACACTAAGAAGTAATCAAATCCTGATCTGATGACAATGGGACCAAACGGGAAGTGCACCCTTCCAGTAAAAAAAAGAATTTTCCTAATCGGTTTATAAATGACGGAATAACGAGGTAACAAACATAAAAAAAAAAAAAAAAAAAAAAACAACCGAATTGAGAACCTTCTCCTTTTTTTTAAGTCGGTTAAAAAGTAGTATATGTATTATATCAGTTACCTGGTTTCCATAGTACAAGCTCTGCTTAGTTTGGGATCAGATGACCGTGTGTGAGGAATGACCCGGAATATTTATTTTATATATCTCATGTAATAAGACAGTTGCACAATTTTCAAACATGCCTCGATCATATTTTTCTATTATATCTATCTATATCTTTAATATTAGACAAGTGTTATCTATATTTCGTACAATAATGCGCAGTCGGTATATTTAGAATACTCAAAAAATATATTCAGATGTCGGACAAAATCTCTTTATTCCGCCACGAGGCATCACAGACATCTGTGGTCGGTATTAGTGGGTATAACAGCAAAAATATTTGTATACGCCTGTGTGCGAACGTAGTTAGTGAGTGGAATTCGGAACGTGAGTTGGCAACACTGGGAATCGGGTGAGGACTGAGTGAGGAGGCGTTAGAGGGCTAAACTGGAAGACGAAATCTGTTTCTAGCGTTTTTATTTCAAAATTCCTAATTGAATGCTCAGCATGCTTTGCTATCTTATCCCCGACTGCAATACCTCATAATATTCAAAATTCTATAGATTAAAGAGCTTGTTTTTCATTATATTTTAATATTATGATTATATATTATTATAAAATTATGTCCCAAACCAAGAAATTATACGTCTATGGACGGTCGGAACCCCGGTGCGCGAGTCAGACTCAGATTCGCATTTTATATTAACTTAAAAAATAGAGGTTCTCAATTCGTCTGTAAAATTTTTTTTGTCAGGAACCTTCCCCCGCCTCACACAACTTACTTACAACTGGATCAGTAAATTCGGGGATTACCGACTACATCCAACCAAACCGACAAACTTACCTAACGATTTTATATAATTATTATTAACTAAATGTCCCGCGCGGTTTCACCCGCATTCCCGAAGGATCGTATGTTTTCCCGGGATAAAAAGTATCCTATGTGTTAATCCAGAAAATATTCTATCTGTGTGCTAAATTTCGTCCAAATCCGTTCACTAGTTTTTGCGTAAAAGAGTAGCAAACATACATACATACTCACAAACTTTCGCATTTTTAACATTAGTAGGATATAGATTTTGACGAACCAATGAAAACTTATCACGACTAAAGTCGTTAATTTCTAAATTCAAATGATAGAGCTTAATCAAGCAAAAGATCAAATGGGCAAATTCACGAAACTCCGAAGTACACTATCCTAACTTCTGTATAGTTTTCCGCCTCGCTCCACACAATACACTCGCAGAATAAACCGATCCCACCCTTTCCGAGTTCCCTTTGCCCTATTTTCTTCCTTAATTCCAACTGAATCGATATTTTCAAGGCCTGCAATTGTATCAAAGCATTTACGGACGAACAAACAATTTCGGTATAATGGAACGCAAGGTAGAATTTTTCCGTAATTAAATTGTGTAGCACGTAGAGGCTCGTAGCGTATTCGTAGATTATTTCTTGTTTGCTACGAGTTTTTGATTTTGATGGATCAAAGCGGAATATAAGTGGATTTTCTTCAGACTATTTTTAATATCAATTAAATATGATTAGATTATTAGTCTCTCAAGGCATTTTTAAGCTTAATTTCAGAAGGAACAAAAAACAACTACCGCTTTTTATCGTTTTATATGGTTTGATTAATTTTATTTTTGTTCAGTTTACAAAGTTTATGTAATTCTTTACAACTTTATTCGTGTGCGAGATAAATAATTAAAATTACTCTTTGAAAAGTTACTGCCTGTGAAAATTCCGTCAAACAGTACAGTCGTTTTGGAAGTTAGCACATAAATCTTATAAAACGGGTAAATATGTTTTGGGACAAAGCCTTCAATTCGTTTTGTCTAGATTCACTTTAATGTATGTTGAAGTCTAAGAGCGGTTTTCTAGCGTTTTTACTGCGCGTATGGTTGTTTCGGCATACGGATTACATGCGCGCTACATTTCGCGCTTCAAAAAACTGTAGTGGTGATGGTGAGTCAGTACTGTCTCTTAGCTTATAAGTGCATCACGCTTCGTACGAGTTGCGCGTGAGTCAAAAGGCGCGCCTATACTATACGCGCCTACCTACGCTTCCAAAAACGAGCTAATACGGGCGTATACATCGCTGGTCTGAAACCGTCCTAACCCTGCAACAACATTAAGGGGTAATTACCCCAGTAGAGTGCTAGGTACAGATTAAATAAAGTGACAGTTGAATTGGTGATGTAGTGTACTTAGTGCCCACGTTGGCACTCAGTGGGCGGACAAGGGGGTTGGATTATTAGTTATAAGAGTGTTTAATTAAATCCTACTGCAAAGCTTTGAAACGGGTTGAGTTTCTAGAGAGCGTTTTAACGACTGTAGAAGATCCACCTTACAGAATACCGCAGCCAAATAACAATGTTGTGTGTGAGTAAATTCAAATAGCGTTTATTCGATATAGGCCCTAATAAAGTACTGGAAAGCGCTGAGCGAGACGACCTCCCACCAGGTGGACCGACGACCTGGTCAGAATTGCTGGGCACCGCTGGATGCAAGCGACCCAAAACCGTTCGAAGGGGAAATCGATGGGGGAGGCCTATGTTCAGCAGTGATATGATGATGACGAGGCCCTAATAAGGCATGTATTAGAATACACATAGGGGAGGTGGGAAAGGTCAGTAACTCTTGAGTGACCCCGGGTGTTGCAAGCGTTCATAGGGCTACGGTAACTGCTTTCCATCAGGCAGTCCGTATGATTGTTGGACTGTCTTACAAAAAAATTAAACCGACTTCAAAGTACACTAAGAAGTATTCAAATCCTGATCTGATAGCAATGGGACCAAACGGGAAGTTTACCCTTCCAGACAAAAAAATAATTTAAAAAATCGGATAATAAATGACGGAGTTAGAGGTAACAAATATTAAAAAAAAATACAACCGAATTGAGAACCTCCTCCTTTTTTTGCAGTCGGTTAAAAAAAGGTTTGGTTTAAAAGAGGTAAAGCATACCAATAACGGCGGAGCCGCCCAACTGGGGCCCAAGTCTGCTATTAAAATTGTGTTGCAATGAACTTTCAGTGGTTGATGAATTGTGAGATTTTACAGTTTTGTCAGTCAAAATATGCGGCTTGGCCCCTTCCTACTACCTATTACAAGAACTATTAGTACTACAGAAAAGTAATTAACAGTGAACAAATTTTTCACCCTACGCCCATGTGACGGTATTGAAACGGTAGAGTTTGTGAAGTTATAGCTTGTAGAGTTAGGGCGTTTAGTTATAAGCTTGGCTCTACATAAGATCTGATAACTTTTTGACAGTGCGAGCCATATGGTCTCGTCTCGGCAACATTTTACATGAAAATGTTTTGGTGGGATCATATTGTTAGCTTTCCATTGAGAACACAATCAGACGTTGCATCCTAACTAATATTATAAATGCGACAGTGAGTTTGTTTGTTCGTTGCGCCTTCACGCCTCAACTACTCATCGGATCATCATGTAAGATGCCTATGGTATGGAGAAAGACATAGACTACTTTTTATTCCGGGTTAGCGGGTGAATCAGGGGGGACAGCAAGTTTAAAAAAAATCTAGAGATGAATTTAAGAATATATAACTTTTCTATAATCGATTTTGTCTTATTGAAGTTACATAGAGACATTATGTAAATTGTCAAAATTTAAACTATGACAGACAGAGGGGCGGACGGCGGGCATGGGCGTTATAATAGGGCATCCTATGGGCACATCTTGCGTATAGAACCTTAAAAGTAAACTTTATAATCCTCTACAGTTCAACTTCAAACTGTGAACCTCGGTCGGGCTAAAATCCCTCTGCCCTCTACCCACGTAATACAATGAGTTACTAGAAAGTAGGTTGTAAAATCGATACGTCTACGATCCGAGATACTACTGCTACGGTATGGGAGGCTGGGGGTGACTGGCACCCCCTAACACCCACCCTCAGATGTCGGCCTATGGGAATAATCAGCTGTCATTTCCCGTAATTTAAATTGTATCCCCACTTTTCTTGTGACAGCTTGTGTAACCCGTAAAGCGGTATTTCGTATCACATTTTAAATGAGATTGTTCCATTTATGACAATAGATGCTTCATATTCTTACACCTTTTTATTTAAGTAGGTAGAGTTTATATAAAATCAATGTAAGAGAAATATAAATACAGTATATAGAATCAATTTTAAGAGAGGTAGAACATAGCGTTCATTCGCTCAAAGAGCCGCTCGACTGGGGAAGTACCTCCCCCTTACAGAATACCGCAGACAAATAACTTTATGTTGTGTTCCTGCGCGTGAGTAAGGTCGCCAGAGCTCATTGGGGAGGGGGGAAAGGTCGGTAACGCGTGAGCGATGCTACTTGTGTTGCAAGCTTTCATATGGCTACGGTATACGGCATACGGGCCGTATGCTTGTTTACCGACTAATTTGTATAAAAAAAAAAGTTGAAGATACGGTTCGCATTCTGAAACGCTTATAAACAGTATCTCAGTATCAGTATGGAGCCGGGACGCGTCTTGACAAACGTAGTGTGGGACGCCATCCAGCCCGATGGACAGACGACCACAAAAAAGTGGCCGGACTGGGCTGGATGCGGGTGGCAAGAAACCGGAAGGAGTGGCGCGCTCTGAGAGAGGCCTATGTCCGGTAGTGGACTTAAAAAAGGCTGATGATGATGATGATGTAGTTCAGTCTAAGTAGTTCGTGATGTTATCCCGTTACATGTCCATTAAACCTATAAAATTGTGTCCACATTTCACCCGATTTAAAGCATACCGTATCTTCCTTTTTGCTATAATCACAGTTATAAAAATTGGCATAAAAAAGGTTACGTATTTTATGGTTGAAGGCATTTTATTATTTCATCACGTTTATGTATTAGAAGTTATATTTTATTATATGATAATATTCTATAAAAAATGGTTTTCAATCTGTCATTTTAATAAGTTTTCTTGCAACTCATACGGGGTGGATACGACAAGAAAAGAAACCACTTAAAGTACTCATAAATACGAACAAATTTTATGGGACCAAGTTCAAAAAAAGAAGGAGGTTCTCAGTTCGTTAGAATCATTTATTTTTATTACTACTACTAAGGTACTCTACATGAGATCTGATAACTTTTTTACAGTGCGATCTATATGGTCTCGTCTTGGCAAGATTTTACATGAAAATGTTTTTCGTGGAATTTCACTGCTTTTGTTAGTTGCTTATGACATTTTCTTTTATTTATTTTTTCTGTCAAATTTCCAATTTTATAATTTTGTTGTTGTTTGTGTACTAATACAAGCGTACATACCATTTCAGCTTTCTAGGACTTCGGGAAGTACCCTAAGAGTTTTGATGATCATCAGTGAGTCAGTGACGAAATCGGGATTTTTAGATATCAATAAAATCTAAAGTATAAGAGCTATGTTATTGAAACTTAATATGTTTAATAAGTTTACTATTGACATCATATCCCGAGAGTTTTGCTTATCTGGTATAATCCAAACCCAAGTTATGAGGGTTCAAAAAGAACGACGAAGCGCTTCGAAGTACCCTTGCGCTTCGCTTGACGGGGGCCACCCCCGTGCCCCCAGATATAAGATCCAGCACATTCTTGCCTTCCGTACATTTTCTCATTAATCTATGACAAGAATTCATAGTACCAGATACTTTTGATACTTGATCCTCAAGGAATTACGCTGACTTAAAGCGGAATATTTCTCGGAACGCTGGCCATATTTCTCCGTATAATGAGTTAGATATTCACTCAGCTCTCGCTTTTAAAATGGCTAAAAGACGTCGGCTTAAAGTCTTGCTAGGTGTATTTTAATCTGTGGGTACCAGCTACGTAATTGAATAATGCATGAGTAGGTAATTATGACATTAATAGATACTGGGCACTTCATGAACAAGTATTACTTTGAATTTTGGAAACGTGTCAAATTAATTGGTTTTAAAAACGAATAAAATTAATATGATTAGATTCAAATTAAAGTAAAATTAAAAAGTAGCACCATTCGGTATCCTAATACCCTACATCTATTAAAAATCAGAAAATCTTCTTTAATCCTTCCACCAAAACAGAACCACTCTATCGCTCAAGTACTAGGCAATCAAGAATCTTAAAGAGTCAATTTAACTCATATTTAGAAAGTCTAGACTGGTGGTGACAGATTAGTTCGGGTCGTTGCCCACCCGTCAACAGATGGCGATAGAGTCGCTCCTTCATTGATCCACACAGTTTTGCCCAACTTAAAATAGTATGTTACGCAACCAAGGCTTTTGGGCCATAGTATTTTCTACGTCATATGGCGCGAGTTGACACTCGTGTTAATAAGTTCACTCATGTTTGAATGAATTTAATTTTTTTGGAATGTTTTTTTAGTCAGTAGGGCGTAGCCATTTTTGTCTACTAACCCTTATTTCTACCCTTATTATACCCTTATTCATAATTGCTTTTTAACTAAATCAGTGTAATAGTGTCCTCCGTCACACTCCTTCGATCACCAAATGTCACATGTCAGATAAAGACTTCAGAATTTTAGCTAATCAACGTTTGATAACTTCATTATGAATAAGGGGGTTAATCTTTAAATAAAATAAAATAAATATTGGCTTTATGCCTTTTAATTCTCAAAAATATTTTTGTAGCTTAAATTGAAATAAATGTAGCGGTGCGCTGGTGTGGTGCAGAGACTTACTCTCTAACAGTGGACTTAATTTGGATGCTCAGCATGAGGCGGGAAATTTGAAATTCTCAAGTTTTTCTTGATTTTTACCATCGTAGAAAAATATAGCTAAATATTTCAGTAATTAGCGACCGTAGTACTTCATATTGGCACTGGCATATTGTCGAATTGATACTTTTTGTTTATAATAACCTATTTATGCAGGTACATTCAGTAAAATAGTCAGTTTACGGTTTTAGAGGAAAGTTGTATACAAAAAACATTCATAACAACACAATGTGCCAAATGAACCACTACAGGCGTGAATCACTGACATATTATAAGGACATGTTGATATAAGTATGTTAGTACGAGATGTGTCAAGAGCGTTACACCTACAAACCGCATTAGCAGATTGGCGTTGTTTTTATTGTGTACATTTTGGCTTAATAAATACTTATTAAAAAAAAAAAGCCATATTGTTCTACGAAGATAAAAGTCAAAAGGTTGATGCTGGAATATTCGCATAGGTATTTTAGGCCATTGTTTTTACTAGCGTCTAACTACAGTAGAAATATACTTGAAATAAATTAGTCACTTTATTTTAAACAGTCGGAGATGTGGCGCGGATATTATAAAATGTCGCGCATTCCAAATGACAAACTATTCTGAGATATGATATCCAAAATAACTACGAGTGTTTGTGTCGCATCCACTTCGTGTTACACTAATATTAGGTATAAATCCTTACTATACCTAATATTATATAATAATTATAATAATATGTACCTATATTTTAATACTAACTAGAAAGGGGAATTAGGTACCTTTTTTCCTGTGGGTCACAGGGCGGGGTACTTAAAAAAAACCGACAAAAGTCGAGAAAAAGAGAAATAATATAATAATAATAATATTATAAAGAGGAAAGATTTGATTGTTTGTTTGCATTGAATAGGCTCCGAAAGTACTGAACCGATTTGAAAAATTATTTCACTGTTGGGAAGCTACACTATCCCCGGGTGACATAGGTTACATCATATTTTCAAAAAAAATAAGGAAACTTACTAAAATAATGTAACCCAAGGTGTTAGGTGTGCGGTAAATAGTATTTTAGTGAAAAACTTAAGAATTTTTCGTACATCATCCAGAGTTGTCCAGTTAACGAAGACCTCCCCCTATCAATTTACATGACTAATTCCTCAATAGGCCTCAATATAAACAATTTTATCGTCATGCTTAATTGGTCCTGAGTTTATTTAGGGCCGAAAACTGCGTAGATGTTCAATGTTCCAGCAAAATTAATGTCAGATTATTTGATTTATTGGCAATTAGGAATTAGGACACTCTGGGTTAAGAAGCTATTGGATATAATGTTAATGGATTAGAAACCTTCATGTATTGTTTGTAGGTGCAAATTCTAATCACTGGCCAGTTGGTGCTTATACTTTTTACTACTGGCTTTTGGGCAAGAAAAATATTGTGAAAACTATGCAGAGTCATGTATGTAGGTTGTCTGGAAGAGATCGCTTCTTAGCGAAGGCCTTAAAACGGCTCTAACGATTTCGATGAAAGGAGACTGAGCAAAAGTGGTCTATGAATCAACCTGTTACCTACCTATTGTGGTATTTCTGTGGGGATACCTCTCTCTACTACATCCTTTTGCATAGGGGCATCAAAATAGGACCCGGCAGTTATAAGAAAATTTATACTTTATTTTAGAATACATGTTTCATGCTTGTTTTGTTTTTAAAACGTTTTAACGGGTATTTCTGGCTGTATGTATGGCGACTTTTTAATCGATTTTTCGCGAGCACAAACGATGTTCAGACCATGGTCTACTAACATTATATAAAAACAAATGAAAAAAAATACTTCATTGGTTTTTGAAAAAACACAAAATAAAGTCAACAAAAGTCGGGATTATCGTTACTCCTCACAACCCAGACACCGCGCTTGCACTTCAAAGTAGTTGTGGCACGGCGGCATGCCAGTTTTGTAGCAGGTGTGGGACCTGACTTTTTGAAACTTTTCTGTTTTGTGATTTTTTCAAAAACCAATGACGTTTTTTTTTATTTTATGTTATTGAATGTTAGTAGACCATGGTTTGAACAACGTTTGTTCTAGCGAAAAAACGATTTAAAAAGACACCGTGTATATAATACTTAATTAATGTGATTCTCTGCTAGACAAAGTCACTTGCTCACTCAAATGTGTCAATGGCAAGATAAGCGTTATCTGGCTTTCACTTTGAAATTGGAATAGCTTTTCCGAATTTGAAGTAGCGAAAGAAAAAAATTGTATTTAAGTAAAAGTGACAAAACTCAAAACGTCTGTAATCTCATTCCTCCTCTCTTCGACCTAATTACGATCGAAATCTAAACTGATCATCTAGGGAAATACATTAAAATTATTAATGAAGGATTTAACTTTCAAAGATTTGAGATAACACAGCCAGTATCAACAGTTCAGTAGTTCAAAGTGTGTTTTATAAATGAGAAAAGTTTCTATCATAAAGTTTTTGCTTCGAACTACTTAAGTTAAAAAAATATTGGTTTTACTTACATAATGACGTTCAAGCTGCATTCAAGTGGATTGTGGATTTTTTTAATAATAACAATTTATTTATTAACCGAAGTTACAGATTCTAATTACATGATCAACTAAATATACCTACATAATGGTAAAAACAAAGGCAGAATTTTAAATTGCATTACAGTATGCTGCAGAAATCTGTACACAATAGATTTAAAACCCTGCCTCTTAAACTAGGGTGACCTGTATCTTAAGAGATATATGTCATTGAATTGCAATACATTGGTACTGACACGAAACTATTGCAATTCCATTATCATTGAGCCGATGTGCGCAGTCGACTAATTCATAGTGGGATCATTATGAACGAAAAGAATTTTAGTACAAAAACTGTCAAAACTGACAACTAAAAGATCATTGTGGCACGATTGTAGTTTCAATGGAAAATCATCGGAAAGCTTTTATGGCGCCATTATGACGGCATTATGACGCTATTGTGTTAGTTGACTGCCAAAACTGTAAAATGTGTCAATTTTGACACCACTGATAGTTAATTGAAACACAATTGTAATAGCAGACTTGGGCCCCTGGATTGTACATAGTTGAAAAAAAATTTTTTTTAATTATTTATCAAAAAAAAAATGGATTTTTGAAAAATGGATCCTGTCTCCGACAAGGATCAAAAGGAAATTGGGGTACTAGAAATGTCACAAATCGAAAACTTTTCCCATACATTTTGTTAGAAAAATTAATGCGAAAAATATTTTTATTATTACCAATAGCAATATCTCAAAAGTACAATCTCCTAAGACCATATTCGCGTGGATTCAACCCTTAGATAGCTTGCCCTTACTGACCCTGAAGTGAAATTTCCACCCTGTATAGTACATTTTAAAATAACAGACCTTTAAAAAAAGTTCGATTACAACAAGGTTCAATGTATTTTGTGACTATGCAGTTTTGAGATACCGAAAATATTGTAAGACCAAGAGTCAGCACAAACGAACAATAGACAATCACATACAAACAATCTACAGTTTTCAACTGAAACGATGTAATAAAAATATTTAATAGCCTAATAAAAATTTACTGCTCCAGAAGATGCCGGATATGACGTTATGATTGGTCGTAAAATGTGGTGTAAATTTTATGATATTACCTAAAAATATGATAGCGTTAAAGGGCGACAGAAAAGGGTTTTCTAATCAATGTTGACCAAACTATAAGGTCATCTAAGTTCACACAAGCCCGTGTCTTCTTTGGAGTCTGCGAGTAATTCACATTGCTTATGTTTGATGGAAATCAAAGGGGCATATGTTCAGTAGTGGACTTCCATGGGCTGAATATGACAAAGTTTAATGGTTTAAATCAGTGGTTCCGTGGTCTATGTATTTGGCGAATTCGCAGCCGAAGAAATTCGAAAAGACATAACACACGACCATTCACGTGAATCGTCCTCGACTGCTAGGACTGTCGCGACGTCCTACCCAATCTCGTCCCGTTCAAGCGGCCCGAGCTGCGACTAGTAAAATATTTGGGGCTGCTTGAGATGTAAGAACAAAAAGTGTCATAAATCGGTTTCAATTCTTGAAATGCACTAAATCTATAGTGCAGCTTAGTGCACCTGTAATGACCG
Organism: Achlya flavicornis; assembly: GCA_947623365.1. Taxonomy (NCBI): domain Eukaryota; kingdom Metazoa; phylum Arthropoda; class Insecta; order Lepidoptera; family Drepanidae; genus Achlya; species Achlya flavicornis. Next base: position 7,442,175 of record OX392491.1, read on the forward strand.
GCATGGTGATTGATTCTCAACACGAAGGTAGGAAAAAACACGCATATTTTTATATCCGAGCCAATTATATTTATATTACAACTCAGTTTTTAAGCTTAATTACTAATTAAGCTTAGTTTACCTATAGCAGCTTAAGCACGCAACATAATAAACGTACACACGTGCAACAAACACGAAACTTTTAATCGGCCATCTTGATTATGAGGAAATATTTTCATTGCGATATTGAGATTGTGGTCAAACACAAGCCTACCTAAACATAATAAAAAATAAAATAAAAATAGCTTAATAGAAGAAAGTATTTTATAGGCTAACTACAACTAGACTGTTGGAGCAGACGTACAGTATTTTTTTTTTTTCAACTTACTTACGGCCCACCGTATGCTTGTTTACCGACTAAGTTATATACACCAAGTTATATAAACCTACCCACCTGATGGCAAGCGGTTACCGCAGCCATATGGACGCCTGCAACACAAGAAGCATCGCTCACGCGTTACCGACCTTTCCCCCCTCCCCTATGAGCTCTGGCGACCTTACTCCTGATGGCAAGCGGTTACCGCAGCCATATGGACGCCTGCAACACAAGAAGCATCGCTCACGCGTTACCGACCTTTCCCCCCTCCCCAATGAGCTCTGGCGACCTTCACTCGACTCACGCGCAGGAACACAACTTTACACAACATAAAGTTATTTGGCTGCGGTATTCTGTAAGGTGGAGGTACTTCCCCAGTCGAGCTGCTCTTTGAGCAAAACAATCTACCTCTCTTAAATGTTCCTTTAAACTAAGTTCACAAGATCCTAGGGCCTAAACTGAAGAAATGGGTTTGATTTTGACTAAATCCATCTCGATTTCCTCATGCACATGTTGTGAACTACTTATTCCACACAATCAAATTCAAAAATCATTTATTCAAATAGTCCTGCCATAAACTCCGCAATTACTCTTTTCAAAACAAGTTTAGATTCATTATATTTACATTTTAATCGCACTGAAAACAATTGCGTGCCCCGGCGCGGCGACAAAAACTACAAAGTAGACTAAATCAATATTCAATTAGTAAATAGCAAACTTAAGCAGACCAGCCCCCAAAAGTAGCACCTGTTCACAAGTATGACGCGTGTGGCAGCCATCGCCCACTTCACCACATTGGAGGGAAGTGGGCGACCCGTCACACGACGCCGCCGCAAGCAAAGGCATCTACATCATATAATCAACATCTAGAAGGGAATAGGATATTGGCTCTTCGACGAACATCCCTATAGGAGATGAGACGCGACGTTTACAAATGTTATTTGTAACTGTCAACATTGAAATGAGTTATGAGAGGATCGAGGAAAAGTCCTTTACCGAGCAACCCAATTCCGCAGCGAGTAAGTGTTTTTGCACTGACAAGTAACAGTACCGAGACGTACCGACTGCATCTAGTTTAGTGTGTCCTTGACGAATGCCCGGATTCTATAAAAAACCGAATCGTTTTGCTTACCAATGGTAGGTTTTTTTATTACCAAACTGGGCATATAGATCATTTCGTAAGATAATTTACCTGTGTTAGCTACCTACTTCCATATGGGAGGGTCTGCTATGCAAAGCTTTGAGGTCTTTGCTTCAGTATTAGTAAAGGTATAAGAGTCTTAATTTTAACCGATAACGGTCCGTAAATTATAGGAATCGGCCATCAGTGTATCCTTGACTAATGCCCGGTTTCTATAAACAAAAACGAATTGTTTTGCTTACCAATGGTAGGTTTTTATTGCCAAACTGGTCATATAGATCATTTCGTAAACTAATTTTACCTGTGATAGCTACTTCCATATGGTCTGCTATGCAAAGCTTTGAGGTCTTTGCTTCATTATTAGTAAAGATATAAGAGTCTTAATTTTAACCGATAACGGTCCGTAAATTATAGGAATCAGCCTTTAGCCAATCAGAGCGCATTGTTTTATTGTGGCGCCCCCTGGCCTGGGGGCCAACCACAAGCTCTTAAAACAATATTATTATAACCTTATTTGTCTTTTGTCTTGTTTTGACGCCGGATGACAAAGAAGGACAAAAGACAAATAAGGTTATAATAATATTGTTTTAAGAGCTTGTGGTTGGCCCTCTGTACAGATAAGTCAGTACCTTCGTGGGACCGTAGAGAAAAGTTTTCACAGTGGAACACTTGTCCTATCTATGTTGTGACTGTGCCACATTAAGTAGTAATAAGATGCCCCTGGAAACCGATTTACCGTAAGAGGAGTCGATCTTTGACACGGGATCCAACTCCTGAGTAATTACTCAGTTTTTGAGTCTCATTCACGATTCTAGTTGAATTTATAGGCCCGTAATGAAAGAGTGTAGGTGAATGAGAAAATAGTGAGGTAAGATGGGTTTAATTGTGGCTTATTTTGCGTCTTGTTCTTACGATGCATGTTTGAATGAAACGCGAAACGATGAACATAATAGTTACATATTATTGAATTACACATTGGTGCTGATTATGATGTTTTGAGAATATGATATTCCGCGACGGAGCGGATTCTGTTGTTTACAACTAAACTTTAGTCTCACTATATCTCTTTCTAACAAAGAACATAAGAAAAGTATATAAGAAATTTTGTCCCGCAAATGAAGACAGCAAAGACTAATTTGACAGCTTTAAATATGTTCTATCCTCTTTCAATAATGTTTGTAAGAGATGTGATGTGACTACTACAAATCGACTAAATTAGTTTAGTGCGATTTACAACAATCTAGGCACCATTGCACCTCGGGCGGGCATTAGTAGTGTTATAAGAAACGATGTAAAAGATGTGACTGAAGTTGTTATATCTTATTAGATATACCTTGATATTATCGAAGATATAAAAAAATTGATAATAGCAATATCCTGGGACTTTCCTCACACACGGTCATCTGATCCCAAACTAAGCAGAGCTTGTACTATGGAAACCAGATAACTGATATAACTATATTTTGTTTGTAAATACATACTTATTATACATTATTACACCCAGACTCAGGACATAGAGACATGTTCATGCACACAAATGCATGTCCTGTGTGGGAATCGAACCCACGACCTGGGGGGCTAAAAAAAAGCTAAAGCAATATTGCTACGCAATTCATAATTTCGAATTATCAGCAGATTCTAAGTGATTCCAATATTTTTTGGTAAAATAGTTACTGATTATATACAAATTCAATTCATTAAAAGATTTGGAATTGATGAATTGCATAAGATCTGCTTTATATTCGAAAAAATGAATTGCGTTAGCAATATTGCTTAGCTTCCTTTTTAGGGGGCCTGCGGCGCGATAGGTGGGATCTTGACCAGAGTCTTAACCAACCGCGCCAGCTGGCCCGTCGATATTTGATCAAGATCATTCTCGGCCTCCTGTACCGACAAATACACGACCCGAAGCTTCCACTCTCCACATAAAATAAACTTAAGCAGCATATCATAAACATTATAAGCAGCATTATCATTTTTGTTGGCAGACACGCGCCACTTGCCAGCTAAGCACTTAATGAACGCCTATATCGTACAAGTGGCAATGAAGTGCCAACACGAAAATATTAGATGATTACATCTGAATTGTAGTGAGGGTAATTGAGCCTTACTAGTTTTAGTGCCATAGCTTACACCAGCGGTTCCCAAACTTTTTCGAAAAATTTGATGGCGCCCTAATATAATCAAAGAATTATCGAACTATTTATGTAATTCCCTTAATTTAAGTCCCTTTCACACTAATTTGTGCCTTTGCTCAGCAGTGGGACATTATAGGCTGATGATGATGATTTATTTAATTGAATTTATTTTCGAAACTTGTCTTTGTCTTCCTGAAGAATGCATTTTGGTCAGTAAAATCACGGAGCCCCCACAGAGGCTTTGCGGAGCTCTTGCGGAGACAGTGCTTTTAAAAAGTGGAAAGTCTCGACTAGACTCTCTTTAAATCGTCTTTCCAGGTTTCAAAATATATCCGTGACCGTCACTTTGTAACAAAAAAGAGCCAGTAGACTGTCTGTTTTGTAAACCCCGGGTTTTAAAAAACTTGGTTAAATCATCTGATGTCATAAGACAAATTATTGTTACTGTTTTAGATCCCTATTCTAAAACGTCATTTCAACGTCTCTAATAATATTTATTTTTTTGTACAAATCTCGCCATGATTCTTTGAAGCGTATCCACAGCATAAGTCATAACAAAGTAAGATAAATGTTCGTGATATTCTAAAAAATCAGATCCTCATTAGCCAGCACTTCAAACATAAGTTCAACAGGTGTGATTTTACAATCACTAAAAGCTGTTTCCGAACGCCCTCTGTCAAGATTGAACGCTGGCTTCGCGCCAAAACTGACAGCCTAAATGGCGCCGGGGTTACCATTATGAAATATGTTATTATTACTTTATAATGGCTAAAATAATAATTTACGTTTTATGATTTTATATGATGAAGAATGTTAAATGCACTTCTTCTTAGTCGTGCTCTCTTGGCAGAGTGGTGGTGGTCATGGATTGTCCCTTTCGCGCATGACCGCTGCATTAGCAATGTTCCTCCATTTTTACCCGACTGACCCGGAAGGAGGGTTATGTTTTTCGAGTGTAAGTATGTATGTATGTATGTATGTATGTATGTATTTATGTATGTATGTCTATTTCTTTGGCACGCTCTGCAGCCTAAACGGCTTGATGGATTTAAGCATATGAGGTGTCGTTAGATTCGTCTGAACTGTGGGAGTGTCATAAGGTATATTATTTTTATATGACGTCTAGGGATAAACAAATATTACAAAAAAACACATATTTAGGTTATTGGTTTGTCCCCGACTGCAATACATTACAAAATTCAAGTTATATTCAACATTCTATAGATTAAAGAGCTTGTTTTTCTCTTTTCAGTTAATTTTTGTTTTACGCAGTCGGGTTTTTTGTTTCTTTTAATAATTTAATTTATTGTTTGTGGCGTTTCGGGAATATTCGGTAATCGCACATTGCGTGGCAGATTTTATGAGGTCTAGCCACCTGGTTGGAGACCGACCACGTGAACGTTTGCCTTCCACTCGACCTTGGATGACCAACCTCTCCATAGAATCATGTTTATGGATGACATGTCCGTAAAATTTTTGGACAAATGCACACTGTTAACCTAATCGAACATATAACTGTCTCCCAGGGTTTCACACCACGTCCCCGAGGGATCGTATGTTTGTCCGGGATCAAAAGTATCCTATGTGTTAATCCAAAACATATTCTATATGTGTGCCAAAATTCATCCAAATCCGTTCAGTAGTTTTTGCGTGAAGAGTTACAAACATCGTCACAAATCACATCCCCATAGCACAGTATCACAATCTCTTATGTAATTGTAAAACTGTGTAATTAGTATAGGATTAGGTGACCCGATAGTTATTGCCCTGTCAAAAATCCCATGGAAAAAGCGCTTCCAGTATTTCCCGAATTTTCTAACTTACTTTATAATGACTTTAAAATAATATTTTACCTTTTATGATTTTACCGCTTCCAGTATTTCCCGAATTTTCCAATTTTTCGGGCAACTTTTCCTATTTTTCTTAAAAACTATATTCGGTTTTAGACATTTAAAAAAATATTTGCGAAATCCAGCCGCTATCAAGTGACGCATTTACCACTGAACAGCAAGATTCTAATTTATATAGGTGGATTCCGAATATAAGAATCAATTTTTTTTTACAGGACTCGGACAGAATTCACTATTTTGCCTATCTTTTCCTCACGATGCCGATGTTTTCCTTCACTTTTCCTTCCTTCCCGCCCTCCGTCACGACTTTCGATGTCCCGAGATGTTTTTATCATAGTTTCTTTCTTTCTTTGTATACATTAGCTTCTTGCCTATTGTACTTACAGTATTATTTTTATACTTTTGTACAATAAAGAGTTATCTATCTATCTATCTATCTATTATTCTTATAGATTAAACTAATATAATATTTGGATGTTCGTTCGTTTGTCTTCTACAGCATGCATTTTTGTTAGCACTTGGATTAATGTTTCTGATTAAAGTCGAAGTTTTCAATACATAGCTAAAGAAAGTTCGAATAAGTTATACCTCTTATTTAATAAATAAGTATTAAAAACCAGATACAGCTTATCTTGACTTTGAAAAATCAGCCCACGGTAAAAAAAATAACAGACATTGCAATGCAACGCAAATCGGGCAGGTTATACTTAAGTACATATATAGTCTAGTACTGTAAATTGTTATCTGTGAAGACATTACTTTTTAAACTGCGAATGAGTAACTCAGCAGAAATAAGAGCCCAGTTGGGAATAGCAAAATAATTTTATCGTCCTCTAGTGACTAAGTATGAATATTTTTTTTTAAATGAACGAGAATGAAATCGTTTTGTAACCAGTGGCGTAGCTAGGTAACCAAAGGCCCTGGGCAAATTTTCATATCAAGACACCTCGTTTTTACACCTGGAGCAAGACTACACTCACACATTAAAAAAAGACATATCGTAGCATGTTCCGTCATGATAATCCGTATGAAGGGTCAACAACTGTTTGTTTTTATACGAAAATGGGATCGGTGCCTGATCCCACAGAGGGAGTTCTAGAGTTCTGAGTTACTTTTTTTTTCAATAACTCTTTTTATAGTTTATAAGTCAGAGTCCGAGGGGCCCACTGAGCTTGGGGGCCCCGGGGCACTGCCCCGTCTAGCCCCTGTTTGTAACTTTACATTGCGAATTTCTTCATTACTATTTCTTTGCATGGCGCATTTTATATCACACATCTTTTGTGTGTTACATGCAGTTGCACTAGAGCTGATGCCGTCGAGGCTATGTCCATTATTGGCGGTCGCAAAATACCATCAGATATAAGAAATTCTAGAGAGACCTTCAGATTGCTTGACAAACTTCGAACATCCATACTAATATTAATTCGAAAGTAACTCTGTGTCTACCTTTTCTCGACTAAACAGATAGCCTGTGGTATGGTGGCATCGGTTATTTTTGATCCCGGAAACTCGAGTGAAACCGCGGCGACATCTAGTAAAAAATCTATTTATTTTATCATAATTTATACTTTCAGTCTGAAATAAAAGTCTTTCACAAAGCTATTGAGTCCAAAATCCAAGGAATATGCTTGAATAAAATAAAGATATATATTCTAATTTTATTTCGATGAGACAAGTTATAGTTCTCTGTAAATTACAATATTGCGCTAGCATTCATTGCTATGCAACTATCAAAAGTTGGTAAAATTTCTAAAAAATATCATATTTGGAGAATCCTCAGTCAGAATCTTTTTACAAGCTTTTATTTGGTCTATTTGTAGACTGTCCCAGGTATTTTTTTTTCCAACGAAACTGTTTGCTACGTCGTATCTGTGCAATAGTATCTCGAAATAAAAGATTCTTCAAGCATGGATTGTCGATAAGCATAAAACATCGATAAACTTGATTTAATAATCTATTTCAAATGTCATTCTTATAAAGTTATGTCAGATTTGTCGAAATGTTCGCAGCGCTGAATTAGATTTGTTATTTCAAAATCGGGAAGAGAAATTGTGAAAGCTGTTTAAAAATAACCAGTTCCTTTTCATTGTGGCGTCCTATTGTCCTTAAATCCTCCATTCAGGTGTCCACAATAGGTAGCTTTTATGGTTTAGCTCCAACAGGCTATATTTCATCCTGGGACTAGCAGTAATGATCTGTTTCCTGGTGAGAGTTGAGAAAGATCACCATTGAGTTGTCGGCAGTTTTAATCCGAATACATTTTCTTTAAAAATGACCAACCAGTCAAGTAACAGTCGATTATTTTTTCTAAAAGATAATAATATGAAATCACGTATATTGCAATAAAGGCTAATTTACCATGCAAAGATACAACAAGAATCTTAACAAATACCCCCATCCATTGTAATTATAATCACACGAATTCCTACTCTATATCACTATGTAGTAAAAAAGTCATAGGGTGGCACTTGGTATGCCAGACATCGTCTCGACTAGCCAATAACTCCTTACCGTAAAATATTGCCAAACATGGAAATGGGCCACCCGAAAACTTAACCTGATTTAGCACATCCTTTTGTCAATGTGCCAAAAGCTATGAATTTGGCACAGGGAAGAAGTTCAACAATTAAGGGTACAATTTTGGGGTGCACAATATCTGGTCTGAAGATCAACTGTAACACTTTTTATACTGATTTCTTAGTAAACAAGCATACGGACTTTCCTTATGTTAAGCGGTTACCGTAGGCTATAGACGCTTGCGACAAGCAAGCCTTACCTGAACCCCCTACTGAACTTCACGGCGGAAAACCACGGCGGGGAGCTCATGAAAATAATATAGGTAACCTACATTTAATTTTACCGAGTTGGACGGATCAATATTTCCAAGTGACACCTAAAATACAGAACAGTTTTGTTACACTAGATTCTGATCCTTACGTAACAGGTATACAGTCTATTATAGTTTCTACATAATCCAACATCAATGTAGTCAAAATATAATTGTTAGGTAGTTATTTAGACATCATTATAATCATGGAACTATTCGGGCAGTTTAAATAAATAAAATATTCCGTAGTAACAAAAAGTCGGAATATCATTAGGGTATATCATTTCATAATTATTGCAATCCAAATTGAATGTAATCTTCAGATCTCTTTTTCAAGTCCCTAGGCAACACCCATCAACCCCCATGGAAGAAGAACCTATGAATAAGAGCTTCAACAATCTGATGAAATATACAAAAATATTTATCAAATTTTGCTCAATATCTGACATTACTTTATTTAATTTAACATTTGTAATGCATATTCGTTGATTAAAAAAAAATATACGCGTCGATTTGTAAACCTCCTCCGTTTTTTCGTCGGTTAAAAAGATCAACATCAAAAGATTACAATTTCCAGTGGATCCTGTTTTAAGTTCCTCTGACTCGAGATTTTAAATTAATATAACCACTGTACAATAATTATTCTTGGTGTTATTTCTTTCATTATTGTGTTTTGCTATCATATCTTCTGATGGTCGGGCTTTTGGGTCCTAAGGCATACCTAACTTGGGCTCAACATATCGTAACGTGCTCTCTGAGGCAAATCTCTATCTGTCATTCCGCAGGGACTTGGGGGCTTGTGGCCTCGTCGCATTCTGACATGGATACAGCTAGAGGCACAGAGAGAATAAAATGTAACGTATGGGCTGAAATACGAAAACTTTTTCTACCTAGATGCTTCATAAGGCGTTCTACGAATACCATATATAGAAAATTTACATGTAGGTTATTTTTTCACCATTTCCTTTTCTGAATAATATTCTATTACGATTTGTGTTCTGGTATTCTCATCACGGCGTTGAAAAGGAAAAAAATCCTCATACCTTCAGAGTTAATTAATAAATTGTTTCAATTGTGAACTCGGCTCTTTTATACGGGTTTTCGGAACTAATTAAAAATGCCATGAAAGCACCTACCACCTGAATGATTACAGCACACCTGAAGGTTTCGGTGCGTGAAATTTAAGTGAGAGAATCCGAGTTAAGGGATACTGTACAGTCGATGTAAGTTCTTGCTCTAGCAAAAAGAGTTGATCTATCATACTATCAAAATCCAAATTTTCTATAATATTAATCAGATGATTTGTAAAAACTAGCAGGAATATACTGGATACAAGTGACTTACTTAAAAGTCTGGAACTCATTAGGACCCCCGATTAGTTCTACTTTCTAGATGATATAAAAGTTTCAGAATCTAAGGTTCAGAACAATTACCCATAAAATTAGAACCTATCTATTAAATCGAACGCAGTAAATAAAATTTCGCACCGTAGACTTTTATTCGCCCTCATGGCATATACGTGGGTGAATTTATGATCCTATAACATTGACCCTATTAAAAACAAATTCCTGTTTCAATCAGTGGGCGTTTGTTTTTGTTCTGTAATGTGAGATTATTTCTGGAATTTATCGTGGCAACGACATATTGCTGACTGAATGTGGCCAAAGTGGTGTTTTTTGGTGAAATGAAGAATTTGAGCTAGATGGTTTGAATTGCTCCATAGTTCCATCCCTCACTTGAAGCAAACTGCATGGCGCTGTTCATTTGACATGAAATCGTTCAAAGTAAATGTAGAACAAATGTATGTTTTGTATAATCTTCGTCTTCAGTTACTGGCATATTAAAAAAATATGTAAATAATAAAAATAATAGACAGAAGATGTACTAGCTTTAGCTATGGTCTTTAAGAGTCAGCTAATTTCTAAGGTTGTTATGGGAAAAACAGTTATGTGGAAGAAATCGCTGTCTTTAATCGCCTCTTTGTATCATTTATTACTTTTAGTTATTTTCTTGTATTATTTTGAGATGTTCCAATAAATCATTTATCTCTTACTTTTATGGATGGAAATGTATTTTAAACTAGCACAGTATCTGTTCAATTTAATTTAAAAAAGAGCATTATAAGAAGCACTTAGACAAATTGTGTCAGTATCTATAGGAGAAAATAGTTGAGAGCATCGAATGGGATGACGCAATGGGCAGATGTCTGGAAGAAATGTGGAGCGAATTGCTCGTATGACTCACATGTTTGTTGATTCCATTCGAATAGTGCTTGCGTATTAAAAATTTTATGTGCGCTTCGGAATATTGACCGATTGACTCGGTGTTAATTGTTACGGCGTTTATATAGTTTTGATTTTACGTTTCGCTCTGTTTCCTTCTTGCTTTCTTTGGGATCGTATCCGAGCATTTTAGTACTTACCTTCCATGATATAGGTACTAGTAGAAGTAACAATTCTTATTTGTAAAATCTTTCGGAACAGGCCATGAAAAAAAACGTTACCTAGCCGTTAACATATATTATTATCAACAATACTACTGACATAGAAGCTCTCCAATCTTCTATTCCAATAGTCAGTACGCAGGAATCAGAAATTGCTATAACCATTTCGACGAAATGTGATCTTGCATTTTGTTCTTATTGTAGTTCATGGCAGATAATATTTAACTTGATTTTCTATGTAACACATACTACTAAGAAGTGCAATCCATTTATAGGAAGGTTATGAGACTATACAAAGATGCTACTAAGGAAAATAGAGTTAACATATATGCGCACAGAAGAGGTTCTTTGTAAAAAAGTGTTTAGAAGTACTTTGTATTTGTACCATCGCTATATTCCTTGCTAGTTTCCTTGATGGAATCTAAAAGATTGCCTCGAAGAAAGGCAGTTTAGTTTAGAGATCTGAACCCATTTGTGGGCAGGCAAGCATTACTAACCTGGTTCTCTTGATTGAGCAGTTTCAGTTGGTCATTAATAAGGCTGTATTTGGCGCTCTCCTCTTTCCTCAAAGCCCGCTCCTTCTTCAGCTCAGGGCTCCAGAAGGTCTTTATGCTGTGCATACTGGAGCCCAGCTTCTGATTGGTCAAATCCAATTCCTTTTTGAGGTTACCCAGTTCCCTGTGTAAATCGGAATTCTGAGATTGCAGCTCTCCAAGGAAGAGGGGGGGTGGTTCGCGGCGGTAGTATTCATCTTCGGGTGGCGGCGGGGGCGCGTACGAGCGATCGTAGTCGCGCTCGAGGGATTGGTAGCGGAGGGGGCGAGGTCTGGCGCGGTGGTGAGCGCCGGCTGACGCGGAGCGGCCTCGCTCGTCCGGCGCTGGCGAGGGCTCGTCATCCCGCGTCAGGTAAGGACTTCGCCGGGTGGGACTGCGGTCCACCTGCGGGAGGCGGGGGCGCACGCTGCCGGACCAATCTTGCCGGCGCCACTCCTCCCGGCACGGCGGCCGCTCTTCCTCCCCTGCGTACTCGCGGAGATACAGTTTGCCTTCTTTCCCGCGTCAGTGACGCATCGTGCACTCGATAGCGTGGGTACGCGGCAACTGAACGGAACGCCCGACACATCGATCGGGCGTAAAGTTACGCATGCGCGGTTTGAGCGCTAAGCGGCTGGAGCGCTACCCATTGATTCCCGTTCTTTGTGACATCGGGATCGCGGCCGCCTAATTTAATTAATTTGATACGAATTTGGACACGAAATTACATATTAATAATCGATTAAGATTTTATCGGTAATGATGTTACATGCATCTATACACATTAAGTTAGGAGATACCTGCGTGCTTTAAACCACTTTGCTGTGCCCTACAGGGTCCATGTGAACTATTTAAAATTGTTTAAGATCTTACCACACACATGTGATGCAATGAATAAATAAATAAATCAGGTTTTTCAGGTATATGAAAAGGTTAGCCATTTAAAGAAATAATATGTATCTAGGACTACAGCTTTCTTCCCCTTGCAAGGGTAGGTACCTATAAAAGCGTTATCGAGGCAAAACCAATGTTTTGAATCCATCATTTTTATTTCACAATCCTTTATCATGAACATAATTATATAGGATATTAATTAACGAAATGGTGGAATATGATTCCTAGGGGATATACTTAGTTAACAAAGTATACTCCATTAACATTTTTAAATGTATTAGGTAGATAGGTAATCTATAGATTTTTAGGGCATACATTCAGCAGCATTTGTAACTAGGTAACCTAGATTCCTGAAATACGTTCTAAGTATTCTACCCACATTAATTCATTCCTATCATAACGAGCCTACAAATGCTTTGATTTGGAAAAATCGCTCCGTTAAAAAGTAGAAAAAAGTGCGCTAAAATAGATATCATTAATTATATCGTCGCTTGAAAAGAACCATCTATTTTTAGACCCCTGTTTTGAGCTACCCATTTCCCTGGCGCCGAGTATTTCAGCATTTCAGCGCTGAATAGAAGCGCACCAAGACGGTTCTTATCCCGTGACCCACTTACATCTACTGTCTGTGTCTAGCGAAGGCAGAGCGTATATGGTCTTCTCTGTCTGTACTAAGGTCGACTTATGTCGGTCAGAGACGCCGGTAGCGATCGAGAAGAGCGTAGTGATGCGTGAATAAAATATCGATGCATTATAAATGGTATGTATACTATCTGAAATATACAGTTCTATAACTATCATGTAATCACACGTATCACAGTGACGATTTAATTTAACACAATATGTCGATAAAGGTGCTTCCGTATACAAATTGTTTCTTTTTACTACATACGGATAAGTAGTCTCACACAGACCACAATCTGACCGCCACCGCCACCGCCACGGCCTCGCCGCCGCCGGTGAGATTATGGAGATGGATGGAATTCAATCTTTTCCAATGTGAACTCAAGATGAACTTAAATAGTCGATAGGTTTCCCAAGTGATATCGTAGATACAGCACTACTGCTGGCATGGAAGATGAATGAAAAGCGGGGAATTGCTAACAGTGCGCGCCTCGTAAAAAAATACACCGATAGTCGGTGGCGGTCGTTAGTGGAGCCACCGCTGCAGTGTAGCTGCCGCTGGAATTGGGTTTGCTGAGCACTCTTATGCTTTTATGCGCCCCTGGTACATTGCAAATGAAAAATCGGAAAAATCTTTATTTCAGCGCGTTTTTAAACACTCTGTACAATACTGACGTACGTCTATATTAGGTAGGTAGGTAATGTTATGAAAATGTTGTCATCGGGATTTATATTTTGTTTACTTTCCTGCCTAGTCGTATTACAAAATAACATTTATGTACGCCATTTCTATTACCTCTTTAGTAAAGAAAGTCGTTAATTTACTCATACCATAAGTGTATTTTTTAAGTTTTTATAAAAAATTAATTATGATTTAAGAAAAGCCACTGGTAATTGTTTTTTGTATGTGATAGTTATTAAAACATAAAGTTCTATATTTGCATAGTATAATTTTCCGGAAATGCGTTGAGACCAAGTTGAGACTTTCCACCTGTGCTTTCCACCTACTGCGAGACCGTGGCGAGACGTTCGGAAACAGAAATCGTTGCTGATAGAGTAGCGTTAATTTTGTAAGCGTTTATGTTATCGGTAAAAATAACACAATTAATGTTAATAATTTAAAATTCACTCAAATACCTAGGTACCAATTATTAATCTTTATTCAATTTTTTTTCCGATTTCTAAAAGTGCTAAACGTTTTGCCTTATTTATTTTGATTAATTTCTGAACGAGAACGTCAGTTTTACGTCATAAAAAAGAGGTTATATTTTGATTGTAAATTTAATTAAAGTGATTTATTTTAATTATTTTGAAATGTCGCTACCTCCAGCAAGCGGTACTGGAAGATATTTTGCCAAAGCAGCGAAATCTATTCGGTTAATTCGTCAGGGGTGTACGAACAGGCCTTTCTTCCATATTTCAGTTACACACGTAAGTTACATTTATTTTAAACATTTTCGATGATTTCTAAATATACTAGTTACAATTATTGTAATAAAATAAAGCACAATTCATTTATAAACAATATCTAAATATACCTATTTGCGTAATGAATTCCCCATACATACAATACAATTTATAACCAACAAAACTCTTTACATATAAATAAGCGTTCATTTTTCATTTGATTTGTCAATAAAAGCTCAATAAATCCTTCTTCCAGCGAAAAAGGCTAAACAGTCAGCCAGTCATTGAACAGCTGGGCTCCTACGACCCAATGCCAAACGTCAACAATGAGAAACTAGTAGCACTCAATTTGGAACGAATTAAATATTGGCTCGGCAAAGGTGCTCATGTCTCAACACCTGTTGCAGAAGTACTTGGTAAGTTAGATCTGAACTGGTGGCAAATACAGTTTCTTACTCATAACTGCATTCCTAAAACGTAAGCTGCACATCTACCATGAGTTTCTATGGTAACATAATTGATACTTGCTAGCCACTACGGTGAACATTATGAATGATGAGAACCACCTCTAGTGGAAAATTTTAGAAGAATTTCATACAAAATCATGGGTCATGTCCTGGCAGGGCTACCGTCATAGATTTGAATTCTCTGTTTGACACCAAATATCAGATTTTGTTTGTCCCTACTTTTGATCTTTGAACTGACATAAGTTTATCATTAGACTCTATGGTTATCAGTTATGCAAACTGCTCATACTGTACATTTGCCTGCAATTTCATAGTAAATTCAGGGGTGCCATATGAATAAAAATAAATATCCTGGGACATTTCTCACACACTGCTAGATCCCAAACTAAGCAGAGCTTGTACTATGGACACCAAATAACTGATATAATTACCAATTTTTGTTTGTAAATACATACAAACATACATATACATAATTACACCCAGACTCAAGACATACAGACTTGTTCATGCACACAAATGCATGTCCTGTGTGGGAATTGAACCCACGACCTGCAGTGCGATAGGTGGAATTTAACCAGTCTTAACCAACCATGCCAAATGCCCGTCATATGCTTGTGTTACCTCAGTGGTAAATACCTCAGCAAGTTTATTTTTTTATACATATTTAGTTTGGACCATCTGACTTCTTTTAATCAACTTCAAAAAAAGGAGGTTCTCAATTCGGTTGTTTTTTTTATTTTTTATATTTGTTACATAACTCAGTCATTTATTAAGCGTTTTGGAAAATTCTTTTTTTGTCTGGAAGGGTACACTTCCTTACCATTTGGTCCCATTGTCATCAGATCAGGATTTTATTACTTCTTAGTTTACTTTGAATTCTTTTTTGTTTTACAGTAAACTACATTTGACTACCATTTTTTTTTTTTTTTTTATACCACTTAGGTGGCAAACAAACATACGGCCCGCCTGATGGTAAGCGGTTACCGTAGCCTATGGACGCTTGCAACACCAGGGGTATCACGCGCGCGTTGCCGACCCTGCAGAAATCTCTTCACACCCCTTTTGAAGAACCCCATGCTGTACTCCATTGGGAAAACCACGGCGGGGAGCTCATTCCACAGTCTGAGCGTCCGCGGAAGGAAGCTAACGTCCGCGGAAGGAAGCTAGCGTCCGCGGAAGGAAGCCATGACCTGAATTTTTCAAATATTTGTTTCTGCCATCTAAGTAGCACTGCTATCCACCACAACCCTTAACAATCCCAGAATAACTGTAGTTTTTAAACAAAAATCAATAAAAAAAAAAAAACTCAAGTAGTCAGGAGCTAGTCCACTCTGGTCCGTGTTTATAGATGAACTTTTGGACACATTGTATATTATGGTTTTACTTTTTGCAGGTTTGTCAGGTTTCTTCCCGATCCACCCTCGATCCTACATGACTGCGTGGCGTAATAGACAAACTGAACGTGAACTTTTGGCTAAACAAGAAGTTGATAATGCTAAAGAAACAGCCCAAACATCATAAGAATTGTATCTAGAATTAGTTGTAGTCTTTATTAGTAAATAATTTAAACTTATCAATTGTTTTAATTGTGATGTTATGATTTGGGGACACAACAGTGCTTTGGACAAGTTTGCAACATTTCATAATACAAAAAAAAGATTCAGGATTATTTGAAAGCAGATAATCTATATAAATATAAAAATGGATCCCTATTTCCCTTGGTCACGCCATCACGCGTGAACGGCTGGGCCGATTTCGATAATTCTTTTTTGTTGTGTTTGTTATTGTCAGGAGAAGGTTCTTATGAAAGAAACAATTAAGAAAGTTGCGAGGGTAGGGTAGGTTAGGATAGGTAGGATAGGGTAGGGTAGTAGGGTATAGGTTAGTAGGACACCACGCGAACGAAGTCGTGCCGGGCAGCTAGTTAAATATAAATAAAACAATTAATTTATTACAATGAATTCCTCTTTATTATGTGAAAAAGTTACAAGTGAACAATTCCTTGAGTGAATACAAAAATGCTGGCAGCCAAATATTTGAAGGCACATAAAATGGATTTGTCATCACAAGCATAAACATGAAAACACTAAAAAACATGATTATATAATGGCAAACATGGGGTTTTCATCACTGAGCATAAACATTACTTTCAAAATTGTACAAAAATATTCACATAAATGCTTTACAATGCAATTATTGGTAGAATACAGTAACTTTTGGAAAATAAAAGTGGCAACACTCAAATCCTACACAGCGACACACTTTAAACTAACAATAATAAAAAGAAAAAACTTAACAGACAATCTTTACTAACTTTCCTTGAGCAATATACTAAAATAATACTACAAGAGATAAACACAGCGAAATAAGAAATTCATTGTTCCACAAAGATATCTTAAAAAAAGTTGGATGTAAAAATATTAACCACGGTCTTTAACTTACTTCTAAAAGGAAGTTCTAGCTAAAAGATGTTGCCAGTCTGAAAAAGATAGATTCAACTAACAATTTTTACAACTAAAGGGTGTATAAATCCACGATTTTACAAAATAACTTATCTAATAATACACGGTTTAAAAAGATCAATATTAATAATCTGTTGGTGTTTAGTTAAGTTTTTGAGTATTGCATCAATATTCCATGTCTATGTAACGTACATAAGTCCATAATATTGTTTACAAGGTAAGAAGATTCTATCTTGTGTCAATTATAAAATTTACTACAAAATTTCGATGCAATCCTTCACAATTTTTATTTTTATTACAGACATTAAATGTAAATTACGTCATTTCCTTGAATCAAATGGCCAGTGACAGTGCGGCGAAGCTCGTGAATAAGAAAGCGGGTGCAAAAATTTGCGTTTTGTACTTTTAGCTCTCTTCTAATGTTAAAAAAATATAGTTATTGTGGCTTAGTTGGCCTTCCTAACTGCATCTGCTACCACGCGCGAGGCTGGAAAAAATATAATAATATTATTTAAATATGCACATGACAAGAATTTTTTGGTTCATGAATATGGAGTTTACAAATTCCTTACATAGACATAAAAAAATCAAGACGGAATGTCAAACGAAAATTACGTGAAGCCGAAAATTTCCTACGTATGCGTGACTAAAATAAGTACTGGCCCAAGCAGGCACAAATGATACTGAGCCTTATTGTCACTGTTAAGGTCTCAATGTGGAATGACAACCAATCGGCTTCCTATGGTGTATATGTGTGTGTGAGGCCATGTATTTACAAGAAAACCGGCTTCCTTTTGGTGCTTCACTCGTTTATAGGGCGACACTACGTCCTGGGGGCCTACCACAAGCTCTTAAAACAAGGTTAAAATAACCTTATTTGTGTTTTGTCTTGTTTTGACGCCGGATGTCAAAGAGGGACAAAAGACAAATAAGGTTATTTTAACCTTGTTTTAAGAGCTTGTGGTAGGCCCCCTGATTTTTTATACGTCCATGATTCCTTACTACCATTTTGGTAGGAAAGTTCAATCGAGCAACTTAATCTGAATATTATGGCGCCTTATTTTGAATTAATAGTGCACTACTAATTAAAAGTCAAGTTAAAAATGTATGGTTGAAAGAATATTTAGGCATTTATAATATTATGTATGACACAATAATATTGGTAGTCGCTGTGAATCGAAGTTACGTAGGTATATAAAATAAAATAGTAATACCTAACTGTCACGTATGTTTAATGATTTCTAATAAAGAAGTTATGAGCACAATGATGATTGACCAGAAAGATTATACGGTTTAGTAATTAAACAATATTAGTGGACAAACTGGAAAATTTAGAAGCACTGAAGCATATACATTTATCTGGCCAGTTTGGACAACTTCTGAACCATGAGCTGAATTTTGAAGAAAATAAAAGAGGTTAAAAAAATATGTGTATTTTCGTAGATGTGAAATAAAAAAAAATACGATTCTCTGCATTTACATCACAAAACTAACAAAATTAGTTGTGACAACCTTGGTCACAAGGTGCTAGAAGTAATCAAAATTGACCTCTAATGGGCTAGATGAAAGAACTCTATTTAGCCGGTCTTTTACATTATAAAAAAATTGTGGACACGTATTTTTTCATTTGTCAATTAAACAAAAATATACTAAGATATCGTGTGTTGAAGTTCCGCTTGGCGTCATGTTAGGTTACACTTTTTACTCTTAAAGTGACGTCACGAGCCCCCACCACCGAATTTTAACTCGCTTTATCGTTGTACATTTTTTATGATTTGGTTATCGAGGAATAATCCCTTAGAGTAGTAATACCAAGCAGTGCGATTCCGAAACTAGTCAGTGATTTGTCACTGATTTTGAACAGTAAAGACCAATCACTGTATCATGTGTTCTTGACTTGGCCAATCAGAGCGCATGTGTCCTTGAATTAGCCAATCAGAGCGCATTGTCGGTGGTGGGAAATTGGCGAAATAGATTGCAAGCAAAATGAACATCATTGCGCTTCTTTGGGTTAGTTGTTCGATGGATTTGGTAAAGCAAAAAATACGTGTCCTATATTTTTTGAAAATCTAACGGACTAATTAGTTTTTTTTTTACCTAGGACTCATCCCTATTGCTTTTCAGAATGCTAAGAGCTAATTCTTTATGACTAACATAGTGAGGTCCCTCGATATCTGCTCCACCACTTCAAACTGTACGCAGGATAAAACAATGGTCAAAGTAATATTTTGGATAACTTCTACCAACTTGTGACCATAATAGTCATACATCATCATGTTCATATAGTGACGTAGAAGCAGACTAACGAAAAAAATATGAAAACACTCTTATTTTCCATGCCACTTTTATTTTCTTCAAAATTCAGGTCATGGTTCCTTTCAGCGTTTCAGTTTCAGACCTGTAGTTCAGATACTGCCCATACTGGCTAGAGAAAAACCACCTGTATAATATTTTTTTAAATCTTTATAAATATAATTAAAAAAAAAACAAAATTCAAAATTTCTTTATTAAATTACAAGTTTGTAAATTACAGGGGTTGGGACTCTCCTTTTAAGTTTAAAACCTGTGTTAGGGGAGACCCGCTCTTCCGAATTTCATTGTATTATACTTGTACCGAATAAACAAATTATATTTAAATTTACAAAAATAATGCAGGCGATTTTAAATGAGTAGTATAAAACCAACATAGCAGATAGGTTGAGAACTGAAAGATAATGTAAAATAAATAAAGGGTAGTCTGTGGGTAAAACTTAATGAACTTAATTACTTAGAAGTATAGTATCCTAATTTTAATTTCACCGAATGTGAAGTCAGTCAGTTTGGAGATTTCAGGGTAAAACAACGGAACCGATCGTTGTGTAAATAGGGATGTGACCTGGTAACAAAATCATAATTCTATTTAGTCAATAAGTTGGATAATCAAAAAAAAATTTTTTGCTTTATCAAATCAATAAAAAATTACAAAGATAAAGCGCGTCAAAGTTCGGAAGTGGGGGCTCGTGACGTCACTTATTTGTGAAAGATGTACGATCGCGTGACGTCACGCGGAACTTCATCACATAATTTCGTAATTGGATGGATGGATCGCTGGGAAAAACGTAAAGTAATAGTAAAGAGTATTAGATTTATTTATTATTATTATTAAGAGCATGAGAATTGTTAGATGGTATATTAATTTTATCTCAAGGAGATAATTCCATGCTAAGTACACATTATTATAATATTTATTTTCTGCCAGGATATTATTTGTACAAAAAGCGCAATCATTCGTTATTTGCCCAGAAATAATTTATTACACACTTACCCAGTGGTTTTCTGTTTAATTCTACTTCTCTATTCCTTTTTACCTAAAATTATCAGTTAATTGGTTAAAAAGGGAAATTTCAAAACAGTGTAGGTTATAAAAAAAATAGGCTGTTTAAGGTGGTCCTTATTTTGAATAAAAAATAATATTTATTGCGGTTTAATTCATTGCGTCAATTTGAGGCGTAATTTTGTGAATATATCTATGTTGATTTTAAAAACATAATACTAATAATTAAAAGTTGCTGATTTGACGACCGTTAAAATCAGCAACTTTTAATTAAATGTCAAAAACGATAGTTTATATGGAGGTTTGTATGAAATACAAGCAGGTGACGTCACAATTTTACAGCTACAACTGACCTACTCTTATTGGTTTAACTGGTAAAAAAAAACATTAAAAGCTTAAAATGACATATATTTTTAACCGACTTCAAAAACTTTACCTCATAACTCCGTCATTTATTAACCGATTTGGAAAATTCTTTTTTGTGTCTGGAAGGGTACACTTCCCGTTTGGTCCCATTGTCATCAGATCGGATTTGATTACTTCTTAGTGTACTTTGAAGTCGGTTTAAGTTTTTTGTTAAACAGTCCAATTATTTGATGTCTTATACACTGAATAGTGTTTTATCATTTATTTTTCACACTGTCAAATACCCTATAGAGAATCATAAATGGTGTCGCAATGCGTTTAAAATTGATGAAATAAATTAGAACACAGAAATTCCCTCAGAAATTAAAAAGACCATCCACTTTAAATAGGGAACATAAAGTTAAAATATTGGCTACATAACACTGGAAATGATAAATGGTTGTGAGAGGACCATATTAAGTTTTTTTTTAAATATTTTTTTTTTTAATTTAATGGGTGACGTTGATATAATATACCATGTATGAAACAGTATGGTTTTACCCTGTACATATTCTCTATTTATTTTTATTTTAGGCTCAGTAATTTTCGTATATTATCTTAGATATCTTTTAACGACTTTTTTTCAATTTGCCCTCTAATAGAGGAATTTATTTAGGTCCGTCATTATGTCATTTAACTATACATAATATACCAAAAAATATCTTTTTCACTACTGATATAATACTAATTGATTCTAATGGTGTGAGCTCACAATTTCTAATCAACAAAGCAAGCAGCCATACCAGCGGTGTGCTACAATGAATCCAACTTTCTAACAATCTAAATCTTCGGTTTAATCCTATATGAATATTCATCTAAGTACCACTTCTCAAGTTACATGTAAAGACAAAATGGGACAAACTACAAAATAAAACAAACGTACATACGTTGAGAAGCACTAAGCCATCTTGAAAAC